>CM060901.1:919719107-921118107 GCA_030737815.1 Allium fistulosum | reverse complement strand
CATTGAAATAAAAAATTCAAATAAAAATGATATGATTCAACCTCAGACCCTTTTGAATGTAGCAGATAACAGTGGAGCTCGAGAATTAATGTGTATTCGAATCATACCAATAAAATCCTAAAATTCCTAATAATAAACCAAAATCCCCTATACGATTGGTTACAAAAGCTTTTTGAAGTCGAATTGAAAGGTAGGTTTTGTCAGTGATTAAATGGAAAGGGGGAGCAGGTCGGGCCTACTCTTTCACTTTTAGGCTAATTAAAAGCCGAAACAAAGGCGACCGAAGGGAGAGGCATGGATATTCCTTGCTCATTATCAGACAATCACTTATTCACAAACCTCTTTGCAAGGTATTGTAATGTAGCAGGTGAGTCCGCGGTTTCGGCTACCACAATAGTATATTCCATTGCCCCTCGTTCCTGGAAATTAGTCACTACCTGAGCCACAGAAGATGCTTTTTGACCATCTGGTTCACTGCTTTAGGTATTAGTAGGTGAGTCCGGGCTGTTTCCCTCTCGACGATGAGTCCAAGGACTAGAACAAGTCAAGGCAACTATACTCTTTAACAGGTCCGGGTCAAATCAATCGAAAAAGAAAGAATCGGAATTGAAGCAAAAAAAAAAAAAAACAAGAGACTTATTTTCTTCCAAGGAATAGATTAAAAATGAAAGTAAGGAGAAAGAAATATGAAAATAAGGGCTTCTGTTCGTAAAATTTGTGAAAAATGTCCAAGTATACAAATGGAACCTAACCATACATGTCCGGGATGCATAGGGCCTACGAGCACGGAAGAACGTGGGTACCACTGCCCACTCGTTAGTTTCAGGGTCAGATTCTGAGCCCTTTTTCTTACCCCTGTCTTGCGAGTGAAAGGTCGTTTCGTTGTTTGTCTTGGCCTAGATCTAGAACTACCCTCAACGGTTTGTGTAGCCATAAATCCTATTTAATCATTGGTTGAGATCAGTTGACTTTCACCCAAGCTTCATCCTGGTCATGGATAGATCACCCAGGTGAGTTTTTTTTTCAATTCGTTTCATGTCTCCAAAAAACTCTTCGGGGCAGAGTGGAAGAAGGGAAGAGATTCTCGAACGAAGAAAAGGATCCAATTACTTCGATCAGCTAAGTGCACGGGCTGGAGATAAGCGGACTCGTAGGTTGAAAGCCATAGTACTAATACCTAAAGCAGTGAACCAGATGGTCAAAAAGCATCTTCTGTGGCTCAGGTAGTGACTAATTTCCAGGAACGAGGGGCAATGGAATATACTATTGTGGTAGCCGAAACCGCGGACTCACCTGCTACATTACAATATCAGATTGGGGAGGAAGATCGGAATTAGAAATTGATGATTCTCGAAGAATGGGGGGCAAAGGGATTGATTTATTAATAGGTTTTTGGTTCACACGACCAATTGCAGCAAGTGCTTGTCAAAAAGCTTTTGTAGGCACGGCCATACATAACATAGAAATCACGCTTGGAAAGGGTGGACAATTAGCTAGAGCGGCGGGCGCTGTAGCGAAACTGATCGCAAAAGAGGGTAAATCAGCCACATTTGCTGACATAAAAACATCTCTCTCCATGTCTTCGGATATAACCCATAAAGGGTTACCTGTTCTTTGTACATAAACCTTTGACGAAAGATCCTTTTTTGGCTCTCTCTTCAGCCCTCAATTCATCCTATTTCATCAGATCCGGGATGTTATCAGTATTTATCAAATCTCTTCCTATCTAACGGAACGCTATTGGATCAAATGGCAAAGACATTGTGGAGAAAGAGATGGCTTTTCCCGGATGAAATGAAATATTTGATTCATACTAATTGATAGGGCCTCATTGATAAGTGCTACAAGATCTCGTGCATTAGAACCCCCAAGCTCATGAGCTTATTATCCTAGGTCGGAACAAGAACCCGGCGCAACAAGATCCAGTTGGTAAGGATAAAAATCTCGTTTCTGGTTTGTACGGATCTCTATGATCATAGATCATCTCCAGGTCTTGTCACCAAAAACCTTCCCCGATTGACAGAACGTCCCGCTACTTGTACAGTTTGGGAAGAGGTTTTTAAAAGAAGAATCTACTTCAACCGATTCCAATTACTTCGAAAGAATTGAACGAGGAGCCGTATGAGGGGAAAATCTCATGTACGGTTCTGTAGAGTGACTTGTCTGTCAACTTTTCCACTATCACACCCAAAAAACCAAACTCTGCCTTACGTAAAGTTGCCACCGAGAGTGAGCAGCATAGACAAGGATGCACTTGTGAATAAGTTCACCTCTAGTGGGACGTTGAGAAAGGGCAGATGTATGGAACCTTTCAACGAGATAGTGCTTTTTCAAATCTCTCAAAATGGAATCTGCGAATAGATTGAACTTGCAAATTTACTCATTTAAATTTAATGAGTAAACGATTGAATTTTATTCGGTTGGGTGGTACCAACTAAATCGAGTACTAATTCCCATTTAATTCGTCCTTATATCTCGTATTACCAATCGAAAGATCCTTTTTAGAAATCGAATGGATTCGGTCTTATACATACGCGAGGAAGGTAATCAAAAAAGAAAGAAGATGAGTTCTTCTTTCTTTTATCACTTAGGAGCCGTAAAATCCCTCCGCGATGCATTTTATTCCAATTTTAACGATAACGAAGCGGGGGATCAAATGGTATAGTTCATTTGTTGGTAACTTGGAGGATTCGTTTCAGAAATGCAAAAATGCGGATATGGTCGAATGGTAAAATTTCTCTTTTTTTTTGTTCATTATTAAAAATCCAATAATTATATAGGTCTTCGTTTTTTTTTCATTCCCGGTGGTATTAAAATGCCGCTGTGTCTAGATATCTTATCTGTCTCTCCGGGAAAATGAATATCCCCAGAAAAAATTTTCAGTTCAATACTTTTTTTTTTTTCATCCATTTCAATTTTAAAGTTTTATGTCTAGGATTCCATTTCTTAGTACCATGATCAAAATGAACTCCCGACTCCATCATCTCTTCCAAATGGATGTTCCAATACCTTCTTGTCATTTTTCACGCGCTTTCTCTTTTTTTTTTTTAGAAATAACTAATTGTTCCTACGGAACCTTAAATAGGCTCGACAAAACCCCTGTATGGCTTCTTCTATTTCTCGATAAAAAGAAACATGACATAAACTTTCGATCAAATTAGCCTGGATTGACTGATTTGCCAATCCAATCTCTTAACTGATAGAAAGTCGCTGCTAATGAAACGTCTGTAATTCCATGATTCCTTTTTTTGAGTAAGAGCCTTAGCGGGTCAAAAGGCATCCTTTTCTTAAATCCTAGGGCCTTCGAGTAATGGTGTCGGCACTGAACGAATGACTCCCGAGTGCGTTATTTCATGTTGTTATGGGGCGATCTGTTGAGTAGAATTTATTCTTGGATCCATCAATCAAATAAAATAGATCATTACCATGGAAGCATTGGTTTATACATTCCTTTTAGTCTCGACTTTAGGGATAATTTTTTTCGCTATCTTTTTTCGAGAACCACCTAAGGTTCCGACTAAAAAATAATGAAATAATTTTTCATTGCCGACCTTGGCCCCTGTAATTTTGGGGTCATATCAAACCTGTCATCCCTACCTATTACTTCTCCTAGGGGGCAGTAACGAAAGGAAAGATTAATTGAGTGAGATCAATTAAATAAAAATGAAATAAAATAAGGCATTCATTATCTTTCATTTTTTACCTGGATTGGTAACGAAACTTCGTAAGAAGATATCCCGAGAAATCTTTGAAGATAGACTGAACCAAATCAATTCAATGAATACATTTGCAACAAGTTTCAATATTTTAAGATTTCCGGTAGAATCAGGAAGTATTAAGTACAAGAGGTGGAATAGAATAACCCGGTTGAAGCGTAATGATCATACGTCTTATAGCTTCCTTGTTCGTAGACAAAGCTGATTCGGAATTTCTTTCATTCCAAGCATAACTTGGATCCGTGCGCTTCATATTAGCCTGGAGTTCGCTCCCAGCAATATAGCCATCCCTACCCTATCACGTCAATCCCACAAGCCTCTATCTATTGGACATAGAATGCCAATCTTTAAAATGTAAAAAAAGGAGTTAAATCATTTTCTTCTTTGGTAATTTTACCAAGAGCTATAGTCATAGTGATCCTCCTATTCAACTACTTCAACCATTTCCGAACACGTCATCTCATTTTCGCTACACGGTTTTTTTCCTTTGAAAAATAGATATATCCCCGCTTCGTTATCGTTAAAATTGGAATAAAATGCATCGCGGAGGGATTTTACCATGAATTAATCAATTGATTTTTTAGAACTTATTATCCACCGTCCCCACAGCTGCTTCTCTAAGACATTTGGCATCTGTCTTATCTGTCTCCGCCGCGGGCGGTGTGCGCGAGAAAGGGCGCTCGAGAAGGAATACCAAAAAAACCTAGTTCACTCGCCATGGCTGAATGGAGAAAGCGATCCGCCACAGGTGAACAAGTGGGGAATTTGCAGGTTCGAATCCTGTTGGATGCTGAGTCGTAGCCTGAAGCTCAATTGCTGCCTCCCGAATGTTTATACCAGGCCGGTTGCCCCTAATTCCTTTTGGTTCGCACAACCAAAAAATTTTTCTGTAGGTCTACAAGAAGGGCTAAAAATGAATCACTTATTTTGGCTTTTTGACCCCATATTGTAGGGTGGATCTTGAAAGATATGAAAGATCTCCCTCCAAGCCGTACATAGAGGAGCCGTATGAAGCTGAGGTCTCATGTACGGTTTTGAAATAGCGATATGAACAAAGAGCAACTCTTCTCAAAATCTCAAAAGGTGCTGAGTTGGAATCCCATTCATTCTAAGGATTCTTGTGGTCCCAAGGAAAATCTCGAATTGGATCCAAAATTGACATGCATATTTATTAGAATGCTTAAGAAAAAAGAAAGGGGTACCCCTTTCTTTTTTAGGGACAGGGATAGGAAAACCTCATTTAAGATCCAATTAATCCGAGTTCAAATTCAAAAATGGGTCAGTTGAAGGGAAAGTAAAAAAAAAAAATGAGGAATTCGTCGGGAGTTACTCCACGTATTGCTTGACGTAAAACGGATAGTGGATTTGTTTCCGTCTTTTGTTGAATCTTTAAGCATTAGATATGAACTATCCTCCATTTCACTTTATTTGACAGGGGCGGAAAATTCAACCCCTTTTTTTTCCATTTTCCAGGGAACGGGAGAATTCCCACTACCGCTGGCAGGCCAGCCGGGCCGTGAGCGCGGTGGGAACGGGCTTCCCAAAAAGCCAGCCCCGGCCGGGGTCAGCATAGAATGAAGGGGACGGCCCTAAAGTTGTGTTGGCAAAGAGGGTTGCGGGCGGATAAAAGCGGACGCAACAAATCCCTAATTAGAATTATGGGATTCAATTCTTTTGCCTATTGAGTTTGAGTATCAGTTGTCGACTTAAGAATAGTTTGGATTACTTACTCTCAATAGTGATCAAATACCTCCTCAATAAAGAAACCTTTTTTAAGAATAGACGTATATTTCGTGATCAAATACCTCCTCTAAGAATAGGGAATTAAATACATTATAAGATCCATTCTATCTCTTTTAGAAACAAAAACAGCAATTGGACCAGAGAATGCGATTTTTCACATTTGTTTTAAACTTCTAGAAATTATACTTTTTTGACCCATCTCATGTTTTGTTTAAACATGAAAAACGGCCAGGTTTACTCTAACCCCTTTTCCAAATCCGAAGAAGTTATCATATAACTACGCGGATCATCCACCAAAGTCCTTCCCTTACTAATGTTCAATCGAGGCAGAATAAAATGGGAGTTCCGGAAATTAAATATCTGCATTGTAACCTTCCCATGGCATATAAGCGACTAATACGTTTTTTCCTAAAGCGAGTTCCCCACCAACTGTAGCCGCCCCGTCTGCTAAAATTTGCCCCTTTTCTTCCGGGCGAAGGGAGAAGGCACACAATGATAATCTAAGGCGTCTATAGAGAGATCAAATCACCACGAGTTGATTTTCTGTTACGATAGATCGACGAAACAATAGCTAGCTTAATCTCGAATTGGATCCAAAATTGACGGGTTAGTGTGAGCTTATCCATGCGGTTATGCACTTTTCAAATAGGAATCCATTTTCTGAAAGATCCTGGCTTTCGTGCTTTGGTGAGTCGTCCGAGATGGATCGACTTAGCAATAATAGAATGTATATTCTGTTTACTGAATCACATAAAATTTTCCTCAACCCGGAGTTCCCGCTGAAGAAGCAGGGGCTGCTATCTCTAGAGTCAATAATTTTCTATGAGGAACTACTGAACTCAATCACTTGCTGCCGTTACTCAACAGTTTTCTGTTGAGGTCTATCCCATAGAACGGATCCATATAAAATGGATGCTATAAATAATCCAAAAACATGAGGAGGAACATATTTACTAGTTATATCATCTGCAATCGCTCATCTTTTTCATTTTGTTTTTGTAAATCTAATACAAGATTTCCTTGACCTACCAGCATCTCTTTCGGTTCTTCGGTCATCCAGAGGTGTATATTCTCATTCTGCCCGGATTCGGTATTATTAGTCATATCGTATCGACCTTTTCGGGAAAACCGGTCTTCACCACTTCTACGAATAGCCCGTAATGCTGCGTCTCGTCCGAGACCAGGACCTTTTATCATAACTTCTGCTCGGGTCGTGTAGGAACAAGGTTCAAATCTCTCGGTCTGTTAGAAAGCTAGGGGAGCAAATGGGATTAGATACCCCAGTAGTCCTAGCCGTAAACGATACCAAGAACGTTTTATGAAACTCTCTGACCCCCGAAGTAGTTTAGTTCTTATTTGATAAGAATAGTTGAAGTGGATTCTCCGAAGAGAGGATGGATTGGAACTGGGCTGGAACGCCAAACGGCTCTAGATTCGGGGGTGTGGGGAAGAGGATCAAGTTGGCCCTTGCGAATAGCTTGATGCACTATCTCCCTTCAACCCTTTGCTTTGAGCGAAATGTGGCAAAAGGAAGGAAAATCCATGGACCAACCCGCCAAAGGTGTGCGTTCATGAGCCCATGCTAAAGTTTAATCTACTATCAATATTCCCTTTTTTATGTAATCGCTCGATTCTAGTCAATCAACTTGGTACCGAAAGAACAAAAGGAGAATTACAATCGGAAGGTAACGGGGAGACAGGAGTGAAGACGGCAGGCGCAATAGAAAGGGTTAAGGGCCTCCAACGCCTTTAGCCTGACAGACTATACGCTCAGGTGCGCCTACGTAGAATACCAAAAGGAGTTATTCATGTTCAAGCCAGTTTCAACAATACCATTGTAACTATTACAGATGTACGAGGTCGAGTGGTTTCTTGGGCCTCCGCCGGTCCAACATTGATTCCTTCAGACGTGTCAATTGGGCAAACTAATCGATTACGATAAATTGGATCGGATTTTGCAGTTTTTTCTTCTGCAGTAGGATTCCCAAGAAATTCTTCGATTTCTTTCGGAAGCAGGTTACAAAAGCTTTTTGACAAGCACTTGCTGCAATTGGTGTGTCCATAAATCTCATGATAAGTACCAAAAGATTCATATTGAACTTCGATGGGAACCTCTTTTGAGCCAATGACACGTTGATCTAGTCGCCACCAGATGGTCAAAAAGTTTCTTTTTTTTTTTCGTTTGTTCATACAGGCAGCGTGGTTATAGTGCCAGCCATGCAATTCGTACTACTCTACCACTCTATAAATGGAGGCTCGATAAGTGTCTTCACTTCATCAAATTCAAATCCAAAAAATTGAGTACTAGCACGTATGGCTCCACTCAAGTTAGCTTCAGCTATTTCAAGAGCGATTTAGTCAGATACAATTTGAGGGATTTTGTAGGTTCATTATTAAGTCATTTTTCTTTGGGAAGATTGAATACTTGAACGAAAAAAGAAGTGTTGTTAAAAGCACTTCTTCTGCTCGATGCAATTTGTGCCAAAGATAGGAAGTAAAAAAAATCCGAAATCTCTTCTTTGTGATACTAATGCCAAAAACCAGATGAATCAATGATTTATCAAAAAAAATCTTAAGAATCAAAATTTTTACCAAGTGAAATCCCCTAGTATATGAAAGAATGAAAAAGTGCTTTGTTCAATTACTCTTTTACCTGCGAAAGCAATAGAATAACTTTTTATTTGATTGATAATTATATGAAGCAGAAGATATTTTAGCCATTTGCATCAAGCTCAAACTTCCTTCTCCGATATAGTTATCCTTTAGGAAATGGATGAATAAAACGAATTAATCCTTTATTTTTTTTTTCAGAGTACCTCCTCTCCTCTGAGAAAGAAGAATAGGACAGGAGCAAAAGAAATAGAATGCAAAATATTGAATGGGAAAAATGAAATAAAAAAATACGATACAGGATATTTATTTCTTATTTCTTTTCCCCTGCGCCCAAAATGTTCTTTATTCCGCCGTTCCATCTCCGTTCATACGTTTGAAATAGAATAAAATTCATGTATCTAGGGAGGATTCACTTTAGAAGCGACTATTCCCTAGATACCAGACATGCTGAACTCCAAAAATTCTTGTACATAAAAAAAAAAAAAAGAATCGATTCGGTGAAAGATAGCACCTGGCGGATTTTTAGCTAGTGTGTATCAAGAGTGAGCATGTGGTAATAATTCCATATTGATACGAATCAATCCATATGCTCCCATTTTTAATCAGCCACATTAAGATTACCATCCGGGGAGGTCCGTGGCGTCGAGCTATTTTTCCGCAGGACCTCCCCATGTGGTTCGTTATTATCAGTCGCTTTTTTAGTCATTACATTTCGAAAAAAGGTCCGGTAGTTAAGTTCACATTCCAAGTAGGTAGAGGGCCAATCTCCGTCCGGCCCGAGGAAACCTTTGCACGCCTCCGTTACCTTTTGGGAGGCCTACGCCCCATAGAAACTGTCTACCTGAGACTGTCCCTTGGCCCGTAGGTCCTGACACAAGGTTAGAATTCTAGCTCTGGGTATAGGTTCTTATAGGGCTGCTTTATTCCATTTGATCACTCATAGTACTCTGCTCGCTGTACAAGAACAACTTCCAAGAACAACGCTACAGCACAACAGTTTCTACTAGCGATCGAGAAACTTGTTCTTATTAGATTAGAATAGAAGATCGTATGGTCAAATTCGTTTCAGTTTCAAACACAGAGCAAATATTGGTTTTGCTCTTGGGTTAGCAGTAGAAAAATTAGATTTTGACATAGCTAACCTCAAAACTAAAGAAAACTCAAAACATAAAATTTGTAGTACATAATTTGAACTTTTCGGAACATCCAAAATTATCCAAATCGGTTAAGAAACAAAGAAGTTATGGCTAATTTTATTTCAATTTCAAACACAGAGCAAATATTGCTTTTGCTCTCGGGATAACAGTAGAAAAATTGGATTTTGACATGGCTAACCTCAAAATTACAGAAAACTCAATACATGAAAGTTATAGTATATGACTTGTGCTTTCCAGAACATTAAAAATTATCAAATTCCGATCAAAGAGGAAAAAGATATGGGCAAAACAATTCTATGTTCAAAGTTGAAATTAAAAACACAGGACAGAGAGGTTACTTAGTCTTCAGACACATATTACGGTTAGAAAAATGTATATTTACAGAAAATGATAAACATAAAAGTTTTTCTTTATAAATATACCTTCCAACTGAAAAAAACTTCACTCAATTTCGACTTACCATTCAAAAGTTATGGTGATTTTATGATCAGGTTTCAACAACAAAATTGCACAGAGCAGAGCTGTGTACATCAGTTTCAAACTCAATTTTTCCCCTCTGAACAATAGAATTTCAGAAAGTAATTAAAAGAGAAGTTGTAGATAACATAATTTTATTTCAACTGCAAAAAGATTGAGCTAATTCGGATAAATTTGCACTATGATATCGCTGGTTTACTGCAGCATTTTTTTCACAAACAATTTTCAGCAAATCACAACCAACTTGAAAGCAATTCAATCAACAACCATCCAATTTAATTCAAATAGCAACTAACAATTATTCTTGTAGATTAAAGGTACTAATGTGAGTGATTAACTCACCTTGTTGTAGGAATGCAAAAACTCGAATTAATGTAGAAAGGTTGGAGCTTTTGCTTGAATTTTTTGCTTCTAAAACCTATAAAACAACATTACAACAACATGCAAGCAAGGAAACCCTATTACTAACAATCTACCTTTTGCAAAAATCCAAATTTGATGAAATAGAATAAGTTTTGGAGTTGATTACCTGAGAAATATAGCTTTAGTTTGATTAAAATCAGCAAATTATGTAGGAATTGAAGATTTAGAGCTCTAGGGTTTAGAATGAGGAATGGTTTCTGAGTTTTGTTTTACTGTGAAAGAGAATGAACATACTGATGTTTGAGGAAGAGAAAGATGTTTCTCATTTCTTTGCTAATAGGCTAAGTGAAGTTTGTTAATGGGATAGAGTCCAATTGTTAAGGAAAATTAGCTTAGGTTATAAATTAATCACTTAGTTACATGTTAACAATGCACACCTTCAAATTCAATCATCTATTCAACTTTATTTCATATCAAAAATTTATAAAACTTCATATTCATGATGATAAAATGTTATATACTCAAAATAAAGATTATTTATATTTTTAAAACATTTTATCATCATATTTCTTTTATTTTTAAATAAATAACAAATTTACATCTTTAATTACAAATCTCATTGTAATTAACATTATAAATTACACAAAAATAACATTTTTGTGTAATGAAATTTTATAACCCATTCCAAATATAATTTTACACCTAAATTATATTTTTAAACTCAATTCCATCATTATTTTAAATATATCTCATCTTAAAATTAATTACTTCTTTTAAAAATCATTAAAAGAAGTAAATAGCAATAATTAACAAAATTATTGCAGTAACTCTAATAAAACACATTTTCCTCATTTTATTATCTCAAACCATCTTAATAAAGTTTCCAAAATTCTATTTTCTCAGTTTATCCTCAAATATATTGTTTATTCCCAATAAAAAATTTAAATTCCTCGTTAATTATTAATTTATACTATTAAATTATAACTGCCGTTATAATTTAATATTCTTAGGTAATCGCTAAAATCAGGGTTGTTACAATTTGCATTTCCATTATTCAGGCTCAGTTGGTTTGAACCAATTCCAGATCGATGCTTTTGATTCTCAGTTCTGTTTTTCTAGTTCTGGACAATCTAAAATCCCTCTTCATCAAATTCAGGATTCATCTTTGGAGTGATTGGTTGTGAATGCAGAATTGGATCTAGTGGAGGAGGAGAAAAGGATGGAGAAGAAGGAGAAGACCCCTCAATCTGATCAAGGCTAAAGATTGGGTTGTCTTGTAGATTGCTGAATTCAGCCAATTTTCATTGGCTTTGGTGAAAATTAATAAGCTAAACTAATTATTATTAACTTTCAATCTCAGTCAAAATCATATTTCTCAACATATTGCTCTTATTTGTGTAGCTGAAATTATTTAAAAATCATAATGAATGCTTTGCTTAAATTTATAGAATTAAATGGTAGATTTTCCGCCGATTTTGTACGTTGTACTAGTATTTCTTTATATGTTTATAGTTTTACAGCTCGAATCTTAAGGAAAAAGGTAGGTAAAGAGACACGAAGCAAAATTTGTGATGGCATGTTACTACACATAAGTACAACTAAAGTACCGATTTTTATCCGACTACATTCTTTTCATCAAGATAACAATCTTTCACATTGCCTTAAATATGAAATCTAAAATTTAAACTGATTTATGGGTCTCAAGTAAAATATATGGGGCTAAAAATAATCCAAAATCAAACTAAAGAATCCACAGAACTTTAACCAATGAATTCAAGTTTTATGTAATCCAAAATACACCTACCAATTTCATATAAAATTTAATAAATTTGGGTATAAGTTGTGTTCTTCATAATACCATTTTTTCTTATGCTTTCACTCGACAAGAAACTACAAATCGATCATGAATTACTGTCAACATTAATCGAATATCATGTTTAAACCACTGTGCGGTATCGTACAACCATAGTAAATAACTTTACGCAGTAGTAGATCACTGTTTAGTAGAAAAATACTTTCCAACTTGACAGCTGTTGGGGAAAATCCCTTCAGATGATCAGTCTAAGGGAATAAAAATCCCAACGCAGCGGAAAACAACTGGATTGTGATTGTAGTGAGATGGAACAAACAAAAGATGAACACCAGAACAGACAGTCATAGATCTATGCAATGTAGAAAAAATAAATAACACAAGTATTTAAAGTGGTTCCACTACCGCTAGGCAGTGTACATCCACTTGGGGAGAGGAGATTTTATTAATCACTGAAAAATTAGAGTTACAAGATTGATTCACTCTTGGAGGCTATACATAAGAAGAATTAACAATACAGACAAAATTCTGCAGAGTTTCAGCTCTCTAGGATGGCTCTGAAATTGGCTGAAATTAGCTCTCAATTTTGGCTACCATTGTTGTCTGGAAGCTCCCCCATTTATAGAGTGAGGAAATGAGGAGGGGTAGCTGCTATATAGCAGCCCTGGGTTTGGTTCGGCATGCATCTGGTCCGACATAGTTTGGTTCGGCATAGATTCGTTCGGCATCGGGCACTTCAACATCTGGACCGATAACTTCAATAGTCTGGACCGGTATTCGCAAATACCGAACGATATATTTCGTTCGGCATCACTTCTCCTTTACCAAATCACCGAACCAAATTTCTCATCCGGCAAACCATTCCACCGAATGAAATACCACCGAACGAGACAACTTTCTTCTCTTCACCGAAGTCACTCACATCGGACGAAATCCACCGGACCAAGACTTTGGTCTGGCATCTCCTCCACCGAACCAGACATTTGGTTCGGCATCTTCTTCTGAACACCGAATGAAATACTTCAACCACCGCTCCAGATCATCATTCTCCACTACCGAACCAGCTATTTGGTTCGGTCACCTCTCTACTGCTCCAATTGGAGCGGCAACAGCTACCACCGGACGAGATCTCTCGTCCGATCATCCCACTCCACCGAGCGATCTTTGCTTCTGCGACTTCAAGTGATTAATTAGGTATCAAATTCCAACAATATCCACCTTGATACCAATTCCATACGAGCCTTCCAACTCCATCTACACCTTCATGCTCCAAGCATTGGATACTTACCCAATGAGCTTCGACAATGTCATCTCCCATTATACTTTGTCAACGAACTCCGGCAAGGCCACCGTCTATCAACAAAGTGTTCGAAGTACCCAGTCCGTGTAGAACCTATCAATCTCCATCATGAAAACAAACGTCTCCATGAACCATCTCAACTCTCCTCACGTGCCACCCCGTGGCACCTAACACTTCATTAATCGAATCAAGTCCGAGCAATGCTCGAACTTAGCAATAGGCAACGACTTGGTAAACATGTCTGCTGCATTCTCCTTTGTGTGAACTTTTTGAAGAGGAACTAGCTTCTCTTCACTCATCGAGACAAGGAATGACTCTCTCACCTCAATGTGCTTCGTTCTCGAGCTAAATGCTAGATTTTCAGCTAAGTGAATTGCACTCTGACTATCACAGTACACATCGACGCCTTCATATACGAAGCCCAAATCACACAACAGTCGCCTCAAATAAAGCGCCTCCTTAGCTGCTTCAACCACGACTAAGAGCTCTGCCTCTGTAGTAGACAAAGCCACAATCGTCTACAACCACGCTCTCCAACTGATCGTTGTCCCACCAATGGTGAACACATATCCAGAGGTTGACTTCCTTCGATCTCTATCACTGGCATAGTCGGAATCACAAAATCCAACCAAGATGAAATCTCTATCTCTACCGCCAAAGACAAGTCCATGGTTTGGAGTTCCTCTAAGGTATCTGAAGATACACTTCACTGCTTCCCAATGTGTCTTTCCTGGATTCGCCATGAATCTACTCACCAATCCAACAGCCTATGTAATGTCAGGCCTAGTGCAGATCATGGCATACATCAAGCTGCCAACTACACTTGCATATGGGACCTTCATCATATAAGCCTTGTCCTTTTCTGAGATCGGAGAGCCTTTACTGGAAATTTGTATGTGCAAAGGCATGGGTGTGCTGATTGCCTTTTCCCCTTCCATGCTAAACCGAGCAAGCACCTTTCGAATGTACTCCTTTTGAGTGAGGCTCAAAAGTCCAAGCTTTCTATCCCTCTGGATTTCCATACCCAAAATTTGCTTTGCTTCTCCAAGGTCTTTGATTTCGACTTCCGCTTTTAGCTTTAGCTTTAAACTATCAATTTCAGCCTTATCCTTGGAAGAAATCAACATATCATCCACGTACAAGAGTAGGTACACCCATCTACCATTCTTTAAATGCTTGAAGTACACACAAGCGTCTTTGATGCTATGATCAAAACCAAGTGAAAGCATAAAATATTCAAACCTCTTGTACCATTGTCTATGCGACTGCTTAAGTCCATACAAAGACTTTTTCAATTTGCAAACCCAATTTTCTTTCCCATTTACAACAAATCCTTCTGGTTGCTTCATGTAGATGGTCTCATCCAAGTCTTAGTGCAAGAAAGCGGTTTTCACATCCAGTTGCTCCAGCTCCAAGTCATGAGCTGTGATGATAGTGAGCAAAATGCGGATGGACGTATGCCTCACTACTGGAAAGAATATCTTATCATACTCTAATCCCTTTCTTTCTAAAAACCCTTTAGCAACTAGTCTAGCCTTGTATCTCCCATCATCCTTTACCTTGAATACCCACTTGCAACCTATGGCTCGACTTCCTTGAGGAGGTGGTACCAAATCCCAAGTCTTGTTCTTCTTCAACGACTCTAACTCCTCTTCCATAGCGCACATCCACTTCGAACTGTCACATGACTTCAAAGCTTCATCAAGGTCAAGTGGCTCCTCAAGAACCACATGTAGAGCATAGTCAAACTGATCACCAAGGCTAAGGTTCGCAAACTGCCAATCACCATACCTTTTGGGCGGCCTAATAGTCCTACGACTGACGTGGGTAGGTACTGCTTCGCCTAAACTCCTTTCAGCTCCACCTTGAACTGAACTTCCTCTAGATTCATGCACATCACCAGCACTACTAGAAGGTACTTGTGGACTATCCTGTGATGTTTCATCAACTGCATTTTCCTCGACAGCATCAACAACTCTACTATTTGGCTGGAACACAGGAACTTCTTCTATCTTCTTAGGCCTATCAGAATCTTCTAATGTGGTAGGTAGTTTCTCATTTGGATTGAACATAGCAGACTCATCAAAAGTAACATGTCTGGAATGAACAATCTTTCAATCAACAGGGTTCCAAATTCGATACCTTTGATACCATCGGTGTATCCCGTTAGTATGCCCATGTATGCTCTAGCCTCCAACTTATCATCACTTGTATGGTGAACATACATAGGACAACCAAAAATTCAGAAGTAACCAAGATACACCGCTTTACCTCTCCTCTTCTCCTATGGAATCTTCCCATCTATGGCTGAGCACGGAATTCGATTTATGATATGCACAGCAGTTGATAATGCCTCAACCCAAAAGCCTCTAGACAAGCCCACCGTCAATCTCAAGCAACGAGCCTTTTCCAGTAGAGTCCTGTTCATCCTTTCTGCAACCCCATTGGATTGCGGATCTCCGGGTGTAGTGAAATGTCACTGAATGCCAAGCTGTCTACAAAAGTCGAGGAACTCCCTAGAGACAAATTCACCGCCATTATCAGATCTCAGCACCTTCAACCTAGAACCATATTGATTCTCAACAAGCGCTTTCCAGTCTTAGAACTTCTCAAAACTCTCTGATTTGGCCTTCATCACATACACCCATACTTTGCGAGAAAAGTCATCAATGAAAGAGATAAAATACTTTGCTCCTCAAAGAGAAGGAGTAGCAACCAGTCCCCAGACATCTGTATGCACATACTCAAGTACTCGCCTCGATCTATGGAGTCCAACTCCAAAAGATACTTTAGTTTGCTTGCCTAACACACACTCTTGGCAAAAGTCCATCTTGTCGAAGTTTTCTCCTTTGATCATCTTCCGTCTCTGAAGCAACTCTAAGCTCTTCTCTGAAATATGACCCAACCTAAGAAGCCAAAGCTTTGTGGCATCTAATGCACGAGAACTATCTACCCCAACACACGACTCTCAAAGAACCGTGGTTCCTTTCAGCAAATACAGATTTCGAAACACATCTCCTTTCATAAGAACTAGTGCACCTCTCGAAACCTTCAGGCTATCGTTCTCGATAGTTACCTTGCATCCCAAAGGTGCCAATTGTCCTAAAGAAATTAAGGACTTCCGAAGACCTGGAACATACCGGACACCGGTCAAAGTGCGTATCACTCCATCAAACATCCTGATTCTTACTGTACATTCACCCATTGCTCTATAGCTAGCATCATTACCCATAAGAATAGAGCTTCCCTCTCATCCAACAAAAGAACTAAAGTAATCCTTATTGGGTGTCATATGGAAAGACGCCCTTAAGTCCAGCACCCAATGGTCTGAGACATCTGATACTGCTGTAGACAACACAACGTCAAATACAGACTTCTTCACCGCAAACGATGAAGATCTGTCTTCTTCCTTCGTCTTCAAATCTGGACAGTCCTTTTTTTAATAACCAAGTTTCTTGCAGATAAAGCACTTCTCATCCTTAAACTTTCCTCTCCTGCTATTACCGGGCTTCCTAGACTTGGAACACCCTCTAGGGTGCCAATTCTTCTAATCTTCTCTACCTCTTTCAACAAACAGGTCGTGACTACTACTTTCACCTCTACTTCCTTCACTTATCTCCTTCATCTGATCTCTCAAGCCCTCGGATAGAAGGCCTAACTTCACATCTTCCACTGTCAATGTGTCTCTAGCGAAGATAAGGTTGTTAGCGAAACCTGTGTATCTCTCTGGAAGAGAACACAAAAGAATCATCGTCATTTGCTCCTCATCCATCTTCAAGTCAACAGTCTTCATCTTCATCACGAGATCATCAAAGAAATTAAGATGTTCCTTCACTAAAGTACCCTCTTTCATCCGCATGGTGAAAAATGTCTTCAGCAATATCAAACGGTTAGTTAGAGATTTCTTCAAGTAGAGATTCTCCAGCTTGGTCCAAATTCCCCCAGCAGTGGTCTCACTGCTAATCTCCGAGATGACATTCTCTCCCATAACTAGTTGTAAAGTAGTAAATGCTCATTTCTCCATCTCCTTCCTTTCTGCGACTGAGATGTCAGCCGTCAACTCCTCAGGGGCAAACACTACTGGATGGACTTCATTCCTCATTAGAACAGCCTTCATCCTCCATTGCCACTTCTCGAAGTCTTTATCCCCATTCCATTTCTCAATTGCCAACTGTGATCCTGAAACGATATACATCCTCTAGTATAGGGACTGGTAACAACTAGCTTCATCTTTTGCCATAGTGTCTAACACTCCTCAATCAACCTTGCAGCTGTGATACCAGACTGTTGGAGAAAATACCTTCAGATGATCAGTCTAAGGGAATAAAAAAACCCAACGCAGTGGAAAACAACTGGATCGTGATTGTAGTGAGACGAAACAAACAAAAGATGAACACCAGAACAGACAGTCACATATCTATGCAATGCAGAAAAAAAATAACACTAATATTTATAGTGATTTCACTACCGCTAGGCAGTGTACGTCCACTTGGGGAGAGGAGATTTTATTAATCACTGAAAGATTAGAGTTACAAGATTGATTCACTTTTGAAGGCTATACATAAGAAGAATTAACAATACAGACAAAATTCTGCAGAGTTTCAGCTCTCTAGAATGACTCTGAAATTGGCTGAAATTAGCTCTCAATTTTGGCTATCATTGTTGTCCAGAAGCTCCCATATTTATAGAGTAAGGAAATGAGGAGGGGTAGCTGTCATATAGCAGCTCTGGGTTTGGTTTGGCATGCATCTGGTCCGGCACAATTTGGTTCGCCATCAGGCACTTCAACATCTGGACCGACAACTTCAATAGTCTGGACCGGTATTCCCAAATACCGAACGATATATTTCGTTTGGCATCACTTCTCCTTCACTAAATCACCGAACCAAATTTATCGTCCGGCAAACCATTCCACCGAACGAAATACCACCGAACGAGACAACTTTCTTCTCTTCACCGAAGTCACTCACAACGGACGAACTCTACCGGACCAAAACTTTGGTCCGGCATCTCCTCCACCGAACCAGACATTTGGTTCGGCATCTTCTTCTGAACACCGAACGAAATACTTCAACCACCGCTCCAGATCATCATTCTCCATTACCGAACCAACTATTTGGTTCGGTCACCTCTCTACCGCTCCAACTGGATCGACAGCAGCTACCACCGGACGAGATCTCTCGTCCGGTCTTCCCACTCCACCAAGCGATCTTTTCTTCTGCGACTTCAAGCGATAAATTAGGTATCAAATTCCAACAACAGCCCATCAATTTTGGTATCAAGATGTACAAAAATGAATTTTAATAATAATTTTTTAGAGTGGTAATAAAAAATTTAAATCCAAATGCCCGGAGCAGCACAGTCTGTATTAATCCCTATTTTTATTCGATTACTTAAATATTATGCAAGAGAGAGAGAGGAGGGAGAACATTAAAAAAATAGTGAAGACCACTTAACTCGATAGCAAATCACCAGGCATCCATTATTCTTTGTCTTAATCTGCCCCTCAACTAGTAATTCATACATAATCATGTATTTTACAGAACAATTTATGCGAGAGGATCAATTTTACAGAATTTCCAATTGGTTTGATCATATGAGCACATCCTACCAGAGAAACATGAATGGAGGTGATTTGCTCTCATTTATCATTACTTCCATTCTTATTGTGCGGGATCATGATTAGCTGACCACCTAGGAAAATTCTTTTCATACACCCTAAATTGCTGTACAAACAAAGAAAAAAATAGTAAAATCTGATACACCATTTTTTACTTAGTATACACTACACAGATTACAAAACTACCCTTAATTTGAAATAAAAAAAATACCCTTATGTCATTCCAGTAATTTTCTCTCTATCATGCATTAACCAAAATAAGGTTCTCAAATTCACTTTTGTAAATTTCAATTTTCAAATTCATATATCTTAATGGAATTAAAATTTATTAAATCATTTATATGTAGCAAATTTAATTTAATTTTTGAATATTAAAATGTTAAATTATTCCAAATTTTGATGTTAAAGTTAAACTAGATTTAATTTAAGTGGAAGATAGAGAAGAATTCAATACTCCATGAATCACATTGATTTCATTAATCATTTTAAAATTTATGATTTATACTTAATTAGAAGTGAAAAATGTCAAAATTAACTGTATGAACACTAATTGAAAGTGTATAAATAGAATTTGATAACTGAAACGAATTTAACTTTAATTTAATTCAATTGATGTATCGACATTTTAGTTACTTTATGAAAGAAAATATATTGATTGTGCTATGAATTTGTGAATTTTTTAATATTAAAACTTTATTTTTATTTTCTCAAATAGGGAAATTTTTGTTTAATATTTTATAATAAAAATTTACGATGTAAGGAAAACAATTAATGGTGTACGAATATAATATGCTAATCTTATTATGCAACAATAATGAATTGATAGGTTTATTTAGTAGTTAATGGCCTAAATGGAATGGCTTGGGCCTGATTATAATTTTGTTTTCTATTGTCAAAGGACGTATACAGTGCACTCAATTGTACTATACCCGTTTGAGTAATCAATAAGGCGCCAATTACATTCATTAAACAAGTTTGATCAGACAAAAGACAAGTAACATTTACTAAACCAAAATCATACTAAACCAAAATCAAGGAACAGGTCGAACCTGCAACGATCTCAAATAATTAGCTGAAAGCTGTTGTAGTATTATACAGATATATAAGAGAAAAATCGAGTACGTTATAAGAAATTGATTAACCAGTTGAGTATTCGGAAGTCAAAAACTAGTTAATTTTAAGTTTAAGATTGGTTTGAATTTTTTCTTTAGTTATTAAATTTTGCATTTTGATCAACTTCATTTTGCTAAACTCATGAAATACTGAATTGAATTAAGAAAGAAAAGTTATGACAGTACCAGCTATATGAAAGGATCTCATGATAGTGAATATGGGTCCTCACCACCCATCAATGCATGGTGTTCTTCGACTAATTGTTACTTTCGATGCTGAAGATGTTATTGATTGTGAACCTATTTCAGAAAACCTTATTGCATGATACACTGGAGTATGTTTTGTGCAAGTTGTGATTAGAACACTCGTATTTGATTAGATGATGCAATAGAGATATTGATTTAAAAAACAGAAAGTAAGTTTTGAAAACGAAGACGGCCAAGTATACATAAGGAAAGACATCTGTTGGTCGTGACTGTTCGAAATGAACAGACACCTTCCCAACAGTAATATTCGTTTCCTGTTTGAATTCAAATTCAAATAGTAAACGAAATGTACCGTTTTTGGACGGGACGTTGCCCCCAGACCTCCGCGACCTGACCGGCGTGGTCGACTGCCGTCAGCGGGAGCAACGGCCCCGCATCCCAATTTGGAGAGTTGGCACCCCCGAACCTCCTTTTTGTAGTGGGATCAATTTAAACAATTTTATGAACAACTTCCAACAAAAGCTAAAGCTAACTGTTATAGAAGCTGAACAGAACAGTAGAGTGGCTGAAAATGTTGCCAATTTTGTAAGGAAATAAACTGTAAGATAATAATTACAAGAGAATAAATACATATTCAACTTCATTTAATTCCAACTACCGATTTCAAAACAAGCAGCTTCTCATTGACTTCGACCATATCTGAAGAATCTTGAAAAGAGAGGGGTGGTTGGATTCCAGTGAACATGTACAAAGCCCGTAGTTCTTCGATAAAGGATGAGTGCAAGACAGCTTTATACCCAACTATGGTCCTTAGAGCATATAATTGTTCCCATATTTTCTTCTCTTCGCTGTAAGATGAACCCTATAGAGCATATGTAAAATGTATAGACTCAGCCTTTGTTTTTCTCATAAACCACGGTTCATCTTCCAGGTATATTCCTAGTATTGAATGCTGGTAAAATGTAATTTTTGTGATACCCACTTATTGGACCAATAACTTCTCCAAAAAAGTAATCAAGGTTCCTCCTTTTCTTATAATGGCATTGCTTTGAAAGTGGAGAAAATCGGTTTTACAGTAACAATAATTCGTAAGAAATAAAATAAATAACAGCAACAGAAATGAAATCTACTTATCAAAATCAAAATGCCAAAAACATTTTCTATGTAAAAGATGGTTTCTAAACACTATTTATCCATCGGTGGAATAAAGTTCACATCTTTTTGAAGAGTGTGAAAAAAAAACTAACTCCTCAATGGTGGTTAGTTCTTAAAGTAAGAGCATAACCAACCATGAATTGTTAAGTTGAAAAGTTAGGTTGGCTTGTTCACTTTCTCAGACTAGTTGAGAGTGAGATTGATTATGTCGCTATTGAACTGAATAGGGAACTGATTTTTTATAACGACAGAGAGTTTGCCGTTATAATATTATAATGGCGAATAAATCACCGTGATAATTAAGCTTAAATTATAATTGAAGATTTTTTTAACTGGCCTCTGCCTGGTCCGAGGTTATCTGCATGCGGAACTCGTTCCCTCAGCCCAGAAGCATGAGAGAGAGTGAAGTGAACAGATCGGATGGATTTCGGATGGTACAATGTCTTACAACCTCAATTTGCAAAGTCACAATATCAAAACTAATAAAGTAATGTTTAACATAGGTTAACCCTTTCGAAAATGTACAGGAACTGCAAACAAAACTCAAGCTTAAAATATAGATGGTACTCAATGGGTGAAACAAAATTGAATAATGGGTACGATTGTGATTTGGTAAGTGGAAAATTTTGAAGAGAGAATTATTTTTGATGGAAGATCAAAACATAAGGCAATGTTTGATTTACCGTTTTTAGTTTTGAGTTTTCGTCCATACAAAAATACGCACGACGCATATATATTATGAAAAATAACCATTTTAGAAAACGAATTTAACATACAAAATAGAAAACAATTTTTTTTCATTTTTCATGTTTTGAGAAAAAGGGAAGGACGAACAACAATTCATCCTTCCGTCGTTCCTCCATCCACTTCGTGCTCCCCTCTAATCTTCCGTTCATTCCTTCCGACCTCCTTTCATTCTTCTCATATTTTGTAATTAATGTTTGAAAACTCAAAACATAAAATACAAAATAAACTAAACGACCCCTAAAATTTTAGAAAATGAAAAGAAGAAGAAGAAGAAATCGAAGATTTAAGCAAATTTAAAATCCGAAGTTCAGAAAATCAATTGAAATTTTTTATTACAAGATTTAGGTTTCAAAAAGAGAGAGGAAAAAAATTCTAAGTTGTTTACCATCTCAAATAGTTATCTTATATATTTGAACCCTCTTATAACCTGAAAAAAAAAAAAGGTTGTACACAGAGGAAGAGTAGTTCAATGGAGAAAGAGAACATACGATATAAGCATAGTTATATCATTATACCTCATCGTTTCTATCGCCGAAAGTTGCATAAAGATCATCAGCTCTCTTACTAACCTCAACATCGGAAGTAGTAAGATCATCCACAGCAGATTCATAAGAAGAGCTCAAATTAGACACATCTCCCTCTCCTCCATCCACAAACTCATCTTCCTCATCGCTCATTTCCATTACTTCTTCAAACTCTTCCTCTACCCGAGGTGGCAAGAGTAAATACCTCATGAACTTATCAGTGCATGCTACACCTGCATAGTAAACCCCAAAAGGAACCGAGAACGCTAGCCCAACTGCAGAGAGCAGCAGCGTGGGTGGGAGCAATATGGGGGCTGATGTCATCGCTGCTCCAACAATGGCGGCTCTTTTGGAGATGGTCAGCACTGTCGATTTCCATGTGCTTGCTGGTGGTGGTTGTGCTTCTGGACTGTCGTTGGTGATGGCGTTTTCTTCTTTGATAGTATCTGGAGAGGCCATATTTTCGAGTTGAGAATCTGATAATGGTTGTCCGTGACTAGGGTGGAGGGGATGAAGGAGAGTTCAGCAGGTGGAATTGAGGGAGATTTCATTCTGGTTACGTGTGGGTGTTGAAGGTTGACAAATGTCCGTTCTGGATGAAATGATTGGATTAAATTGGACGGTGGATTTGTTGGTAAGTACGACTCCGAGTAAGGTCTGAGTTGAGGAGAGTATTTGTTTTCTTGAACCAGCATGTTTTACAAAACAACACAGCCCAAACTCTAATTGCAATTGCGGAGTCACAATGAACGCCCAAAGCAAAATGGTATTAAAAGTAACATTGGAGAAGAAAAGAAATATGTAGTTTTCCCAAATTTCTTAATTACTTTCGTACGTCTCCCAAGGCCTGTGTATGAAGGTTTTGGATGCGCACATTCAGTCCAACATTCATGCCGGTTGAAAAGGTTGCGGCTTTTTAATCATGAATAAAACGTTGCTTATGCTACTAAGTTTATCTTAAACTTAGTTGTCCCGTTTGACCAAGATCTTGGGATTTTCATTCAACTAGGTTGGATTTCCTTTGAGGAAAACTTCGATTATTCTACAGGCCTTAAGTGTTAGAACATCATAATTTGATATTTTGATAGCGACAAATACACAAGAACTATTTCTGTATATACTCAACCTTGTAGGAAAATATATCATGATGTTTTATAAGACTGCATAAAAAATAGATGCAGCGACGAAGATAAGACGAAGATGGCAAAAACGACGAAGACATGGCGGAGATGACAAATAAAGTTATATTAGTGATAGTGTTTTGTGTCTAGTAGTATATGATTGTTATAATCTCTTCAAAGTGGTATACACCTATGCAGTTAAAACCCCACAAAATCCTCGCTATAATGCGCAGCGCTCTTCGACCACTACGCTTTTTCAATATAGCATTATTAAACAGTAGATTTTCTTTAAGCCCTGCTACTGTAACATCCTGGAATTTTATTATTTTAATTTTAAATACTTAATTAATTTTAAATATCTAATAATTAGTGTTTAAAAATATAAATAACTTATATTCAAATATAGGTGTTATTTAAATATTTGAATTGTGAATTTAATATTAATTAAATGGATTTAATAGCCTTATTTAACTCTTCTTAATTAAAAATAATAATGGTAAATTCATTTTGTAAATTTATTTACAATAATAAATAGTCCGAGTAAATAACAAGGAAATTAATTGGTAATAAAACGACTTGATTTTTATTGTAGTATTTTTAATTTAATTTTATAGAAGTTTTCCATGATCTTTAATTTGAAAAATATTTGAATTATCGTTTGACGTAGATTACGGCAAACGATGGTATATGTGTGATTTTTCAAAATAAAGTAATCTGCGTATTTTATTGTTGTTTTAGAATCGTGTTGCTTTTTGGTGCAGGATCGTATCGCTTTTTCTGTCGTTCACGGTCCGTATGTGCAGTGGAGTACAGCAAATATTTCATTTCAAGACCTTTTTAAATCAAAATCACAATTCAAAATTTCAAAACAACTTTTTGGTGATTTGACGGGTTGCTTGAAAATTTGGTTTAACTTGTGGTTGAAGTAAGAATTGATTTTATTTATAAATGAGACAAATTCACTTAGATGTTTCATTCTTTTTCCTTGATGATTTTTCAATTTTACTCCTCACTCTCTTACTTTTCAATTCCAGTTTCAAAAATTTAAATCAAACTAAATACTTAATGAAAATTTGTGAAACAAAGATCTTTGAGTCTTTGGCGACGAGATCTACATTTCTATATAGGTATGGTGAAGCTTGGTTGTGATTGGGGTCGACATTGCATGAAGGTAGCAAACTAGGGTTTGATTTTCAAGGAGATGTAGGCGGAATTAGGCGAAATGGAGGATGTCATCGAGTTGTGGTACAAAATAGCATGGGCGGCCGGAGTTTGGTGGAGCTCGGCCTAGGCTTGGGAAGTGCGACAATTGGTGCTATAGCCGAGCTTTGCCCCGGTCGCATTTCGTTTGACTTAATCGAGTGTAGAATAGTTGTGATCGACACAGAGAGGATGAGAGGAGTACGTTAGTGATATCGGATTTGGATTTCGTTGATTGTGGCTGAAGTAGTGGCGTGCATGCACAAGAAGATGGGGCAACATGTACATGCAATGGAGAGTGCTTGGGAAGAAAGATATTAAGGGTGATTAATTTTTGATTAAGTAATTAAGTGAATTAATTTAATTATTTAAAATTTAAATCTTATAAATTCAATAACTCTTGCATACGAGGTCGGATTCGAACGCGGTCAGTTGCATTGGACTTATAGAAACGTCGGTTTCATGCTAGAACTGATTTCGTTAAATTTGAAGCTAATTGAATTTCGATCTAAAATTGTTCGATTTTAGACCAAACCGCAATGCAAAAGCGCCATCTGGAATTTTAGTGGGTTTACTCACCTTTAGATAAATATATAATATATGTGTTGCTATAGATTACAACTGATTGCTTGGATGATAGTTTATGTTGTTGTTCGGTTGTTTGTTTAGATTTTAAATTCGCATTTGAAAAGCGAACAACATTAATAACCATTGTGTTGCAGGGGACAAAAGCAACAGGAAGTCGAAGCGTACATAGCGAATGAGTCGCGATGGAACACTTTGAAATAGATGTTCATATGTGTGATTTATATGAGATTTTTGTAGAGAGAGCCTAAGGGGTTTCTCAGTAATATTAATTTACTTATATTCTTATGTCGCTTATACTGTTTTTTGGTTGAAAATATTTATGATATACTGTTTGATTGTGTAAGTCTCATTACAGCGATTATCGCTTTACTGTCACTTATGAAATATCATCCCCTTAAACCCTTGTTGTGTGATGAACTTAAGCTTGTATTTTTACAAAAAAATAATATTTGATTGTGTTTTTGCATTTTGAAAATTGTATATTTCAAGTGTTTTGAGAATATTGAGAATAAAGGATAAGTATTGATTAGAAATTTATAAAATGAGTTATAAATTTAATTAATTATCTTCAAAATAATCAACGCTATTTTAAATTTATAAAGAGATTATAAAATTTGATTAATTATCTTCTGAGATAATTAATGATGTTTTAAATTTAGAAAAGATTATAAATTGGATTTAATTATTTTTCAGGATGATTAATTGTAACGACCCGTATTTTTACGGATCGAAAAGTTCGTTCAAATCTGGAATTTTCAACATTTTAGGTTGTTTCAGATTTTGGGAAGAATTTTTGGTTAAGTCCTAAGTCGTAGCCGACTTATGGGTTCTGGACGAGTTAGTGATGAGTCTGGGCGAGTTAAGAAATAGGTCTGGACGAGTTAATGACTAAGTGGTAGGTCGGCGACGACCTAAGGAAGAGGGGAGTGGTTTAAGTCGGTTGATAGTTTGGGACGACCTAAGGAATTAACCGGGTTAAGGAAGATTAAGTCATAGGGTGGCTTAGGTCGAGTGACCGACTTAAGGGAGTAGCCTATCTAAGAAGTTGACCGACTTATAGTATTAACCGACTTAAGGATAGTGGTGAGTTAAGTTGTTACCGAGTTAAGGAATCAGCGAGTTAGCGAGTTAAGGTGGTAAGTCGTGGACGACCTAGGGTATGATATAGGTCGTATGCGACTTAGTATGTTTGTCTTTTCGGTCCTATTTGTTTAAGTCCTAGGTCGTAAACGACCTAAGAGATAAGTCGTGACCGACTTATAGGGTAGACGACTTAGAGGCTAGCGACTTAGGAGATAGGCAGGTTTGTGGCCTTATAGTTAGGTCGCACCTGTTGATGAGTTGGTAGGTCGTATACTTGTTAAGTCGTATCTCGCTGAGACCCAGTTTGTTAAGTCGTAGCTATTAGGTCGTAAGTCGTATACCCAGTTAGGTCGTAACCGACTTAGGGGTTAGCTGCTGAGTTGTCAGGTTGTTTAGGGGCGCATGTGTTGAGTCGGAGGCTCTGTTAAGTCGTAGGATGGCATAGCTTTAGGTCGTAGGTCGGCATAGTGTTAAGTCGGCAGCGACTTAAGGAGATAGCCGAGTTACGACTTAGGGTATTTTCTGCCTATAAATAGAAGGGGGTTGGCTTCATTTTTGGGATCCGGATTTTGAAGCGACGAAGTGCTGCCATTTTGAGAGCTCGACTTCTACACTTCTTCACTTCTTTTCTCCACTCTAATCTAGTGCTTCCATCCATCCAAATCGAAGATCAAGATTGAAGATTCAAGAGCTTAGATTGAAGATCTTCATCTTTTCAAGAGAGATTTCTTCGTTTGAAGCGGATCCGTGATAGATCAAGCTTCATCCTTCGCTGTCCAGATCTGAAGTGTGTTGATTTGAGGTTGTTTAGGTGATTTGGTGAGTGGTGATTATCTCTCACACGGATCCAAAGGAGTATGTCGGATTGTTGGCTTGATTTGGTGTTAAAATAGAGATTTCCATGCATTTTCTTCATCCTATGTGTAGATCCATATAGATCCATTGTTCATGATGATGTTACCTCCATTTTATCATATGTTAACCTATGCAAGTTCATTCATCAAGTTTGTAGAGATATAATCCATGTTTTCATGCTTATTGGACTTTCAACTCTTTAATTACGAAAATGCCATTATTGTTATAATTGTCTACTTAGATCATATTTGAATGCTTGATTGTTTGGATTGATGTTTGATTTGATTGATTGTTATGAACTAGATGATTGATGATTAGATTTAGATCGAAGGTGATTCAAAAGCTAAGGGAAAGGCTCTTGAATTGGGAAAGCTGCTCGTGGCATATGTAGCGGGATGATGAAGCTCTTATGCATAGATTTGATGATGTGATGATGAGATGAGGCTTTGCGAGGATGTAATGAAGCGAGGCAATCATGTGATGAAGACTTGGTCTAATCCAGGCGGGATCATTCCAAGCATGTTGATAACTCGGTGATATGATTCGAGTTGAGGATAATGAATGGATATGAGAATAGTCGTCGAGGAGGATGACTAGGAGGCTTGGATAACATCGTTGTTGAAGGTTCTAGCATGCTCTAAGCAAGAGTACGTTTGGGCAGATTCGATAGTCCCAACGGCCAACTGTTGATGGTCGAGTACTCTGGGCAGATTCGATAGTCCTAGGCACGGGCTGCGACGACGTGCGGGAGTTATGTCTAGAACCGGGGTTTCCATTAGCCCTTGACGGACGGCTGAAAGAATGTGCCGGTCATTCAATTAACGGTGATATCGAAGCAATGATAACAGTGATAGCCAGAGTCATGGATGTTTGGTTGTATCGTCATTCGGACTCAAGAGCGGTATTTTCTGGGTGCTTATCTGATTTAGGCCTTGGCACTTGGAAAACATCGCCCTTGACTCGAGTGATAGTAGTTTTATCTTAAATTGTATGCTTTGCTATGTTTGCTTCTGCTTAGTGCGTGTCTGGGGGCTATCACTGTAGAATGAGGTTGGAGTGGGAGGGTTGTATTCCTATTCCTTTTCCTTTATGCTCTTTTGGTATGTTGTTAGTTAATTTATTGCTCACTAAGACTGTTGTCTGACTCAAGGCTTTATGTTTTAATTCTTATTGCCTTGGGCTGTTCGTCCATTTTGGGACGGGCAGACTAGGTAGCAGGTGACAGGTGCTGTTCTCTTCTCACGATGCTGATATCGAAGACGAGCTAGAGGGTTGCATATTATCTTCTTATTATATGTACTGGATATTCCGCTGTTTTGTATTCTCTGAGAGATATGTAGTGAGGCTGGATGTATTGACTATGTGGATCCTTGTATTCAACTATTATGGAGTTTTATATGATGTCATTTTGTTCTGTAAAGCTTCACTATACATATGTTCTATTGTATTTTGTCCGTGCGCTGTGAGTAATACGATAGATTCTGTTGTTTTTAAATCTTACCTTGACAATCGTCCATGGTCGCCTGGCACACTTTACAGCGCTCTTTCTCTAGATTCGGTGCAGGGGTCATGGGCGGTCGTCACATTTGGTATCAGAGCATTGGTTAATCGATTTTACCCAACGCTCGCTGGAGTAACTACGTATGAGAGACGTAATTGTATTTTGATGGATGATTACTATATATAATATAGTAGCTTAGTAGGGTTTGAGTCCTTTGTGCAGTTGTTTCTCTAGATGTTCTAATCATTCCTTTTTATAGATATTGAGAATGAGTAGAAGAGGGAGACCAGCTGCTAGGGAAGGTCGTGCTACTGAAGAGACTGCTGATTATGCAGCCATGTTCGAAGCTATGATGACTTCGATCATGAGAAGGATACCAGTTCCGGGGGCAGCAGTAGATGTTGGAGTTCAAGTCCAAACTCCGAAACCAGTGGATTTTGCCAAGTTGTGCAAGGACTATACTGCTCTTGGAGGGAAGGTTTTCTTGGGAACAGAATCTACCATTGAGGTCCAGAGGTGGATAGATGCTTGTAGAAGGATTTTTGGTGATTTGGGAATTGATGATGCAAATAAGAGGAAGTTGGCATCAAGGCAGCTTCAAGGGAGAGCCTCTGATTGGTGGAACTCTATTACCATCACTACTCCGGAAGAAGAGATTACTTGGGAGCAATTCCAAGTCAGATTTGAAGCTAAGTTCATTTCTACAGCTCAGAAGTCTGTTCTGTTCAAGAAGTTTGTGGAGCTCAAGCAGGGTGGGAGATCTGTTCTTGAGTATGTTTCAGATTTGAAGCTTTGTCCAAATATGCTCGGTCATATATTGAATCTGCTTATCAGAAGAATGAGAAGTTTGTGACCGGCTTGGATAGTTATCTTGGAAGGCAGTTGGTGGATCATTTGGACGATTCATTTGAGAAGCTTGTGGAGAAAGCTCTTAGGCATGAGAGTCTGTTTCCTAAGGAAGGACCTGTTGTTGCTGTTACCAGGGGAGAGTCTAAACCACAGCAGGGTGGAAACCAGAAGAGGAAGCAGCAGCAGCAGAAGGGTAAGGATGGCCAGAAGAAGCCGAAAGGCGAGGTGACTTGCTACAATTGTCAGCAGAAGGGCCATTTCTCTAAGGATTGTAAGAATCCTAAGGTGCCGATGAAATGTCATAACTGTGACAAGCCGGGGCATTTCAGGAAGAATTGTCCAGAACCAAGGAAGGACAGGCAGATTGTGCAAGCCTATGCTTTAGGAGCTGTTCCGTCGTCTTCGAAAGCTCCTACTGCTGAAGATAAGGGAAAGAGTGTGGTGGTTCAAGGTACTCTTTTCCTATGTGGTATTCCAGTTAGAGTTTTGTTTGATACTGGAGCATCGCATTCGTTTGTTTGTAATGAACTAGTAGGCCGGTTAGGTTTGGAACCGGATATTGTTGATAGGCCATTGGTTGTGACTAATCCAGTTGGGGGTTCGTCTTGTTTGAGTATGTTATGCCGTGGTCTAGTTGTGTCGAGTCATGGTTGCTCTTTTGTTTGTGATTGCTTTGTTCTGAACTTTGCGGGGTTCAGAATTATTTTGGGTATGGACTGGCTTAGGAAGTATGCGGCTAAGGTTGATTGCGAGAGGCTGGAGGTGACAGTCGAGAATGTGGAAGGGCGAAAGATTGTGATACGATGTAAGCATGAGGAAGGTGTCTTCATGAGCTTCATGTATTCGCTAGTTGTTCCACGGGATGGACTGTCTTTAGTGCCAATCGCAAATGGATTCGAGGATGTCTTTGACGAAGTCAAAGGGTTGCCGCCGCATAGAGAGATCGAGTTTCGTATAGATCTAGTTGAAGGAGCCAGACCTGTTGTGATGCCTCTTAGGCGGATGGCGCCTAGGGAACAGCAGGAGTTGAGGGTGCAAGTTGATGATCTTTTGCAGAAAGGATTCATTCGGCGTAGTGTGTCCGAGTGGGGTGCACCAGTTGTGTTTGCAACCAAGGCAGATGGATCGTTGAGATTGTGTGTCGATTATCGTGAGCTGAATAAGGTGACTAAGAAGAACAAGTATCCATTGCCGAGAATAGATGACTTGTTTGATCAGCTTCACGAAGCTAAGGTGTTTTCTCAGATGGATTTGGCAACGGGATTTCACCAGTTGAGAGTGGCTAAGGATAGTGTACCAAAGACTGCTTTTAGGACACCATCCGGTTTCTTTGAGTGGCTGGTAATGCCGTTTGGATTGACTAACGCGCCAGCATATTTTGTGGATCTTATGAATAGAGTGTTCAGAGATCAGTTGAACAAGTTCGTACTTGTGTTCGTGGATGATATTCTGATTTATTCCAGAACAGAAGAAGAGCACAAGACGCACTTGCATATTGTTTTGGAAATCTTACGGAAACATCAGCTGAAGGCTAAGTTTTCGAAGTGTCACTTCTGGAAGAGTGAAGTGAGGTTCTTAGGCCATGTGATTTCTGGAAATGGAATAGCGGTTGATCCCGCTAAGGTGGCAGCAATCCAGGATTGGGTTAGACCTAAGAATGCATCAGATGTGAGAAGTTTTCTTGGATTGGCAGGATATTATCGATGGTTTATCAAAGACTTCTCCAAGGTAGCTGCACCGTTAATAGGATTAACGAAGAAGAACCAAGTGTTCTGTTGGGATGCTAAGTGTGAGCAAGCCTTCGGAATCCTGAAAGAGCGATTGACGAGTGCTCCTGTTTTGACTATTCCAGGTGGGAATGATGAGATGGTGGTTTACACCGACGCATGTGGTACTGGACTTGGAGCAGTGCTGATGCAGAAAGATAAAGTTGTTGCGTATGCCAGTCGACAACTGAAGCCGCATGAAAGGAATTACCCAACTCATGATTTGGAATTGGCGGCAATTGTATTTGCTCTGAAGATGTGGAGACATTATCTGTTGGGAGTTCGATTCGAGTTGTTTACAGATCACAAGTCGTTGAAGTATCTTTTCTCCCAAAAGGATTTGAATCTTCGGCAGCAACGTTGGCTAGAGTTTTTAGCATCATATGATTTTGGTATAGCTTATACTCCGGGAAAAGGTAACGCAGTGGCAGATGCGTTAAGTCGAAGACATGCAGGATTGGGAGCCATGTTTTCAGAATGGAAGAGTCTCGAGTATTTAGCTGGATTTGACTTCAGGCCTAGATGCGAATTGGAACCTGAGATGTTGGCAAACTTATCAATAAGACCCACTCTTGTGGAAAGGATTGGTGAGAGCCAAAAGCGAGATGATAAGCTTGTCAAGATTATCCGTGATTTGGAATCTGGGGTGGATCCAGAAAAGGATAAAGGATTCGAGGTTGATCGAGAGGGTTGGCTTCGAAAGCGAGGACGACTAGTTGTTCCCGATATAGATGAATTGAGGAGTGAAGTTTTGAAGGAAAGTCATCACTCGAAGTTGACAATTCATCCAGGTGGAAATAAGATGTATCGGGATATGAAGAGAACCTACTACTGGGAAGGTATGAAGAAGGATGTTGGAAATTTTATTTCCAAATGTATGAACTGCCAGTTGGTAAAAGCCGAACAGAAGAAGCCAAGTGGATTGCTTCAGCCATTAGAAGTTCCTACATGGAAGTGGGAACAAGTGTCGATGGATTTTATTGATGGACTACCTAGAACAAGAACGGGAAACGAAGGTATTTGGGTCATTGTGGATCGTCTGACCAAGAGTGCGAGGTTCATTCCTGTTCGATCGACTAGGACTGCATCAAAGTTGGCTGAGTTGTATGTTAAGTGGATAGTTCGATTCCATGGTATTCCGAAGAGTATAGTGAGCGATCGAGATCCATTGTTCACTAGTGGATTTTGGAGGAGCTTCCAGGAAGTTTTGGGAACCGAGTTGTGTTTGAGTACAGCTTATCACCCTCAAACAGATGGTCAGACCGAGAGAGTCAACCGAGTTTTGGAAGATCTCCTCAGAGCATGTGTTTTGGACTTCGGAGGATCATGGGAAGATCACCTTCATTTGGTGGAGTTTGCGTACAACAACAGTTACCAGTCAAGCATTGGTATGGCACCGTATGAGGCATTGTATGGAAGACCGTGTAACTCTCCGACATGTTGGTTGGAAACTGGAGAAAAGCTGATGCTTGGGCCAGAGATGATTCGTCAGACTTCAGATTGTATAGAAATCATTCGGCAACGAATGAAGGCAGCCCAAGATCGTCAGAAGAGTTATGCCGATAAGCGTCGAAAGGATTTGGAATTCGACGTAGGAGATATGGTTTTTGTGAAGATTTCTCCACTGAAGAATGTTATCCGATTCGGGAAGAAAGGAAAATTAACTCCGAGATTTGTTGGACCATTCCCGATTATCGAGCGAATTGGAAAGCTCGCTTATAGATTGGAATTACCGGAGAAGATGTTGAGTGTGCATAATGTTTTTCACGTATCATACCTACGGAAGTATGCGCACGACTCGAATACGGTGGTTTCTGCTGATAGCTGTGAAGATATTGAAGTTGATCCAGTTGATAGAAGACCTCGTAAGCCGCTTCGTGTTGTTGAAACTGACACGAAACAGCTTAGGAGGAAGGTAGTTAAGTTGCTCAAGATACAATGGAGTGACGATGATAACGACTGTACGTGGGAGGTGGAAGAGAGGATGAAGGCAGCTCATCCTGAACTCTTCAAGGTATGGCCCTAAGGTGTCGTGTCATCTCGCGATATTGTAACTTGTCCTAATTTTAGAATTCTGTACGCTAAGTTAGAATTGGATGCATGGTCTGTTGATTGCTATGGATGGTAGGCGTACAGAATAGTTTTTGATTGCTTGGAATTTCGGGGGCGAAATTCCTAAGGGGGAGAGAATGTAACGACCCGTATTTTTACGGATCGAAAAGTTCGTTCAAATCTGGAATTTTCAACATTTTAGGTTGTTTCAGATTTTGGGAAGAATTTTTGGTTAAGTCCTAAGTCGTAGCCGACTTATGGGTTCTGGATGAGTTAGTGATGAGTCTGGGCGAGTTAAGAAATAGGTCTGGACGAGTTAATGACTAAGTGGTAGGTCGGCGATGACCTAAGGAAGAGGGGAGTGGTTTAAGTCGGTTGATAGTTTGGGACGACCTAAGGAATTAACCGGGTTAAGGAAGATTAAGTCATAGGGTGGCTTAGGTCGAGTGACCGACTTAAGGGAGTAGCCTATCTAAGAAGTTGACCGACTTATAGTATTAACCGACTTAAGGATAGTGGTGAGTTAAGTTGTTACCGAGTTAAGGAATCAGCGAGTTAGCGAGTTAAGGTGGTAAGTCGTGGACGACCTAGGGTATGATATAGGTCGTATGCGACTTAGTATGTTTGTCTTTTCGGTCCTATTTGTTTAAGTCCTAGGTCGTAAACGACCTAAGAGATAATTCGTGACCGACTTATAGGGTAGACGACTTAGAGGCTAGCGACTTAGGAGATAGGCAGGTTTGTGGCCTTATAGTTAGGTCGCACCTGTTGATGAGTTGGTAGGTCGTATACTTGTTAAGTCGTATCTCGCTGAGACCCAGTTTGTTAAGTCGTAGCTATTAGGTCGTAAGTCGTATACCCAGTTAGGTCGTAACCGACTTAGGGGTTAGCTGCTGAGTTGTCAGGTTGTTTAGGGGCGCATGTGTTGAGTCGGAGGCTCTGTTAAGTCGTAGGATGGCATAGCTTTAGGTCGTAGGTCGGCATAGTGTTAAGTCGGCAGCGACTTAAGGAGATAGCCGAGTTACGACTTAGGGTATTTTCTGCCTATAAATAGAAGGGGGTTGGCTTCATTTTTGGGATCCGGATTTTGAAGCGACGAAGTGCTGCCATTTTGAGAGCTCGACTTCTACACTTCTTCACTTCTTTTCTCCACTCTAATCTAGTGCTTCCATCCATCCAAATCGAAGATCAAGATTGAAGATTCAAGAGCTTAGATTGAAGATCTTCATCTTTTCAAGAGAGATTTCTTCGTTTGAAGCGGATTCGTGATAGATCAAGCTTCATCCTTCGCTGTCCAGATCTGAAGTGTGTTGATTTGAGGTTGTTTAGGTGATTTGGTGAGTGGTGATTATCTCTCACACGGATCCAAAGGAGTATGTCGGATTGTTGGCTCGATTTGGTGTTAAAATAGAGATTTCCATGCATTTTCTTCATCCTATGTGTAGATCCATATAGATCCATTGTTCATGATGATGTTACCTCCATTTTATCATATGTTAACCTATGCAAGTTCATTCATCAAGTTTGTAGAGATATAATCCATGTTTTCATGCTTATTGGACTTTCAACTCTTTAATTACGAAAATGCCATTATTGTTATAATTGTCTACTTAGATCATATTTGAATGCTTGATTGTTTGGATTGATGTTTGATTTGATTGATTGTTATGAACTAGATGATTGATGATTAGATTTAGATCGAATGTGATTCAAAAGCTAAGGGAAAGGCTCTTGAATTGGGAAAGCTGCTCGTGGCATATGTAGCGGGATGATGAAGCTCTATGCATAGATTTGATGATGTGATGATGAGATGAGGCTTTGCGAGGATGTAATGAAGCGAGGCAATCATGTGATGAAGACTTGGTCTAATCCAGATGGGATCATTCCAAGCATGTTGATAACTCGGTGATATGATTCGAGTTGAGGATAATGAATGGATATGAGAATAGTCGTCGAGGAGGATGACTAGGAGGCTTGGATAACATCGTTGTTGAAGGTTCTAGCATGCTCTAAGCAAGAGTACGTTTGGGCAGATTCGATAGTCCCAACGGCCAACTGTTGATGGTCGAGTACTCTGGGCAGATTCGATAGTCCTAGGCACGGGCTGCGACGACGTGCGGGAGTTATGTCTAGAACCGGGGTTTCCATTAGCCCTTGACGGACGGCTGAAAGAATGTGCCGGTCATTCAATTAACGGTGATATCGAAGCAATGATAACAGTGATAGCCAGAGTCATGGATGTTTGGTTGTATCGTCATTCGGACTCAAGAGCGGTATTTTCTGGGTGCTTATCTGATTTAGGCCTTGGCACTTGGAAAACATCGCCCTTGACTCGAGTGATAGTAGTTTTATCTTAAATTGTATACTTTGCTATGTTTGCTTCTGCTTAGTGCGTGTCTGGGGGCTATCACTGTAGAATGAGGTTGGAGTGGGAGGGTTGTATTCCTATTCCTTTTCCTTTATGCTCTTTTGGTATGTTGTTAGTTAATTTATTGCTCACTAAGACTGTTGTCTGACTCAAGGCTTTATGTTTTAATTCTTATTGCCTTGGGCTGTTCGTCCATTTTGGGACGGGCAGACTAGGTAGCAGGTGACAGGTGCTGTTCTCTTCTCACGATGCTGATATCGAAGACGAGCTAGAGGGTTGCATATTATCTTCTTATTATATGTACTGGATATTCCGCTGTTTTGTATTCTCTGAGAGATATGTAGTGAGGCTGGATGTATTGACTATGTGGATCCTTGTATTCAACTATTATGGAGTTTTATATGATGTCATTTTGTTCTGTAAAGCTTCACTATACATATGTTCTATTGTATTTTGTCCGTGCGCTGTGAGTAATACGATAGATTCTGTTGTTTTTAAATCTTACCTTGACAATCGTCCATGGTCGCCTGGCACACTTTACAGCGCTCTTTCTCTAGATTCGGTGCAGGGGTCATGGGCGGTCGTCACATTAATGTTGTTTAAATTTATAAAGGTTATTTACCTTAAATATTTTGTAAATTCTTTTCAAATAGGTTAAAAGGACTGTATAAGTATTTGAAAATAATTGGAGGTTTAAATATATTCTTAGTTATTATTTATCTATAATAAAGTTAATTAATAAATTTATCAATGATGTTTAAGGTTAATTAATCATTTTAATAATGATGTTTTAAAGTTAATTAATCATTTTTGACAAAGATGTTTAAGATTAGTTAATCATTTTAATAAATGATATTTAAAGTTAATTAATTGGTTTAAATAAAGGTGTTTGAAATTAATTATCGGATTTAATAAAAGAGTTTGAAAGATTAATTAACTGATTTAATAAAAGTGATTAAAGTTCATTAATTGATTTAGTAAAGGTGTTTAAAGTTAATTAATTCATTTATTAAAGGAATGTTTAAAAATAACGCTAAGTGTAAATTGTTTTGGGTTTATAGTAAACGATATTTTAATGACATTTGTTTTTACCCTTCTTTTTCTTAAAACGCTTAGAAATATTATTAGCTCTTCAAAAAAGAATATTTTTAAAGAGTATTTCTAAAGTGTTTTACAAATATTTGTGATGTGAAAACAAATCACAAGTTCGGTTTAAAAGTTTAAAAAGTTTGATTTAGTTATGGAAAGGATAAGAAATTAATTTCCGTAATTGATATCGCTTATATGGAAAGGATTTAGTCATACTCTTACCACTAAACATTGAGGTATGGAAACTCGTTTCTATTTGAAGGTTAAAAATGTCGTTAAGGCAACGCCTAGAAGTAAAACTACCTTCACTTGCCCTGTTTCATTTATAACCACGGGATAGTACAAGTTTGAAATCGACGAGAAATAGTAAGGATATAAGATTTAATTTCCATATACGATCATTTTGATTATTCCCAATAGTTTATTATTGACTATTGATTTGGCTTTCTTCTTTGTGTACCGTCAATCTAAGACAATTTGTTGCTCATTTTGAGCGTTGATATCCTTTGTCGAAAATAACTAAAACCAAAGAGCGAGTGGAAGCCAAGCTATGTAGGGTAGCTTCCATTAGAGTATCTTTACATCTACTCTGGATTGGATTCGGTGGTATGCACATAGAGATGTGAAATTCTTGGATTCTCGGTAATGGTTGGCAGGGTCCGGCTTGGACGCGTTCGAGAGCCATCGTAGTTCTCAAGTGTATTTCTAGAGGTATACTTCCGGCGAGGGGGGTGCACCCTCCTAGTCATTGTTGGAAAATTCCTTTCTTTGTTGTTGATTCAAATCTTTGAATTGTTTTATTAACTGCATCGAGAAGTAACTGGAGCTCTTCTCGATATTTAATTATTTTTGTCCATTCTTTAAGTTTGGATTTTGATCTTGTTTATATCCATTCGTTCAAATTTGGGATTTGTTCTAATTCGTTTCCATTCTTTCATGCATGGAAATTGTTTTTGTGAGGTATAACCCATTCCATGTTTAGCGGTGTGTTCTTACAGAATCATTATATGTTCGCCATATTACTTAAGTTTTCTCACGCTGGTTTCTTAGACTGCTCCGGGTGTTATTTTTATTATAATGCTTGGGTCAGACCGAGTTTTTCCAAGTTGTCGTTGGTGGGACATGGAGCTCAAGGAGTAGAGCTGGATGTTCACCTGCCATAGCATTTTTATTTTCCATTGTATTATTATATATACCTATCACCAATTGTAAGGTCGAAAAGTTATAAATGTATAGGTTGATGAGGTTTATTTTTAGGTTTGATATACTATGTATTTTAAAGTGACAAATTTTACTGCCTTTGTTATATTATATGTTGTCATTTCACTGTGAGATTCTGTTTTCCCTATTCTTTTTCCTTTTACCCTAACAATCTGCCTTTCCGGCAATTTGATGTTCGACATTTGAATATCGTGGATGTATTGAGTGCCGACTTCTCGTTGGTCGAAAAGCGAGTCGTTACAGCTGGTATCAGAGTTGAAGGTTAAGCTAGAACCTTGGCTTTGGTAAGATATGGCTCATTAGAGATAGGGTAAGTGACACCCTAGAATAAGTTTAGGAGTATTATCTATACAACAACATATTTGTATTGCTATAAAAATGTATTATGTTAATTGGACCATTGAGTTGTTTATTAATTCTGGTCGAGATATGGGATGTCACGGTATCGATAGGGATTTCTAAACACTCGAACAAGGTAAACAAACACGATATTGATTTTTGAAAATTTGGCAAATGAAATATTTTACCTAAGATTATATAGTTTATATATTAAAGGAATAATTTTAAAATTTATGTAGTTATTTGTGATATGTTTGTTTATTTGAAATTAATAATATTTATTTATTATCATTTTTGTTCGATTAGTCATGCTCGGTTAGTTTAGGCGCATTGACTGTTGTTTTATGGATTGTTGATTAATTATGCTCAACTTATTTACGAGCATTTATTGCTTTATTTTAGAAACGAACCCTTGGTGAATTAAGTTTCACAGTTCGACTATAGGATGTTCGGTAATAATGTTAGGTTAAAGGTAAACTTTTAATAAAAGTTGTTTAATATAATCTAAATAGTAAAATAGACATTTAGAGGATAAATATTTGGGAAAATTTTTATTATAATAAAGGAGAGTTATTATAATATGAGATAATTTTATATAAAGGAAACTTTATATAAATTTTGTTTATATAATGTGTCTTAAAATGGATTTTTGAATTTAAATCCCGGTATTGCTTGAATTGATTTCAAAATGATTTTTGAAAAAAGTAATAATGGTATTACTTGGAAATATTTGAAAGTATAAATTTTCAAAGAAATTTTTTTTCTTAGAAAGATATATCATCTTTGGATAGTTAAGGAAAAGCATATCAATTAGTTTTGTGGTAATCTAAATAATCTTCTAAGTGATGATTGTATGTTTGCTTAGGCGAACGTGGTGGTGGACTTAGTAAATTATTCCCTTTATCATTGTGGGATCGAAATGAGTTCTAATCCGAACGCACCAAAAGCAAGTGTTAGCGTATAAATTGTTAAAATTATTATATAAATATGGGAATACGTGTAGTATGATTTAAAATGGGGTTTTGAATTAAAAACTGGGTATTTAGTTTTTATGTTTCCTCAAAGGAAATTTATTTAAAATAAAAAGGTATTATAATGTTTCGATAGATGAAAAATTTTAAACTCTTGGATAATAAAGAGATAATCTAACTCAAGTTTTTATATGGGTTAAATTGGATAGAAAGGTTTTAATAAGAATTGTTTTATTAAACTCGTAGATTTTGTTTAAACATGTTTCATTAGAACAATCTAAGTTAAATGGGTCGAAGTAATCAACCTAGTTTTAAGACCCATAATTTGCTTGGACATCCATTTGAATTTTGAAAAATAAATAATAAATAAATAAAATTAAAAATTGATATTTTGTATATACTCTTAGGTTGTAAAAGAGTAATATACAAGTAAATAAAAGTGGAGTAAATTTTTAATTAAATATTTTATAAAAATGTGTCTTTATAAAATGTTTATAAACTTACGTGAAATCTTATGAAATGATTCATAAATAACTTTAGTATTGAACAAAATATTATAAACAAAAATGAAAGTGATTTAGAAAGAGATTGCTGTAATTAAAAAGCCAATCAGATTAAGTATGTAAGTTATACATTGATTATTTTATTCGCACGGTGCTTGATCTAGGATTCGAATACATCACTACGGAGTGATTTACACCAGTTCGAAAAAGGATTTCTCACTTGATTCTTCTCAGCGAACACTTTATTTAGATTCTGGATATGTTACTGAAGTTTTCTATCATAATATCTGGCTATGTAAGGAGAATAGAGGTTTCTAATCGAGGAACCTGATAGTCCACATTAGGGAGGTCGAGTGAGCGATACTAGTTTGGAAGTGAAGTCTATGTATCCGAGCAAGTGGTTGGATCAGATATTGCATATAGATGATTTATGTACATCATACGAGCTTAATTATATTAACATGCTTTGTTGTGTGCCTTAGGAAAATTTAAGGGAGTGACTTTCAATTTTGTTCTAAGGTAACTTAGATAATCTTCTAAGCAATAACCAAAGGATGATGAGCGTGATAGGATGCTTAGCAAATTATCGATATCCCTGGATGATTGAGAAAGTTTTAAACCTAAGCAAAATTATAAATTGTTTGATTAGTCGTTTAATAGTTTAAATATTGTTAAGTGTTAGTTTGATCCATTACGGAATTTTATTTGATTGACAGCGTGACTTTATAGACTATGGTTTATATAGTTGTTATTCATTAAGGCTTAAACCCGGTGCTTTTGAAAAAAATATTTCAAAAAAATTTATGAAAGAAATAATAATATTATTATTTTGAAACTTTGGTGAAGTATTATTATTTTAGGATATTTTAAAAGAATTTATGTGAAGTGATTTTTCATATATATTTTATAATGACTAAAGTTGGGCGATTGGGGATTTTCCAATTTGAAAGACTCATTATGTATATTTGTTTACTCTAGTTGTTGTTTTTGGAGGAACCAGAATACCACTGTATGCTCTGTGTTGTTTTGGTTCTAGAGTTATACCATGCTTCGATAGGAGGAGCCTCCTCTTTATCATAATTGATTTTGGTTTTGATTTATTTCTCTTTGGAGGAATTTGAAAATATATTTGAATATAAAATCCCAGGCATTTAATCTAAATTTATCTTTTAAAAAGATTAGATGCATATTATTTTATTACAGAGTACTCTCTGTACTTTTGTTGCATATTACATTATTTATGTTGACATTGCTTATGGTAGAAATAGCTTGTGTATTATTTTTGTCAACATAGTTCTCTTTTGGATTATGAGTACAAGATAGGTACAGGGAAGCAAAATATTGCTATTTGATTACTTACACACCTGCATTCGCATCAAAATAATAAGTTGCTTGCAAAAATAAAATCAAACGCAAAAGAGGGACGTAGTTGATTTAGATATCGGTATTTTCATTGATTGATGATTTTACTTCTCAGATATAGGAGGTCACTTGGCTTTGGTTTTCTTTTGGTTGATTTGGGCTAGTTGTGATGAGTGTAGTTTTTCAGACCTTGCCGCGCAAATGAGGTGCTGCAGAAATTTTTCGTAATATAAGGAACTTTAAGAGTTTAATAACTCATTTTAATTACTAGTTTTTAAACCTTCAAGGTGTGAAGACATTTTCTTCCCTAAGAATTTCGAGGATGAAATTCTTTTAAGGGGGAGAATGTAACATCCCGGAATTTTATCATTTTAATTTTGAATATTTAATTAATTTTAAATATTTAATAATTGGTGTTAAAAAATCTAAATAACTTATATTCAAATATATATATATATATATATATATATATGTTATTTAAATATTTGAATTGCCAATTTAATATTAACTAAATGGATTTAATGGCCTTATTTAACTCCTTTTAATTAATAAATAATGACGATGAACCCATTTTGTAAATTTATTTACAATAGTAAACGGTCTGTGTAAATAACAAGGAAATCAATTGTTAATAAAACGACTTTATTTTATTGTAATATTTTTAATTCAATTTATAAAAAAATTCATAATTTTTAATTTGGAAAATATTTGAATTATCGTTTGACGAATTTTACGGCAAACGATGGTATTTTTGTGATTTTATATAATTAAATCAAAATTTAAATTTTCAAAATAACTTTATGATGATTTGATGGGTTGCTTGAAAACTTGGTTTAATTTGTGGTTGAAGTAAGAATTGACTTTGTTTATAAATTAGGTAAATTCACTTAGTTGCTTCATTCCTTTTCCCCTTGTGCTTTTCAATTTCCGTACTCACTCTCTCACTTTTCAATTCCAATAAACAAAAACGTAAGCCTTCAAAAATTCAAATCAAACCAAATACTTAACAAAAATTTGTAAAGCAAAGATCTTTGAGTCCGTGGAGACAAGATCTACATTTCTATATAGGTATGGTGAAGCTCGAATGGGATTGGGGTCGACATCGTATGAAGGTAGTAGACTAGGTTTTGATTTTCAAGAAGATGTAGGCAAAATTAGGTGAAATGAAGGATGCCATCGAATTTGTGGTGCAAAATAGCATGAGCAGCCAGAGTTTGATGGAGCTCGACCTAGGTTTGGGAAGTGTGACATTTAGGGCTGTAGCCGAGCTTTGCCCAGGTCGCATTACGTTTGACTTTACTGAGTGTAGCACGGTTGTGATGGACGCGGAGAGGAGTACGTCGGTGTTGTTGGATTTGGATTTTATTGATCGTAGGTGCAGTACTGGCATGCGTGCATAAGGGGATGGGGCGTGCGTGTACAGTCAACGGAGAGTGATTAGTTTTTGAAAAGAAAGATATTAAGGGTGATTAATTTTTAATTAAGTAATTAAGTGAATTAATTTGTTATTTAAATTCTAAATTTTATAAATTCAATTACTCTTGCATACGAGGTCGGATTTGAACGTGGTCAGTTGCGTTGGACTCGTAGGATCGTTAGCTTCGTGTTGGATCTGATTTCATTGAATTTGGAGCTAGTTGAATTTCATGCTAAAATCGTTCGATTTTAGACCAAACTGGAACATGAAAGTGCAAACTGGACTTTCGGTGAGTTTACTCACCTTTAGATAAATTATATGATATCTATGTTGCTATAGATTACTGTTGAATGCTTAGATGATAGTTTATATTGTTGTTTGGTTGGATTTTAAATTCCCACTTGAAAAGTGGACGGCATAAATAACCATTGTATTACAGGGGGAAAAAACAAGAGTAAGTTGAAGTGTATGTAGCGAATTGGTCGCTAGGGAACACTTCGAAATACACACTCATATGTGTGATTTACATGGGACTTTTGTAGAGATACCCTAAGGGGTTTCTCGCCAATATTAGTTTACTTATATTCTTATGTCACCTATAATGTTGTTTGGATGAAAATATTTATGACATACTGCTTGATTGTGTAAGTGTTGTTACTACGATTATCGATGTACCCTCGCTTATGAAATATCATCTCCTTAAAACCTTGTTGTGTGTTGAACTTAAGCTCGTATTTTACAAAATAAAAATTTGGTCATGTTTTTGCACTTGGAAAATTGTTTAAACTATATTTTAAAGTATTTGAGAATTTTAAAAATATAGGATAAGTGTTAAATGAGTTATAAATTTAATTAATTATCTTCGGAATAATTAACACTGTTTTAAATTTATAAAGAAATTATAAAATTTAATTAGTTATCTTTCGAGATAATTAATGTCATTTCAAATTTATAAAAGACAATTGGATTTAATTATCTTTCGGGGTAATTAATGTTGTTTAAATTTATAGAGGTTATTTACCTTAGATATTTTGTAAATTCTTTTCAAATGGGTTTGTAATGATTATATAAGCATTTAAAAAGAATTGGAGGTTTAAATATATTGTTAATTATTATTCAACTATGATAAAGTTAATTAATAAATTTATTAACGATGTTTAAGGTTAATTAATTATTTTAATAATGATGTTTTAAAGTTAATTAATCATTTTTGAATATAATGTTTAAGATTAGTTAATCATTTTAATAAATGATATTTGAAGTTAATTAATTGGTTTAAATAAAGGTGTTTAAAATTAATAATCGGATTTAGAAAAAGTGTTTTAAAGATTAATTAACTGATTTAATAAAAGTGATTAAAGTTAATGATTTAATAAAGGTGTTTAAAGTTAATTAATTAATTTATTAAAGGAATGTTTAAAAATAATGCTAAGTGTAAATTGTTTTGGGTTTATCCTAAACAATGTTTTAATGACATTTATTTTGACCCTTCTTTCTCTTAATGCACTTAGAGATATAATTTTCTCTTTAAAAAGGAATATTTCTAAAGAGTATGTTTAAATTGTTTTACAAATATTTGTGATGTGAAAACCAAGCACAAATTATGTTTCAAAAGTTCAAAAAGTATTATTCGATTACGGAAAGGATAAAAAATTTAATTTTCGAAAACAATATAGCTTATATAGAAAGGATTTAGTCATATTCTTAGCACTAAACATCAAGATATGGAAACTCGTTTCTATCTTGAAGGTTAAAAATGTCATCACGGCAATGCCTAGGGGTAACACTACCTTCACTTGCCCTGTTTCAATTTTAACCGAGGGATAATACAAGATTGAAATCCACGAGTAGTGGTAAGGATATGAGATTTAATTTCCGTATACAATCATTTTGATTATTCCCAATAGTTGATTTATTGACTATCGATTCCACTTTCTTCTTTGTGTATTGTCAATCTAAGACAATTTGTTGCTCATTTTGAGCGTTGATATCCTTTGTCGAAAATGACTAAAAACAAAGGGTGAGTGGAAGCCAAGCTATGTGGAGTTGCTCCCATTATGCTATCTTCACATCTACTCTAGATTGGAATCAGTGGTATGCGCATGGAGATGTGAAATACTCGGATTCTCGGTAAAGGTTAGCGGAGTCCAGCTTGGTCGTGTCACTGTAGTTCTCATGTATATTTCTAGAGGTATACTTTCAGTGAGCACCCTCCTAGTCATTGTTGGAAAATTCTTTTCTTGTTGTTGATTCAAATCTTTGAATTGTTTCCTTAATTGCATCGAGAAATGACTAGAGCTCTTCTTGATGTTTAGTTATTTGTATCCATTCTTTAAGTTTGGATTTTGATCTTATTTATTCCCATTTATTCATGTTTGGGTTTTGTTTTAGTTTATTTCCATTCTTTCATCTATGGAAGTTATTCTTTTGAGGTATAACCTGTAACAACCCGAAATTTTCAATAATTAAAAATATTAAATTAGATAAGATTTTGAAATTTATGAAGAAATTAAAATATATGATTTATTTATGAGAAAAATAATTAGAATATGATCTAATAATGTTGTTTGAAGGTTATTGACAATTATTTTAATATAATTTCAATTAATTGAAATAATTATAAATTTAAATTGGTTATAATCGTAAATAAGGAATAAATTCAATGTTGTATTGAAAAGAGAAATTATATGTAATTAATTGAAATAGGTTAATATAGAATGGAATCAATATTTGTAAGTAATTTATCAACCTTTGTTGGTAAACAATAGGTTAACAGAGGTGAATTATTAATGTATAACAATTGATTCTTTATCGTCTTGATATTTAATCCGTTTGAAATTAATTGTAAATCAATTGAAATTAATCTAATTAAATATTACAATAAATATGAATTAAAATGATAACAGTAGAATATTGATGTAATAAAATGTAAACCAATGTTAATTATATTCATAAGGTGATAGTTGATTTTATAATAAGAGTGGAAATCAAAATAAAAGAATTTATATGGATTTAAAATTTAATTAAATAGGATTTTATTACAGTTTAATTGAACGTTGAATTTAATGAAATATTTTAATAGTGAATTTAATATAGAAAATTTATTTTGATAGATTATTAATTTCTATGTAATCTAGAATGATGAAATTGTTAACTATTAAATTTGAATTTAAAAGTGATTAAATTAATTTAATAATAATTTATTTAATTAATGTGAAAATAGATATTTTGGCCACTGGCTCGGATTTCGACGAAACAAGTTTCATCGGATCCATAATGGTGAATTATTATTGGACCTCAAGTTTTGTAGCGATCCGACTTATCGTTTGATCGTGCAAGCTCGAAACGCGTAGAAATCGATTTATAGAATCTAATTGAATATAATCTGATTTTTAAAGCTAACTTCTTATACATTTGAATTAGGATTTGAAATTAGTTCTATTGAGTTTAAAAATATCAAAAACCTGTATTTCGATATATTGGATGACCTACTTTTGTTTCGGAAACGAAACGGGCTTTTCGAGTCGTGTTATCTTTTCGAACCAATTCGATATGTCCATTCTTTCTTATTTATCCCTGCCTTTATATAGGCTGTTATAAATTCTAACCGTTTCTCATTTCATTATTTCTGTACGTACATCTACTTCTTATATGTTCCTCCTTCTCAAACAATAGAACATCAAAACCTAATTCCCAAATTCCAAACCCTAATTTCAATTTCAAAATTTAATTTCGAAATTCAAACTCCTCATACCATAGCAAATTATATATCGTTGGAAAGCTCTCATCGAGCACAATCTACTACTATAATTCATTTTTTGATTTGATACATCGTTTTGGCCAGAAATCGTTGGAGAAGTCTCGGCCGTCGAAACTAGGTTTTCGATCCAACGGTGGATCTTCGACTATATGGCGATCAGGAAGTGCTGCACTATAGAGGGCGTCGAGAGGCTTCGACCCATGTCGTTTGTTGGACGAGGTCATCTTTAGGTTCTCCAGAATTCGTGAAAATAGGGGGTGATGGCACTGGGTTCTAGAGGCGGTTGGAAGTGGCGGCCTTTTGGCCGATGGTAGAGGAGGAGGTGGGCGTTCTCGCGGCGGCGTCTGATCATGGTAGCACCGCTTGTGGTGGCTGTTGTTGTCGATGGATGCTAGTGGCTATTGGGTGTGACATGCATGTTAAAAAAGAGCTGTAGGGTTTCGCGTAGAGAGAGGTGAAATAATTTACAATAGTGCCCTTTTCTTTATTTTGTTTTTAATTTAATTTTTTAAACGTTCTAACAACGATAACTTTCTCATACGAACTCGGATTTGATTGCGGTTTTCTCCATTGCAATCATATCAAAATTCCGAACATTATGGAACTAGTTTGGTTGCATTCTAAGACTATTCAAATTTTGGGTTTTATTTGGATTTTAATCGACTGAAAATCAAAGGTGAGTGATTTAACCTACTCACAAATACTAAACTATCTTATGTTGGTTAAATTAAATTTATGATGTGATTAGAAATTTATTGATTGATGTTGGTGTATTTAAATTTTCATTCAAACTTAATTTGAATTTATATTAAATTTAATTGCCATTTAAACGAATACTGGAATTTAATTGCCAGTAAAATACCTGATAATGATAACCAGTTTATTTGTTGTGATTTATTGATTGATTTGAATGTTGATCGTGATGGATGCTTATTTGTTGATATTTTTGGATGATCGGATGTAGGTTTATTTATATGTTGTTATCACACTGCAAGTTCCCTTAGTTTGCTGTTAGGAAAAAATAATCACTATGGGTTGAAATGATACATACCGAATGGTCTTATAGATTGGGGGAAAATCGTTATGGGTTGAAATGATAAGCTCAAAGCAATTTTATGGATTTTGAATTTCCTCGGGATTGCGGGTTGAAATGATATCTACCCGTAAATTTAAATTTATTGCGGGTTGAAATGATATATATATATATATATATATATATATATATATATATATCCGTACCACTTGACCATAGGGTAGAAAATTATATACGGCCACCGGATTGGTTAAATTAAACGATTTTAAATCCTTAATTTTTGAATCCAATTAAATGATATTATGAAATAAAATTAGATTTGTATGAACTGAATTATTTTCAAAATCCAAGCTTTAAAATGTTGAAATTGAAATTGAAATTGGTTTAATTGAATTGTTTAAAGAATTTAAACTGAAATCTTAAAGTTGAATTTTGAGATATAAATGAAATTTATCAAAATTGAGTTATTGTAAACGTTTGAATACTTAAACTTTGAAACCTATTGAATTTGAAGTGGTTTAAATTTGTAGTTCAAACATGGATTTGAAATCGATATAAATTGAAATGGTTTTAATGAGAATTTGAATTGAAACCTTTAGCCTTTTGAATTGAAATCGTTGAATTGAGATTGATTTAAATTGAATTTTGGAACTAAAGTTGATTTGAATTGATTTATGAAATTGGAAGAAACAATTCTAATTTGAAAGTATTTTCAATATAAATTCTTTTAATATACGAACTCTTTTATCATATAAACTATTTTTCTCATATAAACCATTTTAATATATTAATAATTTTAATACATTAACTATTTTAATATATAACCTATTTTAATATATAAACTATTTCTAATATATAAACTATTTTAATCTATAACCTATTTTTAAAAATATAAACCATTTTAATACATATTATTTATATTTATAAACAACTTTTAATATATATATTAATATCTATACTATTTTTAATGTATAACTTTTCCAATATATATACTACTTTCAATATTCAAACTGTTTAAAGTTGGAACAATTATGATGTTGATTTAATTGATTTAAATGCGAATATTTTGGTATGATGGTTTAACCTATTTGTGGTTATGATTTTGAAATGAATATGATTTAAAGTGAACAATGATTTCGAAAGTGAATATGATTTCGAAAGTGATATGATTTTGAATTGAATATGATATTTTGATACCAATTATGAATCGGTTTTGGAAATGTAAAAGAACCAACCGGTGTGAAATGAGCATTTGGTTGTTAAAGAGACCGGAATCAGATATTGTCATACTCTCTGCCAATATTGAAAACCACTTTAACAACTATCCACATGGTGGAGAATCTAGAACGAAGTAGGATGGTTTGGCGAACGCCGCTGTATGAGGTATGAATGCAGCCTTGACCCCCTCGGGTCAGCTTGATATGACTAAAACATGAGCTATATCTGGGCCAAGTGAGGTCGCTCCTCTGATCGGGCACATTTCTTCAATACCATATTTGTTACTTTGTGATTGATTTGGTGGCCACCTTTGATTTGATTATAGGAGTGTGTCTCAAGGTGGGCGGCAGTAGCTGCTATGTGTTACCACTAGCCCGGTTCTGCAAAACGGTAGTATCCTACCATGGGCATTGCCTCGCGTGTCTTATCATATGCCTTATCGAGCCCACTACGAGTTTGGTTTGTGTCGTACACTATGGAGTGCTTTCTGATAGCCCTCCAGTTCATGGAGGAATTACGGTACTGTATAGACTACGACATTTATAAAAATGTGTTAAGAGGGATATGGGTAACGCCTTAACGCTATTTTAATACTTTACTTAACTATAGACATATCATAATAGCGTATTGTATTACATATGTAGATAGTTTAACGGATCCTTAGGAGATGGAATCCGGAACATCTCTTAAGTTATTGCATGCACGTTAGACACTGGATAGGAGATGTAAAATCCCATAAACATCTCTGAAGTTGTTACACTCATATTTACTTATCGTTGATTTAACTTACATAAGATCTTTTAGTTCTGACTCAAGTGTTTTGTCTTTTTATTACGCTCAGGTCAGCCTGAGCTTTTCAGTATATTGAAGATCATTATTTCTGGAGGACGAAGACGAAGATTTGATATTGTATTACTAGTATTATCCCACTACATCATGTTATCCCGCTGCATTATTTATTTATTCCTGCTGTATGTATAACTCTGATTTGTATTGTAAAAGTGCAATCAAATTTTATTTGTAAAAAAGCTTCATGAACTGTTTATTTGATTATTATATTTTGTCATTCCGTTGTGAGATTCTGTGTTTTGTTTTTCCTTCTTTCTCTTATTTTCTTATTTACCCCATTAATAATCCTCCCTTTTGAATAGTTTGAGTTGACATGTGTGGTTTATTGTCGATTTAAACCGTCCAAAAAAGTGGGTCGTTACATAACCCATTCCTTGTTTAGCGGCATGGTCTCACATATTTATTATATGTTCACCATATTACTTGAGTTTTCTCATGATAGGTTTCTAAACTGATCCGGGTGTAATTTTATTATAATGCTCGGATTAGATCGAGTTTTTCCAGGTTGTCGTTGGTGGGAATTGAGCTCATAGTGTAGAGCTCGATGTTCATTTCCTGTAGTATTTTTTTTTTCGCTATATTATTATATATACCCATCATCAATTGTAAGGTCAGGAAGTTATAATTGTCTAAGCCAATGAGGTTTGTTTTTAGCTCTGATATACCATGTATTTTAGAGTGACAGCTTTTACTGTCTTTGTTATGTTATATTTTGTCTTTCTGCTATGAGATTCTGTTTTCCCTGTTCGTTTTCTTTTTGCCCTAATAATATACCTTCTCGGCGATTAGATGTTCTACTTTTGAATACTGTAGACGTATTGAGTGCCAACTTTTCGATGGTCGAAATGGCGAGTCGTTATAGCCATTCTCCGCTACACCTGCTAAATAAGGCTTTTAACACCCGCTTTAGTAAAATTAATATAAAAAGCTGATTTGATTAGTTTTCTTTTGAACCAAATCAAGAAAATTAGAGTAAATACCTATTTTTAAGGCATAAACACTTAATATAAGTTAGAAATTTATTGCAGTCACCAAATTTAGACTACATAAATCATAACATTCTTCGATTTTGTTATATAAGATTAAAAAATATTTATTTTTTCTACAAAATTATATGATAATGAGAATAAATTAAATGTTTGATTTTATATTTAATGAATCTTTTTGCACCTCCGCTATATCCCCGCTTTCTCCCTACGGTAACTTTTTGCACCTCCACGGCTATGGAACCGCTAAGCTATTTAACTGCATAGGTATACACACACAAATCATCAAAGTTACATTTCCATTTTAAATAAACAGAAATACACAGAACCAGTCGACTAATACCACTCAACCAGACGACTAATACAATATCAGTCGACTGGTCAAACTTGTTTAGTCGACTGATAAACTTATGCATTATAATTTTTATAAGACAACATAACCAGTCGACTAAAACCACGGAAACAATCGACTGATGACTCAACTAGTCGACTGGTTCCATAGTTTCAGTCGACTAAAAAGGCATAAATGAACTATTTTCTATCTGTTTGAAAGCTTAATTTTCTGAATGTAACTAGTCGACTGACTGGTATAATACTAGTCGACTGGTTAATATTAGTTGTCGATTTTTTTTCAAATTTTTGAAGAATCTTCTTCCCCAAGCAAAAGGACATTTCCTTCCATGAAGAGTTGCACTTATTTTTGATAGTAGCTACTTCTCATGAATGCATACAATTATTCAATCATTATATACAGCACTTTAATTCAAGAATAAAAAAACACATATGAATTTACATTTGCTTTTCTTTCATAATCTCTTGAAACCTTTTCTTACACTCAAAGGCTTTCTTTTTCAATATCGATCACTTAAACATTCAAGAATATTATTTACGTGATCGGTTACTTTCATTCTTCCACATATACATGATATACCACTTACGAAGAAGATTACAGGAAGGGTGTACTCTATCGACTCATCCCTGTTATTTAGGACACACGAAGTTAACTTTTTACTACTTTTGTAGTTGAAGACCCGTTGGAGATCTTCAGGCACGAAGTCCTATTTGGCAGCTCAGTGGTTTTTGTAAGATACATATTCCTTCGGGTTCAGGTAAGGTTATTGCTTAATTCCAAGTTTCTGGGACTGGACATAGGATGAGAAGTACGAACTAGTATAAAAATCTCTAGTGCACTTTACTTTAGAGCATTTTTATTTAAGCGATTATTGTGTATGTTTTAATTTAGCTAAAAAATTAATACTACTCGATCCATAGCGACTTTCATTTGGTATCAAAGCAAGGTTTTCATACAACCGTAACAAAGTTTATAGAATATCATTCACGTAATATGGAAAACAATGCTACTTTTGTTGAAGAACGATCTACTGCACGACCACTATTATTTAACGGATTAAGCTATACTTCTTGGTCAACTAGGATGAGAATACATATGTAAGATAATGGGTATGACACTTGAAATATTACACAAGAGGAATACACTTTTCCTACCACTGATTATACACAATGCTCAAACACCCAAAAACTAGATGCTAGTAGTAAAGCTAAAGCTATGAACAATCTATTTTGCTCTCTAGATAAAAATGAATTCAATAGAGTTAGTGTGTGTAAATCTACTTATGAAATTTGAAGTACTTTGAAAGTAACCCATGAAGAAACAAATAAAGGTAAACAAAGTAAAGTTTTAATGTTGGAAAAGCAATTTTAAAATTTTAGAATGAAGCAAAATGAAAATATTAGCGATATGTATTCATGATTTCAAGACATTCAACACACTTTAATAGCACTAAGTGAGAAATTTGTAGATTTTGATATTGTTTCAGAAATCATTAACACTTTAGCGGATGAGTGGGAATGAAAAGTCTTAGCCATCGAAGAAGCTAATGATCTTTCTACTATAAACACTGAAGAGTTAATTGGAAATCTCATGTCATATGAAGTGAATTTGTAGACAAAAGGAGATTAAGCTCAAGAAAGGAAAACAATAGCGTTTCAAGCAGAAGAAGAATCTGATGTTGATGATGATGGGTTTGCACTTCTAGCTAAAAGTTTCAAGAAATTCTTGAAATTCAAAAAGAATAGAAGTTTTGGAAACCACAAAGGCAACAAATCATCTTTATCACTCAAATGCTATGAATGCGACAAATTTGGACAAAAATGAAAGATCACTCAAGAAGAAGAAGCAAGCTTTTCAAGTTACATGAGATGATTCAGATTCATCTTCAGAAAGTGAAAGCGATATGGAACAAGCAAATGTTTGTTTCATGGCTTTGAATGACGATGTAAGTGATATTTCCTTTGATGATCTTATAGAAATCAATTCTAAACTATTGGATAAATTAAAAGATCTTAAAAGAATATATAAAGAAACCTTAGGAAAATTAAATAGAACTAAATTAGAAGTAGATTTATTAAAAGATGAAAAGACAATTTTAGAGGAAGAACAAGTTAAATCACAAGAATCTTGCGATAATTTAACATCTCAAATCATTATCTTTAGTAGTGAAGTTAATATTTATAAAAATAAGAATGTTAAATTAGCAGAAGAGAATTGTAATTTGAGCTCTAATATTGATTCACTTAGTATGGAGATAAAAGAGTTAGAAATAATTTTGAAAATCAGTCTATGAATGTTTTAAAGTTTAATAAAGGAAGTGAGAATTTATCTAAAATCATAAATAACTCACAATCTTTTACAAATAAAAATGGATTAGGTTTTAAAAATATAAATAAATCAAAATCTAGTCCTAAACGTTATAGTTCAGTATTACTAATTTTAAAAAGGAAAATAAAGTTAGTCAACCAAAACCTATTACTAAAAGTGATAAATCTACTAAGATATGGGTCCCAAAGATTAACAATTTTCTCATTAGAAATAAGTATATAGAAAGTTTTATATCTACTATACATAAAAATTCTAATTTTATTCTTAAAGGGAACTCAAAACCCTCTTGGATATGATTACCTTCGATCTAACCCTCTAGACCCTGACGTAGGAATTAGGTACCTAAATATAGAAAATATTTTTTGCAAGTACCCAAGAAAGGCAAAAGGTGAGATGGATTTCAAATAGAAAATGTTCCGTACATATGACGGAGAACGAAAAATTTATGGATAATGAAACTGCAGCAAATTCATTATATCTAACTCATTTTTTTCTTTATTAGCAGTTTGGGGTTAGTAATTTTAATTTTAGATTACCACGAAGTAATAGTTTTGAAAGAATAAATTAGATATGCTTTTTATACAAGACATTGCTTTCAAAAGCGCTAGATTGGTGCTCCACTAAACTTAATTTTGCTTTTCATGATTGGTTATTAGTACCTAACTATATACAATGTTGTAGATTTAATTAGTAGATAAGAACATATAATGTTGGTTAAATATTATCCCACCTAAAATTCAAAATGGACGGTGAAATACTAAAATATTTCCCTCTACTTTTTTTCCGTCGCACTTATCACTATTCTCGCTACCTCTCTTTTTGTTCCTTCACCTTTCTTGTAATTAGGGCATGAAACATGAATTACAAACTCAATTACTTGTGTTTGTAAGAGAATTCCAATTTTAGGTGAAACCATAAATGAATTCTAGTTTGTAAGCAAAATGCTAGGGTTCGAATTGCAAGGCGAATCGAGTATTTCTCTTACTATGCACAGTTGTCCCGTTTAATTTTCTTTCATTTCCATGTTGTCTAAACCTACTGACTTGGTACTCGATGAATTGCTAAGGTTTGAAAACTAGGGTTTGAATTACCGACGATTTGCTACCTATTTTTCACAATGGCCGAGGTATGATTATAATTCACATATATTAAGTTTACACGATTATGGTACATTCAATTTTTCTATGATCGATTTTACGATCGATTTTGTTGTGACTGATTATGCAATCAATTTTTCTATGACCGGTTTTGCGATCGATTTTGCTATGATCGAAGTTTTCAAGTTTACATGTATCAGGTTGTTTTTTTAATTTTTCACATTTTTTGTACTTAGAAGTCTAATTAATTTTATTAAACTTCCTTTATTTGATTAAACTTTAAAATTAAATGTTAAAAGTTGAATTAAAGTTAGTTTAAAATTTTAATAGATGAATTATGAATTTAAAATTTTAAAAAATTAAATTAAAGTCGGGCTTAGAACTTCAAAATTAGGCTTAGAATTTTAAAAGTTAAATTATGTAAAAGTTTAAAAGTTGAAAAGTTGAAATAAGGAATCAACTCCTTGTAAGAGCATATTTTAAAAGCTTAAAAGTTGAAATAAGTATAAAATTTTAAATGTTGAATCATAAAAAAGTTCTTTTTGATTATTAGTTCATAAGACAGAGACATAAATATTTGTATTTTCTAAAATTTAACAAAATGATAGGTTTTTTCTAAGCATGATCGTACATACTCTGGAATCATGACAAAGGCTTGTATATTTGTTGGTGTATAGTTAAAAGGGTCAATTTAGGGGTATTTTCATCACTTATAATAGTTTAGTGTAAACAAATCTTGCATATTAGTTGAGCATAACGTCTTTCGATTAGGTTCATACATTAGAGGGTTATCAAGATGGACAAAGCATGGATCCACCTACCAAGGTTTCATTAATTTTGATTATTAGTTTCATAGTTATAATTACTAAGGGTTGATTATCGATAACTTTATGTTTTGTAGAATGACAGAAGAATATAAGCAAGTTGTTCGAAATTTCGTATATGGGCATGTAGAAAGGGAGGGAAATCCGAAAAAACTTATTTGCCCTTTCTTAAAATGTATGAATCTTATCCAGCAGTCATTAAGGAATGTTGTGTCATACTTGATTTATTTTGGAATTGACCCAACATATTATGTAAGGATTTTTTACAGAGAAGCATGCCCTTCACAAAAATCGAGATACACCAAATTATGTGGTTGTCGACTGCATTGTAAGGGTATTTTTATATTATTGTTGTAATTTTTCCTCACAACATAACATCAATTAAAATAGATGGATAATAGCTTAAACATGCCTTTTCATTACTCTAATTTTTATGTACTTGTTCATGATTGTAACTAATAGTAGGGTGTTTTTAATTTAGTATTTTTTTATTTCTCGATATTGGATCTTTTTTAATTTATAGGCTAAGATAATAAAGCATGGTACTAACATTCAGAGCTCTCAGGGAACGACATCATTAAGTCAAGATGGAGTGTCAAAAGTTTTTGACAATGAACACTAGGGAAATGTGAGAGGACTCGGTTTTGGTATTGTACCATCTGAAATGATTACTCATTTAAGTAACAAGAAAAAAGTGAATGCATTAAAAAAACCAACTTATTAGCTTGGTGATGAGAATAGAAGAGTTGATTAATATGTTCGTGACAATAAGTTATTATTAATTTGTTATATTAATGAATATGTGCTTATGAATTACTAGGTGTACATCTAACATTGTACTTTTTACAAAGCATGAATGGAAAGAAAAATAATAATGGGGTAGATCCGAAGGCTCCTCATGCTCATATGCCTTAGGTACCATATTTGAACTTCAATGCTAAATCATACAGTTTTTATTTTCTTTTTCTTACTACAAACCTATTTTTCTTTGAAGCTGGTAGTTTATTGGTTTAAAATAATAATTAAGAAAAGAGTGAAAAATAAAATGTAAAGGGAGCAGCATGTGGAAAAAATAAATGAACTGGCACAAATAAGTCAAATTGATAAAATTTTCAATTTAGCATAATAGTGAAGCCAATAGATGTTTATAGAGTAGGAAAATAAATAACAAAGTTGGATTGAGTAGAGATGATAACAAGAAGTTGAAATTTTCCATACACGACCTTGGTTCTGATTATGGATTCGTTGTCTTCTTTCCTGATGTTACTCAATACAGCAACATATTTATAATCTGTTGGACTAGGGCCAGCCACAAGTGGAGGAATTGGGTAAATTTTAAAAAATTTCCATTATTAGATCTTTAATGGGCATATGCATTCTAATTGATTTAGAACATTTCAAAATTTTCTTTTAAATAAAACCATTATTTTAGTTTAATTTTATAAATAAAATTTATTTTATAATATTTGTATTATATTTCATATATGCTTATCATATACACATATGTGTATGCATGAACGTGTAACAAGCAACGTGTACATGGTTTGACATGCCTGTGTATAAATATTGGGATTTACATTGCAACGGACATGTTAGCCACTTGTGTATACTAATGTATTGTCTAAATATACATATGTGCATCAAAATTATTGTATAAATACACATACATACATATATACATACATATGTATGTATGTACGTACGTAGGTATATAAGTACGTACAAATTTAATTATATATTTATTATAAAATATTGGTTATAAATTATTTACATATGAATTATTTATGAAATATATGTGTGTATGTGTAATATAATTAAATTTCAAAATTATTTTAAATATTAATTTGTAGATGATTTAAAACCTTTATCATATATTACTAAAATAAAATTTAAAATTTTAATATATATATATATACTATATGAATGTATAGTTGTTTAATAAACTAATATATATAAATATATTTTCATATTAAATACATGTATTTAATTTTGATCACAGCTTAAAAATTATATTATTTTTTTCGGTTTACTCTTTTTTAAATAAAATATACTTTAAACGTTAAATCCGTGCGGATTTAATAATAAATAAATATAAAAATATTTCTGAAATCAAAATGCATACTTTATATTATATGAATTTTTTAAAAAATATTATGTTATTTATAAATGTATTTTTTTGTACAAGTAATATTAAATCAAATAAATAATTTAAATTTTTAAATTTTTATAAAATTAATATATTTTTTCTTTCAAATGGTTTTTAGGATTGTACAAATTTTAAAAAAATTAAACAAGTATATCATATGAATTAATATTCTATATTAGATTTAATTAATAAAATCATTTTATAATAATATTTTAATGATAAAAAATTAACTTTTTTCACTATCATTAGGCCGAGATCAATAAGATGCTATCTACAAAAAAAATTTGCGCACACACATGCACATATATACATATACATGTACATATACATGTACATATATATATATATATAACCATCAATAGGTGACAATAAGGTAATATACTGATTTGTGATATGATCTATCCAGCTAACACATGATCAATTGATTAACTTAAGCAATTTAAAATATTAATAAATCTAAAACATACCTCTCATCACTGCCTCTAGATATCACACTTTGAAAAGATGAAACAGTTCCTTGAATCGAATTCCATGTTCTCGAGTTGTTTGCTCCCGAACTGTTTTACTACCCATGATCGAATCGAAGATTTTGATGTGATTTGTGCTAGGATATTTTAGGGTTTTGAAGGGGTTATTTGCAGCCCAAATATAAAGGTAGGAGGAGTAACAAAAAGTCTAAAAAGAATGGATAGAGAGTGGCTTATTTAAAGAGAGATAGGAGAGTGAAAAGTGGATCATAATTCCTAACATCTCCCTTACCATTTCCACTCCTCTTTCCATTCAAATCCACCATGCCACATCATGTATGGCCGCCTCCTACGTAAGCATCATAGCTAAAAATCCATAGTCCTCTTTCAGCCTCAAAAAATAATTTCGAGCCCCAACGATGTTTGTTGCATTTAAATCTAAATTTAAACGCGTACCGATATCGTATAACGATCAATATATTTATAACTACTTCAAATACACTGTATAACATTGTTCAACACAATAAATATAAAATTTTATAATTAATATTTCTTAAATATTAATTAATTTATTTAATTTATAATAATTACAAATTAATTAAATAAGGTGATAAAGGAGTATTCATCGTTTCGGTTGTGTGGCTCTTAGGTGTAAATTTGATCAGCGATTAATATCAGACAATTCGAACATTAATATTCACACATCACTTAGCAGGTGGTGTGACATTATGGCCAAATTTATCGTTTACTCAATTTTGGTAAAATGCAATTTTACTTTATTAAGCATACCCCATAGTGATAATTATTTACATCAATTCTCTTCGTCAAAACTATATCATTTTGGACTTATGGAATTTTGTAATGGTCAAAATTTGAATATCAACCAACTTTATAGTCCAAATACAAAGTCCTTAGTTTATTAACAAATATTATTATTAACCGAATTTCTCTGGCTAGAGATTTTGACTTTTAGTTGACCGTGATACTAACCTCATACAACTGACGAGATGAATCCTCTCTTCAACGGTGTTTCACCTCCAATGCTTCTACTCGATCCAAGTATAATTGTTCGATGAATCTTGTGCCAAGACTTAACTGTAATCAAAGCATAGCTTCCACATCGAAGATCGATTAGTATTCCTAAGTCAAAAGAACTGTTTAATTTTGTCACATCGATATTTTCTGTTTGACCATAGTTACATTAACCAATAAAAAACTATCGCTTGAGTTATTCCATAATTACCCAATAACTATCAGTACGTAACCCCTTGGTGCTCCCAGCAGCCATGAGTAATAGACCACACAACATTTGGAGAGTGTTACGTATTCTAGTCTCAATGGATGTAACGATATTCAGTCTCGATACATCTTGACTAGGAATATTTAAAATGGTATGTTTATTTTATTAAGATAAATCACTGAAGGTTACAACGCATTGTAACTATTATCACAAAACACACTATTTGCGGATTTTCTATCAAATATACTTTAATTAAATTAATTAATTAATATATAACATATTATATAGATTATATAATAGAAAGAAAGCACCTTTTATTCCAAACAAGATTGGTATCGAGTTAGATATATGTAACATGTGCAGTAAAAGCCCCGCTAAAGCCATACAAAATCCTTACTATAGCGCATTGCACTCTCCAGCCACTATGTTATTTCAATTTAGCGCTATTAAATAGTAGGTTCACTTTAAGCTCAGCTATTTTCTGCTACATCCGCTAAATCAAGATTTTTTAGCACCTACTTTAGCAACATTATAACATACAAAGTTTAATTAGATTAGTTTCCTTCTAAACAAATCAACAAAGTTAGGGTAAAGACCTTATTTTAAGGCATAAGTGCTCAACTTAAGTCAGAAATATATTGTAGTCACCATATCTAGTTTGCATAAATTATGACATTCTTCGGTTTTCCTATATAAGATTAAAAAATATTTCATTTTCCTACATAAGTGATGTGACAATGAGATTAAATCAATCTTAAATATTTGGTTTTTTTATCTAATGAAGCATTTTGCACCTTTGCTACTTTTTGCTATTCTTCACTTTATCCCCACTATAACTTTTTGCACCTCCACGCTATAAAACCGCTAAGCACTTTAACTGCATAGTATGTAACAATTACGTAATTGCCTCTAGGGCATTGTTTGTCGACGGATTTTCTATCGGTTTAGAAAACCGTCAAACGAATTTAGAAATAAAATTATAACCGCAAGCGCACGGCGTACACTTGTAGTACGTGGCGAATACGGGTCGATCCGCAGGGAATTGATGATTTTAAAATTCTATTCAATCAAATTAAACCAAAGTCGAGTGAAAGTTAAGCTAGAGAATTAGAAAATTAGCTAACTAACTAAAAGAAAAGAGATGCAAATACAAGAGTTAAATGACAATTTAGAGAATAAATCCACTCTCTAGATCATGTAGTTCAACACATATGAAATCATAATCTCTCTTTTATGGTCATTAGTGCTTTAATTGATGTGCCTATCATAAGTATGCATATTTGTGCTATTCGTTAGCCAACATAAGCCATCAAACTTTGACACACCCCTTAAATCACTTACTAACTTTTATGAAACTTGACAATGAAAATGAAAATGAAATCTATTTTAAGTATGGACTATCAACTATTGATTAGAAATATAGACCATCAAATTGTAATTTCAAATCACTTTCTTATGCCATAATCATATTTTGATGAAGAGGCATTTGTGTTAGTGATTGTTTAAGCATAGCCTATTTGGTGTCAACAATATAGGCTATCAAATTCAAAGCAAGAACAACAAATAAAACACTTCAATCATCATTAAGCACAAAAAGAGAGCATGAATTACTAAATAGTTGAAGCTACAAAATTAGAGAGCTTTATTACCCCTAAATTGAAGGGGTTTAGCCTCTCATATTTGTCATTTGATTAACAAATGTAGCTAGCAACATGAAAGCAAAAAGAAAGGAAAATGAAAGCTAATGGAAAAAAAGAAGCTAATTAACAAGAATTAAAACTAATCTACTTTGCATGAATGTAAATCTACACTACAACATGAAAGGGAATAAACAAGAAAAGAAAAGGATCATGTATTAAATTGCATAAAAGAATTACATAAGAGAAGAAATGGCTAAGTAGCCATGAAAAAGAAAAGAGAAGCTTTCTTTTATTTTGAGCCTAAACTAAGCTAAAGAGAGACTAAGGGAGAGGAGAGTTACATGAAGATATGGGGTATTTATACAAGTGTTAAACCCTAATTCATATTTTTGGAGAATGCCCAAAATACCCTCTTAGGAAGTGTGGAGGCCAAGTAATCATTAGCTTCAAATAATCCTCATTTAAGTGTACATGAAGCCATTAATTACATAAGCATGTGCATTAGCCTCTAATTTGTACATTAAGGTAGGTGGGTAGGTGGGGTCCTCCATTATCTTCACTTTGAATTATTTCCATCTTCATTTGTTCTCTTCATTCTTGTGCATGCATGTGTCTTTATGAAACCACTCCTATTTGAGATCAAATTCCTACACAAATATATATAAATTTCCAACTAATTTTTCTCAAATTAATATGTGCACAAAAATGACCATTTTGCCCTTGGATGAAGATGAATATGTGATGATTTGAAAATAATATGAATTTTGGTTTAAACAAGTTAAAATGCCCGATATGATCATTTATTTAATTTAAATAGATTAAATATGGTGGTAAAAATATGCACATTTACGTGCACATCAGGCATACCCTTAACTTTATCAATCTCCTACTTGCACTTGGGGTTAAGTATGGAACCTCAATCCTATCCCTTCTATTAGTTTGGTGAGAACTTAGACCCTAGGTGAATGGATCTGCCATGTTGTTTTAATTATCTACTTTGTTAATCAACTCTCTCCGATGCTGGTAAACTACCTTTATCATGTGAAACTATTTAGAATATGTTTCTCAATCTCTAGTGAGCTCTTATTATTACATTTTTATTATATAACAATGACTAGTATTCTTAATACTTGGAATTGTTGGAACCAGGCTAGCCCACAATGGAAGAAATTGGTAAATTTCAATTTCTTTTTACTATTTTGGATCTTTATTAGGCCTATAAAGTCTAATTCATTTAGAACATTTCTAATTTTCTTTTAAATAAAATCATTATTTTATTTAAATTTATGTTGAAGTTTTATATTATGTAAATAATATTCAATTATATATATATATATATATTTACATACATGGATCTCACACACACACACACATATATGCATGTGTAACATAGAAATCCATGTAAGGTCTGATACACCCGTGTATAATGTTGGGATTTACACCACAGCGGACATATTAGCCCCCTAGTATACAAATGTACTATCCAAATATATGCTTATTGCTTTAAATCATATATACAAAGTGTGTATATATATATCTATATTTTATTTTGAATAATATATATATAAGAAGTTTATAATATGTACGTATATATATATATATATGTATGTATATATGAATGTAAATAAATGCAAAATCATTTTAAATAAAATTTTAAATTTAATTTTATTTATTTTATTATAAAATCCAAAAATAAAATTTAATTTGTTTAATAAATGTATAATATATATGTGTGCTAATAAATAATCTACTAATAATTATACATACATATATACATATACACATATATATATATATTAATACATAAACAAAATATATGTAATGAATATATTATATGCTCACACACACATATTATATAATGCTCATGATAAAATTAACTTTTTTAATATTTATTAGAATTGAATTTTCATTCGAAAATTGATAAAAATTAAAAAATTATTTTCAAAAATAAAATTTTGTGTTTTAACGTTTTATAAAAAATTCAAACAATATTTTAATATTTTAATATTTTCTAAATATATATATATATATGTATGTATATGTATTATAATTTAAAGTCAATTTTTAAATCAATTTTTAAATTATGCAAATATATATAAATATTTAAATTATATAAAAAAATAATAAATTTTTTCCACTGCCGAAAGATATTAAGCATGAAATTAATTTTATAAATTTAAAACATATTTTATATGGTATGTTTATTGTTATTATGAATTTATTTAATATAAATAATATATATATATATATATATTAAATTTTATTTTTGTGCCATAAGTCTTTTAGGTATAAAATTATTTGTACAACAAATTTAAAAGATAATTTGTATAATGTAATATTTAACATTTAAATTATGAACCTTATATGTATTAAATTATATATTAAATTAATATTAAATTAATTTTAAGTTAAAAAATCATTTTTTAAATCATGACATGAGTACTAAGGTATGTATATGTTGCATAAATTGTTTTTATTTATTTTAAATTATTTAAGTACATAAATATACAACCATAAAAAATGTGATGATATATCGATATACTAGAATCTTCACCTATCAATCTAAACCTTATATAATATAAAATATAAAATTAGTTTATATTTGTAAATCAGAGACATACCTTCACTAAACCCTATTGAATACATATTGAAACGAAGATACAAGATTTTTTGAATCCTATTCCAATCTGAAGGTGCTAGTTTCGAATTATTGACCACCGGCTATCGTATGGGTTTTAATATATTTGATTTGAGCATGGAAATAGTGGAGAGGAAGGGGATGATTTTCAGCCAACAAAGCTATGGGTGGAGGCTCCAAAAAGTAATGGTAGAATGAAGGTTATAAAGCTTTTATTGGTGAGTGACTAGAGAGATAAAGTAGGATCAAGATCCCTTTTTTCTCTTACTCTTTCTCTACCTCTTATCCTATCAAAACCCAGCCCATTCTCCTATGTCAAAGCCGCCCATTCCATGATAAGATCAGGGCTGAAATTTCCGTGCCCCATATCGACTTTAAACGCACTTTAAGCCCATACAATATTTATCACATTTAATCCAATTTGAACGCGTATCGATATCATATATGGATTAATATATTTATAACTATCATAAATATATTTATTAATATTGTTTAACACATCAAAAAAAAATTATAATTAATATTTTATAAATATAAATTGATTATATTAATTTGTAACAATTACAAATTAATTAAATCATGTGGTCAAAGGAGCATACAATGTTTCAGTTGTGTGACTCTTTAGGTGTAAATTCGATCCGCGATTAATATCAAAGTATCTGATTATTAATGTTCACACGTCATTTAACAGGTGGTGTGACATTTTGACCAAATTTATCGCTTGCTTGGTTTTCGATATAATCTAATTTTATTTCATTAAGCGTTACCTAGTAGTGACAATCATTTATGCCAATTCTCTTCGTCAAAACTATATCACTTTGCACTTATGGAATTTGGTAATGGTCAAAATTCCACTATCGTCCATATTCAACTCTATAGTCCAAATACAAAGTCTTTGGTTCAATAATAACAATAATCACTAACATAATTACTCCAGATAGAGATCTTGACTTTGAGTTTACTTCAATTGACCGTGATACTAACTCCATATAACCAAGGAGACGAATCCTCAATTGAATAGTATTTCACTTTCAATTCTTCCACTCGACCCAACTATAGTCACTCATTGTGCCATGATTTGACTATAATCAAGCATAGATTTCATATTGGGGATAAATAGTATTCTCCGGCCGAAAGAACTATGTAAATTAATCATATTGATATTTTCTGGTGACTTAGTTATATTAACCAATAAAAAACTATTGAGTGAGTGATTCCATCTCCAATAACTATGAGTACGTAACATCTTGGTGCCCCAACAGTCATGAGTAATACACTCCCAACATTTGAAGAATGTTATGCACTCTAGTCTAATCGGATGCATCGATATCCTGTCTCGATGCATCTCGACTAGGAATGTATAAATGACTTATTTATTACACCATGATACAATACCCATGATTACAATTATTTATAATTAGTATAAAAAGCACACCATTTATGGATTTTCAATTAAATATATTTTGATTAAACATTTAGTTTATTTATAACATATTATAACAAGTATACAACAGAAAAAAATGCCTTTATTATGAATGTGAATTGATTACAGAGTTATAACAACCCGTCCTGAAACAGGCCTAAATTCCGATCCAAAAAAGGCCCATAGAAACTTAGACCCATTTTAAAGATGGCTTTGGTTAGAAAAAGAAATAACAATATAGAGCTATAACTGCACTTTTAGAACTCACAGCGGATGGAATAAAATATAATAGCAAACTATACCCATTTATTTCAAAATCATTAGTTTGTCATAATACTAAAACATCATCATGTTGTCAAATATATCTGTTAGATCATTTATTCAAAAATACATGGGTACAAATAAAACATCAATAAAAGAAAATAATAACTGCCATAAGCTTTGGCAAGCCCATCTTTAAGCATCATTGCCGCCATTACTCCGTTCTTAATTATGTTGTAATGAGGAGGGAGTCAGAACAACAAATGCCTGGTGGATAAAAACCTCGAGTCTTACCATTTCAGTACTTGGGCAGTATATTTCAAAATAGGAATATGTCTTACCTATATATATAACCATTTAATTCTTCATATAAAAAAGGAGGGGGTCCTCAATCAACCACTTATTACCTTCCATTCTCCAAGTAGGTTTCTAAATCACATGACCCAAATCCCACGTCATAAATATATAACAATATGAGAGATAGTACCCAAGCCACTTAATACCGTTTATTAGAAAATAGGCAGACTCTGCCCATTTAAGACCTCAGTTGACCCTATCATTTAATACCTATTCCCAAGGCAGACTCATCATTGGTGACTATCTACCTGACATCGCATGGAATCTGTTGAGCTACTTAATACTTCTTTATGGGAAGACGAACCTTCAATCAGCCACAATACCTTATCTCGAAGCGGACCCCTATCGAGATATCACCTATCGTGCCTAATAACTAACCATTAACCATTTACTACTCTATTTGAGGAAAAGAGGCAGGCCCACAAACAACCACTTAATACCTCAAGACCCCGAAGCAGGCCCTTCGTATTATGACCTGTACTCATAATGACGTCTCACATTGTCCGACTATTCTTAGGAACTGGTAGCCTGATTAGCTGGGCAAGTTTATCCTACAGAATTTGGGACTAACCTTGCATCATCATAAATAATTATGATAGATGATGTCTTACATCAGCCCCAAAGTCACACCGTTGGTTGCCAGATTAGCTGGGCAAGCTTCTGTGTGCCTTTTGACCGACCTTGCATCCCTATGACTTAGCCATAATTTATAAAATCTCTCTATATATAATACTCACCTCACCATTTCATACTTAAGGCCTTATAAGGAATCTTCATTATTACGCCTTAAAATATTAATTACTTTCCTAAGGGGGAATTTATAAGAATTTAATTACCTAATTAACTACTCAATTATATGCTATAATTATACGTTTATTACGCTAATATATATATATATATATACATATTAGTGCCTAGTAAACTTCTAAACACGCGGTTCATACGCCCTAAACTAGCATTAAATGTCAATTCCTTTAACTATAATATTAATACAAGTCTTTTCCTTCTAACTTCCAATATCCATAACAAGGAATTCTGATATCCATAACAAGGATTAAATATTCATATCCAAAACTAGAATAAATAGACTTGTAAATAGAAATAGAAACTCAATTTATTACATCAAATTAGTGGAATGACCTAAACAGTAGGAATTGCAGTTCTAACTTCATATTCTATTTGACTCCTCTCAAAGAAATAAATGAAGGAATTTCATTTGATTTTCATGTGGAATAAGTGGTGTAAACTACGAATAGGATTCGTGCTCTACACCCTTATTTTATTATTGAAAACTCATAATTTGAATCAAAGAAGGGGAAGAAGTGGAATAGACAATGAAATTATCAAATATTGTAGAAACAGTATAAATTCCATCAATTTAATATAAATAATCGAGAATCTCCATCTAGAATTGAAATTTTGAAATAAAAAGGAATTTTGGAGATTTTATCTTGTTTCGTTTTCTCAATCCCAAAATTCCTAAGGCATATTCAAATCCATTATACACTAATCAATTACAGAAATAAAATTATTAAGGTTTCCACTAACAGATTATCCTGAGCTTTTCTTGGATGGATTTGCAACGCCAAAGCAACTCATTCCTAGATTGATATATACACACATCGATGGATTGATATATATATAATTTTGTTAGATTAAGAAAGGTTGGAGGAGAAGAGAATAGATTTAAATAAATAATTAGAAAAGAGTTAGAATCCTTACCTGAATTCCTAATTGAATTTCTGAATCTAACTTAAGGGAAAAAATGGCAGAGGTTCGCGGAATTCTCCAAATATTTATGAATAAAAAATGTTGAGCGTAGGATCCTATTTATAGGAGTTGAAATGCACCAAAACCATAGAATGAAGCTAGATGAAAAATGAACAAATCAGGAGCATTTAACCTCAAAGAAACTCTAGCTGCAATTGTTTATAACAGTCGACTGCTCCCATAACTGCTAGGGATCGACCGGTTGGGTCGTACTGGTTGACTGCTCCATAATTTCGGGAGCGTTTTGTTTGTTTCCGTTCCTTGATTATTTTATTCCTTAATTAACGTTTTATCATTAACTGTTTAACTTAACGTTTACTTAACACCAAGTAATTCTACTTTTAATTTTTGAAATTCAACCTTTAAATTTAATTACTTATTTGAATTTGAATTCGAATTAAATTAATGTAAATTGGAAAACTTCAAGCGTTCATAACTTCTTCGTTTGAACTCCATTTTCATCGTATTATATATGGAAATAGATCAGAATTTCACCACGAACACAACGGAATAATTATCGTGGTGAAATTCCAAATTTTATAAAATTTACATTTTTAACCCTACCTTATTTAATTTAATTTACTTAATTTATTTATTTAATTCTGGTGGATTTTACAGGGTGTTACAAGAGTTAATTATTTTGCAATAAATTATAGAATTGTTCCTACGGCATACCTAACTCTACCAAGAATCACCCCTAGCTCAGTTATAAATTTGTGCATTTATATATATACATTGCTTTTATTGTGGTGCTATATAAGGCATACTTAGCTTTTTCATTGAATCAACCACAATGTTTCCTTTGGAACATTTCCAACTTAAAGTTTCTTAAGTAAGATTTGAACATGAATTGAATATTGACATATTATACTCAATATCACTTATGAAATTTGAGTCTGAATGCTCCTTCATAAGGATTTCATTGTTTCTATAGAAAATTCTCTAGTATTTCTCAAATATGTGAGGATAATCTAAACTACCATCTAGCGATCTTAACTTGGATTTGATATTTGCTTCATGTATCAAAAATATAAGCAAAAATACGATATTGTAGATGATACAACATGTATGATAATTCTTATTGCCAATAAACGAATCCATATTGCATGTTCCATATTAAACATTTTAATTAAGTGTCTTTGCATGTCATTTCGGATATTCTCAATACCTTTTATACTTGTTATAAAAGATATAATTTACAAATCCAATATCGAGTGTTAAACAACTAAACTATTACCGATTTTAACATAAGTACATCATTAACAATAAGTGGTATGTTGTTATTTATAGTCTAGAAATATCTATATACCCTTTTAGTTGTTCTTTCTTGTAAACATACGCATTGTCTGTATTTTGATTGAAAATCAAACTATTTGATATTTCTATCAAAATACTTATTCTTATATAATGATACCCGCGGTCCATTTCTTGGATCATATCCGAAAGCCCATAAACTCAATACCCCTCCCACTGACTTTGAGACACTTTGATAGTTATGTGTTGTGAGTCAACGTAATAGGGATCTTAAGGCTAAATTAACACTAGAGAAGGGGGAGGGTGAATAGTGTTTAATGGATTATACAAATATTATTCAAATTCTTTAAGATTTTACTTGGAATGATGAAATGAACAATCACAGAATTAAAGTATAGATAAAGTAAATGCAGCAAAAGTAAAAAGAAAAGAACACACTAGGATTTTATACTGGTTCGGAGTTACCATACATCCAGTCCCGCATAATTCCATGTACAGATTTCTTTTCAACTAGTAAATACAAATACAATCTCGCTTTCAAGGCTACGAGACACACCCTCTAGAATCCCGGCCTTTGGGTAAAGCCACTTGATTTTTGGGCCATAAGCACACCCACTAGATTTATGGGTAACTAAGCACACCCAATTGATTTAATCAGACTGTAATCTCACCTACTTGGATTTCAAGGATACCAAGCACACCATAGATTTTAAGAGTATGAATTAATAGAGTTTACAGACTCAGATCTTCGATCTTGATTACAATTGATCCTATAACTCTTGAATAGCACTTGATTTTGAGAGAGATGAGAGAAATCAGAGAGTATATGAAAGAGAATCAAACTAGTAATGATTGAATTTGATTCTGGTTGAATTTCAGCAAAGTTTCGAAGAAATTGCTTTAGAAATCAAGAAAGTGAAAATAAGAGAGAAAAATAAGAAGTAATTAATGAAAATTCATCTGGAAGACTAGTATATATAGGGAAACAATAGTCATATCCATTCGCGAAGAGATATGAAAAGACACTTCTATTCAAATTTGAATTTGGAAAAATATGGCTAGTATGTCGACATACTTGTAGAGGATATGTTGACATATCCCTTTGCATTTTGAAAAATTACTTAATAAAATTTGTTTTGAAAATACTAAGTTTTGTAAAATATTTTGAAACTTTGTGCAAACATTTAAACATAGTTTATACATATTTTAATCATATTAAAACTTAATAAAATAATTTTGAAAGATTTAATAAGAATATTTAATATAATGTAAATAATATATATAATATCAATATAGTTATAAATTATTAAAGTATAAACAATAATTCAATATATATAAACTTAAAAACACAAGAATAATATCTTTATAAGTATAAGGGATTTGAAAATCATTTTGGAAATATTTTGAAAAGATTATTTTATAAATAGAATATTTGAAAAACAATTTAAAACAAAATTAGAGAAGGTAAGAGAGGTCAGGAAAGTTCTATCAAGGTTTTGACATAAATTATATGACTCTATAACTTATCTGGAATATCCTGAAATCTTGAACTCTTCAATACTCATGAGTCTTCATTCTTGGACTTTTGAAACTTTATATCAGCATCTTGAATATACTCTTGATATCAACATCTTGACACTGTATAGTCTTCTTAATCAATACTTGTCTAATATCCTGTACTATATACTATATATATCTTGATAAAACATTAGTATCTATACTTTATATAATGTCCTATAGTTGTTATCATCAAAACCAATACCTAATGTACAAACAATCTCCCCTTTTTTGATGATGACAACTCTGTATATAAAATATATTATAACTACCATTGAGTTACAAAACACCCTCTTAATCTACGCCTAGATTTTATATATTTCTCCCCATTTGTCATCAACAAAAATAATTAACTAAAATTATAACTCTAACACTAACTTTTACTATAATCCTAACTCTAATTTTCCTAAATAAAGTACTAATCAATCTGTATAAGAATTATATATGATGATTGTGAGAAAGATTATAAGTAAACAATAAATGATATGTAAAATGAAATAATCAATCCAAATATTCATCCAATCAAACAAAGTTTATGTCATACAGCATTCAAACAAATCCACACAAATCAAAACCAATCAAATCCAAACCAAACTAAGTATTACTATTTATATACAATCAAACCTATTTAAACTAAGATTTCGAGGAACTTCAACCCATCCACCCGCGCCAAGGATTGGATTCGCTTTGATAGCATCCCAATCTTCATCTTCTTTGTTGATGGCACACTTTGGATTAGTAGTTGGTTCTTCTTTGTTCAAGGTAGAAATCATCTACCGAATTGCATCAAAATGCCTTTCTTGCTCCTTGATCATCTGCATTTGACTTAATTCTAAGTGCCTCTGGTTTCTTTATATGAAGGTAAGAATGTTCTTGAATGATTCAAGAGATTGTTTGAAGTTTTCAATTAGTTTTTAGATAGCAGAAGCCATTATTTGGTTTTAGAGTTCAAGAATGCAAATGAAGAAAAAATATAATAGAAAATAATGATTTCCTGGTCTCAACAGATATTTAAAGGGGTGGAAAGTCGTTGGAAATGAATAGACGTTTGCTGTCTATTCAATTTTCAAAATTAAAATTTTTGAAAAGTTACCATTGTATGTCGACATACATACTTAGGGTATATCGACATATATGAAAAAAAATTCAAAACAACTTTGTTTTGATATTTAATGTATTTAGCTTACACTATTATACTTTTATGTTTTTCAGAGATGATAAACAATGTGTAACAGCAAGGAAATAAATTTTCATTAATACTTAGATAGAGATTACATAAAACACAAAGAAGTGAAAAGATACATAAGATTCAACATAAACTAAAACTAGAAAATCCAAATACAAGATAGTTTAAATAACTAGAATGATACAGATGTAGATGATGAAGAACAACCAAGCTTGCAGATGATCATTCCAAAGAATTTATCCATTATGTTGGAAACTGAAGTAAATTTCTTTGAAAATGATTTCTTAAGCTTCCTTCAGTTATGGGCGATATTCTATTAATTTTTGAGAAGATCTTTATTGGATGAATTTGGTGGCATATTGATACTTCCCAAAGAAGTATGCCCCTCCTCTTCTTGTTCTTCCTCCTCGACTTTCATTTCATCTCCTTCCTCTTCCTCCTCTTCTCTTATTTCATGCTCTTCTTCCTAAACCAACCTTTGTTTCTTTTCCATAAACATTTCATAAGGCTCGAAAAAGGGTGAAATATGCATAGTGAAATGTTGGCTTCGTCAAATATTTTTTAAGGAATTGTTTCCTCTTCTTTAAGGTCAATGCCAAAATAATTGGAAACACGAGTAAGATACACACCATGAAATAGTGTGCTTTCATGTTTAGAATGATTCTTAATTAAAAGTTCATCTAAAATGACTTGAGACCAATTTATGTTGTATCAACCATAAATTGCGAAAAGAGCTTTGAAAACCTTTTGAGTCGGATTATTATAATTACCCGTTCTAGGAGTGATACTTTATTACAAAAGAAGGCTTAAATTTTTTGCTTTTAGACGCAAGCTTTTATTTTGAATTCAAAATCATCATCACTTTCGAAAATATCATGAATTACCTCATGATTTTGAAAATCAATTTGAAAAAATGAAAGGTCTATTCTGCTAGATTTGCATCCAAGAATGTGACCCAAAAGTTCACAATTTAAAATAATTTGTGTGTCTTTGACAGTACTCCAAACTTTCCTTTTAAATTTGCATAAAACATCTTTACTAACTTTGGATACCAAACAAAATCATTTTGAGAAGCATCGACGAAACTAAGAATTTCATTTTGCAAATAAAGATTGAAAAGATCATTAGTAGGAAAATCTTCAAAAATAGCAAATCTTTCGAGAAAGGCTTTTTGAAAGATAAATACTCTATATAGGCTTGAATGGCTTCTTGAACATTGAAAAGATATTCTTTTATTTTCTTAGAAAGCATCATGGTTGCCTTAATATTGCTTGAGGATTCCATTGAAGAATATTTTGAAGAGATGGGAGAGTTCAAGATTTTTGAATTTGAAAATGAAAGTGAGAAATGAATGGATGGGGATAGAGTAAGTAAACAGTGAATCAAAGCACATGTTCTATGGTCAAAAGGTAACTTTTCAGAACATAAGAGTTGGTGAAAAGATGGAGGGAAATTCAAATTATGTCTGCATATGCCAACATATGCTCGTGGGGTATGTCGACATATAAATTGAATTTTTCAAAAATGATTTTTGTTTAACTATTTCGTATTTTATTATATAGATCTATTTATAGTTATTCTATTTTTAGAAAAATAATTTTAAATATTTTATATTACTATTATATTATTAAAATATATAAAATATAATCACACAATATTCAACTAATATTATTATTAATCTATAGGATATTCCTAACAACCAATAAAGCAACCAAATGAAAATAAATATTCATTCAAGAAATTAAAAACACTTTTGATATATTAAATGTGTACCTTTTTCCGATCCATTTCACCATTTTGTTCTGAATTATGTATTGCTGTGAAGCACATGTTAGCAATTTCTATATCTAATTCATTATCACTTGAGGATGTTTCAGAGTCGTCTAATGTTATAGTATAGGTTCTTCTCCATTTTCTAGATGAATAAGTGTTTGGTGTAGTTTTCAGCTTATCGGGATATGGACAGTGTCGTTTTAAACGATCAGCATCATCGTAGTTATAACATCTAATGTCATTTCCGTTTCCACTTCCGCTTCTGGATTTTTGTTGTTATTTCTTTTGAAAATTTTCATCTTCCTATATTTTAGATTTTTTTTGAAATTCCTTATCATGAAAGAAATTTATTCATCGCTGTCTAAATCTAGATTATCCATCATTGCATTAAAAGCTATAGATTTCTTCTCTATTGCTTTGCTTTCTCTCCTACCCTGCATTTGTGCTTCAAAAAACATTAAATTGCCAATTAACTCTTCAATTTTTAGAGTGCTAACGTCATTAGCCTCTTCGATTGCAAGAGTCTTTTGATCTCATTCAAGAGTAAGTGGATTGAGGATTTTTATAACTTGATCCTCTTCAGAACAACTTTTACCCAGTGCAATAAGTGAGTGTACTATATCTTGGAATCTACTATACATATCAGATATAGACCCATTTGGACTCGTTTTGAATAATTGAAACTAGTTTGTTAACATTGAAATTTTGATCTGTTTGACCTTACTTGTCCCTTCATGTCTAACTTGCAAAGTTCTTCAAATTTTAAATGCAAACTTACATATTGATACTCCATAAATTCATTTCTTTCTAGTGAATAAAATAATATATTCATAGCCTTAGAGTTACCTTTATGCAACTGCTTTTTGGTCAGTAGTCCATTTTGCGAAATTTGACTCAGTTTCAATGTACTCGGTTTATGTGATATTCCAAGTATCTAAATCAATTGACTACAAATAAATTTTTATTCTACTTGACTAATTTGTGTAATTACTACCATTAAAAAGTTGACGTCTAGCAGTGGACTATCCTTCGCCAAATGAGTTACTAACAAGTGTATTAACCGTGTTACTAATAGTACTATTACCAGTGCTGGTAGCCATTTAAAAATTTTCAAAAATCAGATGATGAATACTTTGAAAACCAATGCTCTAATACCAAATGTGAGTAAGCGGAATAAGGATCTTAAGGCTAAATTAACACAAGATGGGAGTGAATAGTATTTAATGGATTATATGAATATTATTCAAATTCTTTAAGATTTTACTTGGAATGATGAAACTAACAATCACAGAAGCAGTCAAAGAATCAAAGTACAGATAAAAGTAAATTGAGTAAAAGTAAAAAAAAGAACACTTCAGGATTTTATACTAGTTCGGAGTTACTCTACATCCAGTCCCGCACAATTCCTTGTACTGAATTCTTTTCAACTAGTAAATGCAAGTACAATCTTGATTTCAAGACTACGAGACACACCCTCCAGAATCCCGGCCTTTGGAGAGAGCCACTTGATTTCGGGGCCACAAGCACACCTATTATTTATGGGCTACTAAGCATACCTGATTGATTTAATCAGGCTATAATCACACCTACTTGGATTTCAGGGATACCAAGCAGATAACAAAGTATAAGAGTATGATTTGATAGAATTTACAAATTCAGATTTTCGATCTTGATTACAATTGATCCCATAACTCTTGAGTAACACTTGACCTTGAGAGAGATGAGAGAAATCAGAGAGTATATGTAAGAGAATCAAACTAGTAATGATTGAATTTGATTCTAGTTAAATTTCGACAGAGTTTCGATAGAAATTATTTTAGAAATCAAGAGAGTGAAAAGAGGAGGAAAAAATAAGAAAGTAGTTAAAGAAATTCATTTGGAAGATTGGTATATATAGGGAAACAACGGTCATGTCCATTCGCGAAGAGATATGATGAAAAGGCACTTTCCTTCAAATTTGAATTTTGAAAAATACAGTTAGTATGTCGACATACTTGTAGAGGATATGTCGACATATCCCTTTGTATTTTGAAAAATTACTTAATCAAATTTGTTTTGAAAACATTAAGTTTTGTAAAATATTTTGAAACTTTGTACAAACATTTAAACATAACATATACATATTTTAATCATATTAAAACTTAATAAAACTTTATAAATAGTTTTAAAAGATTTAATAAGAATATTTAATATAATGTAAATAATATATATAAAATCAATATAGTTATAAATTATTGAAGTATAAACAATAGTTCAATATATATAAACTTAACACTAAAATAATATCTTTATAAGTGTAAGAGATTTGAATCATTTTGGAAATATTTTGAAAAGATTATTTTAAAAGTAGAATATTTGAAAAATAATTTAAAACAAAATTAGAATAGGTAAGAGAGATCAGGAAAGTGATATCAAGGTTTTAACATAAATGCTATGACTCTATGACTTATCTGGAATATTTTGAAATCTTAAACTCTTCAATTCTCATGAGTCTTCGTTCTTAAACTCTTGAAACTTTATATCAGCATTTGGAATCTACTCTTGATATCAGCATCTTGATACTGTTCAGTCTTAATCAATACCCGTCTAATATCCTGCACTATATATATTGATAAAACATTAGTATCTATATTTTATATAATTTCCTATAGTTGTTATCATCAAAACAAATACCTAAGGTACAAGCATGTGCAAGCGGTCGATTCGAAATCATTATTTAGATTTTTTCCATTTCCTCACATATGTACTGAAACTCAAAGTCATACCAAGCGGTAATTTTGTGAGTATATCTGAATTAACTTGAGCATGTTGAATAACGAATCTATTACGTTATTTCAACAATTGAAATTTACGGTGTTATTCTTATCAACGTTGCTCATTATATTCCAACTGTATTAGTCATGCTCTTAAAAGCACATTCATGGTCGATGGATCATGTAATAACCCGATTTATGGAAACCCAAAAAATTTCACCATCAAATGATAGAGCCCAAGTTCCACAAAGACAAGCCATACGACGTTAATTTAAAATTTTATTATTAAGATAAACTAATTTAATTATGGTTTAATAACAGTATCTCACATGGAACGATAAATATATAATATGCAAAGATACATGACAAGAACATGATATACATATATGAGACATAGTAATGCAGAAGCAACTGATAGAAATAGTAATGTCAGAATACATTAACTCCATACATAAGGAGTACCGAATACAACATTTGAATAATACATGTCTCGTACATATAAATACAGGTTTTTCATGTACTATAAAATATACATCTAAGTGTATAACTAAATCTGATCCAAAGTAATATGATCGTGAGCAATCCCCCAAAAGCTATCTATCTCAAAGCCTACTCAATCGAGTACCCGTGAATTATCACAAAATAAAAGGAGATTAAACTCAGGTCAGACTTAAAGCGTGGAGTGAGGGGAAATAATCTCAATATACTGTATATGAAACCAATATATACATAAGTGAATATGGTAAAATAAAGGGTATATTACTAATCACATACCTCTACCTATTCTTCACCTACAGTCAATGAGTCAGCACAGCAAATATAATGTGACTAACACGTAACAACATACTATGGTAAAGATACCCCAATACAGAAATGTTGGTGACATAGATATCGTAATATAAGTCAATAACACAACGATATGCCTCAAATAATGTGTGTGATTATTCCTATCATTATTGATGAGTGGCGTCTGTAATGGACATCCATCGTGATCCAATGACTCTCGTCGAGGGTCTAAAATAAATAGATTCGATACCTGAATGTACCGTAGACCCTGAGCCACATCCTTAATAATAAGTCTCGTATAGATCTCACCATACCCTCTAAAGCAAGCTTTGGTGATATACGACCTACTTTATTTACTTAAAACCTATGTGAACTACACCGTACCCTCTATATCGAGATTTAGTGACATCTAGTTCACTCGTAGATGATTGTCATCCTATATGAACCACACTGTATCCTCTACATCAAGCTTTAGTGACATCTAGTCCACTCATAGATGATCGTCATCATATCCCCTTTTTTGGTCATTATGGATTTCTAATAAAATTCACATTTTGTCCTAACAAATGAGGACGACGAGCATGTCCCGTATAATACGCCATCGGGGTCCATGAAGGAACATCAAAGTCATATAGTATCACATAGTGCACACTTGTATCCCTAACGAACCCAATATAACATTGTATTCTTATTGTCAGAACACCACGCTAAGGCACCTTTCTATTATTACGGAGTGTACCCAAAGTCACTCGGATGAAAGGAAAATTTGTCTGGAGCAAAATGCTTCAGATCTGGTTTGAGTTACCCACTTGGGCCACCAACTGGTCGACCGAATGGCACTTACCAATCCACCGGTTAGTGATCAAACTAGGCAATTCAAGTGCACTTCGGAGCACCTTCCGACTCTGGTTCACGCGTCGTCTCCCTACCACCTCTCCAGCAGCCACCTACTTTCTACCCCACATCGACCTAGCCTCATGGTTGTGGTTCAGTGTCGTTTACTCTAGTATTTAGCTCAATTCCTTAAAGTACTCAATCATAATTTATATTTCCATGATTCCATCTTCGTTCATTTAGCTACCGAATCGCGACTACGTGCTTCCGATAGCTCGACTACTTCTTACAACATCGTGCCAAGTGTGCATGTACACATTCAAATGCACCATTCACACATGTACACTTGTACATATACGATTCAGGTCCATTCCTTATGTTTTCTTCGTAATATTTAGCTTTCTAAATAAACTCTTTATATTTTGATTCTAACTTTTATGACCATCTTATATATATATATATGTACGTATGTATATGTGTGTGTATATATGTATATATGTATGTGTATATATAGACACATACACACACACACAATTACTCACAGATACTTATTTATTTCAATTATTAAGTATAAAATCTTTTTTATTCAATAAATCCATTACATACAACAATCAATCAACAAGCAATAGAATATCAGACAAGTAATAACAATGCCTGCCATCTAACAATCGAATAATGCACACATTAAGCAATCAACCTACCATTTTTAAATAATTTATTTATGATCCATTTAATTTATACTCAAGTTTCCAAATTCAAGTCTTTTTATTAAAAATTCATAACTTTAACGAATTACGTTATAAAATTTCCAAATCAGTTTTATAAAGTCATATCTTCATTTATTCATCGTTTAATAACTTCCCATTTATTTATTTTTTCATTTAACTAGCATTTTAATCCCTAAATGCTTACTAACTTTAATAAATCACTAACATAAAATAGTGTATAATCAAGTATGGTATACTCATACAAGCCCAATAAAGCTACATGCAATGTCTCAACTAATTCCAACTTCATTCAAAAATCACAAAATCCAAATAAATATATATAAATTCCATAATAAATATAGAAGCATTCCCACTAACCTTGCTAAGAAGAGGAAATAAGAAAATCAATTAAAACGCCTCTTTTGCTTCTCTCAAAAAATTAGATGAAGCTCTCCTCTTCAAATTAAGCTCCGAAGTGGATTGGGTTTGTAGCTCTTGATCTAATTAGAGTTATGGTGATTTTTATTTAATTTTAGGATATTAATTATGGCTTGCAAAGATGGATTTAGGGTTAGGCTTAAGGTGAGAATGTTTGGAGAATGAACAGTGAATGAGAAGTGAACCAAGAGGGAGAGGAGTGGATGTAAATATAAATCCCTAAACTTAGCCTCTTCTCTTTTTCCACAAAACATTATTCATCACCCAAAATTCCAAACCCCAAACCATCAAAGCTTATACTCATTCAAATTCAAAATGCTATTCCGAACTCAATGGGACTATTTACGGGGTCCTAATTTCATGTCTGCAAAAGTTGAGTATTTCATCTCTCTACCGAGTAGTAATTTTAATTAAGTAAAATATCTAATCAATATCCTGGTATTCAAATGCTTGGGTTGTTACAGATCATATCTCTTCAGGTACAACTACCAAAATCATATTTTGATACTGTACTTAGAATCCACTTTCGATTTGCACATCATACCATATCATGGAGTCAATACTTTTAATGGTTTAATTAACAACTAAGTATTATCCTTCTCGAACTGATAAGAAACTCATAGTTTCTCTTAAATATGTATGAATATTTATTAGCCATTCAAATGTGTTGTGTTCATTTAGGTTTGGTAAATTTCATTTCATCCCTCATAGGTGGTTATATTCTTGGATCGTTTCCAAATCCATTTTACTACCAACAATTTCTAAAAGAAATTCCTTTACTATAAAGTTGGCATTTCTTGAAATAACAGTTGTTCACAGTGTAATGGAACCAGTATTTATAAACACTTTATGAATTTCCTTATAGATAAAATTTGTTTGGTTTAGTTTTAGTTTACAAAACTTATGTTCAAAGCATGAATAGGTCATCCAATGACAATCATTCCCAAACTTCTTTTGGGGTGATTCATACAAGATCCCTTACATATAATTATTACGTGTAATCTTTCAACTTTCACAACCCGGGATTTTATCGATTTAATTTGGGAATATTCAATTTATTTTAAAGATTCAAATAATAGATTTAATAATTTAAAAGCCTTTTAAATTTATAATTTATAATAGAAAAGTTTATTTTTGAATTTTGTTTACAAAAATTGGTAGTTCAATGAAAAATTGAAATTATGACTGGAAACTGTTTTCCAAATTTCGACCTTATATAAAATTAAAACTTGTTAAAGGTTGTAATATCTTTAGTTATATATTAAAGACAACATTCAAAAATGATTAAGGGAAATGTAGGTAAACATGTATTTTAATGTAAAATAACAATAATAAGATTTAAATAAAAACGATATATATATATATATATATATATATTAACATTGAAAAGATGGATTTGGAATCTTAAATAATAGGTACTAAAACACTCTATAATCCTCTATATTATCATTATGTAAGTGGAAAAAAAGTACAGGCTCATGCTAATATCCTCCACGTAATCAAACAAGGGTACAAGTTTATCCTAATATCCATTGGGTTCAAAATAGTTGAAAGCTTGATCTAAGTGTTGACTTGTGAGGTTTTGATAATTTGTAGAAATTGTTTAACCTAGAGATTAAGTAACGTTTGTTTATAAATAAAAAATAAAAGAAAGAAAAATCAACACTTGAAAAAGAAGGGATAGAAATTTTTATGAATACAACAACATTTAGAGAAAAGAAGCTCATTTGCATCTTGCTATAGCCTCATCATTCCATTTCCAGCAACTTTCATGAGTCCTCTTCTTGTTCATTCTTTTCAAAAATCAAGTAAAAAGCAATTGTAGTAAGTATAAAAAAAGGGTACAAAAGGAAGAAAAGAAGCTAAGTAAGTTAACCAATAAAAAAAAGAAGACTTCAAAAATTTAAATCAAATTCAATACTCAATTAAAAATCATGAGACAAGCTCGTTTGAGTTTCTTTTAACATAGCCTTCGATCTAGTATGGGTTGGAGTTGTTCGATCTTTGTTGGAAGGTATTCGGGTTTGTACAGTAAATAGGTTGAGAACTAGGGTTTCAATTTTCTGGTCGATGGGGGAGGCGATGGGTGGAATCGAGTTCGGCACTGGATTTGTCGAGGAGAATCGCATCTGTGGTGGTCGTATGGGGGAGCTCAGCCATGTATTGGTGGTCACGACATGGACGTTGTCACATAGCAAGGAGTAGATTGCGATCTCAGATAGTGGGCCAAAGGGGTTCATGGTGGTGCAATCTAGTGGAGCTCGCGTGCGAAGCTATTTGGCAAGGTCAGAGGATCATCTGGGTGGGTAGTTTGGTGATGCATGAGCACCACCATGCACGAGATTGGGGTTCAGGTGATTGAAATTAAAGAAAAGGGGAGAGGAGGATAAGAAGGGGAAGCGGGCTAAATAGGGAAGGTGAGAGGCTGTTGGGTCGGCCTATTTGGGTTTATAGGTGAGGAATTGTTGTAGTTGATTAATTTGATTATTAAATATATGTGTTAGGTTAAAAACATGATATATTGCTCACATGACATCCATTTAATACGTGGTATTTTGCGTTGTACTCGTATTGCTAAGTACAACGTCGTAGTACAATTTGTTGATAGATTTGGGATGTCTGAATATTGTAACGTATAAAAATGGACAAAATTTAAATTACGTTATTTTAATTAATGACGTCGTTTAAATTTATATACCTTAATTGGTGATATTTTTTGCCCAAATAAAACACTGTTAAGTAAAACTGGATTGAAAGGATACTCTGGGCACCTATTGAGCAGAATAAATCCTCATTCTGCACTAGCTAAGTAAATTGTTACTTTGTGTAATAAATTCACATATGGATTGATTAATATGGATTAAATGGTAAATTAACCATTGGTTACTAATTATTAAGTGCTAGAAGCTTGGTACCTTGGCCATATTGAATATGACACTGACATATGAAACCCTTTATGATATGAAAATAAACGGCAGCTTGTTTAAGTACCATTGTGGTCGCTAAGCCTCGGATTTGATCAATGTTTGAAGTTTACCAATTTCTTAATTGAAATTGTTTTGAAATTAATTATATTTTATTTTAATAATGTTTTAAAGTTAATTATATCTTATTCAATAATGTTTTAAAGTTAATTATATTTTATTTAATAATACTTTAGTGATAATTTTATTTAATTAAGAATGTTCTTTAGTTTGTTAAAATTATTTTAATTAATAAGGTTTAAGTTAATTAATTATATTTTTAATGTTATTTAAAATTAATAAATTATTTATTTAAGATATTTTAAGAATAATTAGTTATTATATTATAATGATTTAGTTAATTAATTATTTTAATAAAAAGGGTTTAAGATTGATTAATTTCATTAATCAAAGTGGTTTAAGTTAATTAATTAGTAAGGCTTAAGTTGATTATTTAGATTTATGAGGTTAAAGTTAAATAATTAATTATTTACTAATGATATTTTAGTGAACTAGTTACTAATTGTATTTAAAGTTAATTAGTTAATGTAATTAATAATGTTTAAAGTTAATTAAATGGTTTAATTAATTGAGTTTAATTTAATAAAGTGATTTATTAGAAGTAGTCATAAATAATATTTTATAAATGAAAGGATATGATCCGTGAATGATATTTTATAGCAAGAATGTATAACTGATATTTTATAAATAAAAGGGAATGGGTTTCAAATGCTGTTTAATTATAAACAAGTTAATAGTTATGGTCCATATAGCGATAGTCGCTATAGATGTAGTTTTGAAACTCAGTGATTCCTTTACATTGAAAAATTATCTGCCTTAGATATTTTTGGAACTCCTTTCAAGTACGATTTAGAAAGCTATAAAATCAATTAAATAAGAGTTTGGAATTAATAATATACTTTAATAATTATTTAGTAATTGATTTAAAGATATGTTTTGAATAAGAAAAGGACATAGTGTTTTGTGAATATACTTAAACCAATAAGATAAGTATAGGTTATACTTTCTAATTATCGAAAATACAGTGTTTTGTGAATAAACTTATTCCATTGGGATAAGTATATGAAATGATTTCCAAGTATTTACAAAGTTTTTTATTTAATAAAAATATTAATTAAAGAGGCTTAGTGATTGTTTATGGGCTTAAGCGAGTTTAGTTTCCTATGAAATTAAATCTATGATTGTTTATTGTTTTATTTGATAGTTAAATAACCGGCTATCAACTCTTAGCCTAAATAATCCTTATTTGTTTTCGTGGTAGAGAAGAAATTCCCTACATAACACCGAAGTTTATAATTCTAGAAATATCTAGGAGAAATACTTGGATTATAAGGCACAGTCATCTTTGATGATGCTGTATTGTGCGTATAAACCTCATTATGTTCTCCTAGGGAAAATGGTAGTGAGATTTGTCCACCTAAATGGTTAAGAGGTGATCTCCGCTCTTATGTATTATTTGTATATTTCCAACGAACCCAAGTTATCGATAACTATCGAATGTTGGTTCAAAGAGACTGGGATCAGATAAGTATGAATTATCCAAAAACTACTTCAATCCAACTCAAACGACATATTGAAGATATCTTGAAGATGATAGAATCAAATATGAAGCCTTTTGAAGTGCAAGGGCTATTTGCTATTAATCCAGAGGGTGATACCAAAATGGATGTAGTAGAAGTAGTACCTTTGGTTTATTCATATTTATAACAACTGGTATGGATGAATGTTAGCATTGCTTGATGCTTGGAGGGTAGTGTTAGCATTCCAAATGGGAATTACTAAGAGTGGAAAAAGGTTAAATGTGACCTCATAAGCCTCACAACCAGTAACGGCTAATGCAGGGAATGCAGTAGAGCTATCTGGTTCGCTACCATTAGGAGCATCATTCCTTTGATCTAGAGTTGGTATTTACGGATTTGGTATGCATGCAAGGAGTGGGGCCATGGAGGGTGCACATTTTTTTAGGCCTTGGTCCTGAGGAAAGATGTAATTCGGTATGCCATGTTAAGGAGGCAGCCGGCTCTATGTAGCAGGGGTGCAAGAAGTTTTTGTTGACTTCGGATACATTTTATCTAAAGGTGTACTATACAGAAGTTAGTCCCTTAACATGCCATGTTGGAAATCCAATCTCCACCACGTGCCTTTACGGTTTTAGTTGTACCCAACTATGTTGAAATGTGAGATGCAAGCATTTCAGCTATTTTATATATTTATTTTCTACTGAGACATTATAATAATATCACTGATTTTCTATGAAAATGTTTTGGTTATTGTATGGTAAAAATCCGTCCGTGTTTATGTGCGGCGTGATCTTACAAAATACGTTTATTTCAAAAGGTTTTATAACATAGTGTAGTCCATTTGAGTGTGTTTCTCATGCTGGTTTTACCAGACTGACCCGGGCGTTGTTTTCCTATAATGCTCGAGGAAGCCCGAGCGAGTTTTCCAAATATAGCTTGACACTTTTGGAGCTTTCTAGAGATGAGTTGGGTGCCTCCAAGACCTACATCTGTATTTTGCAGTTATTCTTCCGCCGTTTGTTCTAGTTGTATTTATAAGCAAGTTATAAGGACAGGTTGTTATAACTGTCTAGTCTGATGATATGATAGTGTTATATACTGATTGATGTATATATTTTAAAGTTCAGTATCTTTTGTTAAGATCATCTGTATATTATATGTTACTTGTCATGTTTGTGAGATTCTGTTTTGTCTTTTCTTCCTTTACTCAATGATTTGTCTTTCCGGCACTTGGATGTTTGGCATGTGAATACCGTGGATGTATTAATATCGATTTTTGAGGATTAAAAAGGCGGGTTGTTACACTTGATATCGGAGCTGAAGGTTAAGCGGAACCTTGGCTTTGGTGGGGTAAACTCATTAGAGATAGGGTAAGTGACACCCTAGAATGAGTTTGAGCATGTTTATACAAGAGAGTTAGTGCTATAAAATTGTTTTATACTGTATTGATCGGTCAGTTGAGTGGCTTATCAATTCTATTTGATGATCTAATCAACATTATCTATAGGAGTTTCTAAACACTTAAACAAGGCAAACCGGCACAACATTGTTTTAAATGGGCAAATGAAATAATTGTACACAGAATTATATTTTATATATAAATGATTGATTTTCAGAAATTAATATAGCTATTTAGAGAAGGTTTGGTATTAGGGAATGATAATATTTAATTATTTTCATTCATTGTTTGATTTGACGGTGCCCAATCAGTTATGAGCACTTTTCTTTTACTACATGGGTTGGGTAGCTAGTAATTTGCGAAAAACATTAAAACGAACACCTCGTGAATTTAGTTTCACAACTTGACTATAAGGCATTTGGATTAATGTTGAGTTAAAATTTAATTTTAATAAGTAATGTTTGTTGTAATGGTGATAAACAAGGATATACAATTATGAAATAATTTTGAGTAAGAAAGTGAAAATTATATAAGTATGATTTATAAATATGGTTCATAAATAAAAAAGGGTTTAAGCTGAGAATTTGAGAGTTTAAATTCTGGGTGCTTTTGAAAAATTGTTTTTCAAGGTTTGAAAAGATAATAATAGCATTATTTGACATTATTTATGGATATAAATATTTTAAAAAAGTTTTTAAAGGATAGAGAAAGCACTAAACCCATTTCGGTCATTGGAAAATAATTCTATGATGATTGCAGCATCATTAGTGTTCATTTTAGAGTTTTTAAGTAGGAAAATGCTACCATAGTAGTTTTGTTTCAAGTTGTTTGATAAAGGAAATCCTGATTTGATACACTAAAGTTATAAGTATATATATACATTATTTCAAAATGATTTGAAATATAAAACCCAGAGTTTAATTCCTAAGTTTTGGTTAAGTATTATATGGACTCATGTATCTTATGCATTAGGATAGACTAAGTGTGCATCTTATTATGACAGGCTGTAGGGTAGTTTCATTTGTTAAAATGAAATGAAATTTTCAACTATTTTGGACAGTTGAAAATTTTCAGATTAATATAGAAATTGAAACCAACTGTTGTGAAAATGTAAGAAAATAAGTTTTAATAACTTATAAATTTGAAAGGACAATAAGTTGAAACCAGTTTTAATTTATTAAATATTCTAGTTAAGTAAAATAAATTTGATAGTGTATATATACTCCTAGGATTTAAAGGGATATTATATGAATATGAACTCCGATTAGAAAATGCTAATAAACTTGAGTTAAGTTTTATGGAATAATTTTCATAAATAAAAATAAATTGTTAATAGGGATAACTAATAAGAGATGAGTACTAAGTTGCACTTAGATTGTTTTGCTTGCATAACTGTTTTCGAATCAGGATTCGAGCACATGAATTTGAGGTGACTCACACAAACCTAGAATAAGGATTTATCACTTATCCTTTGACGACAAACACTTGGTGAGGGTTCTTGGGATGGAACCAAAGTTTTCTATCATATTATATGGCTATGTAAGGAGAATAGAGGTTCCGAATTAAGAAGCCTGACTTGAGTCCGCACTAGGGAAGTTGGGTGAGCGATACTAGTTCGGAAGAAGAGTTGTGTATTATAGTGAGTGATCAAATTAGGAATTGTGTATGGATGATCTGTGTTTATAATAAGGACTTATGAAAAGTTATGATAATTATAAGGTTTGTTTTCTAGGCTGAATGAGGATGAAATTTCGGGGATGAATCTTTTAGGGGAGGGGGGGGGGAGAATGTAACTATCCGGGATTTTATCGATTTAATTTGAGAATATTTAATTTATTTTAAATATTCAAATAATGGATTTAATAATTTAAAAGCCTTTTAAATTTATAATTTTTAATAGGAAAATGTATTTTTGAATTTTGTTTAAAAAATAGGTAGTTCGATGAAAAATTGAAATTGCGACCGAAAATTATTTTCCGAATTTCAACCTTGGATCGAACTAAAAAATTATTAACGGTTGTAATACCTTTAGTTGTATATTAAATACAACATTCAAAAATGATTAAGGGAAATGTACGTAAACATGTATTTTTAAGTAAAATAATAATAATAAGATTTAAAGAAAAAATATATTTAATAACATTCAAAAGTTGGATTTGGAATCTAAAGTAAAAGGTACTAAAATACTCTATTATCTTCCATATTATCATTATGTAAATGGACAAAAGTACAAGCTTATGCTAGTATCCTCCATGTAATCAAACAAGGGTACAAGTTCACCCTACTAACCATTGGGTTTAAAATGGTTGAAAGCTTGATTTGAGTGTTGACCTTTGAGGTTTTGATAACTTGTAGAAATTGTTTAGCTTAGAGATTAAGTAATGTTTGTTTATAAATAAAAAAATAAAAGAAATAAAAATCAACACTTGAAAAAGAAGACATAGAAATATTTATAAATACAACAACACTTAGAGAAAAGAAGCTCATTTTGTTTTAACTTTATCATTCCATTTCCAGCAACTTTCATGAGTCCTCTTCTTTTTTATTATTTGCAAAAATCAAGTAAAAAGCAACGATAGTAAGTATAAAAAAGGGGAAGAAAGGAAAAAAGGAGCAAAGTCAATTAATAAATAAAAAAATAGGAAGACTTCAAAATTTTAAATCAAATTCAATAGTCAATTAAAAATAATAAGACAAGCACGTTTGAGTTTCTTTTGGCACGGCCTTCGATCTAATATGGATTGGAGTTATTCGATCTTGGTTTGGAAGGTATTTGGGTTTGTACAATAAGTGGTTTAAGATCTAGGGTTCTAATTTATGGTCGATGGGGACGGCGATGGGTGGAATCGAGTTCGATGTTGGATTTGTTAAGGAGAATGGTATTTGCGGTGGTCGTATGGAGGAGCTCGTTCACGTATTGGTGGTCGCGACATAGACGTTGTCGTGTAGCTAGGAGAAGATCGCAATCTTAGATGGTGGGCCAGAGGGGTTTTCGGTAGTGCAGTCGGGTAGATCTCGCGTGGAGAAGCTTTGTGGCGGGGTTAGAGGGTCGTCTGGGTGGTTAGTTTGGTGGTGTATGTGCACCACTGTGCACGAGATTAGGCTTCAGGTGATTTAAAGGAGGGAGGACAAGAAGAAGAAGGGGAAGTGGGCTAAACTATTTGGGTGAGAGGTTGTTGGGCCGGCCTATTTGGGTTTATGGGTGAGGAATTGTTTTAATTGATTAATTTGATTAAATATATGTGTTAGTTTAAAAACACAATATCTTGCTTACATGACATCCGTTTAATACACGGTTTTTTGCATTGTACTCATATTGCCGAACACAACGTCGTAGTATAATTTATTGGTAGATTGGGAATGTTTGGAAATTATGACATATAAAAAGGGATAGAATTTAAATTACGTTATTTTAATTTAATAACGTCGTTTAAATTTATATACCTTAATTAGTGATACTTATTTGGCCGAATAAAATACAGTTAAGTTAAATTGGGTTGAAAGGATATTATGGGCACCTATTGAGCAAAATAAATTCCCGTTTTGCGCTTGCTAAGTAAAATGTTAATTTATGTAATAAATTCACATATAGATTGATTAATATGGATTAAATGGTAAATTAACTATTGATTGTTAATTATTGAGTGTCAAAAGTTTGGTAGCCTGACCATATTGAATATGACACCGACATATGAACCCCTTTGTGATATGAAAATAAATTGTAGCTTGTTTAAGTACCATTGCGGTCGCTAAGCTTTGGATTTGACCAATATTTGAAGTTTACCAATTTCTTAACTGAAATTGTTTTAAAGTTAATTATACTTCATTTTAATAATGTTTAAAGTTAATTATATCTTATTTAACAATGTTTTAAAGTTGATTATATTTTATTTAATAATATTTAAAGTTAATTATTATTATAGTAATGATATTTTAGTGATAATTTTATTTAATTAAGGATGTTCTTAAGTTTGTTAAAATTATTTTAATAAATAAGGTATAAGTTAATTAATTATATTAAGGATGATCGCCCACATCTGCCCCCGGTTGGATATACTGCCTGTAATAAGTTTATGTGCTGGATGGGCTGCGTGACTCCATTCAATTTATTTCTTCGGGACGTGTTGCAATACATAGACATCGCCTCGTCGCAGCTACATCCAAATGGCCACGCGTTCATATACGGGACCTAACTCCTTTTCATGGCCGTCTTCTCTAGGCCTCCAATTCCCGGCGACATTAGATATATTTATATGATTAAGAAGCGGAAAGATAGCCCCTCCTTTGTGTTCCTCGAGCCGCACCACAAATGCCAAATTTTGACCGGAGCATGTAGCAAATTTGCCTTGTACAAACAGGAATGGTTCTATGTGCGTTGCCCTCCTGGTTTCGCGAGGAGATGGGTTGAAGGCAGTAAGTCTTTTCCCTGAGTCGACATTCGCGCTCTATCGGAGCTATGCTTTTTCTAACTTCTTGTTTCATCTTTTCAGGTATCAACCCACGTCCTGAGGGCCGAGGATATTCTGAGGCCGTCGAAGCCATTAGAGCTCTTCCTGCCGAGGAACGGTACATCCGAACCCTCATTTCAAATGAGTCATTATCGAGATTCGGACTGTTAGTAGGAGGTCGCCGGATTAGCCTTCCTGAGGGCGTCTCCATTCCCAAGCCCGCATCCGGTAAAGGGAAAAAACTAGCTGAATCGTCATCACGCCATACCCCTGATGTACAGGAAGGGGAGAAAATCAAAGAGAGTGAAGCTCCTGAAACACAAGGCGAGAATGTGGGTCCTACTCAGGATCCGCTGGTCGAAGTGCATGATATTGAAACGTCACCTTCCCCTTCGAAGGGGAAAAAGAAATCGTCGTATAAGATGAGGAAGGAAAAAGTTGGTGGAACTTCCAAAATTACCCTTGTCCCAGCGGAGAAAGAAGCTTCCTCACAACATCTAGAAAGTTCTCTGAAGGGTCTGTCGAACCTCACCATTCCTGATGATCTACTCAACTACGGTTTCAACGATCCAGAGGCCCTTAAGTTTCATTCGCCCGCTAGAGGCGATACGGGAGTTCAAGCCCGAGTCCAGGGAGATAATACTCCAATCAGTAGAGCTAAAGGAACTGGTCCGTCGGGGGGAACACTAGGACACACACGCACACACGCACTTCACCATACACTTCAATTTTTGCCATTACCCCGATTTTTCCTAACTCGCTGTTATTTTTATTCTATGCAGGTGACATGGGGCGCTCCCACGGGTTCGATCGCCTCTACGGTTCTTCTGTATTTCACCATCCGGGACGGGATTCAGGCTCCGGTAGACGTAGGGACAGAGACGATTACGAAGATCGAGACAACCGTCCTCGTGAGTCGTCTTATTGAAAGAAAACATATTCCCAGTCTTCATACTCTCGCGATCCCCCTCCTCAAACTGAGCCAGACAGAGAAAAACTTCCGCAAAAGGGGTCTCAACCCAATGTTTCCCGAGATCAACATTCCGGTTCATCAAGCACATGGCAATCTCGGGAACATTGGAAGAGAACAGAACTTTCAAAGCCTCCTCCCCTTGTTACTGCGGCTGACCTAACGATAGCAGAGAAGATGGTCGATCTTAAGGCTAAATTTCCCAAGATCTGCTTTGACGGCCTGAAGTTCCTCCCAGCTATTCACCACATTCTAGGGCACGTCAAGCAGAGTGCCATCGCCTGCAACAACGACGTCTATGTTCAACATGACGCGTTTGTACATTTGGTCGAAAAAATCTTGGAAGTATCCGTTGAGCGCCAATAGGAAATTGACCGTTTGAAGCTTGAAGCTATCTTCGACAAGGACATCATCAAGAACCAAGATGAAGAGCTCGCTTCGTATAAGTCCAAGCTTGAAGCCATAGAGTAGAGTGCTAAGTAGACTGCGGAGGCCGTCGCTCGTCTAGAGACGACCCATAAGAAAGAACTTGACGTCGCAGTCCAAAGCAGTGCGGCCCTAGCTCTAGAAAAAGATTCTATTCAAAAAGAAAGGGATACACTCGCCCTATAGGTCAAAGAGCTGAAGGAGCTACCCTCCAAGGAGAGGGAAGAGAAGATAGCGGCTCAAGAAGAGTCTCAACGGTACTGTAACGAGATCGTTGATACCCGTCTCTTAAAAGCAAAGCTCGATGATGAGCTCTCTAAGGTTGAGACGATGAAAAGCTAAGCCCGTGAGGAGGGCAGGAGACTAGCTTTCGAGGAGATCGACTCTCGTCTCGAAGCAGCTGTAGAGGCCGGTAGAGAAGAAATCAAGTGTATGTTCGACCCACTAATAGCCGAATACAGTGCCCGTGTCCTCATGCACCGGGACTTGACCTTTTTAGGCGAGGGCTACCTTGAATCTTTGGCCGAGGTTTGGGAGACATTGATAAAGATCAGGCAGGTGGAATCGGACGTCGAAGAGGTTGACGAGGAGGCTTTAGTGAGAGAGTTTCTTAGGGGGAATGAGCCATCGGATTTGTCCGCAGCTATGGCTCTCTTTGGTAAAGGCTCTTCCCCGTCAAAAAAGAAAGATGATGAAGCCAGTTCGTCTGGAACCGAGGCTGGAGCCCCTCCTCCTACTCAACCGGCCGATCGACCAGTACTTGACCCATTTGAGCAGCATGCCGGCTATGATCCGGAAGACCCCGGTCTTGGCATTCACATGCTGTCTCCTATTCTGGAGGGTGAAACTCCACGCACGCAAGAGACTGGTATAAAACTCTTCCTCTAGAAGTTCAAAGATCTGTCGCTTTCTGCGATCAGTCATTGGTCCTGATGTTTGTTCTTTATGTTTTTGTGCAGGCCGCTCCGACCCTGGACCGACTCCGAGGAACGACGACGCCAAGGAGGAGATGGGGAAAACAAGCGATGCTACTCAAGCGGGAATAACTCCCGGTCCTGATGCTCAAGTGATCGGAGCGCTGGATGATGATAAGTCTGACACTTCATCTCCTGCTGAAGGGAGTTAAGAAATCGAAATCACGGGCGCCTCAGAACCCACTTCGAAGGTGAGTATAAAGGATCGACTCGTAGAGGAGAAGAAAAAGAAAGTCGAGATCAAGGTCGAGTCTTAAGTACTAGAACTTACCGACCCGCTGAATAGGCCTCTGAAAGTCATTCTTCCCAGCAAATCCAAACCACTGGATGTTCCTTCTCCCACTCCTGACTCTGCTTCTTTGGCAAGCAAAAAGTCCAAGAGGAAGCGTGAGAGAGAGGAGTCATCTGAGAAAACAAAGGAAGACAAAAAAAGAAGCCGAAGAAATAGCCACTATACTCGTTCAACGAGATTTTGCTTAGGTCCTGTAACTACTTTTTTTTTTTCGTTTTCGTAGTTTGTGTAGATAGATTTTTGACTCCAAGTTTTGGAGGAGTGGTTGTATAACCCCATTTTGGATTATTGAATAAAGTTTAGTTTCTTTGTCGTTTGAATGATTCTTTTGTTTTTTTAGCTTTCTATATAATTGTGGTTGAAACTCAAGTTCTTGTAAGTTGCATAAATTCCCAATCCATTCTTACATTGTTCGGACATTCGTTGGGATTGCACATCTCTTGTTTTACATTTTCGGTACTTAGAATATTTTCTAATCCGCGCTCTGTGATTCGGTCCGCAATCAGGGGACTCAGCGGTTCAATTCGTTTATACACTAGTCCGCGCTCCGGGGGCTTAGAATACTCCGGTCCACACTCAGGGGACTCGGAGATCGAATTCGTTCATACTCTAGTCCGCGCTCTGGGGACTTAGAGTATTCCGGTCCACACTCAGGGTACTCGGAGATTGAAGTCGTTTATACTCTAGTCCGCGCTCCGGGGACTTAGAGTACTCCGGTCCGCACTCAGGGGACTCGGAGATTGAAGTCGTTTATACTCTAGTCCGCGCTCCGGGGACTTAGAGTACTCCGGTCCGCACTCAGGGGACTCGGAGATTGAAGTCGTTTATACTCTAGTCCGCGCTCTGGGGACTCAGAGTACTCTGGTCCGCATTCAGGGGACTCGGAGATTGAAGTCGTTTATACTCTAGTCCGCGCTATGGGGACTCAGAGTACTCCGGTCCGCACTCAGGGGACTCGGAGATTGAAGTCGTTTATACTCTAGTCCGCGCTCCAGGGACTCAGAGTACTCCGGTCCGCATTCAGGGGACTCGGAGATTGAAGTCGTTTATACGAGTTCGTACATCATACAGAATAATGTAACTCTAGCAGTTCATCACCCGACTATGAGATATAGAAACATTAGTAATTCATGGAAAAGACGGCTTCAAGCCTTTATTAATGAAAACCAACTAAATTGCCTGATTACACGGTCAAAAAGAAACTAAGAGATAACGGAACAAAAACATACAGGAAATAACTGCACCTAAAACATGAAAGAAACAAGCTAAGTGTAATAATGTCGCAAATGTTCACTGTTCCACGCTCGGGGGAGCGTCACGCCATCAACGGTCGCTAGCTTGAAAGTTCCATGTCCAAGCTTCCATTCAATGACATATGGACCTTCCCAGTTGGGATTCATACGTGATGGTACTGGGAAAACTCGTTTCAAAACGAGATCACCCACATCAAGGATTCTTGGGTTGACTTTCTCGTCGTAGTATCGCTTGACTCGATGCCTATATGCTGCCGCCCTTAATTCAGCCTCTTCACGTTTTTCATCAACGCAGTCTAGTGATTCCAATAAGAGATCTCGATTCGTCTTAGGATCATAATATGTCACTCGATGTGATTGAATTTCAAGCTCCACGGGTATAACAGCTTCCGAGCCGTATGCCAATGCAAATGGAGTATGGCCAGCCGCGGACTTGTGGGTAGTTCTATAAGCCCATAGCGCTGTTGGGAGTTCATCTACCCACTTGCCTCCAGCCTTTTCCAAGCGCTTCTTCAATATGGACTTGATTATTTTGTTCACGGCTTCAACTTGTCCATTAGCCTTCGGATGAGCAACGGCGGCGAACTTTTTCTCAATGCCGTACTTTGAACAGAAATCTTTGAACTCATTACTTTCAAACTGAGTTCCGTTGTCTGTAATGATGGTTCGCGGGAGGCCAAAGCGGCATATAATGTTTCGTACAACGAAATTAATGACCTTCTTGGAGGTGATTGTGGCTAAAGGCTCAGCCTCGGCCCACTTCGTGAAGTAGTCGACTGCAACTATCGCGTATTTTGCACCTCCTTTGGATATAGGCAAAGAACCGATTATGTCGATTCCCCAGATTGCACGGCCAGGGACTAACCATTTGTGTGAGTTCCGTTGGTGGAGCTTTCGGGATTTTCGCATATCTTTGACACTTGTCACATTTTCTTGCATAATCTGCAGCATCCCATTTCACAGTTGGCCAATAGTATCCATAACGGAGGATCTTTTTCGCTAGCGTTTGCCCTCTAGTATGGTGGCCACATTCTCCCTCATGAACCTCCTTCAAGACCCACTTTGTCTCATCGTGGGCAATGCATCGTAATAAGGGGACCGAGAACCCCTTCTGATACATTACTCCATCTTGCATCACATATCGTGCGGCTTTTCGAATGACCTGTCGTCTTTCGCTCCTTTTTCCGGTAAAGTCCCGGTCATCGGGTATAGTTTGAATGGGGTCATCCATGACTCCCTCTCGATTCCTGTTTCCAACACAAAATCAACTTTCATCGCGTCTATGCTTGGAGCATGCAAGGTTTCAATGGGAACCAATCCCATTTGCTGTGCATCGCCAGTGCTTGCGAATTTAGCCAATGAGTCGGCTTCCTTGTTCTGTTCACGTGGGACATGCGAAATGTCATAATGTTCGAAGTTCGCCAATAGTTACTGAACCAGAGCAAGGTACGGAGAAAGCTTCTGTCCCCTTGCTTGGTAATCTCCCCGCACTTGGTAGACCACCAACTGTGAGTCACAAAATATTTCGACTGACCTTACCCCGAGTTCTCCAATGAGCTTTAAACCAGCAATCAATGCTTCATATTCCGCTTCATTATTCGTAGCCGGGAAATTGAGCTTCAAAGAGTAACAAATCGATCGATTTTCTGGAGTCACGAGAACTACTCTAGCTCCGGAGCAGCGGTCGTTTGATGCCCCATCGGTGTACAATTTCCATTCAATGGGGGAATGACACTGTGACCTTCTGGTTCGTCAGATATTGTAAACTCAGCGATGAAATATGCTAATGCTTGCCCTTGTATGGCTCTTCGTGGCAGGTAGGTAATATCGAACTGACTCAACTCGATATTCCATTTTAACATCCTTCCAGAGGTTTCTGGTCGTTGGAGTACCTACCGTAAGGGCTGATCGGTATAAACACTGACTGAGTGTGCTTGAAAGTATGGACGCAGCTTACATGATGTAATCACCAAGCAATAAGCCAATTTCTCAATTTTAGGGTAATTTCTTTCTGCCCCCGTTAAACGTTTGCTAACGTAATACACCGGCTTTTGGACTCAGTCCTCCTCGCGGACTAAAGCCGCACTTATAGCATGCGGGGATACGGCCAAGTATACGTACAGCATCTCGTGGTCTACTGGTTTTGATAGCACTGGAGGACTCTCCAGGTGCCTCACCAGATCTCGGAATGCTTCCTCACAGTTAGATGTCCATTCGAAATTCCTCTTCCCTTTCTTTATTATATCGAAGAAGGGAATGCACTTGTCCGTGGCTCTGGATATAAATCAACTCAGCGCAGCCACCTTTCCATTCAAGCTATGCACCTATTTTATAGTTTTGGGCACTTGCACATCTCGAATAGCTTGAATCTTTTCTAGGTTCGCTTCAATTCCCCTGGAATTAACAATGAATCCCAAAAACTTCCCCGACGCAACGCCAAAGGAACACTTCAGAGGGTTGATCTTCATCCCATAATATCTGAGTATATCGAACATCTCTGATAAGTCTCGAATGTGGTCGTTTGACTGTCGTGACTTCACGAGCATGTCATCTGCATAGACTTCCATCGTTCTACCAATCTGGTCTTTGAACATTCGATTCACCAAATGCTGATATGTCGCTCCCGCGTTTTTCAATCCGAAAGGCATCACTACATAGTAATATAGCCCAACGTCCGTGACGAAACTGGTGTGTTCCTGGTCCGGAATATGCATCGGGATCTGATTGTATCTCGAGTACGCATCCATGAATGACAACAACTCGTGTCCTGTAGTGGAGTCGACCAACTGATCAATCCGAGGCAGTGGAAAACTGTCCTTGGGGGCACGCTTTGTTCAAATCGGAATAATCTACGCAAGTTCTCCATTTCCCGTTCGCCTTTTTCACCAGCACGGGGTTTGATACCCATTCAGGGTAGAGGGCGTCGCGGACGAACCCATTGGCTTTGAGTTTGTCCACCTCCTCTCTGAGAGCAGCGGACCTCTCCGGGTCCATCCCTCTCCTCTTTTGTTTAACCGGGATGTACTTCGGGTCTATGTTCAACATATGACTCGTAATAGCGGGAGAAATCCCACACATGTCAGAATGTGTCCAAGCAAAAACATCAAGATTCGCTCGGAGGAAATCACTGAGATCTTCAGTCATTGCGGGGCTAAGTTGTGATCCGATCTTCAGTACTCGCGACGGATCGTCTCGGCTGACTGAAATGTCAATTGTCAATTCAACCGGCGCTGCTTTTTCTTCCTTGGGTTCCTCATCGTCGTCTCTCGTATCTATGTCTCTGTAGATCCGAGGATTATGCCCGAGCCAGGGCTCGGGCATTATTTGTCAATTGTCGGTATTATGGACGCGGACGGAATTGTCCACAGCCTTTCCTTTCTCCCTCCGATGGGCCTCTCGGAGCTCAGCCACATAACATGCACGACCAGTCGCCTGGTCTCCATGAACAACACCTACTCCTTTGTCAGTCGGAAACTTCAAAGTCAAGCACCACAAGGCTAACGCTGCCCTAAACTCAGCCAGGGTCGGTCGACCCAAGAACACATTGTACGGAGAATCCACATCCAAAACTATGAAAGGTAGGATTCGCACCCTCCTTCGCTCACCTTGTCCCAGTTCAACTGGCCACTCAACATATCCCACTGCATCGGTCGCTGCGCCATTAAAGCCATGTATACGAGCCTTAGATGGCTTCAAATCCTTCGTCTCCATCTTCATCTGATCATAAGCCTTCTTGAAGATGATATTGACAGAACTTCCACAATCAATCAAAATTATCTTTACATAAGCCGGCCCGATTGTCGCAGATATGACCATCGGGTCGATGGTAGGAGCCTCCAGTTGGTCAGCATCTCTACTCCTGAATACTATATCGTCTGTCATCATGCACAGCTGCTTAGCAGGGGTCCCGTCATCTACGTTGGAACAACAATCGAAGTCGGCGTGCTTCAGGGAACTAGCATATCGCTCCATCTCTTGCCAGTTCTTATCCATGGGATGAGGTCCGCCGATGATCGTGTTTATGACTAGTCTACCCGCGGTCCAAGCAGGCTCGTCGGGATGACGTGGAGCTGGCGCACGACCAGGATTGGACGTTCCCTATCCACCTTCATGCGGATTTTTCACAAACTCCTATAACTTTTTCTGCCTAATCAACTTCTCTATAGCGTCGTGTAGGTGTCTGCACTCTTCAGTATTGTGCCCATAAGTCTCATGAAAGCGGTAGTACTTCCTGGTCCACTTCTGTTCCTCGGTCGACTCCTTTGGACGTGGCTTTCTGTACTGAAAGGTATTGCAGGTTGATAGGTAAATGTTCTCAAGGGAGGCATTCAGCGGGGTGTACTCGTTGTAGGTTGGAATTCTCGGCTTCCATTTCCCCGCTTCTCTCTTCTTCCCTTGATTTCTTCCTCCGGATTCCTTAGATTGCGCGGGTTTGTTCTGGACATTTACTTGAACTTTTCCCGAGTTGTCTCCGGACTGCTTCACAGCAATGTTGCTTTTCACGGACTCCTGGACAGGCCCGGTGCCTTATCTCGCCTTACCCACCTGGCTTCCTCTCTTCTTATGAACTGATGTGCCTTTGAGTAAAAACGCTCTAGCGTAGCCGGAGGTTTTCCTGCCAGCCAGTCTCCAGACTCTGAATCCGGATCCATATCTCGCATCACAGCCATAAGAATTGCATGATCATTGGGATTGCTGACTTCAGTTGCCGCAACATGGAATCTCTGTAAATACTCCTTCAATGATTCCCCAGGAGCCTGGATTACACTTGATAGAGACATCACGTCCTTTAGATGAGTAGTGTGTATCCTGAACCGTTATATAAACTTCTTCGCCAACTCCTCGAAACTGGATACGGACCGTAGAGGAAGTCGGGTGAACCACATGGTAGCGATCCCAGATAGAGTTATTGGAAAGCACCTACACTTGGTTGCATCATTTGCTCTAGCTGAATCCATCATCCATTCGTACCTCATGACATGCTGTCTGGGATCAGTCTTTCCTTCATATGTCGAGATAGTTGGCATACTAAACTTTCTGGGGTACGCTACCTGTAGAACAATGTCTGTGAACGGAGTATGACTTCTTGACACTCCCCAATCATCGTTTGATAAGCCTTGATTTTCTTTCATCAATTGTCTGATCATGGCTGTCAGGTCTGGTGTTTGTATAGAAGGTGGAAGGTTGGAGTCAGTTCTACGTGATTGATCAGGCTGATGTCTCCTCTGCTGGCGATCTGCCAAATGTGCATCTTGAGGTTCGACATCATTGGCATCTCGATGATCTGAGCCTCCAGCCTCCACCTGCACTCCAGCTCCTAAGTTTCCAGCTCCTACTTGGTCACGGTCTCCAGCTGTTCGGTCAGCAGCACCTGCCTGCGTAGTTTCAGTCTTACGGCGTCTACGCCTGGGAGGTTCATTGGACGAAGTTGAGCTGTCGGATGAAGAATAAGGAGCGGGATTGCCCCCAGCATTCTGATGTTGTTGTTGAGTGAGTTGTGCCATGAGGTTGGCATTGGCTTGCTTCTGCTCTCCGAGTTGTCTCCTGCTTTCCTTGAGTTCTCTCATCAAGTCGTTGAACTCTATTCTGGTGACAACCGGCATTTGGTCCTGGGCGGTAGTCCCTGCACCTAGAATTGCTTGCTGATTGCTAGGCCCTGCTTGTTGTACGCTAGCAGTCTCGTGGGCGTCCACGTTATGAGAGGCTGATCTGGTACGTGGTCTTGCCATTGTAGAGTTATTGGTATGAACTCTGAGTAGAATCAACGGACGTCCTACAAATGAATCAGATCTTCTTTGGGGGATTTATTCAATCCAGTAGCTTCAAAGCAGATCCTTGAGGTCTGAGAATTCGATTCTCAGTGAAAGCACCAAAGTGTTAGCACCAAAATTGATCACTAACCTCGTTGAGAAAGATTGTGTAGAGAGATAAATGATGAAAGTAAATTTAAACAAAGATCAATATGCTAAATTGAATGCAAATACGAGAACACCAGATTTATAGTGGTTCGGCGTAACTGCCTAAGTCCACTTTAAGGTTAATTTTTATTGCTTCACTTGATAATTGATTACAGATACAATTCGTTTTCCAATTACTTGAATACAATTGCTAAGTAGAGAGGATGAGTCTTTAAAGCGGCAGAGTCTCCCCAGTGTTCTCGAAAAAAGGTCCATTTCACTGTGCCCCTGCCTCTCTATTTATAGACAAAGATGAGTTGGACTTCCCTGGCGGGCCTGGCAGCCGAATACCATGGCCCAAATGGAGTGGTCACTGTATGCCGAACCGAACAGGCCGAACGGTCGGATGCCAAACCATCCTCTTCATGCCGAACGATGCGCTTGTTGTGTGGGAAGAGTAGACCGAGTAACAATCGAAGCCGGTCGTGCTGGGAAGAATGCCGAGCCATCTTTGAATGCCGAACGTCCTTGGTATGCCGAACGATACGCTGGCTGAGCGATGTCTCTGGCCGAACGATATCTTGACCGAACGAGGTCTCTGGCCGATCGATGTCTTTGGCTGAACCAATATCTTGACCGAACGAGGTCTCTGGTCGAACGATGCCTTTTGGCCGAACGAAGTCTTTGGCCGAACAATGCCTTTGGCCGAGCGCTCCTGGATGCCGAGCGTTCCTGAATGACGGTTGCAAAGAGATGCCGAACGATCCAGTTGGGCCGAACGGTGGATATGTCGAGTACTAAGTTGCCTGGCCAAATCTCCAGGAAAAAAGAACCTTCTTTGGTTTTTTGTTTCAGCATATCTATTATTGATTCTATTTGTTATTTCCTCATTTTTGTTTGGGTATATCGTGATTATTAGGTGATTTTACAACAATATTTTGGTATTAGATAGGTAATGCTATTTGCATATAAGCTGTCTGTTAAATAACAAATTCGGATGAAGAAGAATCCGAAGCTACTTCTAGATCTGAAGCTCCACCCAAGGCGGCATTGAAGGGAAACTACATTCCAAATGTTGTGATTCAACAGGGATTTGTTGCCCGATGATATTTCCACTGTAGTTAAAATGAGGATGAAAAAATGGATTTATACTAAACTCTAACTAGCTATGGAAGGTATTGTTATTTTGAGAGGTTATGAGACTACACCAAAGATAAAGTAAAGAGCTCCTCTAAAAGTGCATCAATCGAGAAGAACAAATAAGGATTCAACAGATTCACTGTCCATTTGTTCCAACCAAATTTAACGAACAAGGTATATATAGATGTTATTAATTTAGAACTAACATCATTTCCACATAAAACGGGAGTGCTATAAACGAATAACAAACAACTTTGTCATTTTTTTACTCACTCAGCTTATATTGCAGCAGAGCTGACCCTGAAGTTAAATTATGGTGGTCCAATGCAAAAGAATTTTAGTAGTCTGTAAAAAATGGTTGCCAGGTCTTGGCGAAATTAGTACGGCTGCAAAAATTCAAACCTAAAACATGAATGAAGAAGTGGCTTTACCATCCAACCACATCTTCATGCAATTTTAGTTACAAACTAAAAAACGAATGAAAAACTGGGGGCCCAAGGTTAGTGCTTTGTGGGCTTAGGATCAGAGCCATACCCGTACCGCTGATTTTGATTTTCATCATTTGTTTATAAGTTTAGTTTCAAATACGAAACATGTATTATCAAAGCTAGTTCTATAACAATAATAATGTGTAACTCAAGAGGTACATTATCGGCTTGCATGCTTGAGTGATAAAGCTGGTATGAATCGTAATTTCTTCGTAACGTATATATCACATTTGCTGTAGCGTCAGGGTCATAAGAAAAGGATAATAAAGCCACAACAATAAATTTGAAATGGATTGAAAGTCTGCACGCATGTACAGTTGACATGATAGATAGAAGGAGCAAGGGATGAATAGCCCTACTTGCACGTGTTGTTGACATGATAGATTGAAACTGAAGTCCCACCCGCTGGATCATTTATTAGGTCAAGGTCAAATCGTCGGACATATCCCATTCCAGTCAAGAAGTAAGAAAGAAGCTTAGGATTCATTGTGCAAAGGAACACCAAAGAAAATTGATTTGCGTAAAGGAAATTTATTCTATGTACAAAAGGAACATTCTAAAAGGGTCATTTTCGGATCGAGAAGCGAAAACAGAATGGAGATAATGAAGAAAAAGGAGAAATATATAGGAAGAATAAGCCGAATGATGGGAAAGACGATGGCTTTAGACGCATCGGACTTGTCTGACGTCAGCCATTTTTTTTTTAACGGTTGGCTCAAATGTTGAATTATCTGGGATCCATGTTTGATGCATTTGACGCGTGCAAGTTGACGCAAATGTCCATGTAGCGAAAATAAAAAAGAAGAAGCTCCAAACACACCCTTAGTGTGATTAAGTTTCACCAATCTCATTCATGCACGTTAGAATAAATTTGAAGATTAGTTGATGGGAAATATTATTGTCAAAGCAAGTGTACTTGATACATTTGAAAGTTATTTTTGACTAATGCAAACCTATGCTATGCACATAGATTTTTTTATTCCATATTATATACTCCACCTTGAATTATTGATTTAGACATTTACCGTTGTCACTTGATTATGATTTAGTAATTGTACATAGAGAAATAAATTCGATTAGTTTTGATATATTGGAAAAAACCAATTTTCTATTTGGTGCGATTTGGTTGCACAAATTAGTGCAAATTAATTGTCTTAAATGGAAAGAAAAAAGGAGAATATTTTCTCAAATGAAACAAATAGAAGAATTTAATTAATAAAATTATAAACAATGTAATTGAAATTTGAAAGTGATTTTTATTATATAAACATGATTAGGGTGTAGTACGTCATCCCTAGATAATTAAAAATATAACTTTTAATCAATTGTAATTAGCAAAAGTTAATCTCCTTTTAATTGAAAAGTGTGAAATGCAAAAGTGCCCTAAACCAAAAATATTATATATGAAAATTGTAGTTTTCGATGACACGAATGCACTAGTGGTGTTCATTCGAAGATTGGGTTTACGAATTAGCCAAAAAATGCATTGAAGGTTCGGTAAAACGTGTACCGTTCGTTTCGATCCAACGGTGAAATGATGTTGACATGATGATCGAAGGACACGGACGTGAAGTGGGGACTAAGAGGTATATCATGCTAGGATCTGATTGATCGTAGGTGGTCGGAGATCACCATAAATTGGTTGAAACCATCAATAGCGGCGGTTTGCTACAGGCAGCCGGAGTCGACGGTGTTGGCGGCGATAGGTAGCGCTTTTGATGAGGTGGCCAATGGTCGTGCCGGATCGGTGTGGCATGGCCCCCGGCGGCGGCGGCGACGTACGATAAACGGCGATATTGGGTTTTAGCATGGGGTCGAGAAGGTTGAAGGCACTGTAGAACCATACGACTACGGAAAATACGTGTATGCATATATATAACAACAATAATAATATGCAAATTATACTATTTAATAAATTATGATATTGCCTTTAAAATTTAAATGTTTATAACTCTCGCATACAACATCCGTTTCACACGTGGTTTGTTGCATCAGGATCGTGGTTAGAAGAGGAACATTTTGGTATGTTGTTTGCTATAATTTGAGATAGTTTAGAAAATGGTCTTAGTTGGGCAAGTTTGTTGTACACGATTCATATTTGGCGATGCGGTGGTCCGTTGAGCCGAGTCCTTAATATACAACCGTCCAAGGAGCCGAGTCCTCAACATACGTTAGTTCGAGGGGTTGAGTTCTCAATATATGATAGTCCGAGGAGCCGAGTCCTCAATATATGATAGTCCAAGTAGTTGAATCCTCAATATACAATAGTCTAAGGAGCTGAGTCCTTAATATTCGATTTGGCATTATGACACTTTTAGAGGAGTCGAGTCCTTAGTATACGATTTAACGTTAGCGAGTTTGGACTTTGGGATCAAATCGTGGGCGTGTGATTAGACGTGAGCTATATTTTCATGAGACCTTAGCATATGATATCACTATAATATTATATTATGTTTAGCTAACTTGTTGGGTGCAGATGACATATGTTAAGATATGGTTTCAAGCATAAGTGTTATTTTACTAGCTTATAAGTGGTATACACTTATATGATGCATTTCACTCACCAGACGTATGTCTGACCCCCTCTATCATTTTCTTCTTTATAGATATACTTTGATAGGTCGATAGAGAGGACTTGTAACATCCTGTAATTTTATCGTTTGGATTTTGAATATTTAACTAATTTTAAATATTTAAGTAATTGGTTTTTAAAGTTTAATAACTTGAATTCAAATATAGAGATTATTTAGATATTTGAATTGTGAATTTAGTACTAATTAAATGGAATCAATAGCCTTATTTTAACTCCTTTTAATTAATAAATAATAATGGTGAATCCATTTTGTAAATTTGTTTACAGTAATAAATGGTTCGAATAAATAACAAGAAAATTAACCATTAATATAACGACTAGATTTTGATTATAGTATTTTTAATTTAATTTATAGAATTTTTTCATAATTTTAATTTGAAAAATATTTAAATTGTCGTTTGAAGATTTTTCGGCAAACGATGATATTTTTGAAATTTTACAGAACAAGATAATCTGTGTATATTATTATTCTTTTGGGATCGTATCGAGTACGTGATCGTATTTTTGTTTTGTCATTCACGGCTCGTACGAGAACAAAATCATGTATGGCGACGCATTGGAAATTGCAGAATAAACCAAAGATCAACACTAAGAATTGTCCACATGCTTACTTTTCCTTTTTCATTCTCCATTTTTCTTCAAACTTCCTGTAAAATAAAATAAACAACCCATCATCTTTAAGAATTAAAATCTCACAATCCACTCCACAAAAAATTACAAAACAAAAATATTTGGAACCGTTGTGTGTAGACCTACGAATCTATACCTATATTGTTGAGTGTGGTTTCCATTTGAGTTGATCGACAGTTTTAATAGATGGTTAGGGTTGGATTTGCTCAAGTTTGAGTAGTCGATAGGCGGAACGGAGTTTGGATTCTCATTTGTAGGGTCGAGGAGCACCTTTGGGTGGAGTTTGGAGGTGTGCGTCCCTAAATGGAAGAATGCGATAGGTTTGAGGTCGCGTATGGGTACTCCAAGTCGCGTGTGAGTGGGTGATGTCGAGTTGAAATGGAGGTGCTAGGGAGGTGGAGCTCGCGAAGGGGAAGACGTCGGCGAAGTCGGTTCATCAAATGGTGGTGTGGATCTTCGTGTAAGAGCTTGATCGTGCACTGTTATGTCGCATGCATATCAGGAAGGAGCGGGAGCAATTTTCAATTAGGGAAGAAGTATTATTACTGGGTAATTAAAATAAGTAAAGCAATTAAGTTGACTAATTATATTTTTAAATCCAAAACATTTATAAAATTGATAACTCTTCCATACGAGGTCAGATTTGGAAGCGATCAGTTGCGTTGGACTCATAGGAAAACTAGGTATGCACTAGAACTGGTTTTGTCGAATTTTGAACAAGTGAAATTTTTGGTTAAACTTGAACGTCGTTCGATTTTAGTCCAAACCGAAACGAGAAAGCGTTAACTGGAATTTTAGTGAGTTTACTCACCTTTAAATAAACCTATATGATATATGTGCTGCTATAGATTATTGTTGAATACTTGGATGATAGTTTATACAGTGTTATTTGATTGTTTGGATTTGATTCCCATTTGTAAAGCGGAGGGCATAAATGACCATTGTGTTGCAGTGAACAAAGACAAAAGGAAAGTCGAAGTGTACGTAGCGAATAGCTCGCTAGGAATACTTCAACAATTCATAATCATAGTCATAAATACCCTAAGGGGTTTCTCGCCAATATTGATTTACTTATATTCTTATGTTGCTTATATTATTGTTTGGATAAAAATATTTATGACATACTATTTGATTAGAAAAGTGTCATTATAGCGATTTTCACTTTAACGTCACTTATGAAATATCATCCCATTAAACCTTCGTTGTGTATTGAATTTGAGCTTATATTTTTATAAAGTAAATGTGTAGTCGTGTTTTTGAACTTTGAAAGTTGTTTAAACTATATTTTCAAATATTTTGAGAATTTTGAAAATAAAGGATAAATATTGATTTAAAATTTATAAAAAGGATTTTTATATTTAATTAATTATCTTTCGAGATAATTAATGCTGTTTTAAATTTATAAAGAGATTATAAATTTGATTAATTATCTTTCGAGATAATTATTGTCGATTTAAATTTATAAAAGATTATGTTAACCCAAAAAATGGATCAACACCCTGGAGTGTGATATGAAAGCACCAGCCCTATTAAAACAGAGCAAATATAATATAAAATAGCAAAAAAGTAAATGAGAGACAAGGATTTTTATAGTGGTTCAGCTGTTAATAAAGCCTATGTCCACTTTATAACTTTGCTTACTGATTTTATCTTGATAGAGTATGATCACAAAGTGATTGAAGAAGAGTTAGTCATAAGTATAAGTGTAAGCATATTCTAAGTCCTAAAGTTGCCTAAAGGAACTGCCTTGGTAACTATGGAATAGAGAAAGAGTTGGAGAAATGACAGGGCTTCAACGTAGTAATGGAAGAAAACCGACCCTCTCTTAGTTCTTTGGTTTGTATTTATAGTGGTAGCAATCATATTGGATCAGAAGCCCACTACCAAAGAAGTCCAGAGAGTAGCCTAAGATTGCACAAGAAAAACTATGACGAAATGAGTTAAGGGAGAACCTCGATACCGAGTTAAGGCCTGAACTCGGTGCAGAGTTTAATCCTTAGCCAACTTTTGGCTGAATCTTCTTGTGTTGTACTCGTTTGTTAATTTAGATATCCTCCATGTAATTTGTTAGATTATAGATGAGTTTTGATCATTATTTTTCCCTAACTTAGATTATCCTGCTGTTTGGACCATTATATCTTCACTCTTGATGATAAGTTCCCTGGAAATCTACTAAACTTCATGAATATGCATAAGAAAACTAGGAGATCACTAGGAAAAAATATGGAGATGCCATGATGAGGCATTTAAACTCGGTACCGACTCAAAGAGATTAACTTGTGCCGATTTAAGGTCTTGGCCTATTTTCAATCCATACTTTCTAGAGCCTTTCCCCTTATCCTTCTAAGTATCTTTGCCAAGTTTTAAGTCATTCTATCTTCGTTCTAACTTCTATTGACTTCTACTTGGATAAAAATCCAGTTAACATTTGCATTTTAGAGTACGGTTTCGTTGGAAACAAAGTGAGTTCTGGAACAAGGTGAGTCTCGATCTATTATCGTATGAATTTCAATTGGTTGTTAGATTCCATCTTGAGACATTATTCTCAATCGGTTAACTTTTGATCATCTATTTGTTTTGATTTTGATTCTTTCATCTAATGATGCAATCTTAGCTCTTAAATTCATGCAAGCTTTTAAGTCGATATATAGGTTTATTATGATAAGTTGGAGCTGACCTGGGTTAAAATGGTAAAATGGAGACCGATTCAAGCCTTAACTCGTCTCTAGTTAAGGACTTGGGAAAATTTCGTTGAGATTTTTTCTTTACATATATCAATTTTCCTAACTTAACTCCTCACTTGTTCTACATCCATCCAGCCGACTTTGCCCTATTCGTCTCCAGTCGATTCAAGCTGCTCCCTTGTCATCGTTCAACTTCTAGCCTCATCGTCGAGCTCCCCCACCTCCACATGATACTCGCCACCAGCTGATCGAGCTGCAGTCGTTGCAGCAGCCATTTGGAAGACTCGGGTCCGGCTTATCTCAAACCCAAGGCCGAGTTAGAGTTTTACCCGAATTGAAGGTTGGCAATGGTTGGCTTACGCTTGGGTGGTAATAGAGATGGTGATTTGCTTTGGTTGATTGCGATTTTGGAAAGGGAGATGGTTTAATTCGAACATGACTTATTAGTGATGTAGCTAAGGTTTGGCTTCATGTTGGACGTGTATGATTTAGGAGACAAGACATGCCTCCTAGTTTTAACCATATCTTTCCATGGAATTGACTAAAGCTAGATCGTTGAATTGAATCCGATGTGACGATTTGCCTTAGATTCGGACATATCGGATAGCTCCATTGCATTGCATTTCTGCACATCTAGTGTCTCTGAAAAGGAAGAACTTTCCGTGTTGCTCCGGATGATGGATCTGTTATTGATTGTTGATTAGTAATGGGTAAGTATAGAAAAAGTGATTTCAAAGGATGATACAGATCGTTTTTTCAGTACGAGCGAGCTGTCTACACAGGATGGTCCATTCGTAGTGTTCAAAACACTGGACTCGTTCCACATAGGTAACACACTGGACCCGCCCCAGGCAACACTTGGAATCCGACTGATCAGCATTCACCGACTTCCTTTGGATTTCAAGCGTTAATCACATGGGAATTCTAAATAAAAATAAAACATACCTGACCGTGATCAACCAAGTTTTATTATCTAGAATGACATGCTAATTAACGTTCCGCGAGTCCATTGATGGACCGCCTACACTGTCAGAGGTTGAATCTACTACTGCCCCTATCTCTCCATCCATTCTCGTGAGGCCAAATCAACCTGCGACTTTTGATTTCTATGGCCTGCTAGTTCCGGTAGGACCTGTACTTGACCATTTGCCTCTTGGGTTGAGAATTCTAACCGACCCTCCAGAGCATGTTCCTTCAATCTTGGCAATTAAAATGCTTGGAAATATATGCGTGCAACATGTTATACCCAAGGGTGATGTTCGTTTGCCTTCTCGAGCCGAGTTCACCCATAATCCCTGAGAGGCTTTATCGCTTGTAACCGATACATGTGCTTAGGCGGTATCGTGTCACCGTTCAATCGGTTCATGTCCATGGTGCTTCAACATTTAGGATTGGCGCCATTTCAGATTCATCCCAAAGGTTGCACGCTCTTAAGTTCCCTATACATCTTCTTCATTACTAGGCTTGGACAACCCCCAAGGTTAAATGAACTCGCATATCTCCTGCACTTCAAGAGAAGGTAGGACTGCCATCCTTCATTATTGTAGAAGCCTAGATCAGATGTAAGTTGATAAAGGATCTTCACAACAAATGCTTGGCTTTCAAAAATGAATTTTTCTTTGTTCGACGTCCAAATGGTTTCAACCTCTTCTGGTTATTTAGAAGTAAGTCCTTATTCCTTCACTCTTGCCATCCTAAGTGAATTTCCAGTTTCATAACCTATCATATGTCTTATTGCAGTAATCCCGAGGTAGGAAAGTAACGACAAGCTTAAAGCAATTCTTGAAACTCTTAAGCCTTTGAGAGCTTTCGAACGCATAGTGGGGTTCCTTTTGACAAATGAAAACCTCCATCGGTTCAACTTACTTTTGATAGATTTGCTGTAGATGATGAGCCATCAACATTGAGTAGCCCTAGGAGGCATACTCATTGTTCAACCCATGCTCATGACTCTGTAAAGGAGGCTCAAGAAGAAGTGGCTGGTCCGTCAAAGGAAGCACAGATCGAAGAGATTCTTGGAGCTGATATAGATTTACCCACCTGAGAGGACATTATGGGGAATAGGGATGAGGCCCACATGATGTCTCCAATCCTCAAAGAAGAAGAACAAACATTTCAATGGAGAGATGGGAAGTAGCCCGCAGTTGAGGATGGAGAGGAAGAAGGCTCAAATGGTGACGACAGCGACTTTCGCTTCTCCATAGAAAGGGATGAATCTTTCGATGAGTCACTGAAAATGAGTACCAATATTCCTCAAGTGCCTTCTCCAGAGTTGTTAACTTCTAAGGCATTAAGCCTTGAACCTCCAATTTCTCCTCCTAAAGAACAATCTGCTATTAAGACTCCACAGTCTGCCAGAGGTCAAGCTATCGAGATCCCCGTGAGAGATACGTCTACTTCCAATTTCATAAGAGATGTCGCCATCTATGTAGATGAACATGGGGATGTCTCCATTAGCGAAATGATAGCTGAGATCGGCTCTAAAATTGACATTTCCTCAGGTGCATTTGTGAGCAGTGGTGAAAAGACTTCGACTCTTAAACCCTGCCGATATAGTTGGTACAGTGTATAAGGGGTCGTCAGCACTACACACTTCACTTTAGGATCATAAGCACACATCCCTGCATCGCGTCAAGTTCCTAAGTTCGATTATTAACTTCATTCTTGTTTTTAATTCAGGTATCATGGGATATAGGTTATACCATCAGTTACCCCAAGATATCAGTTCCTAGAAAACTAAGACTTCTGATCAAGCTTATCGCCCTCCTCGTAAGACGGATGAGGAAAGAAAAAAAGGAAAGAGGATGAAGCTCGCCACTTGGGGCCAAAGCATAATAGGGGAGATAAATGGAAAAGAGATGAGGAGAGCAGTGCCCTAGGCGATGAGCACAAATGCCACAGAGACTCTCATGAACGTTGTAGGCCCTCGAAATTGATTACTCCTCCTCGCTCTGATGTCCAAACTGCTAAGATTCAAGCAATTCCACTCTCAGAGAGATCACTGCTATAGTAGCTCCCACTTCTTCCAACCGAAGGGAAAAGTTTGAAATCCCGCTAGGTCCACCCATGCTTCAAGCTGATTTTCCATATATGTTATTAAGGGGAATCAAGTTCGATAAGAAGATAAAACCCTTAAACCTGGCTACTTCCCTCGGTAATTTGGAGACATTTCATGAGGACATAGAAGTTGGGTGTGACTTTCAGCATCCTGTAAAAACCCTATATGATGTAAACCATCTAGAGATCCTCTCATTTGAGGCGAAGAGGGAAGATCATGCCAAGGCAATTAAAGATTGTGACGATGAAATAACCAAGTTGAAGGTTAAGAGGGATGCAGCCTTGAAGAACAAGGCTTTAGCGACATTCTGTTGACGGAGGCAAACCGGGCTCATGACCAAGCGATGATTGTGATAAAAAAAATAGCTTAAGGACGCTTATATTGAATCCGAGAAGTTGAAAGAGTAGCAAACTAAAGTGGAAAATACTATTAAATCTCGAAACCAGACAATCGTCAGACATGCTGTTGTGATCGTTGAGCAAGCTATGGAACTCACTCGGCTTTGTGAGAAAAATGCACAGCTGGTGAAAGAAACGGAAGGGGCCGTTTCTAGTGAATTAGCGAAAGATATTGAGCACTTAAGCACCAAGTCTAAACTAACAGATCTCCAATGAGAATATGATAATGCGGTCGATTAAATAGATGCCAGTGTAATTCATCTATATACAAGTTGTGTAATGAAAAAGGGCAGGCTGAAATGGCTTAGTGTAATTATCCTTGGACTCTTGCCATGGTCAAGGAAGAAGTGTTGGTCAGATCTGAGAAGGCTAAGGATACGCGCTTTGAGGAGGAACTAAAAGCTGCCTACCTCAGCCTTGATGACATTGACTTCTTCGCCGTGAGAAAAGAGATCTTTAGAGAAGAAAGGGAGAAAGTTGTCGTCGACGCCACTACTAGAGCTCTTGCTGGGCTAAGCTCTACGGGTCAGCAACAAATACTTGTTCCAAATTCATAAGAGAAATTAGTGACCACCCCATGTCCACCGTTATAACCTCTGAAGATGCTCATGCGTATGCAACGTCTAAAGCCTTGGGAGGCCCACATCCTACTCCAGCTATAGTGTGCCCCTCGCAAATGGAGAATGGTGGTGAAGCTTTTGAGATTAAAATTCTTGACCACACTCATGGCTTAGGTATTTCTCTCATCTCTATAATTCTCAATTCAATTTCTATGGGGTCCTTCTCTGAATTATGCACTTCACTTTCCCAACTAGTAGGTCCGCCAACTCTCCCACTTCCTCCTCCAGCTGTACAGGGTTCGGGACATGCTACCATTTTTGCTGCTTCCACCGCTACCTCTACAACCAATTCTGGCCTTATTCCTATCTCCAGTTCCGAGCCTGGGCCCTATTCCAAAAAGATAGGGGCACTATAGAACTTGGAGGATGTCTCTATCTCTATGGATGAGGAGGTGGTGAGCACCAGTGAGTTGGGGCCAACAGAGAAGACGATCATGGAAGGTAGACTGGAGGAGGAAAGAAATGGATTGTTGATAAAGAAGGAGAGGGAAGAGCAGAAGCGCAAAACACCAACAACCATTACATTGAAGGTGCCGAAGGAGGGGAGTGCGGCCACCAGAAGGTCTGAAGGGTCCAGCCTCCCTGCTGGAGGAGAGACCGGGAGGGATAGGAAGAAGTGCCCAATTCATCCGGGAAAAGGCATCAAAGGATATGGAAAAGGAAAAAAGAAGTCCTGACGAGCTCGAGCAAAAGTGGAGATGGGTTTTTATGGTCTTTTGCTCATGCATCCTTTTCTATTTTGAGTCTTTTGTACAAGTACAGAGTCTGTACTTAGCATCTTTTCTTTTGTTGTTGCATTAGTACCATACGTCGCTAGCCTATAAAAATGAGACGAAGCTCCGTAAATCGGGGTACAGTCCCCACGTGGACAAAGAGACATCGCACATCGCTAGTCTAAACCACAAAATAATCAACATCGATCATCAAGAAGTGTCAATTACACTAAGCTAGTAAATAAATGAGTTTAGCTTCATGTCCCATAACCACTAGCTTAACTTAAATATTTACGAACAAATTGTAGATTTCCACTCAAAAATTGTCACAAGATTTCAATCGAACAAGTCTAAGAATTAACCGACAAAGTAAACGCAAGCATTTCATACCACTTGATTTTCTAAGCCATTTAATTATATTTTTCGTACGAATGGGGTAAAGGTTTGTATATACTAATAGGTTGGAAAGCGGTTTTAAAAACAAGCTTTGTATTAAAAATAGTGTTGAAATCATTTTGATGAAAGAGTTTGAGTATTTACTACTGGTATAAACAACCTTTATATTTTAAAGTGAAAAATCACAGAAATGATTGTAGAAACAATCAATCACCAAAAACTACATTCGACAACGTGAATTAAAACCATAAAAATCAATACCAAATCCATCAAAATGGATATTCCCAAAAATCCCGAAAAAGAAGTCATCAAAGTCGATAAATGATAACAACAATTTGGATCATCAAAAATCGACTAAAAACTAGAAAACCCACACAAAACAGCCTAAAATAGGCAAAAAGAAAACTTCACAGATTCATTCGACTGTTCTGTAGGGTCAGTCGATTGAAACAAGCCTAGAAACTCTCGGGTTTCAGGTTCAATCGGCTGACTTTACAGTTCAGTCGACTGATACAGGGACAGAAACATTTCTGTCCCCAGTTCAGTTGACTAAACTGCATGGTCAATCGACTGACACAGGGCCAGAGAGTTTTCTGGTCCCAGATTCAGTCGACTGACACTGCAGTTAAGTCGACTGAATTGTGGTTTCCAGTATTCTCAGCCTAGCCCCCAAAAGGGGCAAATATCCAAACGGGAGCAATCAGACGAGCATCGAAGACTAGGGATTTATGCCAAGTGACAACCCAGCCTTATAGGCTCTTCGATACACCCCAACAACGTGTTCAAACATCAAAGATAGGATTTTTAAAGATTTGACTTCAAAACACCAAAAATTGGAATATTCATCAAACCAATTCAATTCAAAAGCAAATGAACAAGGAATAAAAAGAAAATGAACAAGGAATAGATGTTAGGAATTACTACCAAACAACTATCAAAGATATAGACATAGATGTGAGTTCAAAAACTCACCTTTTAAACCCAAAACAACAAAGAAGAAGTTCTAGAACAAGCAAAGATTGAGTTCTCGTCCGCGGGTGCGGCGCAGTGGAAAGAAGGCTTGGGTTCTGGTAAAAAGACCCAGGTTCGATTCCTACCATGCGCTTACCTATCCTATATAAATTTACCTGGGGGTATGGGGGCTTGGATCAGCGGACGGCTTTACTATATCCTCCTTAGGAGTTTACCGGCCCGCCGGGTTCTCCTGGGTTTTCAAAAAAAAAAAAATAGATTGAGTTCTCTTCAACAATACCTCTTGAATCTTCAATCTATTATCAAAGGTGAAGTTTTTCCTAAGTTAGGGTTTAGGAATTTCTGAAAGTTGAAGAGAGATTGAGATAGAGAAGATGAAGAGGATGCTTACCTAAGCTTCTCTTTGATTTTAGAGCTAAAGCTTGAATTCCTAATAGAAACCAGGGCTTAGGAATTTTAATTTCTTTTCTCTTCCCCCATTTTTACTTTAGCTTGAGTGTTAGGAAATGTTATGAAGGAATGAAAAGGAGTGTAGTGGGAGTTAGGGTATTAGATGGGTTGGGTGTTAGGTTATTGGGCTGAAACCCAAACCCAAAGCCTTAAATGAAAATATCAAAATTTCACTCAACTCCAAACCTATCGATGTTTATACTCAAAAAAGTTGTAAACGTCATTTTGGACTCAATGGAAGTGGTCTCGAGTCCCAATTCATCTGTTTACAAAAAGTAGCTTTTTGGACTTTAATCCGATTAACGATGCTATATTTAAATAAAACATTTAAATATACAATCGTAAAATATGCGGGTTGTTACAGACTCCCCTCCTTAAAGAAATTGCGCCCTCGCAATAATTAAGAGGAAAATAAAAGGTAACAACCATAAAAGCATATCAACACAAAAGAAGAAATTTTGAAATGAGAAGTTCACCATAAAGAGCACAAAAGAGTAAGTCCAGATGTGTTTGCTCATAAGTCAAATTTGGTGAAACGTCAATTTCTTCAATTACACCGGGCTCTAGAATAGAATTGGAATCACGAAGGCATTTCCGTAGTTGAGATACGTGTAATACGTCATGAATAACATAAAACTGAGCCGGTAATAAAAGGCGATAAGCCATGAAACCAATACGTTCGGTGATGGGAAATGGACCAACATATCGAGGTGCTAACTTCCCCGATCGACTGAAGCGCTCAACACCCCACATAGGCGAAACACAAATGAAATCTGGACCTAAAACCAGCTTCTCACCGGCTTCAAGCCAACACGAAGGAGATCGGCACGACCTTCCGTAGAGTGCCTCGAAAGGTGCCATACCAATACTAGATTGGAAGCTATTATTGGAAGAAAACCCAAGAAGAGAAATATGATCTTCCCAACTTCCACCAAAATCAAGAACACATGCACGAAGGAGATCTTCAAGAGTTCGATTCACACGCTCGGTTTGTCCATCGGACTGAGGAGGATAAGCTGCTAAAATTAAGCATTGTCCCTAAAACTTTTTGAAGACCTTTCCAATAATCCACTAGTAAATAATGGATCACGATCGCTAACGATAGAAGTAGGGATTCCATGCAATTTAAGAATTTCTTTGACATAGAGTTTAGCCAAAAGTGGTACGGTCCAAAAGAGAAGGATGAGCCTCAAGGCTACACAAAACGAGAGATGAACATAAATTGGATTCACGATCTCGAATCTCACAAGTGGATAAAGTCTCGAGATCATTCCATTCGGATATCATTATTGAAACAACTGCTTGTTGCTTTCGGCTAAGGGCATCGGCAACACGATTACCCTTTTCCGGAGTATAAACAATATCAAGATCATAAGATGCAAGGAACTCGAGCCAACGTTGCTGACGCAAATTAAGTTCCTTTTGAGAAAATAAATACTTTAAAGATTTATGATCGGTGTAGAGAACAAATTTCTCTCCCAAAAGATAACGATGCCAAATTCTAAAAGCGAAAACAATAACCGCGAGCACTAGATCATGAGTGGCATATCTAGTCTCGGCAGGCTTTAATTGCCTAGAAGCATAAGCGATAGCACGTTCCCTTTTGCATGAGAACGGTACCCAAACCAATACGACTAGTATCGGTATAAACAATAAAGTCTTGATTCCCTTCGGGAATCGCAAGAATAAAAGCATCGAAAAAGAGTTGTTTTAAATGATTCTCTTTCCCGAAAAGCTAAGACTTTCAAAATTATAATTACCTTTGTGTAATCATCTTTTTAGAAAAATTTACTTTTTACAAGTCAATTTATTGTGTCTGACTGTCTCATCATAGCGTTTAGGAGATTCCTATCGATAACGTTGATCAAGCGCATCGACCAGAATTCTTAAAGCACTCAATGGGCAAAACAACACAAAATCATCTTCTATATGATAAATAAGTCTCTTAAAAAATTTACAACTATTCTTTGCTCGTTTTAAGTACAAAATCCAATCATACTTATAGTTATCTTATTAAAAAGAATTGAAAATTTTAAATTGTTGTTTTCATCCGTAATCAATAAATACAAGGATAAACTCATCAAGATATTCGTAGAATACTCGATTCATAAGATGGATGAAATAAGGTAGAAGGTTCGCAAACCAAATGACATAACGAACCACTCATAAGAATCATAACGAGTGCGGAATGCGGTAAGTGGAATGCTACCCTCCGCAACTTGTAGCTGATAAAAACCGGTGGCAAGGTCGAGTTGAAAAGCTTAGCACCACTCAATAGATTGCTTAGGTGATAATCCTAAGACAAGCTCAAATATATTCCGGAAAATTCACAAATTACTTGAATGAGAGAAATAACATCCTCCTTATCAAGTGGGTTTAAAGAATAAAATGATGTCACCGAATTGGAAATCAAAATCATTAAGAATAATAGAAATCTGCTTAACAGATTGAGAATGTCGAAGATATATAGTCCGCTCAGGACATAGGATGCGGGCTTCATAATGATCAAGCCAATCCTTTCCTAAAAATCAATTTCAAAGCCTAAGTAACGCATAACATGCAAATCGGCTCGAAAAGAATAATCACATAAAATAATCTCGACATTTTCACAAAGTAAACTGAGTGTTGCGGATCCACCAACCGGATTCGCAATTATCAGTGAAGTCGTCAAGCCCATAATATTTAAAGAAAAAGAATCAACAAGTTCTTTTGATATAAAAGAGTGGGACGCACCCGTATCAAAAGAAATCAAATAGGAAGATCACGAAATAAAATAATGCCATCAAGGATAGAAGGAGAAATACCTTGGCCAAGATAAGTGTTACTAGGGGCTTGCACAACATTCGACTCTCCCTCTCTCCTACTTTGGAGTATGGGACATGTAGATATAAGATGGCCCGAACTTTTGCAATAACGATAAAAAAAGGTTTCAGACACTCATTTGCATAGTGGTCCGTAGAACCACAATTGTAGCATCGTCCACGACTAGAGGTAGGAGTCTTTGCTACCGAAGTTTCTTGCTTCCCTTTCTTGTTGGGATTAGGGCCTTTGTACTTAATAGACCTCTTCATGTTATTGTTGAAGTTCTGTTTGGCACCCACAACTTCAACATCACTTTCTTTATCGGCCTCTTCAAGTCGAAGAGCGATATCTATAAGCTGATCGAAAGAAACTTCTAGTTTCAGAAGTAAAGGCTTTTTGAGGTTCTTATTCAACCCATAAAAAAATCTCTGATTTTTCTTCAATTGGGTATTAATATATTCGACCCCATATTTAGAGAGTGATTCAAAAGATGCGACGTAATCCGTCAGAGAAGATTCACCTTGAACAAGGTCAATAAAGCGTCGAGCTAAAGTTACTTTTTCAGCTTCCGGCACAAACTTCAATTCGAACCTTTCCTGGAATTGCTCCCAAGTAAGATCCACTTCAATAATTTCCGAAATCAAAAGCTCATACCAATCTAATGCTCTTTCTTGGAGAATGCTAGAAGCCACTTAGACTCGATGAAGATCAATAAGATTCATGTGAGAAAAGATGCGGTCGCACGATCTAAGCCAAGCTTGGATTTTTATAACGTTTTCGGATCCCTTGAATGGCCTTCCACCCAAAGCGGTATAATCTCTGCACAAGCCTACAGACCCAGATTTAGGGTGAGTAGGCAATGGAACGGGTCCGGCAGCTTGGGCATTGTTCACAAGATCTAAAAGTTGTTGAGCAGACATAAATACTCCATCCCGAGGAGTAACACTGGATTGACCGGCGCTGGGATGGCCTGGTCTAACCATTTCTCTTCTTTAAGAAAGAAAGAAGAGGAAAAATGTTATTCACAGAATGAATATCAAACAAACTTGATTGATAAAACAAGGCATCATAAACAGAAATAGGATTGAACGGTACGAAGACTCGAATTAAATCCTATGGCACGATTCCTAAGAAAGACTTTGGACAATGATCCTTGCTAGATTATTCTACATTGTTCCGAAGTTTGGCTTTGATACCAAGCTATGATGCCCCACCTCTATACTCACGCTAGCCAAGGACACTACGGGGTAATGCCGTCGACTAGCACGAAGAATAAGGCCGTTGAGGAGCGACCATCTGTGTAATTGCTTTGTGCGAGTACCGATATGTCAGATAATATAACTTACATTTCATTTCAAGAGGAAATCTGACATATCAAATACAAACTCAAAGCTACCACACAGTGGCTATGTGGACTTCGGAAACAAATATAGAAATAAACATAACATAAATCAGTCATAGATATTCATATCATAAAGGCGGAAATAGATATGAATATAACACATAAAAGTGTACATCAAAATAGTGGTCAAACTAGATCCACTACATCACAAAAGAATAGATACAAGTGCTAGACAAAAGAATAAGTATACAACAAGGAGTCTCTATCTCAAATGTATACTAACAAAAACTACTATGCTAAAGTAGTTAGCGAAAAGTCAGGTGATGAACCCTGATAAGAAGTCAAGCAGGAGCACCTAAAATACCTCGGTCTGACCTGAGTATATTTTAAGAAGAAAATAATAAACGGATCAATCTAGCTATAAATATCATATAAAATAAGATAGGATAAGAGATATAACCAAAAACGTATGATAACAAAAATGCCATATTGCGACAAGTATACATCAAATAACAACAAAAATCATACAATATCTCAAATCATCTCAAACATCCAAAAAGAATCGCATTCTTTAAATTATTCACCAAAAACACAAATAACTGATAGAGCTCATCAATGCCTATCATTAAAATTGGTGAAACACAAATTTTAGAAATCATCAACTAGAAATCCAAAAATCACAAAGGGGAAGGCCTATCACAAACGGGAGCATGAAAACTCACCAACACGTGTATCACAAATGGGTCGCTATCCCATGGTCACTAACCATAAAGCCAGGGCCACGACGTAGTACAGTGAACACCTGAGGAACCAGAAACTCAAATAATCCAGAACATCGACGTAGTACAGCGTTACGCCCGATGAACCAAACTCAAATAATCAGGCACAACGACGTAGTACAGCGAACGCCCGATGAACCTGAACACAAATAATCCGAAACATCGACGTAGTACAGCGAACGCCCGATGGACCAAACTCAAATAATATGGAACAACAACGTAATACAGCATTACGCCCGATGAACCGAACTACATAAAACCATAGGTCGCTAGCCTATAAAAATGAGATGAAGCTTCGTAAATCGGGGTATAGTCCCCCACGTGGACAAAGAGACATTGCACATCACTAGTCTAAACCACAAAATGATCATCATCGATCATCAAGAAGTGTCGATTACACTAAGCTAGTAAATAAATGAGTTTAGCTTCATGTCCCTTAACCACTGGCTTAACTTAAATATTTACGTACAAATTGTAGATTTCCACTCGAAAATTGTCACAACATTTCAATCGAACAAGTCTAAGAATTAACCAACAAAGTAAACGCAAGCGTTTCATACCACTTTTTTTGCTAAGCCATTTAATTAGATTTCTCGTACGAATGAAGTAAAGGTTTGTATATACTAATAGGTTGGAAAACAGTTTTAAAAACGAGCTTTGTATTAAAAATAGTGTTGAAATCATTTTGATGAAAGAGTTTGAGTATTTACTACTAGTATAAAAAACCTTTATATTTTAAAGTGACAAATCATAGAAATGGTTGTAGAAACAATCAATCACCAAAATCTACATTCGACGACGTGAATTAAAACCAAAAAAATCGATACCGAATCCATCAAAATGGATATTCCCGAAAATCTCGAAAAAGAAGTCATCAAAGTTGATAAATGATAACAACAATTCGGATCATCAAAAATCGATTAAAAACCGGAAAACCCACACAAAACAGCCTAAAATAAGCAAAAAGCAAACTTCATAGATTCAGTCGACTGTTCTATAGGGTCAGTCTACTGAAACAAGCCTAGAAACTCTTGGTTTTCAGGTTCAGTCGACTGACTGTGCAGTTCAGTCGACTGATACAGGGACAGAAACATTTCTGTCCCCAGTTCAGTCGACTGAACTTCATGGTCAATCGGCTGACACAGGGCCAGAGAGTTTTCTGGTCCTAGATTCAGTCGACTGACACTGCAGTTCAGTCTACTGAATTGTGGTTTCCAGTATTCTCTGCCTAGCCCCCAGAAGGGGCAAATATCCAAACGGGAGCGATCGGACGAGCATCGGAGACTAGGGATTTATGCCAAGCGACAACCCAGCCTTATAGGCTATTCGATACACCCCAACAACGTGTTCAAACATCAAAGATAGGATTTTTAAAGATTTGACTTCAAAACACCAAAAATTGGAATATTCATCAAACCAATTCAATTCAAAAGCAAATGAACAAGGAATAGATGTTAGGAATTACTACCAAACAACTATCAAAGATATAGACATAGATGTGAGTTCAAAAACTCACCTTTTAAACCCAAAACAACAAAGAAGAAGCTCTAGAACAAGCAAAGATTGAGTTCTCTTCAACAACACCTCTAGAATCTTCAATCTACTATCAAAGGTAAAGTTTTTCCTAAGTTAGGGTTTAGAAATTTCTGAAAATCGAAGAGAGATTGAGATAGAGAAGATGAAGAGGATGCTTACCTAAGCTTCTCTTTAATTTTGGAGCTAAAGCTTGAATTCCTAATAGAAACTAGGGCTTAGAAATTTTGATTTCTTTTCTCCTTCCCCATTTTTACTTTATCTTGAGTGTTAGGAAATGTTATGAAGGAATGAAGAGCAGTGGAGTGGGAGTTAGGGTATTAGATGGGTTGGGTGTTAGGTTATTGGGCTGAAACCCAAACCCATAGCCCTAAATGAAAATATCAAAATTTCACTCAACTCCAAACCTATCGATGTTTATACTCAAAAAAGTTGTAAACGTCATTTTGGACTCAATTGAAGTGGTCTCGAGTCCCAATTCGACTGTTTACAAAAAGTATCTTTTCGGACTTTAATCCAATTAACGATGCTATATTTAAATAAAACATTTAAATATACAATCGTAAAATATGCGGGTTGTTACAAGAACCATGGAGTGATTTTCATTCTGACAAAGTGTTAGTGTGTCATGTGCCCCCCGGTCCATAGGGCTGGTTACTCCGAACACATGAGACCAGATGCTTTGGGCAGGTCTTTTGTTGCCCTCAGTCCATAATGTATTGCAGCTCCTATCCCTGGGAAGTTGTAATTTGGATGCTTGATTCCGAGCACCCTGTGCTTTGACTACAGTTAATTCTCTCCGAGCCCGATACCGAGGTTCTATCCATGCATTAGTCTCTATTTCTAGAGACCAACGGATAGCTCAATCTCTTGGATTCTCTTTGATTTCTCCTATCTATGAGCAAAGTCCAGTTTTGAGAGGGGGGTTTGATTTCTACCAATCTCGCAATTGATGAATTCCCTGATGTTGCTAGTGCACTGTCGGTACTTAGGCGATTTTGATAGATCAACGATGTTACCAGGGTAATGTCGACGATTCAAAGAGCACTTGAACGCTATTCCATTGGTTCAAGTGGCAATAGAATGGATGCTTACTTGAATGCGGTTCCATTGATCCAATGAGTGAAGAAATGAAGCAAATTTGAATTCAGTTCCATCGGTTAAAGTGGCAAAAGAATGGATGGTTACTTAGATATAGTTCTATCGGTCCAAGAAGTGAAGAAATGGAGGGCACTTGAATGCAGTTCCATCATTTCAACTAGCAAAAGAAGGGATGCTTACTTTGATGCAATTACATCGGTCCAAGAAGCGAAGAAATGGAGTGCACTTGGACGCAGTTCCATCAGTTTAAGTTGTAAAAGAATGGATGCTTACTCGAACTTAGTTCCAAAGGTCCAAGAATCGAGGTCCGATTTGTGGGTGCGTGCGAGGGTTGGGCCTTCCTGATGTTGCTGAAGCAACTTTGGTTCTTAGAAAGCGGGGGTCGATTTTCTCCATCAACCTGGCAATTTGAGTCGGTTTGATACCATCGACTTGGCAGGTTTCTTACATGTACATGGTTCCATTGGTTTAAAAAGAAAAATTACTTTACTGTTAAAATAAAGAGAAAGGCATGTCCTGCCCCTTTACAATACACCCGGTATCCCTGGGTGGCTTATCTGTAGAAAAAGGAAATACATAGATAAGTACTAAATAAAATAGTGTCGCAGCGAGTTGTTATTCCAAGCATGGGGAATTGGGATTCCATCGATCGTCGTGAGCTTGAACGTTGCATCTCCAAGTTTCTGGCCGATGACGTAGGGTCCTTCCCAGTTTGGCTCAAGTGCTCCCATACCCTGGAAGATCCACTCCAGGACGTGATATCCCACTATGAAGGTGCAATTATGAACTTTTGTGTTAAAGTGTCTCACTACCTTTTTCTGGTAGGCAGCGATCCTTAGTTCTACTTCTTCCCCCTTCTCATCGATCTAGTCAAGTGACTCGAGTAAAAGATGCTCATTTTCATTTTGATTGAAGTGTTGTCTCCGATGAGAGGGGACTTCCAGAACCACTAGGATCATCGCTTCTGAACCATATGCCAAGGCAAAAAATGAGTGACTGGTCGTAGATTTATGTATTGTTCTGTAAGCCCACAGTGAAAGTAGGAGTTCATCAAACCAGTTTCCTTTAGCTTTCATCAGTCGCTTCTTGATGGTGGACCTGATGATTTCATTCACTGCCTCCACTTGCCCATTTGCCTACGGGTGCGCTACCATGGAAAAACTCTTCTCGATCTAATAACGCTTACAGAAGTCTTTGAATTCAGCACTTTCGAAGTGGATTCTGTTGTCTGTGATGATTTTCTGTGTTACTCCGAACCTGCAAATAATGTTTTTTTGTTACAAAGTTAGTAACTTTTTTAGTGGTAATGGTAGTTAGTGGTTTTGCTTCAGCTCGCTTGGTTAAGTAATCAATTACAACGATAACATATTCGGCCCCTCAATTGGCTATCGGTAATACACCGATTAGGTCAATTCCCTAGATTGCAAATAGCCAAGGACTGGCCATTTGCATAAGTTACAAGGATGGGGAACTTAGGTTCTTTGAAAATCTCTTGCGCTAATCACAACGCTTTGTGTAATCTACTGCGTCTCGGTTGATTGTAGGGCAGAAATATCCCTAATGTAAAACCTTCTTTGCTAGTGTCTGCCACCCGGTGTGGTCGCCGCAACTGCCTTCGTGGACTTCCATCAAAACTTTCTTGGCTTTGTCTTTGGTTACACATCTTAGTAGGGGGTTGAGAAACATGTCCTATATAGCAATCCATCTTGTAGCACGAACCGCGGAGTCTTTCGAAGGAGCTTCTTTCTTTCATTCCGGTTTAAGGGGACTACTCTTTTGAGTAAATAATCCTTGATTGGAGTCATCCATGATTCTTTCTCTTTCGTAATCTCTAGAACCCAATCTACATCTATCTGATCTATGCTTTAAGCTGTTAACACTTCAACTAGAACCAATCCCATTGATTGTGCCTCTCCGGAACTGGCCAGTTTGGCTAAGTAATCGGCCTTCACATTCTGTTCCCTCGGAATATGGGTTATTGTGTAGTGTTCAATGTTTTTGAATTGTTCCCATGCTTTTGACAAGTTGGGAGCGAGATTTGCCCGTTTAGCTTGATATTCCCTTTTTATCCGACAAATGACTAGTTGAGCGTCGCTGTAGATATGCACAACTTTTATTCCCAGTTCCTTTATAATCTTCAATCTTGCTATCAATGCCTCCTATCTTGCTCGTTGTTAGTAGCAGGGACTCTAGTCTCAGGACATAGCAGATTGATCGTCTTTCAGGAGTCTCGAGCATAATTCTTGCTCCCGAGAAAAATTCATTTGATGCGCTACCGACCTATGGCTTCTATTGTGATACCATTTCCTCTATCTCCTGCTTTTCTCCATCTCAATTAGTGAATTCCGAGATAAAATCAGCCAACACTTGTCCATTAATCGCCCTTCATTCATGATAAGTCACGTCATACTGGCTTAATTCAATATTCCACTTCAAAAGCTGCCCTGAAGTCTTAGGTTGGTAAAGTATTTGTTTCAAAGGTTGATCTATCAACACTTTAACTTGATGAGCTTTGAAATATGGTCGTAACTTTCTTGATGCGATCAGCAGGCAATAGGCTAGTTCTTCCAACTTTGGGTAGTTTTCCTATGCTCCAGTGAATCACTTACTGATGTAGTAAACATGCTACTAGATCCTAGCTTCCTCGCGTATAAGCACTGCGCTCAGGGCGTGACACTACCAAGTAGATAAATAGGTCTTCCCCGCCTACTGGTTTGGATAGAACTGGTAGGGTTTCCATATGTCATAATAATTCCTCAAAGCTGTTTGGTAGGCTGATTCCATTCGAAATTTTTCTTACCCTTGTTTAATGAGTCGAAGAATGGTATGCACTTCTCTGTTGCTTTGGAAATGAATCAGCACAACATTGTGACCTTTCCATTCAGACTCTACAGCTTCTTTTTTATTGTAGAGGCTATGACATTCTATAAGGCAGTAATTTGCTCGAGATTAGCTTCAATGCCTCTAGCATTCATGATGAAACCTAGAAATTTTCCAGAAGCCACATCGAAAGAGCATTTCAACGGGTTAAGCTTCATTCCATACTTTTGGAGAATCTCAAACATATCCGAGAGGTTATTCAAATGAATCCTAGACACATGTGATTTAACTAGCATGTCATCCCTGTAGACTTGCATTATTCATCCAATATGATCCTTGAACATTGTGTTCACCAACCGTTGATAAGTTGCCTCGGCGTTCTTCAGTTCGAATGGCATTACTCGACAACAATACAATCTGAGGTCGGTAATGAAGCTGGTGTTCTCCAGATTGGATTTGTGCATCATAATCTGATTGTATCCTAAACAAGCGTCCATGAATGAGAGTAGCTTCGGTCCTACGATTCCATCAACTAACTGGTTGATTCTGGATAGTGGGAAGCTATCCTTCGGGCAGGCTTTGTTCATATCTAAGTAGTCAACACAAGCTCGCTACTTCCCATATGACTTTTTAACTAGAACGGGATTTGATACTCACTCAGGATAAGTCGCATCACGGATGAAGCCGTTAGCCAACAACTTATCCACTTCCTCCTTTAGTGTAGCATATCACTCCAGACCCAGATTGCATATCTTCTGCCTTACTGGAGTGAACGTGGAATCTGTATTGAGTGTGTGACACGCTATCTCCGGCGATATCCCATACATATCAGAATGCATCCAAGCGAATACATTCAGGTTGGCGCAAAGAAATTTGATCAATTCTTGTTGTATTTTGATCCCAAGTTATGACCCTATTTTTAAGACTTGAGTTGGGTCATCCATATCGAGAGGGACTGACACCGTAATCTTTTTCTGTGCCGCCCTTTCCTCCCATGAACTCTTCTTACTAGGGTCTAAAGCCTTGTCGAAATGACTATGGTCCCCGAGCCAGGCACGGTTCTATAATTTCTATACTGATGGTTCGTGAATGTGGAGAGACTTCCCCACATTCTTCCCCTTTTCCTTCCATTTCGATTATGTTAACTCAGCGACATAACATTCTCCGACGATGCTTTGATCTCCTTTTATTACTCTAACTCCATTCTCCATTGGGAATTTCATGGTAAGGCATGGCGGGCCAAAGCGATCCTAAAATTAACAAGGGCCGGTTGACCCAAGAAAGCATTGTAAGCTGACATTTCATCCACGATCATGAAGGTTTGGATAAGGAATACCCTTCATTCTGCTTCTACGAGCTTGACCGGCAAGTCAATCGTCCTAATTGGCTGTCTTAGTTCTCCAATTAAGCCCTAGATTTTCATTCGATAAGCAGACATATCCTTCATGCCGATATTCATCTGATCGAACGTATGTCGAAACAAGATGTTAATAGAACTTTCACTATCCAGCAGAACTTGGAGTATAACTGCCGGCCCGATTCTGATGGTTACCACCATCGAGTCGAGAGTCGGCGCTTCTATTCCTTTAGTGTCTCGGTTTTGAAATTGTATCATCATTGAGTGTCCTTTGCTGCTTAGCTGGTGCACCATACCCAATCACAAAATAAGTTTCTTTTAGAGCGTGCTTTAGTGAATTCGCATATTGCTCCATCTCCCCCAATCTCTTCTGTGTTGGGTGAGGTCCTCCGAAAATAGTGCCGATAAATAGCCTCTGTACGTATCGTTCGTTTGGATCCTTCTCTACTGGGTCCAGGTTGATTCCCTTGAGTACTCAGAACTTGAGGTCCAGCAGGTTGGTCAGAGTTTTACGATTTCTTCAAGTATCGTTGGAGCCTATTGTTCCTAATCAATTCCTCGATCAGATCTTTTAGATGTTGGCATTCATTCATGTTATGCCCATGAGTCTCGTGAAAGCGGCAGAACTTTCCTAGTTGCTTCTGCCGTTCAGATTCTCCTTCCTGTCATTCAACGGCGTATACTCCTCGGGTCTCAGGTTCCAAATCCGCTTTCCTTTTCCATCACGCCTACTAGTGTTCTGGTTTTTCTTTTTATGATTTACATCTTTTCTTGCATTTTCTGTCGTGGCTCTAGAATCGTATCCATCCTGGTTGACCGCTACATTGCTCTGAACTATCTCCTTTGGTTGCACACCGGCAGCCTTGCCATCCAGTGCGTCTGCCTCTTCCAATCTCAGATATTGTCTCGCCTTTCGATTGAACTCCTTCATGGTGGTTGGTTGTTTCATTTTAATCCATCTTCCAAAGTCTATATCCAGATGGATAGCTTGGACTAAATCCATAAATATCACATCTTCATTAGGATTTCTCACTTCAGTAACAATGATATTAAATCGGTTCATAAAGGTTTTTAAAAACTCATTTAGTCCCTAGAAAAGGCCAGATAAAGACATCACATTTTTTTGCTATGCCATGTAGATCCGGAACTGTTCCAAGAATTTCCTTGCTAACTCGCCAAATGTAGAAATGGATCTTGGTGGTAGTCTGGTAAACCACAAAAAAGCAAAACCTTCCAGGAAGATAGGGAAATATCCACAGCGAACAACATCCTTTGCCCTAGCTACGTCCATGTGCCAACTGTACTTGTACAAGTGATGTTTGGGATCCGTCACCCCGTTGTAAGATGGCACAGTGGGAATTGTAAACTTCTAGGGGTACTCTTCCCTTTAAATGTTATCTATAAACGAATTTCGGCTTGGTGTAGAACCGCAATTGTCGTCCATCTTGCCCTTACTTTCTTCCATCAAGCATTTAATCATGTTCGCAATGAATCCCTCACTAGTTCGGTAGTCTACGGGTCGACTGGCAGGGGCTACGCCAAGCGGTCGACTCTGCAAATGGCCTTGTATTGCCAACTGAAGTCTAGGTTCTCCATTCTTCGGGAGAACCACTCTTGTAGAATTCCGTTAGCAAGCAATTGGCTTTATGGTGGGAGTTTGAACTCTTTTCCTGCATTTTGCCTACCTATGTCAGCACTCAATTCCAGTCCTTTAGCATCAAGTTGCATGTCATCTTTAGAATCGAAGAGAAGCATTCCAATATTCGCTAATGGAGCCTTCGCTCCAAGGTTGGGGTTCACAGCAGGTTGTCCTCCGGTAGGAGGGGTACTTCCATTACGTTCAATAACAATCCAGACGCTACACTAACTACCTACTTTTGCTTTTGCTTGTCATTCCACCTATTCAAGCCTGAGATGGAAGAATTTTCCTGTTCCATAGCCTTTGCAGTTTTCGACCTAGTCCTTGGGGCAGCTGGTGGTTATAGAGCTAGTAAAGCAATAATCTTATCAATGAAAGCCTTTTGACTATTAGTTATCTTCTAGTTAAGTTGATTAACCATCTAGTTAAGCTCTCCTCTGGTTACAACCTCCCGTTGAGCGGAAGCGCCTGGTGCTAGGTTTCCAACATTAATCTATGTTCGATGTTGTTAGCATTGTTCACTTCCGTTTGCTAGAGAATGATTTTGTCAAGACCAAATGTTGTCTCGACAGATCTTCCAGATGTTGTCCTCCTTCTAGGAGCCATCAAAATAGCAAATCTCTAATCTTCTTCAAGCAAACTTTTCCGATCTAACCTCTGGATCTATCCAATCCAAAGTAGATAGCTAGATATGAGCCTGGGTTCTTTGTTTTCAGTGAAAGCACCAAAACGTTAACCCAAAAAATGGATCAACACTCTGGAGTGTGATATGAAAGCACCAGCCTTGTTAAAACAAAGCAAATATAATAGAAAATAGTAAAAAAGTAAATGAGAGATAGGGATTTATATAGTGGTTCAGCTGTTTACTAAGCCTATGTCCACTTCATAACTTTTCCTATTGATTTGATCTTGATAGAGTATGATTACAAAGTGATTGAAGAAGAGTTAGTCATAAGTACAAGTGTTAAACAGATTCTAAGCCCTAGAGTTGCCTAAAGGAACTGATTTGGTGACTATGGAATAGAGAAAGAGTTGAAGAAATGACAGGTCTTCCGTGTAGTAATGGTAAAAAATCGACCCTCTCTCAGTTGTTCTTTGGTTTGTATCTATAGTGGTAGCAGTCATATTGGAACAGAAGCCCGCTACCAGAGAAGTCCAGAGAGTAGCCTAAAATTGCACAAGAAAATCATGACGACACAAGTTAAGGGCTAAACTCAGTACCGAGTTATGGCTTTAATTCGGTACTAAGTTTAATCCTTAGCCAACTTTTGGCTGAATCTTCTTGTGTTGTGCACCTTTGTTAATTTTTATATACTCCATGTAATTTGGTAGAAAGTAGATGAGCTTTAATCATCGTTTTTCCCTGACTTAGATTATCCTCTTATTTGGGCTGTCATATCTTCACTCTTAATGATAAGTTCTCTGGAATCTACTAAACTTCATGAATATGCATAAGAAGACTAGGAGATCAGTTGGCAAAAATATGGAGATGCCATGATGAGGCATTTAAATTCGGTATCAACTAAGGAGACTAACTCAGGTCGAGTTTAGGTCTTGGCCTATTTCCAATCCATACTTTCTAGAGCCTTTCCCCATGTCCTTCTAAGTGTTTTTGCAAAGTTTCAAGTCATTCTGTCTTCGTAACGACATGCTAACTCCTATTGACTTCTGCTTGGATAAAAGCCTAGCTAACAGATTATAAATTTGATTTAGCTATCTTTTGGGATAATAAATGTTATTTAAATTTATAATGGTTATTTACCTTACTATTTTCTAAATTATTTTAAGTGGGTTTGTAAGGATTGTATAAGTATTTGAAAAGAATTGGAGGTTTAAATTTATTTTTAATCATTATTTAACTATAGTAAAGTTCATTAATCATTTTTAATAATGATGTTTAAGATTAATTAACCATTTTAATAACTGATGTTTTAAAGTAAATTAATCATTTTAAATAATGATGTTTAAGGTTAATTAATCATTTTAATAATGATGTTATAAAGTTATCAATCATTTTTAATAATGATCTTTAAGGTTAATTAATCATTTTAATAAACGATGTTTAAAGTTAATTAATTGGTTTAAATAAAGATGTTTAAAATAATTATCTTATTTAGTAAAGGTGTTTAAAGAGAAAAGAATGATTTATTGATGGAATGGTTAAAAAATAAAGCTAAGTGTAAATTGTTTTTGGGTTCATAGTAAATAATGTTTTAATGACATTTGTTTTGACCCTTCTTTTTAATACGCTTAAAAATATAATTTGCTCTTTAAAAATAATATTTTAAAGAGTGTTTTGCAAATATTTGTGATGTGAAATTCAATCACATTTCCATTTTAAAAGTTTAAAAGTTTTATTTGGATATGAAAATGATAAACAAATTAATTTCCATAAACGATATCACTTATGTAAAAACTCATCTCTATCTAGAAGGTTAAAATTGTATGTCAAGGCAAGGCTTTGAGGTAACTCTACCTTAACTTTCCCAACTTCATTTTCAACCAAGGATAGTACAAGTTTGAAACCAATGAGTAGTTGTAAGGGTATGAAATTTAATTTCCATCTACGATCATTTTTAATATTTCTGATAATTGATTTATTGACTATCGATTCATCTTTCTTCGTTGTGTATCGTCAATTTAAGACGATTTGTTGCTCAATTGAGTATTGATATCCTATGTCAAAAATGATTAAAACCAAAGCGCAAGTGGAGGCCAAGCTATGTGGGGTTGCTCCCATTAGGTTATATTCATATCTACTCTAGATTGGTTTCAGTGGTATGTGCGTGGAGGTGTGAAATACTCGGATACTCGGTAAGGTTGGAAGGGTCTGGTTTGGAGTTCTCGAGAGGAGTCACATAGCATATAATCATCCTAAGTATATTTCTCGAGGTAAACTTTCGGTGAGGGGAGCACACCCTCCTAGTCATTATTGGAAAATTTCTTTCTTTATTGCTGATTCAAATCTTTGAATTGGTTTCTTAATTGCATCGAGAAGTGAGTGGAGCTCTTCTTAATGTTTAATTATCTATGTCCATTCTCTAAGTTTGGATTTTGATCTTGTTTATGCCAATTCTTTCAAGTTTGGGTTTTGTTTTAATTTGTTTCCATTCATTCATGTGTGGAAGTTGTTCTTGTGAGGGAAAACCCATTCCATGTTTAGCAGCGTAGTCTCAGAGAATTATCATATGTTCATCATATTACTTGAGTTTTCTCATGCTAGTATTTCCAGACTGATCTGACTGTAATTTTATTATAATGCTCTAGTCAACCGAGTTTTTAAAGGTTGTCGTTGGTGGGACATGGAGCTCATGGAGTAAAGCTGGATGTTCACCTGCCATAGTATTTTTATTTTCGCTGTATTATTATGTATATCCATCAGAAATTGTAAGGTCACGAAGTTATAACTGTCCAGGCTAATGAGGTTTGATTTTAGCTCTGATATACTCTGTATTTTAGAGTAACGATTTTTATTATCTTTGTTATATTATATATTGTCGTTTTCGCTGTGAGATTATGTTTCCCCTATTCTTTCTTTTCATTTTACCCTAACAATTCACTTTTCCAACACTTGGATGCTCAGCATTGTAATACTATGGATGTATTAGGTGCCAACTTTCGATGGTCGAAAATGTGGGTCGTTACAGGACTGGTCGTGACTTGGAGACGTGGTGCTACGATGGAGACACACATTTACTTATTAGCTATCTACTATTTTTATTTCATACCGTATTATTCTATTTGCTTAGGATTGTATTATCGATTAATATTATATTTTATTCCTTCCGCTATGAGTTTCAAAAAGTGTAGAATAATGTAGATTGCTCTATGATCCATTTTATTTAATTTACGTCAAAACGATCCACCATCTTCGAGGTCTGCGATATCCGCGTCATTTTATGCATGAATCGGGACATTGTAGATGACAAGGTGTTACATCTATAGCTTGTGGCCAAGGGGGTATAAGGTATAGGCAAAAAGTAAAGTGCAAATGAAGGAGAAGGTGAGTTTAATTAGACAAAAGAAAGGAGTGAAAAGGAGGATCTAGATTTCCCTTTCTTCCTCTTCTTCATACTAGTTCAAAACTCATGTTATAAATAAATATCACACATCCTCCCCTCCTAGTATGGCAGGTCAAACCTGATGGGCTAGCAGACCCAAATACATATCCAAATCCAATCAATATTAATACATTTTAAATCCAATTTAAATGTTTATCAATATCGTATATCGATATGTACGTGGCTATTATATACACACCTTATTAAATACTAATTCAAATAAATCAAATAAAATTTTATAATTAATATTTCATACATATTAATTAATTAATTTAATCCATATCAATTTATAATTTAATTAAATCGCGTGGTATTCCGAAGTTTTCAAAATTGCGGTTGTGCGACTCATAGGATTCAGTCAGCTATTAATATCGAACAATTCAAATATTAATGTTCACATGTGACATTAGCTAGTGGTGTGATAGTTTGAAGAAATTTATCGCTTACACAAATTTGGTAAAATCCAATTTTATTATTTTAAGTGGTCCCTAGTAATGATGTTTAATTACACCAATTCTCTTCATCAAAACTGTTTCACATTAAGACTTATGGAATTTGGTTTCGGTCAAAATTCCAATTTCGTCTACATTAAACTTATATAACCTAAACACAAAGTCCTTAGTTCAATAATAACAGTTATTATTAACCGAACTGCTTTGGCCAAAAACTTTGACTTTTGGACTATGTGTGTGATACCAACTTCATATAACCGAGGAGATTAATTGTCTATTGAATAGTGTTTCACTTCAAATGCTTCAACTTAAACCCAACTATAGTCATTCGATGGATTCCATGTTATGATTTAACTATGATCAAAGTGGAGTGTCCACATCTAAGTTCAATAGTATTCTCAAGTCGAGAGAACTTTGTAATGTTGTCACTTCAATATTCTCTATTTAACCATAATTATATTAACTAATAGAAAACTACCAAGTGAGTCATTCCATAGTTAACTAATAACTTTCAGTATGTAATCACTTGGTGTCCCCAACATCCATGGGTAATACACTGCCTAACATTCGGAGAGCGTAATGCACTATAGTCTCAATGGATGTTTTTATATCTAGTCTCGATACATTTTGACTAGAAATATGACAAACGGTATGTTTATTTTTGTTGTGATAAAATTTTCAAGATTACAACATATTGTAACTAATATCACAAAACATATCATTTATTGATTATCTGTTAGATGTACTTAAATTATATAATTAATTAATATAACACATTATAACAAGTATATAAAAGAAAAAAACATCTTTTATTTCGAAGTTAGAATACATATAAGAGAACAATAAGTTAGATAGAAAATCAAAATCTATGGACTTGTGTGAATTCTGTTTTTAAACTCTAAGCTTCCCTTTGTTCATGCACCTTCTCATTAGGACTTCATTCGGGCATTATTGCACAATTCATGAGAAAATTGTAGGGGTGTTTGTGTATGCAAATCTGGTCGGTTTTGAACAAAGATTTGATCTAAATTGTCATTCGAGGTTTGTTTGAAAAGATCATACTTTACATGTAGTTTTTTAAGTGATTATTGAATTAAATTAATATCGATCATTGGGATCATCCTGTAATCTGAAACAATCTACTAACCACTGTGAGCATGTAATGTTTACGGTGAAGATGTTACCTTTTTTCCATTGGTAGTTTTTACGACTTTTGGTACAAAATCCATGTAATGCACACATGATGTAACCGAGAAAATATGTGATACAATATTAGATAACAAGATCACTTCCACCTCCAAATAACAAAACTCATATGAAGAAAGCATATCTAGAAGGAAAATTATTTCTCCTTCACATTTTTTCTTTATTTTTTTATCCATCCGTTGACTTGAGATCCTTCACATATTCTATCAGTACATCCTCATTTTTGTTCGGGTATATATTGCAATCATTAGTTGATTTTACCACAATAATTTGGTATTAGATAGGTAATGCTATTAGCAAATAAGGTGTTTGTTAAACAACAAATTCAAATGAGGAAGAACCCGAGGCTACTTCTAGATGTGAAGCTCAACCCTAGGTCGCGTTGAAGGGAAACCATGTTAAAAATGGTGCGATTCAATAGGATTTGTTGCCTGATGATATTTCCATTATAGAATGAAGATGGAAAATGGATTTATACTAAATTCCTAGTAGTTATGGAAGGTATTGTTATTTTTGAGAAGTTGTGAGACTACCCTGAGGACAAAGTAGTCTAACACAAGAAACCAAACAGCTCTTAAACCTTTTCCAAAGCATGGCAAAATCAACTCTTTGTCAAATAACTTCAAATCAAAAGGATTTTCTCTAAATTACATGAGATGAATTGTGGTGATTTTATTAGGATTTTAGCGAATTTATTTAAGAATGAAAGAATGAAATTAAGAGGAAGTTAAGGCTTGGGCTTATGGAATATTTTAGATAAAAGTAATGTGATAAGCTTTTATAGAAGAGAGTAGTGGTTACATATAGAAGAAGTTACATAGACTTTTTTTGCTACCGACCAACATTCTACAATTCTCAGAACCGATTCATAACATAATTTAGAATCCATAATTCTAAATCAGTCAAAGTACTTTATGCTTTATTATCGAAAAGGCATTCCGAACACAATGGAAAAAGGTCTTTTGTCCTTAATTATTCATTTCTAGAAGTTAGCTTTTGGTCATTTATTTAAATTCTCTTTATAATTATTTTAATTTCTAGCCATTAAAAATATGATTCATCACACTAACCTCATTGCATGTATAAGCGTTACCAATTCCATAATCAATAGCTTTTTTAAGTTAAAGCTAAGCCACCGCTATAAGTAATATATTGCTAGCACAAGTTTAAACTTCAGGAGCACCACATTTATATCCCATCATGCTATTGCAAAACTATCGCTTCATATGTAAACTTGTCATCGCTAGAATAAGGCTGTCGTATTTATAAAATAACATTTCTAAAAAATTTATGTACTATACATGTCTATGATACTAGAGCTTCTATATTGAAATTACATATGAATTTAGATAATTACGTTGGGAAATTTCTATAAGAAAAAGAAGGAGAAGTAACTGCTAATTTGCAAATGGAGATTGAGAGATGAATATTTTGTAAAGGAGTAAATAAGCTTTATTTTTCTTTAAACTTTTCTTTTTTTTGCTTTCATACAAAAGAGAGAAAACATTCTTATTTATAGAGTAGTACATTCTCTAGACTTTTTGTCAATTCTCTTGACAAATCTACTTCTAGAATTCTCCAAATTACATATTAGTTTACTCCAGATTTTCCTCTATGCTTAATTTGGCCTTTCCATTAATACAAAGATTAAAATTATCAACATAATCAATGTTTTCTGAAAACCAAGTTTATTTCCAGCATCTCCATAAACTTGGTTTTGTAACTACAATGAGCCACCCCAATGTAATACCCAAAACTATGCACCTTACATCATCGCACGACTTTCGAATACTACAAAAGGCAGATCATTGGGTAAAATTAGTATAAAATACTAAACCAAGACATCGATAAGATCTCACAATGGAAAGACAACATATAATATACCGAATATACATAAATATAATAGAATAACCATAAATAAGAGATCGCACTAGCTGAAGCAACTGACAATTAAACATCGGTAGAGAATAGTCATAATACATCAACTCCAAAAGCACGAGGTTCTGAATAAATATCTGATATAATAGTTGCATATATAAATAACAGGGTTGCCATGTACAACAAATTAACAAGTATATATATCACAAAAAATCAATGCCATCCTCCAAAATGCTCCAGCTGCGCACTCTGCTTGCGCATCCTCAAAAGCGCCTTACTCCCGAACTACTCAATCGAGTATCTAGGAGTTTTCATGGCATAAGCAGACAAAGACAAAATGCGGGTTAGAAGCAAAGTCTGGTGTGAGGAGAACTATCTCAAAATACTGTATAATAAAACAATATACAAATAAACAGGAACTACTAAATCACAACCGGCCCTCTCCACAAACGTGGCTAAAGTGTAATCCGAACTTCCTATAAACAAGTAGGGTAAATCAATCTACCTCGATACTAACCCAAATAACCCTCCAAATGGAACGCATGACCTCAATATCATAATACTCTTTTAGTATACCCTTTCGATCCGCCTTAAAATCTACGGTATTAAAAAACATGTCGGGGTGGGTACCACGTGGGCCCCAAAATAAAAGTACTTTAAAATCTACTAAAATTTGATAGGTTGTAGTCCTTGAAAAATGGTGAACAATGGTCCAATCCTCACCTCAATCCAACTTTGTATTCAAAGGTTATCGTGTTTTGAAGTTTGCACAATACATGGTAGGTCAATCGACTGAAGAATCATTCAGTCGACTGAACCAAGGCCGAGATGGAGTTTTTTCTGTCGACCTATCGATTAAATGGACCAGGTTAGTTGACTAAAACTGACAGGTTCCAGGCCATGAACCTAGACATGGAGTAGATTCCCTGAACGATCGCCAATTTGAGCGCCGTTTCCTCCGATGCTTCATCGAATGAGTCACCTTTCTACTAAATCCTGCCTCCATCAGATTGGACATCTACTGGGATTCATTTCTTTTCATTTTGGAAGTGTCTTCTTAAGTATACAAAAACTGGGTTCGATACCAAAATCCACTCCTTGTATGAGTAGAGTTCAACGGGCAATTATAGTGACCCTGCTTCATCTAACACACCAAAACGACATACCCGATCTCCTTGCCTTGTGCATAGCTTATACATGTGTCGATACACTCACTTGTGCATGCCTTAGCACACATGTATGCACAAACACACAACAAAACACAAATCACATTTCAAACTTCAACAGGACGATCGCTCGACCCGGTATACTCTCATGCAACTTAAAGCACATGATAGTCGCTATGGCTACGTGAAATGCCCGCAATGGACTTGTAATCAATTATATTTCTATATAATCAAAAAATTGGAAATGTATAAAACAACCAATCACACAACAATTGTAACTATAATACAATATTGGTTTTAATTGTCGCTTAGCTTCAAATGCATGTATAATATACCCACTCGTGCATGTATACACACACACGTACATTCAAATGAGCAAATCAACCATTTTATAAATATTAAATGAACTTCATTTTCTATTTTATAAAACATCCTATTATATTATAAAATACTTCTCCTATTATGAAAACCATTCTTCCACTTAACCAATGTTTATAAATGCCAATTTAGCTCCATTAATCCTCTAATCACTTTAATAACAAGTGTAGAGTTCAAAATTAACTAAATTAGCTTACTAACTATTTTAAAACCATTTCAATTAGTTTAATTATTACTAACTAATGGCATGCTCTCAATTATCACATGCAATTAGCCTCTAATCTATCATTATATCACTTAATATCATTCAATTAACCTAAAATAAATTCTTAGGTTACCAACTATTTTTAAAAATAGCCATTAAGGGCTTAAATAATGAATTAGTCAATATAATCATGTCTATAACACAAATACTAGCCCAAATCAACTTAATAATCCTAAAATCACTTTATAAAATTCTATAATCATCAATAATCAAATAAATGAAGTATAACACATAAATTAGTAAGGAGAATCATCCCACCCACCAAAGCAAGAAAATGCAACCCATTCCAATCGAAATTCTCAAAACCTAGCTCTCTTAAATCTTAGGCATTCTCACAATCCATCGTTGTTGGCCTCAGTGCTCTTGGTGAAGGTACTCATTTATCTAACTAGAATTTAGATGGTTTTTCTCGAATTTTATGTGAGTGCAAAGACGAAGCTTTTAGGTTTTGGAGCTATGGAATTTTAGGGTTTGAGGAGAATGAGAAATGAACGTGAATTGGAATGAAGAGGAAAATGAAATAGCATAGCACAAAGTAGGCTAAGTACCCAACAAGTTCATTTACCCTAATTACACTATTAACCCTCAAATGACCATTTTGCCCCCCAAATACACTTTTTCAAAACACATCGAACCTTATACTTATTCAAATTATGGATGTCATTCTGGACTCAATGGAAAAGGTCTCGGGACCTAATTTCATCATCTACAAAAGTTAGCTTTGTGGATCGATTTACAAATCGAATGCAGTACCAGCTAAAAATCTGATGATCGGAATATATCGATGCTTATACTCATTTTGATTTGCAACGTTGATCCAAACTTTTAGCAACCCTAATTTTGGTTAACATTATTTAAGATATTTAATTAGATAAATAAAATAAAATAATGTAAAATGGTAAGGAGATTGAGATTTGATAATTAAAATAGGTCAGGCCTTAATTAATGAACTAATGGAATTAATTAGAACATTCTTAAGAAGAAGGATATATGAGGAGGAAAAATGGGAAAGGAGCATACTTCCTTAACATATACTATCATTCTCATTTCGTCACTCATTTCATTTAATACGAACAAAATTAAAGAGGAGAATAGACTGGCCATTATCAAGGAACCTAAAGGAAGAAAAACTAAGAAGAAAGAACAAACTTAGGGGAATCAAATCTAAAACACAAAACTAACCTTCTTTAACCATTCAAAGTGAATAATAGTTATGCGTCTCAAGTTTTAATTACTATTTTTGGTTTTAAGTCTAAATCCGAATATTTTGATGTTATTATGCCAAATTTCAAGATTGAAAGATTATATGCTTACTGATTGAATATTTGGACTATTTATAAAATTAGTTAATAGGTTTAAGTGTGAAAACCTATCCTATGATACCCAAATGACTTAAAATTTTGATATGATGTTAGAAATATTAGTTTAGTAGTCGGTTTTAAATTTCATAATTTTCCAAGCAAGTGAGAATTTATTATCAATTTTATAAGTGGTGAAAATGGATTATTTTGAGTTTTAATTATTAAAAATAATTAAATATTGTATTTGGTTCCGAAATTTTTATATGTTAAATGTTATAATAAATTGGATTTTGTATGATTTTTGGGGATTTTTCTCAAGTGTTTATGAAGGGTTATAAAATTATTAAGCTAGAAGGGCTTAATTATTATATTAAGGTATTAATATAAGATTAAAGGTTTGCAAATGTTTTGGAAATGATGAATGTACTTTAGGTTAGTTTTTTGATAAAGATTTTGATAAAGAAAGTTGTTATCCAATAGGATTTTGACAAATAAAAGGAGTTGGTGAAAAGAAATTCCTTTTAATAGCAAAATAGAAGTTTTTGGTTATTTACGACATTGCCATGCCGAAATCATTGTCGTCGAAGTCCTTGTTGCCGCTGTGATATGTTGCCAACCTTAATGAATGCATATGATATCATCCTAGATGATATGGAATAAATTCAGGAGGGTTGGAGTCAACGTCGGCAAGGATACTATCAACGTCATGATCTTCGACGTGAATATTGCCGCCCGTTTTACTTAAATGTTCCCACACTGCCTATTTCTATAATATCGTCGAACCTATTGCTTTCGAAGTAATCTATAACGGCAATAATGATGCCACATATTCTGATAATGACTTCAAATGGCAAGGTCGCCACGCTTTATCTACTTCGACCACGCTGAGGCCGCATTTTTCTATATGGGCGATAACACCATTATCTTGTATCGGCTATAATGATGTCGTGTTTTATCACTTCGATTTTGTGGACTGCTGACCTTAATCTTTGTAACTTGTTTTCGAAGAAGGCTTTAATACCACTTATTTTCACTTCGGCCTAAATGATGCCGAATATAATCAATATCGACTTTGATAAAGATTTAAAGCTATGTTGATGCAAATCATGTTTTAACCCTAGGACATCGACACTTTATGAAGTGCGACATATATGATGTCGCCCTTATAACCTTATGTTTTTAAATAAACGACTTTAACATATTTTGGTATCGAAGAAGGGCGATGACCCTATTGGCGAGATTGACCTCGATCTTGACAATTTAATAGTTTTATTAAATTTGGTTATATAGCCTATGTTTTCGAAGTGAGGTAACTTCTAATTGATTTCGAGATTCATTAATACTATTTTATAAAAGCATAAAAATATTGGCATAATATTTTGGATAAAGTAAAGTGCTATAATTTTCCTTGTTTTAAATATGATTTCAAGTGTTAAATCATTTATAAAGAAAGTATTTTCAATAAAATAGAAAGGAATACATAGCCTATAATTTTACTAATGAATTATTACTCTTATCACTTTTGGATAAATTGTGATAGGATAAACTTGACTTAGAGAGTAGAAAACCAGAGAGGACTGGTATAGGGTCGCGTCCTATACTTCAGCTGTTAGACCTTAGTTGATATATGTTCAAAATTCTAGTGCGTAGGGCTTTGTCACGGGTAAGACTAAAAGTAAGTTTATGCATAGAAAGTAATATACAATGATGAGATTGGTTACTGGTGAGCCCGCAAAACCATTAGGATCAGAGTGATCCTAGAAATAAATAGTTATGGACAGACCATCTAGTTGTCTTCTAACAGTACGTTAGAAAATTTGATATATCTAGTTGGCCTTAGTCAGCCATAGATTTGAAGTTACGCTGAGAAAACAGTGTTGTTGGGATGGATAGTCCATTTGGTAGACTGGTCATGATTACACAAGTTGCATGCATGCACATTATTGATTTTATTGTCTCTTTTAACCATTGTGGTTGCAACAGTTATTTTGCAAAGATATACTTTAAAAGAGATATTGGTGAGGGGTAAACCCGTTCTGCTCAACGGCATGGTCTCACTAGACATTTATAAACCGAGATGGCATATTATTATTCACACTAGGTTTTTTGTCTGTCTCAAAATTTATGTATTCCCCTTAAACTCTCGGGTGCTCGAAATTCGGTTTGAGTAGGATGAGAGTAAGGTTTTACATGTTAAGTAGAATTTGGCGAATAAAGTTTGCAGAGATGTGCATGAGGCAAAGCTAGCTATTTAGGAGTCTATCTCTATATATTATTAATCCACCATGTTGAAGTTATCTTATTGACGTGTATGTAAAGACAGATGTTATAACTTTCTAGTAGTAAATTCTAATCACCCTAGGGGGCATCTTTATATGTCGCTCTTAGAGTTTTTTGTAATAATTATATTTTATCTAAACCTGGGCAACGTCCGGGATTATGTACTGAATATGAAATTATATCTTTGAAAGGAAATGTAAAAGTTTGTTTTGAAATTATGTTTAAAACATTTCATATTCTTGTGCTTTGATTTATTGATACAATTAGCATATCTGTATTTTGTCACTGGAAATTAATACTATAGATGACTACAGCATCAGTAGCTATTAGTTTTGGGTCTCAAATTTGGGAATGTTACAACTTGGTATCAGAGCATAGGTTTATGTAAATAAACTAAAAGAATATTTGAACTTAAAAATGTTTTGAAAACATAACCCAAATGAATCAGAGAATAAGATTGGGGTATAGGATAACGCTATAGCAATGTACTTGTATTTTCTATATATAATTGTACGCTTTATCTCTATTCTCCCTCTCTCTTAGACCGTTCTTTCGTATCTTAAAAAGTTTTGAATGCAGATTTAAGTAAGTCAGATATGGAGGCAGAAAATGGAAGAGTGAATCTCAGTGGAGGAGGCACCACTACTAATGGAAATATCAGGCCTAATACTAGAAGGAACCCGGGTGGTGGAACACCACCGGTTGATATGGGAGCTATGTTTCAGTTCTTCGTCAACATGATGCAAGCATGAGTTATTGCTGGTTTAATTGGTGGAAATGCTAGAGGAGTAAATCATGAAGCCCCAGTTGTTAACAACTATGATATTCTGAGTAGGGACTATGCAAGACTTGGAGGGAAGCTATTTATTTGAATAGAGAATGCCATTGAAGTAGATAATTTGCTACTTTATTGTGAAAGGATTTCTGCTGACTTAGGACTGATTGATGAACAAAAGAGGAGATTGGCATCCAGGCAACTACAAGGGGCTGCATTGTACTGGTGGAATAGTGTGACTGTTGGGGTAGCAAAGGAAACTTTGACTTAGGCATAGTTTTGAAGGAGGTTTGAAGAAAGATTTATGTCTGAAATCACTAAGTCAACTCTATTGAGGAAGTTTGTAGATTTAGTGCAAGGCGATATGACAGTGCTGGAATATGCAATGAGGTTTGAGGTGTTGTCAAGATATGGGTATTCTATCATTGACATGTTTATCAAAAGGAATGAGAAGTTCATCCGTGGATTGAGACCTGGCTTGCTAGGGTAACTTTACCACATCTCAAGGATCCATGTGATGTATTCATGGAGATGGCTTTGAGAAATGAAGAGACGCTTGCTTTGTTCAGTAATAACAAGCCAGTAGAGAATCAAGGTGGATATAATCAAAAGAGGAAGTTCTTTCTAAAAAGGGAGCTCAGAAGGTTGGAGCTACCAAGAAAGGGAAGTCTGAGGTTGTGTGTTACATCTGTGACAAGAAAAGGGCATTTTGCAAATAAATGTCGTTCTAATGATGGAAAGAAGGTGATTGGGGGAAAGAACATCAAGTGCTTCAATTATGACCAGATTGGACACTATAAGAATTAATGCAAAGAACCGGCTAAAGTGGAGAAAGGAAAAGTGTCTGCATTGGAACCAGCTACCTTGAGACCAACAGCTGAGAAAAAAGGGAAAGCTGTGGTGGTAGGTATGCTTTTGATTTATGGCTTACCTATTAGAGTACGGTTTGATACCGGTGCATCACATTCTTTTATATCTCATTATTTGGTAGATAAGCTTAACCTAGAACCCTCATACCTAGTTACTTCCTTAAGGGTTGCGAATCTGATAGGAAGGTATGCAACCCTAGGGATGAGATATGACCACTTAGAGTTTGAATTATTAGGTCATATATTTGCCTACAATTTGCATGTGTTTTATTTTGTAGGATTTGGGATTATTTTTGGTATGGACTGATTAAGTAAGTATGATGCTAGAATATTTTGCCACAATAAGAAAATATCACTAAGATACCCTAATTGTAGTGATCAAATTGTATACTTGGTAGAGGATCCATGTTTGGATGTCTGTGCTTTGTTGGGTGCAATGGAGGAAGAAAATGAGTTGAACCAGGTGTTCGTAGTTTGAGAATTTGCAGTTATTTTTGAGTTAGTTATGGGACTACTGTCGAAATGAGCTGTTGAGTTTCAAATAGATTTTGCACCTGAAACTGAACTCATAAGTGGACCGCCTAGCAAAATGAGACCTATCGAGATGAAGGGGTTAAAGGTGCAGCTGGTGAACTTAGAAGGGAAAAGCTTTATTAAACCAAGCAGATCATCTTGAAGAGCGGCCGTGGTATTTGTAAAGAAACCAAACGGGTCATTTAGAACGTGTATCGATTACGTAAGTTGAATGAAAATACGATAAAGAACTAGTATCCTTTGTCGAGAATTAATGACTTATTTGACCAGTTGAGTGGAGACAAAGTATTTTCTTAACTAGACTTGGCGATAGGATTCCATCAATTAAGAGTGGTGGAGGACATCATTCCTTTAACGGCACTTCGAACAAGATATGTTTCACAAGAGTGGTTAATAATGCCATTCAGACTGACTAATGCATCTACCTTCTTTGTGGATTTGGTGAATCAGATCTTCCGAGGAAATTGGATAGGTTCGTGTTAATGTTTATAGATGACATTTTGATATATTCTAGGAATGAGCCAGACCATAAGACTCGCCTTAGAATAGTGCTTGAAATATTGATACATCATCAACTAAAGGCGAAGTTTTCAAAATGATATTTTTGGAAGAGAGAAGTAAAGTTCCTTAATCATATAGTCTCAAAAATGGGTTGTCTATTGATCCAGCTAAGATAGAAGCTGTAATAATGGGAAAATACCCAAGACAGTGACTGAGATAAAGAGTTTTCTTACATTAGCTGGCTATGATTGGAGATTCATCAAGGATCTCTCCGTATAGCAACACCGATGACTAAACTAACAAGGAAGGACATGAAATATGTTTGGATCGATAAATGTGAGGAGGCGTTCCAGAAGTTGAAACATTTATTGACCAATGCGCCTGTGTTAGTTTTTTGGATGGGAATCAAGATTTGGTGGTGTATACGGGTGCATGTAGGACTGGATTAGGAGCTATGTTAATGCAGAGGGGTAAGGTGATTGCCTATTCTTCTCGGCAACTCAGACCACATGAAGTTGGATATCCAACCCATGACTTGGAGTTAGCCGTGGCAATTTTTGCGTTGAAGGAGTGAAGACATTACCTTTTGGAATAAAGGTTCGAATTGTATACGGATCACAAGCCTTTAAGCTACTTATTCTCTCAGAAGGAGTTGAATATGAGACAGTAGAGATGGTTGGAGTTTTTAGCTGCTTATGATTTTGGAATTGAGTACATACCGGGGAGAGGAAACAAAGTTGCAGATGCACTAAGTAGGAAACATCAGAATACAGTGTTAGCAATGATGTCGGAGTGGAAAGGTTTGGAAGTATTTACTACTTGTAGTGTGCGGTTAAGATCGACTGCCAGTTCTAGTCAGAGTACCGCAATGTTATCTTGTTTGGAAGTTCGACCAGTATTGATTGACAAAATTTTTTCTAAGCAAAGAGATGATCCATTACTAGCTGAAAGAATTAGAAGACTGGAAGGTGGAATGGAGATTGAAAATTTAAAGGATTTTTACCTTGACCAAAATGGATGGTTGAGAAAGAAGGGATGATTATTTGTTCAAGATGTGGCTGACCTAAGGAAAGAAGTTCTTAGGGAGTGCCATCGATCAAGTTTTACAATTCATCCTAGAGGGACTAAGATGTACCAGTACATGAAAAGGAGTTTCTTCTGGGAAGGTATGAAAAGAGATATAGGGGGTAAAACAGTGTTTGAATTGCCAATAAGTAAAAGCTGAGTATCAAAAGCCTAGTGGATTGCTTCAACCTTTAGACATAGTAGTATGGGAATGGGACTCTATATCTATGGATTTCATAGATGGGTTGCCAAGGTCGAATCGAGGAAATGAAAGTTTCTGGGTTATAGCGGGCAGACTGACTAAGAGTGCACACTTTATACCTATTAAGTCGACAAGGACGACAACTGTTTTAGCTAAGTTATTCATGAGAAATATTGTTAGAATGCATGGAATTCCTAGTAGTATAGACAGTGACAGAGATTCCTTGTTCACTAGCGAATTTTTGAAAAGTCTACAAGAAGTTTTAAGTGCAAAGCTCAAGATGAGTACCGCTTACCATCCACAGACTGATGGGCAAATTAAAAGAGTTAACAAAGTCTTGGAGGATTTGTTAAGAGCTTGCATGCTAGATTTTGGGGGATCGTGGGAAGACCATCTACACTTAGTCGAATTCTCGTATAACAATAGTTATAAGACTAGTATAGCAATGGAAAATTTTGAAGCTTTGTATGGAAGACCATTCAAATCTCCCGTATGTTGGTTGGAGACCGAAGATAGATTAGTTCTAGGTCCAGATATGGTAAGAGAAGCCAAAAAAAAGATTGAGTTGACTAGAGCTAGAAAGAGGGAAGCTCAGTCTAGGTAGAAAAGTTATGCAGATAAGAGATGGAAAGATTTGAAGTTCTCGGTTGTAGATCATATTTTTCGTCAAAGTGTCATCGATGAAGGGTGGGGTAAGATTTGGGAAGTCAGGGAAATTGGCGTCTAGATTTGTTGGACCATTTCCTATTATAGAAAAGATCTAGAAACTCTCTTATAGGATAGAGTTACCGAGAAATTTGGCAGGAGTCCACAATGTTTTTCATATTTCTCATCTGAGGAAGTGTGTTTGAGATCTAGAAACTACCATCACTCTGACTGCATTGAAAGACTTAGTAGTGGAATGGGAAATGATCATAGTTAGACATTCAGTTCGTATAGTGTCCAGGGATGAGAAGAAGCTAAGAAACAAGACAATCAAATTAGTGAAAGTCTAGTAGAGTGACGATGAGGGAGACTGTACTAGGGAGACATAGGATAGGATTAGTGAAACTTATCCTGAATTGTTTGATGGTATGTTTTACATCTATGCTTATATGTTTGATGTGCGAACTTTATCATAATTTCAAGACAAAATTCTTTAAGGAGGGAAGTCTATAGCAACCCTAATTTTGATTTATATTTTTTAGGATATTTAATTACATAAATAAAATAAATTAATGAAAATGGTAAGGAGATTGAGATTCGATATGTAAAATGGGTCGGACCATAATTAATGAACTAATGGAATTAATTAGAACATTCATAAGAAGAAGGATATACGAGGAGGGAAAAATGGAAAAGGAGCATACTTCCTAACATATACTCACATCCTCATTTCCTCATTCAATTCATTCAATACAAACGAAAATAAAAAGGAGAATTGGCCGGCCATTACAAGAATCCAAAGGAAGAAAAGCTAGGAAGAAAGATCAAAGCTTAGGAGAATCAAATCTAAGACACAAATCTCAACCTTCTATAACCATTCAAGATGAATAATAGTTATGCATCTCAAGTTTTAATTACTATTTTCGGTTTTAAGTCTATATCCGAATATTTTGATATTATTATGCCATGTTTTAAAGGATTGAATGATAATATGCTTATTGATTGAATATTTGGATTATTTATGAAATTAGTTAATAGGTTTAAGTGTGAAAACCTATCATATGATATCTAAATGACTTAAAATTTGATATGATGTAAGAAAAATTATTTTAGAATGGGGTTTTAAATTTCATAATTTTCCAAGCAAGTGAGAATTTATTATGAATTTTCTAAGTGGGGAAAATGGATTATTTCATGTTTTAATTATTAAAAATAATTAAATATTATTTTTGGTCCCGAAATTTTTATATGTTAAAAGATATGATAAATTGGATTTATTATGATTTTTGGGGATTTTTCTCAAGTGTTTACGAAGGGCTATAGAATTTTTAAGCTAGAAGGGCTTAATTATTATATTAAGGTATTAATATAAGACTAAAGGTTTGCAAATATCTTGGAGATCATAAACCTGCTTTAGGTCCGTTTTCTGATAAAGATTTTGATAAAGAAATTTTTTATCCAATAGGATTTTGACAAATAAAACGAGTTGGTGAAAAGAAATTACTTTTAATAGTAAGATAGTAGTTTTCTGGTTATTTATGATATTACCATGCCGAAGTCATAGTCGCCAATGTCATAGTCACCGAAGTCCTTGTGGCCGCTGTGATATGTTGCTGACCTTAATGAATACATAAGATATCATCCTAAATGATATGGAATGAATTTAGGAGGGTTGGAGTCGACGTCGGCAAGGATACTACCAACGTCATGATCTTCAACGTGAATGTTGCCGCTTGTTTTACTTAAACGTTTTGACACCGCCTATTCGTATAATGTCCCTGACACTATTGCTTTCGAAGTAACCTATAGCATGATGTCACAAATTTTGATAACGACTTCAAAAGGCAAGGTTGTCACGTTTTATCTACTTTGACATATTGTGGCCGTGTTTTTCTATATGGGCAATAATGCCACTATTTTGTATCGACTATAATGACACATTTTTTTTATCACTTTGACCTTATAAATTGCCGACGTTAATCTTCGTACCTTGTTTTGAAGAAGGCTTTAATGCCACTTATTTTCAATTCGGCCTCAATGACGCCGAACATAATCAATATCGACTTTGATAAAGATTTAAAGCTAAGTTGATGCAAACCAAGTTTTACAACCTAGGACATCAAAACTTTATGAAGTGCGACATATATGATGTCGGCCATATGGACTTATGTTTTTAAATAAACGACTTCAACATATTTTGGTATCTAAGAGGGGAGATGACCCAATTAGCGAGATTGATGCTAATCTTGACCATTTAATAGTTTTATTAAATTTGGCTATATAGTCTACGTTTTCGAAGTGAGATAATTTCCAGGTGATTTCAAGATTCATCAATACCATTTTATAAAAGCATATATATCTTGGCACAATATTTTAGATAAAGTAAAGGGCTATATTTTCCTTGTTTCAAATATGATTTCAATGGTGAAATCATTTATAAAGAAAGTGTTTTTAAGGAAATAGAAAAGGATACTTAGCCCAGAATTTTACTAAAGAATTATTACACTTATCACTTTTGGATAGATTGTGATAGGATAAATTTAGCTTAGAGATTAGAAAACCAAATGTGACTGGAAAAGGGTCGCGTCCTATATTTCAGCCGTTATCCCCTAGCTGATATAAGTCCAAAATTGCAGTGCGTAGGGCTTTGTCATGGGTAATACTAAAAGTAGGTTTATACATAGAAAGGAATATACAATGATGAGATAGGTTATTGGTGAGCCCGCAAAACCATTAGGATCATAGTGACCAAGGAATAGTAAGTTACGGATAGACCATCTAGTTGTCTTCTAACAGTGTGTTAGAGAATTTGATATATCTAGTAGGCCCGAGTTATCCGTAGGTTTGTAGTATTCCTAAGAAAACTATGTTGTTGGGATGGATAATTTATTGATTGTGACAGACTGGTCATGATTACCCATGTTACATTCATACACATTATTGTTTATATTGTTTATTTTAACCAACGTGGTTGCAGGAGTTATTTTGCAAAAGATATATTTTAAAAGAGATATTAGTGAGGGGAAAACTCGTTCCACTCAGCCGCGTGGTCTCACTAGATAACTATAAACCGAGATGGCATATTATTATTCACACCAGGCTTTTTTTCTGAATCGAAGTTTATGTTTTCGCCTTAAACTCTCGGATGCTCAAAATTCAATTTAAGTAGATCGGGAGTAAGGGTTTACATTATAAGTAGGTTTTGAAGAATAAAGCTTCTTGTAACGACCCTGAATTTTGGACAATTTAAATTGAAAATATTTAATTTATTTTAGATATTTGAATGATGTGAAATTATCAGAATGAATCTGACGATTAAATTTTAAAATTTAATATATTTAAGTTAAATAAAAATTTGAATCTTCAGTATAAAGCTGATTAAAAATATTTCAAAGGCTTAGAAAATTCACATTGATAATACTGAAGATAATAGAAGCTTCAGAATTGAATTTGAAAGTGATTTGTTCAGTTTTGAAATTTTATAATTTAAATTGGATTTAAAATAGCCTTCCGAGGCACAGTCTCGGAATTCGATGAAACCAGTTCCATTGGATCCAGAATATTGAATTATTACCGGATTTCAATTTCGTATTGATCGGAATTGTTGTGTGAACACACGACGTATAAACGCATTGAAATTAAATCTAATTTAATTTAATTTTAAATTTTAATTTTGTCACCATTTGTTACAACCCACTCCTTAAATCATGCCTTAACCCATGCCTAGAATCACGATGTTTTCTCTGCAAAACCACAATACCCGACCCCCTCATTTTAGTTAAAACCCTATACCCGTTCCTTTTTCAATTTCATTCGTTCGAGTAATCCTAAACCTAAAAGCATACGAAAAAAAATGGCGGCCTCAAAAAAAAAAATCTTCGTTCGAAAAATAATAATAATGGCGACTGCTCGTTTCGTTCGTCTCTCTGTCCAAATTAGGGCTTTGTCTTCGCGTTCGCTCCTGTGAGATTGACCACGGCTTCGACTTCGTGTAGCTTTGCTCGCGACTACTCCAATCGAAGGTGAGTAATCTCGATTACTCACATCTAATTTAGTCTCAAGTATATAGGGTTTTTAACCCTTAATTTTCGTTCGTACAATATATAATTGAATTTATCTCTGCCGATCGTTTATGCTTGGATGCTTGCGATTTTTCCTTGACTAATTCATATGCGAATATTTTTGATATTTCTCGGTCGACTTGATTTAAAATCGTCGGCTTTGAATTTGTGATGATTTACTATGGTTCCGTGAATTTCTCTGTCTTGATAAATTTTTTATATTTTGATACTGCTTCACGTGGTTTTGGTGTTTAACTCAGTCAACAATCTTGGCCACCCGATTTTGAATTTGACCTGACTTTGATGCTTCGGCCATTTTTTTTGGTTTCGTGAATTTCTGATGGACTTCGACTTTGTTTTCCTCGGCTTTGGTATTCTTGTACATTTGGTTAGTTAGGTCATTCAATTTGTATTGTTTTGGACTTTGAGACGAAGGTTGACGTTGTTCATTTACGTGTGGTTTTGATTTATAATTGTTCGAATTTGCCTATTTTGAAATTGCGGTACAACTCGTCTGCATTTTTTTTTGCTTGTTCAAATTATCGCTTGCTGCTAGTTTTCGAGTTGCTTTGTTACTTGCTAACCATTTCAAATTCTTTGTCTTTGTTTAAAACCGGTGCCTGCATTTGACTTTGGTCCACTTCGTTTATTTTGTGATTACAAGCTTCATAGTTTTGGTTAGTGGATTTCTGTGACTTCGGCATTGACTTAGGCCTGTAGTTGTTTTCGACTGAAAACTTGATTTTGTTCATGGCATCGATTATGGTGTTTGGTGAACTAGTGGGTATTTTCTTGTTGTAGTAGCTTCTGGTTTCACTATGGTTGCATTTGAATCAAGTCATTCGAGTTGCTTGATCATATGTAGTTTGCTGTTGAACTTGTTCCTGATTCGTCCCAATTTGTGTATTTTGATTATTCAATTTCATGGCATTGATTTTTTTTAAAACTCGTTGGTTTCCTTGATTGATATGGTTTCGATTCAGAACCATTCGACCTTCTCTTGGTCGTTACAGTAGTGAATTTCCTACATAACTTCGAGTTTGGCAACTTTGTTGCCTCCGGTTTCAATGAATTCTTTACTAACTTGTACATTGGAGTCTATACTTATAAATGAAAGTTTACTATAAACTATGGATTTTTAACTTGTTTCCCAACCAATCATATTTCTCATTTTAAACAAGAAATTATACATGTATATTAAGTGTTGTTGTAGAAATGTTTGTGTATGTATATCGAGATTTTTATGGTCTTCGACATTAGTTGTTTTTGAGTGGTCTGGACTGGCTCGAGTCTTTTTCTTCTGTATATGGTCTTGTTGACATGTTGATTTTATTGCACTTCATGTTAGCATTGGCTAGTCTCGACTTCCTTCTGGTAGTCGCTGTATCGAGTTGCACCAGTCTTTGCATTTATTTTGGGCATCGTGTCATTTGGGTTGGGCATTGTTTTGAACTGCAGTTCTTTGTTGAGACTATATTTGTGCATGATTCAATTCGAACCTGCATTGTTTAACTGGTTAGTATGTCCTTTGTTTTCACCTGTTGACATGTCTTGTGTCATCTTGAAGTCTGATTCATTGCGCGTGCGTGATGAACTCTTTGGTTTGGTCTAGATGCGGTTTTCTTGTATCCTTGTGGTGGCGGCAGTTCCATTTTTGTTGCATTTGCTTACTTCATACGCATACTTTGATCACATTTGCTATTTTGTCGTCTGTACCTCTGTAATCTTGAGTTTGCATAGTTTCATCATGGTTCATGTATTACTTTGGTATTGTTGCATTATAGTTGCATCACTGGTCTTTGATGTTTGGTCTGACCTGGACTGCCTATATTCAAAAGCATTGTTGCACCACTGTATATAGCTCATTGAAGTGTTGCATTATTGATGCTGTGTTGTGATCTTCTTTTCTCTGGCATATTAGTGTACATTCCTGATAGCACTGTCCAGTTTCACAGTTGCTTAACTGTTGTATCTTTTGGAGTTTGGTTTTGTGTTTTGAAATGCTGGTGCATAGTCTTGCTTATTTCTTGCCAGTACATTCATGTGTGATTCACTGTTGCACTTGAGCTTGTTCTGTCCAGATTCATTTGAACTTAGTTGTATTTGTACATTTTTAAGTTGCACCTGTGTTGAATCTAGTTTCACAACTCGGGTTTGACCTTGTGCTCGTTTGTGAACTTCCGTGGATTTTATGTGCATTTCATCACTAGTGGCGAGGCAGTGCACGCGTGCGTGTACTGCAGCCACACAGAATTGACAGATTTTTAATTGATATTTCTTTTGTTCTTGATTTATTGATCTGTTGCGTATTTCGTATGTCGTATTGGCGAGGCCGTACACGCGTGCGTGTACTGCAGCCAATCAGAATTGATGTTTTTCTATTGCTGGAATTGTTTTATGTTGCAAATTCAATATATTTTGAATCGTATTTTGATTTGGTTTAAATTTGATGATTTTTTTTGTTAGTTGCCGTTCGGCAATTCTGTTCTTTTCTAAATCGTCTTCATTTAAAAAAAATCTTTTCATTTATCTGTGTTGATATTTTAAATCTGCTGATTTGTTGTTTAACACTATTAAGTGTTATAATTACCGTCATCTGATTTCTTTGTTAAAGGGGTTGGATAGACGGGAATTATTGTGACTGTCGTCTATTTGATTCTTTGATTATTATTGCCTCTATGCACTAATAACTGAGTTTGAATTAGACTGACCTGTGTATTATTTTCTTTTGAATGTAATACTCGGGTCAGACCGAGTATTCTACAGCTTGAAGATTTTCAAGCAGCGAAGTTAGAGAGAGGGGGTAAACGCTCACTTTAGTTCAAGAATTTTGTATTTAAAGAAATATTCCGTTGTATAAATTTAATACATTGTATAAACTCTGATATTTGTAAAAAGAAAAGGAACATGGAAAAAAATTCATTGTTGTGAAATATTATTATTCTGTGATTCTGTGGCTGATTTTGTTTAAACTCTATAAACTAAATAACAATCCGTCATTTTGAAAGTTTCAAGTTGGTTTAATTACCGACTAGGGACGGTCAAAAGGGCGGGATGTTACACTTCCAAAGACATGGAGGAGGCAATACTTACTATTTAGGAGTCTATCTTTATACATAATTAATCCGCCATGTTGAAGTTATCTTATTGAAGTGTATGTAAAGACAGATGTTACAACTTTCTAGTAGTAAATTCTAATCAACCAAGGGGGCATCTTCATATGTCGCACTTAGAGTATTTTGTAATAATTATATTTTATTTGAACCTGGGCAATGTTTGGGATTATGTTTAGAATACGAAATTATGTCATTGAAAGGAAATGTGAAAGTTTGTTTTGAAATTATGTTTAAAACATTTTATATTCTTGTGTTTTGATGTTATGATACAATTATCATACCCACATTTTATCATCGAAAATTAATATATAGATGAATGTAGCATCTATAACGGTTAGTTTATGGCCTCAAAATAGGGGATGTTACAGAGCTCAATGGAAGTGGTCTCAAGTCCTAATTCGACAATATGCGAAAAGTCACATTTTAGACTTCTAGTACGATCACGACTTGATATTTATGTAAAAAATTTAAATATATTATCATTATATATGAAAGTTGTTACATTCACCCCTCCTTAAAAGGATTTCATCCTCCAAATTCGCATGAGTATGAGAATAGTAACAAGACTGACCAAAGTTCCCGAATCCCAGTTTTGGAAAATTCCAATAGTACCTTCCCTTGTGCTATCAGCATCTCAAAACTCCCAAATTAAAATAAATCGCACATAAGGAAATATGTGATGACCTACGTCATCCCACATTCCCATAAAATCCATGCCTCCCTTAAGAATGCTTCTCACTATTTAAATGTCAAACTAATAAAATAAGCATTTAAACAGCTATACATCAGCTCTCAGGTACCTAATTATACTATACCAAAAGGATTGCACAAACACATAATTCAAATAGTGGAAATTAGCCACAAGGGCCTCTTTAACAAGTACAATTAGTTTCTAGGACACACAACTGAAATAATTACTTTTAAGGACAAAATGCAAAATAATTAGTTTCTAAGGTCTAAAAACCTATGAAATTATGTCCTTGAAAGTAATTGCACTGCTAACTTTGTCCTTAAAAGTAATTATTCTGTTGACTTTGGCCTTGAAATTAATTTCTGTGGATGTGTGTCCTAGAAACTAATTGGACTGCAAAGTTTGTCCTTCTAGTGAAATGCCCCATTCAAATATGTATAACCATAGTGTTGTAACCGGTACTACTATAGTCGTACCTGACAATCAATTGGAGAGGAAGCTTAAGTGAGTCAGTAAAAATATACCCCTGACTTCGAGTCACATCAAAAGGCAGTGGACTCGCACAAATCTCTCATCCCATAGCGGGCATGGATAATAAGCGATCTATTCAAGATATCTAAGGAATTCAAATAGTTACCCTTCATTACTGACGGGTGGAGTCAGCAATGGACACTTATCGCGATCCAACAATTCCATAAAAATAGGGCCAGTACGCTAACGTACTTAGACATCTATCTTGATCCAATAATAGGCATGGCCACTAATATAAGGAAGATGATCTACAAGGTCAATACAATGTATAATCACTAAAATAAGATCACTTCTGTACACGGTTACTCATATAAGGTCGACATGATTTATATAACAATGTGTACCCCAAAGTAAACCCCCAAAGGTAGGAATTCATTATTGGCAACCAATGATATGAACCTAATTATATTATATAATTAACCATCAATCAATCAATAATAATCAACAACAAACAGAAATCAAACAACGAGCAACGCTCAAATCATAGCTAGCAAGATTAAGCAATAATAATTGGCATACAAATTATTTAGCATGCAAATAAGCAATCAACAACGATAAAATTATCCAACATCAAAGTCAAACAACATCAACAATGAAAAATAAGATCAAACAGTAGCAATAATAGCAACAATAAAAAATAAGATCAAACAGTAGCAATAACAGCAACAAACAATAGCAAGCATCAAACAATAACAAGCAACACAAGCAATAGAAACAACACCAAGCAATAAGTAATAAGAAATAACAAGCAATAGCAAGCGACAAAACAATGAAATATTTAAAAGAGTCTATACCAACATACTCGGTAGCCAACAAGAGTCAAACATGCATGTTGAACCATATACTCCAATGAGTCCGTCCGTCGTTCAAAAGGAATAAATGCCTAAGTGTTGTAACTCATTTCGTGAATACAATACACGAAAGACTATTACACCTAATGCTATGAAAAGGAAAACCTATATGATATGCAAGATCATCGAGTCTCAAAACTCTCAAATAAATCTAGCAATCAATGCCTCAACTTTCCTTTTCTTCCGAACAAAACTCATTCTCTAGAAGAGAAAATTATATTAATTAAATCATTATTAAATGAAGATTTACCATTGCCTAGGTTTGCTTGGGTTCAAACTCACCTCGACCGCACAATGTTAATAAAGATAATATACTAAGTGCACTATGATGCTCCCTTAGTCGAGTATCATCTCATCACTTAGGAGATTATCTGAATCTCCACAAAACTAGTCAAGAAATCCTTCCCTTAACTCTCCTATGCAATAATTATAATTATACTACACTAAAACTTTATAATTTCTAAAGATTATTCCAAATGACATGATAAACGTTCCAACCTTTCGTTCGCTCGTAAGACAACCACCTAATTCCATTCGTGCGAACTCTGATTTGGTTCCTTGATCTGACTACAGATATCTTCTTACATGACTAAGGTTTTTCTTTGAAAATCTCCTAGTCATCTCAAAAATCCAACTCAAGTACTCGTCTATCAGAATCAAGAAAAAAACCTTATCCTAACTGGTGCAAATCACCTAGAAAATCTATGCTCAAACTATATGTTAAGAACTGGTACGTGGTTGGACCAATCTTTAGAAAATATCCCTTTCAGCACATGGGATTGCCCCCATCACCTAACGTTTACTGACATAATGAAAACAATTATAACTCGAACAACTCTAAGCAAACGCCCATATGTCATCCGCTCGGTCCTTGCTCATTACTGGGCATCCACCGAACCTTAACTTGGATATAAATCTAAGTCACACTTCATCGACCGAACCCACTCAACTTGAAAGCTCGTGCATCAAGTTCGAATGGTAACACTTTGATCGCTTCACCTCATTTTTACAACTAGTGACTCGTACAAGGTTATCGCTATCGAAGAATTTACCTACCGTGAAAGGTGTCAAGTTTAGCCTATCTACAGAGTAACCAACATCAAATAAAATGTACTGCTCAAGTGCCGGAAGGAGCAGAAGTGAGTTTCCAAATATAGAACATACCTTACTACATAGGCTCCTTTTGATTTCCCAAGCCGTAAGTTTGCTAGGATCCGATAATGACTGAGAGGCATAAGTCGTCATCACTTAATACCCTTTGAAAAATGTAGGACAATCCTTCTTCAAATGATCAAGCTGATTGCAAATGAAGCACTTACGCTTCACTCTAGCTAGATGACATTTTGTAGCAAAACGCCTCTCGTATGCCACAAGAGTGACATACTAGGCCAGCTTTTCTTTTTAGAACAAGCTCGATCTTCCTTGTGTCATGGTCGCTATGCCTCGGTTGGAGTTTTGGTTGCTTTCCACTTTCATTACCATAACAATATCTCATGGGCATTCTCTTAGAGAAGAACCATCCTAATGAGATATTCAAAAGCGGACCCTAACAAGAATAAGGCTAAGCAATAAACCTCAACCAATGCTTAGGACCAAGGCAAATCTCTTTGCCTACAGCAATGGAGTACCGACGACCTTAAACCACATAAAAGTTTGAACCGGTCAACACACCTTCATTGATAATTTATCCTGCTCAAGATGGATGGAATACTCAAGCTATACGCTCTTCTCAATCTCAGAAATGAGCTGAGAACTTAAAACGATGTCTGAATAAATTTCAAATCACAGGTCTACTTATCAGCCACAAAAACACTACATCCTACCCAGCCAAAGTCTCCCTTCCCCAATTGCTAAGAAACAATCCCACTTACGAGAACATTCCCTAGACTTACATTGATTGAAGCCTTCTTATGCATGCGTCCAAGTCCGTGTCTCAGCAATAGTCTTAGGACCTAGATATGGCTCCCCTCCAAGTCTAAGAAAACCACTGCTTCGAAGAGTCTAAAGCTGGTAAAGCTAAAAATACTGATGCCCAAAGGGCCACACCACTTTTGGCGCTAACCACAATCAGCTGGAAATGTTCATAGGTGATGGAACATCTTTTGCAGTAGCTAAATTGTCTCTGAACTAATCAAGCATCTCAGACTGCCTATCCTTAGTCACTCCTGTATTTCGTTTGCCCATACAGATAGCCTAACAAAAATAACTTAGCAACTAGCAGTAGAAACAATTTAAGTTCAGAAGACAAGCGGTGTATACATATTATATAGCAGAAAAATACATGTATGCTCTCTCAACTTATCTTCAACTACCAGATTGATTAACTCAAATTGGTCTACTTGGTTCGAATGTTGAGCCTAAGTCTGATAGCAACTATAACGACCCGCCCCGTCGTAATACCCTAAAGTATGTACCTTACATCATTGCACGACTTTCGAATACTATAAAAGATAGATCGCTAGGGTAAAATTAAAACAGAACACTAAACTAAGACATCGATAGGATCTCATAATGGAATGACAACATATAATATACCGAATATACATAAACAGAATAGAATAATAATATATAAGAGATCGCACTAGCGGAAGCAACTGACAGATAAATATTAGTATAGAGTAGTCAGAATACATCAACTCATAAAGAACGGTGTTCTGAATAAATATCTGATACAATAGTCTCATATATAATAACAGGTCTGTCATGTAGAATAAAATAACAAGTATACATATCTCAAAACATCAATGCCATGCCTCCAAAATGCACCAGCTGCACACTCTGCTAGCATATCCCCAAAAGCACCTGACTCCAAACTACTCAATCGAGTACTCGAGAGTTGTTATGACATAAGTAGACAAAGTCAAAATGCGGGTCAGACACAAAGTTTGGTGTGAGGGGAACTATCTCGAAATACTGTATATTAGAACTATATAAGAATAAATAGGAACTACTAAATCATAGCTGACCCGATTCAAGGGTAATTCGTACTGCCTATAAACAAGTATAGCAAATCCATCTGAAAAGTAGGAGATCATACCATAACTTGCTCTTCTCGTGTAACAACAAGTTAGCACAATATCTTCCATTGCACTACACTAGCCTAAAACTACTATTAATATAGTACAAAAATACCATGATTAAATTGTGATCCCAAAACAAGGATCACTACTGCTAAGATCGATAAGATACATTCCAATGTGTATGGTTACTACTTCTAAGACCGAATAAGTATGCCACAACGCATATAGTCACTAATGCTAAGGCCAAACAGGTACGCAGCAATGCTTATACTCACTACTGATAAGACCAAATAGGTACGCCACAATGTGTATATTCATCACTGCTAAGACCAAACGTTTGTAAGATTATGAATGTAGGACCCAAAAATGTCCAAGAAATCACAACAAGATAAAGCTATTAGCAGTCTCAAAAGATAGCGTCGAGTGTGTGTAATGGCCATCAACAACACTTTAGGTACACCACAACAAGGTCGATACCTAGGTAGGTCACATAAGTCCATACCCTGGGTAGGTCACATAAGACCATACTTTTGGTGTGTCACAACAATTCAACACCTAACAAATCGTATATTACTCTAAGGTCGAAATCTTAGACTACAGACTTACTCTGTATGTAATGTATGGAATTGCCATGCACGGCTACAGTCACCACGGATTAAAAACTCTCTGAATGACTCTATCAAAAACCCATACTAACCCAAATCACCTTACAAATGACACGCATGGCCTCAATGTCATAATACACTTCCACTATACCCTCCCGGTCTACCTCAAAATCTACAGTTTTGGAATACGTGTCGGGATGGATCCCACATGGTCCTCAAAATTAAATTACTCCAAAACCAACCAAAATTTCACAAGTTGTAGCGCATGAAAAATGGTGAGCAATGGTCCAAACCTCACCTCAATCCGACTTCATATTTGAAAGTTATCGAGTTTTGAAGTTTGCACAATACACAGTAGGTTAGTCGACTGAAGGGCCATTCAGTCGACTGAACTAGGGCCTAGATGGACTTTTTCCTCTCGACTAGTTGAACGAATGGACAATTTTAGTTGAATGAAACTGATAGTTTCCAGGCTATGAGCTTGGACAGGGAGTAGATTCCTTGAACGATCGCCAATTTGCATGTCGTTTCCTCCGATGCTTTGCGCGATGAGTCAACTTGCTACTAGAGCCTGCCTCCATCCCTTTGGACACCTACCAGGATTCATTTTTTGATGTTTTGGAAGTGTCTTTTTAAGTATATGAAAATCAGTTTCGGTACAAAAATCCACTCTTTTCATGGGTAGAGCTCAGCGGATAATTATAGCGACATGGCTTCCTCTAACACACCAGAACGACATACCCGACCTCCTTGCCTTATGCGTAGCTTATACATGTGTCGATACACCCATTTGTGCACGCCTTTGCACACATGTACAAACAAGCACAAAGGAAAACACAAATCACATTTCAGACTTTATCGGAATGATTGCTCGGTCCGGTATACTTTCACGCAACTTAGCGCACACCATAGTTGCTATAGCTACGTGAAACGCCCGCAATGGACTTGTAATCAATTATATTTCTATATAATCAAACAATTACAAACATATAAAACAACCAAGCACACAACAATTATAACTACAATACAATATTGATTTTAATTGTCACTTAGCTCCAAATGCACGTATACATATACCCGCTCGTGCACGTATACACACACGTACATTCAAGTGAGCAAATCAACCATTTTATAAATACTAATTGAACTTCATTTGCTATTTTATAAAACATCCTATTATTTTATAAAATACTTCTGTGCTTACAAAACTATTCTTCCACTTAACCAATGTTTATAAATGCCAATTTAGCTTCATTAACCCTCTAATCACTTTAATAATACGTGTGGGATTCAAAATTAACAAAATTAGCTTATTAACTACTTTAAAACCATTTAAGTTAGTTTAATTATTACCAACTAATGGCATGCTCTCAATTATCACATGAAATTAGCCTCTAATCTATCATTATATTACTTAATATCATTTAATTAACCGAAAATCAAATTCTTAGGTTACTAGCTATTTTCAAAAATAGTCATTAAGGGCTTAGAAAATTAATGAGTTAATAATCATGTCTATAACACAAATATAAGCCTAAATCAACTCAATAATCTCCAAATCACTTCATAAAATTCTATAATCATCAATAATCAAATATATGAAGTATAACACATAAATTAGTAAGAAGAATCTTCCATTTACAAAATCAAGAAAATGCAAACCATTCCAATTGAGATCCTAAAACCTAGCTCCCTTGAATCTCAAGCGTTCTCACAATCCATCATTATTGGCCTCCAAACTCTCGGTGAAGGTGCTCCTTTGTTTAACTAGAACTAAGATGATTTTTCCTGGGTTTTACGAGTTTTATTTGAGTGCAAAGATGAAGCTTTTAAGCTTTGGAGCTATGGAATTTTTAGGTTTGAGGAGAATGAGAAATGAACATGGAATAGAATGAGGAGGAAAATGAAATAGCATAGCCCAAAGTAGGCTAAGTACCCAACTCAAGTTCATTTAGCCCAATCAGACTATTACCCCTCAAACGACCTTTTTGCGCCCAAGCACACTTTTTCAAAACACATCGAACCTTATACTTATTCAAATTCTAGATGCCATTCCGGACTCAATGGAAAAGGTTTCAGGACCTAATTTCATTGTATGCAAAAGTTAGCTTCTTGGATCGATTAACAAATCGAACGCGGGCTACCAGCTAAAAATCCTTCATTGAAATATATCGATGCTTATACTCATTTTGATTCGCAACATCGATCCGAACTCAACGGAAGTGGTCTCAAGTCCTAATTCGACCGTGTGCGAAAAGTCATATTTTAGACTTCTAATTCAATAACGACTTAATATGTAAATTAACTATTTAAATATATTATCATTAAATATGCGGGTTGTTACAGTAACTCTTAAAAAAAATTTCAAACTTTGTATTTTACGTGCTTTGGTAGGAATAGAGATATTATCTGAACTTTCTTTATTGTGTTGATCTTCTTGTCCAACGTCGGTACCTTTGATGTAATTTCACGCATGTTTGTTTTACTTCTTTCATTTCTTCCGCCATCATCACAATAGAATTTTCCAATATGTAAGCATTCTAACATCTATCTTGTTCTAGTGCCATAAATTTTAAATGAGGTATATATGTCACCTTTTCATTCTTCAATAATTTCACTCGTGCAATTTTGACCCATCCAATTTCTTTGTATGTTTACCAAATTTCACTTTTGCATGTCATTTCAAAAAACATCGATTGAAAAATAAGTTTATTCAAAAGAGAAATTATATAAGCTCTGCTCACTTCTTAGTTTTCATGGTCATAAAATTCACCGCTTTCCACTTCAACTCGCTCTTTGATCATTTCTATTTTTATTTTATTTAACATTCTCCATTTCCATTTTTTCTTATATTTTAAATCTTTCTTAAGCTCTTGAATTTCATCTCCTTGATTCATGTTGTTTTCATTTTCATCTCCTTTACTTTCGTATGTTTCATCATTTGTGTCACCTTCGCTTACTTTATTATCTTTATCTTCTTAATTTTCATCTTCTATATGTTTTTCTTCCTCCTTTTCTTTCTCCTTCGGTTTTATTTCTTTTTCCACCTTTTCAATGTTTACTACTTTGGTAGCCTCCCTTTTCACTTCATCAGTTTTTGTATGTTCTTCAACTTCGATCCTTGGTAGATCTTTGTCTTTCATTTCCTCAATTTTCTCTTCCATTACTTCTCTGATCTTTGGTAGCTTTTCTGCAATTTTCTCCTCCATATTATTTTTCGTTTTTCACTTTCTCTTCCTTTGCAGCGTTCTCTCTCAGTTTGTAGTTTTTCTTTTTGTCCACATTGACTAACATATTTTCTTCAACATGTTGCATTTCGTTCTTGTTAGCTTCCATATTCAAGTACCATTTCTTTTCATCTTTAATTTCAGCTACTTTGAATGCCCATAAAGGTGTAGAATATTCTTTGTCTTCTTTAAGGAAGTTAGATCTTTCATGAAGTTTAACGAAAGTTGATCTACATTCCAGAAGCAAAAAGCCCAAATTTATCACAGTTTTAACATTTTATTTGAAATTTATCATACCTTGGTCTTCCATTTTGATTTGTATTTCTTCCTCTTTCTTGATCTCTTATAGCATACATATTTTGGTTTCTGTTTTCTTTATTGACAAATTTGTGGATGCCACTACCATAGTTTTGGCCACTACCTCTTTTGCTTTGACTCTGTCTTCCTCCATTGTTAAATGTCCCATTTTTTTGCAAGGTGAGTTTTGTTTGAAGAGCTTGCTCCAATGACTCTTCTTTAACTTTTTTCTTCAATTTTCCTTCATAGTCTTGAAGTAAACCCATGAGTTGATCAACAGTCATGGATCCTAGATCTTTAGATTTTTCAATTGCTACAACCGTATAATCAAATTTTGAATCTAAAGATCGTAGAATTTTCTCAACAACTCTAGAGTCTTCCAATTTTTCTCCATATCTCTTCAATTGATTTGCAATAGATAAAACTCGAGAAAAATAATCATCAATTGATTCTGATGATTTCATATGTAAAGATTCAAACTCACGTTGCATAGTTTATAGTTTAATTTTCTTCACTTTGTTAATTCCCTTAAAAGCATTCTTCCAAATCTCCCATGCTTCCTTACTAGTTTGTGTATTAGCTATCTTCTCGAACATAGCATCATCCAAATCTTGTTAAATGTGCGTAAGAGCCTTCCGATCTTTCTTCTTCTTCAAATTATCTGTCACAACCGGGTTTTTTGTAATTTCAATTATCGTCAAAATGACGATTTAATTCAGTTGCGAATTGTTAATTTGAGTTTTGAACCCAGTTTGAATTCTTTTAAACATTTGGTTAATAAAATATTTTGGGCTTTGAATGTTGGCCCATGGGTGTTGTATTGGGTATCTCGAGTTATAAACCGTTCCTCCTTTATCTTTTCCCATTCGAAGAAAACCTAAGCGAACGTTCGAAAGAATAAAAATGGTGGCTCTCTTCGTGCTCGTTCGTTTCTACAAATTTGGGGCTTTCGTTCCTCTTGCGCTATGAACTTTGGGCTTTTCGAAGTGCCGTCCCTTTGTCGATTGTTTTGTTGATTGTTCGAGTATTGCTTAACTTCGATCGATTTCTTCTTGGTTGCCTCTTCGGCTGCTTCTGTTTAGATGGAGTGTGACTTCGAATCTAAGGTGAGTAATTTCTATTACTCACATCTTCTTCGTCTTGGTTGAACCCGTTGCTTATTTTATTTCCGTGGCATTCGACTTCGACTTGATTGTATCGATGTTGATTATGTTTTGTTGTCTTCCGATGTTGAGTTCTTTCGACTATGATGATTTCGAGTTGACTTCGACTTGTTTTGTTGTGTGAACTTCTGACTTTGTATTGTTCATTCATTCCGTTAGCTTGAACTTGTTGGGTTTCTTCTAACATTTGAGATGGAAGGGGTTATGTGCTTAGCACTGAGTTTTGTTTTGAAATTGCTTTGTACTTGTGACATACATGTTGGCCACAGTACCCTTTTGAATTTATCTTGACTTTGTTCATGATTCTGTTTATTCCTGAGTACTTTCTTGACCTTCAGATTGATCTGATGCTTCATGTTGTATATTTACTTGCTGCCTGGTTATATGATTTCGCCATTGAATTCACTGTGACTTCGAACTTATCTTTTGTTTGCCGAGTTTATTGTTTCACCACTGAGCCTTATGATCTTCATACCATTCCTGTTGTTCATCACCTGTGATGTTGCTTGAACTTCTGTTGTTCATGATGTTGCATGATAGTTTCTGGTGCATTCACTGTAGTTTGAACTTGAACTACTCTGGTTCACTTGCTCATCTCATTGGTGTCATTTGTGCATTTTGAGTTCTTGTGGGATTGCTTCGTTGGTGTTGTCTGCATCCATGCTTTTGGTATGGTAGTCGGTTTCTTTGTTGTTGATGCTTGTTGCATGTGAGTTTGTTGTCCAGTTGCACTGACACTTCTACTTCTGGCTTGGTTGTTGTATACATGAATATGGTTTTGCAGCATTGTTGTTGACATTGTTAACTTGTACCTGACTTTGTCATACCTGATGCCTTGTTTGATTCATGTTACTGTTTGGTCGTCTGCACCTCTATAGTCTTGAGTTTATTTTCCAGTAGTGCTTCATTCCTTTGAGTTAGGTGTTCAGGCACTAGAACTACTCCCCAAATTTCTATTTGCTGTCTTATACGCTGGCACTTGACTTACAGTCTATCTTGTTTTACTTGCTGCCTTGACTGTGTTCATGATGTTGCATTGCTACCAGTTTACTTGACCATTTGTATATGTCTGTATGTTAGTGCATTGCTTTGTGTTTTGACATTGTAGTCTTGGCCTTGATGTTCTCTGGTCTTCATGAACCAGTTGATGATTTTTCTATTGCATCCATTCTTTTGATGCTATCTGCCCTGGTTTAAACCACACTTTGATTCACTGTCTTGTAGTACGTTGTTTGATCTGTTGCCATATTGAGTTGCACTGTTGATGCTGAGGCTTGCTGGTTCGATGTACTCGGATGTTGTCTGCATTGTGTCTGCATTGTTACATTTGTTTGCACTGTGCATTCATGTGCATACCTCCCTGTTTACTTCATGAGTATTGTTCTCTGGTTATGGCTGGTTTCAGTGCAATTGAAATTGTATATATGTAGCTTTACCCATGTACATTCTTCACTGCAACTTCATTTGCCTGTTGTACTTGTAGTGTATCAAATTTCTAATGCCTGTGCCACTGTATATAGTTTTGAGGATTGGGCATGTCACTGTGTCACTTTTTAAACTGTTGCTGTTCTTGGATGCAATTGACGTTGTTGCCTTGTACATGTAGTTCGGTCTCATTTATTGTCGACAGTTTTGGGTTCATGTGCATTGTCACTACATAATTTTTTGCATCATTAACCTGGTTGTTCTCCCTGTTCATAGTTGCCAGTCACATGTTCAAGTTTGGTGTAGTCTTCACCCTACTATACATTATTACTGTTACATTGTTAAGCATTTACGCATGTTTTCACTGGGTATATTACTGCCTGGTTTTGATTTTATGGGTATTACTTGATGGCATTGGTTAGGGTGATCACTTTGAACTGCTGCTGACTTTGGGTTTGTTGTATACATGAGCTTGGTTCATATGTAGAATTGATGTGTGCATTCTTGGACATGTTTCTTTTTCGCTTTAAATTATGTTGGGACCAATTGCTTTCGATCCATCGAGGTAGTTGCATACTGATTTGTTTTTGTTCGCAATTGGGTTGAGTCACATTAGTGTGACTTGACCTTTGCAGTTTTGACGTACGGTAGTGGCGAGGTAGTACACGCGTGCGTGTACTACAGCCAAAACAGTATTGGCATTTTATGGATATTTGATTATTATTGCTTCTGTGCGCTAATAACTGAGTTTGAATTAGACTGACCCGTGTATTATTTTCTTTTGAATGTAATACTCGGGTCAGACCCGAGTTATTTCAGGTTGTAGATTTTCTTCTTTGAGTCGTTGTTCAGGATATGAAGACTTTTCACATCTTCTGAAGTTGTCAGTGTCATTTTGTAGTAGTCGTGTCATTGTATAGAACGATATGTATTCATGTATATTAGTCGATAATGTACTTGTATATATAACTTCTAGAGTCGACAGTTGTAGTTGTATCATATGTATCGTGTCAACTATATTGTAACTGACATCGGTTATATATATATGAGATTTTTGTTAATCTGTGTTCCGCATTTATATTATCTGTGTTGTTATTATATTCATTGTCCTAAACTATTATGAACCGTCGTAGTTCGTTTTATACTAGAATTGGGTGTGTCGATGGGAGTAAATAAATAATAGATGAAAAATAAAAAGTATATACCACTCCTATCGAGATAACCAATATTGGTGTAAGGCCAACTACGGATGGTCGCTCCTATCCAGCCTTATTCTTCGTAATAATAGACAGTATTTCTTTTAATACTCTTTGTTATTATGAGCATAGAGGTGGGGCGTCACAGTTGGTATCAGAGCTTGGGGTTTATGGACATAATATAAAACATAACTTAGATGGAACATATGTTACAACTATTGGTCGATGTTTTATTTGTGCTTGAGTCAAAACTAAAGTTTTGAAATTTGGATGAAATTTTTAAATAACTTTATTTAAAAATAATAGTGAAATTCTGTTCTGATGATTTGATTGATTTGTGTTCTGTTTATCAGAGTGCGCAGCGGAAACAGTAAAACTGTCTTCGCTAAGTACAACTGATAATCTTTTTGATTTAAAAATCAAAATACGAAGTTGATATGAATTTCATTTGTCGTTTACATAGCTATAATTATTTGTTTCTTTGAGAATTTCGAATCCAAATTGAGGATTCGAACAAATTGCAGTTATGTGATTTTTATCGAGTTCTTTGCTGGTTTTCTTTTGTACTAATCATCTATTGATTAGATTTTGCTGTTTTGAATTATCTTCATTGAAGATACATTCGAATGATTTCTTTGTTCATTTTGTAGTACGTGCAAAAAATTTGAATTGCACGTTATTGCATTTATTTTACGTTGAACCGATGCTTGGTTATGAAACTTATTTTGTTGCCGTTATTTTTATAACGGGATTTTACACCAGTGCTATATTTTGAAGCACGGTGTTTTGTGGCATTTTGATGAATGAAAATTCACTGATATTACATTTTGATGTAAATTATTTTGATGAGATTTTGACGTTTAAAAATTACTGTCACCTTGGCTTCAGTAACCGTCAAGTTTTAAAAGTGGATTTTCAAGCGGTTATTCCGCAATACTGATTTGTGACCTTTTTTACGGTATTTTGAGAAGTACAATTTCCTTATCGAAATTGTTACTAATATTGCTGCTTTAATCACGTGATTGGAAACTCGTTTTAAAAATGAAAATTGTTTTATAAATTTTTAATGGTTTGCGTTTTCAAAAGGATGAGAAAGCGACTTAAACGATTCAGCAAAATCGAGGATTATGACCCCTTTCTTTTACCGTTTCGCTTAACTCCGGACTTGTCCAGTTGAGAATGTGAATTGTTATTTTTGCAAAATAAATAAAATTGCTTTCAGGAATTTTAACAGTTTGCGCTTTCAAAAGAATGAGGAAGCGATTTAAACGTTTCAGCAAAATCGAGGACTATAACCCCTTTCTTTTACTGATTCGCTTAATTCCGGACTTGTCCGTTTGAGAATGTAAAGTGTATTTTTACAAAATACACAATTTTGCACTTTCAAGGAAACGATGAAGTGATTTAAACGATTTAGCAAAAGTGCGGAGTATGGAACCACACTTTTACTATTTCGGTTAATTCCGGACTCGTTAATTGAATATCTGTTGTTTTGATGATTCTACACTTTCAAGGAAACGATGAAGAGAATTAAACAATTTAGTAAAACTCGTGGTTATGGGACATGTGCGTTTACTATTTTGGTTAATTCCGGACTCGTTAATTGAAATATTTGATGTTTTCGTGTGCTTTCGAGCCACTATGTTGGACCTTCGGGTCATATGTTGGACCTTCGGGTCAAATACCAGTACTAGACCTTCGGGTCATATGTTGGACCTTCGGGTCATTTGTTGGGCGCCAAAATTATGTTGAGTACTTGGTAGGCTTCGGCCATATGTTGTTGCACGTGCGGCGAATTAAAAACTCGCCATCTGATGGGATCGATCCAAGCTTTTATGTTGATTTTCTAGTCTTCTTAATTGATTTATAGATATTTGTTGTTTCCAATTATCTGCAGGTAATTGGATATTTGTTGATATGAGTTCCGATTATCGTTTTTGATAATCGGATAATTGTTGTTTCTAATTATCGCTTGTGATAATTAGATATTTGTTGATATGAGTTCTGATTATCGTTTTTGATAATCAGATATTTGTTGTTTCTAATTATCACTTGTGATAATTAGATATTTGTTGATATGAGTTCTGATTATCGTTTTTGATAATCAGATATTTGTTGTTTCTAATTATCGCTTGTGATAATTAGATATTTTGTTGATATGGGTTCTGATTATCGTTTTCGATAATTGGATATTTGTTGCTTTTAATTATCGCTTGAGATAATAAAATATTGGTTGATTTTAGATTTAATTATCGCTTGAGATGATTAAATATTTGCTGATTTGAAATTTAATTATCGCTTTAGATAATTAAATATGGATTGATTTGGAATTTGATTATCGTTTTTGATAATCGAATATTTGTTGAATTTGAAATTTGATTATCGTTTTTGATAATCGAATATTTGTGGAATTTGAAATTTGATTATCGTTTTTGATAATCGAATAATTGTTGAATTTGATGTTTTGTGATATTCGTCTTCGATAATTTGACACTTGTTGATTTGTTTTCTGAGTATCGTCTGGATGATTGGATGTTTGCTGATTTTATTGATATGAGATTTTCTAGTCTCCAATAGATTCTAGAATATGCTGATTTTATTGAATCATTGATTTCTATCTATTTCTGTTAATAGTTAGAGTTTTACTGATTTTGAAATTTGTGTTTTCCAGTTAATTGTTGAATAACTGGATATTGTCAGTTTGCGAATTGTGACTTGTGCTTTCTGGTCATCTTTGTCGATAATTAGATATTGTTGGCTTGTGAATTTCTGTATTTTAATCATCTTGTTGATAATTTAATATCGCTGATGATTGCATTTAATTAGTTTTGTTGTTTTCCGACTATCTATTGATAGTTAGATTTTGTTGAGAATTTGTGAACTTCTTTTACGAAATGGAAAGATTTCTTTGGTGTTTGTGTTTTGACTTTTATTTTCTAGCTTAACCAGTTTAGGTTAGAAAATTTAGTGTTAATGACGATCTTAATTATGAAAATTGCGGGGACGCAATTTTTATAAGGAGGGGACTCTGTAACAACCGGGATTTTTGTAATTTCAATTATCGTCAAAATGACGATTTAATTCAGTTGCAAATTGTTAATTTGAGTTTTGAATCCAGTTTGAATTCTTTTAAACATTTGGTTAAGAAAATATTTTGGCCTTTGAATGTTGGCCCATGGGTGTTGTATTGGGTATCTCGAGTTATAAACCGTTCCTCCTTTATCTTTTCCTATTCGAAGAAAACCTAAGCGAACGTTCGAAAGAATAAAAATGGTGGCTCTCTTCGTGCTCATTCGTTTCTACAAATTTGGGGCTTTCGTTCCTCTTGCGCTCTGAACTTTGGGCTTTTCGAAGTGCCGTCCCTTTGTCGATTGTTTTGTTGATTGTTCGAGAATTGCTTAACTTCGATCGATTTCTTCTTGGTTGCCTCTTCGGTTGCTTCTGTTTGGATGGAGTGTGACTTCGAATCTAAGGTGAGTAATTTCTATTACTCACATCTTCTTCGTCTTGGTTGAACCCGTTGCTTATTTTATTTCCGCGGCATTCGACTTCGACTTGATTGTATCGATGTTGATTATGTTTTGTTGTCTTCCGATGTTGAGTTCTTTCGACTATGATGATTTCGAGTTGACTTCGACTTGTTTTGTTGTGTGAACTTCTGACTTTGTGTTGTTCATTCATTCCGGTAGCTTGAACTTGTTGGGTTTCTTCTAACATTTGAGATAGAAGGGGTTATGTGCTTAGCACTGAGTTTTGTTTTGAAATTGCTTTGTACTTGTGACATACATGTTGGCCACAGTCCCCTTTTGAATTTATCTTGACTTTGTTCATGATTCTGTTTATTCCTGAGTACTTTCTTGACCTTCAGATTGATCTGATGCTTCATGTTGTATATTTACTTGCTGCCTGGTTATATGATTTCGCCATTGAATTCACTGTGACTTCGAACTTATCTTTTGTTTGCCGAGTTTATTGTTTCACCACTGAGCCTTATGATCTTCATACCATTCCTGTTGTTCATCACCTGTGATGTTGCTTGAACTTCTGTTGTTCATGATGTTGCATGATAGTTTCTGGTGCATTCACTGTAGTTTGAACTTGAACTACTCTGGTTCACTTGCTCATCTCATTGGTGTCATTTGTGCATTTTGAGTTCTTGTGGGATTGCTTCGTTGGTGTTGTCTTCATCCATGCTTTTGGTATGGTAGTCGGTTTCTTTGTTGTTGATGCTTGTTGCATGTGAGTTTGTTGTCCAGTTGCACTAACACTTGTACTTCTGGCTTGGTTGCTGCATACATGAATATGGTTTTGCAGCATTGTTGTTGACATTGTTAACTTGTACCTGACTTTGTCATACCTGATGCCTTGTTTGATTCATGTTACTGTTTGGTCGTCTGCACCTCTATAGTCTTGAGTTTATTTTCCAGTAGTGCTTCATTCCTTTGAGTTAGGTGTTCAGGCACTAGAACTACTCCCCAAATTTCTATTTGCTGTCTTATACGCTGGCACTTGACTTACAGTCTATCTTGTTTACTTGCTGCCTTGACTGTGTTCACTGTGTTCATGATGTTGCATTGCTACCAGTTTACTTGACCATTTGTATATGTCTGTATGTTAGTGCATTGCTTTGTGTTTTGACATTGTAGTCTTGGCCTTGATGTTCTCTGGTCTGCATGAACCAGTTGATGATTTTTCTGTTTTATCCATTCTTTTGATGCTATCTGCCCTGGTTTAAACCACACTTTGATTCACTGTCTTGTAGTACATTGTTTGATCTGTTGCCATATTGAGTTGCACTGTTGATGCTGAGGCTTGCTGGTTCGATGTACTCGGATGTTGTCTGCATTGTGTCTGCATTGTTACATTTGTTTGCACTGTGCATTCATGTGCATACCTTCTTGTTTACTTCATGAGTATTGTTCTCTGGTTATGGCTGGTTTTAGTGCAATTGACATTGTATATATGTAGCTTTACCCATGTACATTCTTCACTGCAACTTCATTTGCCTGTTGTACTTGTAGTGTATCGAATTTCTAATGCCTGTGCCACTGTATATAGTTTTGAGGATTGGGCATGTCACTGTGTCACTTTTTGAACTGTTGCTGTTCTTGGATGCAATTGACGTTGTTGCCTTGTACATGTAGTTCGGTCTCATTTATTGTCGACAGTTTTGGGTTCATGTGCATTGTCACTACATAATTTGTTGCATCATTAACCTGGTTGTTCTCCCTGTTCATAGTTGCCAGTCACATGTTCAAGTTTGGTGTAGTCTTCATCCTACTATACATTATTACTGTTACATTGTTAAGCATTTGCGCATGTTTTCACTGGGTATATTACTGCCTGGTTTTGATTTTATGGGTATTACTTGATGGCATTGGTTAGGGTGATCACTTTGAACTGCTGCTGACTTTGGGTTTGTTGTATACATGAGCTTGGTTCATATGTAGAATTGATGTGTGCATTCTTGGACATGTTTCTTTTTCGCTTTAAATTATGTTGGGACCAATTGCTTTCGATCCATCGAGGTAGTTGCATACTGATTTGTTTTTGTTCGCAATTGGGTTGAGTCACATTAGTGTGACTTGACCTTTGCAGTTTCGACGTACGGTAGTGGCAAGGCAGTACACGCGTGCGTGTACTGCATCCAAAACAGTATTGGCATTTTATGGATATTTGATTATTATTGCTTCTGTGCACTAATAACTGAGTTTGAATTAGACTGACCCGTGTATTATTTTCTTTTGAATGTAATACTCGGGTCAGACCCGAGTTATTTCAGGTTGTAGATTTTCTTCTTTGAGTCGCTGTTCAGGATATGAAGACTTTTCACATCTTCTGAAGTTGTCAGTGTCATTTTGTAGTAGTCGTGTCATTGTATAGAACGATATGTATTCATGTATATTAGTCGATAATGTACTTGTATATATAACTTCTAGAGTCGACAGTTGTAGTTGTATCATATGTATCGCGTCAACTATATTGTAACTGACATCGGTTATATATATATGAGATTTTTGTTAATCTGTGGTCCGCATTTATATTATCTGTGTTGTTATTATATTCATTGTCCTAAACTATTATGAACCGTCGTAGTTCGTTTTATACTAGAATTGGGTGTGTCGATGGGAGTAAATAAATAATAGATGAAAAATAAAAAGTATATACCACTCCTATCGAGATAACCAATATTGGTGTAAGGCCAACTACGGATGGTCGCTCCTATCCAGCCTTATTCTTCGTAATAATAGACAGTATTTCTTTTAATACTCTTTGTTATTATGAGCATAGAGTTGGGGCGTCACATTATCCCTTTCAATTTGGGTAAAGTGGAAATATCGATGGTTTCTTCATACCCATTTTCTATGATATCCCACACATCTTGCGATCCAAGCGGCGCCTTCATCCGAATGCTTCAGTTGTCATAATTCTCCTTCTTTAATAAAAAAACGTGAAAAAGAGTTGTTTCGTTTTCCATTTTCCTTCATTAGCAACCTGGCTTTGATACTAATATTGGAAAATTTCTATAAGAAGAAGAAGGAAAAGTAACTGCTAATTTGTAAATAGAGATTGTGAGATAAAATTTTTATAAAGGAGGAAATAAGCTTTATTTTTCTTTGAACTTTTCTTTTTTTGCTTTCATGCAGAAGATGAGAGAAAACATTCTTATTTATAGTGTAGTATATTCTCTAGACTTTTCTTCAATCCTCTTGATAAATTTATATTCTAGAATTCTCCAAATTATATATTAGTTAACTCCAGATTTTACTCTATACTTAATTTGGCCTTTCCATAAACACAAAGATTAAAATTGGCAATATAATCAACGTTTCCTAAAAACCAAGTTCATTTTCAAAAAATTGAACATGCATAATCATTGTGTAGAGTTAGTAAGTAATAGGGCTATCTCGTAGGGCTATCTCAACATTGCTCATTGTTAGTAATTTTTGACTCAATCTCGTTGTCTCAAGAGATGGACATAAGACTATCTCATACGAGACATCTATATGACTGCATAAGTGGATTGTTAAATGATTAATCCCTTTGCTTATTTGACGTTCAATGAGAAATCAGTCAAAGTTTACAAATTTGCAACAATGATACACTATTCTTGATATGCAGTTATTAGAACAAAATAATTTACATAACAACTTCTCTCTCTTCTTTCTTTCCTTTTTTCTAAATTTTTTTTTGAAAAAGAATGAAAGAAATATGTGTTACCTAACTTCGCCATGATGTTGCTTGCATTCATACCTCAAATCGAAAAAAGTTATATTTGAAAGCATTATTTTGAGGACCAGACCCGATCATGGTCGGACCACGGTTAACCGTAGACCATGAGCTATGGCGGTTCAAAGGTGCATTCAACCTCGTACATGCTTCAACCGGAAGTTTGACCTCTCAACCGCGAATTGAACCCTGTAGTCTGACCCATTGGACCTCCTTCTTCTCCAAAAAATTACACTGTAGTAGGCATGTCAATGATACCTGAAAAATTCGAAATCAATCTGAATCCCTATCCGAAAATATGAATATTATCTGATATTTGAAAAGCAGATGTAGACATTCGATATTCGAACAAAATTTTGGATGCGGATGCAAATATAAGTGTATCCATATTCGAAAATATCTGTCCGATCTGAAATTAAATACATTATAATAATTATTATTTTGAATATATGCTATTGTAATTAAAATTTATTACCTACTTCAAAATTTTGAAGAAATTTCCAACAACCATTTGATTCCATATGCACGACCTACTTACATTTACATACTAATACCCTAATAATATTCACTTTTTAACACAACCGCTTCTCGTTCCATTCACACAGCCATGCAACAAAAAATGGAAAAGCCCTAAATTGATCGATCGCACACCCAAAAGATGCCTCAGCTCCGCCTCCAAACCCCACATCTCAGCTCCATGTATCCATTCGCCATCGTCCTACCAATTACGCAAGGCAAGGATATTCATCGACGATCGACCTGCACGAATAGCGTAAGCCATCATTATGCTTTTGTTTTACATTTGGATCTCGATTTTGATTTTGACAATCCGATAATTATTTTGCATTTCCATTGGCTATTCATGTGCTTGTTATAGTTGCGTGTTACACTAATCGCATAAGCTAATACTTCTTCTATACAATCGCATAAGCCAATCGAGTAAGCTAATAATTATTTTGCTCGAATTTTTAGCGTATTTTGGGTTTAATTCATGTTCTTTTTGCAAGTCTTGTATTTTCTTTTTTAGCCCATTCAAATTTAATTCATATGCTTATTCGAGTATGTTTTCGGTTTATTTTGCACATGAGTATCTTTGAACATACACATCTTTTACTTGAACTTCTTCTTTGTATAACTAATTTTTCATATATATTTCATGTATTGCTTCTAGTAAACTGTAAATTGTTTTATTATGTTCATGTCATTATGTACTATTTTTACATTTGTCATTGTATGAGTATATCTACAATAGGCTAAATTGCAGTTTGTATGACCACTTATTCAATTTCAGTTACCTTTCCTTTCCATCAACACTTTCGGTTGATGTAGTTAAGGACTATTGAGATACATGTCATTATTAATTGTTGTCACTTTAGACTGTATATAATCACGTTAACAATAAATTACAAGTCAAGATATTTGATCCACATGAATCTAAAATCTATTTTTTGTACAAATAGATTGATTACACTTTATTACCGAAACTAGATCCTCATTATCTTTCAGATATAGTAAAGTACTTAAGTAGTATTAAGGATTAGTTACCATTGGACATCTGTTATTTTAGAAAGGTAACCATTTAATGCTATGTTTAAAAATATTCATTTAATAGGCAAAGATATAGAGCTCGTAGATGAAGCATCAGCTCCACTATAGACGGATCGCACATCATTTTTAGGATGTGGATATTTTTGGATATTTGAAAAAATCCACGGATGCAAATATGGATGTTAATTATTAGATGTCAGTGGATATTAAATGCGGGTTCAGATAGGGATTTAAATGTTCGGATGCGGATGTGGAAATAGTCATATCCACATCCGTTTGCATCGGTTGACATGCCTACATTGCAGGAGCCTATTTTGCCCCAAAATTCAAAGGCCTATATAACAACCTGTTAAATTCGAGTGATTCAAATATTTTCCAAAGAAGAAAGGAATTTAGCTAATTGATCTTATCAATCAATTATGTTATAAGTAGAAAGAAAAAGAGGAAGGTTATATGTGATTGCTTTTGGAGAAAAGAAACTAATTAATTAGCTAATCAATTAATCAATCAAATGATTTGTTATATGAAGAAAGAAAAGACCGCCGATGAAGATTAATTCATGTAAGGAAAATTATATAAACTAAGATCACCATTATCCATTTGCATACAAATCAAATCATGGATATTTGAAAAGATTTCAAGATAATTGGACAATTAAACTTTTCTTAATCTCCAAGTAACTCCTTCATTAAGTCTATTTAAATGAAGGAAGTTCATATTCATATTTCTGAGTGTGAGAGAGCATCCACCATTATCCTCTTCTTCAATGAACCCTAATTTTTGTAGTCAAATCAATTAGAGGCTTTGAGCATAAACAAGTCTTTGGACAAATTGATTATTCAATTTGTAATTATAGTTGATAATTAATCGACAAGTAAGATCCTTTTGGTCCGTGCATAAACCTAACTATTTCATAATGGTTTGGCATTAGTGCAAATTATTTAAAATTTTGTACAACAGATTGGTATCAAAGCGAGATGTCTTGCTCTAGATTAGTTATCAATGGCAAATTATTTTAGTAGTGGTATGAAAAATTATGGCGTCATCAAATTTGCTAGAAACAAAGTTTTTTGGACATTGAAGGTGAAGACTAATGATGGTGTTCTTCAACAACAACTTTGTTCATTAGAGGAAGAGATAAAAGCCAAAAGCACCTTGAAGGTAGAAGAGATATGCATAGGTCTCACTTCATGGGTCCCAAGAGGAGTGTTTGCTACTATTGTAATAAGAAAGGGCATTTCATACAGGATTGTCCAGCTCTTAGTAAAAAGGAGAAAGCTTCATTTTCGGCAGCGGTAAGATCAGATGCAGTTAGAAGCGGTAGTGATACATCATTATTTTCAGCCTGTATGTCGCCTTTAGATAGTACAAGTTGGGTGATTGATTCTGGAGCCTTGGGTGTTGGAAGTGTGAGGATTAGAATGTTTGATGGTGTTGTTAGACCTATCATGGATGTTAGACATATTCCAAGGCTACATAGAAATTTGTTATCAGTTGGAGCTTTGAATAGACTTGATATAAGGATAATAATTGATGAAGAGAATTTGAGAGTAGAAAAGGGTTCCTTGGAAGTGATGAAAGGGATGCAAGTTGATGATATATATGTGCTGCATAGAGAGACAATCTTAGGAGAGTCGGTAGTTTCTACCGATTGTAGTGTTCCAGATTATACTTAGTTATGTCATCTTCATTTAGGCCATATTGATGAGGAGAGTCTTGAAGTATTAAAGAAGTGGGGGTTGATTGATGGTGTTTATCTGTCGAAGCCGAGCTCTTGTAGAGATTGCTCTTTTAGAAAGAAGAAGCATGTCACATTTGATGTTGCGAGACCTAGAGCTACAGAGTTTCTAGAATATTTTCATTCTTATGTGTGAGGACCCATCCCAATTGCATCTTTTGGTGTATCAGTTACTTCATCTTATTTGTGGATGATTTCTCACATAAGGTCCGAGTCTATTTCTTAAAGGCCAAAGAGAAAATATTTACCTAATTTTGTAAGTGAAAGACTTTGGTAGAGAAGCAGACGAGGAAGCATTTGAAGGTTCTCAAAGTTTGAAATAGTAGTGAATTTATATTACAAGAATTCACTAACTATTGTGCATCTGAGCATGTAGTTAGAGATTTTTCTATTTCTGTTGAGTCACGTTGTTATGGAGTGGTGAAGAGCATGTGCTGGATATTATGGGAGAGAGCTATGAGCTTGAGAACCACTACTGGTCTAGAAGAGGGATTTTGGGTAGAAGTAATGTTTATGGTGATATTTCTCATCAACCATATACCTTCTATTGTCATAGATATGAAGATCCCAGAAGAGATATGGAAAAGAAAGCCTGTTGATTATTCATTCCTTAAAGTGTTTGGTTGTTCAGCTTATCTACATGATGAGAGACATTATAAGTTGAAGGCTAGGGAAAGCAAGCACATTTTGTTAGGATATAGAGAAGGAGTGAAGAGGAATAGGTTATGGTGTAAAACAACTGGAAGAATTGAGGCTAGCAGACATGCGATATTGGATGAGAGATCTTTGCTAAACGTGGAGCCTTTATCAAGTGATGACATTGGAAGGACAGAAAATTACCAAACACATTTGGAGTCATCAGATTGTTTTTGTATTTGGAGAGATATTGGTATTCCTGATGATACCATAGTTTATGAGAAGATTTTATAGGTTCGGACTATAGGTGGAGCTCAGTTGCAGGAAAGGCCCTTTTGGTTCAGTTGACCCTATTTGTAAGCATATTTGTAGCGATGATTCTTCATCTTATGCTTTGAATGCTATCGAGCTTGTTGGTTAATTTGCTGGTGTTGACTTAGGAAATTCTAGCAAAATTATTATGGAGGAGATTTGAGTAGATAACGTTGAGTATATCCTCACTCAATTTAGAATGGAGAAAGTGAAGCACGCTGTTAAATCTCCATTGGTCTCTCGAAGCTTAGTATCTACATGTTCGTCTCCTACATCGAATATGTTGAAGAATTTTGGTAATTTCTCGTATGCATTTTGTTTGTTGATGTGCATACTATTTTCTTATGCTTGGGAAAGATTTGGAAGCTCCGCTTGGACAATAATGCCCAAACTAGTTCATATTGAGCTTAACGGCATAGACCCAACAATTTGTTGAGACATGATGATGAAGAGAGATTGTTATATTTGAATCAAGGTGGAGTATTAAATTTGGGAGATTCAAATATTTGCTAAAGAAGAAAAGAATCTAGCTAATTGATCTTATCAATCAATTAGGTTATAGATGGAAAGAAAAAGAGGAAAATTATGTGTGATTCCTTCTGGAGGCAAGAAACTAATTAATTAGCCAATCAATTAATTAGTCAAACGATTTGTTATATGAAGAAAGAAAAGATTGTTGATGGAGATTTATTCAAGCAATGAAAATTATGGAAACAAAGATCATCATTCTCCATTTGCATACAAATAAAATCATGGATATTTGGAAAGATTTCAAGATAATGGGACAATTAACCTTTTCTTAATCTCCGAGTAACTCCTCGTTGTCTATTTAAATGAAGGAAGTTCATCTTCATATTTGTGAGTGTAAGAGAGCAACCACCATTATCATGTTCTTTAGTAAACCCTAGATCCTTTTGGTTTTGAGCGCAAATAAGTCTTTGGATAAATTGATTATTTAATTTGTAATTATAATTGATAATTAATCGACAAGCTAGATCCTTTTGGTTGCTTCCATGTATAAGGCTAACTATTTCACAACGGTTTGACATTAGTGCAAATTAATTAAAATTTTGTGCAACAAACCCTTCAAATTGATAGGCAAAAACACATCTGTAAGCGCCATTAATAGCAAAAAACTTCATGCGCCACTACTTATAAATATAAAAATTTAATTTTCTGAATATTTTTTATGAATAATTGGACTTTTTGTTTGATGCTTACTATTTTGAAGTTAGATGAATGTAATATGGGTTCGCTGAACTATAGTTTGTATTTAATGTTAAGACGATACAACCATAGTGTAATTATTAATTGTAGTTGGGTAATCCCATATTAACAAAATATTAACAAAGTGAGACGCTAGTATAATTCCGTAGATGAATGCCAGTTACATTCATGGTTAGAATTTATCATTTATATTCACTCAAGTCATTGTTTTTATGAATTTATGTAAATGTTGTTATAAATTACGTTTTTTATACTACATGTGGTGATTACAAAGGGGAAAAGAGTGCATGGTTCTTACGGTTCGGCCGGTCAGACCATTGAAATCTTGAATCTTGAGTCATCATGGTTCGACTTACGGTTCGGTTTCCAAAACTATATTTGAAAGAAATAGATTAACCAAACATATTTACTATAACTTCGTCTATATATTAATATACATCACTCGAGAAGAACAAATAAGGATTCAACAGATTCACTGTCCATTTGTTCCAACTAAATTTAACGAACAAGATATCGATGTTATTAATTTAGAACTAAGGTCATTTTCATATAGAACAGGAGTGCATGCAACTGTACTAATTTTACACACTTAGCTTACACAGCTCCAGAGCTGACCTTGAAGTTAATTATGGAGGCCCCTAAAATAATTTTAGTGGTCTGTAATTAAAAAATGGTTGTCAGACATTAAATTTTAGAGGAGAAGAGAGAATATGATGAATAATTAATTTTATTGCAATTTTTTTCTCTGATTTTACAAACTCTTTGTACATGATTATATATAGCTTAATTCTATTAGTCGTTGCTTATTTCCTTAGTTATAATTCAACCGGCCATTGCTTATTTTCTAAATTATAATTCTACTAGCCATTGCTTATTTCCTAAATTATAATTGCCTAATTACACCATAATTATAATAAAGTACCAAGTATAGCTAATAGTTATATAATGGATGCTAGCCTTTTATCTGTTTCTTGTTTTTAGCCTAGATGAAATATTCTGAGACTATCATTCCTATTTCTAAACACTCCCCCTCAAGTTAGGTTCAAATAAATTTATAGAACCATACCGTCAATTATGTTTAGATGGCTGGTCTTATCGAGTGCTTTTGTGAAAATATCTGCTAGTTGCTCTTTGCTTTTGATAAATGGAGTTCCTATTTCCCCCGATTACACTTTTCTCGAACAAAGTGACAATCTACCTCTATATGTTTTGTCCTTTCTTGGAAGATAGGATTGGATGCAATATGATGTGCAACTTGATTATTACAGTACGTTTGCATTGTTTTTGTGTTCTCTATCTTCATGTCACTAAGTAATTGCTTAATCCAAACAAGCTCACTTGCTGTGGATGTCATGGCTCGATATTCTGCTTCTGCACTTGATCTAGCTACAATATTCTACTTTTTACTTTTCCAAGTGACTAAGTTACCACATACAAACATACAAAACCAGTGGTTGATATTCTGTCATAGCTTCCAGGCCAATCTGCATCAGAAAAACCAACCACATCATTAGAATTGTTTTTCTTCATCTGAATTCCTTGACCTAAAGTGCCTTTAAGATATCTCAATATCCTATCAATTGCACTCAAGTTGTTGGTACGTGGAGCATGCATAAATTGACTTATGACACTAACTACAAAGGTAATATCAGGTCTGGTTACTGTAAGGTAAATTAATTTGCCTACCATCCTTCGATATTGTCTTATGTCAGATAATGGCTCACCATCTTTAACTCAACATTTTAAATTCGTCTCCGTAGGAGTATTACCTGGTTTTGCTTCCAATTTACTAGTCTCTTTTAACAGATCAAGGACATATTTTCTTTGGGATAGAAATAATCCTTTACTTGAATGGGCTATTTCTATTCCAAGAAAATATGAAAGTTCAAAAGGTCTTTAATGTGCAAATTCATTTTATAAATATTGTTCAACCCTTTTATTTTCCTCATTATTATTTCTAGTGACGATAATGTCATCAACATAAACCAGAATAATAGTAGTGGTATTTTATGAGTGTTTGATGAACATAAAGGAATCAGTGGTACTTTTAAAAAAATTAATCTTTAAAAGTGAAAAGCATAGGTTGGCATACAATGCTCTTAGAGATTGCTTTAGACCTTATATCGCCTTTTTTATTTCCATACCAGTGATGAGTTCGTCTCACTTTTGTAGCCGGAAGAGTCATATAGACTTCCTCTTCTAAATTTCCTTGAAGGAATGCATTTTTTACATCCATTTGAAACAAATTTCATCCCATGTTGGTGGCTGCTGACAGCAAAATTCTTACCATATTCATTTTTGCTACTGGTGCAAAAGTCTTTTGGTAGTCAATACCATACGTTTGGGTAAATCCTTTGACCACTAACCTAGCTTTGTACCTTTCAATAACTCCATCGTTATTGTATTTGACTTTGTATACACAATTGCAACCTATGGGTTTTTTGTCTTTTGGTAAATTAATAATATTTTTCACATCTTTTGTAAGAAACTTTATTGTACCAAAACCATGAATTTGGACTTTATCTCCATTAGCAATCTTTACATGTAGAGGATCTTTATTTTGTGTAATATTGGTAAATTTATTTTTGTCCAATGTCATGTGATCGGTAGCACCTGAGTCAATTATCCATCTATTTGTATGTTGAAGCATTTTTTCAATTTCAAAATTGTTGTTGACTTTCGATGAACTAAAAATAGCATTAGAATGTACAAAACCTGATGTTTTTTGCTGCAACAAACTATTTAATTGAGTTAGCAGCTGATTTAGTTGTACCGTTTGAGTCACCGAAGATCTCGCTGAATCGAAGGTGTTGTTAGTCCATTGAGCCGATTCAGATCCATCCCCTTCTACTTCCGCTGCTTTGCTAAAACCATCGAATTTTTTCTCCTTTTTTGCACCATCCCAATTACCTTCTCTGCAGCCTTTCTCTCTTGTGAGTCGAAGGTAGGGAAGGAGGAACCAACAGTCACTGCAGTTATGCCCTGCTTTCTTGCAGTGGTCACACTGCTCGGTGCTCGAAGCTCCATTCCTTCTTGTTGTGTCCTGAAACTAGGGTTTGAGTGTTTTACCTGAAACGTCTTGTTCTCTTGATTTTTCAACTATCGTGGGTTCTTGAGGGCCCACCGAGATTGATCTTGCTCAATTCTTGCCACTACATCAACAAAACTTGGCATCTCAACCGATGCCAAGACTTGAGACCTGATCGATTCTTCGCTTGGATCAAGAGCCCCTAGGTAGGCGAAGATTAGTTCTTGTTCAGATCATTTTTGGTTTTCAATTGGGTCTTTTATTCATGAGGAAGATATTGAGCTCTTTCCATTTTGACATAATTTCGGTCACTAGTTCGTTATTACTTTATATACTCTATTTAATTTGGGAAGCTCTTGTTTAAGGCTAAAGATACGATTAGAAAAAAAAATTGTTGGCCATACCTTCTTTTGGCTATGTCCTAAACCTCCTGTGATGTGCTGGAGTACACGACTACATTTGAAATTTAGGGTTCTATTGTGCCGATAAGCCATAACATGATTAATTGGTCGGTTGTCATCCATTCTTCTACTTTTTTTCTCTTCAGGATTTGGCTCATTTGGCTCTGCTGCTTTGGGTTTCTCCTTTTGCCAGTGACAAAGCTTAAGTTTCCTTTGTCGTCGAGACTAATTGATATTGATCTTGACCAAGGAATGCAATTTATGTTGCCATTGAGTATGATATTTGTGAGTTTAATGTTGTCGGATTAAGACATGTTGAACTTACTACAGTTATTTGATATATGTAGCAATTGATGTTGCTGCGAAACTATTGAGTCAGAATTTGACCTGCTCTGATACCATATTGAATTTTAGAGGAGAAGAGAGAATATGATGAATAATAAATTTTATTGCAATTTTTACTCTGATTCTACAAGCTCTATGTACATGATTATATATAGCTAAATTCTACTAGTCGTTGCTTATTTCCTTAATTATAATTCTACTAGCCGTTGTTTATTTTTTAAATTATAATTCTACTAGCCGTTACCTATTTCCTAAATTATAATTGTCTAATTACATCATAACTACAACAAAGTATCAAGTATAACTAATAGATATACAATGGATGCCAGCCTTTTATTTGTTTCATGTTTTCAGCCTAGATGAAATTAGTGCAAATGCAAAATTTCAGGCCTAAGACATCAGTGCAGAAGTGGATTTACCGTCCAACCACATCTTCATGCAATTTTAGTTACAAAAAAATAATATAAAACTGAATGAAAAACTGGATACCCAAGATCCTGCTATGTGGGCCTTGGATCAGTCCCATACCCGTACCACTAATACTGCTTTTCATCATTTGTTTCTATAATTCTATGTTTAGTTTTAAATACAGATTTTATAACAATGATAATATAACGCAAGATGTGTATTATCGGCCTGCATGCTTGAGTTATAAAGTTTGAATAAATCGTAATTTCTTCACAGTGTTAGGGTCATAAGAAAAGGATAATAATGGCACAACAATAAATTTGAAATGTATTGAAAGTTTGCACGCATGTATAGTTGACATGATAGATACAAGGAGCCCTACTTGCATGTGTTGTTGGCATGATAGATTGAAACTGAAGGTCCTCCTGTTGGATCATTTATTAGGTCAAGGTCAAATCCTGGGACAAATTGCATTCCAGCCAAGAAGTAAGAAAGAAGAAAAGCTTCACGAATTTCGTTTATGCATATTATAATTAATTTAAAGATTAGATAATGGTAAATATTATTGTCAAGCAAGAGTACTTGATAGAGGCTAGAAATTATTTTTGATATTTCAAAAGAATGTTGTTACGGGTTAATAGAAGAAAAAAATTATTATATACTTAGAAGCCTAGGAAGAGAAATGCAAAAGGAAGAGCAAAAGTACTACCAATTTTGATGCTAGCAGGGAGCATCCTACTCCAACTACAACTAAACAACCACTCGTCCAAACCATCTTTATTAAATATACATGATAGTAATTTATTTAAAACTTAAACCAATAATGTGTGTTCTTCTTTTTAATATTTCCCCATCAAAGCCAGGCTTGTACGGCACCACATCTATCAAAAATATAGAAACATTTGGTTTTCTTACTTTCTTTCAAAACTTTTGGTTAAATGATATTATATAAAATCTTTTGGTGACAGAACTTCTGGTTAAAATGTTTTAGGAAGGCTTTGAGAGATGTCTTGTTGGATATTTTTGAAATGGGTTTGATTTTATGTTTCTTTAGAAGGAAGAAGAAAGAAAGAATGATGTTTAGTCTCACATCATACGTGGAATATATGCATGCTCCTACATTTGTTTAAATATAAGATTTTTAGTAGAACATGGGCTCATAGGCAATCAATTTTTATTTTCTGGATTGTACAGAGATGTCATGCATTTTAACATACGCATGTGCGTTCACCATTGTTGTGCGACCGGGTCGGGTTGGGTTTGGTTTCAAATCATATTTTTCTTCGAGCTGTTCCAAAAAGGTTGGAGAATTGGTTGTTACAACCTATGGGCATGACATTTGAAATGCATAAATTTTCTTCCTCTTCCACTCTTCATTTCGATCTCTACATTGCATCATCGGTCTCTGGTATAACCGAGTGTTCTTGGCCGAATCAATGTAGTATAAATGAATTCAGATTCATAGTTAAAGAGCTTCAATGGATCCTGAAGTTAGATGTACACTTCCCATTATCATACTCAAACCGTAAAATTTTCAATAGTTTTTAGACAATATTATTTCAACCACGAAAGGTTCGAGCAACATCACAGCGTACAAGTCAAGTATTGGCACCAAGTTAATTTGTAGCGTTTTGACGGAGGCAATTTCACCCGCTAGGAAGAGAACTATAAAATTCATTCTGATCACCGTCAAACTATTCTACATACTAAAAGATGGCTTGGAGGAAATACTTGATGGAACTCCTACAGATGATGATGCGCTCAACATCTGTCTATAATGCAAACCGAAGCCTGAAACCAGCAAAAGCTCTCTGGACATCAATGGAAAGAAAATATCGCATATCATAGGCATGTAACGAAAAATTCCTTATATGCGACTTTATGAATTTCAAAATGACCGACAATAAGTCAATTACTGGACAAATAAGTGAAATTATATATAATAAATCAATTAAGAGACGCCAAGATTGAACTCCTTGAATCATTTGAAGTTGGAGTGGTAGTATTTAGACTTTCTCATTCTTGGAATAATTATAAGAAAAAATTAAAACATGTAGAAGTGGACTATGAAGAATTGGTAAAACTCAGCTTGAATTCTTGTTAATCACCAGCATCCTTATTTATAATACATACCCAAGACTCTATCTTATGGTAACTCTAGAATTGCGGAACAGCATGAAATCTTCCAAAGATATATCCCTTATTACATACCACTCATAGCATCTAATCATATATTCTAAATATAGCATAATATCCTAATCATATACCATAATATCTAATCATATATTCTAAATATATCTCAATACCCCCCCTCAAGTTGGAGCATGAGATTCAAAAATGCCCAACTTGGAGAGAAGAAAATCAAATTGAGCCTTGCCGAGAGCCTTTGTAAATATGTCCGCCAACTGTGACGATGTCGAGACATGAGTAGGAGATATCAAACCTTCATTGATCGCATCACGAACAAAGTGACAATCAACCTCGATGTGTTTCGTCCGCTCATGAAAAACAGGATTCTTTACTATATGTAACGCCGATTCACTATCACAAAATAGTTCAATAGCTTTAGGATGATGCACACCCAAACTCAACAACAACCCTTTTAGCCACTTAAATTCGCAGGTAATTGCAGCCATAGACCTATATTCAGCTTCCGCGGAAGACCGAGATACCGTATGTTGTTTCTTTGTCTTCCAAGAAATAGGAGATTGACCAAGGAACACAAGCCAACCTGTCAACGAGCGACGAGTAAGAGGACAGGCCGCCCAATCCGAATCATACCATCCTTCTAAGGTCAACTCACTGTCAGCACGGAGCCAAATACCTTGACCCGGAGTCCCTTTCAAATAACGCACAACCCGGAGAGCTGCTACCCAATGTTCAATTCGAGGTGCTTGCATAAATTGAGGCAAAATATGAACTGAATAAGCCAGGTCCGGTCGAGTAACCGTAAGATAAATCAAACGACCCACAAGTCGTTGGTATGATTCGGGATCTGCTAGAAACTCTCCAGTTGCAAGACCTAGCTTATGATTTTGTTCTATAGGAAACCCAATCGGTTTTGCCCCCAACAAGCTTGCTTCAGAAATAATATCCAAAGTATATTTGCGTTGACATAAAAACAAGCCTGATGAACTATGTGCGACCTCAATCCCCAAAAAATATTTGAGATTTCCAAGATCTTTCATTTTGAAACAATCACTAAGATAAGCTTTAAATATGGTAAGCGCAGCGGAATCATTCCCAGAAATAACAAGATCATCAACATAAACTAAGACATTAATCTGAACACCGCCTTTAGTAAATGTAAAAAGAGAATAATCTGAACAAGACTAAAGAAAGCCATACCCTTTCAAAGCTGACACCAATTTTGCAAACCAACATCTTGGAGCTTGCTTTAAGCCATACAATGACTTACGTAACCGACACACCAAAGTTGGATCCAAACTCTCCAACCCGGGAGGTAATTTCATGTACACCTCCTCATCAAGATCACCATGTAGGAACGCATTATGAACATCCATTTGATGTAGTTCCCAATTCTTGGATGCCGCTACGGCTAGAAAAACACGAACTGTTGTCATCTTGGCAACAGGAGCAAAAGTTTCGTTGTAGTCAATTCCTTCTTGTTGGTGATTACCCAACACTACTAATCTGGATTTGAGACGCTCAACATCTCCATTTGACAAATATTTGGTCTTGTACACCCATTGACTACCAAGAGCACATTTCCCCGGAGGAAGTTGCTCCAAGGTCCATGTGCCGTTGTCTTCTAGAGCCCGTATCTCATCATTCATTGAACGGCGCCACTCATCGGATTTCATGGCTTCTTTAAATGATTTAGGGTCCTTACCCTTAATTATAGCTGCAAGAAATCTTCGATAATTTACAGAAAAATTGTCACAATTTATGTAATTTTCTAGAGGATAAGGAGTACCCGAGCAGTGATTGGAACGAGGAGAATCAGAAGATGGACCATTAGCAAAAACCGTATATGTCACAAAATCTCGATACAGAACATTTGGGAACTTTTCCCGAATACCACGACTCATTTCTTGTGGACTAGTAGACTGATCCGAAGCAGAACCATGCGCAGACCTAGTAGACCCATATAAAGACCGATCATCAATATGCATAGTGGGTCGTTGTTCCGGCCCAGCAGTCGCTGGTTCTGGAACAATGGCCTGTGCGTCAATTTGAACTTTTTCCATGTGATTATACCCATTATCATTAATCAAAAGATCAACATCCTTATCTTCATAAATTATTTCAGCAAAATCTTGATGAATATCATGATCATTATTCTCATTATACAGACATCTTCCGTACACCCAAACGGGAACACCTCCTCTACAAATTTCACATCTCTAGACATGAAAAATTCCTTTGTATCAAGATCAAATAATTTCCACCCCTTCTTACCGAATGGGTAACCCATAAAATTACACTTTCGACTCCGACTTGCAAATTTATCTCCCTTAGTCTTTTGATTATGAGCAAAGCACAAGCACCCAAAGGTTCGAATAGCACCAAAAGAGGGTAGTTTACTAAAAAGTATCTCAAAAGGTGTTTTATTTTGTAACATGGAAGAGGGTGTATGATTAATTAAATGAGCGGCAGCAAGAACACATTCACCCAAAAAATAAATAGGCAAGTTTACTTTAAAGCGTAATGCCCTACCCACATTCAAAATATGTTTATGTTTCCTTTCAACTCTCCCATTTTTTGTGGAGTACCCACACACGAAGTTTGAAACAAAATTCCAGTTGCATTAAAATAATCAATCAAACAGTTAAACTCAGTTCCATTATCACTTTGAACGACCTTAATTGTTTGAGAAAACTGCCTATCGACTATAGCAACAAAGGACATAAACATTTGAAACACCTCTAATTTGTCAACCAACAAATAAATCCAAACTGGTCTCGAAAAATCATCAATTATTGTCAAAAAATAACGGGCCCCACACGACGAAACGTGTCGATATGGACCCCACAAATCACAATGTATTTTTTCAAAAATTCTAGAAGCTTTACTGTCACTTAAAGGAAACTTATCTCTAGAATGTTTAGCACGCATACATACTTCACACCCTTTATCTAAACTATAAAAAAAAATTATTTTTGACGTCAGGAATTAACTTAACTACTTTTTCGAAAGTATGCCCGAGCCGACGATGCCACAACTCCAAATTTTATGTTGCTTCAACTATTGAGACAAATTCCGGTTTGCTAAAGTAGTACAGTCCATCTCTCCTAACTTCCGTTCCAATCAGCTCCTTCATTTGGTCCTGTATAGCACAAATATGAGAATAAAATTGGACAATAGTTTGTAAATCATCATTAAGTTGGGAAACAGAAATTAAATTACAACCCAAATTTGGAACATAAAGTACTCCGGTGAGAGTAATTTTGTCTGACACACATACAAATCCCACCAAAGTAGCAATCACTTTTTGACCATTTGGCAAACCAACAGAACACTCAAGGTTTTGTGTGTCGAATAACCACGAACATTGCCCTGTAACATGATGGGTTACTCCGGTATCGATAATCCATGAATCATCATCAAACTTAGCACTCAATCGATTTTCCGGATTTTTACTATTACCAATCACGCCCAAAATAGCTTTCCACTGCTCACTTGTGAACAATTGATCTTCACCATCAGCCATGGAAAATTATTCTTGAAAAAAAAATCATTCTTTAGCTCTGATACCATGAAGAATTGGTAAAACTCGGCTTGAATTCTTATTAATCACCGGCATCCTTATTTATAATACATACCCAAGACTCTATCTTATGGTAACTCTAGAATTGCGGAAACAGCAGGAAATATTTCGAAGATATATCCCTTATTACATACCACTCATAGCATCTAATCATATATTCTAAATATAGCATAATATCCTAATTATATACCATAATATCTAATCATATATTCTAAATATATCTCAATAGACTATGATTTAGAAAGTTTACAACGTCACATTTGCATAAAAGAGGACTCTCGAGAATTAAATGAAAACAAATTGAGTTTCATTCTAAGGCTATGTTGAAGTAACAAATTTGTTGAAGGTTAAGAACGAGACACGGTTTAAAAGGAAAAATCATCTTAAGAAAGACTAAAAGAAAGGTGCATGTTACTTCTGTAACAAATTCGACACTATGCTCACGACTGTCATTTATGAAAGAAATAATATAGATCAAACATGGTCGAAGATTCACTTGTGGCTATATTGCAAGAAACATTCTCTGATGGTTGCAAAAAAAATGAATGAGGAGTTTGATATTGGAGCAACCATTCATATATGCAAAGATTGTATTCTCTACTAAACCTATGAAGAAGTCATTAGAGAAGTAATAAAGTTATCGAGACAAATAATATTCCCAACAAAATAACTGGAAAAGACTATAAAACTTCCATTCACTTTTTCAAAGTTTGCTGCTTTGGTTAACGAGTTTCATGTATCCAATATTTGTACGAAACCAGTCATTGGGTACCTTCTTAATAAGGGTGTATTCAAGATGAAGTATGAGTCTGACAATTATTTTTATCTAAGAACAATAATTTCTTTGGCAAAGGTATTTTTTGCAATAGCATGATTAAATTGCATTTAATAAAGAACATGTTTGCTTATATTGTTGATTCTGTTAGTTTACGGGGTGCATAATTAGAACATGTGAATTATGATTATCCTAAAAATAGGATTAATTTTCGATTGCAATTTTGAATCTATCTCTAAATATGAAATATGCATTCAAGCAAAATGCACAGGACGTCTTTTAATCTATGAAAAAGAAAACTATTTTGCTTGATTTAGTACATAGCGATGTTGGTAACTTGAAGGGTCATACAACTTATGGCGGTCATAGATACTATGTCACAATTATTGATAATTATTCTAGATATGTTTATGTTATCTAATGAATACCAAGGATGAAGTCTTTGATAAATTTAAAATTTATAAGACAGAAGTGGAAATGTAATTGGACTTAAAATAAAAACTTGCATTCTGGTCGTGATGGTGAATATTTTCAAATGATTTCACATTGTTTTGTAAATAACATGGTTAAATTCATCAATGTACTGCTTCTTGTACACCTCAACAAAATGGTGTCATTGAAAGGAAAAATTGAACATCGGTAGAAATGGTTAATGCTATGAGGGTGATGCCATATTGTCTACTTGTTATATTTTAAATAGAGTTCTTTTGAAAAATGAGGGTATTTCTCCTTATGGATTATGGTTTAAAAGAAAACTTAATTTATCAAAACTTAAAGTTCGGGGTTGTTTGATATGTGTTAGAAAACCATATCCTAAAAGATAAAAATTAGAAAATAGAGCATTTAGGTGTGATTTTATTGGTTATTCCCTTCATAATACAACCTATCAATTTATAGTACTTGTTACTTTTTAGGCAATATGTAACTGCAGTTTTTTTTAAAAACAAGTATATCTCTGAAAATTGAACCGTTGAGAATCGATTAGAATCATCTACTCTATAACATATTTAAACTAATGATAACAGTGATGATGATTATACCTCTTCTCAATACAATGAGAATATCTTAGTACTTGAAAAAAAAACCCTGAACCTAGAAAATGCAAAATAGCGAAAATACAAATGGACCATGGTCCTGATTTCATTATATAATAATATATTATAGAAGGAGGTAAGGATGAAGTTCTTAATATGACTAGGTATGTAATGAATGTTGACAATGATCCTAAAACTTATTCTAATGTTATGAGTATGAAGATGTTATTTTCTAGAAAGAAGCTATCGTTGATGATATGAATTCAATTATGGGAATCCAAACTTAGACTTTGAATAATTTACCTTCTGGTGCTAAACCAATAGGATATTCTAGAAAAAGTTGAATACAGCCAGATTAGTTGCTAAAGGTTATAAGCACAGACATAGAGTAGATTACTTGGATACATAAATTTGACAAGTGTTGGTCATTTTACGATGTATGTTAATACATTTTTTGAGTTATATTTAGGAGAAACCGACGAACCGGTAAACTCCTGAGAGGAATTAAGTTGTGCATGTCTGCTTTAACCCATGACACCTATAACCCTAGGGTATTATTTATTAGAAAAAGTGTGTGCAAGGCAGGGCTCGAACCTGGGTCTTTTACTAAACCTGTTGTATGTTAATACATACATACATACATATATATACACACACACGAAATTTGGTTCCATATACAAGTCATATTTGTACACAGAGGAAGAGTAATTCGATGAATGAAGAGAACATGCGGTATAAAATATATTTATATCATCATACCTTTATATTCCTAGCATTGAATGTTGCATAATGATCATCAGCTCTCTTATTTACCTCAACATCCGAAGTGGAAAATCATCGACAACAGATTCATAAGTAGAGCTCAAATTGGACACATCTCCCTCTTCTCCATCAATAAACTCGTCTTCCTCATCGTCCACTTCCATTAATCCATCAATCTCTTTTGCTACCCGAGGTAGCAAGAGTAAATAACTCATGAACTTATTAGTGCATGCTACACCTGCATAGTAAACCCCGAAAGGAAACGAGAACGCTAACCACACTATAGAGTGCAATAGTACCGGAGGGAGCAAATGTGACCGACGCTACTGCTCCAGCAATGGCGGCTGTAATGACCAGGATTTTCGACCCTCAAAAATTGACATTAATACATCGTTGGTATTCAAGTACCGCAAATTCAAGTGCCGGAAATCCGATCGTTTGAGATTAAAAGAAAATAAAGATAGAAGATAGAACAACAACATAATCCCACATTGTATTCAATACTAAATTATACACGAAGATAGTATATACAATCACTCTCAAAATGATGTATCAAAGCTATGGTAAGTACTAATACAGCCAGGATAGTTATAACGGCCTATCCCTACAAGTGTTGGTAGATACTTAATACATCAGAAATTTGAAAATGTATAACTATCTATAGAGGGCACTCCAGCTCCATGTTCCAGGCTTCTTCAAAATGCTCCAAGCTATCTGACTACTTGGCTGCCCAAAAAAATAGGGCACCCAGAGTTGAAAAAAATAAACACTGGGTTTGTCATGGGACTGGTGTAAGAAACTCAAAATACGAATATATTGCAAAACAAATGATATCTCATAAGACCATGCCGCATATAAACACGGGACGGGTTTTTATCTTATGATAACCAAAAAATTTCTAAGTGAAATCCATTGATATTATTTCTAATGACTTTCTTTGAAAAACATTTTTCAAATAAAAATATTAAAATAGTCGAAATAGTTACGTTGGTTAAATTTGATGGCACAATAGGTTTACAGCTAAGTCTGAAGGCACTTATTGGAGAATGGATTACATACAATGACAAGTAAGGGACTACCTTCCGTATAGTACACCTCTAGAGGGGTGTACCTAGGGTCCAGATACTGGGCGCCTAAACGAACACAGTACCGGCCCACCACTTCCTTGATAGTACCGAATATGTCATGACCCTGGTCATTCTCGACCGTTATCGGGATCCCGAAGCATACATTTCGCTTTGAATGCCACATTGCCATTCCATAATCACACAACTTATTTCTACAAACGTATAACTCCTGAGCTTATACATCTCAGGAAATGGTATTAAGCTAAGAGAAGTTGCCTTCTCCGCTAGCAAACAGATGATATGTTTATAAAGATCAATCAATGTGATCTCAAAATGCAAAGTAAACATTCGTCCGTAAAGTTATCTAGCACCACGTCTTATTGGGAATCACCTCTAGGATTAGTTGTGAAAAGATCTTGCATTGAAGATATCAAATGAAGAACTGCTGCCGCATACATATACATATGCATATACATTTATATATATACACACACATATACATACATACATACATACATATATATATATATATATATATTTATGATATGGGAAAATTCCCACAAGGATCGGTGGCAAGCAGCCCTATATTCCATCTTCCAAATAGATATCATTCCATATCATTACTATCGAACACGTATATTAGTTTGAAGTGGTTTTCAGATAGGAATTACCCGAATCCGACCTGAATTCATTCGAACCAATCATCGATAAAAGATATTTAGTAAATAGGGAATTATTCTTTGGTTGATTAATTTCTTTTTATCAAAATATCTTCCAGAGATATATATCCTTAAAAACATTCTTTCAGTAAATACGGAATCTTTAAACCTCCATTTAACTCTAGAATTATCAAATTATTTTCATCAATCATTTTCGAAAACATTATTCAGTAAATAGAATCACGGAAATTATTCTAATTCTATCAATATCAATTTCCGTATTCAACCTTTACTATACGTCGAATAACAGTGAAATCACCTTTTAAATTCACACGGATAGTATAAATTACCTCCTCGAAATTTAATACCAAATAAAAGAAGATTATTTCTACGCAATTCAAGTTTTTTAAATTTGGAAATGTAATCTTTTATACTTAACTCGTTTCTGACATTTCGACCTTATCTATCCCTCACTTGGGAGAGGCCAGGTGAGCTAGTGCATTGGTTTCTCCTGAACATCTCCTTAGTTTAAGCACCTCAGCTAGATCTCACGAATAGAAAAATCCAATCTACGCGTCGGCTTATTGGAGCCAAGATTAAAACATTTACTTATAATAGCTTTTCTTTATATCATTTATTTAAACTCTTTTAAAAAAGTTATAAAACTTAAAATCATCTTTAAAACACTTAATTATCCATTTAAAAATACTTATAAAATATTTGAAAAAGAATTGTTAAGTTTAAAACCATATTTCAATTGTTATTGAAAATTGTTGCAAAAAGTGCTGCGAATAGTGTTTTAAAAGCTTCTTTAAATCAAAATGACTTTTCTATTGTTTCAAAATTCATTTATATAACTCAAATCTCTTTCCAAACAATTCAATATATTTATAAAGATTTTTCCACATTTTTAAAGAATTTAAAAATATAATTTTTAAAGAATCCCTTTTTGGATTATAAATTGCAAAACCGCAATTTTATTTAAAACTTGATTTAGACTTATTTGAAAATCTACAAGGTTAAATCTTGATTTTCTTTATTTGTTTGAAAACTATGGATATAATAGCTTCGATGATTCTTGCCACAAAGAATTCCGAGCTATATTCCACTTTATATCCCCGTTTAACTTTTACGATGCGAAATCGCGAACTACCTTTACATGGCGCACCTAGTTTTGACTTGTTTACCATTTTCTATTAAAATCTTGTCGTGAAAAGTTTATATGTTTATAAAACTTTATAAAATCATTTCAAAAGCATTTTCAAGAGTTTTAATGATTCTGTATCACCTTTCAACTTGATTCGGAGATTCGAAAAGTGATTACCTTGTGTAACATCGACGTGTATTTATCGTGACTTGTTTATGTATCCAAACAACAATATTTTCACAACATCCAAACATGATAAAAAATCATTATAAACAACCATAACCAAACATATATATCATCTAATATATAATATATATAAATAGAGGTCTCACTTTGGTTTTATATCGGAAGAATGACTATAGCTTTGCTAACTCGAACTTTAAGCTCACAAACCCTTACACTAATACCTCTAGATGTCTCTACTTATGCTTGGATGGTGGTAGGTGCTCACAGCCTTGGCTAGGAAGGAAGGAAGGTTTAGCTATGGGGGAAATAAGTTAGTGGCCGTGGGTAATGAGAGTGGAAAAGAGGAGTTTTGTGATAATTTTGAAGTGGTTTGATATATATTCATATACTATATAATCTAATTTTCTTTTGCAAATATTTTTGCCATTATTTCTGTAAGTATGGAAGCTATGAAATTATAGAGGAAAGCTTATGAAAATGAAGAAGGAGAAGCGAGGAAATGAAGTGGAGATGGTTTGGTATTTATAGGGAAAAAGAGGGAAAAACATATATATATTATTTGCACTTACATCACCTCCTCCATCACGTCCCCTTGCATCATCATACACGGCCTATTTGACTCCCCCCATGTGCTTGTACTTTAATAGTAAGTGTTGACTTGGAGAAGGATTAAGAGGTATAAATATAGGAAAATATCTTAGATATTTTTGGTTATTTTATATTAAAATGTATATGTATATATGTGTGTATCCATGTGCATGTGAATGTCTTCATATATGTGTACATGTATATGTGCATATATATGTCACATTTAATCCACAACGTTGCACAACTTCTACACGTTGAATCGTTATGAATTTCGATTTCAATTTCCTGTCCTATTTTCTCTTCTTAGTTAATATATATATTTGTAAATGAAATTTGATAATAATATTTTCATCATTATATAATAATTAAAAAAGCTTAATTTATAATTAAAATAATTATTAAATCATTTAAACTACATTTAAATTCAAAAATCAATTGTTCCAAAATTGGGATATTATTAATGATGTCATATATACTTCTAATTTTCTAAAATAAAAATAAATTATTTTATTACATATTCTCACTCATATGGATAAATGAGTGTATGTATCCAGCTACGTACACGATGTCGATGGCCAAAGAGCTGTTTATCGATAAAATGATTTTCAGTCATTTTATCGATATTTATTCCAAGGTATATATTTTTATAAATATTTATTCCAAATGAGATTTCCAATAATATTTATTGTTCAAAACATCATTATTTATGTTAAAAAAAATCTTATATTTGATTATTTTGAAATTTTTCTGAAGTGGTGAATTTTCGGGTCGTTACATACTTCCCCCTTAAAAGAATTTCATCCTCAAAATTCAGGATAAGAAGAAGATAACTCAAAATGAATATATATATATATATTTAACAAAATGAAATATATACAAGATATGATAAGTGACTACACAACAGGCGGTGAGTACACTATCTCGGTACAACATCAATCCTAAACTCAAGATATGCCTTCCTCATTCTGTCATATATTTCCTAGGTGTAGTCTTCTGTATCACCACTCTATTAGACTTTCACCAATCTCATAACTTTCCTTCTCAATCGTTTCTCATTGTGATCCTCGATTAGAACTGGTCGTTAAATAACTGCCAAATTTGGTTCAACTCCTAAATCTTCTTGGGCAACCATTTCGATAATTTGCTCGGGATCATGCACACACTTTCATAGATGGGATACGTGAAAGACATTATGCACGCCAGGCAACCTTTCGGCAATTCCACACAGTAGGCTAATAGTACAATCTACTCAATGATATTGGGGCAAGGTCCAATAAATCAAGGTGCTAAGTTTCCTGCCCATTCAAATCTTACCACTCCTCTAATCGGAGAAAACTTCAAGAATACAAAACTTTGACTTAGAATTTCAAATGTCTACGCCGTCTATCTGTGTAAATTTTTTTCCCGCTCTGGGCTTCTTTCGTCTTCTTTCTGATCATGTCAACCATTTTGAAGCTTTTCGAATCATATCAGGACCTAGTACCAACCGATCTTCGGCCTCGATCTGACATGCTAATGATTTAAATGGACGACCATATAAAGCTTTGTATAGTGCCATGCCAATACTCGCTTGGTAGCTGTTGTTATATAAGAACGCAACAAGATGAAGATAATTTTTCCAAGAACCTCCAAAATCTAAGATGCAAGCTCTCAGAAGATCTTCCAACACTCGATTTACCCTTTCAGTCTGCCCATCGGTCCGGGGATGATATGTGGTGTTGATATTCAGCTTCGTTCCCAAAGCTATTAGCAATGCCTCCTAGAAATTATTGGTAAAGATTTGGTCTCGATGATTGACAATGCTACTTGGGACACCATGTAATCAAATGATTTTCCTCATGTATATCTCTGCCAGACTCGCAGCAGTTCTCGTCAGTTTTACTGGGATAAAGTGTGCGCTCTTGGTTAATCGATCTATGATAATCCAAATGCCTTCATTTCCCTTTCTTGATCGTGGTAAGCCATCGACGAAATCCATCGATATTTGGTCCCATTCCCAAGTCGGAATTTCAAGATGCTGGAGTAGTCCTGTAACCTTTTGTTGATCACTCTTGTTATGTTAACAATTTGCATATCTACTTATGTGGATGGAAATGTCTCTCTTGATACCTCCCCACCAGAAAGTCTTTTTCATTTCCCTATACATCTTCGTAACTCCAGGATGTATTACGAGTAAAGAATTATGACACTCGGTTAAAGCTTCCTGTCTAACCCCATCAACATTGGAAACACATATCTTTCCATTCATTCTTAAGATTCCCCACTCATCCACTTTGAACCCTATCCAGCTTCCCAGTATTATATTCACCTCCACTTCCCTGGCTATTCTTTCAATGATTGGATCCTCAAGCTGACTCTCCTTTATACGACAAATCAATGCTGGATGCACCACTAAATGAGCTATAATGTCATGCATTCTACTCAGAGCATCTGCCAAAACATTGGCTTTTCCTGGTGTATATAGAATATTCAAATCATATGATGCGAGGAATTTCAACCAAAGTTGTTAACTCATATTCAAGTCCTTTTGAGTGAAAAGATATTTCAAAGATTTGTGGTTTGTGAAGAGCTCAAACTTTTCACCTAGTAGATAATGCCTCCACATTTTTAATGCGAATATAACGGCTAATAGCTCTAAGTCGTGTGTTGCATAATTCTTTTCATGGATCTTTAATTTTCTGCTTGCATAAACGATGACCTTTCTATGCTGCATTAGAACAGCCCTTACTCCTTTTCGATAAACATCGGTATATATGGTTAATCCACCGCTTTCATCAGTAATTGCTAACAAGGGAGCAGTAGTTAACCTTTTCTTGAGTTCCTGAAATGCTTCTTCACATTTCTGTGTCCACTCAAACTTCACATCTTTCATAGTAAGCTTTGTTAAGTGAGGAAATTTTGGAGAAATCCTGAACAAACCTCTGGTAATATCAGGCTAATCCCAAGAAACTACGGATGTCCTTTGAAGTCAGTGTTTTCCTCTAATCTTGGATAGCTGAAATCTTGGCTGGATCTATGAAATCCCATCCCTTGACATGATATGCCCAAGGAATCTTACGTCTGTTTTCCAAAAGTGGCATTTTGAAAATTTTGCTTTTAGCACATTCCACCTCAATATCTCCAATACGCTCTCTAGATGGTTTTCGTGCCCTTCCTCAGCATTTGAATATATAAGAATGCCAATACAAATTTGTTGAGTACGTCTCTAAATACTCTATTCATAAGTCCACAAAGTAGGGGGTGCATTGGTTAGCCAAAATGGCATAACTAACCATTCATAGAAGCTTTATGGCCCTAAGAATGCAATCTAGGGGATACAATCTTCTGCTAGTCTTAACTGATGGAATCCTATGGCCAGATCCATTTTTGAAAATATCCGAGCACCATGAAGCTGATCAAACAAATCATTTATACGGTGTAAAGGATACTTGTTTTTAATCATTTATTTATTTAGGTCTTGGTAATTTACACACAGCTTAAGGGATCCATCAGACTTTACAACAAAAACCACTACTGCACCCCAACTTGAGCGACCTGGTCTTATCAACCCTTTCTTTACCAACTCATTCGTTTGATTTCTCAATTCATCCTTCTCCTTTGAAGCCATCCTTCGTACAGGGTGAATAACGTACACTGCGCTAGGAATAAATTCGATACGGAACTCAATTTCTCGGTGTGGGGGCAAACTCTTAACTTCTTCAAAAACGTCTTGAAATTCGTTGATGGTTGGTATTGTTCCCAAACCTTTTTGGGATGAATCAAGCGTATACTGGAAAATATCCCTTACTAGACCAGGCATTTTACAACATATTTCAATCATGTTTCTCAACTTTGTTTCTACAGATACCATCCTCTTAACACAATCGAGAATAACTTCATACATGGATAGCCAATCCATACTGAGCAAAACTTCAAATCCAATAAAATCAAGGACATTCATGTCACATGAAAAATAGTGGAAATGTAGGTAACTTGGATTTTTTCACAAATCATACAAAGGATTGTTGTACCACCTATGGGATTTAACACACAAATAAGGGTATCTACAATTTTTGTGGTAAGCATCAAATTTTCAACCAATTCTTTGGAAACAAAACCGTGGGAAGCCTCGTTATCAAATAATACTTTAACCGCACTACCCTTAACACAAATAGCACGCTCCAAAACACCTCTTTCCTTGGCCTCTTCCAAAGTTAATGGTTCTTCTTCCATGGTATAGGACTCAGCTGTTTGGACTACCTCAATAAATGGACAACCTATCATAATATGCCATTGTTAGTGGCAATTAGAACAGAGTATCATAGAAGAAATAGTATTGATTGCTGCTTCTTTCTACAAATCTCAATTATATGTCCTTTATTCTCACAGTATCCATAAGTGACTCCTCTTGAAGTCTTTCTGTTCTTCCTTCCCTATTGCTTCTTTGCCTCTGGATTTAGCTTCTTTTTGCTAGGGTTGTTGCTACTGCTACTAATATTTAGTGCTAGTACTGGCTTCTCCCCATCAAAAATTTCATATTGTGAACCCATATCTAATAAGTTCACGAATGATCCCTTTAGGTGAGCAGTCATTCTATCATAATACTCTTTTCTCATTCCAGCCATAATATTTCATTCTTCTTAAGTAGAGTATCTATCAGTCCAGGCCCAAAGAGAGATAATTCATTAAACTTTCTTGAATATTTTTCAGCCAACATTTCTCCCTGTTTTAAATCCATGAAGCTTTTATAGAGACATGATTTCCTACAGCGGGTATATACTACTCTCTAAAATCTTCTTTAAATCTTTCCCAAAAAAATTATCTTCTGACTCATTGATGGTAATTGACTCCCACCAAGCTAAGGCCCCTTTCTACAATTGCCAAGATGCCAGGAAGCGCTTCTTTTCATCATTGATGCCTAATCCCTTAGAGATTCTCTCGTATGAGCGAAGCCATGGTTGAACCTCAATAAAAGATTTTGTGCCCCGAAATGTTTTTCCTTCTAAGTTGGTATAATTCTTGTAGAAAGTAGCAAGATCAACCGAGGTCCTCCCCTTCCTCGTCCATGATGGTTACTCATTTCCCACTACCAGAATATAGTAAGGGAACACCTTTAGAATATATAGGCAAGATTATCTTGTGGAATGGGTATTAAGCATAGAATAACTTGGATGTATAAAGATTATGATTACGTACTCTCATTGACTAGACTCAATCTAGGGTATTACTAACCCTATCTCTAATGAATCAACCCCCTCAAGGCTTAGGTATTCGCTAACCTTCGCTCGGATACCAGCTGTAATGGCTAGGATTTTCGACCCTCGAAAATCAACATCAATACGTCCTTGGTATTCACGTGCCGCAAATTCAAGTGCCAAAAACCCGATCGTTAGGGGTAAAAAGAAAATAAAGATAGAAGATAAAACAACAACAGAATCTCACATTGTATTCAATACTAAATTATTCCTGAAAATAATATATACAATCACTCTCAAAATGATGTTTCAGTGGTACGGTAAGTACTAATCCAGCCAGGATAGTTATAACGGCCTATCCCTACAGGTGCTGGTAAATACTTAAATACAGCGGAAATTTGAAAACAGATAACTATCTACAGAGGACACTGCAACTCCATGCTCCAGGCTTCTCAAAAATGCTCCAAGCAATCTAACTACTTGGCTGCCTAAAAAAAAGGCACCCAAAGTTTAAGGGAAAAGAAAAATAAACTCCAAGTCAATCATGGGACTAGTATGAGAAACTCAAAATATGAATATTTTGGAAACAAAGGGTATCTCATAAGACCACGCCACATATAAAAACGGGATAGGTTTTTACCATACGATAACCAAAACATTTCTACATGAAATCCATTGATATTATTTCTGATGACTTTCTCTAAAAAACATTTTTCAAATAAACATATTAAAATAGCCGAAATTGTTACATTGGTTAAATTTGATGGCATAATAGGTTTACAACTAAGTCCGGAGTCACTTATTGGAGAATGGATTCCATACAATGACAAGGTAAGGGACTACCTTTCGTACAGTATACCTTTAAAAGGATTTACCCGGGGTCTAGATACTGGGCGCCTAAACAAACACAGGACCAGCCTACCACTTTCTTGCTAGTACCGAATCCAAAAACTTATTGATTAAAGGCGTAATTTTCTACCGAGTTAGAAAACTGCCATTAAAAATTGCGTTAAAAATAACCGCAAGCGTACAACATACAATTTTTGTATGTGGCGAGTACGGGTCGATCCGCAAGGAATTGAATTTATTTTAAAATTTCTACTCAATCAAATTAAATCGAGAATTTGAGATGTGTACTACAAATTTCTAAAAACCAACAAAAGCTAAAAGTGGATAAAAATATGAGAGTAGAAGGCAATCTAGAGGCAAATCCCTTCTCATGATCACATGAATCAACATAATGAAATTATGAACTCTTTTTTTGGTCATTAGTGAATTTAGTTGATGTTTTTATCATAAGTATGGATTATTTGTGCTATTAATTAGCCCAACATAAACCATCAAAATATAACACACCCATTAAACCACTTGTTAACTCTCATGAAAATTAACAATGAACTTGAAAATAAAATCCATTCTAAGCATGATCTATTTACTATTGATTAGTAATATAGACCATCAAATTTTGATTTTAAAATTCACTTCATTACCATAATCATATGTAGATGAAGAGGTAATTTGTGTTTATATTTGTTTAAGCATAGCCTATTTGGTGTCAACGACATAGGCTATCAAATTCAAAGCTAAACAACAAAATATTTGCCATATCAAACATTCCATTAAGCATAAAAATAGATCATAGATTAGCAAATATGTTGAATCTACATGATTAAGAGAGCTTCATTACCCCTAAATTGAAGGGGTTTAGCTTCTTATATTTGTTATCATTTCAACAAACGTTTTGCAACATGAAACCAAAACAAGAGTATAATGCAAGCTAATTAAAAATAAAAAGAGAGCTAAACTGCTTGCATAAAAATAAAACTAAGCTACTAACATAAGAATAAAATGCCACAATAATTAAAAGAGCATGAAATTAAATTGCATAAAAAATTACATAAAAGAAGAAGGCTAAGAAGCCATGAAAGAGAGTACGAGAGCTTATATTTACAGTTTGTGCCTAAAACTAAACTAACTAAAAAGGAGGCTAAGAGCTTCATTACATGAAACATAAGAGGTATTTATACATGTTTTGAAACCCTAATCATATTTTAGGTGACTACCCAAAATAACCTCTTAGGAAATGTAACCTCCAAGTAATCATTTGCATGAGCATAATCCTCCATTTAAATGTGCATGTAGCTTTAATCATGTGCATTAGCTCTTAATAGGGGATCATTGTAAGTAGGTAGGAGGGGTCCTCCATGTTGAATAAAATGATATATTTCCATCTTATTTTTCTTTCTTCACTTGTGCATGCATATTTCCATGAAGACTTCTTCATATTTCCATTCAAATTTCTACAAATAAAAATAAAATACACAAATAAATATTCTTAAAATTAGTACATGCACAAAATGACCATTCTGCCATTATATGAAGATGGATAAATGATGATTGAAAATAATTGAAATTTTGGTTTAAACATGTTAAAATACCCTATATGCTCATTTATTTAATTAGATTAGATTAAATATGGAAGTAAAAATATGCACATTTACGTGCACATCAATGTCATCACCCCGGTTGTTCCCGGGCTTTACGGGGAGCCCGAAGCATACATAACAACTAAATTATAGAGGGTATCTAGAAAAGCGACGACATCTCTTAATGGGTGCGACCTACATAGCCCTGCTGCTTCTATGTCATTTCCGGGGTGCGAGGCTTAAGATAACGTTTACCTTTCATACCACACATTTCACTTTGGGTGCAACATTGCTATTCCACAATCACACAACTGATTTCTACTAACGTATAACTCTTGAACTCGTACGTCTCAGGAAAGGGTATAAAGCTAAGAGAAGTTGCCTTCTCCGCCACCAAACAGATGATACGTTTATAGAGATCAATCAATGTGATCTCGAAATGCAACGTCAGACATTCACCTATACAAGTTGTCCAGGAATAGGACAAACTAAAGCATCTCTCCTACCACATCCTATTAGGAATTACCCCAAGGATTTAGTAACGAGAATCCCTTACATCGAAGATATCAGATTAAGAACTATTGCAACATATATATATATATATGATATTGAAAAATTCCCCTGATGGTCAATGGCAAGCAACCCTACATTCCATCTTCTAAATAGATATCATTCCAGTCATTACTGTCGAACATGTATATTGGTTCGAAGTGGTTTTTGGATAGGAATCACCCAAATCTAACCCTGGTTCCTTCCAACCAATCATCGATAAAAAGATGTTTAGTAAATAGGGAATTAATCTTTTATTGATTAATTTCTTTTTATCAAAATATCTTCTAGAGATATATATCTTTACAAACATTCTTTTGGTAAATACGAAATCATTAAACCTCCCTTTAACTTTGGAATTATCAAATCATTTTCATAAATCATTTGAGAAAATATTATTGAGTAAATAGGATAATGGAAACTATTCTAATTCTACTCAATATCAGTTTCCATATTCAACCTTTACTATCCATCGAATAATGGTGAAATCACCTTTTAAGTTCACACGAATAGTATATATTCCCTCCTCAGAATTTAATACCAATTATAAGAAGATTATTTCTATCCAATCCATGTTGTTTAAATTTGGAAAATGTAATCTTTTATACTTAACTCGTTTCCTACATTTCGACATTATCTATCCCTCACTTGGGAGAGGCCAGGTGAGCCAGGGCACTGAGGCAATTGAACATATCCTTAGTTTAAGTACCTTACCCAGATCTCACGAGTTGAAAAATCTAGTCTACTCGTTGGCTTATTAGAGCCAAGATTAAAACACTTACTTATAATAGCTTTTCTATATATCATTTATTTAAACTCTTTTAAATAAATTACAAAATTCAAATCATCTTTAAAACACTTAATTATCCATTTAAAAATACTTATAAAATATTTGAGAATGAATTATTAAGTTTAAAACCATATTACAATTGTTATTGAAAACCGCAGCAAAAAGTGCTGCGAATAGTGTTTTAAAAGCTTTTTTAAATCAAAACGACTTTTATATTATTTGGAAATTCATTTATATAACTCAAATCTCTTTCAAATTTTTGATATATATTTATAAATATTTTTCCAAATTTTTAAAAAGTTTAAAAATATAATTTTTAAAGAATCTCTTTTTGGATTTCGAACTACAAAACCGCGATTTTATTTAAGACTTGATTTGAACTTATTTGAAAATCTAGAAGGTGAAATTTGGATTTTCTTTCTTTGTTTGAAAATGGATATAATAGTTTCAAAAATTCTTATCATGGAGAATTCCGAGCTATATTCCACTTTATATGCTCGTTTAACTTTTACGGCTCGAAATCGCGAACTATCGTTACACGATGCGCCTAGTATTGACTGGTTTATCATATTCTATTCAAATCTTGTCGTGGCAAGTTTATATGTTTATTAAACATTATCAAATCATTTCAAAACTATTTTCAAGAGTTTAAATGATTCCATATCACTTTTTAACTTGATTCGGAAAGTGATTTCCTTGTATAATATCGACATGTATTTATTGTGACTTGTTTATATATCCAAACAACAATATTTTCAAAACATCCAAACATGGTAAAAAATCATCATAAAAAACCATAGCCAAACATATATGTCATCCAATATATAGTATATATAAATAGAGTTCCAACTTTGGTTTTATATCGGAAGAAAGACTATAGTTTTGCTAACTCGAACTTTAAGCTCACGAACCCTTGCACTAATGCCTCTAGATGGCTTGACCTATGCTTGAGATGATGGTAGGTGCTCACAGCCTTGGTTAAGAAGGGAGGAAGGCTCGGCTATAGGGGAAATAAGGCGGCGGCCATGGGTACTAAGAGTGGAAAGGAGGTGTTTTGTGATAGTTTTAAAGTGGTTTGATATATATATATATATATATATATATATATATATATATATATATATATATATATATTAATGTACTATATAATTTAATTTTCCTTTTGCAAATATTTTTGCCATTATTTCTTTAAGTACGGAAGCCATGGAAATAGAAAGGAAAGAAAATGAAGAAGGAGAAGTTAGGAAATGAAGTGGAGATGGTGTGGTATTTATAGGGAAAAAAGAGGTAAAAATATCTAGATATTATTTGCACTTACATCACCTCCTCCATCACCTCCACCTGCATCATCATACACAGCCGACTTGACCCCCTTTCCATGTGCTCGTACTTTGATGGTAAATGTTGACTTGGAGAAGGCTTAAGAGGTAAGGATGTAGGAAAATATCTTAGATATTTTGGTTATTTTATATTAATATATATATATATATATTTATTTATATATGTGTGTGTATGTATATATGTGTGTATCCATGTGCATGTGAATGTCTCCATGTATGTCTACATGTATATGTGCATATATATGTCACAATTAATATACAATGTTGCACAACTTCTACACGTTGAATCGTTACGAATTCCGATTTCGATTTCCGGTCATATTTTCTCTTCTTAGTTAATATACATATATTTGTAAACAAAATTTGATAATAATATTTATATCATTAATAATTAAAAGGGCTTATTTAATAATTAAAATAATAATTATATCAATTAAACTCCATTTAAATTCAAAAATCAATTATTCCAAAATAGCGACATTATTAATGATGTCATATATACTTTTAATTTTCCAAAATAAAATAAATTATTTTATTACATATCCTCACTCATATGGATAAATGAGTGTATGTATCCAGCTCCATGCACAATGTCGGACGGCCAAAGAGCTTTTATCGATAAAACGATTTTCGGCCATTTTATCGATATTTATTCCAAGGTATATATTTTTATAAATATTTATTCGAAATGAGAATTCCAATATTATTCAATGTTTAAAACATCATTATTTTTGTAAAAATCTTATATTTGAAATTTTTCTGAAGTGATGAATTTCCGGATCATTCCAGCGGCACTTTTGGAGATGGCTATTGTTACAACCCTGGTTTAGAGATTACATGTATGTATTAAAGTTATAATTTAATATTGTAAATTAAAATATAATTGGAAATTTTATATTGTTTATTTGGAATAAAAAATGAATTTTGTGAATGAAATGAGAAAAATAAAGTTTGGAACTTTATTTTATTTGTGTGGGATAATAATTATTGGAAAATGGTTTTTATTTAGAGAAATGCAATAATTGTATTAATTGTTGCCAATTACTTCTTTTAATAATTTTTAACAAGAAGTATGTGAATTTTAAAGGTTGTTTATTTAAATATAAAGATGGAAATCAATTTAAAAATGTGTTTTAATTGTAAAGTTGAGATTAAGATGGTTTGTAATATTTTTCTGAGTAGGAAAATAAATTTTATGGAATTTTAGAAGTTTAAAATGTAGACTTTTGCATTTAATTGTGAAAATAGTGTATTTTGTAAATTAAAGGTTTTTATTAATAAAAATGTTTTAAAAATACAAATTATATTTTTATATAGTGTAAAATATTTTATTTCATATGTATATAAGTTTGCATTATTTGTTTGTATGAAAATTTGGAAGAAAAATGTAAGTGTTTTGTAAAATAGTGTAAATATGTGTGTATTTTGATTTTTAGTGTTAAATAAATTCCCTTAGCCTAATTTTTTTTTCTCTAATTGGGTCCAAAGCCCATTAGTACTTAGAGAGTAAATGTGGAAATGAAAAGAGATGCATGTACGTTCAAACATTTATCTCTTCTTCTCCAAATAGTCGGTAAGTAAGTAACCACCATTTTCTCAAATCCAAGCTTCTAAATCTTCAAATTATCTTCAACAAGTTGTAAATTTTATCAAATATAGAGTGAAAATTAAAGGTAATCCATTCCAAAACACTATTATTTCATCAAATCTAGATTTTAGAAGAGATTATCTGTTAACAGTAAATTTCTGTGTTGCATGCTTCTGTTCTTCCTTCTTACAGGTTTTTGATCTTCATAGCAAGGTGAGTTGAATAACTCACAAATTATAGCTAATTCAAAGTGCAAATAGCTTGAATCTGTAAACAAAGTTTCTGTCTATAATTGTTTTCCGTAGTTTCTATTTCTCGGTGAAAATCAGTTCTGGGTTGCATCTTTGAATGTTTATATCTTTTGATTCCGGCAATGAAATGCTGCCGGATTTCTTTCAGATGATAATTCATATGTTGTATTTGATTACTGCAAAATTTCATTGACTGTAGAGTTCGTTTGCTATGTGAAATGTTACCTCAAAAATCAGATCGCAACTGCTGGAAACGAACTGGGAAAGTTCGTAGCCTAGGTCGACCGATCTGTCGATCTAGCGGTCGACACCCCAACCACATAGGTCAACCGTACAGTCGACATATGGTGTTGAGAGGTCGACCTATTGGTCGACCATCAGGTCGACCTATGGCCCTCTTTTCTGCCTCTTTGCTTGTGTTGTTTTGCCATCCTTTTAGTCGGTTTTTGCTATCTTCTTTTGCTTATTTCAGTGATGTTTTGGATTAAGGTTGATGACCATGATGCCAATCAATAGGCTAGCTAAATTTTGAGTATTTTGAAATTCAAATTTGAATTGAATTTGAATTGTTTTTGGGTTTAATTTAAACTGGATTCGAATTGAATTCAAGTTATCGGGTTTGAGCTATCTTCCTTGTTTTTCCTTGTTTTTGAGCACGGTTTTCTCCAAACCTTTTTGAAATAATATTTGAAATAAATGAACATTTAAAAATAATTATTATATAATATTTTAAAGTATTTTCAAATATAAAATCTATTTATTTCCTATAATAAAGGAATTTCAAATATGGGTTTCAACAAGTGTTTTCGGAAAATAGTTTTAAAAGCTAGTTTTCTCTAGTAAATTATTTTAAATATTAAATACACATTTTTGCACATTCGAATGTATGAGAAAGAGAATTAATAGATCTAGTAAAACATGCGGTATGGGACACGTGCATTCACTATTTCGGTTAATTCTGGACTTGTACAATCGAAGCTATTAGAGGTTATCGATTCTGAGTTGTTTTGCCATTTTGTGGCGCATTTTGAGTTTTATAATTTCAATTTATAGTAATTATCTGAGATGGCCAATATTTGGCGAGTTTCATGGTTTGAGATCTCGTATTTTAGGAGTTATGGTCTATGAGAACCATTACGATGTTTTTATACTTGCCAATGATATGAGGCAAGTTTTGAGTTTGTGATTTCCTATTTTGAGATTTATGGTTCATGAGGAACCATCACAAGGTTTATTTATACTTGTCGATGAGATGAGACAAGTTTTGAGTTTTCCAATGTGGCATTGACTAACGGTTAGTAAATCGTTTAGTGAGAACGTGTGGTATGAGACGCACGTTACCGCTTTTCGGGTTCCTATCTGAGAGTTTGTGACACATTCACGATTGAATGCCAGTATTTGAGTTGTTGGGTTCTACGTGTACACATACTTATATATATAGCTGAGGAGCTATTTAGGGGCTGTTGTGTCCTAAAAGAGGTCGGGGGTCTCTAGTACACGGTACTTGGTAGGCTGTTGGGCCATAGATTGGGCTGTTGGGTTCTTTCATATTTTATAGCTGTTGGGCTTTTTATTGGGCTGTTGGGTCCAATCTGGGTTTTTGTTGCTATAATGGGTGGTTGGGTCCTTTCTCTTTTTATAGCTGTCAGGTTAACATTGGGCTGTTGGGTCCATATTTTATATATAGCTGTTGGGCTTTTTATTTGGGATGTTGGAGATATCTGAGTTTTCCATTTTGGCGTATTTTGTGTTTGAGGTTTCTCCATTTTTAGATTTATCATTTGAGTTTTCTTTTATTTAAGAAATAAGGTTAGAGAAACCCTTATAGCTAATTTTGGCTATCGTCGATGATATGAGGCGACTATTATACTTGATGATTTATTTTGAGTTCTTCTTTAGAGGTACTTTATGCTTAAATGATATTTATTCACTTAAGATATGGACATGCTTTTCTATTGCTTCTTCTCATTCGAGAAGAATTATCACCTTGTATTATATGCTTCGTATTATCGTCTATTCTTATTAACTGATTGTTTTAGCTAGACTGACCCGTGTATTTTATACTCGGGTCAGACCGAGTCATTTCATGTTAGATTTCAGTTATTGGACTTAGCTTTGATGCATCTGCTTGGATATCAGCCTAACACTTTTTTTTAGTTTATATTTCTTTTTGCTTGACTCTGATATGTATTTTGACTAGATGTTTATAATGTGGTCTCTGAACCACTTTTGTGTATCATTTTGTATTGTACTGAGATGTATCAGTGTATATGTATTTATATTTATGATGTTTACTGTTTTGTGATGTGATATGCATTCTGTTATTGTATTTTGTTCCGATAGATCCATTGGCCACATATAGTATTGCAATAAGCACTTATTGAATATGTCGATCCACGAGAGATAGAAAAAAAATATAGAGCGTTCATCGACGTATTCAGCAGATGTTTAAGACAAGATTATAGATGGTCGCTCCTAACCAGCCCTATTCTCCGCATTAGCAGACAGAGTTACTCGGTAATTCTCTTTGTTATTGTGGGTCTCGGGATGGGGTGTGTAACGACTCGTAAATTTTAACTGTTTTAATAATGTGATTAATTGAATTTTCGTGAAATTTTAAAAATAAAATTTTGAAATAAAAATTTAATATTTGGAATACGTCTAATTGAACATAGCAAACTGTAAATTTTCATCTGAAAATATGAAAGTTTATTTTATTGTGTAGTTCTATTTCAATTTATATCAGTTAATATTTGATGATAATAAAATGTTTTCCAAACCTGAATATTTTTCTATAGGAAAATTGTAAATCATCTTCTGAGCAAGACGACACATTTCTTTTCTCAAAATTTTAACTGTTATTGCTCCGTCGTTCTTATTTTCGGCGAAATAGCAGCATTTTGGTACCGATATCGACTTTTGATCGGATGATCGTACCACTGATATCTTTATACCGTTTTGATTGTCTCGTCGTGTCGATCTCTGTAATATGTTCATTTGTGTGTTTTGGTGTCTGGTACATGGTGAAACACGCATAACAGTTAACCATGACGGTCCGTTTTTTTGTCTTTTGTGACCATTCGTTATCCAACGTTTAAAAAACCAATGGACATTTGCTTTTATTATTACCTGAATTCAGCTTTTTGACTTTCGTTATTCCTTGGCTTTTGCTATTTCCATTTATATTCTGGTTCATTTTTCGAGGTCTCTTCCCTTCTTTGCTTCTGTTCTATTTCTAAGAAAATATTAATATATGGAAGTTTACATTTTTATATTGTTAAAGCCTGTTCCTTTTATATCTTGCCTATTCATTCCCTTCCATTCTCTCTCTGTCACGTTTTTATCCAGCCAACCACCCTTTCCCTCATTTCATCTTCCCTTTCCTGATTTGTGCTTGAAAAGAAAATACATAATATAAATAATATATGTATACTAAAGTTTATATTGACCAGGGAATATTTGTTTACCCTCCATCATCTTGTTGTTCGTATATAACCTGCTCCACCTTCAAATCCCGTTTCCGCCACCCATTCAATGGCCTTGCTCCGCTTGCCGATCCGCAACCCAAAGCAGCCCATCATCTTGCCTCCGTCCCACTGCAACCCATGCACCGATCACCACTGCCATCTCACGACCCCAGACTCCACCACTTCACTGCCATGTCCGCCAACACCCAAGCCCATTGCCCTTCACTTCCCTCTCCACTTCGCCTGAACCCATAGCCGCGACATCGGTATCACCTAGCGAACCTTCTCCTTGCTTAACTAGCTCGTGCTCTCTATTGAAAGTACATAGGTAAGCTGCTGTTGAATATATACATATATATGGTTTCCTTTGTCCTCTGTGTTTTGCGTTTTGATGTTTGTATTTATTTATAATATAGTGATTTTGTTGTTTATCTATATATACATATACAAGATGGTTTCGGTTGTTAGTATTATATAAATATATATGTATATATATTATCTGTTTTATAGTTTTATATTAGTATTATATATATATATATCTAATCCGTTTATATAAGTTTAGAGTTATTTATTCTAACATTGATTTTGAGGATAATACATATGTGAGTTGTATCAAGTTCTGCGGTTTATATATATATCAAGCTTACATTTATAAACATATTAGCCTACGTATTAGCTAACTGTATGTAGATTTTATCATCTGACAGTTACTAGTTTATAAGAGTTATAGAACTATATATATATATATATTAGTTACATCATTTTTCTATATAAAGTTTACAGCTGTTGTATATATAGGATATATTAATATATTCGGTTTTATAGGAAATATATTGACAATGTAAGTATATACGTATGTATAATAGTTTGTTACAGTTAAGTATATATATATATATGTTTTATAATAACAGATGTGAGTATATGTGCTTGTGTAAAATTTTATAACCTGTTAGTTATAAAGGTTTTATTTCACAAATTTTTGATTTCAAGGACAATATAAAAGTTTTGTGTATTCTCAGATTTGTAATAGATATATGTCAGTTAGTATGTATATATATTTGAGCGCATTATTTTGTGTAAATGATACTGAGATGAATGTAAGCCTAAATTGGTATTATCTGTTTACATAAATCTTAATATATATATGTTAGTTGTTATGTGAATTTATATAATTATAGGTATATATTATATTATAGATATTTTGTTATACCAATTTCTTGTTTGTTTGAAAATTGATATGAAAATTTATTTGTATGTTAAATACTTTGTTATAGCTTTAAAATATCTATATACGTGGTTAAAAGTATATGTATATAAATTCTTGGAATATTTACTTGAACTGTGTAATCTTTTTTTTATGATGTTGTGATAGCTTTAAATATACATATACTATGTTTTAAGATTTACTTGAATTATATATAGAGATTTTTATTTTAAGTATATATTTCTAAAAATTTATTTTTTAAATATATGTAGATATATATATATATATATATATATATGTTAGTTTCAGCTTATATCAAGCTAATTTGATTAATTCTCATCGATTCCTTATATATCAGCTTGTCCATCAAATTCGGGTCCATCTAGCTTTGCTTTGAAATTCGTGCTTGGATTCGAAACTCATTCCATCGTCCATCTCTAGCCTCGAAAAGTGAGCAATCACTCACGATTAACGTTCTTTTATTTATTAAATTTGATTTCAATTGAAACGACAATTGAAATATACTACTGTTAGTTATTTACATTGCTATATATATGCCATCATCTGTATCTGTTCACCTGTGACATCTGACAACATTATCTGTTATTTATATTGCTATATATATGCCATTATCTATATCTGTTCACCTGTGACATCTGACACCATTATCTATTATTTATCACTGATGATATATGCATGTTACTGTTGTTATATTTTTGTCATATCTATTATCACTCTACAAGTTCCCTGTTAATATAGAATTCACTATGGGTTGAAATGATACATACCCGAACGATCTGTAGAATAGGAGAAAATCGTTATGGGTTGAAATGATAAACCCAAGCAATTTTCATTGAATTAAATTTGGGATTACGGGTTGAAAAGATATATACCCGTATATATATAAATTATGGATTGAAATGATAAATATCCATATCACTTGACCATAAGGTAGAAAATTTTATACAGCACCGTTGGTCTATATATATAAATATTTTGAAAAATGATTTCTATGGTTTTGAAAAGAAATATATGGTTTTAATAAATATTGATTTTGAAGATTTATTAAAGTTGATTTGAATCAATATAAAAATATTTTTGAGTATTTATGTAAAATTTATAATTTCAAATATAGAGTTTATAATGTTTCAGGTTGAAAGATAAATTTGAAATTGATTTGGAATTCTGAATTTTTTAAGAATTATACTTAAATAAGTTTGATTTGAAATCTATTAAATTTGAAATTTTAAGATATGTTTTATAACTTGAATTTGATTAAAAAGTGGCTTAAATGAGTATTTCAAACTTATATAAATTTAAATTGGATATTTTGTTTATATAAATTTGTAAATTGAAGTTGTATTTAGATGTATTGAAATGATTAAAGAAATATCTCAGAAACTAAATGAAATGAAATTAAATTGAGATATAAATGGAATTATCAAATTTAGTTTTTGAAATGTGGAATATTTAAAGCTTTGAATATTGAAATTTAATGGTTTATTTACTATTTCAAATCTATATTTGAAATCGTTATAATTCGAAATGATTTATTGAGAAATTGAATTGAGTTGAAATTTATGAATTGAGATTGAATTAAGTTGAATTTGGAAGTCGAGTTAATTTGAATCGATTGGTGAATTTGTGGACGCTATTTTATTTTATAAAGTATTTTTTTAAAACTATATCTACAACTATTTATATTTTACTTTATAAATTATTTTAATATAAACTATTTTATATAAATCATTTTCAATATATATTATTTTATTATAAACTATTTTAACTTATAACTATTTTATATAAACTATTTTTATTTTATAAACTATTTTATTATATACACTAATTTTAATACCTAAACCGTTTAAGAGGAAAGTGTTATGAATTCCAAAATGTTATGATTTCAAACTATAGTTTCAAAGTGTTATGAATTTCAAGGTTTTGATTTCCAAAGTGTTTTGATTTTAAAATACTTAGGATTTCGAAAGCAATATAACTTTTGAAAGTGATATGATTTTGGAAATAGATTTATTTGAAGTGAAATTGATATCGTATGGATATGGTTTTGAAATGGCAATGATATTTGGGTTTTGAAATATAAACTATTTTGAAAGTTTATTAAATGACCCATCGGTGTAATAATTACGTAGTTATTGAAGAGTCCGGGATCAGTTAGGGACATACTCTCTGTCCAAACCGAAAACCACTTTAATAACTATTTTACGTGGAGTGTGATCCAGAATGAAGTGGTTGGAATGATGAGGTTTCTGGATTTGAAGAAAGAGAACGATAATGGATAGCCTTGACACTTGTGTCAAATTGGAAATGACTTAAATAGGAGCCGTGCCGGGCCAGTGAGGTTAGCTACCTCTAGCGGACACACTTCTTCGTAAACCACTCATTACTTGTTATTGATAGGTGTGCACCCTTGATTTGGGAGTGTTGTTTCACGGTGTTGCGATCGTTGCGGCGATGCATTCTCACCAGTCCGGATCAGGCAAACGGTAGTTTCACTACCTTGGGTATTGCCTCATGTGCCTTGTCATACTTGTATCCCTATACGCGACCACTACGATTTGTTTTGTGTTATACCTATGGAGTACTCCCTGATAGCCCACCAGTTTACGGTGGAGTTTACAGTGCTGTATAGACTATGATGCTTATGTAAAATGTGTTAAGGGGGATAATGGTAACGCCTTAACACTATTTTGATAATTTATATTACTGATAGGCATTATCTACTTAGCGTACACTACTACATAGTAGATAGTTTAACAGATCCTTAAAGGATGGTTATCCCAAACATCCTTTGAGTTACTTGTAATTTCAGTTGTTATTTCACTTGAGTTGGATTTATTAATATAAGAATGTTAATCCTGACTCGAGTGTTTTGTGTTTTGCTTTACGCTCGGGTCAGACTGAGTGTACCAGTATTCGAGACTCACCTCTGGAGTTGGAGCTTCGCTTGGAGATCCAGCTATCTATCTAGCTTTCTGATATTCAGTTGATTCTAGTGATGTATTCTAATCTTGTATTTGACTATTGTATTCGAGACTTCTGTTGTATCTTGTTTAACTCTGTTATATATACATAGTAGCTTCATGAACTACTATTCTTTTGTTTCCGCTGCACTATTGTTATATTACTCTGTGTTTGTGATTTTGTGATTATTTATTTACTGTATATGCTGAGTTTTGCCAAATTTAAATTAACAATATGATATTTTGAATTATTCAAGTCCGACATGTGTGGATTTATTGTCGATTTGAATGGTCCAAAATAGTGGGTCGTTACAGTTGGTATCAGAGCTTTGGCTCTAGGCAAAACTTAGCATATATAGTAAATTTAGTTATGGAATCACTTTCGTTCGGGCTTGAATTTCTTCTTTTGACTCGGTCTCCTTTGAATTTTGGAACGTTCCCCTTGGTTCCAAAATCCATAAATCTGTTCTTGTCTCTTCCAATTCGTATTCTTTTGACTCTGGAGTATCCCATAACTCCACTTCGAATGATCTCTATAATAACCCGGCGGTCTCGCCAATCTTCGAATGATTTATAAAGGGGTGAAACTCCTTTACAATAGGCATTGATTTACCGAAGATTTCTGTATCCTCGGTTTACGATGCTATCTATCTCCTGCTATGCCTGAATTCTATCTCCTGTGATCGAATGTCGATTTGCCTCGGAATTCTGCATTGATCTTATTCTTGAAGTCACGGTCGACCCGGTTAAGGTTGCCCGCGATTTATATAAACTTATCCATCTCCCTATTTTGTTATTTAATTATCTTATCTTTGTTCCAAACCTATCTTCGAATCAAAATTCTCTTTAATTTGAGTCCATCAAATTTGAATCTCTATCCTTGCTTTGAAATCCATTCTTGTATCATCGAGCGAGGAAGTGTATTTGTAAATTAATATTAAAAATGTTTTATACATTGTGTTGTTTGAGTTGTTGATGTTGATTTGGGTTTTCGATCGATTCGTCTGATCAACGTTATCGATAGGATTTCCAAAACACTTGAGCAGAACAAACTGACACAATAACATTTTCAAAATTTGGTAAATGAAATAGATTTTGTATGGTCATATTATATACATGAGTACAAGTTTTCTGAAATTAAATAGTTAATGAATTGTTGTTGAAAAATAATAATATTTGATTTTCATTTATCATTTTGTAAACCATTGACTATTTCAACATCCAGATTTGAAAGTTTAAACGAATTCAAATTAAAATTTGAGAATTTAATTTCAGGTGACTTCAAACTTTGGTTTTAAAATGTATATTATTTAAAGTATTTTCAAATAGAAATTATTTCCAAAGAATTTTGAAAGTTTTAAATCAGTGCTCTCATGTTTTGTCGCTGGAAAATAATTTCGGTGATGACGGCTGCATCATCGACATTCATTTTCGAGTTTCGAAGTGGAGAGACCATTCGGTAGCCTTGCTACACTATTATGTTGGAATTTGAATTAATTTAAATTTCTAAAGTATGACTTGATTTATAATATATATATATATATGTATATGATTATAAATTTGATTTGATATATAATATATATATATTTATCTCTAAATTGTTTGAATTTAATCGGGAATTTAATTCTTAATTTTTCTTAAAGGATGACTTCAATTAATAAATGATGCCAAAATTCTGAATAAACATTTAAACTTAAGATAATTGAATTGGAGAATTTTATTTGTATAATACCCGATTTCATTCTAATACAACTTACCTAAATTATTAAGAAGTTGAATATGTAATTGGATAATATATACAATATAAAATGATTTTATAAATCAATTTGAGTGTTTATAATAAATGTTATACACTTAATTTTAATTATAAAATGTTAATAGAGATAAATAGAATAATAAGTTAATAGAATAATAAATGAGATAAATAAAATAAATTCTATTTTGAGGGAATTAATAAATTGAAATAAAATCAACTTAATGAAATATCTTGAATTAATTGAATTTAAATTAAATTTTGTTTTGTAAGAAACCTTTTGTATCAAATATAAATAAATTGAAATTAAATCAACTTAATGAAATACTTGAATTTGAAATCAATTATTAAGTATTAATCAATTTAAATTGAAATTTATATGGTTTGAATTAATTGTTTTATTTTGTTTTCAGTCTATTTTCTTTCTGGTGTTTATTCTCCGACCTCCTTCCTTTTCGAGGATGAAAAGTTTTGAGTGGGGGAGAGTGTAACGACCCGTAAATTTTAACTGTTTTAATAATGTGATTAATTGAATTTTCGTGAAATTTTAAAAATAAAATTTTGAAATAAAAATTTAATATTTGGAATACGTCTAATTGAACATAGCAAACTGTAAATTTTCATCTGAAAATATGAAAGTTTATTTTATTGTGTAGTTCTATTTCAATTTATATCAGTTAATATTTGATGATAATAAAATGTTTTCCAAACCTGAATATTTTTCTATAGAAAAATTGTAAATCATCTTATGAGCATGACGTCACATTTCGTTTCTCAAAATTTTAACTGTTATTGCTCTATCGTTCTTATTTTCGGCGAAATAGCAGCATTTTGGTACCGATATCGACTTTTGATCGGATGATCATGCCACTGATATCTTTATACCGTTTTGATCGTCTCGTCGTGCCGATCTCTGTAATATGTTCATTTGTGTGTTTTGGTGTCTGGTACACGGTGAAACACGCAAAACGGTTAACCATGACGGTCCGTTTTTTTGTCTTTTGTGACCATTCGTTATCCAACGTTTAAAAAACCAATGGACATTTGCTTTTATTATTACCTGAATTCAGCTTTTTGACTTTCGTTATTCCTTGGCTTTTGCTATTTCCATTTATATTCTGGTTCGTTTTTCGAGGTCTCTTCCCTTCTTTGCTTCTGTTCTATTTCTAAGAAAATATTAATATATGGAAGTTTATATTTTTATATTGTTAAAGCCTGTTCCTTTTATATCTTGCCTATTCATTCCCTTCCATTCTCTCTCTGTCACGTTTTTATCCAACCAACCACCCTTTCCCTCATTTCATCTTCCTTTTCCTGATTTGTGCTTGAAAAGAAAATACATAATATAAATAATATATGTATACTAAAGTTTATATTGACCAGGGAATATTTGTTTACCCTCCATCATCTTGTTGTTCGTATATAACCTGCTCCACCTTCAAATCCCGTTTCCACCACCCATTCAATGGCCTTGCTCCGCTTGCCGATCCACAACCCAAAGCAGCCCATCATCTTGCCTCCGACCCACTGCAACCCATGCACCGATCACCACTGCCATCTAACGACCTCAGACTCCACCACTTCACTTCCATGTCCGCCAACACCCGAGCCCATTGCCCTTCACTTCCCTCTCCACTTCGCTTGAACCCATAGCTGCGACATCAGTATCACCTAGCGAACCTTCTCCTTGCTTAACTAGCTCGTGCTCTCTGTTGAAAGTACATAGGTAAGCTGCTGTTGAATATATACATATATATATATGGTTTCCTTTGTCCTTTGTGTTTTGCGTTTTGATGTTTGTATTTATTTATAATATAGTGATTTTGCTGTTTATCTATATATACATATACAAGATGGTTTCGGCTGTTAGTATTATATAAATATATATATATATATTATCTGTTTTATAGTTTTATATTAGTATTATATATATATATATATCTAATCCGTTTATATAAGTTTATATTTATTTATTCTAACATTGATTTTGAGGATAATACATATGTGAGTTGTATCAAGTTGTACGGTTTATATATATATATATATCAAGCTTACATTTATAAACATATTAGCCTACGTATTAGCTTACTGTATGTAGATTTTATCATTTGACAGTTACTAGTTTATAAGAGTTATAGAACTATATATATATATATTAGTTACAGCATTTTTCTATATAAAGTTTACAGTTGTTGTATATATAGGATATATTAATATATTCGGTTTTATAGGAAATATATTGACACTGTAAGTATATACGTATGTATAATAGTTTGTTACAGTTAAGTATATATATATATGTTTTATAATAACAGATGTGAGTATATGTGCTTGTGTAAAATTTTATAACCTGTTAGTTATAAAGGTTTTATTTCACAAATTTTTGATTTCAAGGACAATATAAAAGTTTTGTGTATTCTCAGATTTGTAATAGATATATGTCAGTTAGTATGTATATATATTTGAGCGCATTATTTTGGGTAAATGATACTGAGATGAATGTAAGCCTAATTGGTATTATCTATTTACATAAATCTTAATATATACATTAGTTGTTATGTGAATTTATATAATTATAGGTATATATTATATTATAGATATTTTTTTATACCAATTTCTTGTTTGTTTGAAAATTGATATGAAATTTTATTTGTATGTTAAATACTTTGTTATAGCTTTAAAATATCTATATACGTGGTTAAAAGTATATGTATATAAATTCTTGGAATATTTACTTGAATTGTGTAAATTTTTTTTATGATGTTGTGATAGCCTTAAATATACATATACTATGTTTTAAGATTTACTTGAATTATATATAGAGATTTTTATTTTAAGTATATATTTCTAAACATTTATTTTTGAAATATATGTAAATAAAATATATGTTAGTTTCAGTTTATATCAAGCTAATTTGATTAATTCTCATCGATTCCTTATATATCAGCTTGTCCATCAAATTCGGGTCCATCTAGCTTTACTTTGAAATTCGTGCTTGTATTCGAAACTCATTCCATCGTCCATCTCTAGCCTCGAAAGGTGAGCAATCACTCACGATTAACGTTCTTTTATTTATTAAATTTGATTTCAATTGAAACGACAATTGAAATATACTGCTGCTAGTTATTTACATTTCTATATATATGCCATCATCTGTATCTGTTCACCTATGACATCTGACACCATTATCTGTTATTTATATTGCTATATATATGCCATTATCTGTATCTGTTCACCTGTGACATCTAACACCATTATCTGTTATTTATCACTGATGATATATGCATGTTACTGTTGTTATATTTTTATCATATCTGTTATCACTCTTCAAGTTCCCTGTTAATATAGAATTCACTATGGGTTGAAATGATACATACCCGAACGATCTGTAGAATAGGAGAAAATCGTTATGGGTTGAAATGATAAATCCAAGCAATTTTCATTGAATTAAATTTGGGATTACGGGTTGAAAAGATATATACCCGTATATATATAAATTATGGATTGAAATGATAAATATCCATATCACTTGACCATAAGGTAGAAAATTTTATACAGACACCGTTGGTCTATATATATAAATATTTTGAAAAATGATTTCTATGGTTTTGAAAAGAAATATATGGGTTTAATAAATATTGATTTTGAAGATTTATTAAAGTTGATTTGAATCAGTATAAAAATATGTTTGAGTATTTATGTAAAATTTATAATTTCAAATATAGAGTTTATAATGTTTCAGGTTGAAAGATAAATATGAAATTGATTTGGAATTCTAAATTATTTAAGAATTATACTTAAATAAGTTTGATTTGAAATCTATTAAATTTGAAATTTTAAGATATGTTTTATAACTTGAATTTGATTAAAAAGTGGCTTAAATGAATATTTCAAACTTATATAAATTTAAATGGGATATTTTGTTATATAAATTTGTAAATTGAAGTTGTATTTAGATGTATTGAAATGATTAAAGAAATATCTCAGAAACTAAATGAAATGAAATTAAATTGAGATATAAATGGAATTATCAAATTTAGTTTTAAATGTGGAATATTTAAAGCTTTGAATACTGAAATTTAATGGTTTATTTTGTGTTTCAAATCTATATTTGAAATCGTTATAATTCGAAATGATTTATTGAGAAATTGAATTGAGTTTAAATTTATGAATTGAGATTGAATTAAGTTGAATTTCGAAGTTGAGTTAATTTGAATAGATTGGTGAATTTGTGGAAGCTATTTTATTTTATAAAGTATTTTTTTAAAACTATATCTACAACTATTTATATTTTACTTTATAAATTATTTTAATATAAACTAGTTTATATAAATCATTTTCAATATATATTATTTTATTATAAACTATTTTAACTTATAACTATTTTATATAAACTATTTTATTATATACACTAATTTTAATACCTAAACCGTTTAAGAGGAAAGTGTTATGAATTCCAAAATGTTATGATTTCAAACTATAGTTTCAAAGTGTTATGAATTTCAAGGTTTTGATTTCTAAAGTGTTTTGATTTTAAAAGACTTACGATTTCGAAAGCAATATAACTTTGGAAAGTGATATGATTTTGGAAATGGATTTATTTGAAGTGAAATTGATATCGTATGGATATGGTTTTGAAATGGCAATGATATTTGGGTTTTGAAATATAAACTATTTTGAAAGTTTATTAAATGACCAATCGGTGTAATAATTACGTAGTTATTGAAGAGTCCGGGATCGGTTAGGGACATACTCTCTGTCCAAACCGAAAACCACTTTAATAACTATTATACGTGGAGTGTGATACAGAATGAAGTGGTTGGAATGATGATGTTGCTGGATTTGAAGAAAGAGAACGATAATGGATAGCCTTGTCACTTGTGTCAAATTGGAAATGACTTAAACAGGTGTTTGTACAAAAAATGGACAAACACCTCGAAATCGTATGATTTAGTTGATCTTGTGTTATTCTTAGTGATTTGAGCGATTTATGCAAATATATAAAGAACAGGGGCTAAACTGTAAAAAAGACACGCAGATTTATAGTGGTTCAGCCAGAATGTGCCTACGTCCACTTTATATGTTATTTCTCTTCTCTTATTCTGATTACAAGTACATAGCTTTGATACAAGTAAAAGAAAGTTGTTTGAAAGTTCCTTCCGTGCTTGAGCTCTCAAAACTTGTCCCCATTGTTGTACCCCTGCCCCTCTATTTATAGAGTGAGGTTGGGGGCAGGGGTCTTGAATGTATATAGCTGCTGGTGGGCCTGGGCTGATGTATCTGGCCTGGCACATCTGGTTCGGCATGGTCTTGGTTCAGGACGCCTCGGTCCGGTGGCAGCTGGTTCGGTGGGATGTGGAGATGGGTTGGTTCGGTCTTCGACTGGTTCGGTGGGATGTGGAGCTGGGTTGGTTCGGTCTTCGACTGGTTCGGTGGGATGTGGAGCTGAGTTGGTTCGGTCTTCGACTGGTTCGGTGGGACGTGGGTGAGATCCCGGTCCGGTAGGCCTGTAGAGGGTTGGTCCAGTCTCGACTGGTTCGGTCAGTAGCGAGGTTGGTTGGAGTTGGTTCGATGGGGTTGGAAACACACCTAACATTTGCCCCTCAAAGTGGGGCATATGCCGGCATATGTCGCGCTTTGTTTTTTTTTTTTGAATTGGGTATAGCTTTATTCGATTCCGAGTGCGGAACCATCTGGTTCGGCTGTTCTGGGTATGTTTATAAATAGGGGCCACACTCCTTCGTTATTCTTTACTGAATCAAAAGAGAGTAGAATCAACTCTTGCCGAATCAAACCCTTGCCGAATCAAACCCTTGCCGAATCAAACCCTTGCCGAATCAAACCCCTGCCGAGTCAATCTCGTGCTGAGTCAGGTACATATCCTTTTGCCGAATGAACACGAAAATGTCGAATGCTTCCTTGTATTGTATCACCGAATGAGCTAGTGCCGAACGAAACTCGGAAGTTGGACCAACCGAACGGAACTTGAAGATTTAAACACCGAATGGAACTTGATAATTATGCGTTTATATTCCCATACTTTTTGTGCTAATATCATGCTTTTCTTATGTCGTAGATACATGTCTCAAAGGGTAGAAACTCGATCAAAGAGGAAGGAGTCTGAGGGCGAAGGAGGTTCTTCTGCCGCGCCCCCAGCTCAGCCAGGACCAGAACGTCGCGGATCTTCCCCGAGATCTCTAGTGGACGGGTACGGCCCTCAGGAGCTTCTGAACTCCCCGCCCGATTGCTTTCCTAGCTCCCTCAAGGAGGAGCAGCTTGATGTCATTTCCCGATCCTTTGGAATCGATAGGGCGCGCTTGCTATTGCCTGGGAGAGATGTTATGCCGTATGATCCTCCCGAAGGGTACTTCGCCTACAGTAGATACCACTACATGTGTGGTGCCATTCCTCCTCTTAACGCTTGGATAGCCAGATTCCTCACATATCTCAAGGTGGCCCCATTCCAGCTTTAACCCAACTCCTATGCTATCCTGGTGAGCCTCTTCGTCATTTTCCAAAGGAAGTATGGTCGTGCTCCCTCCAACCGGGAGATCCGGTACTTGTATAATTTGAGGGGATATAAGAAGGGGTCCCCATACATTAGCTTGGAGTCAGCCGTGACCTTCAAACCGGTCTTGGATCTGTATTCTAAATTCAACATGTTCAAGAAAGAGTGGTTCTTTGTTAGGGATGACTCCGTTTCAATCCGGCACTTTACTTATGGATGTAAGTTGATGCTTTTATTTATAATTTCTATTCCGATTGCGATGCTTCTTCTCATACTTTCTCATTTTTGCTAGCGACAGGTGGCTTTCTGGTTGTGGAGACTGACCGCCTGGTTCAGACGGCGGCTGAGATAGAAGCTATTCTTGGGAAATATAGATCATCTGCCTTCTTGATCAGAAATGCGATTCTTCTGGAATATAACTTAATCCTTCCACAGTAGTCAGTAGTTAAGCTGAGGGAAACAGCGGAGGAGAGGGCGGCTGCTCAGACCAAGGAAGGTGTTACGGTAGAGAGTAGCAAGAGGAAACCTTTCACAAAACCTCCAGCTGTCGGAGGTAAGAAACTCAAGAAGTCGGACGGTCCTTCCCCCAGCAATTGTCCACTTACCCGGGAGGAGGAAGACATAGAGGAGGAAAGAGGCGAGGGTGGAGGTGGTCGGGAAGGTGATAAAGGTGGCGACGGCATCGGGGCCTTGCTTCCTTGGCAAGCGGGCGAGATTCAGGAGTGGACGGACGATGCGTTCCACCAGGCTTTCAAGGGGCTGGACGGAGATCCGGCTTTGGCAGAGAAAATCGGGAAAGCGGACAAGGCCGGGACCGGTGCAAGCGAGTCTTCCCAGACCATTCCAGCCAGGGTGGCTCCGACGACTCAAGGTGAACTCTTGACTCCTGCATGCTTCACTAATGATAGGGACTTAGGAATATTTTATGACCCGCTCCCGTCCTGGAATGAAATCCAGGACCTATTGCAGTATCCTACTCCTCCCCAGGGTTTGTACAACCACATATGTGTTTCTCTCCTTTTAATTTGCCGTGTTTTCTCGAAGTATAGAACAATATATGCTTGTAACACTTTTTCTTCATATCAGGAGCAGGTAAAATGGTCAAAGCCTCAGATTTTCGGCACAGGCTTGAACAGTACAAGCTTTCCAAAACTTCTGTCAAGCCGAAGCCTTCGACCCACCGCTCCGGGGATGTAGTCGGCTACCGTCCTCTTCTCGGGGTTATCGAAGAGGGTATTCAGCAGAGAAAGAGGAATCGTCCTTTATCCGAACCTTCGCCTGGTCCTCAGCTCCCGGCTCAGCCTCTTCATGATATCACGGAGGAGGATAGCAAGTTTGTGCCTTCTCCGCACCCGTCCGGAAACCCTTCTGTTATTCATATCGACCGTCCTGACTTGGCTCGTAATCCATTTGCGGGTCATCCTGATCTGGATCCAAGCTCTCATGATATTACTTTTGACGAAGTCACTGGTGAACACCTTCTCCCCCGTAACCCCATGGTACGAGTACTTGATGAAGCTAAGTCCTTAGATCTCGATTTACTCACTACTCGTATAATCACTATGGGAGACGAGGCCAAGGCTAATATTGATCGGGTGGCGGAGGAGACCAAGAAGCTGATGGGGCATCATGCCCGGCTGGTTAAGGCCGGAGAGGAGATTGGGAGCGCCAATATCCAACTTCGATTGGTGGTTTTGGATCAGGCCAAACAGCTTGCGGATCAGGCTATTCAGATTTCTCAGCATGAGGCTGCTACTGGACGATTAAGGAAAACCATGAAAGAGGCCAGTCGGGCCGAATTGCGAAAAATGGAAGCTACTTGCAAAGAACGGATTGACATGGCTATTGCCACGGTGGACGAGGTTCGGAAAACGGATCTTGAGCAGGTGGAGGAATTGTCCGGGAAACTTGAGGCTGCAGAGCTTGCTCAAGCTAAGTTGAGGGAGGAGATGGAGGCAATGCGGGGATCCCTTCTAGCCGACTGCTCAAGATACCGATCGGAGAGAGATGCTGCCATTGGGAGGTTGTTGGCTTCCGAGGCCCGGACGAGGGAGTTTGAGGAGAATGAGGGGATGATGGACGAAATGCTTCAGGATATGTACTTCCGAACCTGGAAGCAGGGCAACCTATCCTGGATGGATGATTATCCCAGGATCATGGCTAAGATCTATCTTCGGGCTCTAGAGGAGGCCAAGGCCGATGCGGATAAAGATGGTGGTGTGGCCTTCAGCATGGATGCGGTCACTGCCCAGTTTGCCAAGGAGGAGAAGGTGGCGGTGAAGGAAGGTATGCGGTTGCTTGCCGCTGAGGAGGTAGGCGTGCAGGTAGAGGATGACGATCAGGATAGTCAGGAAGCAGGCGCTGGTAAGTCTCTCTTTTCAGTTTCTCCATCAACTTGGTTGCTTATTGCTAATGAGTCCTTTCTTTGACTGGACAGGGGGTCAACAGGACAAGGATAAAGCTCCACTGCAGCCGGCCCCTTGATTATATCTGAAAAAACTCTTTTTGTGGGTTTGACAGGGTTGTACATGTTAGTCGAAAAATAGTAAAGTAGCCTTTGGGTTATAATATTTTGCCACTTGTAATAAATAGTCTTATTTTTGACGTGTAATTCTTTAACTTGGGCTGATTTTCTTGAATGTTTGTTGCTTTTTCGACATGTCGTATGAGAAATATAGCTATGCGTATTCTTGCAATTGAGTTGTGTTTGATGTCAGGTTTTGGTTTTAAAACATAATTTCATGACTTGTAATATTAGTGTGTGGTGTGAACAAATTATAGTCATGCATCTGTACATAAAGGAAGAAAATACCGCCTTTCATGTTCTGTTTGTAGATGGCAGTTTCGAATATCTTGTATGACTGAGCATGGAAAGTAGTTGAATGCCCTGCCATCTGATTGTGGATCCACGCATCCATTGGCGAGTGTCTTCTACTCCGTATCCTGTACTTTATGAATTGTTATAGAGGATAGGAGGAAAGCTTTTTAAGTAAAATTGAAATATGTGAAATAGTAAAACTTCCAATCACGGAAGGCCTTCGATGTGCTTAAGTTCGTGGCAAACGGGTTTTGTAGTCACTTTCCCTAGCTGTGGGTCTTGGAGACATTTGTCACCCATCTTACGCCTCTGCGGGGAGTTAATTCTTTTTTACCACAGCCGTACTTAAGACACATCGGAGCCGAGATCGCGCACAGTAACTACCCGGGCCATTATGGCCCGTAATCGTGGGTATTATTCGATTTACTGTGGCCGGCTAGCGTGGGTGCCGATCGTCAACTGTGAACTGCCCCTGGCTGGCCACACCTTATGTTGGGGCTTATAGTCGGTTCACAGTTGCCGGCGAGCCTAACGCCGTAATGAGCTGCCTCGGCTATAGTCGGCCTTCTCGGTGGCTTATAATCGGCTCATTACAGTTGGCTTTAAGGGCCGTCGCGAGCAATGAGTTAACCCGCAGCAGAGGGATGTTGGGGCAAAAGTGTCTCATAGGCGAGGGCATAGATTCGCATAGTACCTGTTGGGTTTTGCCCAGGTGAAGTCGCACCGTGAGGTGCTTTGAGTGGAGATGCTATACGCGTAGGATTTCGTTCAACAGAAAAGGATAAAGTTAACAAGTAGCCAAGATATAAAGGAACAAGTTAAAAAAGAGACAAGGTTTTTTAAAGTGGTTCGGCACGAAAAGGCCTACGTCCACTGATTCTCTTTGTTAATTCACTTCATATGGGCAATACAAGTTAAGAAAAGTTTCGACGGAGGTGTTGGATGTTCCATGCCCTCTGGAACACCTCTCCGTCCACTGTTGACAAAATATAGGCTCCGTTGTGGAGATCTTTATGAATTACATATGGTCCATCCCAGATCGGGTCTAGTGCTCCGGGGCGAGGGAAGATTCGCTTGAGGACAAGATCCCCCACTTGTAAGGTACGATGCTTGACTTTGGAGTTGTATTGTGCTGCCACTTTCTACTTGTGGGCCGCCGCTTTAAGGCCTGCATCATTCCTTCTCTCCTCAACTAGATCCAAAGACATGTGGAGGAGTTCTTCATTCTCTTCTGGGTTATAGTGGATCCTACGGTGGGAAGGCACGATGGTTTCAACTAGGAGCATAGCCTCCGATCCGTATGCCAAAGAGAAAGGAGTGTGCCCTGTTGATGTTCTGAAAGATGTGCGGTAGGCCCATAGTGCCGTAGGGAGTTCATCCACCCAAGCGCCCTTTGACTTTTTGAGCTTCTTTTTGATCAGAGTTTTCAGAATTTTGTTGACTGCTTCGACTTGTCCGTTTGCCTGGGGATAAGCCACGGACGAGAAGCTTTTATGAATTCCGTGCTCTCGGCACCAGTTGGCGAATGCCTCGCTGTCAAACTGGAGTCCATTGTCTAATATGATTTTGAGTGGGACTCCGTACCTGCACAGAACATTTTTGATCAAGAAGTTAATAACTTTTGCTGAAGATACTTTATTCAGAGGTTCCGCTTCCACCCATTTGGTGAAATAATCAACCGCCACTATAGCATATTTGGCCCCGCCTCGGCCCATCGGTAGCTCGCCGCTTAAGTCAATTCCCCATATTGCGAAGGGCCAAGGGCTGGTCATTTGAGTAATCTCAGTTGTTGGTAGCCGTGGGACCTTAGCAAATTTTTGGCATCTGTCACACTTCTTGACGAAATCTAAGGCGTCCTTGCTCAAGGTGGGCCAGAAATACCCGTAACGGAGTATCTTTTTTGCTAATGTTTGCCCTCCGGTGTGATCTTCACAGCTCCCCTGATGGATGTTGGATAAGATTTCCTCGGCTTCTCTCCCAGCGACACACCTTAATAACGGGTTAGAGAATCCGCGCCGATAGAGGATGTCTTCTTGTATTGTGTAGCGGGACGCTTTCCTCAAGATTTTCTTGACTTCGTTACGCCCGTTGGGTAGGGTGCCATTCTGTAGGTAGTCTCGGATGGGAGTCATCCAAGTTGCTTCTTCGGCTGCAGCTATTAGATTCACTTGCTCAAAACTTGGGACCGTTTGCTTTGAGATGGTTACTGCCCCGAAGATGGCGATGTCTCTCATACTCGCTTGCTTTGCCAATTCGTCGGCCTCTTGGTTCTCTTCCCGAGGGATGTGTTTGACTAAGTACTGATTCAATCGGCTGAGAAGCAACTTGGTCTTTTTTAGATATGCTATGAGTCGTTCCTCTCGAGCTTGGAATTCTCCTAGTATTTGATTAACAATAAGTTGAGAATCGCTGTGAAGACACAAAGAATTGGCTCCGATTTCTATGGCAATTTCTAGTCCAGCTATCACTGCTTCATATTCTGCATCGTTGTTGGTGGCAGCGAACTCCAACCTTATAGCATAGTGTAGTTTATTTCCCCTGGGAGTGATTATTACCACACCTGCCCCGAGCCCTGTTCGTTAGATGCACCGTCCACAAAGAGATTCCACTTGATATCTTCTGTTATTTCCAGTTGCTCCTTATCCTCGCTGGTAGTGAACTCTGCAGTGAAATCAGCCATGGCTTGTCCCTTGATGGCGGTGCGAGGGTGATAGGTGATATCATATTGACTCAGCTCAATGCACCATTTAAGTAGTCGCCCGGAAGTGTCGGGACGATGGAGTACCTGCCTCAGTGGTTGATCGGTCAGAACTTTGATGGAATGGGATTGGAAGTAGTGACGTAGTTTTCGTGAAGTGATTAGTAAACAGTATGCTAACTTTTCAAGTTTAGGATATCTGACTTCTGCCCCAGTAAACCTTTTACTGACGAAGTAAACTGGTCGTTGCGTGCGGTTGTCTTCCCTTACCAAGGCAGCGCTTAAAGCGTGAGATGACACAGCAAGGTAAAGGTATAATTCTTCGCCTTCGCTTGGGGTCGAGAGTACCGGTGGTTTCTGGAGGTGTTCGATTAGGTTAAGGAAAGCGGTTAAGCATTCGTCCGTCCATTCGAACTTTCCTTTATCTTTTTTTAGAGCTTCGAAAAAAGGGACGCACTTGTCCGTTGCCTTGGAGATGAATCGGCTTAGGGCGGCCACTTTTCCATTTAGGCTTTGCATTTCCTTTCGGGTGGAAGGTATCTTGATATCCCTTAGTGCTCGGACTTGTTCAGGGTTTGCTTCAATCCCTCGGGCATGGACGATGAACCCTAAGAATTTTCCCGATGACACTCCGAAGGAGCACTTTAGTGGATTCAACTTCATTCCATACTGTCGAAGTACCTGGAACATTTCGCCTAGGTGGCTTACGTGATCTTTGGCTTTCCGTGATTTCACCAGCATGTCGTCCACATATACTTCCATAGTTTGTCCTACTAGCCCTGCAAACATCTTGTTGACGAGGCGCTGGTAGGTGGCTCCTGCATTTTTAAGTCCGAAAGGCATTACCTTATAGCAGTACAAACCTCGATCGGTGATGAAACTAGTGTGGTCTTGGTCGGGAGCATGCATAGGAATTTGGTTATATCCTGAGTATGCATCCATAAAAGATAGGAGTTCGTGCCCGGCTGTGCTGTCTACAAGTTGGTCGATTCTGGGAAGTGGGAAGCAATCCTTTGGGCAGGCGTCATTTAGGTTGGAAAAGTCAATGCAGGTTCGCCACTTCCCATTAGCCTTTTTTACCAGTACCGGGTTGGCGATCCATTCCGGGTAGATAGCTTCTCGTATGAAGTCATTGGCGAGTAGATTCTTTACTTCTTCATCGAGTGCTGCTGATCGCTCTGCCCCCATACTTCTCTTTTTTTGTTTTACAGGCGCCTTGGTAGGATCAATGTTTAATACGTGGCAGGCTATGTCGGGGGAGATTCCAGTCATGTCAGCGTGTGACCAGGCGAATACATCCAAGTTGTGGCGGAGAAAATCGATGAGTTGTTCCTTCAATTCGGCTTTTAGTTGGGACCCAATTTTCAATAGTCTACTTGAGTCGTGCTTGTCTACAGATATAAACTCCATAGCCTCTGCAGGCTCGGCGGTGGCCTCCTCCTCTTTGTCCCTAGGGTCCAATTCATTGAAAGGGTCGCTGGTATATCGAAGAGGAGGGGCTTTCTTTAATTGCTATGCTTCTAGGCTTTTTGTGCAGAGGGCAATCTCTACACCCTTCCCTTTATCCTTCCTGTGGTTGTTGCGAAGTTCAGTCACATAGCAGTCTCGAGCAACGTCCTGGTCTCCTTCCACTTCCCCCACTCCATTGTCTGTTGGGAATTTCATCTTTAGGCACCATGGGGCTAATACAATTTGGAAGTCAGACAAGGATGGCCTTCCTAAGAAGGCGTTGTAGGCCGACTGGTTTTCTATTAGCACAAACGTTTGTTTCCGGACAGCAGAGCGGGGATGGCTTCCAATTTCAACAAAAAGGTCCAGTTGCCCGAGGGGCATCTTCGCATCTCCAGTGAAGCCGTGTAGTGGTTTATCGTAGGGGGATACATCCTTCATTGATAGCTTCATTTTGTCGAATGCGTGTTTGAACAAGATGTTTACCGAGCTTCCAGTGTCTACCAGGATTCGGTATACTTCGGCGGGACCGAGCCGGGCAGAGATGACCATGGGATCCATGTGAGGGTACTGCCTTCCTTCTAGGTCACGCTTACCGAATGTGATGTCATCACTTTCTTTCCGCTTTGGGTGGCGCTCTTCTATAACTGAATTGACATAGTCTTTATTGTCTCTAAGCGACTTTCCGTATCTTTCCATCTCTTTCCAGCTTCTGTCTGCGATGTGTGGCCCTCCTGAGATGGTATGGACCACTATCTTTTCTTGGCTAGAGCTGCTAGCGTTGCGGTTTCCTCTGTCGGCCCCTGGTGAGGGTAGCCTTGGGTTTTCATTGGCAGGAGCTGGGGTCCTGTCTTGACCTTTTACATAACGTTCCAGTTTCTTTCTTCTGATGTGTTCCTCAATCAGATCTCGGAGATGATGGCATTCGTTGGTATCATGTCCGTGAGATTCATGGAAGCGACAGAATTTTCCAGACTTCTGTGCGTTATCTGATTCTTTCTTGTATGGTGGGCGTTTGTATCTAACTTCGCCTTGGGTGGCAAGGAAGATATTTTCGACGGTCTCGTTCAAAGGGGTGTAAGTGTCGAATCTTGGCCCTGGCCGATATAGGCGCTTTTCTCCCTTCTTGCCCCCAGCATTGTCTCTGGAATTATTTCTTCGAACGTCCCTCGCCACAGCAGGGGCATTGCCATGGGTCGTCTTATTTTGCTGTCCTGACTGCCCCTCAACGGCAGCATCCTCAAGCCTCATGTATTTCCCGGCTTCATGGAAGAAATCGGGTAAAGTAGCTGGTTTTTCTTTTGTCAATCTTCTAGCAAATTTAGTGTCCGGATGCACTCCACTGCAGAGGGCCATTAGGATAAGCTTCTCATCGGCATCTTGAACTGCGGCTGCTGCGGCGTTGAATCTGGTTAGGTATTGCTGCAGCTTTTCTCCAGGTTTCTGTTTGACGCAGGATAAGGAATAAGCGTCCTTAGGTTGCTCCATATGAATGCGGAACTGACTGATAAATTTTTCTTTCAACATTTCCCATGAGCTGATGGATCCTTGGGGTAGATGACAGAACCAGGAGGTAGCAAGATCTGCTAAGAAGAGCGGAAAGCATTTGCACAGTACTCCCTCTGTTGCTCCACTCATGAGCATATGCTGCGTGTACCTCTGTAAGTGTACAACGGGATCGGAGGTTCCTTTGTAGGGTTCCATTGTTGGCATCTTCCATTCTCGGGGGGTGATAGCAATTTCGATATTGCGGGCGAAAGGGCTGGTTACCCTAGCGCCTATCCCTCGATCTCTTTGCTCCCGTTGGACACACTCTCTGAATAAGCGTGCCATCCTTTCATCAGAACTTGGAGCAGATAGAAATGAGTTTGGTTCTGTTCTGTGGGATTGATTCCGTCCAGACGACCTGTAGGGATGGTATCGTCTATCATTCCTCATATTTTCCAGTGGCTGCCTTTGATCTTCTGGGAGCACGCTTGGGTCAGCTACAGTTGGCCCTTGCCTTGATCTCCCCCTGTTGGGTTCTGATCTAAGCGCTTCCTCGGGTCCAACTTCGGGCTGAACTCTAGCTCGGCCCCGTTCACTGGTGTTTCTGTGGTTAGGCAGCATGACAGGCTCAGCTACCGTTGACCTTCGCCCGGTACCTTCCCCGTTGGGTTCGGTACCAAACGTTTCCTCAGGCCTAACTTCGGGCTGTGCTCGGTCTCGGCTCCTACCACGGCTACTTCTGCCGTTAGCTCCTTCGAAGAAGGAAGATCTTTGCTGTCTCTGAGATCCTCCAGACTGGGACTCGCCCCATGATTCAGTGTTGCGGTTGGATTCTTCAGCGTCCCTCAAGCGTGACATGAGATGGTCCACCAAGGCTTCCTGCTGGGACGTGAAGCGGTTAGTTACTTCAACAACAACTCTGTCCAAATCTGCCCTAGTAATTGCTGCAGGCTGTTCTGTGGCAGGAGTGGTTGGGTTAGCCTGTCCTTCATTTGTTACCGTTGCTGGAGGAGGACGATTTACTTGATTCGTGACAGCTGGATCTGGAAGACTGCTGGATGCGATGTTTTTTCCTTTGTTAACATCTTTTCTCTGTTTGGGAGGCATGTTTTCCAAGTGGCGGACGATGCTGTTAGGAAAACTTGTTAAGTAGATGAAGCTGAAGCTTCGAGCTTCTAGCACTCAATGAAAGCACCAAAAATGTTTGTACAAAAAATGGACAAACACCTCGAAATCGTATGATTTAGTGGATCTTGTGTTATTCTTAGTGATTTGAGCGATTTATGCAAATATATAAAGAACAGGGGCTAAACTGTAAAAAAGACACGCAGATTTATAGTGGTTCAGCCAGAATGTGCCTACGTCCACTTTATATGTTATTTCTCTTCTCTTATTCTGATTACAAGTACATAGCTTTGATACAAGTAAAAGAAAGTTGTTTGAAAGTTCCTTCCGTGCTTGAGATCTCAAAACTTGTCCCCATTGTTGTACCCCTGCCCCTCTATTTATAGAGTGAGGTTGGGGGCAGGGGTCTTGAATGTATATAGCTGCTGGTGGGCCTGGGCTGATGTATCTGGCCTGGCACATCTGGTTCGGCATGGTCTTGGTTCGGGACGCCTCGGTCCGGTGGCAGCTGGTTCGGTGGGATGTGGAGATGGGTTGGTTCGGTCTTCGACTGGTTCGGTGGGATGTGGAGCTGGGTTGGTTCGGTCTTCGACTGGTTCGGTGGGATGTGGAGCTGAGTTGGTTCGATCTTCGAATGGTTCGGTGGGACGTGGGTGAGATCCCGGTCCGGTAGGCCTGTAGAGGGTTGGTCCGGTTTCGACTGATTCGGTCAGTAGCGAGGTTGGTTGGAGTTGGTTTGATGGGGTTGGAAACACACCTAACAACAGGAGCCGTGCCGGGCCAGTGAGGTTAGCTACCTCTAGCGGACACACTTCTTCGTAAACCACTCATTACTTGTTATTGATTGGTGCGCACCCTTGATTTGGGAGTGTTGTTTCGCGGTGTTGCGATCGTTGCGGCGATGCATTCTCACCAGTCCGGATCAAGCAAATGGTAGTTTCACTACCTTGGGTATTGCCTCATGTGCCTTGTCATACTTGTATCCCTATACACGACCACTAAGATTTGTTTTGTGTTATACCTATGGAGTACTCCCTGATAGCCCACCAGTTTATGGTGGAGTTTACAGTGCTGTATAGACTATGATGCTTATATAAAATGTGTTAAGGGGGATAATGGTAACGCCTTAACACTATTTTGATAATTTATATTACTGATAGGCATTATCTACTTAACGTACACTTCTACATAGTAGATAGTTTAACGGATCCTTAAAGGATGGTTATCCCAAACATCCTTTGAGTTACTTGTAATTTCAGTAGTTATTTCACTTGAGTTGGATTTCTTAATATAAGAATGTTAATCCTGACTCTAGTGTTTTGTGTTTTGCTTTACGCTCGGGTCAGACTGAGTGTACCAGTATTCGAGACTCACTTCTGGAGTTGGAGCTTCGCTTGGAGATCCAGCTATCTATCCAGCTTTCAGATATTCAGTTGATTCAGTGATGTATCCTAATCTTGTATTTGACTATTGTATTCGAGACTTCTGTTGTATCTTGTTTAACTCTGTTATATATATAGTAGCTTCATGAACTACTATTCTTTTGTTTCCGCTGCACTATTGTTATATTACTCTGTGTCTGTGATTTTGTGATTATTTATTTACTGTATATGCTGAGTTTTGCCAAATTTAAATTAACAATATGATATTTTGAATTATTCAAGTCCGACATGTGTGGATTTATTGTCGATTTGAATGGTCCAAAATAGTGGGTCGTTACAGGGTGTTACAGCTTGGTATCAGAGCTGAGTTCAGAACAAAATATGATAAACACAGAACATAACATATATTACGATACATCAAAGTACAATATGAGTGAAATCATCATTCTTAATCAAGTTCGTTTCGAATCGTGCCTTGACCTTTTCGAGTCCTTAGGGGTTGATGAATGGGAATATGTCTAGGAATGTGATTTTATAATTCCTAAGTATTCCTTAATTGATGAACCTTGTTAATAATATCTATCCCTGTGGATAATCCATTCTAAATTAACTTTCAGCTCATGGCTGGAAGAGAAAGAAGTCACACCTCGAATGCTGAGCAGCCTAGTGGCTCACGTCCCGAGGGTGTGTGCATGTCTATCAATAAGATCTTAGAGCCTGTTCGGAGCATCCAGCCTCCTACTCCACCCAATTCTTCTCCTCCGCGCAAATTCACATTTGCGCGCATGTACAGTGACTATTCTCATTTGGGAAGCTAGCCTTTCAAAGGTTCCGAGACCGTTCTTGAGGTCCAGGCTTGGCTTCGGACATGCAAGCGCATCTTCTTTCGCATGGATTTATCTGATCATCATCGAGTTCTGGTAGCATCGAGTATGATGCAAGAACGTGCTCTCGATTGGTATGAGCTTCTTATTACCGAGATTGATGAGTCCACCCTCACTTGGCAACAGTTTAGAGAGCGGTTCAAGCTTAAATTTATGACCGAGTTTGAGAAAGCTTCCCTTGCTCGTCGCTTCCTTGAATTGAAGCAAGGGAAATCATCTATTTCTGAGTATGTTTCTTCTTTCGAGTCCCTATCCAAGTATGGGCTCGAATTTATCAGCACTCCATATAGAAAGAACCTTAGATTTGTCTATGGATTGAAGAAATACTAGAAGAAATCTCTTATGCTCCAGCTTAAGTTATCCTTCGAAGAGCTTGTTGATTTGGCGCTTCACCTTGAAGCCGTCGAGAAGGAAAGGGATATTAGTGATGAGGCTGAGGTTTGCAAGAGCCCAGACAAGAGAAAACTTCCCTTCCAAGCATCCCAATCTTTTCCTCAGAAGAAGATGAAGCGTGCCTCTAGTTCTCATTCTGGTGCAAGCCACCGTTCTCACAAGACTTGTTTCAACTGTGGTTCTCATGACCACTTTATTCGAGAGTGTTCTAAGCCTATCGTTTGTCGCACTTGCAAGCAATAGGGACATTGGTCTTCCCAATGCCCCGTTTCATCTAAGGGTCCTCGGTTGGGAAAGCTTATCGTGATGGATCCTTCTGTTGGTTCCTCTCAACCTAGAGGTACTCCTTCATCTTTTCTTTAGAAATCTATGTTATTTTATGATCATTTTATTTTTGTTCTCTTCCATTCGAGTGTTTCTTGGTCACTCATATCGAAGAAGTTTGATGGTGTTTTGCTTTTGATTGTTTCATTTTAATCACTTCTTAAGGATTGCGAATCCTATTGAGGGACCCACAACCTTAGTATTTTGAGTATGGGGTGTTGAGCTTATTTTGAGTATCTTCCTTTTCGTGTGAATTTACATATTATTCACCATCTTGAGATTTGTATATTTTGGAAATGGATTGGGTTGATTGTTTTCAGGACCAATCCTATGCTTTGGAGGGATACTATATATATTAGGTATCCTGATTTGGTTGATGTGTTGCTTCTTGTCCTTCGAAATGTTGATGATAATTCCGAAGTATCTTTATCTGTTCTTGAATTTCGAGATGATGATGATGTATCTCGAATTCTATTTATTGTGACTCTGTAATTTCTGCGAGTTTGTTTTGGGACTATTACCCAATCAAGCAATCGAGTATTGTGTTAATCTCATTTCTGGCTCTTAGCCTTTCGGTTATCCTTCCACGAGGATATCTATTAAGGTATGAGGCCATTGATTGAGTTCAATTGATATTATCATCCTTGTTTCTTTCGAGATATCCTTTTGGATACTCATTTGGTGTTATATTTTGTGGCATTACTTCACTCGAAGTAATGATATGTTGATAGTGTTATTCTTCCCGTTTGAGAAGAATATCTTACCATTATCTATATATCTCGTTGATCCCTTATTTGATCTATTATGCAGTGCTTGAATCTTCCTTAGCTTGACCTTGCACCAATTTCCTTCAGCTACAAGTCGCGGGAGATAGCATTCCTTTCACCGCATTCCGCACTCGTATGATTCTAGTGAGTGGCTCATTATATCATTCGGATTGACAAACACTCCACTCTAATTTTGTTAACCTTGTGAATTGAGTATTCTGGGAATTTCGATGAGTTCCCTTTAGTGTTCTTTGATTTCTAGTTTTTGCAGCATTTGATATGTGTTTTAAGAGAAATTGGAATTCATGTTATTATGAAATCAAAGAATAATTTTGTGTATTATATATGAGAGATATTTATTTTATATAAATGATTTCTGTGTTGGGCTGTCCATCGAGCTTTAAGAATTCTAGTTGATGCGCCTGATCAATGTTATCGATAGGAATTTCCTAAACACTGTGATGAGGCAATCATACATGATAAATTGAGTTTTATAAAGGTTGAGTTTGGAAATAAATTATTTTGGGAATTGAGTAGTGAATTTTTATTTATAATGGTATATGCAGCCATTGAACCAGAGTGATGGTTAATTAAGTGGCGAGGCAGCTTTGATTACTTGGTCAACTCTACAGCCAATGGATAGAGTCGTTTACTATAAACTGATGGCGAGGCAAGCCATTTATTGTTCTGAATCTATAGAATTAAATATAAATATGCGTATTGTTAAAATTGTTTTCTAGATAAAATATGTTTGGGTTTCAAAATTTAAAATGTCCATTGGATATTTTAATGTAATATAAAAGTTATATGTAATAAATTTGAAGTTTGTTTTCAAAACTTTTGGTGGTTTGGAAAACATAGAGTGATGAGATTTTAAATTTTTTTCTTTAAGGATATATATTGGTAGGAATTTATAAAATTCTTTTGGAAATTTAATTTGTAACAAGAGGAATATGAATTTAAATTTTAGTCTTTGTAATACTTATTAAGTATTATAATAAAGAAGATTTGGAAAAATTTCAATTATTGAAAATTGTGGTTATAAAATACTAAAATATTGAATTTTGGAATTCTAAGAATTTTTGGTTAAGAGTTAATACATATATTTTAGTCCTTGTGTTATTCTTACTCTTATGCTATTTTTTTAACGATGTGCATTTATGTGGTCGTTTGAGTGTGGTGGCTTTTAAGGAAAACACCTTTTGGTTGATCTATCTTGCCTCTATTGTGTCTATCTAGCATTGGTGTGGTTCCTTCCGTAGTGTCATACGGAAAGATCATATCGATAATCATCTTGTTGATTAGAGTTCGAGTAGGAGTTGTGCTAAATCCTGACTCTACTCGAGGAGCTTATGAGAAATCAATCTCATTCGATTGATCCTTTGTGTAGCATCTTGTTGTATTCTAATTCGAAGGTGAGACACCTTCGAAATCTTATGTGTTGCTCGGAAAATTCAATGGTTTTCTAGTTCCGATGTTAGCACTTTGGAAACCATAGAATTAATCAAGCGAGGCTTATCTTGGTTTTCTATCAACTTATTTTGAGAGTGTGAAAATTTATTTTAAACTCGAGCTAGTCGATCCTTCCTTTGATTGAGGAAATTAATCCGTTGAATACAAACTCTTCTCTAGAAATTGGGAGGACGCAATTTTGTTAAGGGGGGAGTCTGTAATAACCCTTGTTTGGAGATTACCTGTATATATTAAATTATAACGGAAGCTATAATTTAATATTATAAATTAAAATATAATTGGAAATTTTATATTGTTTATTTGGAATAAACAATGAATTTTGTAAATATAATGAGAAAAATAAAGTTTGGAACTTTATTTTATTTGTTTGGGTTAATAATGACTGGAAAATGGTTTTATTTAGAGAAATGCAATAATTGTATTAATTGTTGCCAATTACTTCTTTTAATAATTTTAAAAAAGAAGTATGTGATTTTTAAAGGTTGTTTATTTAAATATAAAGATGGAAATCAGTTTAAAAATGTGTTTTAATTGTAAATTTGAGTTTAAGATGGTTTGTAATATTTTTCTAAGTAAGAAAATAAATTTTGTGGAATTTTAGAAGTTAAAAATGTAGACTTTTGCATTTAATTGTGAAAATAGTGTATTTTGTGAATTAAAGGTTTTGATTAATAAAAATGTTTTAAAAATACAAATTATCTTTTTAAATAGTGTAAAATATTTTATTTCATATGTATATAAGTTTGCATTAATTGTTTGTATGAAAATTTGGAAGAAAAATGTAATTGTTTTTTAAAATAGTGTGAATATGTGTGTATTTTGATTTTTAGTGTTAAATTAATTCCCTTAGCCTAATTATTTTTCTCTAATTGGGTTCAAAGCCCATTAGTACTTAGAGAGTAAATGAGGAAAAGGAAAATAGATGCATGTACGTTCAAACATTTATCTCTTCTTCTCCAAATAGTCAGTTAGTAAGAAACCACCATTTTCTAAAATCAAAGCTTTTAAATCTTCAAATTATCTTCAACAAGTTGTAAATTTTATCAAATATAGAGTGAAAATTAAAGGTAATCCATTCCAAAACACTATTATTTCATCAAATCTAGATTTTAGAAGAGATTGTCTGTTAACAGTAAATTTCTGTGTTGCATGCTTCTGTTATTCCTTCTTACAAGTTCTATAAGGCCAAATTCGATCATAGCTTCAAGCTTTCAACATATAATCCAAAGTTTTTGAACTTCATAGCAATGTGAGTTGAATAACTCACAAATTCAAGCTAATTAAAAGTGCAAATAGCTTGAATCTGTACAAAAAGTTTCTATCTGCAATTGTTTACTGTAGTTTCTATTTCTCGTTGAAAATCAGTTCTGGGTTGCATCTTTGAATGTTTATATCTTTTGATTCCGGCAATGAAATGCTACCGGATTTCTTTAAGATGATAGTTCATATATTGTATTTGATTACTACAAAATTTCATTGACTGTAGAGGTCATTTGCTATGTGAAATATTACCTCAAAAATCAGATCGCAACTGCTGGAAACGAACTGAGAAAGTTCGTAGCCTAGGTCGACCAACCTGTCGACCTAGCGGTCGACACCCCAACCACATAGGTCGACCGTACGGTCGACCTATGGTGTTGATAAGTCAACCTATTGGTCGATCAACAGGTTGACCTATGGCCCTCTTTTCTGCCTCTTTGCTTGTGTTGTTATGCCATTCTTTTAGTCGGTTTTTGCTATCTTCTTTTGCTTATTTCAGTGATGTTTTGGATTAATGTTGATGGACATGATGCCTATCAATATGCTAGCTAAATTTTGAGTATTTTGAAATTCAAATCGAAATTGAATTTGAATTGTTTTTGGGTTGAATTTAAACTGGATTCGAATTTAATTCAAGTTATCGGGTTTGAGCTATCTTCCATGTTTTCCCTTGTTTTTTAGCACGGTTTTCTCCAAACCTTTTTGAAATAATTTTTGAAATAAATGGACATTTCAAAATAATTATTATATAATATTTTAATGTATTTTCATATATAAAATCTATTTATTTCCTATAATAAAGGAATTACAAACATGGGTTTCAATAAGCGTTTTCGGAAAATAGTTTTAAAAGCTAGTTTTCTCTAGTAAATTATTTTAAATTTTAAATACACATTTTTGCACATTCAAACGTATGAGAAAGATAATTAAATGATCTAGTAAAACACATGGTATGAGACACGTGCGTTCACTGTTTCGTTTAATTTCGGACTTGTACAATCGAAGCTATTAGAGGTTGTCGATTCTAAGTTGTTTTGCCATTTTACGGTGCATTTTGAGTTTTATAATTCCTATTTATAGGAGTTATCTGGGATGGCCAATATTTGGCGAGTTTACGGTTTGTGATCTCTTAGTTTAGGAGTTATGGTCGATGATAACCATTATGATGTTTTTATACGTGCCAATGATATGAGGCAAGTTTTGAGTTTGTGATTTCCTATTTTGAGATTTATGGTTCATGAGGAACCATCACAAGGTTTATTTATACTTGTCGATGAGATGAGACAAGTTTTGATTTTTCCAATATGGCGTTGACTAACGGTTAGTAAACCGTTTAGTGAGAACATGTGGTATGGGATGCATGTTAACGCTTTTCAGGTTCCTAGTTGAGAGTTTGTGACACATTCACGAGTGAATGCCAGTATTTGAGTTGTTGGGTTCTACGTGTACACATACTTATATATATATATCTGAGGAGCTATTTAGGGGTTATTGGGTCCTAAAAGAGATCGGGGGTCTCTAGTACACGGTTCTTGGAAGGCTGTTGGGCCATAGATTAGGCTTTTGGGTCCTTTCATATTTTATAGCTGTTGGGCTTTTATTGGGCCGTTGGGTCCAGTCTGGGGTTTTGTAGCTACAAATGGGTCGTTGGGTCCTTTCTCTTTTTATAGCTATCAGGTTATCATTGGGCTGTTGGGTCCATATTTTATTTATAACTGTTGGGTTTTTATTTGGGCTGTTAGGTCATATTTCTGTGATTTAGATTATATTCTCCTTTCGGAGATATCTGAGTTTGCCATTTTGGCGTATTTTGTGTTTGAGTTTTCTCCATTTTGAGATTTATTTTTTGAGTTTTCTTCTATTTAAGAAATAAGGTTAGAGAACCCCTTATAGCTAATTTTGGCTATCGTCGATGATATGAGGCGACTATTATACTTGATGATTTATTTTGAGTTACTTCTTTAGAGGTACTTTATGCTTAAATGATATTTATTCACTTAAGATATGGACATGCTTTTCTATTGCTTCTTCTCATTCGAGAATAATTATCACCTTGTATTATATGCGTCGTATTATCGTCTATTCTTATTAACTGAATGTTTTAGCTAGACTGACCCGTGTATTTTATACTCGGGTCAGACCGAGTCATTTCAGGTTAGCTTTCAGTTATTGGACTTAGCTTTGATGCATCTGCTTGGATATCAGCCTAGCACTTTTTTTAGTTTATATTTCTTTTCGCTTGACTCGGATATGTATTTTGACTAGATTTTATAGTGTGGTCTGTGAACCACATTTGTGTATCATTTTGTATTGTACTGAGATGTATCAGTGTATATGTATTTATATTTATGATGTTTACTATTTTGTGATGTGATATGCATTCTGTTATTGTATTTTGTTCTGATAGATCCATTGGCCACTTATATTTTTGTATTAAGCATTTATTGAATATGTCGATCCACGAGAGATAGAAAAAATATATAGAGCATTCATCGACGTATTCAGCAGATGTTTAAGACAAGATTATAGATGGTCGCTCCTAACCAGCCCTATTCTCTGCATTAACAGACAGAATTACTCAGTAATTATCTTTGTTATTGTGGGTCTCGGGGTGGGGCGTTACAGCTATCACTGTCGATTTTCTTGTGGTTTTGTTTGCTAGTGGTAGTTGTGCTTCAAAATTCGCGTTGGTAATGGCATTTTCTTCTTTGATTGTATCTACGAGGCAATTTTTTTGAATTGAGAATCTGATAATCGTTGTCCATGATGAGGGATGAGGGGATGAAAGAGAGTTGAGCAGGTGGAAGTGAGAGAGGTTTTGTTCTAGGTATGTGTAGATGTTGAAGTTTGACAATTGTTGTTCCTGGATGAAATGATTAGATTAAATTTGGATGGTTGATTTGTCGGTAAGCAAGAGTATAGAATACTATTTTGTTTAAGATGAAAATAAAATCAAAATATTAAAATTGACCATGTAGATAGCCCGTGGGAGTCCGAGGAATGTCTGAGTTCGGTAGAGTACAATTTCCTCGAAACAATATTACTTCTTCAATGACACCGAAGGTTTACGAGCAAATGTTTTTCATGATATAACGGATCGAACTCTATGATGCAGCGCTTACAATTATAGAGTAAAGGCGAATGAAAGAGAAAATAGTACTAAGAATAACAATATAGTAGAGAGAAGTATGTAGTTTTTCTAAATTTCTTAAAAGGTTTCATATATCTCCTTAGGTGTACGTCTATAAGTTTTGGAGGTTTTCATTTAGTCCAACAGCCTTGTCTATTGGAAAGGTTTCAACCCTTTTACCAGAAGATACGAATGTTTTTTGACTTTTTGTACTAGGAGATGTGATAATTTAATATAACCATTTATGCAATTTTGAATAAAAAATGGTTGTTTTACAGATATCTTGGTCGAAAATAATCCCAACCTAATTGCTAAGTGCTAAGTCCCACAAGATGTCTCATAAGCCCATTCCCTCACACTACGTAGGCTGGGTTGGTGCGTTGCACCACCTGTTATGGAGGTTATCTTGGTTCAATCTTCACTTGCTGATAGTAATTATTTTAGTTCCCATAGCTTAGTATATAAACTCTAACTTGGACATTAATTCCAAGATGTGAGACTATTCCATAGGTCATTTAATACTCCATTCACTGGTTTCCTAACAATCTCGCACGTGAATTAGTATTTGTTAAATGTTCTTATTCAACGAAACAATATTGCATGGTTAAAGTAACACTAAGGCCATGAATGTTCCTAGTGATTATTTATTCGACTTATTAGTGAATCAACAAACTAAGATGTCTTTGAACAGTAAGCTTTTTTCCTGGTTAGTAGATATCACACAATAACATGTTTTTAATTTCCTTGGTTCTCTATTTGTGTTCGTTTTTGCCATGAACGTCTGCTTAGTCTCATGAGTGCTTATAGAATCTGGCCTTGCTATTCTCCTTGAAGCGATGCCTTCACACTCATATAGGAAATTCCATTAAAGAGTATCCCATAATACCCCACTTGGTCATCTTAATTACTAAGCAAGGACATCATTAAAAGCTAAACTTACACTACTTGCTAGTAGATTATGCACCAACTAATCATAGGGATGGTTTAAATATTAATAGTACCACTAAGTTTATCCTAAACTCAGTTGTCCCTTTGAACCTAGATCTTAGGATCTCCAGTCAACTAGGTCGGGTCTCTATTGAGGAAAGCCTTTGTTTATTCTATAAGCCATAAACCCATCATCATCGATAAGATATCAGTTGTATCTCTGGGCAACCCTTTTATTATTAGGTCCGCAATGTTATCTTTGACTTTACATAGTCAAGATAATCCCATTATAGAGAAGTTGTTTGATGGCTTTATGTCTACAATGAATATGTCTAGACTTTCCGTTATAAAGTTTACCGTTGACTCTTCTAATACTTGATTGGCCGTCACATTGTATGCTTATTGATGGCCTTGGTTTATCCTAGCTTAGGATATCTTCTAAGAAACCTCGAAGCCACTATGCTTAGTTTTGCAGCTTTGTCCAAGGTAATGAATTCTACCTCCATATTAGATCTTGCTATGCAATTTTGTTTAGAAGATTTCCAAGACACTGCCCTATTTTCTACAGTGAACACATATCATCTTGTGGATTCTGTGTTTGTCGAGCCAGTTATCCGGTGTATGTCACAATGCCCATCTACTACAAATGGATACCTAGAAAAATGTAATCCATGATTCCGTGTATACTTCAGGCATCCCGGAACTCTAAAAATGGCATTCCAATGATTCTTTCCTAGGTTGCAAGTATATCTGCTAAATTCACTGCTAAATTCACTTATAGCATTTTCTATATAAGTTCTAGTGCAATTCATGACGTATATGATGCTGCCTAGTATACGAGAGTACTGAAACTAGCAAATACTATCACAACTATTTTTGACCAATTTTGGTTTAAGCCTACGAGTACTTTGCAATTGTTAAATTATGTTTCTTGAACTTTTAAAGTATTTTCATAATATAGTGTGATTGGAACAAGATATATCTTCGGAGGTTTTATGTATTCTTATTCCAAGGATCACATTAGCAATTCCCAGATCATTCATGTTAAATATGGAGGAAGGCATATTTTTGTAGTTTTTATTATCTCTTTACTTTATTTGAGTATGAGTAGGCCATCTAATAAAGGCATACAATGACAAACTCTACATTTGTGTTTAAAATAGACACATTTGTCACATTCATTAATATGAAACCCATTTAATATCATTATTATGTCTAATTTTTCATGGCATTATTTTTGTGCTTGTTTAAACCCATATAGCGATTTTATTAATCGACATACCTTATGTTTATTTCTCGATTTTGAGAAACCTTCAGGTTGTTTCACGTATATTTCTTTTTTTAGTTCACCATTCAAGAATGCCATTTTTACATCCATTTGATGTATTTCTTAATCTAGTATGGATGTGATTGCTATTACCATTCTAATGGATGTCAAATAAGTCCAATTATTCTTTTTTCTATAATCTTAAACCAAAAGGCGTGTCTTATACTTGTCTATTGAGCCATTAGGTTTCAGTTTTCTCTTAAAATTCACTGATTACCAAATATCCTTGAGGTAGTTCGACTAATTTCCATGTATGATTTTGCATAATGGATTTGACCTTACTGTTAATCATGGATCCCTTCCAGTAAGGAGCTTTGAGGTAGGAAATTGCTTTTTTGTATGTTATAGGTTCATTTTCTAACATAAAAGTACAGAAATCTATTGCGAAGTTTTTTGAATTCCTTTGTCTTTTGCTTGTCCTTGGTTCCTAAAATTGTTTCCCATCATTATCTTCTTGAATATTGTTGACAGTTTATTCTTCATTACCCTTGTGCGGATCAGATCATTTCATTTTCTCTTTTGAGCATTGGGTTCAATATGTATACTGAACATTTTCAGTATGGTATCTATATATAGTGAATGGGACAATCCCAACAGCCTCTTAGATCTATCTCTATAGATCTTAATACCTAGTATATTGGCTGCTTCTTCCAGACCTTCATGGAGAAATTCTTGGAAATCCAACCTTTCACTGTCTTCAACAATGAAATGTCGTTTCCAATTAATAATAAACCATTAATGTATAAAACTTAGAACACTAGTACTTCCTCATCCTTTCCGATATATGCACACATCCTCTGTGCTTTGATAAAAATCAAACTATTTGAATACTTTATCAAAACGTTTTTTCCAACTCCTTGAAGCTTTTTTAAGTCCATAAATGGATCTGAACAACATGCAAGTCTTTCCCTCGCTCCCACTAACCTCAAAATCCTCGGGCTTTGACATGTAAATGGTCTATCCAAAATCACCATTTAGAAATGCATTTTATGCCCATTTGTCGTATTTCATTATCATGAAATGCACCAATAGCTAGCATTATCCAAATGGAGTTAAGAATTGCTACTAGTGAAAATATTTCTTTATAATCAACATGTTGAATTTGAAGAAATCCTTTCACAAGTAGCCTTGCTTTGTAACTCTCTACTTATCCATCTACATTTAGATTTTTCTTAAAAATCCAATTGTAGCCAATGGGTTTTATCCCATTAGGTTTGTCAACCAAAGTCCAAACTTTTTTTTCATATATGGAATCCGTCTCAAATTTCATAGCTCCAAGCCAAAGTGCTGAGTCTTTATTATACAATGCTTGTTGGAATACGAGAGAAGAGTCGTCTTCTAAGATGCGGTTCTCTTTCTCACCATCAATGAGAAAACATTATCTCTCTAGTGTGCAGATTTCCTATTAGACCTTCTAATAGGTTGCGTGTTTTGATACATTAGTGAGTTTGGTTCTCCCATTAGTTCACTCTCTATGTTAGTTTTCTAAGTCTCATCCACATCTACAACTTCATTGTTAATTTCTTTTGACAGAAATTCCTTGTCTAAAAAGACAATGTGTGTGGAAACAATAACTTTTTGGTCATCAATGTTGTAGAAAGTACACACTCTAGAGTTCTTCGGATATCTTATAAACTTACATAAGGCTGATTTTGCCTCAAGTTTGTTGGGACCAATGTTCGCAACATAGACTAGACAACCCCACATCTTCAAATAATTAAGGTGGTGTTTCTTCCCATGCCACACCTCATATGACGTCTTAGGAATAGACTTCATGGGTGTCAAATTCAGCATATAAGCCATGGTTTCTAGGGCATATCCCTAATAGGAAAGAGGTAACTTAGCTTTACTCATCATAGAACATACCATATCTAGTATTTTTATGAAACACTATAGTATTATGGAGTATAGGATGGAGTAACCTAAAAGATAATCCCATTATCTTTGAGAATTGTTTGAGCACTTATCCAACACACTCACCTCATATATCTGATCGAAGTATTTTAATCTTATGATTCATCTTATTTTCAAACTTATTCTTATACTATAAATATCTCATATAAATATCTCACGGACATCATATTTGTTATTCATAAGATATGCACATCCTAATCTTGAGAAATCATTGGTAAAAGTCACAAAATAAGAAGTATTATTTTTGGTAACTATAGCCATTGGGCCATAGACATCAGTATGTACGAGACCTAAGAGTTCATTAACACTTTTGCTGCTCCCACTAAATTGGTGCTTGGTCATTTTCCCTTTAAGATACGTCTCATAAATATAAAATGATTCAATAAAATGATGGTAGAAAACCTTCAATTTTTTGTTTGTTTAATCATTTCTCACTTATATGACCTATTCAGCAATGCAATAGATAATTATTATTAATGCTAATATTAGAAGAATTATTCACAGCATAGACATAATCAGTATCAATAACATAACTACCATATCGAAAACGCCAATACAGATTTTATTTCCATTCAACATAATGTTCATAGCATTATCAACACCATAAAAAGTAAATCCAGTCCCAGACAATCTAGATACCAAAATTATTCCATAAATAAAGTTTTTGACATAATAACAATTATTCCAAATTAAAACTAATCCATCAGACAAAGCAAAGCAATAGTCTCCAACTTTTATTGCATCTACTAGAGACCCATCAGCAACTTTAAGTCCCATCTCACCCTTTGCCACATGATGCATGTTAATAAGTCCTTATAACATATTACAAATATGAGTTCCAGATCCAGTATTTAAAACCAAAGATAATTTATTAATCGAAAAATAATTTTGAATCAAAAATATATCCATAGGAGCAATAGAACTACTCTGTTTCTTCTCATTGACAATCACTAGGTAATCTGGAGTTCCATTTCCAATACCCCTTCTTGGGACAATAATGACACTCACCCTTGTCATTTGGAGGAATCTTCTTATTCTACTTATTAACTTGTTTCCTCTTCTTTGAACCAGTCGAAGATGATGCTTTCCTTTTATTGCCAGCATTGTGCATTGATCCTTGGATGAAGACTCGGTAGATCCCAACATAATGAGTAGCTCTAAAAGGCTTACATTTAAGTTGTTTATATTATAGTTTAATATGAATGACTCAAACTATAGAATAAGAGACCCGAAGATCAAGTCCACTTGCAACTTATAGTAATGCTTTTTTACTAACACCCAACAAAAGAACCTTAGTAGAGATGCTTAAGAACACTTCTAATTTTGAATCTTAACAAAAGAAAATTATCTGATTTTTTATTTCGATTTTTGAATAAATTTAATTCAATTCATGTGATGAATTCAAGCAAACATCCTCAAGCGCCATTACACACGCCATTACTCAAACTCGACTTATAAAACAAACTCAAAATAAAGTTTATTTTTCAATTAATAAGTTGGAGGTGTGAAGCAAAGGCTAAATAATGGAATCGTCACTAGAGGTGCAAGGGTTCTGAGGCAAAGTTGTAACTACGCGAGAGCTAAAGAGAAAATGCAGCAGATGCAAAAGAAGTTTAATAAAATTGTTTACGTGAGAAAGGAAGATAAACAAATACAAGCGGCAAGGGAAAATTTAACTCAAATTTTAGTGATTATTAGTCGGATAACAAAGTAGCATTTGTTTGTTTATTGTTAATTTTTACAAATGAGAAGTGGTAGCATTTAGCATTGACACGCTACCAATCAGTGCAATTACTAGATATGGATTGTACAAATGGTTAGTGATGTCGTTCAGACTAACTAATATGCCGGCATTCTTTGTGGATTTGATGAACCGAGTTTTCCGAGAGCACTTGGATAGGTTTGTGTTTGTTTTTGTAGATGATATTTTGATATACTCTAGAGATGAGAGGAAGCATGAAGTGCATTTTAGAATTGTGCTTGAGATGCTAATGAAGAATCAACTGAAGGCAAAGTTTTTGGAGTGTCATTTCTGGTAGAAGGAAGTGAAGTTTCTGGGTCATGTAGTCTTAGAGAAAGGGTTGTTTGTAGATCCGACTAAGATTGAAGCGGTGAATAATTTGAAGAGACCCAAGACAATGATTGAAATAAAGAGTTTTATTGGATTTTCTATATATTATCGGAGATTCATAAAGGATTTTTCGCGGATAGCAGCACCGATGACCAAGCCAACGCGAAAGGATGTGAAGTTTGTTTGGACCAATAAGTGTGAGGAAGCATTCCAGAGCTTGAAACACTTATTGACCCATGCACCTGTATTAGTTGTTCCGAAAGAAAATCAGGATTTGGTAATATATACGGATGCTTGTGGAACTGGATTAGTAGCTGTGTTAATGCAAAGAGAAGTTGATTGCCTATGCTTCTCGACAGCTTAGACCGCATGAGGTTAGATATCCAATGCATGATTTGGAGTTAGCTGTAGTGATTTTTCTTTGAAAGTGTGAAGACAATATCTTTTGGGAGAAAGATTTGAGCTATATACGGATCATAAGTTGTTGAATTACTTGTTCTCTCAGAAGGAGCTGAACATGAGACAACGGAGATGGTTAGAGTTTATTGCTGCTTATGATTTTGGAATTGAATACACATCTGGGAAAGGTAATAAGTTTGCAGATGCACTTAGTAGGAAGCATCAGAATGCAGTGTTGGAAATGATAATGGAGTGGAAAGATTTGGAAGTATTGTCGACTTGTAGAGTTTAGTGGAGATCTGAGGCAAGATCTAGTGAAGGAATTACCGTGTTATCTTGTTTAGAAGTTTGACCAATAATGATTGAAAGGATTGCTTCTAAACAAGAGGAGGATCCACTGTTGGATGAACAGATCAATAAGTTGAAGGATGGATCAGACTGCGATGACTTGAAGGATTTTAGTCTTGACCGGAATGGGTGGTTGAGAAAGAAAGGTAGGTTATGTGTTTCGAATTTGGGAGACATAAGGAAGGAAGTTTTGGAGGAATGCCATCGTTTGAGGTTCACTATTCATCCAGGAGGAACTAAGATGTATCAGAACATGAAGCGAAGATTCTTTTGGGAAGGTATGAAGAGGGATGTTGGCTTATGGGTGAAGCAGTGTCTGAACTGTCAATAAGTAAAAGTCGAACATCAGAAGCCAAGTGGGTTGCTACAGCCATTGGATATTTCAGTCTGGAAGTGAGATTCTATTTCCATGGATTTTATAGACGGGTTGCCAAGATATAGTAGAGGAAATGAAAGTATATGGGTCATAGTGGAAAGATTAATCAAGAGTGCCCATTTCATTCCAGTTAAGTCAACTAGAACGACACCTGATTTAGCTAAGTTATTTATGAATAATATAGTTAGACTGCACGGAATTCTTAGTAGTATAGTAAGTGATAGAGATTCCTTGTCCACTAGTGAGTTTTGGAACAGTCTACAGGAGATTTTAGGAACCAAGCTCAAGATGTGTACCGCTTACCATCCACAGATGGAAGGGCAAACGAAAAGAGTTAACAAAGTCTTGGAAGATTTGTTAGGAGCTTGTGTGTTAGGTTTTGGAGGATCATGGGAAGACCATCTACACTTAGTCGAATTTTCGTATAACAACAGTTATTAGACTAGTATAGGGATGGCACCGTTTGAAGCTTTATATGGAAGGCCATGCAAATCACCAGTTTGTTGGTTACAGACTGGGGATAGGTTGGTTCTTGGTCCAGATTTAGTTAGAGAAGCTGTAGAGAAGATTGAGTTGATTCGAGCTAGAATGAAGGAAGCTTAGTCTAGGCAGAAAAGTTATGCAGATAGAAGACAGAAAGACTTAGAGTTCTCAGTTGGAGATCATGTGTTTATTAAGGTATCTACGATAAAGGGTGTGATTTGATTCGGGAAATTTGGGAAGTTGGCACCGAGATTCGTAGGACCATTTCCTATTGTAGAGAGGATCGGGAAACTTGCATATAGAGTAGAGTTACTGAATAGTTTGGTAGAAGTCCCCGATGTTTTTCATATTTCTCATCTAAGGAAGTGTGTTAGAGACCCAGAGACTACTAATGCACCGACCGTGTTAGATGACTTAGTAGTAGAATCCGACTTGACTGTAGTTAGAAAGCCAGTTCGGATAGTTGCGAAAGATGAGAAGAGGCTTAGAAATAAAACAGTAAGTTTAATGAAAGTCCAGTGGAGCGACGATGAGTGAGACTTTACTTGGGAAATGAAGAGCAAGATTAGAGACGCTTATCTAGAATTGTTTGATGGTATGTTTTACCTTTATGTTTGATTCGTTGTGTACCTTATCATAATTTCGAGACGAAATTCTATAAGGAGGGGAGATTGAAACATCCTATATTTTTAGTAACATTATTAGGAACATTTAATTAGATAAATTAAATGAAGTAATGTAAAATGGATTATAGGTTGAGAATTGTGATTAATAAGGGATAGCCATGCCATGTAAATAGTGAACTAAAGAATTAAAATGTTAAGGCACATAGATAAGGGGTAATATAGGAATAGATACATTCTTATACCCTAAACCCTTTAAGCCCTCATTCTCACGTTCATTCACAATTCACAAACAAAAATATAAACTAAGGCCGGCCGCCATTAGGAAAAGCAAAGAGAAGACTTCAAGAGGAAAAGCTTAAGCAACTTAATCAAGATCAAATCTCAAATCTTAATCTCAAAGCTAAGGTGAATAATGACTACATCTTATTTTTATAATTATATTCAGTTTTAAGATGAATCCGAAGAATTTTGCATGATTATGCCATGTTTTTGAATGATTAAATGTTTATATATGCAAGTTGATGATTTATGCTTATTCATATAGGTTTTATGATATGTTTTAATGGGAAAACCCTATATAGTGAATCCAAATGCCTTCATTTTAGATATAGATCAGAAATGATATTTTAGAGATGGGTTTCAATTTTCATAATTTTTTGAATTAATATGGATTTTATATTAATTTTCTAGTGAGGAAAATTATTATTTGGGTTTAAAATAATTTACAGCAAAATTATTTATGTTTTGGGTCCGAAATTAATATATGTTAGAAAAAATATTAAAAACAATTTTTTGGAGATTTTGTAGAATTTTCCTAAGTGTTTTCATAAACATATTAAATTATTTAAGGTATGGGACTTAAATGTTTTATATATTTAAAAAATGAGAAGGGGTATTTTGTAAATAAATTAAATTGTTTATTTCTGAGATATTGGTAGCACTTTTAGAAAAGAAAATTAACAACGAATAAGATTTTGACACATAAGGTAGGTTAGTTAAAAAGAATACTTAAAAAGGTTAAAAATTAGTTTTACATGCAAAATGCATGCTTCGCCACATTCGACACACTACTTCCGACTTCGATGGCTTTCGACTTAGTTCTTCTGCCTCCATCACCATCGAAACCAATGCGCATGGCATCAAAGGCTTGGTGCGCAGCGAATTGGACATTGGCGGAAGGTGGTGGGTTGAAACCAGGGGTTCCGAAGGAGGTCGAAGCATTGTTTTGTTTTAAATGAAAATGCGCCTGCTTTGCTTTCGACGGTATAGTTTTGGACTTGGTTTGCTTTCGACTAGGTCAATGATTTTAGAAGAATGGTTCTAATGAGGTTGCGCCTTTGTTTTAAGTATATGCTTTCGACTAGGTCGAAGTCCCTAGCTTCCGCCTTTCTGCCTTTCGACGCCAATGGTTTTGGAAGATATACTTAGTTTTAAAACCAAGCCGCTTCTCCAATGCCTTCAAAAGGTTGGTTTCGACACCATTACTTCTTTTCTTAGAAAATGCTTTCGAAAGAGTGCTTTCAACTTAAATGTTTTATGACCCTTTTTCTCTGTTGAAGGTAGGGCCCAAATGGTTTCGAAAGAGATTGTTTTTAATGGTTTCGAAAGGTATCTCCACATGTTTTACATGAACCCAAAGGCTTTCAAAAGGATTAATATTTTATGCTTTCGAAAGGTTTTAAAGAATGGTTTCGAAGGGTTGGTTCCCCAATGTTTCGAAAGGGGTTCAAGGAAAGGTTTTCCAATGTTTTTGAAAGGCAAAGTTTAAATGTTTAAAGATAGGATGTTAGCCTTCGATGGAAAGGTTTTTCAAGTGTTTTCGAAAGGAAGATTGAATGGTTTCGAAGAAGGGTTTTACTTGGTTTCGAAAGGGGTACTTTCAATGGATTCGAAATGGGTACTTTCAAAGGTTTAAATGTTTTCATCAACAAAGACTTGAGTAAAGTATATATAACATGGCAAGGTGATTTTGAGTAAAGCATAAAGTATATATTTTCCTTGTTTAAGTTTGGTTTAAAGGTTTTAAATCAATTTGAGATGAAAAGGTTTTCAAGGAAAATTTAACGGAAGATTACCCTAAGTAAAATGACTCAGATATTAGAATACTAGATGGGACTAGTACAGGGTCGGGCCCTATACATTAGCTATTAGCCGTAGTTAATTTAGTCTAAAATTCCAGTGTGTAGGGCTTTGCCACAGGTAAGACTAAAATTATGGTTACACACAAAAGGGGATATATGTTTGTATACAGATAGGTTATTGGTGAGCCGGCAAAACCATTAGGATCAAGTGACCCTGGGAATTGTTAAGTTAGGGATGGACCATCCAAAAGAGGAGTATTTAACAGATAGTTAAGGACAGACCATCCAGAAGAGGAGTGTCTAACAGGTGTTAGATTATTTTGATTATATTGTCTAGTAGGCCCGAGTCAGCCAAAGGTTTGTAGTTAGCTAAACAAAACTATAGTGTTCGGACAAATAGTTGATATGTTACCTGATATGTATGTTTATATAGTAATGCTTTATAGTTTTAACCAGTTTTGGTTGCAGGATAAAGGTTTGCAAAAGATATGTTTTAAAAGGACATTAGTGAAGGGAAACCTATTCCGCTAAGCAACGTAGTCTTACTTAATATCAAATAACCAAGATGTATAGTATTATTCACACCAGGCTTTATGTCTGACTCGAAGTTTATGTTTTTCCCCTTAAAATCTCGGGTGCTCAAAATTGATTTGAGTAGGCTGAGTGTTAAGGTTTTACAGGTTTTAGTAGGTTGACAAATAGAGCATTCAGAGACGAGTAGGTGGCTGACGGATAGCTATTTAGGAGTTGATGTTTTATTTTGTTTGATTCTGATATGTTGTATTAAGTCAGATATGACTACATAGTACTCTGATCAACCAAGGGGGCACCTTCATATGTCGCTCTTGGCGTACTTTGTAATAATTATATTTTATCTGAACATGGGATATGATTATGGTATTATGTAATTTGAATATGAAATGTTGTTTTGAAATGCAATCAGAAAAATGTATTAATCTATGATGTTTTTATTTCATATTCAAGTGCTTCTGATATTATGGATACCATTATCATTACCATATTTGGTCACCGAAAGTTAATACTATGGATGAATACAGCATCTTTTGCGCTTAGCTTTGGGCCTCCATATAGAGGATGTTACATATATTGCTTATGACATGTATTCTTTCACTTATTATCCCCACCCCCAATTAAAACAAGGGTTTGCTTCTCTGCTGACTTCTTTTTTTTGGATTAGAAAAATTTCCTTCAATTAGAGTGAGATTCTCAGCTTGATCAAGAGAAACTTTGTTTAAGAGCGGTCCGATCTTTCTTTATTCACTGCCTCTTACTCAATTTGAAGCTAGGGTTTACTGTAGAGTTTGCTTGAGCTTGCTGTAACTTCTTTGTATCGTTGCTGACATCTTCTACCATCGGTTTTTGTCTTAATCTGATGAAATTCTTTACGGGGAGTAGTTTTGTTAACACGTCCGCCCTTTGGTATGTGGCAGGTAAGTGATTAACATTTAGCTTCCCTCTCATTACCTGTTCACGAACAAAGTATAGATCTAATTCCATATGTTTAGTTCATAAGTGTAGAATCGGATTGGCTGTTAAGGACATTGTACTTAGATTATCGCACCATATAGTTTATTTTTTGATTGTACTGACTTTTAATGCAATTAGCAGTGACTCAATCCACATGATTTCTGCTATTGTGCTTGCCGCAATTCTAAATCAACCTTTATGCTCGATCTTGATATAGTTGATTGATTTTTGAAAACCAAGACACTGGGCTTTCTCCCAGATCTATATAGTAACCTGTGGACTTTCAGCCATCTAGATCTGTTGCCCAGTTGGCATCAGCAAAACCACTTATATTGATATTATTACTTGACTTGAGAACTAGACTATAGCTTATTGTTTTTCTAAGATACCTTAAAATTCATTTTATAGCCTTCCAATGTTCATTCAGTGGATTTTTCGTAAACTAGGATACACTAAATGATATTTCCGGTCTGTTATTGTAACATACTATAAAGCTCCTACTATGCTTCTATATTGCTTTGCATTTGTGATAGGCTCACCATGATGTCTTGATAAGTTTGAATTGCTGATCATAGGAGTGGTATGGGATTAACCTTGTCCGTTTTTGCTTTGCTAAGAATCTCTGAGATTGTTGTTGATTCTTTTGTCATATATTCCCAGGAAGTAATTAAGATCACCTAGATCCTTAATTTGAAATTGCTTGTCAAGTTGTTGTATAAGTCTGTTGATTTCTTCTTCATTGCTACTTGTAACAACAAAGTCATCAAGATAAATAATTACATATGTTACACTATCATTGTGAAACTTTGTAAATAGAGAAGTACCAGATTTTGTTTGATGATAGTTCAACTTAGTTAGAGTTGCCTTGAGTGTGTCAAACCGAACTCTTGGTGCTTGCTTTAGGCCATATATATCCTATTTACTTTGCACACTATTGCTTTCCTGTTGAATTGTCTGAACCCACAAGGTTGCTCCATGTATACTTCTTCTTGAAGTTCTAAATTCAGGAAAGCATTGTTTACAACTAGTTGTCTGATTTTCCAATTGTTGTGTAATGCAATAGTTAGAACTATTCTGATTGTTGTTAGCTTGACAATTGGTGAAAAAGTTTCTATGAACTCAAACCCTTGCTGCTGAATATACCCCTTTTGCTACCAATTTGGCTTTATATTTTTGAACTGTTCCATCTGAATTTTTCTTAAGCCTGAATGTCCACTTGCATCCTATTATATTCTTATGCTTGGGCATAGGAACCAGTTCCCATGTTTTATTCTTCATTAGTGCATTGTATTCTTCTTGTATTGCTGCTTTCCATTTTCACTCTTTATTGCCTGATCATATGTCTTTGGCTCTTCAAGCTCTATGTTGGTAGCATATATCTTTGGTTTAAAGATACTTTTTGCTCTTGTAATCATGTGGTGCTGAGTTTTTACAAGTATTGCATCCTTGCGTGGAGTGTCTTCAATTACTGCTTGTTGAGGAATGGATGAATTCAATTCTTCCATATCATGATGAGTACCTTGTGGCTGACAATGGCTGTGACTTGAGTATGCAGGTGGATCTGAAGCTTCATGACCTGGTCTAGGATCAGACACGGCATGTTGTGAATTTGATTCACTCTGAGCATCTCCTATGTGATCTTCAGTAAGCTGATCCTGATATATGGGTATTGTTGGTATTGAGACTTTTGGATTGTAAATCTTTTATGAGGTTTTCACTATTGCACTTGAGATAGAAAACTCATGTTCATTGAATATGACATGTCTAGATACTATTACTTTTCCATTGCTGCTTAGACACTTGTATCGTTTTTGATTTTCTACATAACCAAGAAATGTGTAGAGAGATGATATGAAGTCTAGCATGTGTGAGTTATATGGTCTAAGCTAAGGGAAATGTAAACAAACAAAAAATTTCAGACTATGATAATCTAGCTTTATATTGAGCAACATTTCAATTCGGCTTTTGTCCTTCAGAACTTTGGTTGGCAATCTAGTTCTTAGATATACTACTATGCTAAAAGCATTTGGCATGAATTTTAAAGGTAAAGATACTTGAGCTAATATGTGATACCAGTCTCCACTATATGTCGATGCATTTTTTCTACCATCCCATTTTGCTCTGAGGTATGTAGGCATGTTGTTCTGTGAATTATTCCTCTTCTTTTAAAGTATTCACCGAGGGGCTTGTATTCTGTTCCACCGTCTAATTGAAAAATCTTAACTTGATGGTTTGTTTTCCTTTCAACTTGTGTTATGTAATGGATTACCACTTTAGATGTTTCTAACTTTGCCTTAAGAAAGTATATCTAGTGGTACCTGGAATAAGCATCAACAAAAGATACATGATAGTTGAACCCATAATTGGAATTGATGGGTGCAGGACCCCATAGATCCGTGGCTATCAATTTTAGTGGTTCATTGTATTTGGTTTCAGAGTCAGTAAAGGTAAGTTTTTGACTCTTACCCATTTGACAACATGTACATACATAAGACGACTTGGTACTTTCAAAAGGAATTTTATTATCACATAAGATTTTCTTTACAATATTTGCACTAGGATGTCCTAACTTGTGATGCCAAATATCAAATTTATTTCTACTCTTTCTACTTTTATTAATGTCTGAATAGTTACAATAATGCTCCTTATTCCTAGAGATTTTTGAATCAACAAGGTTGAATTTGTATAGTCCCTTATAAACTTCACTCGGCAAAATAATTTCAATAGTAAATCTGTCTCTAACCAAACAATACTTAGGATGAAATCCAAAATAGACATTATTATCATTGGCAAATTGATATACTCTCATTATGTTTTTCCTGATTTGTGGAACTCTTACCAAGATGTTAAAATATAACTTCCTGTTAACTTTGATACATCCTAAACCAATATAAGTATTCTTAACTGACTCACCATTGCCCATATGTATGGATTTATTACCTCTATATTCCTTGTGTCAAAGGTTCAGATTATCCAGCTTGTTTGTTACATGGTTTGTAACTCTAGAGTCAGGATGCCATCACCCATCTTGTATGTCCTCTAGCTTTGCAATATCACTTTGATGATTTTTTGCACCATCTGATTTGCCTTTTGTTTCTGACTGTATATTTGCTAAGTTTGCACTTTGACTAAAATTTCTTTAGTAATTTGTTTGTTGACTGGGTGTGTGATTAGCATCAAATCTAAAGTACCGTTTATTTGCTACATGTCCATTATTTCTCACAAATCTGGAATATCAATCTGTTACTGTTGTTCCATCTACCCCCTCTACCTCTTGCTTTAGAACTTGAACCACCCCTTTGATAGTTTTTATTGCTACTGTTTCTATCATATCCTCTGTTTCTTGATGCAAGATTAACTATTAAGTCTACACCAATTGGTTTCTTTTGCCCTATCCTTCCTTCACGTGCAAGAAGTGTTGCATGTACATATTGTATATTGGGTATTATTTCTCTTGATGAGATTACTGCAACTACTATCTCATACTCCTCAACTTGGCCATTAATATGGTAAGTATAAGTTCTGTCTCAAAAAACTTATGCATTGCTGCATCAAGAAGATCACATAGTGACCTAATCTTGGTTATATATTCTCTCATAGACATGTTTTCCTTCTTTAAACTTTTCATTTGTCATTTATAATACATAATCTTTGCTGCTGATTATGAGCAAAAAAAATTCCACTATTGCACAAATGTAATGTGCTATTTTGCATCCAACTAATTGTGGTAGGATAGGTGCTAATTGAAGATAGTAGCCAAGATGATAACTAACTATCTTGTCTTTGATGATTTATGAATTCTTTGTTATTTATTAGTCTTCTTTCATTGCTTTTTATCATTCTTTCTAGAATAACTATATTTCCTTTGATGAAATCATCAAGATCATAATCTCTTATAGTTGTTTAATTTGAAACTTCCATAGGAGGTAAATATTCTCATCCAATTGAATGGTTATGATTTGACTCTTGGGGTTCACAATAGTTATGACATCGGTTTAGTTTTGGGTTTCTTGGAGCAAGTAGTGATATTGAAGATTCATCTTCATTTCCTTTGGCCATTGTTTAAGAAACAAGGCAGCTGTTAGGTGAAGTGAGTGATTTTCAAATAAGATCCGATGAGGATGATGCTTTTTAGAGCTTTTCTATTAATCTGAACAGTGCAGCCAGATCACTAGGAGGATGAGAAGGGTTTTGATTGGGTTCTTGGCAAGGTACTATAAGATAAGAACATGATTCTTGAAGGCATTGAAAGGTTCTTGATAGAATAACTACAGGTTTCTTAAATGATGGAGATCAAACTCTGATATGATAATTAGGGTGTAGCCTGGCATCAGATGATGATTCAGATTCAAATGGTATTTCAAGCGAGGCACTTCTACCATTAGGCTGTGATGCTCTGATACCAAGTTAGAAAACTAATAGAAAACTGATTTTGAATTTTATTGATAGAAAAGCAATTGTGTACGTTATGTTACACTGCTATGTATTTATAGTTTTTTGCAACCAAATTGGTCACAAACACCCAAGAGTAGATTTATGTAGAGAAGTAAGTGAAGAAAGTAAAATTAAAACTAAGGAATAGAATGAAGTAATAGCCTAATAAAACCAATAATCAAGAACACAGAGATTTATTGTGGTTCAGCGTTGTATGCCTACGTCCACTTCGAAGATTATCTTTGTTGATCAATTAATAATCTAATTATAGTAGCCAGGAATAGGAAAGACTTGATTACAATAAAGAATAAGGTAAATAGCAGCGTAAAGATCCTCAGAATGACCCCTTAAGCCAGTATTTATAGGTGAAGATGACTACATATCTCTCTGAAACTTCGGCTAAAGGACCTTTTAATCCACATAGGCCCACCGGAGGGGTCGCTAGGCTCAATTCCCAATGAAGAGGGATCGGTATCGATCCCTTCATTGGTCAATTTTTGGGCAGCGATCCCTATGGTGGCTTCTGCATGCTTAAATATATTGGCTCTTAAAATATCATGTCATTCGGACCACTAGAGCTCAAGTTATTGATTGATCTTTGACTTAACTCCACTTGTGAGCTGCTTTCTGCCGAACTCACTAAATGATTATATACCGATCCCTCTAGCTTTGCCCATTTGATATGCGATCCCTAGGGTAGGTCCCCTAGGGTCCATATACCTTGCTCTCCAAATTTTATCTACCATGGACTTGTAGATCTCAAGATATTGATCATTGAATGCGAGAATGTATTTGGCCTTTAATATATGTCGACCCCTATTCAATGAAGCTTGCCGACCCATCTTTTCAAATGAAGCACAGCGATCCCCCTAAACTGAACATGCCGACCCCTCTTTGGTGAACCTAAGTATGCCGATCAAAATCAATCAACTATGCTGATCCATCCTACCAAACTATGCCGAGCCCTTCTTTACGAGCTGAAGTATGCCAATCCCTCTCAAGGAGCTAAGCCATACTGATCTCTTCCATTCACTAAGATATATTCCATACTTTAAGCATTTTACATTGTTTATCTACCAGTTCCGTTCAATTTTGACTTCCAAAGTATGTCTTGTGAGTAACACTTGCCCCTCCAAAGTACGTCTTGTGAGTAACACTTGCCCCTCTAAAGTAACTCGTGCAATCAGTTCAATATAGCCAGACTAGAATGTCGGGTAACACTTGCCCCTCCAAATTACATCTTGTGAGTAACTTGACATGCTTGAATTGAAACAAGTATAAATTATCGGAAAGAGGTCCGTCTAGCTTCCTGAGTGATTGTTATTCCTTCATCGTATCGGTTTTCCAATGTGTTAAATTTTTCATTGATTTCCATGACGCTTGGTCGATTCCGATGGAATAAATCTAGTGCTATATTCTAGCAATATATATAAGTCTGGTTCTGCGAGACTTACAAGCTTTTGCTATCTAGTCCAGCCTTGACATGAAGGCTTTAGGTTTGATTCCAATTTCTGTTGATTTCAAAAAATTAAACTTTTACGTCATTCACGTGCACATTCATATACACGTTTTTGTTGTCAGCTCCGATACGTGTTTGAACACTTACGGGTCGTTGCCAATTTCTATAATATTTTGTATGTTCATGTTCATAGCCAACTTTTACAACCATGCTTGTTGTTTTATTTTTATTCCCTTTTTTTCTCTCTTTTTTATATATAGGGGTCGACATGCATTATGTTAATCCCTCTTTTTATTCATGCTAATAGGGACTGGTAAGCTTCTATGCCGATCCCACTCTCCTCAATTTGCACTTAGAACTTTAGGCCGAACCCTTAGCCTATGTATATAAAGCAGCGTGCTTACTTCCCTTCTCCTTCACTTATTTCATTTCCTAGTTTTTTGCTCTGAACCCTTGCTCTAACTCACGAACCTAAGCAGAAATACGCTTCTACTCACACTTGATTCTCCTAACCTTCCATCCTTCATAAATTTATTTCACTTACCCTTTGAATTCATGTATATCCAAACACTCACCTTCACTTTAATTCGAACATCCATATTGGTAAGATTTGAAATACACCTTTAATCATACGATGAGATCTTGGGTTTCTAAGTAGTTGGTGAGTGTTCGAGGTCGTGAAGGCGAGCGATTTCGGAGGGATTAATGATTATTGGGTAAGTGGTTCGGTAGATTGAGTTAAGATATTAGAGAGGAGCGGAAGAAGAAAGGTTAGGGTTCGACGAGGGGTTTTGATGGAAAAAGGTCAGGAGTGATAGTATAAATAGGCCGGCATACAAAAATAGCTTAGAGGCAGGGATCGGTGGTATTGGATTTGGAAGGGAGAGATCGGTCTTAGTGAAGCTAGGTGAGGGATCGGTGGGATATGTTTCGTTTGAAGGGATCAATAGTTTGAGGAGTAAAGGCTCTGTAGTGATGTCGTAGGAGATTGGTCGGCCTATCTTTAGGGGTTGGTTGGCCTTAGTTGAGGAGAGGGATCGGTAGAGGGTGTCTTTCTAAGGGATCGGTCATGGTAGAATAGGTATCGGTATTCCCTGGTGAAATGAGGGATCGGTATAAAGTCTTTAGGATAGGGATTGGTACACTGGTTGGGGTCGACATGGAGTCAAAAATTTGCTTCTGAAATTGTGAACCAATCTGACCTAATTTATTTGATCAATAACCATTAATTTGCCTTATTGACCTTGGACATATGATGATGATAAACAATATAACATGCATATCCATTGTTGTACTTGAGATTAAGCAATCAAATTCTCAGAACTTTCAATATATACTAAAAACTTGAAAATGAACTTCAATGACAAACTTCACACTTCGATATGCCGATAGTCAATCCCAATGCTTTTATAACCGATCAATCCTTTTGCCAGTTGAGACGGTCAACAATGACAGTCTATCTTGATCGAACTCCTAAGTCTCATCGTTTAATTTCGTTCTTCTGATTTCTAACTGTTTATATCTATTATACACTGCACTGCACTACACTAGCTCACACTGAGCATGGGGTGAACAGGTTATCTTTTCTAATCTCGATCATCTGCTGAGTACATCTAATATGGATTCCAGACGCTCAAAGCATTCAGCATATATGTCTTCTGATCCGGTAATGCAACACATCGGTTCTGAAGCAAAATTGAGTTTCGCAACTTTATCCGGCAGGCTTTCTCCCAACATAAGTGGAACAAACAGAAGTTTCTGACCCACGGGCCGACCTTTTCTCAGATATTCCAATCCTCCTGACAGACGACATAAGTCCTGCTCCTTATGCAGTAGAAGGTGCTATTCTTCTAGATAACTTACTAGACTCACATGCCTCCCGAATTGGCAAGGCAACTCTCTATTGGCTATGTTCTATTCATGGATTCCATTTGTAGTTGTCTTGGTTCCTTCAAGAAAAGACAGGCCCGACTTTCCCTCGAGGGGGTACACGGTGTGTCATAAATTTATGTGCTAGGCCGGATGCTTACCGCCTTTTAACTCGTTTATCTGAGAGATGCTGAGATACCTTGGGATAGCCCCAACTCAACTCTATCCAAATAGTTACGCTTTTATACATGGGAGCTTCTTGCTATTCATGAGTGTTTTATTTCATCTGCCGACTCCCAAAAACGTAAGGTTCATTTACAACCTTAAACGGCGATCGGGAAGTCCCTCTTACGTTTTCCTTGAACCCTCGCCGACCTGAAAAATTCCGACATGCACTTGGAACAAACTTTCTTTGTTTAATCATGAATGGTTTTATGTACGTTGCCTTCCTGGTTTTGCGAGGCGATGGTTAGAAGGACGTAAGTATTACCTTCATTACTTTCTCGAGTTCACCAATCCATGTCATAACTTTTCCTTTTAATTTACTAACATTTGGAGTTCTTTCAGGTGTTCGCCCATGCCCTAAAGGCGTCGATTTTTGAAGAGCCATTGCTGCCATTCGCGCTACCCTGTCGAAGACAAGGACATCAAACTTCTTATAACTGACGAGCTATTATCCTTATTCGGGCTGTTGGAGGAAGGCCTTAGTATCGGAATCCCCGAAAATGCAGCATTGCCGAGGAATGTTGCAGAACAAAGAAGGGATACCATCAGTACCGTTGTACCCTTGCCAAGAGGACTCGAGACGACACTGAAGAGGGTGAGATTAGGGATTCCAAGCAGATAAGTCGGGCGACGTTGATGCAAGCTCAGGGAAGGCGCCAATGGTTGAACCATCGCAAGGTGCACAATCCCGAACACCCACTAAAAGAAAGAAGAGGCTAGCGTACAATCTTTGTAGAAGTAAAACCACCGTGGATCCAGAGTTCGTTATTACTCTTGGTTAAGAGGAACCATCTTCTCAACACTTGGAAATTTCGTTGAAGGGATTTTCAAATCTTCCAATTCCGGATGACATCATGACCTGCGACTTTCTGAATATCAACATTAAAGGACTTAAGTCTCCCATTGGGAGTGGTGAAGGCATTCATCCTTCTAATAAAGGAAAGAAAATGCCGATGAGCAAGGCTACCGCCACCGGCCTATTTGGGGAAACACTAGGACACTCACAACCACGCACACTGCACTACACACATTTTGTTAAACTTTCATTCAAAAATTATTCATACGCTCTCATTTGGTCTTTGTAGGTGCTATGTCTCGGTCCAGAGCCTTTGATCACTTAAGAAGTTCTTCATCATATTATCGATCTTGCCAGGATTCGGAGTTTGGTCGACGCAAGGAGAGAGATGAGGCATGGTATAAAAGCTATCACTCAAGGGAATCTTCTTCTTCTAAATGCAAATCCCAATCCTAAATATCACATAAGGAGAACAGTCTAACTTTCCTGCTTATAGTGGAGATCGGCCTCCTTTCTGTGGCCCTCATATCACCGCATCTCACTGCAACATTCCAGCTCCTCGAGCTCTAAGCAATCTTGCAAACGTCGATTAAGTAAACATCTAATTGCTACTTCTGATCCGCTTTTGCCGGCTATTTCTCCCGATGTTTCTACAATAGAGAAGTTGGCCGAGCTTAAGGCCACTTTTTCACAAATTTGTTTTAATGGGCTCAAATTCCATCGATTCATGTAATTCCAGAGCACGCCTAGGAGAGTTCTCTTGCTGGCATCAATGATGTATTTGTGCAGCACACATCGTCCCTACATTTGGAAGAAAAAGTCTCCAAAGTATACATTGAGCGACAATATGAGATGGACCGCCTCAAGTAGGAAGCTATACGCGATAGGACATAATTAAACATTAGGATGCCGAATTTTTATAGTTGAAAACACAACTTGCTGAAGTGGAAAAAAATGCTAAGGAAACCGCATAGGCAGTGAGCCATTTGGAAATTTCTCACAAAATGGAACTCGACGCAGCCTTTAACCGTAGTTGGGCATCGGCTCTAGAAAAAGTCACCTTTCTAAGGAAAAAGACGCTCTGGCTCACCATGCTACGGAACTTGATGAACTTTTCAAAAGGGAAAAGGAGAAGAAAATCGAAGCCCAAGAAGAATCGTAGAAGTACTGCGAAGAGGTTGTTGAGGCGAGGCGCCTAAAAATCAGGCTTGATGGACCGTTCGCAAAAATTGAAGCTCTTAAAGAGGAAGCTCGAGAAGAAGGACGCAAAGAAATGATTAAACAGATTGAATCCCAAGTGGAAGCTACTAAAGAATCCGGTAGGAATGAAATCAAGGACTTGTTCGATCCATTGATCGTCGAGTATAACGCAAAGTTCTTATCCATCATGACTTAAATTATCTTGGCGAGGGTTACCTTGAATCACTTGCTGAAGCTTGGGAGCTTGTTGTCAAGATGAAGAAGACGGAAATGGATGGAGGCGAGCTCAACAAAGAAGAGTTAATGTGGGAAATTCTTCATGGAAACGAACCCTTGGATTTGGTTACCGCAAAACTCCGATACTTCAATGTTTCTACACCTGTCGAGAAAGGAGAACATATTGCGGGATCTTCAAGGGCCGATCCTAAGGGTCCCTCTTTATCTCAAGTAGCTGGAACGTCAATCTCCCTTGACACAGAGCAGGATTTGGGCTACAATCTAGACAAGCCCGGCTACTAATCCAAGATGTTGTCCCTTATTTTAGAAGGAGGTACCCCAACAACCAAGGAGAGCCAACTGGATGCGGGTACCGCATTTTACTCCTTGGTATATAAAAAGTTCTGTTCTTCACGTGCAATGTTTTTTGAGCTAATCACATTGTTTAAAAAAAAATTGCAGGTCTTCCAAGCCCTAGTCAAACTCCCAAAAGTGATGCTACTACAGAGCAACAGGAGAAACCGGTTGAAGGTCCAGCAGTTGATGATGTATCGCGATGCTCAAGTCATCGGTGCTCTTGATGACGATAAAGTCGAAGATTCTCTCCTAACATATGAGTCTGACAACGTAATGATTACTAGCGCCTCCGAGCACACCGCCAAGATTAGCTTGAAAGTGCAGATTGGAAATGAGGAGTTGCTGAAAAGAAAAGTTAAAACTGAGCCCGTCGAGGTGGACATTGACGATCCTCATCTTGTGCCACTGCAAGTTATTCCACCTGGCGGGTTGATTCCCAGTGAGCTTCCTCCTACCTCTGTAAGCTCTCCTGCTAAAGTTGGTAAGGGATCCTGAAAAAAAGCACAAGTTGCACTACTCCCAAAAAATCCAAGAAAGAGAAAAAGTGAAATAAATAGTAGTCACTTCAACTCAATATGCTTATAATTTGCACAATTGTTTCTTTCATTAGCTATGGTTGTACGGGCATGAGTCCCGATTTTCGAAATAACTTGTACTGCAATCTCAAAACCTGCTATTTGAATAAAAGATTTTTGTTTTATGTTGATCTTTCATATGAATTGTTATTTAAGTAGTTCAAGTATTACTTTCCATTTAATGTACTTATAATTCATTGTTCATAAATTCTGGTAATAATCCACTAACACTATCCCAGGGACTCCAAGTGGTCGTGGCCTCAATTCGTATCAAACACTAGGCTCAGGCCTTAGTGTTACGCTGTCAAATTCAACGAATTTTGAGTAATTATACCCCTGGTTTTGATTTAGCATGGTCAGGTGTTGGATGGTCGAATTCCATCCTTAGTGAGTTTATACTCCTACCGTTTGTTTTAGGCCGAATTTTGTGGAATAGAGAACGGTTGAATTACACTCATCTATTCATTCGTTTACATATCCACACTTTGGGGATTAGATTTAGTTGATGGGTGGTTGAATCGCACCCAACTTATGTTTATACTCTTGTCCGCACTCTGGGGACTGAGAGTTGTTTCGCAGGTGGATGATTCACATCCAATTTACGTTTATACTCCAGTCTGCACTCTGCAGACTTAGAGTTATTTTGCGGGTGGTCGGTTCACACCCGATTTATGTTTATACTCCAGTCCGCACTCTAGGGACTTAGATTTATTTCACGGGTGGTCAGTTCACACCCGATTTATGTTTATACTCCAATCTGCACTCCAAGGACTTAGAGTTATTTAGGAGAGTAGTTTGACCGCACTCTCTTCGATTGATTAATTTGCCCTTCAAGATTTGGGGTTTGGTTTAATGTGCGATCGGTCGTCTCTTGGTCGCTTTGATTTTGTCTCTGTTCCATAGTTGGGTAGGAGTTATTTGATCATCAGATCATCGGCCACATTCATTCCTTATTGTGTATCCCGTCCTTTGGATTGTGAATGAGAGTCATTAAACGAACAAGTTGATTGAGCTCATCTTGTTTGATCCTATTGGGAGTTACCATGATTGATTGATTTCAAACTTTGGGAGCTACTTCACACATATCGACACCAATCAGTTTCGCTATGTAATTAGCATACAATGCAATAGCAAACATAAATACAGAGGAAACCTGAAACTTTATTCATTAAATGGAAAGGAATAACAAAAACTGTCTTATTACACATTAGGAAAATGAAATGCTAAAGCAGATTCTGAAAGTAAATACAACTGAAATGTAAAGAAATAAACTAAGTGAAATAGCATGTAAATGTTTGCTATTCCACGCCCCTGGAAGTGTAATGCCATCGACAGTCGCTAGCCTGAAAGTTCCTTCTCCAAGCCTCTGTTCACTAACATATGGTCCTTCCCATATTGGATTCATGTGCGATGGGTTAGGAAAATGTAACACCCCATATTTTTATAACAATTTTTAGAATAATTAGTTGGATAAATTAAATAAAATAACGTGGAGATTAATGGGTTGAAACTTGATTAAACTAAGGGTAGTCGTGCCATGTTAGTATACAAACTAAATTGAAATAACATATGCTAATGTGTTAGGATATGAGAAGGGCGATATGGGAAATAGGAGAAGGGCTTATACCCTAAACCCTTAGTAATGAAACTCACGTTCATTTCATTTTCACTCTAACTAAAATTAAACCATGGTCGGCCACTATTCTTGTTCTCAAGAGAAGATAAGCTAGGATTCAAGAGAAGGAAGATAACCAACAAAACCAACATTCAATCTCACATATTATAATCTCAAAGCTAAGGTGAATAATTACTACATCCCATTTTATTATGGTTTTCGGTTTTAAGAATTAGATCTGAAATGTTTTTGCAAGTATATGCCATGTTTTGATGATTAAAGTTATATATATGCTTGTTGATGAATTATATATGTTTATGCTCGTTTTTAAGATATATTTGACTTGAAAACCCTATTAAATGACATCCAAATGCCTTGAAAATTTAAATATTGGTTAGAAACGATATTTTAGAAATGGGTTTCAATTTTCATAATTTCCTGAATTAATGTGGATTTTATATAAATTTCTTAGTGAGGAAAATGATTTATTTAGTTATAAATTATTTACGGCTAAAATAATAATTATTTGGGTCTGAAATTTTTATATATTGGAAAACATATTAGTATAGATTTTCTGGGATTTTTCTAGATTTTTCCTACGTTATTTGATGAATATATAAAATAATTTAAGGAATGAGACTTAAATGTTTTATATATTTAATTAAGGAGAAGGGGCATTTTATAAAATAAAATGATTGTTTAATTCTGAAAAATAGTGGCAGCACATTTCTAAAAAGTATTTTTTAACCAATGAGAATTTGACAAATAAAGGCAGGTTAGTTGAAAAATTGTCCTTTTTACGTTAAAAACAAAGAAATCATACTTTTAGCATGTTTCAGCCAATTCTGGCATTAAACCTTCTGACCCAGACTTTTCGACAAGGTCAAGAGGTTTATAACTTTTGACAAGGTCAAACCGATGCATAGGGTATCAAGTTACTTGGTACGTAATGAATTGGACAAAGTCGAAGGGTTCTAAGTTGAAAGGTTGGTTGCCAAAGAGGTTGAAGTGTGTTTGTTTTATAAACGAAAGATATCCTGCTTTTCTTTTGAATAAGAGCTTTCGACTCGGTTGCTTTCGACTAGGTCAAATATTTAAAATAAAGGTTTTAAACCTTCCGACACAGTCGAAAGGTTACCGTTGTTTTATCACTATTTTGTTTGGAACCTTTCGACATAGTCAAAAGGTTACTGCCGCTTTTGTTTTGTTTTGATTTGAACCTTCCGACAAATTCAAAAGGTTTACCTGTTTTTAAAACTAGGCGCTTCTCCATGCTTTCGAAATAAAGCTTTCGACTTAGGTGATTTACCCTTGTTTTCTATAAGCAGAGATTTCGACAAAGTCAAAAGGTTGCTTCCAATGAATTCGAAAGGTTTTGAAAGAAGGTTTTCCTCTTGTTCTAAATTGAACCCAATAAGTCTTCGAAAGGTTTATGTTTTAAAAGGTTTAATGATTTCGAAAGGTTTAGTTCAATGATTTTGAAAGGTTTGTTCATTGAATGGTTTCGAAGGGTTTGTTTATTGAATGGTTTTGAAAGGTTTGTTTATTCAATGGTTTCAAAAGGTTTTGGTTCAATGAATTCGAAAGGTGAGTTTGATGATTTCGAAAGGTTTGTTTTGAAAGGATTCGAAAGGTTTGATGTTTGATTTTGAAAGGGATGTTTTCAAAAGTTTAGAAAGAGGTTCTTTCAAGAGTTTAAATGTTTTCATCAACTAAGATTTTAGTAAAGAAGATATATATATATAACTTGTTGATATAATTTTGAGTAAAGCATAAATACTTTATACTTTTCCTTGTTTAAGTTTGATTTAAAGGTTTTAAATCATTTTTGACAATGTTTTCGAGGAAAATTATGCGAGGGGATCCTTAAGTGAAAATGACTCAGATATTAGAATACCAAATGGGACTAGTATGAGGTTGCGCCTTATACATTAGCTATTTGCCTTAGCTAATTGTTGTCCAAAATTCCATTGTGTAGGGCTTGGTCACAGGTAGACTAAAATAATGATTATACACCGAGAGGAATATATGTTGTATACATATAGTTTATTGGTAAGCCCGAATAACCATTAGGATCAGGAAGACTTGGGAGATGATTAAGTAGGGACAGACTATCGAGAACAAAAGTATTTAATAGATAGTTAAGGATAGACCGTTCAGAAGTGAAGTATTTAACAGATAGTTAAGGATAGGTAATCTAGAAGAAGAATATCTAACGAATGTTAGATTAATTTTGATTACATTGTCTGGTAGGCCCGAGTCAGCCAAAGGTTAAAAGTTATCCAAAAAAAACTTATGTGTTTGAACAGATAGTTCATTATTACTTGAAGTTTATGTATGTTTACATAATGATGCTTTACAGTGTTTAATTAGTTTTGATTGCAGGAAAAGGTTTTGCAAAGATATGTTTTAAAAGGATGTTAGTGAGGGGAAACCCGTTCCGCTAAGCGACATGTTCTCATTTAACATATATATTTCGGGATGTATAGTATTATTCATACCAGGCTTTATGTCTGACTCAAAGTTTATGTTTTCTCCTTAAACTCTCGTGTGCTCAAAATTAATTTGAGTAGGCTGAAGGGTTAAGGTTTTTTTTCAGGTTTTAGTAGGATGACGAATAAGGCTATCAGAGGCTTGTAGGAGGAAAACAGATAGTTATTTAGGAGTTGCAGTTCTAGTTTTATGTTTTGATGTATTTCTGCTGTGTTTTGAATTAAGTCTATTATGACTCTGATCATCCATGGAGGTATCTTTATATACCGCTCTTAGCGTATTTGTAATAAGTATATTTTATTCGTACCTGGGAACGAATTTGGGATTATGTGTTGGAATGTGAAACGTTTGGTTTTGAAATGTAATGAAGCAAAATTGGTTTCTGAAATCTGTGTTTTATTTCATATGCAAGTACTTCTTATATTATTGATACCATTAACATAGCCGTATTTAGTCACCGGAAGCTAATACTATAGATGACTGCAGCATCTGTAGCGCTTAGTTTTGGGCCTCTAGATAGGGGATGTTACAGCTTGGTGTCAGAGCATGGTTTATGAAATACTTTAACTAAAAATTGTTTTGAAAGCATAATCCTTAGTAATTAGAGTTAAGATTGGGGTATGGGATAACGCTATGGTAACGTACTTGTATTTGCTATATATATATGCTATATTTCTAGACTCCTATCTTAGTTAGGATATTCATCTGTATCTCACGAGGTTTGAATATAGATATGGAAGAAAGAAGAGGTAGAGTTAATCTTGGAGGAGATAACACCACCACTAATGGAAATGGCCGACCAAATGCTGGAAGAGGTCCAGGCAGGCTCAAGCTGAAAATGTTAGTGCTGGGGTTCCCCAAGTGGATATGGGAGCCATATATCAGTTTTTCATATACATGATGCAAGCTAGAATTGTCGGAGGAAATGCTGTTGGAGGTGGAGTTCAGGAAGCTCCGATGGTCAATCGGTATGCTAACTTGAGCAGAGACTATACCAGGCTTGGAGGGAAGCCGTTCATTAGAGCTGAAGATGCGATTGAGGTTGAAAATTGGCTACTGCACTGTTAGATAATTTTTGCTGACTTAGGATTAAATGACGAGCAAAAGAGGAGACTATCTTCAGCACAACTTCAAGGAGCTGCTCTATTTTGGTGGAATACTGTTGTAGCAGGGGTTGATGAGGAAACCATGACTTGGGCAGAGTTTAGGAGAAGGTTTCAAGAAAGGTTTATGTCAACGATGGCGCAGTCGGTGTTGATAAGGAAGTTTGCTGAGCTGGAGCAAGGAGAGATGTCCGTTCTAGAATATGCAAGAAAATTTGAAGAGTTGGCCCAGTACAGGTATGCTTTGGTTGATTCGGTGATCAGGAAGAATGAGAAGCTTATAAGAGGCTTGAGGCCGGAGTTGATAAGTGCTACCTTGCCGCACTTAAGGGATCCAAGTGATGTAGTGGTAGAAATGGCGCCGAGGCAGGAAGAGGCATTAGCCTGTTTGAGGAAGAAAATAAAGGAGGCTCAGGTGCGACTGGGTCAGAAAAGGAAGTTTTTTCAAAAAAAAGAATGCGCAGAAGGAAGGAGCACAAAAGAAGGGAAAAGCTGAGGTGGTTTGTTATAAATGTGATAAGAAGGGACACTATGCTAATGAGTGTCAGACCGGAAAGGGAAAAGAGAAAGGAAAGGAGGTGTTTGGAAAGAAAAACATCTGATGCTTTAATTGTGATCAGATTGGCCATTATGAGAACCAATGCAAAGAGCCTGCTAAATAAGGTATGTGGCAAGTTTATGCATTGGAACCCGCAACTTCAAGGCGGTTGTGCAAGTGAACGGGAAGGCTGTTCTAGGAGTCTCGCTATAGATTCATGTTATGTATGTTAGCATTCTATTTGATACCGGTGCATCACATTCTTTTATTTCTCAATGTTTAGTAGATAAGCTTAACCTAGAGCCCTCATACTTAGTTACTTCCTTAAGGGTTGCAAATCCGATAGGAGGGTATGCAACACTTGGGATGAGGTGTGACCATTTAGAGTTTGATTTGCTAGGTCATACTTTTGATTGTTGTTTGCATGTGTTTGATTTTATGGGATTTGGTATTATCCTTAGGAAGGATTGGTTAAGTAAATATGATGCTAGGATATTTTGCCACGATAGGAAAGTATCACTTATTTGCCCAGATTGTAGTGATTGGATAGTTTATACCGTAGAGAACCCTAGTTGCGAAGTAAATACTTTACTAGGTATCATGGAGTTGGAGGATGAGTTGCATCAAGTCGTTGTGGTTAGAGAGTTTGCTAATGTGTTTGAGCCGGTAGTTAGATTACCACCAAAACGAGCCATTGTGTTTCAGATTGATTTGGTGCCTGGAGCAGAACCGGTGAGTAGACCACCAAGCAGGATGACACCTACGGAGATGAGAGAGTTGAAGGTGCAGTTGGTGGATTTGGAAGGTAAGAATTTTATTCGACTGAGTAGTTCGCCTTGGGGAGCTGCCGCGATGTTTGCTAAAAAGCGGGATGGATCGTTAAGGCTATGTATCGATTATCTTAAGTTGAATGATAAGACGATAAAGAACCGATATCCATTGCCGAGAATTGGCAATTTGTTCGATCAGTTAAGTGGAGCTAAGGTATTCTCTCAACTGGATTTAGCGATGAGATTTCATCAGCTTAGAGTAGCAGAGGATAGTATTCCTTTGATGGCGTTTAGGACAAGGTATGGATCGTCCGAATGGTTAGTTATGCCGTTCGGACTAACTAATGCAATGGCATTCTTTGTGGATTTGATGAACCGAATTTTCCGAGAGCACTTGGATAGATTTGTGTTGGTCTTCATAGATGATATTTTGATATACTTTAGGGATGAGAGGGAGCATGAAATTCATCTTAGAGTTATGCTTGAGACATTGAGGTAACATCAGTTGAAGGCTAAGTTTTCGAAGTGTCATTTTTGGAAGAAGGATGTGAAGTTCCTTGGACATGTAGTCTCAAAGAATGGGTTGTCTGTAGATCCGACTAAGATTGAGGCGGTGAATAATTGGAAGAGACCCGAGACGATGACTGAGATAAAGAGTTTTCTTGAATTAGCCGGATATTATCGAAGGTTTATAAAGGATTTTTCGCAAATAGCTGCACCGATGACTAAGCTTACACGAAAAGGTGTAAAGTTTGTATGGACTGATAAGTGTGAGGAAGGATTCCAGAGCTTGAAACACTTATTGACCCATGCTCCGTGTTAGTGGTTTCGGAGGGGAATCAAGATTTGGTTGTTTATACTGATGCACGTGGAACTGGATTGGGGCTGTGTTGATGCAATGAGGTAAAGTGATTGTTTATGCTTCTAAACAGCTCAGACCACATGAAGTGAGATATCCTAAGCATAATTTAGAGTTAGCTGCCATTATATTTGCTTTGAAGGTGTGGTGGCATTATTTTTTGGGAGAGCGATTTGAACTTTATACAGATCATAAGTCGTTGAAGTACTTGTTCTCTCAGAAGGAGCTGAACATGAGACAGCAGAGATGGTTGGAGTTTATTGCTGCTTATGATTTTGGAATTGAGTACGCACCCGGAAAAGGAAATAAGGTAGCGGAAGCACTTAGCAGGAAACATCAGAATGCAGTATTTACTATGACTACTGAGTGGAAAGATTTAGAAGCATTATCAGCTTGTAGAGTGCAGTTTAGATCTGAGGCAGGTCTAGTGCATGAAGTGCTGTATTGTCTTGTTTAGAATTTCGACCGGTAATGATTGAGAAGATAGCTTCTAAACAGGAGGAGGATCCAGTTTTGGCTTAACGGTTCAGAAGGTTAAGAGAAGGAACAGAGGGCGATGACTTAAAGGATTTCAGCCTTGACCAAAATGAGTGGTTGAGAAAGAAAGGGAGGTTGTGTGTTCCGAATGTAGGAGGCATGGGGAAGGAAGTTTTGGATGAATGCCATCGTTCGAATTTCACTATCCATCCAGGAGGAACGAAGATGTATCAGGATATGAAGAGAAGTTTCTTCTGGGAAGGTATGAACGAGACATTGCTTTATGTGTTAAGTGTAGTGCTTGAATTGCCAGCAAGAAAAGGCTGAACACCAGAAGCCAAGCAGATTGCTTCAACCATTAGAAGTTCCGATGTGGAAATGGGATTCTATCTTAATGGATTTTATTGATGGGTTGCCAAGATCTAGAGTGGAAATGAAAGTATATGGGTTATAGTGGATAACTGACTAAGAGTGCCCATTTCATTCCAGTAAAGTCAACTAAGACGACACCTATTTTGGCAAAATTGTTTATGAAGAATATGGTTAGACTGCACGGGGTTCCTAGCAGTATTGTCAGTGATTGAGATTCATTATTTACTAGTGAGTTCTGGATGAGTCTACAGGAAGCATTGGGAACCAAGCTCAATATGAGTACCGCTTACCATCCACAGACCATTGGGCAAATAGAAAGAGTTAACAAAATCTTGGAGGATTTGTTAAGAGCTTGTGTATTGGATTTCGAGGGATTATGGGAAGACCATTTCCATTTAGTCGAGTTCTCGTATAACAATAGTTATTAGACTAGTATTGGGATGACACCGTTTGAAGCATTGTATGGGAGACCATGCAAATCTCTCGTATGTTGGTTAGAGATGGGGATAGGTTGGTCCTTGGTTCGGATTTAGTGAAAGAAGCCGCAGAGAAGATTGAGTTGATCCGAGCTAGGATGAAGGAAGCTCAATCTAGGCAAAAAAGTTATGCTGATGGAAGAAGGAAAGATTTGGAATTCTCGGTTGGATACTATGTGTTTATTAAGGTCACACCGATGAATGGTGTGATTAGATTTGGAAAGTTGGGGAAGTTAGCACCCAGATTCGTTGGACCTTTCCATATTATTGAGAGGATCGGGAAAATCACTTATAGAATAGAGTTACCGAGCAGTTTGGCTGGAGTCCATGACGTATTCCATATTTCTCACCTTAGAAAATGTATTAGAGACCTAGAGACTAATATAGCACCTACAGTATTAGATGATTTAGTAGTAGAGCCGGACTTGACTATAGTTAGAAAGCCAATTCAGATTGTGTCTAGAGATGAGAAGAGGTTGAGGAACAAGACAGTCAAATTATTAAAGGTCCAGTGGAGTGATGTTGCTAGAGACTGTACTTGGGAGATTGAGAGCAGGATTAGAGATGCTTATCCAAAGTTGTTTGATGGTATGTTTTACCTTTGGTTTTTTTGATTGTGTACCGTATCGTAATTTCGAGGATGAAATTCTTTAAAGTGGGGAGTCTGTAACACCCCATATTTTTATAACATTATTTAGAATAATTAATTGGGTAAATTAAATAAAATAATGTGTAGATTAATGGGTTAAGGCTTGATTAAACTAATGGTAGCCATGCCATGTTAGTGTACAAACTAAATTGAAATATCATATGCTAATGTTTTAGGATATGAGAAGGGCGATATGGGAAATAGGAGAAGGGCTTATACCCTAAACCCTTAGGACTGAAACTCACGTTCAATTCATTTTCACTCTAACTAAAATTAAACCAAGGTCGGCCACCATTATTGCTCTCAAGAGAAGATAAGCTAGGATTCAAGAGAAGGAATATAATCAACTAAATAAACATTCAATCTCACATCTTATAATCTCAAAGCTAAGGTGAATAATTACTACATCCCATTTTCTTATGGTTTTCGGTTTTAAGAATTAGATTGAAATGTTTTTGCAAGTATACGCCATGTTTTGAAGATTAAAGTTATACATATGCTTGTTGATGAATTATATATGTTTATGCTAGTTTTTATGATGTGTTGGATATGAAAACCCTATTAAATAAAATCCAAATGCCTTGAAAATTTAAATATGGGCCAGAAACGGTATTGTAGAGATGGGTTTCAATTTTCATAATTTTCTGAATTAATGTGAATTTTATATAAATTTCCTAGTGAGGAAAAGGATTTATTTAGTTATAAATTATTTACGGCTAAAATAATTATTATTTTGGTTTGAAATTTTTATATGTTGGAAAACATATTAGAATAGATTTTCTGGGATTTTTCCACATTTTTCCTAAGTTATTTGATGAATATATAAAATTATTTAAGGTATATGACTTAAATGTTTTATATATTTAATTAAGGAGAAGGGGTGTTTTATAAAATAAAATGATTATTTAATTTTGAAAAATAGTGGCAGCACCTTTTTAAAAAGTATTTGTTGACCGATAATAATTTTACAAATAAAAGCAGGTTAGTTGAGAAATTATCCTTTTTAAGTTAAAAATAAAGAAATCATACTTTTAGCATGTTTCAGCCAATTCTGGCATTATACCTTTCGACCTAGACCTTTCGACAAGGTTGAGAGGTTTATAGCTTTCAACAAGGTCAAACCGATGCATAGGGTATCAAGTTACTTGGTACGTAACGAATTGGACAGAGTCGAAGGGTTCTAAGTCGAAAGGTTGGTTGCCAAAGAGGTTGAAGTGTGTTTGTTTTATAAACCAAAGATAGCCTGCTTTACTTTCGAATAATAGCTTTCGACTTGGTTGCTTTCGACCAGGTCAAATATTTAAAATAAAGGTTTTAATCCTTCCGACACAGTCGAAAGGTTACTATTGTTTTATCACTATTTGTTTTGGAACCTTTCGACGCAGTCGAAAGGTTACTGCCGCTTTTGTTTTGTTTTGATTTGAACCTTCCGACAAAGTCGAAAGGTTTACCTGTTTTTAAAACTAGCCGCTTCTCCATGCTTTCAAAAGAAAGCTTTCGACTTAGGTGATTTACCCTTGTTGTCTAAATGAAGTATAACCAAAACTTTCGATAAAGTCGAAAGGTTGTTTCCAATGAAGTCGAAAGGTTTTGAAAGAAGGTTTTTTCTTGTTCTAAATTGAACCCAGTAAGTCTTCGAAAGGTTTATGTTTTAAAAGGTTTAATGGTTTCGAATGGTTTAGTTCAATGATTCGAAAGGTTTATTTTGAATGGTTTCGAAAGGTTTGTTCATTAAATGGTTTCGAAGGGTTTTTTTATTGAATGGTTTTGAAAGGTTTGTTTATTCAATGGTTTCGAAAGGTTTTGATTCAATGGATTCGATAGGCGAGTTTGATGATTTCGAATGGTTTGTTTTGAAATGATTCGAAAGGTTTGATGTTTGATTTTGAAAGGGATGTTTTCAAAAGTTTAGAAAGAGGTTCTTTCAAGAGTTTAAATGTTTTCATCAACTATGATTTGAGTAAAAAAGATACATATATAACATGGTAATATAATTTTGAGTAAAGCATAAAGACTATATACTTTTCCTTGTTTAAGTTTTATGTAAGGGTTTTAAATCATTTTTGAAAATGTTTTCAAGGAAAATTATGGGAGGGGATCCTTAATTGAAAATGACTCAGATATTAGAATACCAAATGGGACTAGTATGGGGTCGCGCCTTATACATTAGCTATTATCCCCAGCTAATTGTTGTGAAAAATTCCAGTGTGTAGGGCTTGGTCACAGGTAGACTAAAATTATGATTACACACCGAAAGGAATATATGTTGTATACAGATAGGTTATTGGTGAGCCCGAAAAACCATTAGGATCAGGAAGACCTAGGAGATGATTAAGTAGGGACAGAACGTCCAGAAGAGAAGTATTTAACAGATAGTTATGGACAGATTGTCCAGAAGTGAAGTATTTAACAGAAAGTTAAGGATATGTGATCCAGAAGAAGAATAGCTAACAAATGTTAGATTAATTTTGATTACATTGTCCGGTAGGCTCGAGTCAGCCAAAGGTTACAGTTTATCCAAACAAAACTTATGTGTTTGAACAGATAGTTCATTATTACCTGAAGCCTTTGTATGTTTACATAATGATGCTTTATAGTATTTAATCAGTTTTGATTGCACGAAAAGGTTTGGCAAAGATATGTTTTAAAAGGATGTTAGTGAGGGGAAACCCGTTTCGCTAAGCCGCATGGTCTCACTTAACATATATATTCTGGGATGTATAGTATTATTCATAGCAGGCTTTATGTTTGACTCAAAGTTTATGTTTTCCCCTTAAACTCTCGGGTGCTCAAAATTAATTTGAGTAGGTTGAGGGATTAATGTTTTTTTAGGTTTTAGTAGGATGGCGAATAAGGCTACAGGAGGCTTGCAGGAGGCAAAGAGATAGCTTTTTAGGAGTTGCAGTTCTTGTTTTATGTTTTGATGTATTTCCGCTGTTATTTGTATTTAGTCTATTATGACTCTATGACTCTGATCATCCAAGGCAGTATCTTCATATACCGCTCTTGGCGTATTTGTAATAAGTATATTTTTTCTGTACCTGGGAATGAATTTAGGATTATGTGTTGGGAATGTGAAACATTTGGTTTTGAAATGTAATGAGGCAAAATTTGTTTTTGAAATCTGTGTTTTGTTTCATATTCAAGTGCTTCTGATATTATTGATACCTTTAACATAGCCGTATTTAGTCACGAGAAGCTAAAAATATAGATGATGCGGCATTTGTAGCGCTTATTTTTGGGCCTCTAGATAGACGATGTTACAGGAAAACACATTTTAGGACGAGATTGCCAATTTCGAAGGTTCTCAGTCGAACTTTTGTGTTGTAATACCGGGCGACTCAATGTCGTTGTGCAGCTACTCTCAGATTGGCTTCTTCGCGCTTCTCATCTATAAAGTCAAGAGAATCCAAGTGGATATCTTTATTTATTTTGGGATCGTAGTATGTCACTCGATGAGAAGGGACTTCGAGTACAACATGAATAACGGCTTCGGAGCCGTAAGCAAGGGCGAATGGAGTATGGCCAGTCACGGACTTGTGGGTGGTTCTATAAGCCTAAAGTGCTGTAGGGAGTTCATCCACCCACCTGCCTCTATCCTTCTCCAAATGCTTCTTCAGAATAGACTTTATGATTTTATTTACAATGTCAACCTATGCATTTGCCTTAGGGTGAGCAACCGCTGCAAATCTCTTTTCAATATGATATCTTCGACAAACGTCTTTGAATTCAACACTGTTAAATTGAGTCCCATTATTCATTACAATAGTTCGCGGAAGATCTAATCGGAATATGATGTTTCGGACAATAAAGTTGATTAGTTTTTTAGTTGTGATCGTGGTTAAAGGTTCTGCTTCGGCCAATTTGGTGAAGTAGTCAACTGCAACGATTGCGTACTTTGCACCACCTTTAGAGATCGGTAAGGAGCCGATGATGTCTATACCCAACATGGAGAATGGCCATGGACTGACCATCTGCGTGCTTTCTATTAGCGGAGCCCTTGGAACTTTTGCATATGTTTGGCATTTATTACATCGTCTTACATAATCAGCTGCATCTCGATTTATAGTTGGCCTATAATACCCATAATAGAGTATTTTCTTTGCTAGAGTTTGCCACCCAGTGTGATCGTCGCATTCTCCTTTATGAACTTCTTTTAGAACACGATTTATCTCATCATTAGCGACACACCACAATAGAGGGACTAAAAAACCTTTCCTGTAAATAATTCCTTCTTACATAATATACTGTGAAGCTTTGCAAAGGACTTGTCGCATTCCATTTCTTTTATCAAAGAAGACTCAGTGCAATAAATATTCTTTGATCAGGGTCATCCACGATTCCTTTTCAGTCTCCGCTTCCAGTGTTTAGTCGATTTCCATCATGTTTATTCTTTGGGTATTTAATACTTCGACCGAAACCAAGCCCATCTGTTATGCATCGCCGGTACTAACAAACTTTGCTATGAATTAACCTCCCAGTTTTGATCTTGTGGAATATGTGAAATGTCATAGTATTCAAATTTTGTCAACAACTCTTGAACTCGAGTAAGGTATGAGGCAAGTCGTTGTCCATTAGCCTGACAGTCTCCCCTAACTTGATACATCACCAACTGCGAATCACAAAAGATTTCGATAGATTTTATTCCAAGTTCTCTAGCGAGTTTAAGTCTAGCAATTAAAGCTTCATACTCAGCTTCGTTGTTTGTCGCTGGGAAATCAAGCTTTACTGCATAACAGATTGACCGATTTTTAGGAGTTACAAGAACAATCCCAGCTCCAGAACAATGATCGTTAGATGCTCAATCAGTGTACAATTTCCACCGTACGATAGGGATTTCGCTGGCTTCTGGAGAATCATCCTGCATAGTAAACTCTACTATAAAGTCCGCCAATGCCAGAACCTGGATAGTCTTTCGAAAGAGAAGTAATGTCAAATTGACTGAGTCCAATATTCCACTTTAGTAACCTTCCAGACATCTTAGGTCGCTGTAGGACCTGTCGTAACAGCTGGTCAGTGTAAACATTGTTCGGATGTGCCTGAAAGTATGGACGGAGATTCCATGACGCAATTAGTAAAAAGTACGCCAATTTCTCTATTTTCGGGTAGTTCCTTTCAGCTCCCGTTAATCGTGTGTTGACGTAATACACCGGCCTCTGGATCCGGTTCTCCTCACTAAGCAATGTGGCATTTATAGCGTGTGCCGATATTGCCAAAAAAATATACAGCTCCTTATGATCCACTGGCTTTAACAAGATAGGGGGTCTCTCCAAATGATTCACCAAAGCTTGGAACGCGTCTTTACAATCTTCCGTCCATTCGAAGTGTATTTTCCCTTTGCTAATCCAATCCAAGAAAGGGATGCATTTGTCGGTAGCTCTAGAGATAAATTGATTTAAGGTAGCAACTTTTCCATTCAGGCTCTACACTTGTTTAACAATTCTCGGTGCTTGGATATCACAGATAGCCTGAATCTTCTCTAGATTAGCTTTTATTCCATGAGCATTGACAAAAAAGCCCAAGAATTTTCCTGATGCAACACCAAATGAACACTTCAAAGGATTTGTTTTCATCTTGTAATATCGTAGGATGTCAAACATTTCTGTCAAGTCTCTAATGTGGTCGTTTAATTGTCATGACTTCATGAGCATATCATCCACAAACACTTCCATTGTTTTTCCAATTTGGTCTTTAAACATCCTGTTAACTAAGCGCTGATAGGTTGCTCTGGCATTCTTCAACCCAAATGGCATCACTACATAACAGTACAGTCTAACATCTGTGATAAAACTGGTGTGCTCCTGATCAGGGACATGCATGGGAGTTTGGTTATATCTCGAGTACGCATCGATGAAAGATTACAATTCGTGTCCTGCGGTTGAATCAACGAGTTGGTCAATCCTTGGAAGGGGAAAACTATCTTTTGGACACACTTTGTTCAAATCTGAGTAACCTATGCACGTTCTCTGTTTCCTATTCGCTTTCTTCACAAGTACAGGATTAGATACCCATTTAGGGTAGAGGGCATCGCGGATAAACCCATTGACTTTTAGGTTATCCACCTCCTCTTTGAGAGTGGCAGATCTCTCCGGATCCACACCGCGTCTTTCTTGCTTCACTGGGACATACCTCAGGTCAATATTCAACGCATGGCTCACAATGGCAGACGAGATTCTACACATGTCTGAGTGAGACCAAGCGAAAACATCTAGATTTGTTCGGAGAAAACCAGCAAGTTCTCTCATCATCGGAGGGCTGAGCTATGATCCAATTTTTAGGACTCGCGATGGATCGGCGTGGCTGACCGTAATATTGATAGTCAGCTCAGTCGGTGCAGCCTTGGTCTCTTTATGCTCCTCTTCATCATCCCTCGGATCTGTATCTCTATAGAACCAACTGTGGTTCCCAAGCCAAGGCTCAGGCGTCAGTTGTCAATCTTCGATGACTTGGATGCGGATAGTCTTGTCTACACCGTTACCTTTTTCTTTACGCCGAGCCTCCCTCGACTCAGCTACATAATAGGCACGCCCAGTCGTTTGATCGCCATGAACAACTCCAACACCATTGTCTGTCGAAAACTTCAAAGTCAAACACCATGAGGCAAGAGCTGCCTGGAATTTAGCCAGGGCCGGTTGGCCCAGAAAGACATTGTATAGAGAGTCAACATCCAAAACAATAAACAACAAGATTTGCACTCTCTTTCGTTCACCTTCTCCCAATTCAACAGGTAATTCCACATAACCGACAGCTTCGGTTGCAATGCCATTAAAACCATGTATACAAGCTTTAGACGGTTTTAAATCTTTGGCTTCTATCCTCATGTGATCATAAGCCTTCTTGAAGATTATATTCACAAAACTTCCATAATCAATCAAAATCCTTCTCACCAATGCAAGACCAATCATAGCTGAAATGACCATCGGGTCAATTGTCGGATCTTCCACCTTGTTTGCATCTCTGTTCCTAAATACAATATCATCTGCCATTGTGCGTTGCTGTTTTGCCGGAACTTCATCTTCCATATTTGAATAGCATTCAAAATCTACATGCCTAATCGCGCTAGCTTAGCGCTCCATCTCTTGCCAACCTGTAATATCCCGGAAATTTGGGGCAATATCAATTTAATAATCTGTTTAAATAATTAAATTGATTTGATAATTTTTGATAATAAATATTTGAATTTATTTAATAATCTAATTAAATGAATATTTAATTAGTGAATTTATCCTTTAAAAATTAATAAGATGATTTCTATTTATAATGTATGTGTATAAGTATATATATTAAATAGATTAGCTTTGGGTTGAAACATAATAAATAAATAAATTCTTGTTTTAAATTTCTAATACATATATTGATAGTTTGGAGATTTGGATTTATTTAATATTTGCTTTTCAAAGCTATTTAAACAAAATAACTATATGGTTTAAAATGAGATTAATAGTGTTGTATATGATTTTTACCGAACCAGCCACATCCGGATCCAAACCCAGAGCGATCCAATTCGGCACCGGACCAACTCCACACTTCACCGGACGAAGCTCAACCGGACCAACTCCACACTTCACCGGACGAAGCTCAACCGGACCAGCTTCATACTTCACCGGACGAAGCCCAACCGGACCAACTCCACACTTCACCGGACGAAGCTCAACCGGACCAGCTTCATACTTCACCGGACGAAGCCCAACCGGACCAGCTTCACACTTCACCGGACGAAGCCCAACCGGACCAACTCCATACTTCGCCGGACGAAGCCCAACCGGACCAACCCCATACTTCACCGAACCAAGAGAATGCCGAACCAGACTGCCAGGCCAGATCACTTCAGCCCAGGCCCACCAGCAGCTGTATACATCCAAGACCCCTGCCCCCAACCTCACTCTATAAATAGAGAGGTAGGGGTACAACAATGGGGGACAGGTTTGAGAGCTCAAGCACGGAAGGAACTTTCAAACAACTTTCTTTTACTTGTACCAAAGCTTTGTACTTGTAATCACAACAAAAGAAGAGAAATAACATATAAAGTGGACGTAGGCACATTCTGGCTGAACCACTATAAATCTGCGTGTCTTTTTACAGTTTAGCCCCTGCTTTTCATATATTTGCATAAACCTCCAAAATCACTAAGAACAACATAAGATCTACTAAATCATACAACTTTGAGGTGTTTGTCCATTTTTTGTGCAAACAAATAATAAGGATTATTTATTTCTTTTTAAATAATTGCTTAATAAATAGGATTTAAGAGTATATATAAATTTAAAGTACAAATTACATATGATATGTTAATTCATTTAGTAATAGTAGTAATCTATAATCTCTTTTATAAATTATTTTAAAATAGATTAATTATTATGTTAAACAATATTTTTGATATATTGTTTTATATATAGATATAAATAGACTTTAATAAAATAGGATTGTTATTTCAAATTGAATGTGTTCTTTTAAATTGACTTTAATTTGGATTTTTAAAATATAATTTGAATTTGAATTTAAATTATTTTGAAATTCAAAAGAGGTGATATTTTAAATAGTTTTGGATTTTAAAATATATGTATAAGCTCTTATTTATATATATATAATTGGTTTTATTTCTTTAAAGTAATTTATAAATAGATAAGTATTTCTAAAATAAAGTAAAGGGTTTTTAATTACATTTACAATAAATAAAATTAATTAAAAAGACAAGTGTTAATTTATTAAGTAACCATGGTGACATGTGTTAGCTCCTAAGGCTTTAATATAATATGTGTTATAAGATTAAGGCATGAGAAAGACAAGTGTCCATTTTTTTAAATTTCCATTTTCTTTTTCCTATCCTCTTCAATTCAAAAGATAAGTGAATTCAGCTGTAAACAAAATATACTCAAAAACCAAATCTGAAGTATACTCAAACAAAATTCTCAAAAACTATATCTGCAACTTAAAGCATCTTTTCAAAACAAAAAAATTCCAAGAAGAAAAAAATCTGTAAAAATCTCTCAAACCAGAAACCTCTTCTTCAATCCCTGTAATGCATTTTCAATCTGGAACAAAAGACTGAAATTTCTTTTCTGGAAGCAAGCAAACCTGAGTTTTAAGCAGCTTTCAAATTTTAAAGTTCAAGAGCAATTTCTTCCTGGAAATCATGACATGCATGCAAGTTTCCAAAGCCAACATTCAAGTTAAAAGATTTTAAAGTTTCAAAGGCAACAGAAAGTTTTAAAAATGACAAAAGCTAAATAAGCTGGAAGCTCTGTCCTCTGCTTTTAAAAAAAATTGGTGAGTAACACTTTTAAAAACTTAAATATGGTTATAAGTTTTACTGCATATGATGAATGTTTGAAGTAAATGATGTTTGCATATAAGAATAGATGTTGATATATGTGAAATGGCTGAATATATATATTTCTTCAGTTCTCTGTTATTTATCAAGTGAGTAACCCAACATAAATTCAATTAAGCAAATCTTTATTTGATGATCACCATGCCTGAGTTTGAAGTTGATTAGTATGTAATTATCTTTAAATATGTGTGTGTTGAAATCCTTTGTATATACTTGTGTGATGTTGTAGTGCTGGCTGTCACCATTATTTCCTGTTTGAAATTTTAATATGTCTTGTTTTCAAATAATCATTCCTCTCAATCTCTTTGATGTTTGAACTCAAGCTTCAAACGAAAATTGTTTGTTATAGTTTATACTCAAGAATTGAAATTTTATTTAGGCTATAACAACAAATTAATATCTCTAGAACTTAAGAAACTGAGGAGATCTTTAAATAAGTTTTAACATAAAATTCTTAATTCATAGATTCAGGATTACAAATCGAATTCTTAGATAAAATCATGATTTTTAAAGGAAAAATCATAATATTTAGAATTTGAAATCAGAGAGTAGTTGGGTTAGTCTGTTTTGAGCATTTCGAGTAGTCTTGGTCAATTTAAAGGGGCGGAGGAATCGAACTTTCTCCTGGAGGTGGTGGAGTGACCGGTGTCGATGGGAAAAATATCTGGTGGCAGTGAATATTAGTGTGGAGGTAGAAATTTTGATTTGAAGACTGGTGACCTAGTTTTTGTCAAGAGTCATTGTTGTGTTCGTTCGGCCTCCCCAGTTGATCGAGTGTGGTAAGACTCTGGGAATTTGAAATGGAGGAGTTGACGATGGTGTGACTGGAAGCACTTGCGTTCAGATGATCGGAGACGAGAGTGGGGGTGATCTTGTTGCGTTCGCCTGATTCCAGTTTCGACTGTAAGGGTCGATTTTCGTTCGTACTTTGTGATGTCGACTTGAGAGTGGGAATCGAGTCTGGAGACAATTGCCGATGCGTGGAGCAAGTCGCCGGAGGTGGCGATGCCGCCGATGCTACGTGCACGTGCACGTGCACGTTTTGAAGTTGTTGGGTTTGGCTGTGGAATTTCGTCTTTGGGAAAGAAGAAGAAACTCGGGTCGTTTCTAGTGTTTTAGCGTGCGTGACTCGAAGGAGCTGGGTACGAGAGAGTTGATGAATGTCTCGAGTGGTGGTCGAGTTGCATAAGGGTTAGACTCGGGTAAGCAAGTGTGTTGTCTGAGTTTTTTTTTAAAGGAAAAAAAAAGCTATACCAGTTTTAAAGCAAGAAAACCCAGTTTTTAAAGTAGGTAAATAATTTGTTTAAAAAGGGAAATTATTTAAACAAGTTAAAGTTGTATTTAAAGTAATCTAGTTTTTTAAAAAATTAATGTTTAAAGTATAGTTTAAAAGAATTTTTAAATTAAATAAATTGGTTTAAAATCTTGTAAATTTCTTTTATAAATGTTAAGTGTTCTTAACATTTGATTTAAAAAGATTTTGTATATTTGATTTAAACATTGGTTAAAGTTAAAGTGTAATCTATTTTAAATCTTTTAATTTAAAATGAATTTAAAGAAAGATTTTTAAAGTAAAAGGTTTTAAAGACTTTTGTTAATAATAACTAAAGTAGTTAAAGGTTAATACTTTAGTTGAGAAAGTAATTAAGATTTAATTATATAGGAGTAATTAAATTAATAAGGTAATTAAAGAAAAATTGATAATTTAATTAATTAATTGGTAATTAAGAGTTTATCAAGTTGATTAAAGATTAATTACCTAAAGAAGTAATTAAAGAATTGTTAAATAATTAATAAGGGATCATTAATTAGGGATAAATAAATAATTAATTAATGGGATAAATTTTGGTAATCAATTTGATTAATAAATTAATAATAATCATTTATGGAAATTGATTAAGTATAATTACTTAATGGAAGAAATTTAAAGAAATTAATTACTTAAGGTAATTAATTAAATAAATTTGATAAGTTAAATTAATTTAATTAATTTAAGATAATCACTTGGTGATTTGAATAAGTATAATTACTTAAATGTAATTAGTGAAGTACTTAGGAAAGTAATTAAAGTTAATTACTGGATGTAATTAAATGGAGATAATGAAAGTAATTTAAGTTTAATTACTTTGAATAATTAATCAAGGGATTAATTAAAAGATAATTAATTAATGAGTAATTAATTTATGGAAGAGTAATTAAGGGTAGTTAATTACTAAATGAGATTAATCAAAGGTGATTAATAAATGTGACTAATTAATTATTAATTTAAATAAGATAATTAATTAAGAATAATTAAGGATCATTAATTAATATAATTAATGATGTAATTAAGAATTGATTAATTAAGATTAATTAATAAATAATAAGTGATTAAAGTAATTAATTAATTGTAATTAATTAAGGATTAAGATAATTAAGTATAATTAATTAATTAATGAAGTAATTAAAGATTAATTACTGAATGGTTTAAGATAATTAATTTGTGAAATTAATTAAGTATTAATTACTTAAAGTAATTAAAGGATTATTAATCAGGAATGATTAATTAAGATGGATACTTAGAGTAATGATTAATTAATTGGTTTAATTAATAATTAAGTAAGCAGGATTTATAGAATGAAGTAATTAGTTTAATTCATTTTAAATTAATTAGATGATATAAATCATTGCTTAAGGATGGATGAATGAGATTGAATGTATTTCATTGTTTGATATCTCTGATGAGATATGATTGATATATGATATGGATGTTTGGTTGAATTATAATGATAATGTGAATTATCTGTTTGGGATGATAATGTAGATTATCTATTGAATTATCTATCTTTGTGTATATAGATAAGAATTGAATTGTTTTAAACTTAAAACAACTTGGCCCTTAAAAGATACGTTTTGGATTTCGATGAGACCGGGATCGGGTTTCCGTATACCGGAATTCCAAGTCTGGAGACCCGAATACCACATCGATCCAAATTTACGATAGGTCGTGAATCTCAAGTGAAGATGAAGATTCAGAGTGCAAGGGTTATTGTCGTTAACTCTGAGGGTGATTCCAAAACGAGTGTAACGAGATAATGCCTTCGGTTTCGTTCGAACCCGGAACGAACTTGTATGGATTGAATGCTTTCAGCACATCGTCAGGCGGACGATGAGCATTCTAAGTGATATGTTCTGATTAAAGGTAATCGTAACCTCAAGCCTCATCAACCGGGAATGGCTAAAACAGGGGAGGTGCAGCAAGGCTTCGTGCGTAGCACCCACTGAGAGCAAGATAGATCCCTGTCTAGAGGTCCCTTTTCTTTTATTCGGCTTAGTGTGTGGTTGGTCGCGCCAACTACGGGATTGTCTTGTTCGGGATTATCCAGTAAGGGATGGTTCCGGCTTTGTGTTGCAGGGGAGTGGGCGTACTCCTCGGTACGATGATCTAGGCCACGTACTGTGACGGGCGGTACCCCAGTAGCCCTGCCATTGTATGGAATCCAAACTCCAATAAGTGCCGTACGTATTAGTTGTGCCCAACTATGTTGGAATGTGAGATGTAAGCATTTCAGCTATTTCTATATTTTACTTGGAAACCCTAGACCCTATTATAATATAACTGGATTTCCTATCAAATGTTTTGGTTAGCGTAAGGTAAAAACTTAACCATGTTTATTTGTGGGAAGTCTTACGTGATACCTTTTCTTTTAAAAGGTTTTCAAAGTTAAGCAACTTTAACCTGTTACTCACACCAGACCCATGTCTGACCCAAGTGTTTATTTCTGTTTTATAAACTCTTGGGTACTCAAATTTTTACGAGTAGCCAAGGGATTCAGGTTTAGATTTGACGAATATTCTGGAGGAGCAATGGAGCAGGAGGCTTCGGCGTTCGTAGATATAGTATTCCGCTGTGTTGATATCTGTGTTAGAGTCTTGTATTGTATTTGAGTTGTAATATCTAGACAGATGTTTATAACTGTCTAGTATGTGTTGTATAGTTGTGTAAACTCTGATAAGTGTTGTATACTATGTAATAGTTTATGTTATTAATATAATTTATGCGTTCCGCTGTGAGATCGTTGTTGTTGTTTCTTTCTTCTCTTCTTTTCTCTTTCTATCCCTTTCTTTCTTATTAACGATACGACTTTCTGTGGAGAGAAAGTCGTGGTCGTTACAGTGGTATCAGAGCATAGGTTGAGCGAATGCCTAAGCTTTTGGTTAAGTGAATATCAGAGCACTAGGTTGAGTGAATACCTAGGTTCGGAAGGATTGTTCATTAGAGATAGGATCTGTAGCAACCTGTTTGAGTCCGAGTGTATATATATTCGAGAGCGCGTATTTGTTAGTTATATAAAATGGTTTTATATTGTGTTAATTGATCGGTTGAGTGGTATATGGATTCTGGTCAATACGAGTAGCTAACGTTATTGATAGGGATCTCTAAACACTTGACCAGGCCAACGGACACAATATTGTTTTAAAAAGGTAGATGAAATAATTTTACCCAGATATAATTTCTATATAAAAAAAATATCATTTTAAATGTATATGGTATTTGTAATGATTGGTTGAGATGATAATAATTTATCATCTAGGATTAGGAGTCTGAGTGTTGAGGTTGGAAGTGTATTTGTCGAGACTGTAGACCTAATACCGTCTCGAGTGAACTTTGTTATGGTGTAAAGATTTCATCAATCTCCGAAGGAACTGTTAAGGTTCGGAGTTTATCTTTGAAGTTGGATGAATAGAGTAGATCTATTGGATGAGCTGAAGCGAGTTATAGTATTTTGGTAACTTCAAGAAGTAGTAGCTGTATAGTGAGACGCAGTGACTATGGACGTTTCTGAAGATGTTTCTTCTGAAGTAAGTTTAAGGAAGAGTGTCTGCTTCGGTGTTGTGGCTGAGTCCAGTAGGGTGTTTCTGTTTGGTTTGGGTTCGAGTTTCTCGAAGAACTTGGGAAAAGGAAGTCTTTGGCATCGGTGGCAGCAGTACAGCTCGGAGTATTCTGTGCATTGGCAGGAAGTTCTTCCGGCTTAGCAGATTTTCTGGAGGTGGAGTTCAGAAGCAACAGAGTGGATCCATTTCTTCGATAAATAGGATAGATAAGTATAAGCTGTTCTGATTGGTAAAGAGAGAACAGTTTTCTTTGCATGTTGGCTGGGTTGATCGCAAAAGTGACTTGCGATAGTTTGAGTATTCTTTTGAGTTATACGATATTTTCGGGGATGTGTTGTCCAGTCTGTGCTTGTGTTCTTCATCAGTATTTTCATTCTACTCCAAGATCAGAGTGGTGCAGCGGAAGCAATTTGGCGAGTACATCTGTTTGTCTTTTTCAGATAGGAGAAGTTAGTTCGATCTTCTGATGTTTGTGAGTAGAGTTTTGTTTTGGATTGGATAAATCTTGAGGAGATCATTCTATTGAGTTATTTTAGGTCCTGATTGTTTCAAGAAGTATCAGCGAAGGTTAAGCTGATCAGGAAGGATCTGTAGAGAGCCCAAGATCGTTTGAAGGATTTTGTGGATAAGAGACGAAGGAATTTGAAATTCGAAGTTGGAGACTTCGTTGTTGTTGAAGTTTTCTCTGGTAAAGGGAGCTATAAGATGGGTAAGTCTGGGAAGTCAGCTCCGAGAAATATTGGATCTTTTCTATATTCTGTTTTGGATAAGAGTTTGGTCTACTGGATTGAATTGTCAGTTTGGATAACTGGAATTCGATATGTATTTTACGTATCTCTGAGGGAATACGTGTTTGATCTATCTCTGGTTTAGAACCAGCAGTTCTGGAGGAATTGGTTGTTGAGTCAGACTCGTTTGTAGTCTGATATTCTGTTTAGTTTTGTAGATCTAGAGAGTAGAAGCTCTATAGCTTAGTAGTATTGGTTGTTTGGATTGTTTGTAGGGCGAGTATCCCGGTATATATATATACTTGGGGAAACTCGAGGAAATTCTATTCAGAATTTTTCGCTGGATAGTTAGAATTGTTTGTTTGGATGATTGGTTGCTATGATTGTTTGCATATGGATGATAATACATCCTTGTGATTTAAAAAGATTATTAAATTACCTTTGTTTTAAATTTCGGGGACGAAATTATTTTAAGGGGGAAGGAATGTAATATCCCGGAAATTTGGGGCAATATCAATTTAATAATCTGTTTAAATAATTAAATTGATTTGATAATTTTTGATAATAAATATTTGAATTTATTTAATAATCTAATTAAATGAATATTTAATTAGTGAATTTATCCTTTAAAAATTAATAAGATGATTTCTATTTATAATGTATGTGTATAAGTATATATATTAAATAGATTAGCTTTGGGTTGAAACATAATAAATAAATAAATTCTTGTTTTAAATTTCTAATACATATATTGATAGTTTGGAGATTTGGATTTATTTAATATTTGCTTTTCAAAGCTATTTAAACAAAATAACTATATGGTTTAAAATGAGATTAATAATAAGGATTATTTATTTCTTTTTAAATAATTGCTTAATAAATAGGATTTAAGAGTATATATAAATTTAAAGTACAAATTACATATGATATGTTAATTCATTTAGTAATAGTAGTAATCTATAATCTCTTTTATAAATTATTTTAAAATAGATTAATTATTATGTTAAACAATATTTTTGATATATTGTTTTATATATAGATATAACTAGACTTTAATAAAATAGGATTGTTATTTCAAATTGAATGTGTTCTTTTAAATTGACTTTAATTTGGATTTTTAAAATATAATTTGAATTTGAATTTAAATTATTTTGAAATTCAAAAGAGGTGATATTTTAAATAGTTTTGGATTTTAAAATATATGTATAAGCTCTTATTTATATATATAATTGGTTTTATTTCTTTAAAGTAATTTATAAATAGATAAGTATTTCTAAAATAAAGTAAAGGGTTTTTAATTACATTTACAATAAATAAAATTAATTAAAAAGACAAGTGTTAATTTATTAAGTAACCATGGTGACATGTGTTAGCTCCTAAGGCTTTAATATAATATGTGTTATAAGATTAAGGCATGAGAAAGACAAGTGTCCATTTTTTTAAATTTCCATTTTCTTTTTCCTATCCTCTTCAATTCAAAAGATAAGTGAATTCAGCTGTAAACAAAATATACTCAAAAACCAAATCTGAAGTATACTCAAACAAAATTCTCAAAAACTAAATCTGCAACTTAAAGCATCTTTTCAAAACAAAAAAATTCCCAGAAGAAAAAAATCTGTAAAAATCTCTCAAACCTGAAACCCCTTCTTCAATCCCTGTAATGCATTTTCAATCTGGAACAAAAGACTGAAATTTCTTTTCTGGAAGCAAGCAAACCTGAGTTTTAAGCAGCTTTCAAATTTTAAAGTTCAAGAGCAATTTCTTCCTGGAAATCATGACATGCATGCAAGTTTCCAAAGCCAACATTCAAGTTAAAAGATTTTAAAGTTTCAAAGGCAACAGAAAGTTTTAAAAATGACAAAAGCTAAATAAGCTGGAAGCTCTGTCCTCTGCTTTTAAAAAAAATTGGTGAGTAACACTTTTAAAAACTTAAATATGGTTATAAGTTTTACTGCATATGATGAATGTTTGAAGTAAATGATGTTTGCATATAAGAATAGATGTTGATATATGTGAAATGGCTGAATATATATATATTTCTTCAGTTCTCTGTTATTTATCAAGTGAGTAACCCAACATAAATTCAATTAAGCAAATCTTTATTTGATGATCACCATGCCTGAGTTTGAAGTTGATTAGTATGTAATTATCTTTAAATATGTGTGTGTTGAAATCCTTTGTATATACTTGTGTGATGTTGTAGTGCTGGCTGTCACCATTATTTCCTGTTTGAAATTTTAATATGTCTTGTTTTCAAATAATCATTCCTCTCAATCTCTTTGATGTTTGAACTCAAGCTTCAAACGAAAATTGTTTGTTATAGTTTATACTCAAGAATTGAAATTTTATTTAGGCTATAACAACAAATTAATATCTCTAGAACTTAAGAAACTGAGGAGATCTTTAAATAAGTTTTAACATAAAATTCTTAATTCATAGATTCAGGATTACAAATCGAATTCTTAGATAAAATCATGATTTTTAAAGGAAAAATCATAATATTTAGAATTTGAAATCAGAGAGTAGTTGGGTTAGTCTGTTTTGAGCATTTCGAGTAGTCTTGGTCAATTTAAAGGGGCGGAGGAATCGAACTTTCTCCTGGAGGTGGTGGAGTGACCGGTGTCGATGGGAAAAATATCTGGTGGCAGTGAATATTAGTGTGGAGGTAGAAATTTTGATTTGAAGACTGGTGACCTAGTTTTTGTCAAGAGTCATTGTTGTGTTCGTTCGGCCTCCCCAGTTGATCGAGTGTGGTAAGACTCTGGGAATTTGAAATGGAGGAGTTGACGATGGTGTGACTGGAAGCACTTGCGTTCAGATGATCGGAGACGAGAGTGGGGGTGATCTTGTTGCGTTCGCCTGATTCCAGTTTCGACTGTAAGGGTCGATTTTCGTTCGTACTTTGTGATGTCGACTTGAGAGTGGGAATCGAGTCTGGAGACAATTGCCGATGCGTGGAGCAAGTCGCCGGAGGTGGCGATGCCGCCGATGCTACGTGCACGTGCACGTGCACGTTTTGAAGTTGTTGGGTTTGGCTGTGGAATTTCGTCTTTGGGAAAGAAGAAGAAACTCGGGTCGTTTCTAGTGTTTTAGCGTGCGTGACTCGAAGGAGCTGGGTACGAGAGAGTTGATGAATGTCTCGAGTGGTGGTCGAGTTGCATAAGGGTTAGACTCGGGTAAGCAAGTGTGTTGTCTGAGTTTTTTTTTAAAGGAAAAAAAAAGCTATACCAGTTTTAAAGCAAGAAAACCCAGTTTTTAAAGTAGGTAAATAATTTGTTTAAAAAGGGAAATTATTTAAACAAGTTAAAGTTGTATTTAAAGTAATCTAGTTTTTTAAAAAATTAATGTTTAAAGTATAGTTTAAAAGAATTTTTAAATTAAATAAATTGGTTTAAAATCTTGTAAATTTCTTTTATAAATGTTAAGTGTTCTTAACATTTGATTTAAAAAGATTTTGTATATTTGATTTAAACATTGGTTAAAGTTAAAGTGTAATCTATTTTAAATCTTTTAATTTAAAATGAATTTAAAGAAAGATTTTTAAAGTAAAAGGTTTTAAAGACTTTTGTTAATAATAACTAAAGTAGTTAAAGGTTAATACTTTAGTTCAGAAAGTAATTAAGATTTAATTATATAGGAGTAATTAAATTAATAAGGTAATTAAAGAAAAATTGATAATTTAATTAATTAATTGGTAATTAAGAGTTTATCAAGTTGATTAAAGATTAATTGCCTAAAGAAGTAATTAAAGAATTGTTAAATAATTAATGAGGGATCATTAATTAGGGATAAATAAATAATTAATTAATGGGATAAATTTTGGTAATCAATTTGATTAATAAATTAATAATAATCATTTATGGAAATTGATTAAGTATAATTACTTAATGGAAGAAATTTAAAGAAATTAATTACTTAAGGTAATTAATTAAATAAATTTGATAAGTTAAATTAATTTAATTAATTTAAGATAATCACTTGGTGATTTGAATAAGTATAATTACTTAAATGTAATTAGTGAAGTACTTAGGAAAGTAATTAAAGTTAATTACTGGATGTAATTAAATGGAGATAATGAAAGTAATTTAAGTTTAATTACTTTGAATAATTAATCAAGGGATTAATTAAAAGATAATTAATTAATGAGTAATTAATTTATGGAAGAGTAATTAAGGGTAGTTAATTACTAAATGAGATTAATCAAAGGTGATTAATAAATGTGACTAATTAATTATTAATTTAAATAAGATAATTAATTAAGAATAATTAAGGATCATTAATTAATATAATTAATGATGTAATTAAGAATTGATTAATTAAGATTAATTAATAAATAATAAGTGATTAAAGTAATTAATTAATTGTAATTAATTAAGGATTAAGATAATTAAGTATAATTAATTAATTAATGAAGTAATTAAAGATTAATTACTGAATGGTTTAAGATAATTAATTTGTGAAATTAATTAAGTATTAATTACTTAAAGTAATTAAAGGATTATTAATCAGGAATGATTAATTAAGATGGATACTTAGAGTAATGATTAATTAATTGGTTTAATTAATAATTAAGTAAGCAGGATTTATAGAATGAAGTAATTAGTTTAATTCATTTTAAATTAATTAGATGATATAAATCATTGCTTAAGGATGGATGAATGAGATTGAATGTATTTCATTGTTTGATATCTCTGATGAGATATGATTGATATATGATATGGATGTTTGGTTGAATTATAATGATAATGTGAATTATCTGTTTGGGATGATAATGTAGATTATCTATTGAATTATCTATCTTTGTGTATATAGATAAGAATTGAATTGTTTTAAACTTAAAACAACTTGGCCCTTAAAAGATACGTTTTGGATTTCGATGAGACCGGGATCGGGTTTTCGTATACCGGAATTCCAGGTCTGGAGACCCGAATACCACATCGATCCAAATTTACGATAGGTCGTGAATCTCAAGTGAAGATGAAGATTCAGAGTGCAAGGGTTATTGTCGTTAACTCTGAGGGTGATTCCAAAACGAGTGTAACGAGATAATGCCTTTGGTTTCGTTCGAACCCGGAACGAACTTGTATGGATTGAATGCTTTCAGCACATCGTCAGGCGGACGATGAGCATTCTAAGTGATATGTTCTGATTAAAGGTAATCGTAACCTCAAGCCTCATCAACCGGGAATGGCTAAAACAGGGGAGGTGCAGCAAGGCTTCGTGGGTAGCACCCACTGAGAGCAAGATAGATCCCTGTCTAGAGGTCCCTTTTCTTTTATTCGGCTTAGTGTGTGGTTGGTCGCGCCAACTACGGGATTGTCTTGTTCGGGATTATCCAGTAAGGGATGGTTCCGGCTTTGTGTTGCAGGGGAGTGGGCGTACTCCTCGGTACGGTGATCTAGGCCACGTACTGTGACGGGCGGTACCCCAGTAGCCCTGCCATTGTATGGAATCCAAACTCCAATAAGTGCCGTACGTATTAGTTGTGCCCAACTATGTTGGAATGTGAGATGTAAGCATTTCAGCTATTTCTATATTTTACTTGGAAACCCTAGACCCTATTATAATATAACTGGATTTCCTATCAAATGTTTTGGTTAGCGTAAGGTAAAAACTTACCCATGTTTATTTGTGGGAAGTCTTACGTGATACCTTTTCTTTTAAAAGGTTTTCAAAGTTAAGCAACTTTAACCTGTTACTCACACCAGACCCATGTCTGACCCAAGTGTTTATTTCTGTTTTATAAACTCTTGGGTACTCAAATTTTTACGAGTAGCCAAGGGATTCAGGTTTAGATTTGACGAATATTCTGGAGGAGCAATGGAGCAGGAGGCTTCGGCGTTCGTAGATATAGTATTCCGCTGTGTTGATATCTGTGTTAGAGTCTTGTATTGTATTTGAGTTGTAATATCTAGACAGATGTTTATAACTGTCTAGTATGTGTTGTATAGTTGTGTAAACTCTGATAAGTGTTGTATACTATGTAATAGTTTATGTTATTAATATAATTTATGCGTTCCGCTGTGAGATCGTTGTTGTTGTTTCTTTCTTCTCTTCTTTTCTCTTTCTATCCCTTTCTTTCTTATTAACGATACGACTTTCTATGGAGAGAAAGTCGTGGTCGTTACACAACCCCTATCTATCAGGTGCTGTCCTCCAACTATCGTATTTATCACCAGTCTTCCACCGGCCCGTGCAGGCTCCTCGGCTCTACGTGGAGCTTGTCCTCGATTAGGTTCGAATGTCCCCTTCCTGCCATCCTATGGGGTTTTCACAAACTCTTGCAATTTCCTTTCCCGAATTAGCTTTTCTATAACATCCTAGGGATGCATGCATTCATTAGTGTTGTGCCCATAGCACTCATGAAACCAACAATATTTCCCAGTCCGCTTCTGCTTCTCCGTTGATTCCTTTAGAGATGGATTCCTATACTGCATGGTATTGCAAGTGGACAGATAAATATTCTCCAAGGACGTATTTAGCGACGTGTAATTATCATACATTGGTATCCTAGGCTTTAGTCTCCAAGAATCCCTCTTTCGCTCTAGATTCCTATCTCTGCCTCTCTTTTGCTGATTTGGCTTATTCTGAACGTTGACTTGGACTTTTCCCAAACTGTCATCAGACTATTTTATTGCAATGTTACTCTGTACTACTTCTCCACTTGGTCCCGCAATGTTCTTTTTTTCTAGAGGACCTGGCTCCCTCTTTTCTCAAAAACCGAGCCGCCTTTGAATAGAAGCGCTTCAATGTGTCAGGCGGTTTTCCAGCCATCCAATCCCCAAACTTAGACTCTTGATCAATCCTTTTCATCACAACCATAAGTATAGCATGATCATAGGACTACTGACCTCTGTGTCAGCTGTGAAATCTCTCCAAATAATCTTTCAACGACTCCCTTGGAGCCTGGATCATTCTCGAAAGAGACATTACATCTTTAGGGTGAGCATCGTGTATTTGGAATTGCTCCACAAACTTGGTTTCCGACACATCGAATCTACAAATTGATCATTGGGGTAGTCTCGTGAACTACATCGTCGCTATTCCAGAAAGGGTTATGGGAAAGCATCTGCATTGCTCGCATCATTGGCTCGTGCAGAATCCATTAGCCATTCTTATCTCAAAATATGCTGCCTGGGGTCGGTTTTCCCTCGTAGGCAGACATTGATGGCATGTTAAACCTTCTCGGATATTCTGCATGTACAACATTATCAGTAAACGAGGTATGACACCTCGAAATTCCCCATTAATCATTAGTCAAGCCTTGGTTCTCTCTCACCAATTGTCTGACCATTGTCATCAAGTCCGGTGTTTGGATGGTTGGTGTGAAGCGGTGGTCATGCTCCACCTCACGTGAACGATCCGGTTGATGTCTATAGGTCATTTCACGCCTTCTTAGTTCACCATCTTCATTGTGTGCATCTTGGACATTTACCTTGTCATCATTCCAGAGAGATACCTGGTCAGCATTCAATCGAACTCTACCATCCAAGCCTTCAGGAATAGTTCCAACACGATTCCCCAAGTGTAAGGGGGAATCATCCTCTAGAGTAGGGATCGGTACTGATCCCTAGGGAGGGATCGACATCGATCGGTCGTGGTAGACTGTGATGGTCTGCCAAGCCATGCTCTGAATTTCTGCGTAATCTCCTTTAATCCTACGACGTCTATGCCTTTGATATTCGTCTGATGAGCTTGAACTTTCCGATCTTGGGTATGGAGTGGGATCCCACCTAGCCTTCCCACACTACTATTGAGTGATCTGGTTCATCAGGTTAATATTAGTCTGAATTTGCTGATTTGGTTGTCGACGGCATTACATCAACTCTCTTATTAGATTATGAAATTCAGATCTGGTTATAGAATCAGTAGGATTATGAACTTCAACCGGATTAGAATTCAAATTTGTAGGTTGATTGCTTAGGTCTCCTAGCTGAATGCTAGCAATCTCATTTCCATCCACATTCTTAGAAGTAGATCTATTATGTCCCACCATTATCAATCTTCTTACTTAGGTTTTAGCAAATCTGATTAGTATAAGCAACTTTATGAAGATAACTACGGATCTGCTTTGGGGATTTGCCCAATCCAGTAGCAACAAAAGGGATCCTAGTAGAACGAGAATTAGGTTCTCAATGAAAGCCCCAAAATGTTTGCAACGAAATTGGTCACAAACATCCAAGAGTATATTTATGTAGAGAAGTAAGTGAAGAAAGTAAAATTAAAACTGAGGAATAGAATGAACCAACAGCCTAATAAAAACAATAATCAAGAACATTGAGATTTATAGTGGTTTGGCGTTGTATGCCTACGTCCACTTTGAAGATTATCCTTATTGATCAATTAATAATATGATTACAACAACAAGGAATAGGAAAGAGGATTACAATAAAGAATAGGGTAACTAGCAGCGTAAAGATCCTTAGAACGACCCCTCAAGCCAATATTTATAGGTGAAGATGACATCCAATCTCTCTGAAACTTCGGTTAAAGGACCTTCTAATCTACATGGGCCCACCAGAGGGGTCGCTAGGCCCAAATCCCAATGAAGAGGGATTGATACCGATCCCTTCTATGGTAGATTTTTGGGCAGCGATCCCCATGGTGGCTTATGCATGCTTAAATATATTGGCTCTTCAAATATCATGTCATTTGGACCACTGGAGCTCAGGTTATTGATTGGTCTTTGATATAACTCCACTTGTGAACTGCTTCTGTCGAACCCACTAAATGGTTGTATATCGATCCCTCTAGCTTTTCCCATTTGATGTGTGATCACTAGGTAGGCTCCCTGGGGTCCATATACCTTGCTCTCCAAATTTCATGTGCCTTAGACTTGTAGATCTCAAGATATTGATCATTGAATGTAAGAATGTATTTAGCCTTTAATGTATGCCGATCATTTTCACTAAAGCCTGCCGACCTATCTTTTCCAATGAAGCATGGCGATCCCTCTAAATTGAACATGCCAACCCCTCTTTAGTGGACCAAAGTATGCCGATCCATCTCAATCAACTATGCCGATCCATCCTACCAAACTATGCCAAGCCCTTCTTTACGAGCTGAAGTATGCTGATCCCTCTAAAGGTGCTAAGACATACCGATCCTTCCATTCACTAAGCTATATTCCATACTTTAAGAATTTTACATTGTTTATCTACTAGTTCCGTTCAATTCTGACTTCATATAACCATCTGCACCTGACTTCTGGGTCCCACAATCATTGCTTTAGAATCATCAGCCTTAATAGCAGCTGGATCTAACTCGTGCAATCAGTTCAATATAGCCGGGCTAGAATGCCGGGTAATAATAGCATTCTGTATACATCGATCTAATAATATAAATGGGTTGCTATATTCTATGATTCAGAACTACTTTGCATTTCTGGTTCGGGTTGGTAAGTACATCTCCATTCGACCCATTCTCTCATTAAGATATATTGCTTATGACTTGTATTTCCTTTCACTTATTATTATATATATATATATATATTTCCTTAAACATTCTGAGATTACTTTACATATATATATATATATGTATATATATATGTATATATGTATATATATCTATATGTATATATGTATATATATCTATATGTGTGTATGTATATATATATATGTATATGTATATATGTATATAGGTATATATATATCCTTAAACATTCTTAGATTACTTTACATATATTAATATATATACACACACACATATGTTATTTGATTTAAATAATTAACTTTTAATTAATTAATCTAATTAATTATTAATAATTTTTAAAAATAATTATTTAATTTTCGTAAAAATTCTGAAAATCATTTTATAACATTTATAAAAATTTAATGAATGCTCTCCTCCCAAAGAGGATCACTAATTTCTCTCAAAACATTTATAAAATATTTACTTATTTTGAATTTATCCTTTTAAATTTAAAATATCATTCTAATTTCAAAACATATTTTGAAAATTAGCCTAAGTCCTATATCAATTTGGGCCCTTATACTAAGGTATTACTTCACCTTTCGGGCTAAGCTAGGAGCTAGGTAGGGTAGAGTACCTAATTACCCAAACCCAACATTCAACACTACTTTTTGAGACACCCTATTAAATAAGTAGGAATTTACTAAGAATACCCTAATATTGTTATTTAGACCGCATAGGCTATTGGGCTTTTGTAACATTGATGGAACTAGGCCAGCACATAGCTGGTTAAATGTGTGAATTTCAAAAGAAAATTACATTTTTTGATATTATTGGGCCTATGAAATCAAAATTGACTTAGATCCAATCTAAGTAGTTTAAAGTAAAATCATTATTATTTTTAATTAATTTATATAAAGATTTGAATTTTTATATAAAGTAATATGTAAAATGTGTATGTGTATCAAATACACATATACTTGTAAGAGTAGATGCAACATATAGATGTGTACGTGGTTTAATATGTTCGTATACAAGTGTTAGGATTTATACTTCAATGGACACATTAACCCCTTTATATACGTATTTTCTACTTATTAAAATTTAATATTAATTAAAATTATATATATTGTACATGCATAAATACATACATATATGTGTACAAAACATCTATATATAATTTTAAGTGGAAATTAGCATCTGCTCCTTATTTCCAAACTTAATTCGCGATAAACCCTTCTTAAAAACAAGTTTAACTAAATAACTCTGTCAAAGTTTTTAACAAAAATATATGGTTTAAACTTCAAATATATGTAAGTAAAACTATAAATATATGTAGATAGAATATATACATATACGTATATATATATCAAAAAAATATTGAAAATATGTGTGTGGATGTATATTTTAAAATTTATTTATAAAATACTAGTTTTCAAATATAAATGTTAAAGCATGCCTAAACATTGAAAATTACAATTTTAATTATTAAACTTTTTTTAACCAAAATTCTTTTTAATATAAAAATATTTTTAATTTCAAATCCGAGCGAATTAAAAAATTATATTAAAAAATCCGTATGGATTTCAAAATTGTTTTTTAATATAAATTCCAAGTAAAATTTATAATTATAAAATATAAATGTTAATACATAATAATTTTGAAAAACTTTGAAATATATATATATATATATTATTTTAGTTTTGATTTTATTATAAGTGTGTGTATATATATATATATAATTTTTTAAACATATATATACGTATACACACACAAAATATGAATAAGAGTTAATTAATAAATTTATATGAAGTATATATGTAATTTACAAATTAAAAATTCAAGTTTTAATTTAAAATTATCTTAAACGATTTTGCTTTCGGTTTTATATAAAGTGGCCAAAAATAAAACGTACATGTCTGTTGTAATTTTTTTAATGTATATGAATATATTCATATACAAATTTGATAGTAAATAAATTTCTAAATCCATGGCAAAAAATAGTTCTAATCTATACATATGCAATGACATAAATGAACATATATATAAGTAAATATTGATTAGATATTACTTATATTGCTTCCTCGATATTGCATCTTCAATGTTGAATCGAAACCTCCTTGGATCGAATCCTTTCTCTTCGAGAAACATGGCTATTTGTAGAGATCACCACACCTATATACTACATTTAATTTGATTTATTTTTTATTTGGAAATGAAGAACGAGGGAGGGGACTTCGTATCATCCCGTAATTTTACATAATTAAATTAAAATGGTAAAAATTATAATTTTACATAAAGGGTACAATATTTTTTTATCGGATCTAGAATTAGGCTTGGGTCATATTCCATCACATTCGAAGTGTCGTTTACAGACAGAAAACATATATAACTTGCTGAATTTGGTTAAACATGGTAGAAATTAGAAGAATTCAAACCCAATGGTATTTTCGGAATAAATTGATTATGAGATTTTAGCCTAGATATTATGTTTTTTCAGCCTATAAATAGATCTCTAACCCTTTTCCTTTTTCTCTAATAATCTTGGCTCTACATATAAATCCCTAATCCCTAATTAATTTCAAATCCACCAAATCAAATCCAAATTTAATAAATTTATATATAAAATTGATCGTCGTGGAAAGAGCGATGCAAATAAATCAATGCAATTGAGAAATGTGGCATTTTCAAGGTGAAGAATTTTTGGATAGCAAAGAAGGAGGAGGATTCACCTTGAATTGAGGGAGATTCATGAATAATCAGTGAGTGTGATTTATCATATTTGCGTATATGTTGATAAGACATAGTAATTCACCCCTTATGATTTTAAATCTATAAATGATGTAACTGAAATTTAAAATTTGGTTTTTTTATATAAACATGATTAGGGTGTGGTACGCCATGGCTGTACGGTTAAAAAAATAGTAATTTTTATCGATTGTAATTTGCAAAAAGTTAATCTCAATCTAGTTGAAAAGTGTGAAATACAAAAGTGTACCAAACCAGACATATTATACATGAAAATTGTAGCTCTAGACAACACAAATCAAGTGGTGGTGTTCATTCATTAATTAGGTTTAAGGATTAACCATAAAACATAATGAAAATTTGGTAAAAGTGAACTGTTCATTTCGATCCAACGATGAAACAATGTCGACGGAACGATCGATGGGCATGGACGTGAAGAGTAAAGTGAGAGGAGTATCATGCTGGGTTCCAATTGAGCTCAGGTGGTCGGAGATCACCAGAAATTGGCAAAAACCATAGTGGTGGCTTTGCTACAGGCAGTTGGAGTCGATGGCGTTGGCGGTGATAAGTAGCGCTCGCCATAAAGTGGCCAATTTCGGTGTCATATCAGGGCGGCATGGCCCCTGAATGCGGCGCTAATGAACGATGGACGACAATGTTAGGTCTCAGTGCGAGGTCGAGAAGGTTGAAGGCACTGTAGCAACATACAATTACAGGAAATACCTGTATGCGTATAATAGTGATATACCTATTAAATTACTTACTAAATTATGATATTTCCCTTAAACTTTAAATGCTTATAACTCTTGCGTACGATCTCCATTTCACGCACGATTTATTGCATTAGGATTGTGGTGAGACGAGAAATGTTCCAGTATATTATTTTATGTGGTTTGAGATAATTTAGAAAATGGACTTATTTAGGCAAATTCACTATACACGGTTTATATTTGATAATGCGATAGTTCAAAGAGTTGGGTCATCAATATATGAAAGTCTAAGGAGTGGAGTCCTTAACATACGATAATCTGAGGAGCTGTGCCCTTAATATGAGATAGTCCAAGGAGCTGAGTCCCTAATATACAATATATTTCGAGGAGCTAAGTCCTCAATATATGATAGTTCGAGGAGTTGAGTCCTCAATAGACGATAGTTCGAGGAGTTGAATCGTCAATATATGATAGTTCGAGGAGCTAAGTCCTCAGTATTTGATTTGGCGTCATGACATGTTTAGAGGAGCCGAGTCCTTAGTATACGATTTGACGATATCGGGTTGAGACTTTATGGTCAAATCATGGCATGTAATTAGGCATGAGCTTTAGTGAGACTATAGCATATGATGTCACTATAGTATTATATTATGTTTAGCCGACTTGTTGGGTGTAGATGACACATGATAAGGTATGTTTTTTGAGCATAAGTATTGTTTTACTAGCTTATCAGTATTACACTTATATGATGCATTTCACTCTTTGGACGTATGTCTGACTCCCTCTATCATTTTCTTATTTATAGATATGCTCTGATAGGTCGATGGAGAGGACTGGTGGTGACTTAGAGACGTGATGTGATACAGAGACGCATGTTTATTTATTAGCTATGTACTATTTTTATTTCATATTTTCTTAGACATTATACTATTTTCATTACCAGTATAGAGAGAGATATTGTAGTACGAGTTTATTTAATACTGTATTATTTTGTTTTTCTAGGATTGTATTGCTGATTAATATTATATTTTATGCCTTCCGCTCTGAGTTCTAGTAAGTGTAGAATATTATAGATAGCTCTTCGTTCCAATTTATATATTTTACCTCAAAGCGATTCTCCATCTATGAGGTCTGTGATGTCCGCGTCATTTTATGTGTGAATCGGGGTGTTGTAGATGGCGGGTTATTACATTTGGTATCAGAACTTAGGTTAGGCAATTCCTACTATATTAGGGCGTACGATGGAGCGTATTTGTATTTATTATTTATATTATACACATACACATACATTATTTTTACACCATGCCTCATATATTTTGACTCATAAAGGTAGGTGTTGGCTTATCCCTTATAGAATTAAACAACTACAAGTTAAATAAATGTTGATACTTTAATAGTTTGGGGCGGAAGATAAATCCATCACTTTTTTTCCAATTTACCCCATGGAGAATTGCTAAGAGAGTTTATATCCAAAATAGTAGTGGATTGATTATGGGACTATGGATGAATAAGAAGAAGAGCAATACCCTTAAGTCCAAGATGATGTCGATATGGTGTAATGATGCTACTTAACCATTTTTCTAGAAGGTAGTTGGGCTTGTGTAAGTTAAGATCTAGTCCAATTAAAGTAATTACAATAATCAAAATGTTTTCCCTAAAAAGTTAGAAATAATAATGTTTGAGATTTTATTTTGGGAAAAATAGATGAGTTGAAGTTTGTTTAAAATGTTGAAATATTAACCCCTTATTTTAAGTTTCAAACGTGAGAATATTTAATAAGGGAAAGTTCTCATAAATATTTTAAAGCTTTTGTTTTTTGAAAAAATATATTTATAAGGCGCATTGTTGACTTTATATTTTATTATACATTTGATTTTTATAAAGAAACTTTTAAAAGAAAATCACAAAGTAAATAAAATGCATGTTTTTAAAATGTCTTTTATTTTGTTTATGCTTGAAGAAAAAAATTACATTTTCTTTACACTTTTGTAAACATTCCTTATGTATAAAAGTAAATTTAAAAAGATATGTTTTACATGTCTATTTTTCTAAGTTAAATTGAACCATCTTGGATAGAGATTAAACTGAAAAAAAAAGATCTAAAACAATAATTTTAAAATTTGTTCAATTTTTCAATTCTAATATGTACCTGCTTTTGAATGGAAAATAAAGGATTTGTGATATAAACACTTGAAAATATGCATTAATAAATGATTTCAACTTTTGGAAATTATTATCTAATTTGATATGAAAATAGTCAGTAGCCAAAACAAAAGTTTAAAAGTCTAATTTGTATAGACGTTAGATATTGTTTAACGATGACTGAAATTGACTAATTATTAAATAAAATAATATACACTTATATATGATAAATTGGTTCTAAATTATAAAACATTCCATCGAAATATTTTTATATGAGATAGTATTTTAAAAAATGAAGTATGAGTATTTCAGAAAATAACCAAATATTTTGAATCTAATTATATTTTGAGTAATAAATTTTAAATTAGTAAAGCTATAAAAGATTGAATTTTTGGAGGTTAAATATTTTTAAAAAATGGATATTTCTAAGAAATGTTGAAAAGAATTTAGCTTTGGAAATTAAAATTATATTATTTGTTTTTATATGAAGACTTAGGAATTAATATATAGTGATTATCTTGAGATAAATATGATTTATGATTTCTTATGAAATGGTTTAATAAGAAACATCTATGGTAAAACTTTTTGAAAATTTGTTTAAGTGGAACTTAAAGAATTCGATTTGAGGAAAAAGCGTGTTATGATTTTACTAAATGTTTATTAAAATAATAAAGGATTTGATGGTTTTCCAAATCTTACAAGTTTGTAAAGAATAAGATTTGAGATTAACAATTTTGATTTAAAAACTAGATTGAATAGTTATTGCTAATTTTATTGAAATTTGATTGAAGCTAAACAAGAATTACATAGCCAATAAAATTGAATCAACTAAGGTGAACTAGATAGGACAATCAAAATGGCAATGTGCTTAGGATTAACTAGAAATGAAAATTATGGATTTGAGACATATGGATTTGTACTGAAAATTAATGAGGGTATTATTTATAAACTTTGAATTTTTTTGAGACAATGACAAAAAATCTATTTTGAAATGAGAATTTACTATTATTTATAAAGTATGGTGGAATTTAAATAAATAGTAATTTGATTTTAGGAAGGAAAATATTAATATTACTGTATTGTGGAGTTAATTAAAATATGTTATTATTTAAGAAACGAAAAATATGAGGCATTATGAGAATAATGATTATAATAAAGAGATATTTTCCATGAATATTTTTGGAATAAATCATTACTAATTTTTATATAAATAACTGATTTAATGTAGAATGTTATTATTATTGAGTGATATATAATAATAAAGTGGTGTGACAAATAAAGCGCTTTAAATATATATTATTATTTTTATGCAATTGATAATAATATTATTTTGATAGAAAATATTGGTTTCTTATTAAATAACGATGTTCGAGATATTTAAAGCAATATATTGGAAACAAAGGATATTTGAAGTAATGTTATCGATTTGAAAAAAACATACTATTTTGAGATGACAAAGAAACGTATTGTTATAATGGACAATACTGAGATGATATATAATTAAGAAGAAAATAACTAGTTTAAATTTATTATTTTGAATTGTTGAGACATATGTTATTAAATGTTATTTGATATTAACGTATATGTTTACGTTAAAGGCCATGATACGCTTATATAAGATGTGAATATAAGAACTCGGTAAAGTGAAAAGTTTCCTAAAAGGTTAAATAATAGAAGATTGGTTGTATAAGACAACGCCCGATAGAGGATGACTATACTTGTCTATATAAAGTGTTTTCGAAGTACGACGATGTACGTAAGGTATTTTAGCCGTATGTTAGTTTATAGGACTTCACAAGCATGTAGAGTTAATATTTTTTTTAAATATCTAGTGTTGTATGATTTCAAGGCACAAAGTAAATGTCTTGACCTGCACGTACTAAGGTACGAAGGCGATTTTAAGGATAGCGAGATTTGGCGATTAGGAAGAAAATTGACTAAGAGGTAAGCTTAATTCTTTCAGTCATCACATACTGAAAAACTTTCTTATGAAGTCAATTTTACGAAATAGTGATATTTTGTGCATAACTTATTTTCAATGTCTGATGCACATGATAAATATGTGAAAAATGCACAACTTAGTTTATGAGTTTGTTATTATAATATCATGTTCATGGAAAATAAAGGATCATCCACTTGTGATATCTATAAATTAAACAGTAGTGGATTATGTGGTTTGCTCAAGTATTGTAAACATTAGTCCACTTAGAGGGGAGACATCATCCGTTACTGAGTTGTCGTTCCCATGAACTTAAAGAAGGAATTCAGTGAGATATGTCAAAGGGTGCGAAGAGGAATTTTTATTGGCCGAGGATGAAGAAGCTAGTGGCGAAGTATATTGCAAAAGGTATTTGATGATGAAGATATTCCAGTAGTGATATATATTTAAACCTAAGCTATATTTGGATATTATATGATTACAGGCACCTCGATGATACGCTAAGGGATGGAAACTGCATATGATAGGCATACATAGAAAGTTTGTTGTGGATATCTAGGTATGTGGAGAAATCGCTATTGAGTTATGTTACATGGGAAAACTAGCAACATAAGTTGTTTTCCTTTCCCGATCTTACAGAGAGAAGGGAAGTTGGCACGTTTGAGTCGGCTTCTTAAAAAGTTAGCAGATGTTCACACGTTTTATGTCTATCACATCTGTGAATGCACAATGACAATTTAGCGGTTATGGTAGAGACTAGTCGACTTATGGGGTGAATGTTGAGACAAAGTGTAGAATACTCTGTAGGTGTATTCACTGTGGGGAACAATGTAGTATAAATTATACTAGTGTGAACGGATCTTATGGTTATTTTAACATTAGAGCGGGGTAAATAGTGTTTTATAACAAATGTCGAACTTTTGTAAATAGTTTCTATATTTGAATCAAAATATAGGTAATCAACACAGATATATATTAACAGGCAGCCATAAATATAAATATATGTAGCAAAATAAAGTAAAAGAAAGAGAGATAACACCAGAACTTTTATACCGGTTAGGATAGACCAATCTTACATCCAGTCTTGTACATTATCTGTACAGATTTCCTTTCAAACTGCCTAGTTTAATCAGGTAGCAAGCAAACCAAAATGTAATATTGATTTCAAGGTAACAAGATACACCCTCCCCACTTTCAAAGCTTAGAATAAACTCTCTTGATTTTACCGAACAACAAGATTACCCACTTGATTTAAATGAGCAACAAGCACAACCATTTGATTTGAACGGGCAAGAAGCACACCCACTTAATTTGAACGGGCAAGAGATTTGTTGGTTCCAAATACAAATAGTTGTACTTTGGATACAGAATATCCTACCGCCCTTTGATCTTTAAATTAAAGAGAGATTACTTGCAAATCAGCGAGTATATTATAGAGCATGAATGCACTAAGGTAAAGATTGAATTTGAAAAGTATAAAAAGTGGATTTTGTAAAATATATAATAAGAATTTGGAGTAAGAAAATATAGGGAAAGTAGTTAATAAATTCATTTTCTAATCCCCTTTATATAGTGTTTGAAGAGGCACGACTATTCGCGAAGAGATGGAGCCAAAAATCACAACTATTCAAAATTTAAAAACAACTCTTCACTGGTACATATGTTGACATACATAGGTCGGGTATGTCGACATACCCGTGTATTTTGAGAAAAACAATAACACATTTAAAGTGTAATAAAATTCTACTATTTTGTAAAATCATTTGGAAATAGTTTTTAAATATTTTTTAATATATAAACCTTTTATAAAATATATGTAGAAATATATTTTGAAAATAAAATAATTATTCTAATGAGAGACTATTCAAAGAAAAGATAGTTTCTATTCAAGGACTTCAACAAATTTATTAAATGTCTATTAACTATAATCTATAGTCTTAAACTCTTCATGTTTTTGTCTTTAAACTCATAAGTTTTCAATTATCTTGATCATCTCTGAATCTTGATCTCTAATCTCTTTACTGATCAGTCTGTAGACTCGATTATCCTATACTTGTATAAATCTGTGTAACATCATGCAAAATATTATATACAACTTAGAAAAACATCATTATCTATATTTATATGATTGTTGTCGTCAAAATCAATATCTGTGGTATTAAAAATCTCCCCATTTTTTACGATGACAACCATCTAAATATGTTTATTATAGAATATAATGTAACACCCCCTATATTGGTAACTCCCCCTTAGCATATGCATATATTATATTTTATATTTTTCTCCACCTTTATCATCAACAAAAATGGGTGAATAAAGCTAAAAATCCCCATAAATATGAAATATTAAATACTATGAAATATGATAATGTTGTATAAGAAATCAAAATCAATACTAATTGCGAAATAACATTTCTAAGAAATAAATTCATATATATACAATTTATAGTTACATTTGTTTACACCATACATCACAATTTTCATATTTATGCACATTCATATACAATTAATTATATGAAAAGTACAAACAAAACTAGATTTAATTATACGGACTAAAATGTACAAATAATAAACACATATTTTAAAAGAAATTAAAACTAGATTTTCTTAAGAACTTTGACCATCCTTCGGATCTAAAGATGGGATTGGTGTCGATAACTTCCCAATCTTCATGTTCCACTTTTGCCTTAAAATTCGAGCATTTAAGGGCTTTGCCATGAACTTCTTTAGCAAAAAAGGAAATTAAACATCGAACAAAGTCAAATTGTTTTTCCTATCCTTTGATATTTTACATTTGTCTCAACTTGTCATTGATTGCGAAGAATGAAGCAAAGAGTATTCTTGAATGATTAAAGAGTATCTTCTAGATTGTCACTAAGTTTTTTGTTTTGAAAAGTTAATGTTTGAATTCATTTTTATGAAAAGAGATGTGTAGAGAGGAATAAAATAAGATGATGAATTTATTTCTGTGTTTTTGAAAAGTTAAAGCGAATAGTCGGATTAATAACTAATCCCTCCAATAAGATAACCAATCTTTTTGAATTTCAAATTTTGGAAATACGAGTATGTCGAAATAATTGGGTAGGCTATGTCGTCATACTTGCAAAAATTTGTACGTTTTTGTATTTGCTTTAATTTTTGTTTATATTTGTTATTGTTTTAGTTTATGATTGCAGAGAACATAAGAACATTATTGAACAACAAAATGAAGTCTCTTAAGAAAATTTCATTAATAAAATAAGGAGATAAATAAAAAAAGAAAAATACATGAAAATGACATAAATAAAATTGGAAAACATAAGGATAGATAAGTAGATTTAGAATGATGAAGACGAAGAAGAAGAATTTCCACCAAGCTTTCTCATTGTCTTCCTAAAGTATTTGTCAACTTTGTTTGAGAGACTAGTGAACTTATTAAAAAAGCGCTTAAGCTTCTTTTGATTATTAAGAAGCTTTCTTTTGATTCCTAAGCATCCCTTTGTTTGAATAGTGAGATGGTTTGCCATATCTTTCAAGAGATGTATCCATTTCCTTCTAATCTTCTTCTTTTCTTCCTCCTCTTATATTTCCATATCATCACTTTATTCTTCTTGAAGAGCCTCTTGCTCTTCTTATCTTACCAACCTTTCTTCCTTTTCGGTAAGACACTCACAAGGTTCAAATTCGAGCGGAATGTGCATGGGGGAGAGGTTTGTTTTGTCAAAAATTTAATGAGGCAAAATGTTTTCACCTCTTCGGTCAATACCAAAATAATTGAAAATTTTAGTAAGATACACACCATGGTAACGTGTGTTTTCATGTCTAGAAATTTTCTTTTGAACAAAGTCGTCCAAAATCACTTGTGCCTAATTTATGTCAAATTTTTCAAAAATAGCTTTAAAAACTTTTTGAGTGAGTTGTTGTAATTTCTCATCTTCGGTGTAATACTTTTTGTATACTGAGACTCATTATTCTTTCTTTTGGCCTAGGATTCTTGCTTTTAAAACCATACTATTCATCATTTAAAAACAAATCATGCATATTTCCACAATTAATTTTAAAAGTGGAGAGGTCATTTCCTCTACTTTTACAATAAAAAATTTAACTAAGAATTTTACAATCTAAAACAAAAGTAGTATATTTGATACTACTCCAAATCAGATCTTCTTCTCCTTGATAAAACTTTCCATTCAAATTAGCATAAAACATTTTGAAAAAAGAAAGCAATCAAAAGCATTTTAAGATAAATTGGTTAAAACAAAAATAACATTTTACAAAGCAAGATCTTGTAAACCATAAGAATAAAACTCATTAAAATAAGCAAATCTTCCGGAAAATACTTTTACCATAATTTGCATACTCAATATATGTTTTAATGGACTCTTAATCATTAAAAGTTGACTTTTGATCTTTTTAGTAAGTCTAGTGGCTTTGGATAAAGATGGGTGGTTTGAGGAAGACATTATTGGTTTGTTTTGGAGGAAAGAGAGTGGAGAATATATTTGATTTTTGAAATAAAATGTGTGTAGAAGATGAGTTAAGAAGGATTGAAAAATATGTTTGAATGAACATGTGGTAGGTAAAAAGGTGTCCTTTCAAATTTTGAATTTAATGCAAAAGAGTTAATTTCAAAAGCTCAAATTTTGAAAAGATTCCTAAAATTCTACCAGATATGTCGACATACTTAGGTGCCATATGTCGACATGCATGCCAAAATTTCAAAGTTCAAAAATTAAAGAAATATATTTATATAATTTTATGTGTGTATATATATATTATATATTTATTTATATATACTTATTATTATTATTATATATTTTATTCCTATATTAAATAATTTTTAGAAAAATAAAAAATAAGATATAAAATGTAAAAGGTACAATTTTGCTATTTCTTTTGTTTGACTTGATTAATCTTCCATCACCATGATATACATATTGATATTTTCAATGTCTTTGTCTTTGTCATTGGATGTTGTGTTAGAATCATCCAAGGTTGCATTGTAAGCTCTTTTTCTCCTTTTAAATGAATTGATGTTTGGTGAATTCTTTGTTTTCTTCTGTTACGGACAGTTTCTTCGTAGATGGCCAGATTCACCACAATTGTAACACTTAAAAACATTTTTGTTTTCGAAGTTTTTGTTTTTAGTTTAATGAAAGTTGTTCGTCTTTCTGTATTTTAGAAATTTTATGAAATTTCTAATCATAAGACCAATCTCCTCATCATTATCATCGTCGTCTAAATCTTAATTGTCAGTTGTTGCATTGAATGCAATTAATTTCTTTTCGATCGCCTTATTTTTCTTTCTACCCAACAATTGTGCTTCATAGGACATTATCATTACCAATTAATTTTTCAATTTCTAATATACTAATATCATTGCCTTTCCCTGTTGCTAATATCTTTTGATCCCATTTAGAAGAGGGTAAATTAAAGAATTTTCTAACTTGATCCTCTTTTGAGAAATTTTCCCCAATGATACTAATGAATGAACTATATCTTGAAATCTAGAATATTTATCAAAAATAAGCTCATTTGGTTTCATTTTAAAATGTTAAAAATGGTTGGTTAGCATGGAGATCTTAATTTATTTTACTTTACTAGCGCCCTCATGTGTGACTTGCAATGTTCACTAAATTTCATAGGCAAACTTACAAATAGAATCTCGATTAAAATCATTTTTATCTAAAGAGAAAAATAAAATGTTCATGGCTTTTGAGTTATTAAGTTCTTGTGTCTTTTGGTCCGATGTCCACTGTGAATATTCGGTTTGTGGTTCAGTGTATTCACTCTGTGTAATGTTCCAAATATCTAAAAAATTGCTTGTAAATAAATTTTCATCATAAATGACCATTAAGCATAATTACTACTATTAAATAGTGGGGTTTAACAGTTGATTGTCTTTCCACAAAAGAGTTAAAAAGTGTACTACCAGTGTTACTAGCTATTTATAATTTTCAAAAATTAAATAATGAGATTTTGAAAACCTAAGGCTCTAATACCAGATTGCGGGAAATGGTGTAGTATAAATTATACTAGTGTAAACAGATCTTAAGTCTAGTTTAACACTTGGGGGTGAATAGTATTTTAAAACTTATGTCGAACTTTTCTGAATAGTTTATAGATTTAAATCAAAACATAGTTAAGCAACATAGATGTATATTAACAGGCAGTCACGGACATAAATAAATATAGTAAAAATAATGTAAAAGTAGGATAGATGACGCAAGGAGTTTTATACTGGTTTGGATTGACTAATCCTACATTCGGTCCTGTATAGTATCTATACAGATTTCCTTTCAAACCGCCTACTTTAATTAGGTAGCAAGGAAACAAGAATACAATCTTGATTTTAAGGCAATAAGATACACCCTCCTGACTTTCCGAGCTGAGAGTTGATTCTCTTGATTTAACTGGGCAACAAAATCACCCACTTGATTTAAATGAGCAATAAGCACACCCACTTGATTTGAATGGGCAACAAGCACACCCACTTGATTTGAATGGGCAACAATCACACCCACTTTATTTGAATGGGCAACAAGCACACCCACACAAATAGTAATAGAGATTTGTTGATTCCAAATACAAATAGTTGTACTTTGGATACAGAATATGCTATAGCCCTTTGATAGCACTTTGATCTTTGAATTGAAGAGAGAATACTTACAAATCAGTGAGCATGTTGTAGAGAATGAATGTAGCAAAGTAGAAATTGAATTTGAGTGAATTTAAAGAGTATAGAAAGTGGATTTTGTGGAATATATAATGAGAATTTGCAGCAAGAAGAATATAGAAAAAAGTAGTTATTAAAATTCATTTTCCAATCCTCTTTATATATGTCTGAGGGGACATGTCTATTCATGAAAAGATGGAGCAAAAGATAAAAACTATTCAAAATTTAAAATAACAACTCTTCAATGATAGATATGTCAACATACATAGGTAAGGTATGTCGACATACCCTTGTATTTTAAGAAAAACAATACGACATTTAAAGTGTTATAAAATTTAGGTATTCTATAAAATTATTAAAAATATTTTTTAAATACTTTTTAATATATAAACTTTTATAAAATATTTGTAGAAATATATTTTGAAAATAAAAAATTATTCTAATAGGAGACTATTCAAGGAAAAGAAAGTTGCTTTCCATGGACTTTAATAAATTTATCTAATGCCTACTAACTATAATCTATAGTCTTGACATCTTCATGTCTTTGTCTTTAAACTCATGAGTCTTCAATTATCTTGATCATCTCTGAATCTTTATCTATATTCTCCTTACTGATCAGTCTTCAGACTCGATCATCATGTACTTGTATTAACCAATGTAATATCCTACAAAATATTCTATAAAACATGGGAAAACATCAGTACCTATTATATGGTTGTTGTCAATAAAATCAATATCTATGGTATTGACATTCACATCTTAAGACTTGATGTGATACGAAATAAAAATAACGGAATGAAGTTGGTCTAAGTACGACGAGGAAAATGTTTGGTTAGGAGTACAATAGAGCCGGAGGAGAGAATCCGAGTTTTCCATCACGTGCTCCCTTTCCACTTTAGTTAGTTTAGGTTAGTTTGTTCACTAGGTCATTGATAGTTTTTTTGGTCGCTTTAGGACATAGGCATTGATGAATAGATGCTAGGAATGGTTGTATGCTCATCCTTATGATATGTTTAGGTTGCTATGGTTGCTTTATTTGAGTTATACAGGTTTATTTTTTACTACGTTAGCTTGTATGTATATACATTCCAATCTGGAATAGAGGCCTATAGTTAGGTGTTCTAATTTATGCTAGATAATTTTATATATGCTTTTTATTGTAACTTTATATATGCATTTATTGATTATGTTATGGACGTGGTTGTTTACTTACACTTTAATATGGATGTTTCAAATGGTTGTATGGATGGGCATACAGATAGAAATATATACTTGCATATATTAGGATATTTGCATACATATTGATTGCGCTGCATATGCATTCATATAGGAGGCCGATTAAGTTGCATTTGCACTCATCTCGTAATAAATCATTGTATTTCACCTATCGTATGTACTATATACACTTGGGTGTGCTTTTATCATATGATTGATGTTAGATGGATGTAGCTATGTTTGTTATGTATGTTTTTACACTATGAAGTGAGATGCATTGTCCACCTGAGGGAATTTCGAGGAGTAAATTCTTTTATGGGGGAAAATGTAACACCCCGTAATTTTATGTAATTAAATAATTGAATTAAAAGAGTAAAAATTGTAATTTTACATAAATGGAAAAATAACAAATTTTAACAAGCTGGAATTAGGCTTCGAGACCTATTACATTGCATTTGGAATTTCGTTTACAATAAGTAAACATTTATAACTTGTTGAATTTGGTTAAACGGGCTAGAAATTAGAAGAAGTCAAACCAAATGTCATTTTTGTAATGTATTGATTATGAGATTTTAGCCTAGATATTATATTTTTCACCCTATAAATAGATCTCTAACCCTATTCTTTTTGCTCTAATAATCTTGCATTCACCAATAAATCCATAATCCCTAAATTAATTCCAAATCCACCAAATCAAATTCAATTTAACAAATTTATATATAAAACCGATCACCGTGGAAAGAGCTATGCAAATAAATCAACACTATCGAGAAATTTGGCATTTTCAAGGCAAGGAACTTTCGGACAGCGAAGAAGCAGGAGGATTCATGTTGGATCTAGGGTCACCCTTATGATCTTAAACTAAATTATAAATGATGTAATGGAAATTTAAAAGCAATTTTTAAAAAAATAAGCATGATTAGGGTGTAGTACGCCATGGCTAGATGGTTAGAATTATAATTTTTAATTGATTGTATTTAGCAATACTTATTCCCCTTCTAATTGAAAAGTATGAAATAAAAAAGTGTCACAAAACCAACATATTATATATGAAAATTGTAATTCTCGATGACAAGAATCCACTAGTGGTGTTCGTTCATCGATTAATTTCTCCAATTGACTTGAACACACATCAGAAGTTTGGGCAAACGTGGACCATTCATTTCGATCCAATGGTGAAACGACATCAGCAACATGATTTGAGGACATGGACGTGAAGACGGGACAAAGAGGAGTATTATGTTGGGACCTGATTGATCTTAGGTGGTCGAAGATCACCAAAAATTGACAGAAACCATCAACGACGGTGGTTTTTCTATAGGCAGTCCGAGTCGACGACATTGGCAGTGGTAGGTAGCACTTGCGATGAGGTAGCCAATGGTGGTGTCAGATATGGGTGGCATGGCTCCCGACGGTAGCGATGATGAATGATAGACGGTGACATTATGTTTCAACATAGGGTCGAGAAGGATGAAGGCAATGTAGCAACATAAGACTGGGGAATACATGTATGCGTAAAACACTGATAATAATATACAAATCAAATTACGTAATAAATTACGATATTGCCCTTAAACTTTAAATACTTATAACTCTCGCATATGACCTCCATTTCATACTTGGTTCATTGCATCGGGATCGCTGTAAGACGAGGAATGTTTTCTTATATTATTTGATGTAGTTTGAGATAGTTTAGAAAATGTCTTAGCTGAGTAAGTTCATTTTTTATAGTACGTATTTGGCATTGTGATAGTCCAAGGAGCTAAGTCATCAATATACAGTAGTCCAAGGAGCTGAGTCATCAACATACGATAGTCCAAGGAGCTGAATCCTTAATATATGATATAGTCCAAGGAGTTGAGTCCTCAACATACGATAGTCTGAGGAGTTGAGTTCTCAACATACGATAGTTTGAGGGGCTGAGTCCTTAACATACGCTTTAGGGTTATGACACGTTCAAAGGATTTAAATCCTTCGTATATGATTAAATGATAGTGAGTTGAGACTTTAGGTTAAATCATGGGCATGTGATTAGGCATGAGCTATATTTTAGTAAGATCTTAGCATATGATGTCACTATAGTATTATATTATATTTAGCTAATTTGTTAGGCATAGGATACATAGGCTAAGATATAGTTTTCGAGCATAAGTGTTGTTTTACTAGCTTGTTAGTATTGAATACTTATATAATGTGTTTCACTCATCAAACATATGTCTGACCCCCCACTATCATTTTCTTCTTTTAGATATACTTCAATAGGTCGATAGAGAGGACTGGTGATGAGGCATGATGTTATGACATAGACGCACATTTATTAGCTATCTACTATTTTTATATCTTTTATTCCAAAATATTATACCATTTCCATTACAAGTATTGAGAGAGATGTTGTAGTTGGAGCTTATTAGAGACTGTATAGTTTTTTTTGTCTGGATTGTATTACTGATTAATATTATATTTTATTCCTTCTCCTATGAGTTTCAGAAAGTGTAGAATATTGTGGATAGCTTCCAGATCCATTTTATAAATTTTACCTTAAAACGATCCACCGTTTGCAAGGTCTACAATGTCAGTGTCATTCTATGCGTGAATCAGGACATTGTATATGGCGGCTTGTTACATTTTAGCTTCCGGCTAAGGGGTTATAAGGTGGAGGCAAAAGGTAAAGTACAAATGAAAGGGACGATGAGTTTAATTAGACAAAAGAAAGGAGTGAAAAGGAGAGATCTAGATTTCTCTTTTTTCCTCTTCTTCTTACTAGCTCAAAACTCATATTTCAAGAAAATATCACAGACCCTCCCCTCTAAGTATAGCGCCATCCTTGATGGGCTAACGGACCCAAAAACATTTCCAAATCTAATCAATGTCAATATAATTTAAATCCAATTTTAATGTTTATCGATATTGTATATCCATACTTACGTACATAACTATTATATATGCACTTTATTAAGTACCGATTCAAAAAATCAAATAAAAATTTATAATTAATATTTCACACATATTGATTAATTTGTAACAATTATAATTTAATTAAATCATATGGGATTTCAGAGTATTCAATATTGGGGTTGTGTGACTCGTAGATGTAAATTTAGTCAGCGATTATTATTAAACAATACACATATTAACGTTCACATGTCACCTTAGCTAGTCGTATGACAGTTTGGCCACTATCGCTTAAACAAATTCCATAAAATCCAACTTTACTATTTTTGGTGATCTGCAGTAGTGAAGATTATTTACACAAATTCCCTTCGTCAAAAATATATCATATTAAGACTTATGGATTTTGTTTTGGTCAAAATTCAAATATTATCTACAATCAACTTGTATAATCCAACCACAAAGTCTTTGGTTCAATGGTTATTGTTAACCAAAATGCTCTGGCCAGGGTCGTTTACTTTAAGTTGACTATGATTGATTGTGATACTATAATATCATATAATCGAGGAGATGAATTCTCTATTGAATTGTATTTCACTTCTAATGCTTCAACTCAACCTAACTGTAGTTATTTGATGAATGACAAGCTATGATTTAACTATGATCAAAGTGGAGTGTCCACATTGAAGTTTAATAGTATTCTCAAGTCGATAAAACTGTGTAATATTGTTACTTTGATAATTTCTGTTTGATTTTAGTTATAACCAGTAGATAACTATCGAATGAGTCATTCCATAGTTATCTAGTAACTATCAGTACGTAATCATTTAGTGCCACTAGCAGCCACGAATAATACATTGCCCAATATTTGGAGAGCGTAACACACTTTAGTCTTAGTAGATATATCGATATCCCGTTTCGATACAGTTTGACTAGGAATATATAAAATGATATATTTATTTTTGTTGTGATAAATTTTTCATAATTACAATATATTGTAACTACAATCACAAAACATATCATTTATTGATTTTCTGTTTGATATACTTAAATTAATATAACACAATATAATAGCTATAAAAGAAAAAATACCTTTTATTTTGAATTGGACATGAGGGGCTGCCATCTTGGTTCAAGCTTCACTTGCTCATACTAACTATTTTGGTCTTCACATCTTAGTATATAAAATCCAACTAGGACATTTATTCCAAGATGTAGGACTATTCCCTAAGTCGTTTAGTAGTCTATTCACTAATTTCCTAATAGGATATATAGAGGCTTGGTGGAATATTAGAAGTTATAACACATATAAGAGAATAATAAGTAAGCTAGAAAATCAAAATCTATAGACTTATGTGAATTCTGTTTTGGAAGTGTAAGCTTCCCTTTTTTCAAGCACCTTCTCATTGGGACTTCATTTGGGCATTAAAGCACAACTGATAAGAATATTGTAGAATCTAATTAGAGGGGGTGTATGCAAACCCAGTCAATTTTGAACAAAGATTTGATCTAATTTATCATTCGAGTTTCGTTCGCGAAGATCATACTTTACATGTAGTTTTTTAAGTCACGGTTGAACTAAATTAATACCGATCACTAGAGTTGTCCTGTATTCTGAAATAATCAAATAACCACTGTGAGCGTGTAATGTTTATGGTGAAGATGATACCTTTTTTCCATCGGTAGTTTTTATGACTTCTAGTACAAAATTCATGTTATGCACACATGATGTAACTGATAAAATATATGACACAATATGTTGTTTTTTATTTATCCCATGTCACAAGATCACTATAACAACCCCCACTTGGAGGCCCAAAACTAACGGCTACGGATGCTGTAACACCCCTAATTTTAATGAAGACATTATTCAGGAGATTTAATTAGAATAGATTAAATAGAATAGTGTAGATAAGGAGATTGAGGTTGATTAATAAAATTTAGTGGTTGTGCTTATTTAACTAAATGAACTTATAAATGCATAAGTAATTAAACATAAGGGCATTAGGGCAAATAGCCACCCATATTCCCCCCTTTATACTATTCTCCTTAGTCATACATGTTCATTTTACCTCAAACAAAATTTATAACCGTAAGAAGCAAGCAAGGCCGACCATTAGGAAGAAAGAAGGGAAGAGAAATCAATCTAAAGCTTTGGATCAAGCTAGAAGGAATCAACCTCAATCAAACTTCAATTTCCTTATCCAACCTAAAGTGAATAATAATTTATATATCTCTATTTTGGTTTTATAATCATATGGTTTCATATTTAAGGGTAAATCTTTTTTTATGATATATTGAATGATGATATGCTTAAATTATGATTTATATATATATATATTTAAACATGGTTGTTTAAGGGAGATATATATGATTTTAGGGTATAATCGAGATTAAATGACTTTCAAATGCCATGGGAAAATTATATGTTATGGAAAACATGATTTTGGAGTTGGTTTCAATTTTTATAATTTTCCAAGCCGTGGAGAATTAGTTATGAATTTTCAAAGGAAAATATGGTTATTTAGGTTTATAAATTTATTTTGTAAAATATATTAAGGATTTGGGTCTGGAATTTCAATATGTTAGATAACTTGTTTAAAAAGAATTTCTGGAATTTTTGTGGATTTTTACTAAGTGGTTTAGTATGGAAATTAAATTATTTCGAAAGAAGGACCTAAATGATTTAATTGTTTTGATCGTAGGAAGGGCTTATTTGTTAAAAGTTATATTGAATTTAGATTTGAGATTGTGGTAAAAATTATCCAAGTTATTTAAAAAGTTTGTAAAAGCCAATCAAATGTTTACAAGTAGGCAAGTTTGTTATAAAAAGTTTACTTTATTCGGTAAAATCAACTTTTGCCCAGAAAAAGGTTGTTCCACCTTCTTTGGCTATCCTTTCGACCCAGACCTTTCGACCTTGACCTTTCGACTTCATTGAAACCAACAAGGTCAAAGCCAATGTACATGATATCATTCAGGTGGTATGAAGTGAATTGGACAAAGGTGGAAGGTAGGTTGTCGAAAGGGTGCTTTCGAAGGAGTTGGTTCCTTGGTTATTTTTGGTTTGGAAAGAAAATCACTTGCCTGCTTTTAAAGCAGCTTTGGACAAGGTCGAAAGCTATGGTTTCGAAAGGTTTAGTTTTAAAAGAACTTTCAACAAGGTTGGAAGCTATGGTTTTTAAAGGAGCTTTCGACAATGTCGGAAGCTATGGTTTCGAAAGGATAATTTTTTTAGAGCTTTCGACAAGGTCGAAAGCTATTTTTTAGAAGAGTATTTCAAAAAGGCTTTTGAAAGAGAGTTGTCGCCTTTGTTTTAAAGAACTAGCTTCTGAAGGAGTTACTTAGTTTTTGTTGAAAGCTTTCGAAGGAGTAGTTTTCGACCAGGTCGAAACCCTTTTTGAATATGTGACCTTCCGATGGCATCGCAGGCATCGATGTTGTCGAAAGGTTCAATTGTTTTTATAAATACAAGCTGCTTCCCAAAGCATTCGAAGGGGTCAAAAGCAGAAGCTTTCGACGTTGTCAAAAGGTTCAATTGTTTTCCCAGATATTTCAATGCTTTTGAAAGGATGGTATCGACACTATCAAACCTCCCTAATATTTTATAAAATAAAGAGTGGTTTCGAAAGAGATGCTTTCACATATTTTCACTTTGACCCAAAGTAATGTTTTAAGTGTTAACCCAAGGCTTTCAAAAAGGTCGAAAGCAAAGCTTTCGAAGGGCTCGAAGGCTGAAGCCTTCAACGTTGTCGAAAGGTCTTAAAACCCAAACTCGAAATTTTAAAGGAAAACCCATGGCTTATATAAGGGAGTTTTGTAATGACTTTAAGTATGTAATTTTGAAGAAGTGTTGCCTTGATAAAAATATAAGTTAAAGGGGTTAACTATGTTTTATATGAAAAGTATTTCAAGGACCTTAAACCCACATGAGTGGTATTGTTAAATTATTGTTTTGCTTCTTCAAATATGAATATATTTACATGATCACCCATAGCTGCATTTTGGGGGAAATGGGGTAGAAGAACCAGCTAGGTTAACTCTGTAGTGAATATAAATTGCTTAAACCCCTGAATGAGTAGAATTGTATCCATGGAGTCAGGGTGACCAAAATATAGGATGCTTAAACTTGGTAGTTATTGAAGGTAACGAAAAGTTCATAGTAAACCCATGAAAACTATGATTATGTAGTTATTGGAGGTAACCAACAGGTTCATAGTAAACCCATGAAAACTATGTATTAAGGATAGTTAACAAGGGCTAATTGGTTTGTATTGAACCCATGAAAACTATATCCGGATTAAGAATTGACATTGATCAATAGGTTCCTAGTCAACCCATGAAAACTAGGACAAGAAAGTGCCTAATGGAAGTATCAGTAGGTTCCTAGTCAACCCATGAAAACAAGGATATGAAGTGAGTTACTGGATAAATCCATAGGTTCCTAGTCAACCTATGAAAACTAGGATAAGGTGATTAGTTGTTGGAATAACTAATAGGTTCAGGGCCCATGAATTAATTAAGTTAACTAGCAGGAGCCTATAGGTTCTTAGTGACCCAATGAAAACTATGAAAAGAACTGGATGTTCATTAATTATATAAAGGTTGTTAGTAAACCCATGAAAACTAAAAGGTTAATGGTGACCCTAGAAACTATAATTATGACAGGGAGTCATATTAAACTGGGGATGGGAAATCCTAATTGTTTTAAGTATGCATATCATCATAATATTTTGAAAATGTATGTTTTAACCATTGTGGATGTAAGAGCACAGAATATGGTTTTAAAAAGGTTTTAGGATACTAGTGAGGGGAAAACTCGTTCCGCTAAGCGGCATGGTCTCGCTAGATATCTAAAAGGATTGAGATGTTAGATTATTGTTCATACCAGGCTTTATGTTTACTCAAAGTTTTTGTTTTCCCCTTAAACTCTCGGGTACTCAATTGATTTTGAGTAGTTTTAGATTTAAGGTTTATAGGTTTTCTTCTTTGACGAATAAAGCTTCCGGAGGCGTGCAGGAAGCAGATAGTTATTTAGAATTTTCTTTTTCGTTGTGTTTTTTGTTTGTAAAGGCAGACTTCTTAGCCTTACTATATACTCGGATCAACCAAGAGGGCATCTTCATATGTCGCTCTTGGCGTATTTGTAATAATTATATTTTGCTGAACGTGGTTACGTTTTTGGGATTATGTAATGAACATCAAGTGTTTTGATTTAAATGTGGAAATATGCATTGAATTGTTAAAAAAATTCCCTATTTATGTGATATGTGTATCAATGTATCTAGCACCCCCGTATTTGATTGCCGAGAATTAATAACTATGGATGACTGCAGCATCCATAGCCGTTAGTTTTGGGCCTCGATGTAGGGGATGTTACAAGTTGGTATCAGAGCATAGGTTTGTGAAACTTTAAAAGAAAAGATACACCTAAAAGCTCTGTTTTGAAACGTAATCCAGTGAATTTAAAAATATAGTCGGGGTTTGGGTTAATGCTATAGTAACGTACTTGTATTTAATATATAGATATATATCTAAGTACGTATTCCCCTCTCTCTTAGACCATTCTTCTGTATCTAACTAAGGCTCGTATGCAGATTTACGAGAAAGAGGATATGGAGGTAGGAAACGGAAGAGTAAATCTAGGTGGAGGAAGCACCATAACCAACAAAAATGTTTGACCTAATACCCGGAGAAACCAAGGTCGACAGGCTAATGCTAACCAAAATGGTGAGGCCAATGTTGGTGTTGGAAATCCAACAGTAGATGCGGGGATGGTGTATCGGTTGTTGGCTAATCTTTTGCAAGCAGAAGCTGCTGGTATTGTTGGAGGAGCTAATCCTGTAGTTCAAGCTGGTTATAACTATGCCAAGCTAAGCGGAGACTATACCGGTCTAGGGGGAAGCCGTTTGTTGGAACCGAGGATGCAGTTGAAGTTAAGAACTAGCTGTTGAACTGTGAAAGGATCTTTACAGATTTAGGCCTAGGGGATGGAGAGAAGAGAAGGCTAGCCATTAGACAGTTGCAAGGGTTAGCACTTCAATGGTGGAACAGTGTGACGGCCGGAGTTCCAGAGGAAGAGCTGACATAGGTTGGTTTTAAAAGGAGGTGCGAGCAGAGGTTCTTGTCTGAGGTTTCTAAATCGGCATTGATGAGGAAGTTTATGGATCTTGTCCAAGGAGGGATGTCTGTGATTGAGTATGCCACCAAGTTTAATGAGCTATCTCGATATGGTTATGCTTTGGTTGACACTGATATTAGAAAATGAGAGATTCATTAGAGGATTGAGGCCAGAGCTAGGCAGATTATCTATGACTTATATTAGGGAACCTTATTATGTGGTTGTTACCCCGCTTTTTGGACAAGGCCGGGATATCAAAAAATTGGCTAAAAAGATGGATAATAGGATTGGATATCGATTGGAAACAAGGCTATGATCGATACCATCATAATTGGACCAAGCTCCAATCAAGGTGGGATCGATAGGGAATGATAAACAAGACTAGGTGAGGCTACCTTTCAATTTTCAGGTCAATCGGAGTTTGTATGCTCAAGTTATGGACGGATTAATATTCAAGAGAAATAGGTTCGCATCGATATGTTCTTATCGATCGTTGCGGCATTGGTTTGGATCAATCGGTCTTCAGATCGATACATCTCGTACCGATGCACTTTGTATTGATCAGTTGACTCCAGGATGAATTCAGGGTGATGGATGTGGATTTCGTATCGATACATACGTATCGATTGGATGGGTACGGCAAAGAAAATTGATGGATATGAAGTAATAGTTATGGTGGTTTGGAGAAGCATTTCATATCGATCACTTATTGATTGATACGAAGGGCACACAAGGAAGGAGCAGAGGATGGATACGAAAAGCAGCAAGCAGTCATTGGCTATTTCGTATCGATCGGCTTCGTATCGATCGATACGAAGGAACCGGTCAAGGGAAGGAGCGCTTAACATGGATCACTACGTGAAACTTAGACCGATACGAAGCGGTCAAGATGGAATGCAATACTTGGACCGATACGAAAGGCACGGATACGGGGTATGGATACAAAATATGATGGATACGAAGCTCTTGATCGATATGAAGGTTTCAGCCTACATTGGCAAAGGCAATCATTGATCGATCATAACTCTCAAACTACAAGTCCAAATGCTATGAAATTTTCACAAAAGCTTTCTTACTCACTCAAGAACGTCCATGATCGATCTCAACTCCATTAGGCCATTTTTTAATCGATATGAAGACAGCATGGATTTATCGAGGATCGATTCCAAACAACCCCAGATCGATCTGGTGGGCCCTCCTATGCGTGAGAAATGGTATTCTGAGTTTTGAGGAAGATATTTCCAGATCTACTCCTATAAATAGCACCCATACGCCCACTAAAAAAGGACTTTTGGAAGCTCTTACACCGTTACTCTGCTGAAACTCCAATGTAACTTTAGGTCCATTGATTGTACCATTGTAAATCAGTTGAGGATCATCAATAAACAACAAACTATTCAAAGTGGACGTAGGCTACAACGCCGAACCACTATAAATCTTGTGTCTTCTCTTACTTTCTTTCATTTTAATTTTGTTACTTCTTCATTTTTACTCTCTATATCATCTGGATATGAGATCTATGATTGGATATTGAGGATTTGTGTGTAAACACTGGTGCTTTCACTACTTCTGGGGTTTGTGACCAATTTTGGTGCAAATTCTTTAGTTCTTTCACCAAGAATTGAAATCAAGGATTTGGAGGCTTGGAATTTGGATCTGAAACCTTAGGAATTTGAATGGTAGAAAGTAATGGCTAAGCAATCGACAAGGAGACAGTGAACGGAGAGGAGTCAGCATGAAGGACGTCAGGAGGCTTCCTCAGTAGCTAATCAGGCCTCAATCTTCATCACTAGAGACAAAATGGAAACAATGCTGAAAAGGTAGGAGGATATGATACAGAACCTACTCCGACAGGTTGGACAAGCTAGAGTGCAAAACCAGAGGAATGGTGTAGTAAGAGATACTGGAAATGAGGATCACGAAGCTAGAACAGCAAGAACAGAGGCAATCCAAAATCAGAACAAAGGAAACGGAGCAACCAGAATACATGATAGAGTGGGACCATTGGGAATGACTGCTGAACCAAGGGTCGTGGCCCCGAATCATGTTGGCTCAATTCTAGGAAGGATACCAGGCGCTGTGCAGTTTGGCGTTGATCGGGATATGGATGCTTGTCGAGAAGGACAGGATTCCCTCGCGGACTTGGGGGACAGATCAGAGATAGTAGGCAGAGGCTACTGCTTGATGACAACGATAGGTTAGCAGACATAATCAAACGGGCTATGAGGGCAGGATTGGTGAATAGAGATTTAGAGGATGTGAATAAGAGCCCCTTTGCTCCTACGATCAGGCAAGCTAGGAATCCATCGGATTTCAAACTACCAACGCCGGAAATGTTTGATGGAAGAACGGATCCCGCTGTTCACTTGACAAGGTACACGAGACACGTGGAAGTACTGGGAGCATCGGAGGAAGTCATGGCGTGATGCTTCCCTTTGTATTTGATGTATATAGTGGTTTAGACAACTGGAAAGCGGCTCTGTTGGCACATTGATGGAGTTGATCGAGAGGTTTATGAGGCAATTTTAGGTCCACATCGTGAGACCCAATAGTGTGAATACTTTAACATCGATGAAATAGTGGAAGGGAAAGTCACTTAGTGATTTCTTAACCAGATTTGATGAGGCAGTGGCTTCGGTGGATCGACCTGATCCATCAATGGTTTTGATGGCAGTAGTCTCAGGGATTGCGGATAATTCGGATTTTAAGATATCGTTGGAGCGGGATCCACTGATGGATCTCGGGGAGTTTTACCATGAAGCAGAGAGGTTTCTACGATAGGAATATGTGAAGGCTGAAAGAGAGGGGAGGGAGGCTGAAGTTTATGCGATAAAAGGTGGAGGTCCACCTAGGGAGGATTCAAATAAGGACGATAGAGGCAAAAGGAAAATGAATGACAGCGGTAACACATTGAAAAGGCAACGAAGGGAATCTAAATTCTCTTCTTACATGGATTTGACTGAAACTCTGGAAAGGATTTATTTGGATACTCGAGGGCGCCTCCAGTATTGAAGGCCGGCAAAAAGGGAACCCTTTGAATACGAGCAGGCATCGGGAAAGCATTGCCTATTCCACGAGCTGGATGGGCTCAACACGAACGACTGCAGGAATTTGAAGGATATTATTAAGGAACATGTGAGGAATGGTCATTTGCAACAATACATAAGGAATCGAGCTGTGGTGGTGGAACAAGAGCAGCCACCGCCCACCTCAAATGAAGATGGCACTGGATCTAGGCATCGTCATCAGCTTATTATCGACTGATTGGATTTATGGATGGAATAAGTAATAAACCCCAAAGTAATGCGGCTAAGTCACTTACATATGTACGGGATCGAGGACGGTCCCTAGGCATGCTCTGAGATGATTATAAACCATGATGCTCGGGTTTATGAAATCTTGTTTTTTCCTGTTCTGGTTTCTTCTCTTGGTACTATGGTTGTTCGGTTTTCTTGGTTGTACTAACTTTTATTTTATCAATTAAACTCTGTGATGATTGGATTTGAATTAATGTAATAAATACTACAAGTCACATGGTTACAGTCCCGACTAGAGAGACGGGGCAATAACCATGAGTTACAAGTCCCTTCGCTGGAGAGTGACAGGATGGACTCGAACTCGGATTAAGTCCTTGACCGGAGAGTCGAGGTCGGAGAATATAAGTCCTCGACTGGAGAGTCGAGGCCAAAGAATATAAGTCCTCGATCGAAGAGTCGAGGCCAGAGAATATAAGTCCTGGACCAGAGAGTCGAGGCCGGAGAGTATAACTCCTTGATCGGAGAGTCGAGGTCGGAGGAGGAAAACCATGGATGTGCCCTTGACTGGAGAGTCGAGGCTGGAATAGGATGAAATGACCCGGCAAGGTTTATGGCTTTGGATATGGACCCGGAGAGGTCCCAGTTTTGGCTGAGGACCCAGCAAGGTCCTAGATTTGGATTACAGGACCTAGAGAGGTCCCAGATTTAGATGTCGACCCGGAGAGGTCATGGATTTGGTTATTGGGTTCTGGGTATGGATAGATTAGAACTCAGTTGTCGGGTTCGAATGGATATGGAATTGGCTAAGGATTTGGTAATTGGATTCGGAATCGGATGTCGACTCAGAATAGTCGCGGATTTGGATAAGGATATGGCTATGGCACTTGGATAGAATGGCTTGGTAATGGATTGGATTATGGATCGGATGATATTGCTATGGATGGAATATGGAATTTTTATGCCGGATTTAAAGCTATTCAAAACACGCCTTTCTACCGCAAGGCATGTTTTGGAGGGCAAATGTTACCCCGCCTTTTGGACAAGGCCGGGATATCAACAAATTGGCTAAAAAGGATGGATATCAGGATTGGAGATCGATTAGAAACAAGGCTATGATCGGTACCGTAAAAATTGGACCAAGATCCAATCAAGGTGGGATCGATAGGGAATGATAAATAAGGCTAGGTGAGGCTACCTTTCAAATTTCAAGTCAATCGGAGTTCGTATGCTCAAGTTATGGATGGATCAATATTAAAAAGAAATGGGTTCGCATCGATACGTTCGTATTGATCACTGCGGCATTGGTTTGGATCGATCGGTCTTTGGATCGATACATCTCGTATCGATGCACTTTGTATCGATCAGTTGACTCCAGGATGAATTCAGGGTGATGGATGTGGATTTCGTATCGATACATACGTATCGATTGGATGGATACGGCAAAGCGAACTGATGGATATGAAGCAATAGTTACGGAGGTTTGGAGAAGCATTTCGTATCGATCAATTATTGATCGAAATGAAGGGCACACACGGAAGGAATAGAGGATGGATACGAAAAGCAGCAAGCGCTCATAGGCTATTTCGTATCGATCACGTTTGTATCGATCGATACGAAGGAACCGGTCAAGGGAAGGAGCGCTTAATAAGGATCACTGCGTGAAACTCGGATCGAAACGAAGCGGTCAAGATGGAACACAATACTTGGATCGATATGAAAGGCATGGATACGGGGTATGGATATGAAATATGATGGATATGAAGCTCTTGATCGATACGAAGGTTTCGACCTACATTGGCAAAGGCAATCTTGGATCGATCATAACTCTCAAACTACAAGTCCAAATGCTATGAAATATTGGCAGAAGCTTTCTTATTCACTCAAGAACGTCCATGATCAATCTCAGCTCCATTGGGCCATTTTTGGGTCGATACGAAGACAGCATGGATCGATCCCAAACAACCCCAGATCGATCTGGTGGACCCACCTACGCATGAGAAATGGTATTCTGAGTTTCGAGGGAGATATTTCCATATCTACTCCTATAAGTAGCACCCTTACGCCTACTGAAAAAGGACTTTTGGAAGCTCTTACATAATTACTCTACTGAAACTCTATTGTAACTTGAGAGCCATTGATTGTACTGTTGTAAATCGGTTGAGGATCATCAATAAACAACAAACTATTCAAAGTGGACGTAGGCTACAATGCCGAACCACTATAAATCTTGTATTTCTCTTACTTTCATTCATTTTAATTTTGTTACTCCTTCATTTTAATCTCTACATCATCTGGATCTGAGATCTGTGTTTGGATATTGAAGATTTGTGTGTAAACACTGGTGCTTTCACTACTTCTGGGGTTTGGGACCAATTTTGGTGCAAACAGTGGTAGTGGAGATGGCCATCCGCCATGAGGAGATGCTTGCTTTGTCTGTTAGGGAGAAACCAGTTGAGTCCCAGGGTCCTCAGGGAAAGAAAAGGAAATTCTTTAAGAAGAAAGGAGCCCAGAAAGGGGAGGCCACTAAGAAAGAAAAGGCTGATTTGTTGTGCTATAAGTGTGATAAGAAGGGCCATTATGCCCACAAGTGCAGAACCGGTAAAAGAAAGAAGCCTGCAGAGAAGAAGAATGTGAAATGCTTCAACTGTGATCAAGTTGGGCATTATAAGAACCAATGTCCATAGCCAGTCAGGGCGGACAGAGGGAAGGTGTTTGCTATTGGACCATCGTCTTCTTCTAGACCCACTACAACAGAGATAGGGAAGTCTATGATGGAATGTATGCTTTTGATTCAGAGTATACCAGTTAGGGTACTTTTTGATACCGGTGAATCACATTCATTTATATCACAGTATTTGGTTGATAGGTTATGTATAGAACCCACATACCTTGTTACTTCCTTAAGGGTTGCAAATCCAATAGGAGGACATGCAACTCTTGGGATGAGATGTGACCAGTTGGAACTTGATTTGTTAGGTCATAAGTTTGCATGCAGTTTGTATGTCTTTGATTTCGTATATTTTGGGATCATTTTGGGTATGGATTGGTTGGGTAAGTATGAGCTAGGATATTTTGCCAGGATTGGGAAATATCGTCGAGGCACCCAGATAGTCATAACCGAATCGTTTTCTTAGTGGTGATTTCAGTAAGAGTGTTTGTTCTTTGTTAGGTACCTTGGATGGAGATGAGCTTAGTCAGGTTCGTGTAGCAATAGAATTTGCAGATATATTTGAGCCGATCACTGGATTACCACCGAAGCGAGCTGTAGAGTTTCGAATAGACTTTGTACCGGGAGCTGAACCTATTAGTAGACCACCTAGCGAAATGACACCGACAGAGGTGAAGGAATTAAAGGAGCAACTAGTAGATCTGGATGGATGGAATTTTATCTGACCAAGCAGTTCGCCTTGGGGAGCGACTGTGGTGTTCGTGAAGAAACCAAATGGGTCATTAAGGATGTGCATCGACTATCTTAGGTTAAACGAAAGATGATCAAGAATAGGTACCCTCTGCCGAGGATAGATGATCTGTTTGATCAGTTGAGTGGAGCCATAGTATTTTCCTAATTGGATTTGACGACCGGGTTCCATCAGTTGAGAGTAGCGGAGGATAGTATTCCTTTGACAGCGTTTTAGACTAGATATGGTTCGTATGAGTGGTTGGTGATGCCATTTGGATTGACAAATGTGCCTGCTTTCTTCATTGATGTGATGAACCGGGTTTTTCGAGAGGACTTGGATAGGTTCGTATTGGTATTTATAGATAACATTTTGGTGTACTCTAAAGATGAAGGGGAGAATGAGATTCATCTTAGAGTGGTGCTGGAGACGCTGAGGCAGAATCAGCTAAAGGCAAAGTTTTCCAAGTGTCATTTCTGGAAGAAAGAGGTTAACTTTCTTGGTCATGTGGTTTCAGAGAAGGGATTGTCAGTCTATCCAAATAAGATCGAAGCTGTGAACAATTGGAAGAGAGCAGAAACGGTGACCGAGATCAGAAGTTTTCTTGGACTTGCTGGCTATTACCGAAGATTCATCAAGGATTTCTCGCGGATAGCAGCGCTTTTGACTAAGTTGACCAGGAAGGACGTGAAGTTTGTTTGGTTTGACAAATATGAGTAAGGGTTCCTTAAGTTAAACATTTGTTGACCAATGCACCAATGTTAGTAGTCCCAGATGGTAACCAAGGGTGGTAGTATACATTGATGCATGTGGGACTGGATTAGGAGCCGTATTGATGCAGAGAGGCAAGGTTATTGTTTATGCATCTAGGCAGCTTAGACCGCACGAAGTTAGATATCCTACTCATGATTTGGAGATGGCAGCGGTAATTTTGCCTTGAAGATTTGGAGGCATTATCTTTTTAGAGAGAGATTTGAGTTGTTTACCGATCATAAGTCATTAAAGTATTTGTTCTTTTAGAAGGAGTTGAATATGAGGCAGCAGAGATGGCTAGGGTTTTTGGCTGCTTATGATTTCGGTATAGAGTATACTCCTGGGAAAGGAAATAAGGTAGCAGACGCTCTCAGTAGAAAACATCAACATGTGGTGTTAGCAGTGTTGGCAGAATGGAAGGATCTAGAAGCTTTAGCCAGTTATGGTGTGCAGTTGAGATCTACCGCTAGTTCTAGTCAAGGTACTGCCATGTTATCTTATTTAGAAGTACGACCAGTGTTGATCGAGAAGATAGCTTCTAAACAAAGAGATGATCCAGTTTTAGCTGAAAGGAACAGAAGGTTTGAGGTGGGAACTGAGGTCGATGATTTGAAAGATTTTTGTCTTGACCAGAGAGGATTGTTGAGAAAGAAGGGACGGTTATGTGTTCCAGATGTGGAGAACTTGAGAAGAGAAGTTTTTGAGGAATGTCATCGATCCAAGTTTATGATTCATCCTGAAGGGACCAAAATGTATCACGATATGAAGAGGAGCTTCTATTGGGAAGTTATGAAGAGGGATGTTGGCTTATGGGTTGGCAGTGTGTTAACTGTCAACAAGTGAAGGCCGAACATCAGAAGCCAAGTAGGTTACTTCAGCCTTTATATATTCCAGTCTGGAAATGGGATTCGATATCGATGGATTTTATAGACGGGTTGCCAAGGACAAATAGAGGAAATGAAAGCATATGGGTTATTGTGGACAGGTTGACCAAGAGTGCCCATTTCATTCCGGTAAAATCAAACAGGACGGCACCTGTTTTGGCTAATTGTTTATGAAGAACATAGTTAGACTTCATGGGATTCCTAGTAGCATAGTGAGCGACAGAGATGCATTATTCACTAGCGAATTTTGGAGGAGTCTACAAGAGGTATTAGGTACCAAGCTCAAGATGAGTACAACATATCACCCATAGAGGGATGGGTGGACTGAGAGAGTCAGTAAGGTACTCGAGGAATTATTGAGAGCTTGTGTATTGGACTTTGGTGGATCTTTGGAAGATCACCTACATCTGATTGATTTTCCTATAATAATAGTTATCAGACTAGTATAGGAATGACGCCTTTTAAAGCTTTGTATGGAAGGCCATGAAAATCGCCAGCATGTAGGTTAGAGACTAGAGACAGATTAGTCTTAGGTCCAGATTTGGTTAGAGAGGCGTCGGAAAAGATTATGTTAATCCGAGGACGAATGAGGGAAGCTCAATCCAGGCAGAAGAGTTACGTAGATAAACGACATAAAGATCTAAAGTTCTCGGTGGGACACAGGGTTTTCATTAAAGTATCACTTACGAAGGGTGTGGTATGATTTGGAAAGTCGGGAAAGTTGGCCCCAAGATATGTTGGTCCATTCCAGATTATAGAAAGGATTGGAAAGCTCGCGTATAGAGTGGAGTTGCCGAGTAGTTTGGCAGGTATCCATAATGTATTCCATGTGTCTCATCTTCGCAAGTTTGTGCATGATCCAGAGGCCACTATTCCTTAAACAAAGTTGGAGGATTTGGTAGTAGAGCATGATTTGACTTTTATTGGACAACCAGTTCGGGTTGTAGAGAGAGATGAGAAGAGATTGAGGACCAAGACAGTCAAGTTAGTGAAAGTTCAATGGAGCAACAACGAGAAGGACTGTACTTGGGAGACCGAGGACAGGATTCGAGAGGCTTATCCTGATCTGCTTTGATGGTATGTCTATATTAGATCTATATAGATTGGTTGCTAGTCAGGTAGGCTAGTATGGTTGTTAGGAGATGTTACAGATGATTGCTATGTCTGCTAGTTAATCCTTACTGAATTTCGCAGATGAAATTTTTTAAGGCGGGGAGCCTGTAACACCCCTAATTTTAATGATGACATTATTCAGGAGATTTAATTAGAATAAATTAAATAGAATAATGTAGATAAGGAGATTGAGATTGATTAATCAAATTTAGTGGTCATTCTTATTTAACTAAATGAACTTATAAATGGTTAAGTAATTAAACATATGGGCATTAGGGTAAATAGCCGCCCATATTTCCCTCCCCCCTCTTATACCTTCATTTTACCTCAAACAAAATTTATAACTGTAAGAAGAAAGCAAGGCCAGCCATTAGGAAGAAAGAAGAGAAGAGAAAATCAATCTAAAGCTTAGGATCAAGCTAGAAGGAATCAATCTCAATCAAACTTCAATTTGCTTATCCAATCTAAGGTGAATAATAATTTCTACATCTCTATTTTGGTTTTATAATCATATGGTTTTGGATTTAAGGGTAAATATGTTTTATAATATATTGAATGATGATATGCTTAAATTATGATTTATATATATGTTTAAACATGGTTGTTTAAGGGAGATATATACAGTTTTAGGGTAAATCCAAGATTAAATGACTTTGAAATGCCCTGGGAAAATTATATGTTATGGAAAACATGATTTTGGAGTTGGGTTTCAATTTTTATAATTTTCCAAGCCGTAGAGAATAGTTATGAATTTATCAAAGGAAAATATGGTTATTTGGGTTTATAAATTTATTTTGGAAATTATATTAAGAATTTGGGTCAGGAATTTTAATATGTTAGATAACATGTTTAAAGTTAATTTCTGGAATTTTTGGGGATTTTTACTAAGTGGTTTAGTATGGAAATTAAATTGTTTCAAAAAAAGGGCCTAAATGATTTAATTGTTTTAATAATAGGAAGGGCTTATTTGTTAAAAGTTATCTTGAATTTAGATCTGAGAAAATGCAGCAAAAATTATCCAAGTTATTTAGAAAGTTTGTAAAAGCCAATCAAATGTTTACAAGTAGGCAAGTTTGTTATAAAATGTTTACTTTATTTGGTAAAATCAACTTTTTCCCAGAAAAAGGTTGTTCCGCCTTCTTTGGCAAACCTTTCGACCCAGACCTTTGACCTTGACCTTTCGACTTCATTGAAACCAACAAGGCCGAAGCCAATGCACATGATATCATTCAGGTGGTATAAAGTGAATTGTACAAAGGTGGAAGGTAGGTTGTCGAAGCGGTGCTTTTGAAGGAGTTGGTTCCTTAGTTATTTTTGGTTTGAAAAGAAAATCACTTGCCTGTTTTTAAAGGATCTTTCGACAAGGTCGAAAGCTATGGTTTCAAAAGGTTTAGTTCTAAAAGAGCTTCCGACAAGATTAGAAGCTATGGTTTTTAAAGGAGCTTTCGACAAGGTAACAAGCTATGCTTTCGACAAGGTCGAAAGCTACGATTTTGAAAGGATAGTTTTTTTAGAGCATTCGACAAGGTCGAAAGCTATGTTTTTCGAAGGGTATTTCAAAGAGGCGTTCGAAAGAGAGCCACCGCCTTTTTTTTAAAGAAGTAGCTTCCGAAGGAGTTACTTAGTTATTGTTGAAAGCTTTCGAAGGGGTAGTTGTCGACCGGGTCAAAACTATTTTTGACTATGTGACCTACCGATGGCATCACATGCATCAATGTGTCGAAAGGTTCAATTGCTTTTATAAATACATGTTGCTTCCCATAGCTTTCGAAGGGGTCAAAAACAGAAGCTTTTGACATTGTTGAAAGGTTCAATTGTTTTCCCAGATATTTCAATGCTTTTGAAAGAATGGTTTCGACACTATCAAACCTCCCCAATATTTTATAAAAAAAAGAGTGGTTTCAAAAGAGATGCTTTCACCTATTTTCACTTTAGACCCAAATTAATGTTTTAATTGTCAACCCAAGGCTTTCGAAGGGGTCGAAGGCTGAAGCCTTCGACGTTGTCGAAAGGTCTTAAAACCCAAACTTGACATTTTAAAGGAAAACCCACGGCTTATATAAAGGAGTTTTGTAATGACTTTAAGTATGTAATTTTGAAGAAGTATTGCCTTGATAAAAATATAAGTTAAAGGGGTTAACTATGTTTTATATGAAAAGTATTTCATGGACCTTAAACCCACTGGAGTGGTATTGTTAAATTGTTGTTTTGCTTCTTCAAATATGAATATATTCACATAATTCCCATAACTATATTTTAGGGAAAAGGGGGTAGAAGAACCAGCAAGGTTAACTCTGTAGTGAATATAAATTGCTTAAACTCCCGAATGAGTAGAATTGCATCCAAGAAGTCAGGGTGACCAAAATATAGGATGCTTAAACTTGATAGTTATTGGAGGTAACCAAAAGGTTCATAGTAAACCCATGAAAACTATGATTATGTAGTTATTGGAAGTAACCAACAGGTTCAAAGTAAACCCATGAAAACTATGTATTAAGGATAGTTAGTAAGGGCTAATTAGTTTGTAGTGAACCCATGAAAACTATATCCGGATTAAGAATTGACATGAGTCAATAGGTTCCTAGTCGACCCATGAAAACTAGGATAAGAAAGTGGCTAATGGAAGTATCAGTAGGTTCCTAGTAAACCCATGAAAACTAGGATGTGAAATGAGTTACTGGATAAATCCATAGGTACATAGTCAATGCATGAAAACTAGGATAAGGTGATTAGTTATTGGAATAACTATGAAAACTATGAAAAGAACTGGATGTTCATTAATTATGTATAGGTTATTAGTAAACCCATGAAAACTAAAAGGTTAATAGTGATCCTAGGAACTATAATTATGACAGGGAGTCAAATTAAACAGGGGATGGGAAATGCTAATTGTATTAAGTATGCATATCATCATAATATTTTGAAAATGTATGTTTTAACCATTGTGGATGTAGGAGCACAGAATATGGTTTTAAAAAGGGTTTAGGATACTAGTGAGGGCAAAACCTGTTCCGCTAAGCGGCGTGGTCTCACTAGATATCTAAAAGGATGGAGATGTTATATTATTGTTCATACCAGGCTTTATGTCTGACTCAAAGTTTTTGTTTTCCCTTTAAATCTCAGGTACTCAATTGATTTTTAGTAGTTTGAGATTTAAGGTTTTCAGGTTTTCTTCTTTGACGAATAAAGCTTCCGGAGGCATGTAGTAAGCAGATAGTTATTTAGAATTGTCTTTTCCGCTGTGCGTTTTGTTTGTAAAGGCAGACTTGTTAGCCTTATTATATACTCTGATCAACCAAGTGGGCATCTTCATATGTCGCTATTGGCATATTTGTAATAATTATATTTTGATGAATGTGGTTATGTTTTTGAGGTTATGTAATGAACATCAATTGTTTTGATTTAAATATGGAAATATGTTTTGAATTGTTAAAAATTTTCCCCATTTTTGTGATCAGTGTATCAATATATCTAGCACCACCGTATTTGGTCGCCAAGAATAAATAACTATGGATGACTGCAGCATCCATAGCCATTAGTTTTGGCCTCCAAGTAGGGGGATGTTACAGATGCTGTAGTCATCCATAGTAATTAATCCTCGATGACCAAATACGGTAATGTTAGATACATTATGTAACGACCCGATATTTTGGACCATTCGCATCCATTATAAGTGTATAGGTAGACACTCATGCCGGAATTGAATTGCTCAAAATACCGCGTTGTTAATTTAAATTTGGCAAAACTGAACATATACAGTAAATAAATATAATCACAGATCACAGACACAGAGTAATAAGTGCAGCGGAAATAAAAGAGATAGTAGTTCATGAAGCTACTATATAAATGTATAAGATACATCAGAGTTTTACAACAGAAGAGTAATACGATACATCAGAGTTAAACCAGATACAACGGATGAGTAACACGATACACCAGATACAAATCAGAATGCATCACTGGAATCATCGAATACTGAAAGCAGAATAGATGGCTGGATCTTCAAGCAAAGCTCCAACTTCAAAGGTGAGTCTCGAATACTGGTACACTCAGTCTGACCCGAGCGTAAAGCAAAAACACAAGACACTCGAGTCAGGATTAACATTCTTATATTAATAAATCCAACTCAAGTGAAATAGCAATTGAAATACAAGTAACTCAAAGGATGTTTGGAATAACCATCCTCTAAGGATCCGTTAAACTATCTACTAGGTAGTAATATACGCTAAGTAGATAATGTCTATCAGTAATCTGTAAAGATATCAAAATAGCGTTAAGTCATGGCCCATTCCACCCTTAACACATTTTTATTCCCAAAAGCATATACAAGACCGTAGTTTCCCCAAAACCGGAAGTCACCAGAGGGCAATCCATATACTAAAGGTACAAATCAAAATCGTCGTGGTCGCGTATAAATGGAATACAAGTATGACAAGGCACATGAGGCAATACCCAAGGTAGTGATACTACCGTTCGCCTGATCCGGACTGGTGAGAACGCAACGCCGCAGCGCCCGCAACACCGTGAAACAACACTCCCAAAATCAAGGGTGCACCAATCGACAACAAGTATAAGTAGTTCGAAGAAGTGTGTCCACTTGAGGTAGCTAATCCTCCATTGGCCCGGCACAGCTCCTGTTTTAGTCATTTCCAATTTGACACAAGTGTCAAGGCTATCCATTATCGTTCTCTTTCTTCAATCATCACGAACATCATTCCAACCACTTCGTTCTGGATCATCACTCCGCGCATAGTTATTAAAGTGGTTTCGGTTTAGATAGAGAGTATATCCATTACCGATCCCGGTCTCTTTAATAACTTTCGTAATTATTACACCGATTGGTCGTTTATATATTTCAAAAACCAAATCAATTTCAATTTCAATTCGTAAACCAACATTTCATTTGTCTATCAAAACAGTTTCCATACTCTACGTTTCAAAACTTCCAAATCACCATTTCAAAATCTTATAATTCAATTTCAATCTTTATATTGAAAACAATTCAAATATTGGTTCAAGTTCGTACAAAAGTTTCATTTCGAAATCATTAGAATCAATTTAGTTTTAACATTCAAATCAATTTACATTCATTTATCGATTTCATTCAATTTTCGTTAAGTAAATTTTATCATTCAAAACAATTTCTATTAAATTTCCAATTCATTAAATCAATTCTTAAGTTCAACTTCATTAAAACAAAACTTACAATTTTGAATTAAATTATTCGTCAAATCATTTCTTTCAATTACAAGTCTTACATTAATTCCAAAATATCACATTTTCATTTCTTGTTAAAGAAATTCCATTTCACTTATTTACTTCCTTAAATAATTTTCCAAAACTTACTTAATAAAGAAAACTCAATTTCAATTATTTACGAAGTAAAATTCACTTATTCAAAAGTTTAATTTTTCTTATTAAAGAATTCAATTCAATTTAATCATTAAATAATTAGATCTCATTTAATTATTAAATAATTCAAAACTTAATTATTAGATAATTTCAAAGTTTAATAATTTCAACTTAATTATAATTTCAAACTTAATTATTAAATCATTTCAAATTTTAATAATTTCAAACTTAATTATAATTTCAAACTTAATTATTAAATCATTTCAAAGTTTAATAATTTCAAACTTAATTCAATAATTTCTCAAATTAAACAACATTCTTTCATCAATTACATTATTAATATTTGTTTCAGATTATTAAATATTAACATTTTCCTTTCATAAAAATTTAAATTTCAACTTCATTTCCAAACCATATTATTTATTCAAATAAAATCTTCGTTTACTTTTAAATCAAATTATTGACCAATCGGGTTTATTTAATTTTCTATCCTAGGTCAAAGTTCAATTTGGGTATTTATCATTTCAACCCGATTCCAATTCAATTCAAAATCAAAACATATCAAAGGGAACTTGCAGTGTGATAACAGGGATGGTGTCAAAGTAAATAAACAAGCAATAACAATAATCAATAACAATCCAATAATCAATTCAAATAATACCGAAATAACCGTATTAATTCACATTGTTATTTGTACGAATTAATATAATTATTCCTAGAATCTACACTATCATTTCATGTAGATTAAAGATTATTACATTACAGTTTTTCACTTGTCATCTATTACAATTTCATACATCATCAATTTATCAACATACATTCAGTGGTTCAAGATGTAATTAAACAAATCCTACGTGTCAATAAATTTTACAGTTAAAGGGGTCATATTATACAAATGTCCGTTAATCAAATTTTACATTTAATTATCCTATATCAAGTTCAATTTCATACTATTTATCATTTTAACATTAACAATTTAACGTCCAATATAAATATCAACAATCAATCAATTATCAGCCAAACCGTATTATCATTGCATAAATAATTAACAGATAATGGTGTCAGATGTCATAGGTGAACTGATACAGGTAATAGCATATATAACAGTGTAATTAACTAACATCAGCATATTTCAATTGTCGTTTCAATTGAAATCAAATTTAATAAATAAAAGAACGTTAATCGTGAGTGAGTGCTCACCTTTCGAGGCTAGAGGAGTTTGACAACAGAACAAGCTACGAATTCAAGCACGAACTTTTAGAGCTAAGCACGATGGACTCGAGTTCGACGGACAAGCTGATCAATAGAAATAGACGAAATCAAATTGAAATTGGATCGATGAATAAAATTCGTATAAGTGAACTTATAACTATACACACACATATATAATTATTTGCGAAATCATATTCTCAATTTAAACACATATTGAAATAAAACATACATATTTTTAAATCAATAATTTAATTTTAATATAAAATAACATCTATCTACGTATATAAACTAGTAAACTTATTTTTTTTTTCCAAATATATGCAGACCGGTAGTAAATATATTTATAAGCTTATAGGGTCACAATATAAAATCACTATTTATTAAACCTACATTACGTTGAAATCAATATCCCTGTAACAAAAAAAAATATAAATTTTCGTAAACTTTATAACTTTAAAAATATAACCAACCTGATATATAATATACATATATACCTTTATATAAGCTAACGTATAGAAACATATACGTACAAAGATGGACAATTACAACAAAGATGGACAATTCAAGTCTTAGAATTTTAGTACTTGGGCTGTCAAGTAAGTCCCCGTATCGTTATAGTAAGGATAATCTTAAGTATTTGGACGTATATTTATTATAAGCTACTATATGTGCTTGCAGTTGTTGTTTTTTTTTTTGGATTTATTCAGTTTATAGCTATACATTATATATACAAACCATGTTTCTGTAAAAAAAAAATTAATATGTAGAAACATATACGTACAAACTTACGTACATTTATTTTTTAAAACAATAAATATACTTAACAGTGCATGATACATATATTAGTATATATATAGCTTCCAACAAAATATACCAACAAACCAAACTATAACAGGTACACAACTTAACATCTTATCACATAACAACCAAAACTTAAGACCAAAGTATATATATATACATTTTAGTACTCAAAAAGCTTCAGCCACTACACATATTATACAAATATATATAAAACTGAAATGTATAACGACACTTATATAAAATATATAATGATATAAAACTAAACCCATACATAACTTATATAAACTGTATTATAGTATACCTTATACAATGAATAGACACACATATATATGTACCTTGCATTCACAGGCACGAACTGAAAGAAGGGAGGGGCGCATCAGGGTGGACGTGGGTAGCTGCTTGAGTTGTCTTGGACGTGGATGACGAGTGAGAGAAGGAGACGTGGTGGCCAGGGCTGTGAAGAGGCGCGCGTGTTTCGGCTAAAGCTTGACCGAAGAGAGAGGGTGCCGCGAAGGGTTGGCAGCGGCTGTCGTGTTGGATCTGGAGACGGAGGATGAAGGGGCGGAGGGGTAGTTGCTTCATATGTGGTGAAGCGAGTTCAGGCATGGCGAGGTGGTAAGATGCCTGCTTGGTCGAGAGAGTGTGGCAGTGGGATACGAGCATGCGTATGGTTTTTAGAGACAAGCAGGTACTATATATTTAACATTATATATATTTCTAAAGCTTGGATCAGCATAGAAAGAAGAAAAGAAGGGGAAGAAAGGTGGATCTTGTTTGGAAATGATACGGTGGCAGAAAGAAGATAAATGAAGATGGGGAGATGAAAGTTAGCTGGCATATCACAACTTACAATAAACGTTTTCAAAGATCAACCGTCAATGTAACCTTGGAACCAACAGAAAGCAAAATGTAAGCACGAGATTTTTTTTTTGAGATATAAATGCAAACAGCTGTAATTTTGGGAATTACAAAACCCAATGGCTGTTCAAATTTTAAACGGTGGAATATGAAAAGTATGAGAAGCTAAAAGTCTAAATTGCGGAACCGATACGGAAATCGTTCTTAATATTTCGTCGCACATCAGACTCCAAAATGCACAAACGAATATACCGTAGAGATCAGCACGACGAGACGATCAAAACGATATATAGATATCCGTGGTATGATTGAATTATAAAAATTCGAATTTTCTACTACGGAAAATGCAAGAAAAACGCTGAAAAATAAGATCGACGGAGCCAAAGATGTCCGAATTTGGGAAAATGACAAACTGACATTTTGCTCAGAAGATGCTTTAGAATTTTTCTATGTAAAAATATTTAGGTTTCGGAAACATTTATTTTCATCGCTTTTTAACTGGTTAAATTAAAGTAAATTTACGCGCGAAATAAACTTTCATATTTTCGGACGAAAATTTACCATTTGCTATGTTTAACTAGACGCATTCCAAATATCAAATTTATATTTCAAAATTTTATCGTTTAAAATTTCACAAAATTTTAACTAATTACGTTATTAAAACAGTTGAAATTTACGGGTCGTTACACTCTCCCCCACTCAAAACTTTTCGTCCTCGAAAAAGAACGAGGTAGGAGAATAGAAACAACCAGAAAGAAAACAGATTTGAAATACAAAATAACAATTAATTTAAACCATATAAATTCAAATTTAAATTAATTGATATTCAACATTTGATTTCACTAAAATCAGTCTCAACTATTTCTAAATTCATTATCTTATTATCCCATCTTTTTCAATTTACAATTTTCTAAAACCCTAGACTTGAATAGTCTTTTATTATAATCATATATTTTTTCAGCAATTTAAATTCTTCTTTATTCCAAATTCTTATTAAGTTTATTTCACTTAATATATCTTATTACATATATTTAAACCATATAAATTAATTTAAACCATATAAATTTAAATTTAAATTAATTTATATTCATTAATTGATTTCAATTTCAAGGTATTTTCATAAGTAGATCAAATTTCAATTTATTAATTCTTTCAAAACAAATTTATTAATTATTAACTAAGTTTTACTTATTATCCTATCTAACTCTATTGACATTTTTATAATCAAAATTTAGTGTATAACATTTATTATAAACACTCAAATTTTATTTATAAAATTATTTTATATTGTATATTATCCAGTTACATTTTAACTTATGAAAAATTTAGATCAGTTATATTGAAATGAAATTTAGTACTATACAAATAAAATTTTCAAATTCAATTATCTCAAATTTAAATATTTATTCCAAGTTTTGGTTTATTTATAATTAAAATCATCCTTTAACAAAATTTAAGAATTAGATTTCCGATTTACTTTAAACAATTTAGAGATATATATAATATATTATATCAAATCAAATTAAATTTTAAAATAAGATACCTATATATATGTAAATCAAAATATACTGAAGAAATTTAAATCAAAATATTTTTCAAAACAAAACCGTAGCAAAGCTACAGAATAGTATCCTCACTTCGAAACTCGAAAATGAATGTCGATGATGCGGCCGCCATCACCGAAATTATTTTCCAGCGACAAAGAGAAGAGCACTGATTTCAACATTTTAAAATCCTTTGCAAACGATTCTATTCGAAAATACTTTCAATATATACTTTAAAAATTTTAAAAACCAAAGTTCGAAATCACCGGAAATTAATAAATTCTCAAATTCTTGGTTTAAATACATTTCAAATTTCAAATCAAATTATAGCCAAGTTTATAATTCCCTTTATTCATAAGTTGGTAAATCAATGGTTTACAAAACACCAAATGAAATCAAATAATATCATTTATGACAACAAATTCATTAACAATTTAATTTCAGAAAAATTTACTTATATAATATAATGAGTCAAAATTATCTTATTTATCAAATTTGATAACAATATTGTGTCAGTTTGCTCTGCTCAAGTGTTTTGGAAATTCTATCGATAGCGTTGATCAGACGAATCGATCGAAAACCCAAATCAACATCAACAACTCAAACAACACAATGTATAAAACATTTTAAATATTAATTTACAAATACACTTCTTTGCCCGACGATACAGGAATGAATTTTCAAAATAAGGATAGGGATTCAAATTTTTGTTGACTTAAATCAAAGAGAATTTTGATTCGAAAATAAGTTTGAAACGGAAGATAAGATGATTAAATAACAAAATAGGAAGATAGATAAGTTCATATAAATCGCGGGCAATCTTTACCGGGTTGACCGTGACTTCGAGAATAAGATCGATGCAGAATTCCGAGGCAAATCTACATTCGATCTCAAGAAATAGAATTCAGGTATAGCAGGAGATAGATAGCATCGTAAACCGAGGATACAGAAATCCCGGTAAATCGATGTCTATTATAAAGGAGTTTCACCCCTTTACAAATCATTCGAAGTTAGGCGAGACCGCCGATCTACTATAGATATCATTCAAAATGGAGTTATAGGGTGCTCCAGATTTGAAAGAAGACGAATAGTGAAGGACATGAATGAATTTCGAAACTGAGGGAACGTTCCAAAATTCGAAAGAATCGAGTCAAAAGGAAGAGATTGAAACTCGAATGAGAGTGATTCTGTAAATACATTTACCCTATATGTTGAGTTTTGCCTAGAGCTACCAAAGCTCTGATGCCAACTGTAACGACCCGATATTTTGGACCATTCGCATCCATTATAAGTGTATAGGTAGACACTCATGCCGGAATTGAATTGCTTAAAATACCGCGTTGTTAATTTAAATTTGGCAAAACTGAACATATACAGTAAATAAATATAATCACAGATCACAGACACAGAGTAATAAGTGCAGCGGAAATAAAAGAGATAGTAGTTCATGAAGCTACTATATAAATGTATAAGATACATCAGAGTTTTGCAACAGAAGAGTAATACGATACATTAGAGTTAAACCAGATACAACGGATGAGTAACACGATACACCAGATACAAATCAGAATGCATCACTGGAATCATCGAATACTGAAAGCAGAATAGATGGCTGGATCTTCAAGCAAAGCTCCAACTTCAAAGGTGAGTCTCGAATACTGGTACACTCAGTCTGACCCGAGCGTAAAGCAAAAACACAAGACACTCGAGTCAGGATTAACATTCTTATATTAATAAATCCAACTCAAGTGAAATAGCAATTGAAATACAAGTAACTCAAAGGATGTTTGGAATAACCATCCTCTAAGGATCCGTTAAACTATCTACTAGGTAGTAATATACGCTAAGTAGATAATGTCTATCGGTAATCTGTAAAGATATCAAAATAGCGTTAAGTCATGGCCCATTCCACCCTTAACACATTTTTATTCCCAAAAGCATATACAAGACCCTAGTTTCCCCAAAACCGGAAGTCACCAGAGGGCAATCCATATACTAAAGGTACAAATCAAAATCGTAGTGGTCGTGTATAAATGGAATACAAGTATGACAAGGCACATGAGGCAATACCCAAGGTAGTGATACTACCGTTCGCCTGATCCGGACTGGTGAGAACGCAACGCCGCAGCGCCCGCAACACCGTGAAACAACACTCCCAAAATCAAGGGTGCACCAATCGACAACAAGTATAAGTAGTTCGAAGAAGTGTGTCCACTTGAGGTAGCTAATCCTCCATTGGCCCGGCACAGCTCCTGTTTTAGTCATTTCCAATTTGACACAAGTGTCAAGGCTATCCATTATCGTTCTCTTTCTTCAGTCATCACGAACATCATTCCAACCACTTCGTTCTGGATCATCACTCCACGCATAGTTATTAAAGTGGTTTCGGTTTAGATAGAGAGTATATCCATTACCGATCCCGGTCTCTTTAATAACTTTCGTAATTATTACACCGATTGGTCGTTTATATATTTCAAAAACCAAATCAATTTCAATTTCAATTCGTAAACCAACATTTCATTTGTCTATCAAAACAGTTTCCATACTCTACGTTTCAAAACTTCCAAATTACCATTTCAAAATCTTATAATTCAATTTCAATCTTTATATTGAAAACAATTCAAATATTGGTTCAAGTTCGTACAAAAGTTTCATTTCGAAATCATTAGAATCAATTTAGTTTTAACATTCAAATCAATTTACATTCATTTATCGATTTCATTCAATTTTCGTTAAGTAAATTTTATCATTCAAAACAATTTCTATTAAATTTACAATTCATTAAATCAATTCTTAAGTTCAACTTCATTAAAACAAAACTTACAATTTTGAATTAAATTAAATTCGTCAAATCATTTCTTTCAATTACAAGTCTTACATTAATTCCAAAATATCACATTTTCATTTCTTGTTAAAGAAATTCCATTTCACTTATTTACTTCCTTAAATAATTTTCCAAAACTTACTTAATAAAGAAAACTCAATTTCAATTATTTACGAAGTAAAATTCACTTATTCAAAAGTTTAATTTTTCTTATTAAAGAATTCAATTCAATTTAATCATTAAATAATTAAATCTCATTTAATTATTAAATAATTCAAAACTTAATTATTAGATAATTTCAAAGTTTAATAATTTCAACTTAATTATAATTTCAAACTTAATTATTAAATCATTTCAAATTTTAATAATTTCAAACTTAATTATAATTTCAAACTTAATTATTAAATCATTTCAAAGTTTAATAATTTCAAACTTAATTCAATAATTTCTCAAATTAAACAACATTCTTTCATCAATTACATTGTTAATATTTGTTTCAGATTATTAAATATTAACATTTTCCTTTCATAAAAATTTAAATTTCAACTTCATTTCCAAACCATATTATTTATTCAAATAAAATCTTCGTTTACTTTTAAATCAAATTATTGACCAATCGGGTTTATTTAATTTTCTATCCTAGGTCAAAGTTCAATTTGGGTATTTATCATTTCAACCCGATTCCAATTCAATTCAAAATCAAAACATATCAAAGGGAACTTGCAGTGTGATAACAGGGATGGTGTCAAAGTAAATAAACAAGCAATAACAATAATCAATAACAATCCAATAATCAATTCAAATAATCCCGAAATAACCGTATTAATTCGCATTGTTATTTGTACGAATTAATATAATTATTCCTAGAATCTACACTATCATTTCATGTAGATTAAAGATTATTACATTACAGTTTTTCACTTGTCATCTATTACAATTTCATACATCATCAATTTATCAACATACATTCAGTGGTTCAAGATGTAATTAAACAAATCCTACGTGTCAATAAATTTTACAGTTAAAGGGGTCATATTATACAAATGTCCGTTAATCAAATTTTACATTTAATTATCCTATATCAAGTTCAATTTCATACTATTTATCATTTTAACATTAACAATTTAACGTCCAATATAAATATCAACAATCAATCAATTATCAGCCAAACTGTATTATCATTGCATAAATAATTAACAGATAATGGTGTCAGATGTCATAGGTGAACTGATACAGGTAATAGCATATATAACAGTGTAATTAACTAACATCAGCATATTTCAATTGTCGTTTCAATTGAAATCAAATTTAATAAATAAAAGAACGTTAATCGTGAGTGAGTGCTCACCTTTCGAGGCTAGAGGAGTTTGACAACAGAACAAGCTACGAATTCAAGCACGAACTTTTAGAGCTAAGCACGATGGACTCGAGTTCGACGGACAAGCTGATCAATAGAAATAGACGAAATCAAATTGAAATTGGATCGATGAATAAAATTCGTATAAGTGAACTTATAACTATACACACACATATATAATTATTTGCGAAATCATATTCTCAATTTAAACACATATTGAAATAAAACATACATATTTTTAAATCAATAATTTAATTTTAATATAAAATAACATCTATCTACGTATATAAACTAGTAAACTTATTTTTTTTTCCAAATATATGCAGACCGGTAGTAAATATATTTATAAGCTTATAGGGTCACAATATAAAATCACTATTTATTAAACCTACATTACGTTGAAATCAATATCCCTGTAACAAAAAAAAAATATAAATTTTCGTAAACTTTATAACTTTAAAAATATAACCAACCTGATATATAATATACATATATACCTTTATATAAGCTAACGTATAGAAACATATACGTACAAAGATGGACAATTACAACAAAGATGGACAATTCAAGTCTTAGAATTTTAGTACTTGGGCTGTCAAGTAAGTCCCCGTATCGTTATAGTAAGGATAATCTTAAGTATTTGGACATATATTTATTATAAGCTACTATATGTGCTTGCAGTTGTTGTTTTTTTTTTTGGATTTATTCAGTTTATAGCTATACATTATATATACAAACCATGTTTCTGTAAAAAAAAAATTAATATGTAGAAACATATACGTACAAACTTACGTACATTTATTTTTTAAAACAATAAATATACTTAACAGTGCATGATACATATATTAGTATATATATAGCTTCCAACAAAATATACCAACAAACCAAACTATAACAGGTACACAACTTAACATCTTATCACATAACAACCAAAACTTAAGACCAAAGTATATATATATACATTTTAGTACTCAAAAAGCTTCAGCCACTACACATATTATACAAATATATATAAAACTGAAATGTATAACGACACTTATATAAAATATATAATGATATAAAACTAAACCCATACATAACTTATATAAACTGTATTATAGTATACCTTATACAATGAATAGACACACATATATATGTACCTTGCATTCACAGGCACGAACTGAAAGAAGGGAGGGGCGCATCAGGGTGGACGTGGGTAGCTGCTTGAGTTGTCTTGGACGTGGATGACGAGTGAGAGAAGGAGACGTGGTGGCCAGGGCTGTGAAGAGGCGCGCGTGTTTCGGCTAAAGCTTGACCGAAGAGAGAGGGTGCCGCGAAGGGTTGGCAGCGGCTGTCGTATTGGATCTGGAGACGGAGGATGAAGGGGTGGAGGGGTAGTTGCTTCATATGTGGTGAAGCGAGTTCAGGCATGGCGAGGTGGTAAGATGCCTGCTTGGTCGAGAGAGTGTGGCAGTGGGATACGAGCATGCGTATGGTTTTTAGAGACAAGCAGGTACTATATATTTAACATTATATATATTTCTAAAGCTTGGATCAGCATAAAAAGAAGAAAAGAAGGGGAAGAAAGGTGGATCTTGTTTGGAAATGATACGGTGGCAGAAAGAAGATAAATGAAGATGGGGAGATGAAAGTTAGCTGGCATATCACAACTTACAATAAACGTTTTCAAAGATCAACCGTCAATGTAACCTTGGAACCAACGGAAAGCAAAATGTAAGCACGAGATTTTTTTTGAGATATAAATGCAAACAGCTGTAATTTTGGGAATTACAAAAACCAATGGCTGTTCAAATTTTAAACGGTGGAATATGAAAAGTATGAGAAGCTAAAAGTCTAAATTGCGGAACCGATACGGAAATCGTTCTTAATATTTCGTCGCACATCAGACTCCAAAATGCACAAACGAATATACCGTAGAGATCAGCACGACGAGACGATCAAAACGATATACAGATATCCGTGGTATGATTGAATTATAAAAATTCGAATTTTCTACTACGGAAAATGCAAGAAAAACGCTGAAAAATAAGATCGACGGAGCCAAAGATGTCCGAATTTGGGAAAATGACAAACTGACATTTTGCTCAGAAGATGGTTTAGAATTTTTCTATGTAAAAATATTTAGGTTTCGGAAACATTTATTTTCATCGCTTTTTAACTGGTTAAATTAAAGTAAATTTACGCGCGAAATAAACTTTCATATTTTCGGACGAAAATTTACCATTTGCTATGTTTAACTAGACGCATTCCAAATATCAAATTTATATTTCAAAATTTTATCGTTTAAAATTTCACAAAATTTTAACTAATTACGTTATTAAAACAGTTGAAATTTACGGGTCGTTACACATTAATATAACATAAACACATGAATATGGAAAAAAATTTAAAACATGAAACAAGTTCCACATTCCATTCCAAAACATTTCAAATTCATTACATAATCCCAATACAAGAACCACGTTCAGAGAAAAATATATTTATTACAACATACGCCAAGAGCGACATATAAAGATGCCCCCTTGGATGATCAGAGTATATATAGGAAATTTAACAACTTTGCTTTTACAACAACAACACAACGGAATCAAAATAAAAGAGAACTCTAGATAGCTATCATGCCTCCTGTACGTCTTCGGAAGCTTATTAATCTAAAGAGGTATCCGAAAACCTCAACTCTCAAACTGCTCAAAATCAATTGAGTACTCGAGAGTTTAAGAGGAAAACATAAACTTCGAGTCAGACATATTGCCTGGTATGAATAATACTCTACCATCTCAAACGATTTAGATATCTAGTGAGACCACGCCGCTTAATGGAATGGATTTTCCCCATCAGAAAACCTTTATAAAACCATATACTGTGCTCCTTCATCCACAATGGTTAAAATATTGCCAAAAAAATATGATGATATGTGAACAAGTAAATCAATTCTAGATTTCCCATCCCCATTCATTTTGACTATCTGTCTAAGTTATAGTTTCTAGGGTTACTATTAACCTATTAGTTTTCATGGGCTGTCTAATAACCTGTTTAATACTTATGGACTCCCTGTCCAGTTTCATAGTTTTCATGGGCTGACTATTAACATGTTTAAATTTATGAACTCCCTGCCCTATTTCATAGTTTTCATGGGATCACTAAGAACCTATTGGCCCCTGCCAATAACATCATTGTTTCATAGGTTCTCCCTGAACCTATTGGTAACTTCAATAACTTCCCTCTTGTCCTAATTTTCATGGGTTGATTAGGAACCTATTGGTATCTGTCAATAACTTAATCCGAATATAGTTTTCATGGGTTCACTATAAACCTATTGGCCCCTGCCACTAGCTCTTTCTAATCATAGTTTTCATGGATTTACTATGAACCTGTCTCCCTGACAACTTCTTTTATACATAGTTTTCATGTGTTTACTATGAACTATGTCTCTAACAACTTATTTAATCCACATTTAAGCATTCTATATTCTAGTCTTCCTGGCCTCCCGGATGCAATTCTACTCATTCAGGAGTTAACTTAGTTTATATTCACTACTGGGTCAACCTAGCTGGTTATTCTGCCCTTCTCCAAACTACAGTTATGGGTCCATTACAATGTGAATATATATATATATATATATGAAGAAGCAAATATAATAACTTGGTTAATCCCTTTAACCTATTAATCAAGGAAAACTTCTTCAAAAACTCCATACTTAAAATCATTTCAAAAACTCTTTATTTATGCCATGGTTTTCATTCAAAATGAGATTGGGTTATTTGTTTTGAAAACTAAGGCTTTTGAAACCTTAAAACATTACTTTCGAAACACCTGGATAACCTCCTTCTAAAGCATATAAACTTCTTTTCAAAACATTACATATAAACCTTTCGAAGCTCTTTAAATTATCTCTTTCAAAACCAAAATATATCTTTCGAAAGTATAACAACATTACTTAATAATCCTTAGAAACATAGCTTCGAAACCAATGAAAGTACCGCTTTCGAAACCATTGGGTTTACTCAAAAACATCTTTTGAGTCAAAGAGAATATGTACGAAAGTATCCCTTTCGAAACCTTTAAACTTCTTATAAATTTTTTTGGGGAAAGTTCGATGGTGTCGGTACTATCCTTTCGAAAGCTTCAAAACATTTAAGAAAAACTTTGAAAAATAGCATCAAAACCCTCTTTCGAAGCCAGTGCCTTCGAAACCCTTGAACCCTTTCAAAAGCATTTAGGAAGTGGCTTAGTACATGATTAAGACATAATCTACCTGAAACACCCCACACACCTTAGTATTCCCAAAAAGGGCACACCAAAGGATGTGGTGCGTTATAGGTATAGCTAAAGCATCATAGAGACTAAGATTCACAAGACAAATAAGTAAAATTAGCGGAAAACATTTAAATAATAACTTATCATTCAGAATTAAACTTCATCTCAAAATAAGTCATAAAAACATAACATGTCTCAAAAACACAAAATCTCTCATGTCTCATTAAAATACATCTCAGTCTCACATAATCAGAGTACAAAAATAACAATAATAATCCCTCTCACAAGTGCCAATCCATCATAAGCCAAAAGAAAAAGATGAAAAGCAGAAGAATACATCTGAAATGAGAAAACTTCGAAAATGAATCTCCAAGCAACCTGAATCAACTATCCTAAACTATGTTGGCCTATTGGGGAAAAAGGAAAGATAGAGTAGTGGGTCAGACAACAAGTCTAGTGAGTGAAAGTAATTACTAGCATTTCTAAGCAAGATAAAGATAACATACTAAGCAATAGTTCTAGCTTGAAAGGAAGATACAGAAAAGATAAAACTTGCATAAAATATTGTTTCTGATTCTGTTTGAATATTTGCTTTGATTGTTTGCACTTGTCTTAAATTGCTATGATTAGGCTGAAACCCTAATCCTATCTCAACTGCTAACTTGATTAGGCTGAAATCCTAATCCTAACAATTGAACGGCCTTTCCTATCTCTATTGTGCCACTGTAAACCAATCTAGTTGGTCCCATAGTAAAAGACACCTCTTAGCGCTTAGGACGCAGTAGCGAATTATTTACCATAATCGATATCGCACGCTCGGTCATCGCCGGTACACACTAACTGTCACCCCATATTTCACCCTTTATTTACCCTAATCAACATAAGCGTGCCCTGCCTCATCCACGTGTGAGACCATCAGTCCTCGACCTGAAAGGGAATTCTGCCGGTACTGGTCATAACAAACAAATCTTCTAACTTTGCGCCCCTTGCCCAAATCCCCAAATTTAAGGCTCTATCTATTGGCCACTTATTTGCCCTAATCAGCATAAGCGTGCCCAGCCTCGACCATCAGCCCTAGACCTAAAAGGGAATGCTGCCGGTACGAGCCACTACTGCTATATTTGCTTATTAACTTAATCCAAGATCTAAGTTTTTAAAATAAGCCCCTTTTGTTATTTCTTTCTTTCTAATTATAACCTATGTGTTATAATGGTTCTTGCCACTATTACCCTTCTGTTTTCTCCTTTTATTTATAACCACTTGTTATAATCATGCTTGTAAATATCCCAAATTCGCCTATTTCAGTCCATCTGCATTTTATTTTAGTTTTTCTCATTTTACATCTGATTTCTATAAATTTAGTGTTTTTCTATTTTAATCCATATTTGCAAATTCTTCTCTTTTTAATATTTTATTCGCGTCAAAAAAGGATTAAACCTCTATAGAAAGAAAGTAACATTTACAAGCTAAATTCCAACTTAAAACAGATGTAAATAACTGTAAATAATGGTAAACAACTACAAATAACTGAATAAAATAGCCGAATAAAAATAGACTGAAAAGAACTTCTAAAATTACTTAAAAACTGACTGTAAATAAGCTTACATAAAAACTGTCTCAAAATTGTAGAAAAACTACAACTATTGAGAACCATATTATTTTAAATTGCTTACAAATCTAAAATAATTACAAAACACTCACTTGTGGTCCCTAGCTCTAATCCTAGGCCTTTCTGGATCCACTTCTATGGTGTAAAATATTTTTATTAAAAAGATTTCCTCCCTAGAAATTTTTTCTATTTAGGGTTCAGCCTCAAGCATTGAACCCAATTGGGAGAAAATCTGAATGAGAAAATTAGCTAGGCCTAAGGTTCTATTTATAGTGTGGCTTAGGGATCTCAGGCCGTCAGATTTGAAGTTTTAATCTGGTGCAACCACGTCATAGGCTCACCATGAACCTTCGGATGTAGCTACGAACGCACAAGATTTCACCAAAAATCCGATTTACAGTCTTCAGTTCGCACCTGGACGAAAAATCATCCAAGGAAGAATGTGGGTCGACCTGGCCAATAAGTGCGTCGACCTATTGGTCGACCCAACTCAAGCGCTGGTCGACCCGTAACGGGTCTTTTTTCTCATTTTTGTTTGATTATATATATAATTCTGTTTTTCTTTGTATCTCTCATAATTTCTACATACTGACTCGGATTTCAACAAGTTATATATGAAAATTGCTCAGAAAATTACCACGGACCTAATGGTGCAACTCCCGTGGCTCAATTCTGACAATTTCCCAATCCTATTTTCTTATTCAATTAATTTGTTAATTAATTATTATTACTCTAATTTTTCGGGTTGTCACATTCTCCCCTCCTTAAAGGATTTTGCCCCCGAAATCTCCAAGGACAAATAAATATTTTCATCCAAATTCCACAACCACATATTTAACCATCATCCAATACATCCATTCTCCTTAATCTTTTTAATAAAATTTATGATATATGCAATAGTGTCGTGTCAATGTCCCTAACTAATGCAAAAGATTAGGCGGTTTACTGATTCGGTCGACCTCCTTTTTATGCGCTCATGCTCGTGCCATGTATCCAAATGAATGCAAATTCCCTAATGATAAGTGATAGTTCTATATGCGTGCTACAATCATCATCTAAATGCAACAATCATATGATAATCACCCATTCATAGCAACCATGAAATAAAAATGCAAGTGCACACACATCGATATGTATATGCTTTAGTGACCTATTTAGGTCGATCTCTAAGAGATAATAGTGCCTAGTGTCTGTATATGCGTCCATTAGCATCCACTAGCAAACACTTGCAACCACTTGCGTCCAACGTACATAACATGTTCTAGTAACATGTTTACATTCATTCCTACCATCCATAGGTTAAAACCTAAGATCTACCCTCCTAAAGGATACTAAAGGAAAGAACCTATTCAAAACTAAAGATGGAAATAGGAAATTCAAGACGTACCATAGAAGAGATGCGGTTAAGAGATACATAATTTCTCCTCAGCCTCCCACGTAGCATCCTCAATACTATCTCCCCACTGCACCTTAACCAAAGGGGCTTCCTTATTCCTAAGCTTCTTGATATCATGTCCAACAATCTTGGTAGGAATGCGACGAACCGATGCTTCTCTCTCCACTTCAACTTCCTCAAGTTGGCTAGGTTCCACTACCTTTGCTAAATCTTGTAACCACTTTCTCAAGTGTGAAACCTGAAAAACATCATGAACTCCCGCAAGCCTCTCTGGTAGCTTTATCTGATACGCCATCTTCCCTAACCTTTCCACAATAGAGAACGGTTCTATGAATCTGGGAGCAAGTTTCCTACTTGATCCAAACCTCACTACCTTTCTTAGCGGAGACACCTTAATGAAAACCAAATCTCCTACCTCGAACTCAATATCCCTTCCCCGCTTATCTGCATAGGATTTCTATATTCCTTGGGCCATCTTCATTCTTCTTCTAATCAAATTAATCATTTTCGAAGTCTCTATAACCATGTCGGGAACAAGTAGCAATCTTTTTGTAGACTCCAACCAACATGAAGGCGACTTGCAAGGTCTTCCATAAAGGGCTTCAAAAGGAGCCATCCCAATGCTAGCCTGAAAACTATTGTTATATGTGAATTCCACTAAAGGAAGGTGCTCCTCCTAAGTCCCTCTAAAATCAAGAATGCACATCATCAACAAATTCTCAAGAACTCTATTAACTCTCTCCGTTTGGCCATCCATTTGATGGTGATAGGCCGTACTCAATCTAAGTTGTGTCCTTAAAGGCTCTTGCAAGCTCCTCTAAAACTCACTAGTAAAGATAGGGACTTTGTCGCTCACTATGCTATAGGGAACTCTATGAAGTCGGACTATCTCACAAACGTATGTGGATGCCAAATAAGGTGTTGTCCTCTTACTCTTGACCGGAATGAAGTGGGCGCTCCTAGTCAAACGATCTACAATCACCCAAATACTGGTACTCCCCTTCCTATATCGGGGTTAAACCATCTATGAAGTCCATCGAAACACTATCCCACATCCATTCGGGTACATCCAATGGTTGAGGAAATCCGCTAGGCCTCTACTGCTCTGCCTTAACCCTTTGGCATACAAGACACTTTGCCATAAACTATGTTACATCCTTCTTCATGTCACTCCAATAAAACACTCTCTTTATGTCCCTATACATCTTATCACCACCCGATGAATAGTCATCCGAGAATGGTGTGCTTTTGCTAGAACTGCACTCATTAAATCACCAGTGCGGGGGACACAAAGTCTTCCATCTCTCCTTAGCCACCCTTTACTATCGGTGGAATAGCGTTGGAGATATCGAGAGACCTCTCCTTTGCTAATCCTATCCATAATATCCACAAGCTCTGAATCGTCTCACTGCACTGATCTATGAGGGTAGGCTTAACCTCAAGTGCTGCCAATAATCTACGAGTAATGTCCGTAGAGGGCTTAAAAATCAAAGGTGGAAATAAACTCTAGGCTTTTCCACTCCCCGAACATTGGGCTAAGGGTGGTTCTCTTCCTACTTAACACATCCACAACCACGTTCTCCTTGCTAGGGGTGTAAGCTATCTCAAAGTCATATGATGCCAGAAACTCCATCCAACGCTGCTGCCCCATGTTAAAATCATTTTGTAAGAATAGATACTTTAATGATTTATGGTCAGTGAAAAGCTCGAACCTCTCTCCTAGCAAGTAACGTCTCCAAGACTTGAGCGCAAAAACAATAGCAGCCAACTCCAAATCATGGGTGGGGTAGTTCTTCTCATGAATTCTCAACTGTCTACTCCCATAGCATACTACCCTCCCCTCCTGTATCAATAGTGCCCCAAGGCCAGTCCCACATGCATTAGTGTATACTGTAAAAGGCTTAGCTCTGTCGGGTAAAACTAACACTGGTGCACTAGTAAGGGCCCTCTTTAGCATCTTGAAGGAATCCTCACAATCCACATCCCACACGATTGCCGCACTCTTCTTAGTGAGGCGAGCAAGCGGTGCTGAAATCTTAGCAAAATCTCTGATAAACTTCCTATAATAACCAGTCAAACCTAGGAAGCTTCTAACTTCGGTAGCGTTCTTGGGGGTCTTCCAATCCTGTACCGCTACTACCTTAGCGGGATCCATAGCTAGACCCTCTCTTGAGACTACATGCCCCAAGAAACGCATCTCCTCACGCCAAAAGTGACACTTCAAGAATTTTGCTTTCAACCGATGAACACGAAGTGTACGAAGAACATCCTCAAGACGAATAGCATGCTCTTCCATACTCTTGGAAAACACCAGAATGTCGTCCACAAACACTACAACGAACTTATTTAGGACATCTCGAAAAACATAGCTCATCATATCTACAAAATAGGCTGAGACATTGGTCAGCCCAAACAGCATAACCAAGCACTCAAAGAATCCATCAGGTGTCCTAAATGTTGTCTTATCGATGCTATCGTCAGCGACTTTAAGCTGATGAAATCCAATGGCTAAGTCAAGCTGAGAAAATACCAAAGAGCCAACCAACTGATCGAAAAGATCGTCTATCCTAGTTAGTGGGTAACGGTTCTTCTTCGTGAGCCTATTCAACTCTCTATAGTCTACACAAAGTCGAATAGAACCATCCTCCTTTGTAGCGAAGACGACTGGCGCCCCCCACTCAGAAATCCTCCGTCTGATGAAGCCTTTCTCTAATAGCTCAACAATCTGCTTAGTTAACTCCTTCCTCTCCCTAGGTGCCATATGTCTCAAGGGCAATGCCACTGGCTTAGCATTGTCATTCAGATAGATCTTAAAGTCGATCTCTCTCTTAGGGGGTAGCCCCCTAACCTCCTCAAAAACGTTTGGAAAATCTCTAACAACCGGAACTGAATCTAACTCTCCTAGTGATGAATCAAGGGAATAAAGGAAGCTCAACATGACTGACCCCTACGGGTCGCAAGAAACCTCTAGAGTTCGTCCGCTACATGTCCCTAGCCTAACGACTCTCCTCTCGCAATCCAATATCGCACCATAAGTGTATAACTAGTCCATCCCCAAAATCATCCCATATTCCAAAAATCCCAATACATAGGCATCACAAAAAACTCTACGCCTAGTATAAAAATTTTCAAACCCCTACAAATCACGGATAAATGTGCCGATCCTCCTATGGGGTTTGAAACAACTATAGGGTCTACAACTAGAGAAATATCTAAGTGCAAACAATCAACCAAGGAACTAGAAATGAAAGAATGCGATGCTCCGGAGTCAAAAAGAGTTCGAATTGGAAAATCCAAAATAGAGATCAAACCTTCCATAGAGACTTTCCTACCTCGATCTGGTCCACTACTAGAAGGTGCTGGATCCAAAGCATGTACTTGCGCCGTAGGTGCGCCTGCTCTCTGCCTTATCCTTTGAGGACAATCTCTACTACGGTGTCCAGGCTGCCCACAACTGGAACACCTCCCCTTCATCGTGTCCTTCTTACAGTCCTTTGAGTAATGCCCAACCAATCCACAATTATGACATTTCTTGCCCTTCTTGATCTGTCCCTTTTGAGATCCTCCTCCTTTCTTCTTGTCCTTATCCTTCTTATTCTTCCACCACTTCTTCTTAGAGTTTTCTGATTTAGGAACCCCCTTAACATCTTCTTCATTAGCAACATCTAATATGAGAGCCATTTCCACAAGTGACTCATACATCGCTCCCATAGGTACATCTGTCAATGCCAACCCTTGGAGGGGCTGGTTCAAACCCTTAGCAAACTTGGTGGCCTTCTTATACGGTGTATTAACAAGCTCCATCTCGAACCTCGGTAACTCATTAAACAGATTTATATACTCTTTCACTGAAAGATTCCCCTGCTTTAGACTAATGAACTTCTCCAATTGCATGCTTTCCTCGGCTTGCGACAAGAACTTTCCCTCAAAACTTTCCCAAAATCCAACTCAACCAATGTCTCTACCCTCCCTCTCTACAATCTCCTACTAGAAATAAGCCTCTCCCTTCAGCTGCCAAGATGCACGCTGAACTCTCTGTCGATCCTCCAATCCTAGCAGCCCAAATATCCGCTCCGTATTCCTTAACCAAGCTCGTGCCTCTACCAAATCCTCTGTGCCAGAAAACGTCTTACCTCTTAGATTAGCGAAGTCCTTGCATATCTTAGAAAAATTGGCTGATGCAGGTGGATTAACGGGACCTCCACCCGCCGGTGCTGCATTGGGCGCTTGCCTTTGCACCTCTGGTGTCGTAGCTTGGAGGTCTCTACGGAACCAGCCAGGGACTTGGACACCCTCTGGAAGATTTGGGGCGTCCGCCATTATATGCAAAGAAAAGAAAATTTAGGCTCGAAGGAATCGAAAGAAGGTTGAACTGGACTTTGAGGGATTTTTATAAAAACTCTCTTATACATGAAAACAGTTTCTATAATAAGAGTTTCTTCCTGAAAAATACTTTTAGTTTGAAGATATGTTACCTTTCAAAATTACTTTACTTTTAAAACATTTTTTTAGGAATCCTGTAACCTTAGGCTCTAATACCAAATAAAACACCCCACACCCCTTAGTATTCCCAAAAAGGGCACACCAAAGGATGGGGTGCGTTATAGGTGTAGCTAAAGCATCATAGAGACTAAGATTTACAAGACAAATAAGAAAAAGCAGCGGAAAACATTTAAATAATAGCTTATCATTCAGAATTAAACTTCATCTCAAAATAATTCTTAAAAACATAACATGTCTCAAAAACACAAAATCTCTCATGTCTCATGAAAATACATCTCAGTCTCACATAATCATAGTACAAAAATAACAATAATAATCCCTCTCACAAATGATAATCCACCATAAGCCAAATGAAAAAGATGAAAAGCAAAAGAATACATCTGAAATGAGAAAACTTCGGAAATGAATCTCCAAGCAACCTGAATCAACTATCCTCAACTCTGCTGGCCTATTAGGGAAAAAGGAAAAATAGAAGAATGGGTCAGACAATAAGTCTGGTGCGTGAAAGTAATTACTAGCATTTCTAAGCAAGATAAAGATAATAGACTAAGCAATAGTTCTAGCTTGAAAGGAAGATACAGAAAAGATAAAACTTGCATAAAATACTGTTTTCGATTTTGTTTGACTGTTTGCTTTGATTGTTTGCACTTGTCTTAAATTGCTGTGATTAGGCTGAAACCCTAATCCTATCTCAACTGCTAACTTGATTAGGCTGATATCCTAATCCTACCCATTTATCGGCCTTTCCTATCTCTATTGCGCCACTATGAACCAATCATGTTGGTCCCACAACAAAAGACACCTCTTAGCGCTTAGGACGCAGTAGCGAATTATTTACCCTAATCGATGTCGCAACCTCGGTCATCGCCGGTACACACTAACTGTCGCCCCCTATTTGACCCTTTATTTACCCTAATCAACTTAAGCGTTCCCAGCCTCACCTACGTGTGAGACCATAAGTCCTCGACCTGAAAGGGAATGCTGCCGGTACTAGTCCTAACAAACAAATCTTTTAACTTTGCGCCCCTTGCCCAAATCCCCAAATTTGAGTCTCTATCTATTGGCCATTTATTTATCCTAATCAGCATAAGCGTGCCCAGCCTCACCCACGTGTGAGACCATCAGTCCTAAATCTGAAAGGGGATGCTGCCAGTACGGGCTACTACTGTTATATTTTCTTATTAACTTAATCCAAGATCTAAGTTTTTAAAATAAGCCCCTTCTGTTATTTCTTTCTTTCTAACTATAACCTATATGTTATAATGGTTCTTGCAATGTTACTCTTCTATTTTCTCTTTTTAGTTATAACCACTTGTTATAATCATGCTTGTAAATATCTCAAATTTTTCTATTTCAGTCCATCTCCATTTTATTTTAGTTTTTCTCATTTTACATCTGATTTCTGTAAATTTAGTGGTTTTCTATTTTAACCCATATTTGCAAATTCTTCTCTTTTTAGTATATTATTCACGTAAAAAGGATTAAATCTCTATAAAAAGAAACTAACATTTACAGGCTAAATTCCAACTTAAAACAAATGTAAATAACTCTAAATAACTGTAATTAACTACAAATAACTGAATAAAATAGCTGAATAAAAATAGACCGAAAAGAACTTGTGAAATTTACTTAAAACCGACTGTAAATAAACTTACATAAAAGCTGTCTGAAAATTGTAGAAAACTACAACTATTGAGAACCCTATCATTTTAAATTGCTTAAAATCTAAAATAATTACAAAACACTCACCTGTGGTCCTTAGCTCTAATCTTAGGCCTTCCTAGATCCACTTCTAGGGTGTAAAATATTTTTATTAAAAATATTTCCTCCCCAGAAAAATTTTCTATTTAGGGTTCAGCCTCAGGCATTGAACCCAATTAGGAGAAAATCTAAATAAGAAAAATAGCTAGGCCTAGGGTTCTATTTATAGTGTGGCTTAGGGATCTCAGGCCATCGGATTTGAAGATTTAATCTGGTGCAACCACGTCATAGGCTCACTAGGAACCATCGGATGCAGCTACGAACGCACGAGATTTCTCCAAAAATCAGATTTACAATCTTCGGCTCGCACCTGGATGAAAAATCGTCCAGGGAATAATGCAGGTCGACTTGGCCAATAGGCAGGTTGACCCGACTCAGGCGCGAGTCGACCTGTGACGTGTCTTTTTTTCATTTTTGTTTAATTATATATATAGTTATGATTTTCTTTGTTTCTCTCGTAACTTCTCCATACTGACTCGGATTTCAACAAGTTATATATGAAAATTGCTCAGAAAATTACCGCGGACCCAATGGTGCAACTCCAGTGGCTCAATTACGACAATTTCCCAACCCTAATGTATTATTCAATTAATTTGTTAATTAATTATTATTACTCTAATTTTTCGGGTTGTTACACTACCCTTCGAAAGCATTTGATGACTTCAATACACTCGAAAAGTAAAAGAACAGCAGTAGGGTTTCGACTAGGTTGGAACCACCATTTTTGACAGCATGATTTTATAAATAAGGAACTCATTCGAAAGCTTATACTTAAAAATGAAAGGTGACAACCTTACTCGAAAGCTATTTTGAAAACCCCTTTCAATAGCATATGTTTCGACTCCTTCAAAGCTTTAATAAAACAAAGGCAGGCGCAAACATTTAAAAGCAAAACAAATGTTTCGTTCCCATCGGAAGCTGGTGTTTCGACACCATTCCTTTCTCCTTCCTCCAATCCACTACGTACCTATGTTGATACCTTGTGTATTGGTTTCGGCTTTGTGGGGTTTCGACTTAATTGAAAGCGAAAGCTATGAGTCGAAAGGTGCTTCTAATAGAGGTGGAACCAACTTTTCTAGGTAAATCTGATTTTATGCCAATTAAAGCAAAAAAATTCTAACTAACCTACCTACTTGTAAGCATATGATTGGTTGCCTCAACTTTTCAAATCCTTTACACAAAATAACTACTGCATAATTTCATATCTAAACCAAGATTAATTTAACAAATAAGCCCTTCCATTAAGCAAAACAATTAAATCATTTAGGCCTCCTTTCAAAATAATTTAATTCTCATAGTACTTCACTTAGGCAAAATCTCCAAAAATCATAGAAATTCACTTTTAATATGTTATCTAATATATCTAAATTTCAGACCCAAATTCTCAATATAATTTCTGAAATAAATTTCTAAACCATATTTTCCTTTGAAAATTAATATTAGTCTTTCTATAGCTTGGAAAATTAATAATAGTCTTTCTATAGCTTGGAAAATTATCAAAATTGAAACCCAACTCCAAAATCATGTCTTACATAACATATAAATACCTCATGGCATTCTAACAATTATAATCGGTTTTACCCTTAAAACTATGTAAAATCATATTTAAACAATCTTGTTTAAATCTAACATGTTATGATCCAAGCATATCATTATCCAAATCATCAAAAAATGGATTTAATCTTAAATCCGAAAACAAATGATTATCTAACAAAATAGAGATGATATAGATTATTATTCACTTTGATTAAGATAAGGAGATTGGATTGAGATTGAGATTTATTCCCCTTGCTTTAATTTCTTAGCTTTTAGATTTAATTTCTCCTCTTTTCTCCTAGTAATGGTCGGCTCCCCTTTGATTTACCCTTTTTTTTGCAAAATGACACGAATGGGAAATGAAATGTGAATGGTATAAGGAACGAGAATATATAAGAGTAATGGGTTATGTGCGGCTATTTTCCAATATACCCTTATGTGACTTAATTAGCCTATAAGCCATTCTTAAGCCCATTTAAATAATTAAGCTCGACCCTTAGTTTTATTTGCATATCTCAATCCTCTTATCACTCTAATTATTTACATTATTCTATTTAGTTTATCTAATTAAATCTCCTGAATAATGTTATCAAAAATTAGGGATGTTACAATCACTTACACCCCAAATAACAAACTCCTATAAAGAAACCATGTCTAGAAGGAAAATTATTTCTCGTTCGTATATTTTCTCTATATTTTTATATTCATCTATTGATTTGAGATCCTTTCCTTGATTTTTTTTGTTTCACCACATCTATTATCGATTTTATCTATTATTTCCTCATTTTTTTGGTATGTCGTAATTATTAGGTGGTTTAATTAACCATAATAATTTGGTATTAGACAAGTAATGCTATTCGTATATAAGGTTTTTACTAAGTAAGAAATTTAGATAAAGAAGAATCTGAGGCTACTTCTAGATCTGAAGCTCCAACCATGGCAACATTAAGGGTAAACTACGTTCCAAATGTTGTGATTCGACATGATTTGTTGCTTGATGATATTTCCACTGTAGAGAAAATGAGGATGAAAAAATGGATTTATACTAAACTCTTACTAGCTATGGAAGGTATTGTTATTTTTGAGAGATTGTAAGATTATGCCAAAGATAAAGTACATAGCTCCTCTGAAACAAGGAACCGAAATCTTAGACCATTTCCAAAGCATGACGGAAATCAACTCTTTACCAAATCTCTAAAAATCAAAACAATTTTCTCTAAGTCGCATGAAATGAATTGTTGTGATTTTATTAGGATTTTAGCGAATTTATTTAAGAGTGAAAGAATGAAATTAAGAGGAGGTTAAGGCTTGGGCTTATGGAAATATTTTTGATAATGTAACCTTATAAACAATGAGAGAAGGGAGTAGTGGCTACATATACAAGAAGTTATATGGACCTTTCTGTTAAGATTTCAATATACATTAGAATTGATTAATCATGAAACCCAAGATCTGAATAGGTGATCCATATTGATTTGATTGAGAAGAAATCGGATGATGGTAAATAAATTAGTGGAAGTCATACAGGAATACATAGTTGCTGATTAAAAGAAAAGGAGGGTTAATTTGATCTTCCAAATTGACACAAAATCTAAATTCGAGTTATTTCTATAGAAGATACTAGTAGAATAAGTAGAGCCTATGTAATTCGAGGATCATAAACCCTTATTTATAATGTTGATATTTTCTAGTTTGACCCTTCAACAAATTAGAACTGTTATGCTATCTATACATTAACACCATGAAAACTATATCCTTAAGCCTCTTAGCTTTAATTCAAAATTTGATCACTTTAATTAGACTTTACACCAAAATATCACAACACATTTTATTTTACATATGTAAACCAAATAGACCTGTCAAAATATGACCCAACCCGTGGACCCAACCCATTTACCCTACTTATAAATGGGTTGCATCAACCCATTTATTAATTTTATTAAATGGGTTATTGATTGGGTTGACCCATTTTTAAAAGGGTTATAAATGGGTAACCCATTTACCCATTTATTAAAAACTGAAATTTTGAAAATAGAAATTTTGAAAATAAGAATTTTGAACACACATTGTAGTTTTCTATAGAGACTAACAGTTGTACTTAGAAAATAACATACTGCCGCATCCTCATATTTGAACTCCACCCAGTGCAGAATCCGCTCTTTTTTTTATTCAAACTGCAATAACTTCTTCATAATACCATGGAATCAGGCGAGACTTCAATCGATTAAATTCCACCTAAATTACGGATAATATAGAACACTCAGATATTTCATCTTATGAACGCACACTGTATTTCTCCATGAAGACTGACAGTTTTACTTAGAAAATAACAGGCTAACACATTCTCATATTTAAACTCCGCCTAGTGTAGAAGCCGCTATTTTTTTTCCAGACCGCAATAAATTCTTCATTCTAACTCGGAATAAAACGAGACTTCGACCGATTAGTTCCCACCTAAATTACGGACAATATGGAATAGTCGAATATTTCACCTTGTGAACGCACACTGTAGTTCTCCATGGAGACTGACAGTTATACTTAGAAAATAACAAGCTGCCACATTCTCATATTTGAACTTTGACGAAAATTACAATTTAAATTTTGGATTTTTTATTTTTATCAAAATTCAAAACGTAAAACTTAGAATTAGATTATTTTATATCTATTTGTTTTTTATTTGTCAAATCAAATTTAAATATTTAAATGGGTTAAATGTGCAACCCTCTTATTAAATGGGTTGGATCATAAATGGGTTGAATCATAAATGGGTCGAAAAGAATGGTTCATAAATGGGTTAGGTCAAACTCGACCCAACCCATTTTGATCCGACCCGGCCCGTTTGACAGTCTAAAACCAAATTATTGAAATATTCAAACACTTTTTGCTAACTGGCCAACGTTCTGCAATTCTCGAAACTGATTCACATCATAATTAAAAATCCATAATTCTAAATGAGTTAAGTACCTTTTGATTTATCATTGAAAAAGCATTCCAAACACAATAGAAAAAGGTCCTTAGTCCTTCACTATCCATTTCTAGAAGTTAGATTTTGGTCATTTAGTTAAATTCTCTTTTTATTGAGCCACCGAATCTTGGAATAATTATGTTCTTGTTTATGTAGTGGGTACCAAACCATACTACTTGTTTTTCAAATCTTACATACAAAGAGTATGGAAACCGATTAGTGAATTTGAAATCTTTACTAGAGAGAATGGGTTCTTTCTAGTAAAGTTTAAGGAATCTCAAGACTGTAATTCAGTATTAAAAAATGTACCATATTTCTATAACGGCAAACTCATCATAATGAGAAAGTGGTCTGATACTTTGAAGATGGACAGAGACTTATTAACGTCTATGCCGATCTGGGTAAGGTTACCCTGTGTTAATCTGAAGCTATGGGACAGAGAGGCTTTCAGTTCTATGTCAAGTATCATAGGTAAACCCATAAAAATGGATGCAGCCACAACGTTGAAGACGAGATTGAATTACGCTCGCCTTCTTGTCGAAGTGTCTACAGAGGATGAGCTTCCTAATGAGATATTCCTTTCTTTGTATAATGGTGAAAAAGTTACTCAGAAAGTTGAATATGAATGGGTCTCGCCAAAATGTAATGTATGCAAATGTTTTGGGCACACCAGAGATTAGTGTAACCCAAAACAGGCATGGATACCCAAGAGTCACAATCAAGAAATGCAAGAAAAAGAAAATCCAAATTCAAGAAATAATTTAGTGTCACAAAAACAAGTTATGCTATCTGAAGATAATGATCGGATCAATCAAACATATATCATCTCCGATCACAGAAAGAATGATATCGTGCTCTCTGATCAAGATGATCAAGTCATAGCAGAGGAAGCTCATCAGACCAACTCAGAAAGCATAAAAGAAAATCTGCAGAGTAACAAAATGGTGGGTGAAAAGAATACAAAGGTCTTAGAATCTGTAACCCCACCAGTTACAGATCCTTGTATAATTACAGACAAGCATGATACAAGTAACAAGAACGACAATGAAGAATTTCTACAATCTGCAATCTCGAATTTGGACAAGCCTCCTGAAACAGCCCCTCCACCTGAGCAGGCTGCAGTGACTGAGAATTCTGACTCGGCCATGCCTCGCCCTACTGTCCCATATTATATCTCAACTATTGTAATCCCAAAAGGTATCAATAACTCTAGAAATGAAATGGAAATGGTGGATGCTGTTGATCAGTTTGATATATTTGAACTGCATATACCAAAAACAAAGGCTATTGGTAAGAATAACGGAAATAAAGAGAAGAAAGCTTTTAAACAAAAATACATATCTATAAATCCAGATTGGGATGAAATGTCAACTAGGTTAAAAGCTAAGAGTGTGGATAATAAGAGGAAAGGTAAGGGTACTACAGTGTCAGGTACCATTTAAATTTCCTTTTATTATTTTATATATATGTCTATATTTGCTTGGAATGTCAGGGGGATGAATTCCCCTGCTAAACATTCTGATATCTTATATATGATTAACATTTATAAACCTACTATTATAGCTCTCTTAGAGAATAAAATGAATAATGATAATTATGACAAATTTTGTCTTAAGTTCTCTAGTAACTGGAAATCTACAAATAATAATGATTGTGACTGTAAAGGAAGAATCATTGTTATATGGGATTCTAATATCTGGACAAACTTAAAAATTAATAAAAACAAACAATTTATAGATTGTCAGTTTAAAAATATTGGTGGTTTCCTCATTCAAGTTACTAGTGTGTATGGTAGTAATTTTGAAAATGAAAGAAATGAATTATGGTATAATCTGACAGACTTGAATTCTAAGTATAAGTTTCCCTGGATTATACTGGGCGATTTTAATACTGTTTTTCATGTTTCAGAAAAATTTGGAGGAAGTAAAATTCCTGAAAGTAAATTTGATAGGGTTAATAATTTTTTACTAAACACTGGTCTTATGGAACCAACTATTAGTGGGAATAAATATACCTGGAAGTCTGGTGTGGCTAAGAATATCCATTGTAAGTTAGATAGAATTTTAATCAACAAAGAATTCTCAAGTATTTTCCCAGATTTTATTTGTTCAACCCTAGAACAAAATTCTAGTGATCATACTCCTTTAATTATAAATCTTTTTACCACTGAGAATTTAAGTTGAAAAGTACCTCCTTTTAGATCCAAAAATAGTTGGGTTTTAGAAGAGGAGTTTAAAACTTTGATGGATAATAGTTTAAATTTCTCTTGTGTTGGCACTAAACAATTTCAATTCAGTATGCTTTTGAAAAATATTAAGTTCAATATTAAGAATTGGAATAAGAATAATAATTTAAATAATAATAGACTAGATTATTTAAGAAAGGAAGGAAAAATCTTACAAAATCTGGTAGTCAATAATCCAGAAGATAAGGATACTGCCAATAATTTTTTTAATAATCAGAAAGATTTATCTACTGAAATTTATAAAAATGCAGTTAATACTAAGCAAAAAGCAAAGGTAGATTGGCTAACTCTTGGTGATGACTGCACAAATTTTTTTATGGTAAAATGAGCAATAGAAAGCATATTAATAATAGGGGGAATTAATTTAAAGGACAAAGATTTGTATATTTTTTGCCTCAAGGACACAACCTCACTATTTTTACCACAAGGACAAACATTCTCCTAAAAATTATTCATAAGGACAAACATTTTCCAAAATTATTCATAAGGACAACAAAACTACTACCAAGCTAAAAACTGATACCTAAAAACTGCTACCGATAACTACAAACTGATACCTAAAAACTGCTATCAATGACTAAAAACTGATACCTAAAGAAAGTTGTCCTTCCGGATAAAGTATTGAAGGCCTGTCCTTGAGGCAAAAACGCTGAGAAATTTTGTCTTTGACAATAATTTCATGTTAATAATATTGGTAACATCATAGATAATTCAGGTAATCTTTCTAATGCTTATGTCAAAATGGTTAATGAAGTTGTTGAATATTATGAGAAGTTATACTTTAATGATAATTTTGAAACAAATTTTCCTCATATTATTTGTAAAAGCATTTTGAAAGAGAATGCTTCTGATATTTTACTTGCTCCTATTTCATTAGAGGAAATAAAACATATAATTATTTTTAATGCTGGTGATAATAAAAGCCTAGGCCCAGTTGGTTTAAATGCAAAGCTTTACAAGAATCAATGGGAAAATATTAAGAATCAAATTTATGAAGTCATAAATGAATTTATGGATAAAGGTAAAATTTTGAAAAGTATCAATCACACATTTATTACTTTAATTCCTAAAAAGAAAAATGCTTCTAATATTGGAGACTATAGACCAATTTCTTGTTGTAATTTTATTTACAAAATCATATCTACTATTTTAAGCAATAGAATTAAAAAATTTCTGCCTTTCATCATTTCTGAAAACCAGAGTGCTTTTGTGCCTGGTAGATTAATATCAGAAAATTCTATGCTAGCACATGAAATGGTGAGAAAATTCAATACTAAAAAAGGTGATAATGTGTGCCTAAAAATTGACCTACAGAAAGCGTATGATAAAGTAAATAGGCACTTTATTAATCACATTATGAAATGTATGAGCTTTCCCAGTAAATTCTGCGAATTAATCATGGAATGTATTAACACTCATACCTTCTCTATACTTATCCAGGGAAAATGTGAAGGTTTCATCAAAAGTAATAGGGGTATTAGACAAGGTGACCCTCTGTCACCTTATCTATTTACAATGGTTATGGAATATTTTTCTGTTTTGATGGAAATAGAAGCTTTGAAATGGAATATTAATCCTATAAATAGAGTCCAACCTTGTATTAACCACCTTATTTATTCTGATGATCTTATGGTCTTTATTAAGGCAAATAAAAAAAATGCAGTTTCTATTAAAAATGTTTTTGACACTTTGAACAATTATGCAGGGTTGCAAATAAATCTAGACAAAAGTAAAGCATACTTTAGTAAATACAGCTGCTATAAAAGTGATGTTCTAAATGTTTTAAAAATTACTGAAGGTAATCTTCCTATAAAGTATTTGGGATTGCCTCTATCAGTTAATCAAATAAAAGATTCGGATTGTTCTATATTATTGGATAAAATACAAGATAGAATGGAAACATGGTCTAGTAAACTTTTATCTATTGCTGGAAGAATAGAACTAATTAAAACTGTGGTTTATGCAATAATATTATACTGGCTCCAAAATTTTCATATTCCTGCAGCTGCTATTAAAAAATTAGAAAGTAGATGTGCTAATTTTCTTTGGAGAGGTAAATATCACAAAGTTAGTTGGGATACTGTGTGTAAACCTAAGAATGAAGGTGGGTTTGACATTAGAATAGGAAGGACCTTAGTCTAACTTGTCATTTAAAATTACTCTGGAGATTTCTTAGTGCAGACTCGCTCTGAGCAAGGTGGATGAAGGCTAAGTATCTCAGGAGAGGTAATTTTTGGAATATTACTCCAAACAGTAATCAGTCTAACACGTGGAAGAAAATTTTAAAATTGTAGAAATACTGGTAAGTTTCTTTTGGAAAGAAATTTTAAATCAGGTTGGAAACTAGCTTATGGTTTGATCCGTGGTTCAATAGTGACTCATTTGTCAATAAAATTGGTTGGAGTAATCTGGTGATATTTGGTGATGCTAATGCAACAGTTTCATCTATTATAATTAATAATCAATGGCAACCTCAAATTCACCCAATAACCAATCCACACAAAGATGAAATATGTAAAATTCACATAGATGGTAGTGCAAACAATGACTACTGGTTATGGAAAGCAGACAATAAAGGGAAGTTTTCATTTAAAAACGCTTGGAATGCTATTAGAAATAAAGTCACCAAGGTTGATTGGTATGATTGCAGTTGGAATAAGGTGAACAGCCCCAAGATGGCATACTGTACTTTCTTTGCATTTCATAATAAATTGCCAACTTGGGACAGAATAAATAAGTGGTGTAATAGTTCTAGTTCACTTTGTTCCTTATGCAATATAGAAAATAAGAGCTCTAATCATCTATTTTTTGAATGCAGTTATTCACAGTTTATCTGGAAGCATATTAAGGATAAACTAGGTATTCAAAAAAATGACCTATTGGTTCTCAAGCATATTATTCAGCTAATAAATACCAAGTTTAAAGGAAAATCAGGGATCGAGACCTAGCTCACATATATATAACTACTGCAGTCTATCATATATGGAAAGAGAGAAATGCTCGTACTCATAATAAAGCTAGTAGCTGTAAAGAGCACCAATGGATTATTATTGAAACAGATAGTAAGATCCTGCTTCACAAATCAAATAAAAAAAAGGAAGGATCAAACCAAGTTTCCAAATTTAGCTGAAGACTGGAGTAACGAAGCAGGAAGTAAGCATCTTGAGCAATTATTAGCCCATCCAGAGAATATTAGGGCAAGGAATCATCCATCTGATGATTTTACTTCTGATAGTGCATCCAACAGAGAACACTTTGCATCAAATAGAGATCGCGCTGCTTTCACAAGGGTAGATTCAGCAGATCAGAATCGCATTGACTACAGATCTGGCGATCTTAGCAACAATACGTCAAACAGAGCTCGTGTTGCAACGAATCAAGTTCGTGCTGGGTCTCAAAGGGAGGAATTAACAGATCTGAGTCGTATTGACTATACAGATCTGTTAATTTTCTTTGGGATTATCATCATCAGAATAGCCTCCTTACAATCGAAGAAATGGAAGGCATGCATGAGAAATTTAACAAAGGTCTTTCGTATTGGGAGAGAGACGAAGCGAGTGGTGTGAAGAAGTGAAGAAGGGAGTCGACGAAGCTTTGGTTTTGCGAAATCGCCATTATTTTTCTTTTGTGTTTCTGGAGAGGGTTTGATTATGGCGGCGTGAGTTGTTTTAGGATTGTAGGGTGTTTGTAGAGGTCTGGTTTTGTTTGATGTTGGGCTGGACCTTTGGCCTGTTTACTCTTATTCAAAAAAAAAAAAATTCTCTTTTTATTTATTTAAATTTTTAGGCATCAAAAATATGGTTTACCGCACCAAACTTGAATGTATAAGAGATACCAATTCCATAATCAATGGCTTTCGCAAGTTAAAGCTAATTAAGCCACCACTATAAGCAATATATATTGCCAGCACAAGTTTAAACAATTAAACTTCAGGGGCACCACATTTATATCCCATCATGCTATTGCAAAACTGTTGCCTCATGTGTAAACTTGTTATCGCTAGAATAAGCCTATCATATTTATAAACTAATGTTTCTCAAAAATATGGGTAGTACTGGGTTTTATGTACTATACATGTCTATGATACTAGAGCTGCTACATTGAAATTACAGTTGAATTTAGATAATTAAACATGCATAATCATTGTGTAGAGTTAGTCAGTAATATGATAGGACTATCAATACAAGCAGAGAGTTTTCTTCAACATTGTTCAGTAATTTTGGACTCAATCCTAATGTCTCAGGAGATAGACATAAGACTACCTCATAGGAGACATCTATATGACTATATGAGTGCTTCAACATTGGTTTAAACGATTTTAAACCTCTTAATTAAAAAAATAATCCCTTTGCTTATTTCACGTTCAATGAGAAATCAATCAAAGATTATAAATTTATAACACCGATGCACTATATTCTTGACATGCAGTTATTAAAACTAAATAATCTATATAACTTCTCTCTCTTCTTTCTTTCTTTCTTTCTTTCTTTGTGTGTGTGTATTACATATTTTTATTTTGATTGGAAAAGAAAGAAAGAAATACGAGGTACTGGACTTTACACTTTATAGACAAGCTTCGCCATGATGTTGCTAGCATGCATGGCTCAAATCGAAAGAAGTTATATTTGAAAGAAATAGAACCAAACTTATTTACTATAACTTCGTCGTCACTTGAGAAGAACAAATTAGGAGTCAACAGATTCACTGCCGATCGATTTGTTCCAACTATGTTTAATGAACAGGTATCGATTATATTAGAACCAACATCATTTGCACATAGAATGGGAGTGCTATAAACCAATAACAAACAACTTTGTCATTTTTTTACTCACTCAACTTATATTGCAGCAGAGCTGACCCTGAAGTTAAATTATGGAGGTCCAATGCAAAAGAATTTTAGCGGTCTGTAAAAAAATGTTGTCAGGTCTTGGCGAAATTAGTGCAGATGCAAAAATTCAACCCTAAAACATTAACGAAGTAGTGGCTTTACCATCCAACCACATCTTCATGCAATTTTAGTTACAAACTAAAAAACGAATGAAAAACTGGGGGCCCAAGGTCACTGCTTTGTGGCCTTTGGATCAGAGCCATACCCGTACCGCTAATTTTGATTTTCATCGTTTGTTTCTATGTTTACTTTCAAATACGAAACATGCATTATCGATGCTAGTTCTGTAACAATAATAACGTAACTCGAGATGTACATTATCGGCCTGCATGCTTTAGCAGTGTTTTGAAAACCCGACCCAGTCTCGGTTCGACCTCGAATAACTCTGAACCTTTGATCATCACGGTTCAAAACTCAATCAGACCTTAGTCATGCGTGAACCCCGGTCGAACCTTCAAATCGGCGGTCTAACCATTAATTTTATCCGGTTGAACCGCGGTTCTTTTAATTTTTCCTATTTTCTCATCCTATAATTCTCTCTCATTTTCATCTTTTGTATTGTTTTGAAAAAAACAAGTAAATCTATATTTCAAAAATCATAATGGTACTAAAATCTAAACTACAAATTCCATCATTTGGCTCTTTGCTGCTGCAAACTCCTCTAATAGCACTATGCATAAAACCATGTTGCATGTTCATGTTATTTTATTATTAATATGTAGGTGTCAACTATTATATACACGTTAACTTGCATGTTCATAGCGACTATTTTTGTATGCTGCTAATGGATGTTTACATTTTGTAATGTAATGCATTTCATCCTCTGTTTACCTTTAGTATTAGTCTAAAATAAAACATGCACGGCTCTGACGGTTCAACCGGTCGAACCATAAAAACCTTCGACCTTGGGGCATTGCGGTTCTATCCGCGGTCCGGTTATCAAAACTATGTGCTTGAGTGATAAAGCTGGTATGAATCGTAATTTCTTCGTAACGTATATATCACATTTGCTGTAGCGTCAGGTCATAAGAAAAGGATATTAAAGCCACAATAATAAATTTGAAATGGATTGAAAGTCTGCACGCATGTACAGTTGACATGATAGATAGAAGGAGCAAGGGATGAATAGCCCTACTTGCACGTGTTGTTGACATGATAGATTGAAACTGAAGTCCCACCCGCTGGATCATTTATTAGGTCAAATCGTTGGACATATCCCATTCCAGTCAAGAAATAAGAAAGAAGCTTAGGATTCATTGTGCAAAGGAACACCAAAGAAAATTGATTTGCGTAAAGGAAATTTATTCTTATGTACAAAAGGAACATTCTAAAAGGGTCATTTTCGGATCGAGAAGCGAAAACAGAATGGAGATAATGAAGAAAAAGGAGAAATATATAGGAAGAATAAGCCGAATGATGGGAAAGACGATGGCTTTAGACGCATCGGACTTGTCTGACGTCAGCCATTTTTTTTTAACGGTTGGCTCAAATGATGAATTATCTAGGATCCATGTTTGATGCATTTGACGCGTGCAAGTTGACGCAAATGTCCATGTAGTGAAAATAAAAAAGAAGCAGCTCCAAACACACCCTTAGTGTGATTAAGTTTCACCAATCTCATTTGCGCACGTTAGAATTGTTGGAATTCCTAATACTAAATTGAATGAAAATACACTACAAGAACGGCATCTGATAGCGACGGCTTTTAGTCGTCGCCGGCCGTCGCTAGTCGTCGCTAAATGCCGTCGCTATTTACCTCGTCGCCCAATAGAATCGTGACGGCTTTAGCGACGGCTCCGTCACCTAAATAGCGACGGCTCGCGACTGTAAATGTGACACGTGGAAATTTTCCAACGTCTAATTGGCGTCACTAGTCGTCGCTAAGCGACACAAACCTTTTGCACTTTGACCGTCGCTAGCCGTCGCTAATCTGAACAAAATGGCCGTCGTTAGCCGTCGCTATACTGAACAAAATTCTGTGCACTTGCACAGCCCATATACACTTCAAACAATAACCATCAAATACCATCATCACAGCCACTATACACAATATTCATCAACTATAACCATCATATATCCATCATATAACATCACTATACATTCAAACAATATAAAATCCAACAAAAACCAAATAAAATCATATATAATCCCAACAACAATACATATCATGTCAATCAATCACTACAAGAATATGTTGTTTTAATAGCAAGCAGTGATTGCATACAAAATTGACTTGCTATGGTTTGCTACTTGCACCTTTTTTAGTTCAATAGATGACGTGTTTCACCGCAATCAATTAGGAGCCAAGCTTACTTTCGCTGTCTATTTCCTGCTTCTTATTCTTGGCCGCCTAAATTTTGCTTTTCGCTACTCTCCAAAAGAAACCCCGCTTTAAACCTAAATCCCCCCTTCAACCCTAAATTTCGCCGTCTATGCATTTCTCTTCTGCTTCCTCTATCCAATGCAGAAGATCCTTACAGATTCTTCAATTGGAATGTCACTTATGGTGGCATTTGGCCTCTTGGTGTTAAACAACAGGTTTGTATTTTTGTTGAAATTTCACCATTTGCAATTTTTTGTATTTGTTTTTTTATTTCCTATCGTTAACATAATTTCGTTGTTTTCCTGTTGAAATTTAACGATTTGAAATTTCCTGTTGTTATTTCGTTGGTGCATACTTTTCCAACAATATCAACATTCAAGCTTCATTAATATGTTTCGTTTGAGTTTTTCGTGCTTTTAAGCCTGTTTTTTGACTACTGTTGATAAAGGATGTATGTTTATATGCCCACATAAGTGCATCTTAATATTTGTGCTTTTTTTATTTTGTTTTAAGCATCGTTGTTAACCTGCCTGATTTCTAATCACTAATTTTGACATTGGCGTCTGCTATATTTTGTTTTTAGCAGCTTGTTGGTGAAATCATTATTTATGTTGTCTATATCACTGTTTAACACCTAAACAAGCATCTGTAAGCCTTGTTCATTGGTTGGCTAAAATCCTAAGATGTAAATCTTACATAAATAAACTACATTAGTTGCATGTCTCGAAGTTTGAATTTTCTCTTAAGCTTTGGGAGAAGTATCTCTATTCTACCTCTGGTATTGTCTTAGATTCTATAAAGCAGTAACAACATACCGTTCTTTAGCGTCAAATTCTTTGCTCTATATTGACCCAATTGTATTGTTTCCATGATCTCTATTTTCCATGAATCAATGTCACATTTTCCGTACTTTGACTCGCATCTACTTTCATAGTTTGAATGCACTTTAATTTTTATATCTAGGTGTTAAAGCTTAAAAGTCAGTTGTGTTTCTTTTCTTTGGATAATAACACCTAAAAAGTCCTTATGGAATCATGAGCTTGTCTCAACCCATCCTTGTAAAATAACATCATAAATAGTTGCAGATGTAACCAAATCATACTCTCATTAACATTCAATCTTATGTTTATATGAAATCAATTATGATCCAATGCTGGGCATTTTTCTTATCCATGAACCCCAATTGATTTTTTTAGCCGAGTACGATAACACTGTTCCAATTTGAAAACTTTCAAGTCCTATAGGAAATAAGACAATAAATTCAGATAAGATGACCTGATCTGATTTATCTGTGAATCTTAAAGATATATACCTAGAGCATCAAAATGCTTCCTAGGATTATCATCAGCCATTTGGTTTAAATCTTATTATTTAGCCTTCTGAAGTACTCTACCGTTATAAATTAGTCTAGTGCTATGACTATTTTACAACAAATTTTTTGATGGTAGATCCCATAAATTAATCATTTGTTTCTATGCAACAGGTTGAGGCCATAGAAGGAAATGCAGTTATAATTTCAGGAGTTGATTTGGTTGCATATGAGAATTGGTGGTTTGACCATATGGAGCTGGCGTCTTTTTATTAACAATTTAATTGATGTTTACTTGACTGTTTTTCTTTTATATAGCCTGTAATTGATATTAAGCCTTACTTGCTGTATCCAGACCGTATTCCTAGTGCAACTGTTCCAAATCGGGTAAAGGTAAAATTTTCATTTTTTGTTCAAATATATTTATTACTGGGTGCCATAATCCTTGTTTTTAATAATTTTTTTAGTAGTGGTGCACAGTTACCATCCCTTATGCGAGGGAGAACTGCAACATGCTCAAGAAAATGTTTACTTAGGTGGGCGGAATTGAACTAGATAGAGAACTGCAACATGCTCAAGAAAATGTTTACTTTTCTGTTTTCTTTTATGCATCATGGTGTCCATTCTCAAGGAAAACTCAACCTATTTTGATGCTAGCTCTATGTTTCCACAAGTAAATCACTTAGCTATAGAAGAATCTTCAGCCATGCCTAAGTATATATTATATGAATTTACCATTCGTCTCTTTGTTGAATATTTACCATTATTTTCTTATTTGGGTGACATCAATACTTATCATAATTGTTTCAGTGTTTTCTCAAGGTATGTAATTCACAGTTTTCCATCCATACTAATAGCCAGTAGAACAACAAGAATACTTCTAATTTTTGTGAAGAAATCTTTATTTGAGCTAAGCATCTAATTTGAGTATGATTTTAACCGTTTGAAACTTTAAGCTCTAAATATAAAAACAATTTGACATGTCCAACAATTGCTCTTAATTTCATTAGTACTTACCAAAAGTGGTCATCTACCGTTACCGTAGCTGTTGATCTCTTCTTTCTAGACTTGGTCAGAATTGGCCTTTTGAATAAGCCTACTTACCTAAGCAGGGAAAGTCTTGCTAAAAATTTTGTTTGATCAATAACTCGGGATTTTTTTTAAAGGCGGTTGTATATTGATATTTTATCAACTTTCTTTTGCTTATACAATAAAGAGGGAACTGAAATTATATAATTATGTTAAGTTAGCAACATTTCATATGCCAAAATATTTTATAAGGAAAGCATGTTTAAACTGTACTGTGTAATTATAAAGATGTTTTATCAAGATGTTTCAACCTAAAATGTGCATGCAATGGCATAGCATTCAAGCCTAATCTCAACTTTAATTGAATTACAATGGTCCTGATATGGAAAACATAAGCACTGAGGAGTGAGGATAGTGAAATTTAATTTATAACATTTTACATACTTTTTCGGTGTGCTCCTTTAAATTTGTTAGTCAACGAAAGCTTGGTGTATTGTTATTGTTGATTAATTAATTATTTTAATTTGTAAAGGAAAAAAATGCATGTTTTTGACACTATAATTCATCACATCCAATCTTTTGTAGATAAATGTTTACTCATACATATGCATCCTTCTTACTTTTAGCTAATAAGCCTTCTTTTCTTGTTGTTACTTTAACAGGCTATTCGTTCAGAGTCAACAAGCAAGTCACTGGTGCTTTTAGATGAAGTGAGTAAATATTATTCTATTAGTTAAAATACGTTTTATTCTATGACCCGCCATATCACAAAATGAAATACCTTTTGGAATTATTATTTACTGAACTAGATAAACACTGAATTCATAGATAAGATGTTTTGGAATCTGTTTGTTTTTTCAACACTAAATTATATGAATTGTTAGTCAACTTAGTTCAATTTTTTCTACGTATTTCAACTCTAGTTGAAAATACTACATGTAATATGAAATAATAGTTTATTTGTTTGTTTTTTATTTATATGCTAAGCACCTGTTCATAATGAACGAGAAAGAAAATCTGGCAGAAGTAGAAGTTAACAACCTAATTCTTATAGTTATGATTTACCTTTGTTTTACAAAGAAATAACTAAGTTTATAAAAAATAATTAAATCTTTTATACAAATTTAACTAAGTTGACTAAAAGTTTGTAAAAATTAACTAATTTTTATAAAATTTAAAATTAAACATATCTTTCATTATGAGTGCATCCATTTATTATGTCATAATGCAGACGTAGCCATGGAATAGCTTGTTGAGAAGTACTTGTTTTTGTATTCCTATGTGCAAATTGCTTGTTGAAAAGTACTTGTTGAGAAGTAGATTGAAAGGGAATAATAGTTCCACCGAAGTAATTAAAGATGTTTTGTATGATGAGCTTGAAGCTTGTATTTCTATGGTCTAAACTAACCTCCTAGTTTATTTACATGATTATATTCAGAAATTATTATTTATGATTTAACTATACAATTATTTGTCTTAATATGACTGTGCACTACTTGTGCATATAAGCATTCTTTCATGCAAATGACTAACATAGGTTGTCTTGTTGATTTGACGCTCAAGGATAAAAACCAAAATAGATGTTGGTATAATGAGGGGAGACAATGGAAAGCAGCAGGTTTTCATTAATGTTGCTGATATATATCTGTGAGAACCCTATCTTTTTAATTACTCAGAGGGGGGAAATTTTTTTTATGGTATATCTTTCTGGCTAACTTGCAGGAGTGCAAAGGTAGGTTTTTCTGCTCCAAATATAAAAAGTTTGGAAGTTTATGTTATGTTATAGGAGCTTTGAAAGGCTTTTAAGGACATAATAACTGTGACCTTAATATCAAGGTTGGTGCAACTTGATTACCAACACCATCATTTTCTAAGATTGATTCGACTGAAATTAAAAAAATATAATATAACATTATTATTCTATATATGTAGATGGGGTTGAATGGGAGTTATGTGAGAAGGTTACAATTCTCTACATTGGAAATGCAAAATATTTTGGCAGTGGCATGAAAATTACCCCTTCAGTTGATCCTTCTAGTGGAAATTTGGAGGTGCTTTCCAATTTTGCAAATGCTTTTTCATATTCAAAGCATCATAAATAAATGTAACACTGAAAGTTTGTGACATTATGTGGTTATGCTTCAGGACTTCAAGTGGTATGACTTCCTTCTGAAACTGCACAAGCTTTACAATGGAACACATCATTTCAAAATGTTCATAAACGGTGGTAAATTTCATAACATATCAGCACTATGTGCATATATGATTGTCATATTTTAGGTTGCTGTTCATGGTTTTATTTTGATGTGCTGTGAAATCTATTGAAGTTATGGAGGTAATATGCAAAGGAGATATCTATTTTCAGTCTGATGGTGAACATTTTAGATTTCTACCTACAAAATTCTCAGTATTACCTGCAGTTATTGAGATTTTCACTTGATCATAAGTTAAGTTCCTTTCTGTTGTGTATATTATCCACCAATGATATTTTCAGTTGATCCATCACTATCAAATAAATATATACACAAATCGACTATTTGTGGAGCTTTGAATTTTATTCAAATAAGCCTTCTCCAGATCTGCTAACATTGTGCACGAGTATATATGCAACAAGAGTAATTATATAACAGTTATTCCATGACCCTGGTTTATTTACAACTTATTACTGCCAGTAACTAATATTAGTCCCATAACATCCAATATATAATTATCGTTGGTGTATATAACCTAAGAGATTAATCAACAATCTAATAGATTACATTGGTAAGTAGGAATATGTTATTTCATTCAGAGATCAAGGTTTAAAATTGTTTGTAAGTGGAATGATTTGAAATTTTAATCAGGTTTGAAAACCTGTAACATATAACAGAGCACCAATACACATATACACAAGCATGCACAGACAATCAACACAATTTCATCACTTTATTTCACATACATCAAGTTTATAAACATATTCAAGCATCAATGGGTTAGTTTGCTGCCCTGGAAATTGATTAAGCAGAGAAGTTTTGTCTGGAAATTTAAAAACTAGAAGTTGCTTTGATTCTGGAAACTTGGTTTTGAACTTTTGATCAGTAGCTTTGAAACTGACATTTGGTTTTGATCTGATCTGAAACCTGAAACTGGAACTTGAATCTGTACTTATGCTTTGTTTAACCTTGAAGTTGTAGTTTGATTTGTTCTTTGCTTTTGAATTTGATTTGTGTTTCTTCTTCACAGGTGTTGTATGATGCTTTTGAGGTTGATACATGATGTCGCACTCTTTCTCCTTTAAATCGGTCATGCTTATCGACGGTCATTAAAATATTTTTAGTATGTATCGTTTTGGTATGCTACACTCAATTTGTGTACTTATGTTTAATTTTTATCACAAATATTTATGTTTAATTCTTCATGTATGAAATATTATGGATATATATATATATATATTTTGTGATTTGGCTTATGACTCAATTTGTGTACTTATGTTAATGTGATGAATGTGGTTTTTTGAGTTATAATATATAAGTAGAATTGAAAATTGTTAAGCTTTGAATGTTATGGCAGCAAAAAATGTGTAATAGAATTTTTTTATAGCGTTCTAACTATGCAATAAAAAGAAAAATTGTTCAGCTTTGTTATACTATAGCATCATGTTAGTGCTATACAAAATATTTTACAAAGAGTAAATAGTTTTCATAGCAATAAGACGGTGCTATAATAGATAGTAATGAATTTTCTATAGCATTTCAATGTGTCATAAAAGGTTGACACGATGATTCCATAGCGCGTTCAAATGCTATAATAATATAGCATGTCGACATATTTATAGCAACTAAAATGCTTCATAAAAAGTTCTATAGCACGTTTCATAATGCTATAGAAAAGCTGTTGCACTAATATGGCCTATTTTAGATGGCAAGAAAAATACGTTTTCCATTGCAAGTATGACACGCTATAGTATCTACCAGACTTTTTACAACATGTTGATCTATGGCGATTATAGAATCACTATAGAAAGTTTTTATAGCGGTTTTTACACGCTATAAAAAGTCCTTTTTGTTGTTGTGTTAATACAAGTCATCAAAATATATACATAGTTTCCCAACCAAAATGTGTACATAGTTTTCCAACCACAACTACAAACCGTTAACCCAAACAAACCATTAACAAAACTACAAGTCATCAAAATATGTACATAATATCCCGAAATATATATACACCAAACCAACCAAAATGTGTATATACCAAATTGTAACATGAGCAAACAAGCATACCTACTCCTCACCATCGCTGCCATCCTCTCCAGGCATCCTCCCATGCAGTTGCAAATAACCTGCAATCCGCTCATCCAGCTGTTGCTCGAAGAAACTCTTCCTCTAATCATTTATTTCATCCACTGTTTTCTTCAACTGAGCAATCTCCTCTTCTTGCTGGGACCTCCTGTATGCACTCTGCAATCTCATCACCTGTAAAATAGTTCATAATTATTTATATATTAGTCTATATATATAATATTATTAAAATTATTTAACTATTCATATGCATGTGTAAATTTATATATTAGTACATGTCAAAATTTACCTCCAGATTTCCATAGCTATACCGCACATTAGTCCGAGAAGGCGGGTCAATAATAGCATCCCAGATATTGTTCGTCTCCTCTAGCATAAGCTCTTCCCGACCAGTGGACTGTGCTACCCCCGCTCAGCTTCGTACCTCTCCTACGATTACAAACAATTGTTTTACACAATAAAAATCGAATTTCAAGTTTTTGAAAATAAAATAAGACAAAATATTGTTATTAACAATAAATAAGTTGACCATTACGGATTGGGATTTGTCATCCGTCCACTCGTACGAAACATTGCCTTCTTCATCCGTCCTCTCCACGGCATGCGTCACCTTGAACAACTCGGCCATAGTGGGGTCGCGGTTGTATCTCGCGGCCTGAAAATATATAAATATTATTGCTAATCTGATTATAAAATATTTTAATAAAATGTAAACACAGTTTATAAATTTAATTACCAGCTCTCTCTTATGCTCGTGGAAGGATTTGGAGCGACCACGGTGCAATGCAGGATTTTTATTCCTGTTAGCCCGGTTCCGCGCAGATAATTCCTACAAATTAAGATAAATTATCACGTATATATCTTGCGAGATTTATATTAGATTTAAATAACAAAGCAAACATATATTACTTAGTTGCTGTCGGAGTGTCCCAAAGCCGAAGAAGATCAGTCCATACACCGTCACCCATCCAGTTCGGCTTTTTGCCTGAATTCTTAGCCTTGGACAATGTATCCCTGTAATTTTTCCTCATTCTTTTAATCCAGTGATTTAAGCAAACGTCCATGTCGTTAGGGTCAACGCGGACTGCAGCCTATAAATTGAAATTATTTTAAGTTATATAGATTATATTAATTTACAACTGAAATTCAAACTACTACTTACAAGTAAATCAGCCTGTATTGCGTTCTTGACATGAGGGGGGATGTCGTTCCAGCGAGGCCAACAACCATCCATCCGGCTCTGAAAAGCCTTCCTAGAAACCTGTAGAATATAATCTGATGGCTCTACCTCAAAGCCGTTGCAAAAGTTATGATATACATGTTTAGTGGATTTTAAAACTTATACTTTTAAATAAAATTGATACTTACCCGTCACTTTTCGGAACAACTTCTTCCATCGGACGTAAGTCCGGTGTAGTGCCACTACCATGTAAATTAGAAAACAACAAAAATCTAATTATCAAATAGATAATTAGAAGAACATAAATCAACAAGATAAATTGAAGAATTATCAATGAAGATAATTAGAAAACAACAAAATCTAATTATCAAATAGATAATTAGAAAACAATAAAAATCTAATTATTAAATAAAAATTTGTCAATTTAAATTCACTTAACAACTTAAATTTGTAATTTATCAATTTTAGAAACTATGAAATACTTTCATGTAAATTTATCAATAACCAAGTTAATCATTAATATACACTAATTTTTCACCTAACACAACTAACCATGTTAATCGCCAACACTAATTATCTACATCAACCATTTATTCAACTTCATGATAAACTAATTAATCTAATACCTAATTTAACTTCATGATAATAAACTAATTAATCTACCAAATCAACATACAACACTACTAATACCTAATTTAGCAACACTACTAATACCTAATTTAACAACAAATCCTAATTTAACAACAAATCCTAATTTAATTAGGGTTTAAACTAAACCTAAAAAATATCAAATTTACATTCAAAATAGAGATTAGAAGCATACCTAGGAGAATTTGGGTGATTTGGAGGCGGCGGAAGGCGGGGCGGCGGCTGCGGTGACGGGGGGCGGCGGATTGGGGGAAGGAGAGTTTAATTTTGGTGGGAAAGGAATGAAAGTTCTGCTCGCGGGAAGCAGCCTGTATATTTCGTATAGCGACGGCCGCATTTTTTAGCCGTCGCTAGCAGTCGCAAACGCCTGCTGCTATACGAAGCCGTTTTAGTAGTGATAATATAGTCCCACATCGCCAAAAACTGCAAAACTATTCTAGTATATTAATAGCTTTGTAATGAAGGGGTTGGGGCCTTGGGGCACCTAAATGTTTGTTTCGTTGTGAGGAGGGAGATCATGCATCACCACCACACACGCGCGCGCCGCCGCCGTCCGACAGATCGTGGTTGCATGGCCCCTGGCGGCGGCGGTGACGTCGGTGACGTGTATGCATATACATAACAACAATAATAATATGCAAATTATACTACTTAATAAATTATGATATTGCCTTTAAAATTTAAATGTTTATAACTCTCGCATACAACATCCATTTCACACGTGGTTTGTTGCATCGGGATCGTGGTTAGAAGAGGAACATTTTGGTATGTTGTTTGATATAATTTGAGATGGTTTAGAAAATGGTCTTAGTTGGGCAAGTTCGTTGTACATGATTCATATTTGGCGATGCGGTGGTCCGATGAGCCGAGTCCTTAATATACAACTGTCCAAGGAGCTGAGTCCTCAACATACGTTAGTTCGACGAGTTGAGTCCTCAATATATGATTGTCCAAGGAGCCAAGTCCTCAATATATGATAGTCCAAGTAATTGAATCCTCAATATACAATAGTCCGAGAAGCTGAGTCCTTAATATTCGATTTGGCAACATGACATGTTTAGAGTAGCCAAGTCCTTAGTATATGATTTGATGATAGCGAGTTGAGACTTTGGGATCAAATCATGGGCATGTGATTAGACGTGAGCTATATTTTAATGAGACCTTAGCATATGATATCACTATAGTATTATATTATGTTTAACTAACTTGTTGGGTGCAGATGACATATGTTAAGATATGGTTTCAAGCATAAGTGTTATTTTACTAGCTTATAAGTGTTATACACTTATATGGTGCATTTCATTCACCAGACGTATGTTTGACCCCCTCTATCATTTTCTTCTTTATAGATATACTTTGATAGGTCAATAGAGAGGACTTGTAACATCTTGGAATTTATCGTTTGGATTTTGAATATTTAACTAATTTTAAATATCTAAGTAATTGGTTTTTAAAGTTTAATAACTTGAATTCAAATATAGAGATTATTTAGATATTTGAATTATGAATTAAGTACTAATTAAATGAAATCAATAGCCTTATTTAACTCTTTTTAATTAATAAATAATAATGGTGAATCCATTTTGTAAATTTATTTATAGTAATAAAAGGTTCGAATAAATAACAAGTAAATTAACCATTAATATGACGACTATATTTTTATTATAGTATTTTTAATTTAATTTATAGAATTTTTTCATAATTTTTAATTTGAAAAATATTTAAATTGTCGTTTAACAATTTTTCGGCAAACGATGATTTTTTTGAAATTTTACAGAATAAGATAATCAGTGTATATTATTATTCTTTTGGGATCGTATCGCTATGTGATCATATTTTTGTTTTGTCATTCGTGGCTCGTACACGAACAAAATCTTGTGTGGCGATGCATCGGAAATTGCAGAATAAACCAAAGGTCAACACTAAGAATTGTCCACATGCTTACTTTTCCTTTCTTCATTCTCCATTTTTTTTCAAACTTCCTGTAAAATAAAATAAACAACCCATCATCTTTAAGAATTAAAATCTCACAATCCACTCCATGAAAAATTACAAAACAAGAATCTTTGGAACCGTTTTGTGTAGACCTACGAATCTATACCTATCACTACACCAAACATGTCCATTTGTAACACTTTTTTCGTTTCAATTTGTAACGGTTATAACCGTTATAAATTTCTAACGGATATTTCCGTTATAAGCATTTACAACGGTTATTTCCGTTACCAATTTTGGTAATTTCGAAAATATTCAGAAGATAGACAGAATTGTCATTTTATCTACTATTATTCCCTGCCCATTTTCTGACGCTTCTTACTCTCTTTTCTACATTCGCCAAATCAAAATTTCATTCTAGGGTTTTCTCCCCCTCCGTTATCGGCACCTCCTCCTCTAGCGCACCCTCTACAGGGTCGGCTTTTGCCCAAAGCAACAAAAGAAGCTGCTTTGGTCTGCAAATTCCTAAGGCACAAACAAGTCTCATTTCTCTGCATAAATAATATCGTTTAGATCAAACTTTGAGGCTCGAAGGGCAGCTGCATCGGCCGATGTGGAAGGAAAATCAAAAAACAGCAACGCAGCGCAAGTAGCAGGAAGCAAAAAATCTTTGAAGGCTATTTCAAGTTTGGGTTTTAATTTGTAAAATCTAGTAATTTCAGTTCGTAATAATTTTGATTTCAATTTTCCAATTTCTTGGTTGCTGAATTTTGATGAAGGGAATTAGCAGTAATTCTTAATTGATTTAGAGTTCTATATTGACACAAAGAATGATGAACTATTTTCCAGTTTGGGAAGAAGTCAAATAGATGTAAGAGTAGATTTGAAGTTTTCAAAGTTAAGTGTATCGTGTACTCAGAGAACCATATGTCTCTGAGAAAGATTCAATTTTTTTAATGATTTGTTCTCGTTTTATGGTAAAAAGTTTTGAGAATTCTTCTGGGTAGGAAGCAAAAAAATAAGAACAAAACCCATTATCATAAAGGTTGCTGAACCAGTGCAAATACCTGTAGATAAAATGGATCCTTCTTGCTGGAAAACATTAAATTTTCATGTAATAAATACATGGGCAGGGTCAAATTTCACCAAGAATTTCAAATTTGTTTATCGTGTGGACCGATTTACTTTAAGAGATTTATAAATTATTCTTATAAGGCCATGTTTTGGTAAGAAATAAAGTTTTAATTTTTTTAGAAAGAATTTCTGGTAAAGGTGTTTGGAAATCCTCTCTGATAATTATATGTAGGAAAAATATTCAAATGTAGGATATTGGATTATAGTATTCATTTATTTGATATTCTTGTACTATATGTTTAATCATTCCATCGTTATGAGCAATAAAGTTTAATATGTGTATATCTTAGTATAGATGTACATCCCCTGAAAAAGGTAGAAAAGAAATAAAGTGATCTTGTGCCCTTTTTCATTGTTACTCAAAGAGCTCCAAAAGCGAACCATCCTTTGTTACAGAAAGACTCTTCTAATGTTTGGCTTTTGGAAGTGTACATATGTGGTCAAATATTTCATTATTAATTCATTTTGTATCGCTTTCTTTAGCCTTCCCCTGTGACGATGATCTATTGGATTTACTATAATATTACTTTGATGGTTAAGCTTTCCTTTAATCACAATTATTTAACGAGCCGGTTCATACAGTGAGATATTATTGATGGCGAGGTTTTGAATAATCTGTATTTAATCAAGTAATTGTATTATGAACATCTACTTTAAATAATATCTTACTTTTAAGTAATTGTATTTACAGTTTATTCAATAATTAGTGTACAATTGTATTTACTATGGACTATTCGTTGTGTATAACTGTGGATTGTGAACATTTTGCTTGTCTGAACTTTTATTGTTTAATCATGATGGTTGCTGCCTTCCATTTGTGATACATTGTCCTTTACATTAGACTGGTTTCCTTGTAAGTTTTCTATCATGTTTTTCCAGTCTACCTCCACATTTCCTTCAATTTTTTTCTCATTAGTTGAATTTGACATCCATACTTTTTCAAACATGTAATACTTTTGTGGATGTCGAAAGCACTTGCGGTTTTGGCAAGTACTAGTTTTCTATTCATATACTCTACTACTTGGGTAGATATTTCATTATTTTACTACACCTTAAACAAAGTTTTTGTAGCTTGAATAAAGATGTCGATTTATATTAAAAGTATACTATATTTTAAACAATGCTTACATGTGCTGGTGTCCCTATCTTACATTGGCAACCGTAGAATACTATTTGTTTGGAAGTAAATTTCTTTTGCTAAGATATTAATTACATTAATTCTATAGTTTTGTTATTTAAAAAATTGGTAATATTCCTATGGTTTGGCACAGGTTAAGAGGCAAGTTAAAGCAAATGCTTAATATTGCATTCATTAACTTAATTATACCGTTCAGCAATACAAAGTTTGAATCTTACACGTCATAATGTAGATGTCCTAATAAATTGTCATAATTTCTGGTTTTTTATACCATTACTTTATCATATTACATTTGTTTTTATATTTAACGAACGATATGTGATAGTAGTTTTTTCATGTAATGTGTAATGTGCCTCATGTGGTTGTAGTTACTCAGCTTTTTATATAGTTAGAAACTAATTTTTAGATTTAAATCTGAATAGGAGCAGATCGTAAGAATTCATTCTGTTACGTTTACCAAATAAGCTATTTTAGACTGGATGATTGATTCGATAAATATTTGTAATTTAGTAATAAATATCACGTTGTAATAAATAACACAATGTCTTATACTTTATTTAGGTAATTAATTGTTTGTTAAACACGTTGTTATTTTATTGCGTTGCATGGTCCTCAGGGAAACAGTCTCCTATGTTGCAATAGGTGTCCAAATTTTATGAATTAGGCATCGGAGGCTATGCGGCAGTAGTTACATAACTTAAACCATATCTCTTATCTTGCAACATATGGCTACCGATTACGAATTAGAGATATGAGGCTGGGCGGTAGTGGTTATATAACTAATATTACACTGTTGTCCTCTTTTCATATTTTAGCCTCCTCTTTGCTTCCTTACTGTTACCTTTGTTTCACCATCATTGTATAATCAGTTATTGAAAAGCAACTCGACAATCCATTTTTTACTCAGTTTTATGATTCTATTATTCTGTTCTATGTCTTACTCTACTAATCAATCAGCAGTTCTTATATTAATCTTTAACTACTTAACTCATTATTTTATTTTGAATAATAGATGAAAATGGTTTTATCCCAATAAAAGAAATCCACATTTAGCAAAGATTCATCTTTATCTTAAATCAGTCGATTTGTTTTACAGTAGGAGGTCGAAGCACACGGTGGAGCGGGCAAGGGAACGTACACAATTGGGTTGGGACAAGATTGCATTGAATTTGTATATGAGGGGAGGAAGTTATTTCAACGAGGTTGTTTAAGTTTCTAATTTTTAGTTTCATTGTATCCACATTCTTTGATGTCATATTTGATCTGAAAGTTGCATGCTTATTTTTTACCTGCTGTAGTGTGACCATTGTAACCTCTCTCCTTTTCAAATATGAAATCGTTCAAGAAAGGATTGGAAGATTGGAAGTTGGTACAAAGACAATTACCGATAAGAGTAGATCAATTAAGACTTGGCTTATGCAAATTTCTAAGGTATATTTTTCTATCTAAAGAATAAGAATTTATTTTATAATTTTCTAAAATATAGTCGATATGGTGACACAACTTACTTTGCTGAGCTCATTGGTGGCATCGTAATAAACGAATAGTTAAAAAATAAGTATAATTAGATAAATGTAACATGAATTTTTCTATAAACACAATTCAACCATACAAAGCTAATGCTCTGCTCTGGGAATGATTTGATATTTGTATATGGAACTTTGCTTAAATTTGAAAGTTCCTTGGTTTACCTAGCAGTTGAATAAAACTGAAAACACATTGTGCGGTAAATCAAGTTAAACTAGAGATCAAACAGATGCCTGAGAGATTCCTCCGCATATTATTTTTCCAATTTTATTCAATTTTACATAAATGATTTTAAGGTGGATTTTACAGAAGGACAGAGTACCTCATGAACTCTCACTGGTTTGCTTAGTACCTCATTATCTATAAGCTTTGTAGATTGATGAAGTATGGGTCTATCTTAGAGTTTGGTCCTCTTAGTATAAAAAGGTATATACATAGTATATTTTTAGGATATTTGGAGATGTTAAATTATAGAAATTCCCTAACATTGACTCTTAACTACGCACCTTACAACTGAATTCATTTACTTCATATACCATTAATCTGTTTGTGGATAACTTTTCCCTTTTTAACAACATCAACACTAAAAAAATGAGGGACATTGCTACTTAAACTTTCATTTGAATACGTGACCTGCTGCTTTCGTTTGGCCCTATGATTCTTTTTGCTATACTAATTTAGTTGCATTCCCTTATGAATTTTATTGTTATTTAATTGGTGTACCTGATTGAGTATATAAAAGTTCTACCCAGAGCCTTGTTTCATTGTATAACAGTCTGTGAACTTGCATTTGAGTAATAAAGCTGCTATGTTGTGAAGGTAGGAAGTTTGCATATCATCCATTGGGAAAGACCTTTTTGTTGTAGTACAAGACTTCATTTTGTGTGGGTCAAATTAGCTATAAGAGAGTAATCTTTACTGCATATGAAGTTTGAATCGCCTATTTTTCAATTGTCTAATATGAGTACTGCATGAGTTACAAGATGATAACAAGAATCGCCTATTTTTCAATTGTCTATTCGTTGGATATATATGGATTTTGAATTCTTATATTCTTTGCTCTTAGAAAGTTATGAAAATACTTTGTATTTCTATCAGCCTCCTTCTCAAATTTCAAGTGAACTTTCTGTTTAATGGATAACAATTCCCTATCAATAACATGTTCTAGATTCTTCCTTAGTTCTAATTCAGTATGTTGTAATATTGCATCATTTGGTTTAGCACTCAATTCTTCCTGAATTTTAATAAGCTCATTCCTAATGTGAGAAGAGAGCTTTGAATCTTTACCAAAATTAGCTGCAGACCAGATCCTTAATTGAAATTTTAGAGCCTTCATCTTGAATATAACATTAGCCAAAGGGTTCCTGCCAAATTGCATCCTCCAAACCTGTTTAAGAATATTAGAATAATCCACATGCTTAGTCCAAAAATTAAAAAATTTAGAAGAAAGATTACTACCACGATTTTCATCAATTCCCCAATGGAAAATTAAGGGACAGTGATCAGATAAAGAAGGTTGAATTGTATCATAAAATGGTTTGGGCTAGATTTGAAGGAAAGGTATGTTAACAAAAATATGATCCAATTTACAAAGCATTAAATTTCCATTCCTACTACTATTGCACCAGGAAAAGACTGAGCCAAAAGAATTGACTGGGATCAGGTTAGATTGGTTTAAAGCACTATTTAGAGGTGCAATATCTTTTAGAGACAGCGGACAACCACCATACTTTTGATTACTAGCAAGCATACAGTTGAAATCACCACCTATCAACCAAGGAGCAGAGGAAAGATTTAGAGTAGGAAGTTGATCCAAAAAAGATTGCCTTAATGATAAGGAGTTTTGAGCATAAACTGACGTGAAATGGAAATTCAAATTAGAAGGTTAATGAACACAGTGATAGTGAATGAGTTGATCTGTAGCAATGATCCTGGAAAGTTTGAAGATAGATTGATTCCATAAAGTTAACAGTCTGCCATAATTTGATTCATTAAAATTATGATCATATAGCCAAGAAGGGGATATCAATTTAACAGCCTTAAGAGTAGACTGTATATCTAACTTTGTTTCAGAAACACACATCAGATGAATATCATTAACTTTGATCAAATTTCTAATCTCAACTTGTTTAGAGGGCAAGTTAGCACCCCTTATATTCCAAAAGCAATATTATTCATTTCAATGGAAGAGGGGAAAGCAAAGTGGATGGATTTTTCCTTGTATGTCTTGGATGAGATTTATTTTTTGTGGATGTTATAGGAAGTACTTCCTGAGGCTTAAAATCCTTTCCATTATTCAAATCACCAGGAATATTAGGATCAACTGATTTAGAGGCAGGAGGAAGAATAATATGATCAGGTGGAGATAAATGCAGATAGGGTGATGAAGAGTTTGATGTCAACAAAGAAGGTGACTGAAAGCTAAATTGAGAACTGCATGATGAAGAAACAGAAATAGCAGAAGAAGTGGAAGCAACTTTAACTGCTGGTTCAGAAGGTAATGAGAAAGAAACCGATGAGGAAGAGACAGTAGTTGCTGAGTTTAAATCAGGCGAAGGATCAGATAAAACCGAAAAAGGATTTAAGGTAATAGAAGTAGTTCCTTCACTACCCTTTCCAAATTCCTCACTTATCTTAGGATCAACACTCAATTGCACTTTTCCTTTAGAAATAATCTCCTTTTACTTCCAAACTCCTTTATGTCTCCTGTCTATGTTCTTCCATGTCTGGTTTGTGCTGTTATTATTAAAAGATCCAAAATCATCTTGATTCTTATCACTATTCTCAACTTGATTGATTTTCTTCTGTGAATCATACTCCTTTATATTATTAACTAGTTCACATCTAACAATATCATGACCAAATATCCTGCAATTTGTACAAATTTTTGGCTTCCAATCATAGGACAATTTAACCTCCGGACAATTTTCACCTAACCCAGGTATAGAAATAGACTCCGGTAGTTCAAAATCAGGTGATATCTCCACTAATGCCTTGGCATATTTAAATCTTTGTAGCTTCTCAGTACTATTATTAAAACAAATAAGCCTACCAACATGACAAGCTAACCAATTAATCCCTAAAAGCGTCCAAAGAATAAGAGGAATTCTATGAAAATGAATCCACACTGGAACTTTCTTGATCTGTGCTTGTGAGATACCAATAGATGGTTCCCATTTAATAATTATGAACATTCTACCTTTTATAAAAATTGGATCAGCATTAAGAACCTGTTCTTTGTCCTCTTGATTAGAGAAATTAAAGTAAAAATTGTATCCATCTGATTTAAAATCAACATCGCCCTTAATCTTCCAATACCTTTTCAAGAAATTAACCACAGTTAAGAAAGAAAGCGTACCATCCAAAAAGAAACCAACTAAGTGATTATTCCAGTATTTGACTCCTTCCTCTTTGACAAGATCTGGTAAATCTAAAGGAGATTGATCCCTTGGAATATCAAAATGAATCGGCTTATACGACCCAGCATTACGAGGAAGAGATTTAAAAAGAGAGGACCAATTACCATTCGACGAGACATTCTTGGTACAAGAAATTTCAGAACCAGGTTGACAAGAAACAGAAGATATAGGAAGAGATGTGGAAGCAGAAAGAGCAGAGGAAGAAGAAAACGAAATCGATGGAGCAGCAGATGAAGATACGGACGAGGTGGAAGAAAGAGGAGGAAAAGAAGCAGAATCCAAAGAAAAAGAAGGCAAAGAAGGAAAAGAAGTGGACGTCGCCATTAATTTTCAAAAGGAGCTGAAGACCATCGTGGAGGGAAAAAAATCTAAATTTAAGAGATGTTGAATTCATATATTCTACTTCCAAGAGAAATGATCATATAAAAGATATTATTAAAAGATCTAAAATTAATTTGAGTAAACTGATTGAAGTGGACTATGGATGTGAAAATTCTGATATGCAAGTCAAGAGAGTGCAGAACAGATGAAAACATCAAAGTGCATGAGTTATTGAATTAAAAGAGCGAATAGGCTGAGACTACATGAATTCAAGGACGATTTCTAAAATGAAGAATGATTTGTTGTGTATTTTATTTTTCGCTCATTATGTATATTAACCAAAGACTAAATGGTTTGTTTACTAACATTTTCACCTTATCACTTATATGTGTCGGTTCTAGGATACTTTTCATGAAAACATAATAATCCAACAGAACTGGAAAAAAAAGAGGGGGGCAAAAAAATAAAAAAATTAAAAAGAATTCTAAACTTATAATTTCAATCAATCTTCTGATCTTAAATATCAAATTTATAAACTACATAAGTATGAACTTCAACCTTTTAACATAAAACTTATAAATTTGTTTCCATGTAATTATCAAAGTATAAAAATTACGTTAAGTAGCTTAGTTTTAACAGCCAGGTATTAGCTCATTAAGATATTGTTTCATTTTGGACTTCGGTTGCTTAGCACCAAACCAAATATAAATGAGAATAATGTCAATAGAGTTCTTACTTTTCCCAGAGTCTACACAATATCACTTCAGCTAATAAAATATATAATCAAACACATGGTAAATGTTGTAACAATAATCATGAAACATCCATATAATCGCTTAGTCCAGCGAAAACATATAATTAAGATATATATTATACTATTATGATTTCATTATAAAGAAAGTTTTCAATTTTGAACAGATAATGGCAATAGAGGAATCGTTGGAGAGCCAGCCACATTTGATCACTCTGTATTCAGACTACCGTTACTTGTTAATGGCAATAGAGTATATTAATGGCAGCAAGAACTATCAATAGAAGATGCCTATGCTTGATTAATTACGTGTGTTAGTGAGAGTTATGAATACCTTGTTAATTTATCTTATGCATTATAGTTTATCTCCTCCATATTTTGTTTTATAGTATTCATAATTTGACAAGAATTTTTTTTACAGTATTCACATGTTCATCATTTTCTATCAACCAGTATGCAAGATATTGATAGTATATTCTTTAGTTTATGCTTTTACTTTACTTAATATGCAAAATATTTTCAAGTTCAACTTTTGTTTATAATTTATTTGGGTATTATGCAGGCATTAGTTGAAGCACCTATTTATGAAGCACCACAAAATGGTAATTACAAGCTATTTGATATAATTGATGGAGGTTTTGTTATTTGGCCTGAGTGTTGTGTTCGTTGTTTGTAGGATCTAGAATTTATTTTGAAGTAATGTTAGAACTTGTAATATTTTGATTTCGTACTCTTTAGTTATGTATGATGAACTTGTGAAATTTTGAATCTTCCTTTAATTTGTTGTCAAATATTTGTGCAATTTAAGTTGTATGTTTGGATGCGTAATTGCTTATTGTTATCGAAATTCTGTAATTTTTGATATGTATGTACCTACTGTATTATAATAGACAATTCTATAGTGTAAATGCTAGCAAAAATGCAGCTCTACATGGTTTGGTAGCTGTAACGAACATATTCGTTACTAAAGACGAAATTTATAACGAGCATAGTCGTTACTATTGATGAAATTTGTAACGAACAAGTGCGTTACTAATGATGAAATTTGTAACGGACAAGGTCGTGATAATTTAGAATGACAACCCCTTCTTCCACCATGAAAGGGGAAACTAAGTAACGGAAAACACCCGTTACAAACCGATGCAACTAATAACAACCTATTTCGTTACAAAAATTTAGATTTCTAACGAAAAAGTCCGTTGGTAAGTGATATATCTAATAACGGGTAGAGGCCGTTATAAATATTTGTAACAACATACCTCACGCCTATACCGCTCACGACTATATCTGTTATAAATTTCATTTGTAACGACTATATTCGTTACAAATACACCTTTTTGGTGTTGTGTATATTGTTGAGTGTGGTTTCCTTTTGAGTTGATCGACAGTTTTAATAGACGGCTAGCATTGGATTTGCTCAATTTTGAGTAGTCGATAGGCGGAACAGAGTTTGGATTCTCATTTGTAGGGTCGAGGAGCACCTTTGGGTGGAGTTTGGAGGTGTGCGTCCCTAAATGGAAGAATGCGATAGGTTTGAGGTCCTGTATGGGTACTCCGGGTCGTGTGTGAGTGGGTGATGTCGAGTTGAGCATGGAGGTGCCAGGGAGGTGGAGCTCGCGAAGGGGAACACGTCAGTGAAGTCGGTTCATCAAATGGTGGTGTGGATCTTCGTGTCGGAGCTTGATCGTGCACTGTTATGTCGCATGCATATCAGGAAGGAGCGGGAGTAATTTTCAATTAGGGAAGAAGTATTAACACTAGGTAATTAAAATAAGTAAAGCAATTAAGTTGACTAATTATATTTTTAAATCCAAAACGTTTATAAAATTGATAACTCTTCCATATGAGGTCAGATTTGGAAGCGATCAGTTGCGTTGGACTCGTAGGAACACTATGTACGCGTTAGAACGGGTTTTGTCAAATTTGGAACAAGTGAAATTTTTGGTTAAAATTGAACGTCGTTCGATTTTAGCCCAAACCGAAACGCAAAAGCGTTAACTGGAATTTTAGTGAGTTTACTCACCTTTATATAAAACTATATGATATCTGTGCTGCTATAGATTATTTTTGAATACTTGAATGATAGTTTATATAGTGTTATTTGATTGTCTATTTAGATTTGATTCCCACTTGAAAAGCGCATGGCATAGATGACCACTGTGTTGTAGTGAACAAAGAAAAAAGGAAAGTCGAAGTGTACATAGCGAATAGCTCGCTAGGAATACTTCAACAATTCATAATCATATGTCTGATTTACATAGGACTTTTGTAGAGAGACCCTAAGGGGTTTCTTGCCAATATTAATTTACTTATATTCTTATGTTGCTTATACTGTTGTTTGGATGAAAATATTTATGGCATACTATTTTATTAGGTAAGTGTCGTTATAGCGATTATCACTCTAACGTCACTTATGAAATATCATCCCATTAAACCTTCGTTGTGTATTGAATTTTATAAAGTAAATGTTTAGTCGTGTTTTTGAACTTTGAAAGTTGTTTAAACTATATTTTCAAATATTTTGAGAATTTTGACAATAAAGAATAAATGTTGATTTAAAATTTATAAAAAGGATCTTTATATTTAATTAATTATCTTTCGAGATAATTAATGCTGTTTTAAATTTATAAAGAGATTATAAATTTGATTAATTATCTTTCAAGATAATTATTGTCGATTTAAATTTATAAAAGATTATGTTAACCTAAAAAATGGATCAACACTCTGGAGTGTGATATGAAAGCACCAACCCTGTTAAAACAGAGCAAATATAATAGAAAATAGCAAAAAAGTAAATGAGAGACAAGGATTTTTATAGTGGTTTGGCTATTAATAAAGCCTACGTCCACTTTATAAATTTGCTTATTGATTTGATCTTGATAGAGTATGATCACAAAGTGATTGGAGAAGAGTTAGTCATAAGTACAAGTGTTAGGCAGATTATAAGTCCTAAAGTTGCCTAAAGGAACTGCCTTGGTAACTATGGAATAGAGAAAGAGTTGGAGAAATTACAGGGCTTCAGCGTAGTAATGGAAGAAAACCAACCCTCTCTTAGTTGCTCTTTGGTTTGTATTTATAGTGGTAGCAATCATATTGGATCAGAAGCCCACTACCAGAAAAGTCCAGAGAGTAGCCTAAGATGGCACAAGAAAAATTATGACGAAATGAGTTAAGGGAGAAACTCGGTACTGAATTAAGGCCTTAACTCGGTGCCGAATTTAATCCTTAGTCAACTTTTGGCTGAATCTTCTTGTGTTGTGCTCGTTTGTTAATTTAGATATCCTCCATGTAATTTGGTAGATTATAGATGAGTTTTGATCATCGTTTTTTCCCTGACTTACATTATCTCGCTGCTTGGACCTTCATATCTTCACTCTTGATGATATGTTCCTTGGAAATCTACTAAACTTCATGAATATGCATAAGAAAACTAGGAGATCACTAGGCAAAAATATGGAGATGCCTTGATGATGCATTTAAACTCGGTACCGACTCAAAGAGATTAACTTGGGCCGATTTAAGGTCTTAGCATATTTTCAATCCATACTTTCTAGAGCCTTTCCCCTTATCCTTTTGAGTGTCTTTGCCAAGTTTTAAGTCATTCTATCTTCGTTCTAACTTCTATTGACTTCTGCTTGGATATAAATCCAGTTAACATTTGCCTCCTAGAGTACGCTTTCATTGGAAACAAAGTGTGCTCTGGAACAAGGTGAGTCTCGATCTATTATCCTATGAATTTCAATTGGTTGTTAGATTCCGTCACGAGACTTTATTCTCATTCGGTTAACTTTCGATCATCTATTTATTTTGATTTTGATTATTTCATCTAATGATGCAATCTTAGCTCTGAAATTCATGCAAGTCTTTAAGTCGATATATAGGTTTATTGTGATAAGTTAGAGCTGACCTAGGTTAAAATGGTAAACTCAGGACCAAGTCAAGCCTTAACTCGTCTCTAGTTAAGGACTTGGGAAAATTCCGTTGAGATTTTTTCTTTACTTATATCGATCTTCCTAACTTAACCCCTCACTTGTTCTACATCCATCCAGCCGACTTTGCCCTATTCGTCTCCAGTCGATTCAAGCAGCTCCCTTGTCATCGTTCAACTTCTAGCCTCATCGTCGAGCTCCCCCTCCTCCAAATGATACTCGCCAACAGTTGATCGAGCTGCAGTCGCTGCAACCTCCATTAGGAAGACTCGGGTCCGGCTTATCTCAAACCCAAGGCCGAGTTAGAATTTTATCCGAATTGAAGGTTGGCAATGGTTGGCTTATGCTTCAGTGGTAATAGAGATGGTGATTTGCTTTGGTTGATTGCAATTTAGGAAAGGGAGGTGGTTGAATTCGAACATGACTTATTAATGATGTAGCTAGGGTTTGGCTTCATATTGGATGTGTTTGATTAAAGAGACAAGACATGCCTCCTAGTTTTAACCATTTCTTTCCATGGAATTGACTAAAGTTAGATCGTCGAGTTGAATCCGATGTGATGATTTGCCTTAGATTCGGACATACCAGATAGCTCCATTGCATTGCATTTCTGCACATCCAGTGTCTCTGAAAAGGAAGAACTTTCCGTGTTGCTCCGGATGATGGATCCGTTATCAATTGTTGATCGGTAATGGGTAAGTACAGAAAAAGTGATTTCAAAGGACGATACAGATCATTTTTTCCAGTACGAGCGAGCTGTCTACACAGGATGGTCCATTCGTAGTGTTCAAAACACTGGACTCGTTCTACATAGGTAACACACTGGACCCGCCCCGGGCAACACTTGGAATCCGACCGATCAACATTCACCGACTTCCTTTGGATTTCAAGCGTTGATCACACGAGAATTCTAATTAAAAATAAAACATACCCGACTGTGATCAACCAAGTTTTATTATCTAGAATGACACGCCAGTTAACATGCTGCAAGTCCATTGATGGAGCATCCACACCGTCAAAGGTTGAATCTACTACTGCCCCTATCTCTCCATCCATTCCCGTGAGGCCAAATCAACCTGCGACTTTTGATTTCTATGGCCCTCTAGTTCTGGTAGGACCTATACTTGACCATTTGCCTCTTGGGCTGAGAATTCTAACCGACCCTCTAAAGCAAGTGCCTTCAATCTTGGCAATTAAAATGCTTGGAAATATATGTATGCAGCATGTTATACCTGAGGGTGATGTTCGTTTGCCTTCTCGAGCCGAGTTTGCACATAATCCCCAAGAGGCTTTATCACTTGTAATCAATACATGTGCTTGGGCGGTATCATGTCGCCGTTCAATCAGTTCATGTCCATGGTGCTACAACATTTAGGATTGGTGCCATTTCAAATTCATCCCAAAGGTTGCACGCTCTTAAGTTCCCTATACATCTTCTTCATAACTTGGCTTGGACGACCCCCAACGTTAAATGAACTTGCATATCTCCTGCACTTCAAGACAAGGTAGGACCGCCATCCTTCATTATTGTAGAAGCCTAGATTGGATGTAAGTTGATAAAGGATCTTCACAACAAATGCTCAGCTTTCAAAAATGAATTTTTCTTTGTTCGACGTCCAAATGGTTTCAACCTCTTCCGATTATTTAGAAGTAAGTCCTTATTCCTTCACTCTTGCCATCCCAAGTGAATTTCCAATTTCATAACCTATCATATGTCTTATTGCAGTAATCCTGAAGTAGGAAAGTAACGATGAGCTTAAAGCAATGCTTGAAACTCTTAAGCATGTGAGAGCTTTCGAGCGCACAGTGGGGTTCCTTTTGACAAATGAAAACCTCCATCGGTTCAACTTACTTCCGATAGATTTACTGTAGATAATGAGACATCAACATCGAGTAGCCCTAGGAGGCATACTCGTTGTTCAACCCATGCTCGTGACTCTGTAAAGGAGGCTCAAGAAGAAGTGGCTGGTCCGTTAGAGGAAGCATAGATCGAAGAGATTCTTGGAGCTGATATTGATTTACCCTCCTGAGAGGACATTATGTGGAATAGGGATAAGGCCCACAGGATGTCTCCAATCCTCAAAGAAGAAGACTAAACATTTCAAAGGAGAGATGGGAAGTAGCCTGTGGTTGAGGATGGAGAGAAGAAGACTCAAATGGTGACGACATCGACTTTCGCTTCTACGTAGAAAGGGATGAATCTTTCGGTGAGTCACTGAAAATTAGTACCGATCTTCCTCAAGTGCCTTCTCTAGAGTTGTTAACTTCTAAGGCATTAAGCCTTGAACCTCCAATTTCTCCTCCTAAATAACAATCTGCTATCGAGACTCTGCAGTCTGCCAGAGGTCAAGCTATCGATATCCACGCGAGAGATACGTCTACTTCCAATTTCATGAGAGATGTTGCCATCTATGTAGATGAACATGGGGATGCCTCCATTAGCGAAATGAAGCTGAGATCGGCTCGAAAATCAACATTTCCTCAGGTGCATTTGTGAGCAGCGGTGAAAAGTCTCCGACTCTTAAACCCTCCCGATACAATTGGTACAGTGTATAGGGGGTCGTCAGCACTACACACTTCACTTTAGGATCATAAGCACACATCTCTACATCGCATCAAGTTCCTAAGTTCAAGTATTAACTTCATTCTTGTTTTTAATTCAGGTACCATGGGACGTAGGTTATACCATCAGTTACCCCAAGATGCCAGTTCTTGGAAAACTAATACTTCCGATCGAGCTTATCACCTTCCTCGTAAGACGGATGAGGAAAGAAGAAAAATGAAAGAGGATGTAGCTTGCCACTTGGGGCGAGAGCACGATCGGGGAGATAAATGGAAAAGTGATGATGAGAGCAGTGCCCCCGGTGATGCGCACAAATGCCTTAGAGACTCTCATGAACATTGTAGGCCCTCGAAATTGATTGCTCCTCCTCGCTCTGATGTCCAGACTGCTAAGATTCAAGCAATTCCGCTCTCAGAGAGATCACTGATGTGGTAGTTCCCACTTCTTCCAACCGAAGGGAAAAGTTTGACCTCCCACCGGGTCCACCCATGCTTCAAATTGCTTTTCTGAATCTGTTCTTGAGGGGAATCAAGTTCAATAAGAAGATAAAACCCCTAAACCTAACTACTTCCCTCAGTAATTTGGAGACATTTCATGAGGACATAGAACCTGGGTATGACTTTCAACATCCCGTAAAAGCCCTATCAGATGTAAACCGTATAAACCATCAAGAGATCCTCTCATTTGAGGCTGAGAGGGAAGATCATGTCAAGGCAATTAAAGATTGTGACGACGAAATAACCAAGTTGAAGGTTAAGCGGGATGCAGCCCTGAAGAATAAGGCTTCTAGCGACATTCTGTTGAACGAGGTGAACCGGGCTCATGGCCGAGCGATGATTATGATAAAAAAAATTAGCTTAAGGATGCTTATATTGAATCCAAGAAGTTGAAAGAGTAGCAAACTGAAGTGGAAAATACTATTAAATCTCGAAACCAGACAATCGCCGGACATGCTGCTGTGATCACTGAGCACGCTATGGAACTCACTCGGCTTCGTGAGAAAAATGCGCAGCTGGTGAAAGAAAAGAAAGAGGCCATTTCTGGTGAATTAGCGAAAGATATTGAGCACCTAAGCACCAAGTCTAAACTAACAGATCTTCAATGAGAATATGATAATGCGGTCGATCAAATAGATGCCACTGTACTTCGTCTATATACAAGTTGTGTAATGAAAAAGAGCAGGCTGAAATGGCTTAGTGTGAATTGTCCTCAGACTCTTTCCATGGTCAAGGAAGAAGTGTTGGTCAGATCTGAAAAGGCTAAGGATACGCGCTCTGAGGAGGAACTGAAAGCTGCCTACCTCAGCCTTGACGACATTGACTTCTTCATCGTCAGCAAAGAGATCCTTAGAGAAGAAAGGGAGAAAGATGCCGCCGACCCCACTGCTATAGCTCTTGTTGGGCTAAGGTCTTTGGGTCAGCAACAAATACTTGTTCCAACTTCATAGGAGCAATTAGTGACTATCCCGACGTCCACCGCTATAACCTCTGAAAACGATCATGTGTATGCAACATTTGAAGCCTTGGGCGGGCCACATCCTACTCCAGCTATAGTGTGCCCCTCGCAGATGGAGGCTGGTGGCGAAGCTTTTGAGACTAAAGTTCATGACCACACTCATGGCTTAGGTATTTCTCTTATCTCTACAATGCTCCAGGCAATTCAATTTTCTCTGGGGTCCTTCTTTGAATTATGCACTTCACTTTCCCAACTTATAGGTCCGCCAACTCTCCCACTTCCTCCTCCAGCTGTACAGGGTTCGGGACATGCTGCCATTTTTACTGCTTCCACCGCTATCTCTACAACGGTTTCTGGCCTTATTCCTATCTCCGGTTACGGGCCTCGACCCGATTCCAAAAATATAGGGGCACTACAGAACCTGGAGGATGTCTCTGTGTCTATGGATGAGGAGGTGGTGATCACCAGTGAGTTGGGGCCAACAAAGAAGACGATCATGGAAGGTAGACTGGAGGAGGAAAGAAAGGGATTGTAGATAAAGAAGGAGAGGGAAGAGCAGAAGCACAAAACACAAACAACCATTACATTAAAGGTGCTGAAGGAGGGGAGGGTGACCACCAGAGGGTCTGAAGGGTCCAGCCTCCCTGCTGGAGGAGAGACCGGGAAGGATAGGAAGAAGTGCCCAATTCGTCCGGGCAAGGGCATCAAAGGATATGGAAAAGGAAAAAAGAAGTCCTGAAGATCTCGACCAAAAGTGAAGCTAGGTTTTTATGGTCTTTTGCTCATGCATCCTTTTCTATTTTGAGTCTTTTGTACAAGTACATAGTCTGTAATTAGCATCTTTTCTTTTGTTATGGTATCAGTAGAGTCTGTACTTTTGCTTTTTGGTGTCCAAATAGGCCGACATTGTGTGGGAACGGTCCTCGATGTTTGAATTTGTACACAAAATGATATAAGTAATGAAAAGATTAGTACTTTTACTATAATCACTTCTACATACTTTTCTACATTCTATGTACTGTGCTTGTGTGTGTGTATATAATACAATTTCTTGTCCTGCAATTTTCATATTATATATTGTTGTATCATGTGATATATAATGTGTTTATTTACCGCATTTCTATGCATGTAAATAGTATAAGTAGTATAACTTGCAGTTATCTAGCGTACTGCTTTAAATAGTCGACCCGGTGATTTGAGTCAGGTTGATACCGTCGACTTGGCGGGTTTCTTACATGTACGTGGTTCCATTGGTTCAAAATGAAAAATTACTTTACTGATAAAATAAAGAGAAAGGCATGTCCCGCCTCTTTACAATGCACCCGGTATCCCTAGGTAGCTTATCTGCGAAAATAGGAAATACATAAATAAGTACTAAATAAAATAGTGCCACAGCGAGTCGTTGTTCCAAGCACGGGGAATTGGAATTCCATCGATCGTCGTGAGCTTGAACGTTCCATCTCCAAGTTTCGGTCCGATGACGTAGGGTCCTTCCCAGTTTGGCTCAAGTGCTCCCGTACACTGGAAGATCCGCTCTAGGACGTGATATCCAACTATGATGGTGAAATTATGAACTTTTGTGTTAAAGTGTCTCGTTACCTTCTTCTGGTAGGCAGCGGTCCTTAGTTCTGCTTCTTCTCGCTTCTCATCAATCTGGTCAAGTGACTCAAGTAAAAGGTGCTCATTTTCATTTTGATTGAAGTGTTGTCTTCGATGAGAGGGGACTTCTAGCTCAACTGGGATCATCGCTTCCGAACCATATGCCAAGGCAAACAGTGAGTGACTGGTCGTAGATTTATGTATTGTTCTGTAAGCCCACAGTGAAAGTAGGAGTTCATCTACCCAGTTTCCTTTAGCTTTCATCAATCGCTTCTTGATGGTGGACTTGATGATTTTGTTCACTGCCTCCTCTTGCCCATTTGCCTATGAGTGCGCTACCATGGAAAAACTCTTCTCGATCCAATAACGCTTACAGAAGTCTTTTAATTCAGCACTCTCGAAGTGGATTCCGTTGTCTGTGATGATTTTCTGTGTTACTCCGAACCTGCAAATAATGTTTTTTGTTACAAAGTTAGTCATTTTTTTAGTGGTAATGGTAGCGAGTGGTTCCACTTTAGCTCACTTGGTAAAGTAATCAACTGCAACGATAACATATTCGGCTCCTCATTTGGCTATAGGTAATACACCGATTAGGTCAATTCCCCAAATTGCAAATAGCCAAGGATTGACCATTTGCATAAGTTATGAGGATGGGGATCTCAGGTTCTTTGAAAATCTCTTGTGCTAACCACAGTGCTTTGTGTAATCTACTGCGTCTTGGTTGATTGTGGGCCAAAAATATCCCTACGAAAAACCTTTTTTGCTAGTGTCTGCCACCCGGTGTGGTCGCCGTAACTGCCTTCATGGACTTCCATCAGAACCTTCTTGGCTTTGTCTTTGGTTACACATCTTAGTAGGGGGTTGAGAAACCTGTCCTGTATAGCAATCCATCTTGTAGCACGAACCGCGGAGACTTTCGAAGGAGCTTCTTTCTTTCATTCCGGTTTAAGGGGACTGCTCCTTTGAGTAAATAATCCTTGATTGAAGTCATCCTCGATTCTTTCTCTTTTGTAATCTCTAGAACCCAATCTACATCCATCTGATATATGCTTGGAGCTGTTAACACTTCAACTAGAACCAATCCCATTGATTGTGCCTCTCCGGAATTGGCCAGTTTGGCTAAGTAATCGGCCTTCACATTCTGTTCCCTAGGAATATGGGTTATCGTGTAGTGTTCAATGTTTTTGAGTTGTTCCCATGCTTTTGACAAGTAGCGAGCGAGATTTGCCCGTTTAGCTTGATATTCCCTTTTTATCTAACAAACGACTAGTTGAACGTCGCTGTAGATATGCACAGCTTTTATTCCCAGTTCCTTTATAATCTTCAATCCGGCTATCAATGCCTCCTATCTTGCTCGTTGTTAGTAGCAGGGAACTCTAGTCTCAGGGCATAGAAGATTGATCATCTTTCAGGAGTCTCAAGCACAACTCCTGCTCCCGAGCAAAATTCATTTTATGCGCTCTCGACCTATGGCTTCCATTATGATACCATTTTCTCTGTCTCCAGCTTTTCTCCACCTCAATTAGTGAATTCCGAGATAAAATTAGCCTGCGGATGTCCGTTAATCGCCCTTCAGGCGTGATAAGTCACGTCATACTGGCTTAATTCAATATTCCACTTCAGATGCCGCCCTGAAGTCTCAGGTCGGTAAAGTATTTGTTTCAAAGGTTGATCTATCAACACTTTAACTTGATGAGCCTGGAAATATGGTCGTAACTTTCTTTATGCGATCAGCAGGCAATATGCTAGTTTTTCCAACTTAGGATAGTTTTTCTCAACTTCAGTGAATCACTTACTGATGTAGTAAACAGGCTACCGGATCCTAGCTTCATAGCGTATAAGCATTGTGCTCAGGGCATGACACTGCCAAGTTGATAAATAGGTCTTCCCCATCTACTAGTTTGGATAGAACCATTAGGGTTTCCATATGTCATAATAATTCCTCAAAGCTATTTGGTTGGCTGATTCCATTCGAAATTTTTCTTACCCTTGTTTAATGCGTCGAAGAATGGTATACACTTGTCTGTTGCTTTGGAAATGAATCGGCTCAATGCTGTGACCTTTCCATTCAGACTCTACAAATTATTTTTTATTGTAGAGGCTATGACATTTTTTAAGGCAGTAATTTTCTCAGGATTAGCTTCAATGCCTCTAGCATTCATGATGAAACCTAGAAATTTTCTAGAAGCCACACCAAAGGAGCATTTCAATGGTTTAAGCTTCATTCCATACTTTTGGAGAATCTCAAACATATCCGAGAGGTTATCCAAATGAAACCCAGACACACATGATTTGACTAGCATGTCATCCCCATAGACTTCCATTTTTCATCCAATATGATCCTTGAACATTGTGTTCACCAACTGTTGATAAGTTGCCCCAGTGTTCTTCAGTCCGAATGGCATTACTCGACAATAATATAATCTGAGGTCGGTGATGAAGCTGGTGTTCTCCAGATTGGGTTCGTGTATCATAATCTGATTGTATCCTGAGTAAACGTCCATGAATGAGAGCAACTTGGGTCCTACGATTCCGTCAACTAACTGGTCGATTCTAGATAGTGGGAAGCTATCCTTCGGGTAGGCTTTGTTCATATCTAAGCAGTTAACACAAGTTTGCCACTTCCCATTTGACTTTTAACTAGAACTAGATTTGATACCCACTCAGGATAAGTCGCATCACGAATTAAGCCGTTAGCCAACAACTTATCCACTTCCTCTTTTAGTGCAGCGAATCACTCCGTACCCAGATTGCATCTCTTCTGCCTCACTGGAGTTAACTTGGAATCGATATTGAGTGTGTGACACGCTATCTCCAACGATATCCCATACATATCGGAATGCGTCCAAGCGAACAAATCCAGGTTGGCGCGAAGAAATTTGATCAATTCTTGTTGTATTTTGATCCCAAGTTGTGACCCTATTTTTAAGACTTGAGTTGGGTCATCCTTATCTACAGGGACTGACACCGTAATCTTTGTCGGTGCCGCCCTTTCCTCCTATGAACTCTTCTTACTAGGGTCTAAAGCCTTGTCAAAATGATTATGGTCCCCGAGCTAGGGGCGGTTCTGTAATTTCTATACTGATGGTTCATGAATGTGGAGAGACTTCCCCACATTCTTCCCCTTTTCCTTCCGTTTCAAGTATGTTAACTTAGCGACATAACATTCTCCAGCGATGCTTTGATCTCCTTTTATTACTCCAACTCCATGCTCCATTGGGAATTTCATAGTAAGGCACGGTGGGGCCAAAGCGATCCTAAAATCAACAAGGGTCGGTTGACCTAAGAATGCATTGTAAGCTGACATTTAATCCATGATCATGAAAGTTTGGATAAGGACTACCCTTCGTTCTGCTTCTCCGAGCTTGACAGGCAAGTCAATCGTCCTAATTGGCTGTCTTAGTTCTCCAATAAAGCCCTGGATTCTCATTCGATAAGCAGACACATCCTTCATGCTGATATTCATCTGATCGAAACAGGATGTTAACAGAACTTTCACTATCCAACAAAACTTGGAGTATAACTATCGGCCCAATTCCGATGGTTACCACCATCGAGTCGAGGGTCGATGCTTCTATTCCTTCAGTGTCTCGCTTCCGAAATTATATCATCATTAAGTGTCCTTTGCTGCTTAGCCGATGCACCATCCTCAAGCACAAAACAAGTTTCTTTCGGAGCGTGCTTTAGTGAATTCGCGTATTGCTCCATCTCCCTCTAACTCTTCAGTGTTGGGTGAGGTCCTCCAGAAATAGTGCTGATAACTAGCCTCTGTATCGTCCATTTGGATCCTTCTCTGTTGTGTCCAGGTTGATTCCCTTGAGTACTCAGAACTTGAAGTCCAGTACGTTGGTCAGAGTTTTACGATTTCTTCAAGTACCGTTGGAGCCTATTGTTCCTAATCAATTCCTTAATCAGATCTTTTAGATGTCAGCATTCGTTCATGTTATGCCTATGAGTCTCGTGAAAGCGGCAAAACATTCCTAGTTGCTTTTGCCGTTAAGATTCTTCCTTCCCGTCATTCAACGGCGTATACTCTTCGGGTCTCAGGTTCCTAATCCACTTTCCTTTTCCATCATGCCTACTAGTGTTCTGGTTTTTATTTTTCTGATTTCCATCTTTTCTTGCATTTTCTGTCACGGCTCTAGAATCATATCCATCCTGGTTGACCGCTACATTGCTCTGAACTATCTCCTTTGGTTGCACACCGGCAGCCTTGCCCTCCAGTGCGTCTGCCACTTCCAATCTCAGATACTGACTCGCCTTTCGATTGAACTCCTTCATGGTGGTTGGTTCTTTCATCTTAATCCGTCTTCCAAAGTCTGTATCCAGATGGATAGCTCGGACTAAAGCCATAAATATCACATCTTCATTAGGATTGCTCACTACAGTAACAATGATATTAAACTGGTTCATAAAGGTTTTTAAAAACTCATTTAGTCCCAGGAAAGGGCCAGATAAAGATATCTCATTTTTGGTTGTGCCATGTAGATCTGGAAGTGTTCCAAGAATTTCCTTGCTAACTCACCAAATGTAGAAATGGACCTTGGTGGTAGTCTGGTAAACCACATAAAAGCAAAACCTTCCAGGAAGATAGGAAAACATCCATAGCGAATAACATCCGTTGCCCTGGCTCCGTCCATGTGCCAACTGTACTTATACAAGTGATGTTTAGGGTCCATCGCCCCATTGTAAGATAACATAATGGGCATTGTAAACTTATGGGGGTACTCTTCCCTTAAAATGTTATCTATAAACGAAGTTCGGCTTGGTGCGGAACCTCAATTGTCGTCCTTCTTGCCCTTACTTTCTTCCATCAAGCATTTAATCATGTTCACAATGAATCCCTCACTAGTTCGGTAGTCTACGGGTCGACTGTCAGGGGCTACGCCAAGCATTCGACTCTGCGAATGGCCTTGTATTGCCAACTGAAGTCTAGGTTCTCCATTCTTGAGGAGAACCACTCCTGTAGAATTCCGTTAGCAAGCAATTGGTTTTATGGTGGTAGTTTGAACTCTTTTTCGGCATTTTTCCTACCTATGTCAGCACTCAATTCCAGTCCTTTAGCATCAAGTTGCATGTCATCTTCAAAATCGGAGAGAAGCATTCCAATATTCGCTTATGGAGCCTTCGCTCCAAGGTTAGGGTTCACAGCAGGTTGTTCTCCGGTAAGAGGGGTACTTCCATTACGTTCAATAAAAATCCAGTCGCTCCACTAACTATCTCCTTTTGCTTTTGCTGGTAATTCCACCTATTCAAGCCTGAGATGGAAGAATTTTCCTGTTCCATAGCCTTTGCAGTTTTCGACCTAGTCATTGGGGGCAGTTAGTGGTTGTAGCGCTAACAAAGTATTACTCTTTTCAATGAAAGCCTTTTGACTATCAGCCATCTTCTGGTTAAGTTGATTAACCATATAGTTAAGCTCTCCACTGGTTACAACCTCCTATTTTAGGTTTCCAGCATTAATCTCTGTTCGATGATTGTTAGCATTATTCACTTCCGTTTTTTGGAGATTGATTTCGTCAAGACCAAATGTTGTCTCGATAGATCTTCCAGATGTTATCCTCCTTCTAGGAGCCATTAGAATATAAAATCTCTAATCTTCTTCAAGCAAACTTTTCTGATCTAACCTTTGGATCTATCCAATCCAAAATAGATAGCTAGATATGAGCCTGGGTTCTTTTTTCTCAGTGAAAGCACCAAAATGTTAACCCAAAAAATGGATCAACACCCTGGAGTGTGATATGAAAGCACTAGCCCTGTTAAAACAAAGCAAATATAATAGAAAATAGCAGAAAAGTAAATGAGAGACAGGGATTTATATAGTGGTTCAGCAGTTAATTAAGCCTATGTCCACTTCATAACTTTTCCTATTGATTTGATCTTAATAGAGTATAATTACAAAGTGACTGAAGAAGAGTTAGTCACAAGTACAACTGTTAGACAGATTCTATGTCCTAGAGTTTCCTAAAGGAATTGCTTTGGTGACTATGGAGTAGAGAAAGAGTTGAAGAAATGAAAGGTCTTCCGTGTAGTAATGGGGAAAAACCGACCCTCTCTCAGTTGCTATTTGGTTTGTATCTATAGTGGTAGCAGTCATATTGGATCAGAATCCCGCTACCAGAGAAGTCCAGAGAGTAGCCTAAAATTGCACAAGAAAAATCATGATAACACGAGTTAAGGGCTAAAATCGGTACCGAGTTATGGCTTTAATTCGGTACCGAGTTTAATCCTCAGCCATATTTTGGCCGAATCTTCTTGTGTTGTGCTCCTTTGTTAATTTAGATATACTCCATGTAATTTGGTACAAAGTAGATGAGCTTTAATCATCGTTTTTCCCCGACTTAGATTATCCTCCTATTTGGGCTGTCATATCTTCAATCTTAATGATAAGTTCTCTGGAAATCTACTAAACTTCATGAATATGCATAAGAAGACTAGGAGATCAGTTGGCAAAAATATGGAGATACCATGTTGAGGCATTTAAACTCGGTATCGACTCAAGGAGGTTAACTCAAGCCAAGTTTAGGTCTTGGCCTATTTCCAATCCATACTTTCTAGAGCCTTTCCCCATGTCTTTCTGAGTGTTTTTGCCAAGTTTAAATTCATTCTGTCTTCGAAATGACATGCTAACTCCTATTGACTTCTGCTTGGATAAAAGCCCAGCTAACAGATTATAAATTTGGTTTAGCTATCTTTTGGGATAATAAATGTTATTTAAATTTATAAAGGTTATTTACCTTACTATTTTCTAAATTATTTTAAGTGGGTTTGTAAGGATTGTATAAGTATTTGAAAAGAATTGGAGGTTTAAATTTATTTTTAATCATTATTTAACTATGGAAAAGTTTATTAATTATTTTTAATAATGATGTTTAAGATTAATTAACCATTTTAATAAATGATGTTTTAAAGTAAATTAATCATTTTAAATAATGATGTTTAAGGTTAATTAATCATTTTAATAATGATGTTATAAAGTTATCAATTATTTTTAATAATGATCTTTAAGGTTAATTAATCATTTTAATAAATGATGTTTAAACTTAATTAATTGGTTTAAATAAAGATGTTTAAAATAATTATCTTATTTAGTAAAGGTGTTTAAAGATAAAAGAATGATTTATTGATGGAATAGTTAAAAAATAAAGCTAAGTGTAAATTGTTTTTGGGTTCATAGTAAATAATGTTTTAATGACATTTGTTTTGACCCTTCTTTTTAATACGCTTAAAAATATAATTTGCTCTTAAAAAATAATATTTTAAAGAGTGTTTTGCAAATATTTGTGATGTGAAATTCAAGCGCAAGTTTCGTTTCAAAAGTTTAAAATTTTGATTTGGGTATGAAAAGATAAGAAATTTAATTTCCATAAACGGTATCACTTATGTGGAAACTTGTCTCTATCTCGAAGGTTAAAATTGTATGTCAAGGCAAGGCTTTGAGGTAACTCTACTTTAACTTGCCCAAGTTCATTTTCAACCGAGGATAGTACAAGTTTGAAACAAATGAGTAGTGGTAAGGGTATGAAATTTAATTTCCATCTATGATCATTTTGAATATTTCTGATAATTTATTTATTGACTATCGATTCATCTTTCTTCGTTGTGTATCGTCAATTTAAGACGATTTGTTACTCAATTAAGTATTGATATCCTATGTCGAAAATGATTAAAACCAAAGCGCAAGTGGAGGCCAAGCTATGTGGGGTTGCTCCCATTAGGTTATATTCACATCTACTCTAGATTGGTTTCAGTGGTATGTGCGTAGAGGTGTGAAATACTCGGATACTCGGTAAGGTTGGCAGGGTCTGGTTTGAAGTTCTCAAGAGGAGTCATAAAGTATATGATCCTCCTAAGTATATTTCTAGAGGTAAACTTTCGGTGAGGGGAGCACACCCTTATAGTTATTATTGGAAAATTTCTTTCTTTATTGCTGATTCAAACCTTTGAATTGGTTTCTTAATTGCATCGAGAAGTGACTGGAGCTATTCTCGATGTTTAGTTATCTATGTCCATTCTCTGGATTTTGATCTTGTTTATTCCAATTCTTTCAAGTTTGGGTTTTGTTTTAATTTATTTCCATTCATTCAAGTGTGGAAGTTGTTCTTGTGAGGGAAAACCCGTTCCGTGTTTAGTGGCGTAGTCTTAGAGAATTATCATATGTTCATCATATTACTTGAGTTTTCTCACGCTAGTATTTCCAAACTGATCTGGCTGTAATTTATTATAATGCTCTAGTCAACCGAGTTTTTAAAGGTTGTCGTTGGTGGGACATGGAGCTCATGGAGTAAAGCTGGATGTTCAATTACCATAGTATTTTTTTTCCGCTGTATTATTATGTATATCAATCAGTAATTGTAAGGTCAAGAAGTTATAACTGTCCAGGATGATGAGGTTTGATTTTAGCTCTAATATACTCTGTATTTTAGAGTAAAGGTTTTTATTATCTTTGTTATATTATATATCGTCATTTCCGCTGTGAGATTCAGTTTCCCCTATTCTTTTTTTCTTTTCATTTTACCCTAACAATCCACTTTTCCAACACTTGGATGCTCAGCATTGTAATACCATGGATGTATTAGGTGCCAACTTTCGATGGTCGAAAAGGTGGGTCGTTACATGAATGGTGGTGACTTGGAGACGTGGTGCTACGACGGAGACACACATTTATTATTAGCTATCTACTATTTTTATTTCATACTGTATTATTCTGTTTGTTTGGGATTGTATTATCGATTAATATTATATTTTATTCCTTCTGCTATGAGTTTCAGAAAGTTTAGAATATTGTAGATTGTTCTATGATCCGTTTTATATAATTTACGTCAAAATGATCCACCATCTTCGAGGTCTGCGATATCCGCGTCATTTTATGCATGAATCGAGATATCGTATAGGCAAAATGTATAGTGCAAATGAAGGAGAAGGTGAGTTTAATTAGACAAAAGAAAGGAGTGAAAAGGAGGATCTAGATTCCCCTTTTTTCCTCTTCTACTTACCAGTTCAAAACTCATATTTCAAATAAATATCACACATCCTCCCTTCCTAGTATGGCTGGTCAAACCTGATAGGCTAGCGGACCCAAATACATATCCAAATCTAATCAATATTAATACATTTTAAATCCAATTTAAATGTTTATCGATATCGTATATCGATACGTTCGACATGACTATTATATACACACCTTATTAAATACTAATTCAAATAAATCAAATAAAATTTTATAACTAATATTTCACACATATTAATTAATTAATTTAATCCGTATTAATTATAATTTAATTAAATCGTGTGGTATTCCGAAGTTTTCAAAATTGTGGTTGTGCAACTCATAGGATTTAGTCAGCGATTAATATCGAACAATTCAAATATTATTGTTCACATGTGAAATTAGCTAGTGGTGTGATAGTTTGACAGAATTTATCGCTTACACAAATTTGGTAAAATTCAATTTTATTATTTTAAGTGGTCCTTAGTAATGATGTTTAATTACACCAATTCTCTTCGTCAAAACTGTTTCACATTAAGACTTATGGAATTTGGTTTTGGTCAAAATTCCAATTTCATCTACATTAAACTTCTTTGGCCAGAGACTTTGACTTTTGGACTATGTGTGTGATACCAACTTCATATAACCGAGGAGATTAATTCTCTATTGAGTAGTGTTTCACTTCAAATACTTCAACGTAAACCCAACTATAGTCATTCGATTGATGCCATGTTATGATTTAACAATGATCAAAGTGGAGCGTCCACATCGAAGTTCAATAGTATTCTCAAGTCGAGAGAACTTTGTAATGTTGTCACTTCAAATTTCTCTGTTTGACCATAATTATATTAACTAATAGAAAACTACCGAGCGATTCATTCCATAGTTAACTAATAACTTTCAGTACGTAATCACTTGGTGTCCCCAACAGCCATGGGTAATACACTGCCCAACATATGAAGAGCGTAATGCACTATAGTCTCAATGGATGTTTTTATATCTAGTCTCAATACATTTTGACTAGAAATATAACAAACGATATGTTTATTTTTGATGTGATAAAATTTTAAAGATTACAACATATTGTAACTAATATCACAAAACATATCATTTATTGATTATCTGTTAGATGTACTTAAATTATATAATTAATTAATATAACACATTATAACAAGTATATAAAAGAAAAAACATCTTTTATTTCGAAGTTAGAATACATATAAGAGAACAATAAGTAAGCTAGAAAATTAGAATCTATGTGTGAATTCTGTTTTAAAACTCTAAGCTTCCCTTTGTTCATGCACCTTCTCATTAGGATTTCATTCGGGCATTATAACACAATTCATGAGAAAATTGTTGGGGTGTTTGTGTATGCAAACCTGGTCGGTTTTGAACAAAGATTTGATCTAAATTATCATTCGAGGTTTGTTTGAAAAGATCATATTTTACATGTAGTTTTTTAAGTGATCATTGAACTAAATTAATATTGATCATTGGGATCGTCCTATAATCTGAAATAATATACTAACCATTGTGAGCATGTAATGTTTACGGTGAAGATGTTACCTTTTTTCCATTGGTAGTTTTTATGACTTCTAGTACAAAATTCATGTAATGCACACATGATGTAACCGAGAAAATATGTGATACAATATCAAATAACAAGATCACTTCCACCCCCAAATAACAAAACTCATATGAAGAAAGCATATCTAGAAGGAAAATTTTTTCTCCTTCATATTTTTTCTCTATTTTTTATCCATCTGTTGATTTGAGATCCTTCACATATTCTATCATTACATCCTCATTATTGTTCGGGTATATACTATAATCATTAGTTGATTTTATCACAATAATTTGGTATTTGATAGGTAATGCTATTAGCAAATAAGGTGTTTGTTAAACATCAAATTCAAGTGAAGAAGAACCCGAGGCTACTTCTAGATCTGAAGCTCAACCCTAGGTAGCGCTGAAGGGAAACCATGTTAAAAATGTTGTGATTCAATAGGATTTGTTGCCTGATGATATTTCCATTATAGAATGAAGATGGAAAATAGATATATACTAAATTCCAAGTAGCTATGGAAGGTATTGTTATTTTTGAGAAGTTGCGAGACTACCCCAAAGACAAGGTACTCTAAAACAAGAAACCAAACCGCTCTTAAACCTTTTCCAAAGCATGGAGAAATCAACTCTTCGTCAAATAACTTCAAACCTAAAAGATTTTCTCTAAATTACATGAGATGAATTATGGTGAGTTTATTAGGATTTTAGCGAATTTATTTAAGAACGAAAGAATGAAATTAAGTGGAAGTTAAGGCTTGGGCATATGGAATATTTTAGATAAAAGTAATGTGATAAGCTTTTATAGAAGAGAGTAGTGGTTACATATAGAAGAAGTTACATGGACCTTTTTGCTAACCGACCAACATTCTGCAATTCTCAAAACCGATTCATAACATAATCTAGAATCCATAATTCTAAATCAGTCAAAGTACTTTATGTTTTATTGTCGAAAAGGCATTCCGAACACAATGGAATAAGGTCTTTTGTCCTTAATTATTCATTTCTAGAAGTTATCTTTTGGTCATTTGTTTAAATTCTCTTTATAATTATTTAAATTTCTAACCATTAAAAATATGATTCATCACACTAACCTCATTGCATGTATAAGCGTTACCAATTCCATAATCAATAGCTTTTTTAAGTTAAAGCTAAGCCACCGCTATAAGTAATATATTGCTAGAACAAGTTTAAACTTCAGGGGCACCACATTTATATCCCATCATGCTATTACAAAACTATTGCTTCATATGTAAACTTGTTATCGCTAGAATAAGGCTATCATATTTATAAAATAACGTTTCTAAAAAATGCATGTACTATACATGTCTATGATACTAGAGCTGCTACAATGAAATTACATCTGAATTTAGATAATTATGTTGGGAAATTTCTATAAGAAAAAGAAGGAGAAGTAAATGCTAATTTGCAAATGGAGATTGAGAGATGAATATTTTGTAAAGGAGGAAATAAGCTTTATTTTTCTTTAAACTTTTCTTTTTTTGCTTTCATACAAAAGAGAGAAAACATTCTTATTTATAGAGTAGTACATTCTCTAGACTTTTTGTCAATTCTCTTGACAAATCTACTTTCTAGAATTCTCCAAATTACATATTAGTTTACTCCAGATTTTCCTCTATGCATATTTTGGCCTTTCCATAAATAAAAAGATTAAAATTATCAACATAATCAATGTTTTCTAAAAACCAAGTTTATTCCAGCATCCTCATAAACTTAGTTTTGTAACTGCAATGACCCACCCCAATGTAATACCCAAAAGTATGTGCCTTACATCATCGCACGACTTTCGAATACTACAAAAGATAGATCATCGGGGTAAAATTAGTATAAAACACTAGACCAAGACATCGATAAGATCTCACAATGGAAAGACAGCATATAATATACCGAATATACATGAATAGAATAGAATAGAATAGAATAGTCATAAATAAGAGATCGCACTAGCTGAAGCAACTGAAAATTAAATATCGGTATAGAATAGTTAGAATACATCAACTCCAAAAGCACGAGGTTTTGAATAAATATCTGATACAATAGTCTTGTATATAAATAACAGGGCTGCCATGTACAACAAATTAACAAGTATATATATCACAAAAAATCAATGCCATGCCTCAAAAATGCTCCAGTTGCGCACTCTGCTAGCGCATCCTTAAAAGCACCTTACTCCCGAACTACTCAATCGAGTACCCGGGAGTTTTCATGGTATAAGCAGACAAAGACAAAATGCGGGTCAGACACAAAGTCTGGTATGAAGGGAACTATCTCAAAATACTCTATATTAAAACTATATACAAATAAACAGGAACTACTAAATCACGGCCGGCCCTCTCCACAAACGTGGCTAAAGGGTAATCCGGACTGCCTATATACAAGTATAGTAAATCCATCTACCTCAATACTAACCCAAATCGCCCTCCAAATGGAACGGATGACCTCAATATCATAATACTCTTTTAGTATACCCTTGCGGTCTACCTTAAAATCTACGGTTTTGAAATACGTGCTGAGTACTTTAAAACCTACTAAAATTTAATAGGTTGTAGTCCTTGAAAAATGGTGAACAATGGTCCAATCACCTCAATCTTACTTTGTATTCGAAGGTTATCACGTTTTGAAGTTTACACAATATACGGTAGGTCAATCAATTGAAGAATCATTCAGTGGACTGAACCAGGGCCGAGATGGAGTTTTTTCGGTCGATCTATCGATTAAATGGACCAGGTCAGTTGACTAAAACTGATAGGTTCCAGGCCATGAACCTAGACAGGGAGTAAATTCCATGTATGATCGCCAATTTGAGCGTCATTTCCTCTGGTGCTTCACCAGATGAGTCACCTTTCTACTAGAGCCTGCCTCCATCAGATTGGACATCTACTGGGGTTCATTTCTTTTCATTTTGGAAATGTCTTCTTAAGTATACAAAAACTGGGTTCGATACCAAAATCCACTCCTTGCACGAGTAGAATTCAACGGGTAATTATAGTGACCCTGCTTCATCTAACACACCAAAACGACATACCCGGCCTCCTTGCCTTGTGCATAGCTTATACGTGTGTCGATACACTCACTTGTGCATGCCTTAGCACACATGTATGCACAAACACACAACAATATACAAATCACATTTCAAACTTCAACAGCACGATCGCTCGACCCGGTATACTCTCATGCAACTTAAAGCACACGATAGTCGTTATGGCTACGTGAAATGCCCACAATGGACTTGTAATCAATTATATTTCAATATAATTAAAAAATTGCAAATGTATAAAACAACCAAACACACAACAATTGTAACTATAATACAATATTGGTTTTAATTGTCGCTTAGCTTCAAATGCATGTATATGTATACCCGCTCGTGCATGTATACACACACATGTACATTCAAATGAGCAAATCAACCATTTTATAAATACTAATTGAACTTCATTTTATATTTTATAAAACATCCTATTATATTATAAAATACTTCTCTGATTATAAAAACCATTCTTCCACTTAACCAATGTTTATAAATGTCAATTTAGCTTCATTAATCCTCTAATCACTTTAATAATAAGTGTAGAGTTCAAAATTAACTAAATTAGCTTACTAACTATTTTTAAACCATTTCAATTAGTTTAATTATTACTAACTAATGTCATGCTCTCAATTATCACATGCAATTAGCCTCCAATCTATCATTATATCACTTAATATCATTCAACCTAAAATAAATTCTTAGGTTACCAACTATTTTTAAAAATAGCCATTAAGGGCTTAAATAATTAATTAGTTAATATAATCATGTCTATAACATAAATACTAGCCCAAATCAACTTAATAATCTTCAAATCACTTTATAAATTCTATAATCATCAATAATCAAATAAATGAAGTATAACACATAAATTAGTAAGGAGAATCATCCAACTCACCAAAGCAAGAAAATACAACCCATTCCAATCGAAATCCTCAAAACCTAGCTCTCTTAAATCTTAGGCGTTCTCACAATCCATCATTGTTGGCCTCAATGCCCTTGGTGAAGGTACTCTTTTGTCTAACTAGAATTTAGATGGTTTTTCTCGAATTTTATGTGAGTGCAAAGATGAAGCTTTTAGGATTTGGAGCTATGGAATTTTATGGTTTGAGGAGAATGAGAAATGTACATGAATTGAAATGAGGAGGAAAATGAAATAGCATAGCGCAAAGTAGGCTAAGTACCCAACTCAAGTTCATTTACCCTAATTACACTATTAACCCTCAAATGACCATTTTGCCCCCAGATACACTTTTTCAAAACACATGGAATCTTATACTTATTCAAATTATGGATGTCATTCTGGACTCAATGGAAAATGTCTTCGGACCTAATTTCATCATGTACAAAAGTTAGCTTTGTGGATCGATTTACGAATCGAATGCAGTACTAGCTAAAAATTCGACGATCGGAATATATCGATGCTTATACTCATTTTGATTCGCAACGTTGATTCGAACTTGTAGCAACCCCAATTTTGATTAACATTATTTAAGATATTTAATTAGATAAATAAAATAAAATAATGTAAAATGGTAAGGAGATTTAGATTTGATAATTAAATTAGGTCGGGCCTTAATTAATGAACTAATGGAATTAATAAGAACATTCATAAGAAGAAGGATATACGAGGACGTAAAATGGGAAAGGAGCATACTTCCTTAACATATACTCTCATTCTCATTTCCTCATTCATTTGATTCAATACAAACGAAAATAATGAGGAGAATAGACTGGCCATTATCAAGGAATCTAAAGGAAGAAAAGCTAGGAAGAAAGAACAAACTTTGGGGAATCAAATCTAAAACACAAGACTCAACCTTCTTTAACCATTCAAAGTGAACAATAGTTATACATCTAAAGTTTTAATTAATATTTTGGGTTTTAAGTCTAAATCCAAATATTTTGATGTTATTATGCCAAATTTCAAAGATTAAATGATTATATGCTTACTGATTGAATATTTGGATTATTTATAGAATTAGTTAATAGGTTTAAGTGTGAAAACCTATCCTATGATACCCAAATGACTTAAAATTTTGATATGACGTTTGAAATATTATTTTAGTAGTGGGTTTTAAATTTCATAATTTTCCAAGCAAGTGAGAATTCATTATCAATTTTATAAGTGGAGAAAATGGATTATTTTGATTTTTAATTATTAAAAATAATTAAATATAGTTTTTGGTCCCGAAATTTTTATATGTTAAAAGACATAATAAATTGGATTTAGTATGATTTTTGGGGATTTTCCTCAAGTGTTTATGAACAGCTATAAAATTATTAAGCTAGAAGGGCTTAATTATTATATTAAGGTATTAATATAAGATTAAAGTTTTGCAAATGTTTTGGAAATGATGAACGTACTTTAGGTCAGTTTTTTGATAAAGATTTTGATAAAGAAAGTTGTTATCCAATAGGATTTTGACAAATAAAAGGAGTTGGTGAAAAGAAATTACTTTTAATAGCAAAATAGCAGTTTTTTGGTTATTTACGACATTGCCATGCCAAAATCATTGTCGTCGAAGTCCTTGTTGCCGCTGTGATATGTTGCCAACCTTAATGAATGCATAGGATATCATCCTAGATGATATGGAATGAATTCAGGAGGGTTGGAGTCGACGTCGACAAGGATACTATCAACGTCATGATCTTCGACGTGAATATTGCCGCCCGTTTTATTTAAACGTTTTCACACTGCCTATTTCTATAATGTTTCTTTCAAAGTAACCTATAGCGGCGATAATGATGCCACATATTTGTATAACTACTTTAAAAGGCAAGGTCACCGCGCTTTATCTACTTCGACCACGCTGAGGCTGCGTTTTTCTATATGGGCGATAACGCCGTTATCTTGTATCGGCTATAATGATGTCGTGTTTTATCACTCCGATTTTGTAGACTACCGAACTTAATCTTTGTAGCTTGTTTCTGAAGAAGGCATTAATACCACTTATTTTCACTTCGGCCTAAATGATGCCGAATAGAATCAATATCGACTTTGATAAAGATTTAAAGCTATGTTGATGTAAACCAAGTTTTAACCTTAGGACATTGACACTTTATGAAGTGCGACATATATGATGTTGCCCTTATAGCCTTATGTTTTTAAATAAACGACTTTAACATATTTTGGTATCGAAGAAGGGCGATGACCCTATTGGCGAGATTGACCTCGATCTCGACAATTTAATAGTTTTATTAAATTTGGTTAAATAGCCTATGTTTTTGAAGTGAGGTCTCTTCCAAGTGATTTCGAGATTGATCAATACTATTTTATAAAAGCATAAAAATCTTGGCATAATACTTTGGATAAAGTAAAGTGCTATAACTTTCCTTGTTTTAAATATGATTTCAAGGGTTAAATCATTTATAAAGAAAGTATTTTTAAGAAAACAGAAAGGAACACGTAGTCCAGAATTTTACTAAATAATTATTACTCTTATCACTTTTGGATAAATTGTGATAAGATAAACTTGACTTAGAGATTAGAAAACCAGAGAGGACTGGTATAGGGTCGCGTCCTATACTTCAACAGTTAGCCCCTGGTTGATATAAGTTCAAAATTCTAGTGCGTAGGGCTTTGTCACGGGTAAGACTAAAAGTAAGATTACGCATACAAAGGAATGTACAATGATGAGATTGGTTACTGGTGAGCCTGCAAAACCATTAGGATCAGAGTCATCCTAGAAATAGTAAGTTACAAACGGACCATCCAGTTGTCTTCTAACAGTACATTAGAGAATTTGATATATCTGGTAGGCCTGAGTCAGCCATAGATTTGTAGTTACCCTGAGAAAGCTGTGTTGTTGGGACAGATAGTTCATTTGATAGACTGGTCATGATTACACATGTTGCATGCATGCACATTATTGATTTTATTGTCTATTTCAACCATTGTAGTTGCAGCAGTTATTTTGCAAAAGATATACATTGAAAGAGATATTTGTGAGGGGTAAACCTGTTTCGCTCAACGACATGGTCTCACTAGATATTTATAAACCAAAATGGCAAATTATTATTCACACCAGGTTTTTTGTCTGTCTCAAAATTTATGTTTTCCCCTTAAACTCTCGGGTGCTCAAAATTCGATTTGAGTAGGTTGGGAATAAGGGTTTACAGGTTAAGTAGGATTTGGCGAATAAAGCTTGCAGAGGTGTGCAGGAGGCAAAGCTAGCTATTTAGGAGTCTATCTCTATATATTATTAATCCACTGTGTTGAAGTTATCTTATTGAAGTGTATGTAAAGACATATGTTATAACTTTCTAGTAGTAAATTCTAATCACCCAATGGGGCATCTTTATATGTCGCTCTTAGAGTTTTTTGTAATAATTATATTTTATCTGAACCTGGGCAACGTCTGGGATTATGTACTGAATATGAAATTTTGTCTTTGAAAGGAAATGTGAAAGTTTGTTCTGAAATTATGTTTAAAACATTTCATATTCTTGTGCTTTGATTTATTGATACAATTAGCATATCTGTATTTTGTCACCGGAAATTAATATTATAGATGACTACAGCATCCGTAGCGATTAGTTTTGGGCCTCAAATTGGGGAATGTTACAACTTGGTATCGGAGCATAGGTTTATGTAAAAAAACTAAAAGAATATTTGAACTTAAAAATCACTACAAGAAAATCAGCCTATGGTTGCAAAAATTAGCGGCATTTCATCGTAAGTGCAACTAATAATATTTCACCCTATGTTATAAACGTAACAAAAAATATTTTCGCTCTCCCGCCTTACCAAAAGTTTTCCGCCTTACCAAACATAAACGTAACCAGCTTATCCCGCCTATGGATCTGTAAAATTTTGGTGAAAATTTTATTTCAGCTACTTTTTTCTCCCAACACTTAAATATTTTTATCATCTTAAAGAAAATTTCTTCGATCCAATTTACCGTCAATTCTCTGTTACCTGATTCGAGAGCTTCTTTGAAATCGTTCCAACGTGGAAAAGCACCTCGAGGAACTGGATCAAAACCCTCGTCATAATATACCCAAATAATGGTAATTTCATCTTCTGTTGCTACTTATCCCATTTCTCACGATAACATTTAATTATTTCATTTTCGGTTGTTTGGTCTCATATTGTGCTCAAGGGTTGTACAATTTGATTTGAGGGTTGCGCGGGCCGCAAATGGATTTGATGGTGGTTGTTGTGGATGTGTGATTTGAGTTGTAGTATTGCTGGCGATTTTGGAGTTTGCGTTCGTTACAATGGTGGGGATATGATGAGATTGGTTAAGATTTGGAAGTGTGAGTGATCGCTGAAGCAAGGTATTGTAGGATTTTAGATGGTATTGGTCGTTTGGTTAAGGAAGTTGCAGAGGTGTCCGCAGCGGTGATTATGGGAGGCAGTTGTTGATGGTTGATTGTGGGAGAAGTTGTGGTTTTAGATGAAGCAGCTTCTGGTTGTTCTATTCTTGTAGTGCAGGAGGATGGAGGAATGCTAGGCGAGATGGTGAAGTTTGTTGTGGCTTGTGCAGTGGTGAGGATACAACAGAGTGATACGGTGGAGAAGCCATTAGAGATGTAGAGTGTAGTTGGAGTTGGAAGTGAATGTGAATTTTTGTTATCACGGTGGCAGTGAGGTAGTTTGTGTTTGAATCTCTGGTTAAGTGATGGGTTAGTGGAAGAGTTTTAGGTGATTGTATGAAGTGTGGTGGTGGTTTAATGAACTATTGTAGATGAAGTTGTAGGTGGAGTAGTTTGTAGATAGTGGCTTGGGATAGTGATGCAGGGTTGGAGACTATAGGTGGAGTAGGGATATAATGTGATGAAGGCGCAATAATATATTTAACAAAAAAATTCATGTTTTTAACAAGAAGAAATTTCCAAGATACTGGGATGAACTCTTGGGCATAGCCGAAGGCAGTGGCATCCCCTTTCTTCAGGTATTATACGTCCATATTTTCCCCTTTGAAATATTGATTTCTCATTATTGTATACTATTTTAAGGCTCTAGGCAAGCTTACATTATTGAACTTTAGAGGAATTCACACCTGATTCAATGATTTCTTTCAATCCATAACGTTGTTGAGCCTAAGCATGTTAAAGTATATGAACAGGGTCAGCTTGGTTTAGGATCATTTGGTCTTGTCATTTGTCATAACAGGACACACATATGTATACTTGGAATGTGCATATTTGCTAACAAGCATTTGCATACGGCTTTTCAAATAGAGTAGAGCCTCGATGCTCTGGTAAATTACCAGAATAGATGATCCCACTCCTTGCTTTATCTAGATATTAAATTTATTTGCAAAAAGACCGGCTTTATTGTGGTAACTGATCTCTTTGAGCAGATAATTTTGATGAACTTCAAAAAAGAGATACTCCCATTTATACCTGAAAATGTCATATCAAACGCAAGAAGTGAAGATTGTTCAGAACTTCAGATGTTATAGTAGTTAATGATTCAGTTGCACTAGAGAGTTCGACTCTCCAATATCTGTGTTGGCCATAGTTATAACCTAGTGGATGTTAGAACTCGCAGAATAATGAATGTTGAAACTGAATCGGGGAACAGATTCTCTATTCACGAAGCTGAAGGTACCCCATATTTCCATGCAAATATTATTAGCTTTCTATACATGAAACTCAATATGCTTAGAGTTTTGATTTGTTTTGAGCTCATACTCATATTCAATATTATTAAATCTTGGCATTGTACTCATGTGTAATTGAAGTCATGTATTTAGAAAATATTTTCTTTTTGTAGAACCTAGAAAAAAAATGCTTTCAACAAATTTCATTTTTTTATTACCGAACCTTCTCTTTGAGTCTGTGTTGTGCTTCCAATTTAAATTTTAGAGGACAAATTTGAGTTTAACTTATCAAGGGTAAATTAGGGCAGAGCCACATATTGGGCAATATAGGTGTTTAACAAATATCAATAATATTTTCAACTTTAAGTTTTTGTTATTATTATTAAATTAATACCACTCTTTTGTCATTTGATCAAAATTATATGAATATTGACGTTTTTCTTGCTTTTTGTTTGGATTTTTACCTTCCTCCTTTTATGTACAAAAATGAAAATTGAAATGTTTTGAACTTTGGTTGTATCCCCATAGCTTACAAGTTTCATTATCATGTTACTTCTTAATGATGAATATTAACTATGAATGTTCGACTATAACAGGGCATATTTTCATATTCAAGTCCAACACTTGATTTATTTTGTACGGTGGTAGCTATGCCAATGGTAAAAGCCCAAAATTGTTCTCTATTTTTAGAAACAATGCTGATATTCATAAATTCGTACTGAAGCACTAAAGCATGCATCTAGGGAAAAATTATAATGTTGCTTTTCTAACCAAGTATGGAAGAAACAAAATGAAATAATTAAATGTTATATCTTTTGCAAGCATAGTAAGTTGTGTCCATAGCTTAATAGTTTTGATGCAAAGTCTTTATTTTCTTGTACCCGTTGCATCTGTGATAAAGCAGATGGCATAATATTAAAGAAAGGTCCTAATATAGTTATGCAAAGACAATGTTAATAACAAAATACCTAATCTGCTTGTGTACTAAAATTTTAAATGCAATTTGTAGTGGGCCAAAGGTACTTTAGTTAGTAAACTTGCAGTAGTTAATTCTAGGTAGATTATCTTAGTTACTAGTAAATGGATGATTTTATTACTAAAGTTTTATAGTCTAAATAGTTAGTGTGGTGGTACAGTTATTGCAAAGTATCATAGTGTCCAAATCCTATAATTGTGTTGAAAGATGGAACTGCTTATATATACTATCTGTTAAATGTACAAATTAATGATGGAATCAATACAAATTAATATGGAGATTGATTTCATGTACTTTTATATGTCCAGAGCTTGCATATGAGGAAGTAGAGATGAGTAAGTTCATTAGAGAGCAGTAGGATGACATGGAGATTGAGTATGTTTACCCTATGGCAGTTACAGGTATTGTTGCTTTGATTATTATAGGGTTCCTCCATTTGTTGCCATTAGAGCTAACATGGATGCTCTCCCTATTCAAGTATATAACTTTTCTAAACCAGAGCATATGGTTCTTTGTTTTCTTAAAAGTAGACTTCTTTTACCAGATTTTGCTTGTCAAAAGTAATATTCGTTCATCCATGTAGAGTTGCTTGACATCTAAATTCGCTGAAATAAATTATAACTTGCAGGGAAATTTATCAAAACATACCTCCTCCTTCTAGAAAAAACTAAGCTAATATTTATTGTTTTGCATTATGGTAACGCTGTTGCCGTAAACCATCAACTGATCAAATCATACTCAACCAACCATTCATATGTGAACCGTCAGCGACACTAGCAGTTACGGTTTTAATTTCGGTAATCCGAGGAAGACATATCAACTATAAATGATTTTTTATAGGCTACATATATAATTAAACTCCACTAATTTCATACCACCCGAACTCAAATTTCAATAACAATGTTTCTTTCTTTTGACCTTCTACATTTCATAGAGAAACATGTTTTCTTCTTAGTCTAAATCTAAGTGAAAAAAATAATTGAACATTCCATGTTTGTATGTAGTTCTTTTTAATAAAACCCAATAATATGATGGTCAGTCCTCCATCCACAACTTCTATGTACCATATCCTAACAAGAATTGGTGGGATCTACACGTAAGAATAAGTTAGATCTATGTTGGAGACACTAGACATACAAATAAGGAGACAAAAGAATTGGTGCCATATTAGTTCCCTCTCTTTTTTCTTCTCCTCCACTTTTACTACTTTTTTTTATTTCTTTTATTTTTTTTAATTCGAAATCAGTCAAGTGAATTTTTGCTCGGAAAACTAAAGTAACACCCATCTCACCATGCGAATTATCAAGCAACTAAGGATGTGTTTGCGTGAGTTTTTTGTCCCTTACACGTTCGCGTGAATTTGTTAATTTGTTAATTTGTTAATTATCAAACAATCTAAAAAAAGTAATTATTTTTCTATTATTACTCTAAAGATAATGCTTTGTTAATAAACCTCCTTTTATGCTGCTTTATCTTTCGATATCTAAATGCAAACTAATTTTATTTTACATGAATTGAAATTGTGGCAGGCACGTGCAGTTTCTACTGATGGTTTAAGACCAAGCTTTTATACAATCAATGGTGTGGTATATGCGATACAGGTAATAATATGACCATAACTGTGAAATTCGTTATCTTGAGCTGTTAATACTTGCTTTCTACATAGTAACCCCCACATTATTGAACTTGAGTCCATACCCTCAAAACTCCCAGTCTTTAATAATGTGTTTATTTTTATCAGATAGCCCTTTGGATGCTTTTATGGTGGAGACCAATTCATGCTACGGTGGTTGTGTCAAAATTGTTCTTTGCAGGTATGATCTAAGTAATTCAATACTGTAGCAGCACAGATTTAATTTCATCAAATTTTATTCTAAGCAATGAAGCATATGAGCAGGTGTATCATTGTCTAAATTTATCTTTAGGCAATAAGAATGTTTAAGTTTGTCTTATATTTGAAGTCCTACGAGTTAACGTAATTGTTTGACTATTTGTTGTGCTTTCACTTGTGTAGGCATCGGACTTTTAAAGAGAGCAAATTTGGACTTGATGATGCTAGCTTTCACTTGTGTATGCAACAAAGAATTATGGGTAATCAAACGTTTTGTTAGCACTAGTTAGATATAACATTTATTAGTACCCGATGTGTAAATTTGTATACAAATGGTTATTGTATGTGAGTTAGGTCATTTTGTCGAAAAACTATTGTATTGGAATGGTTATGGATATTGTATTTGATTATATGGTTAATGTGTTTTTTAACTTATTTGAATATGATGATTATGTGAGTGATTGTTGATTGATATAATAGAACTAAAATAGACCATTAGCAGGAAATAATAACATGAAAAAATGGTGTAAAATAATAAACAACTTTTAGTAGCGTTTCAAAAACGCTACCGAAATATATATAGTGGCGTTGAGTAAATGCAACCGTAAAACAGGGGTAAAATTGGAAATTCTATTAGTAGCGCAAAAAAATCTTTTGGTACCATTTTTTAAACGCTACAAAAAGATTTATGGTGGCGTTTGAAAAACGCTACCAAAAATGCATTTTATAGTGGCGTTAAAATAAATGCAATAAAAAATCATGGATTTTTAGTGGCATGTTTTCTCGTAACGATTATCAAAACGCCACCAAAAGTTTTTCTAGCGTTTTTTGAGCGCTACAAAAAATAAAATTTCTTGTAGTGAATGTTTTGAAAACATAACCCAAATGAATCAGAGAATAAGATTGGGGTATGGGATAACGCTATAGCAACGTACTTGTATTTGCTATATATAGGTATATGCTTTATATCTATTCTTCCTCTCTCTTAGACTATTCTTTCGTATCTTATAAAGGTTCAAATGCAGATTTAAGTATCTAAGATATGGAGGCAGAAAACGGAAGAGTGAATCTCAGTGGAGGAGGCACCACTACTAATGGAAATGTCAGGCCCAATACTAGAAGGAACCCGGGTCGATGAACAGCTGCTAATGTTGGTGTTGGAACACCACCGGTTTATATGGGAGCTATGTATCAGTTCTTCGTCAACATGATGCAAGTAGGAGTTACTGCTGGTTTAGTTGGTGGAAATGCTAGAGGAGTAAATCATGAAGCCCCAGTTGTTAACAACTATGCTATTCTGAGTAGGGACTAATCAAGACTTGGAGGGAAGCCATTTATTTGAACGGAGAATGCTATTGAAGTAGAGAATTGGCTACTTTATTGTGAAAGGATTTCTGCTAACCTAGGACTGATTGATGAACAAAAGAGGAGATTGGCATCCAGTCAACTAAAAGGGGCTACATTGTACTGGTGGAATAGCGTGACTGTTGGTGTAGCAAAGAAAATTTTGACTTAGGTAGAGTTTTGAAGGAGGTTTGAAGAAAGATTTATGTCTAAGATCACTAAATCAAATCTATTAAGGAAGTTTGCAGTTTTAGTGCAAGGCGATATGACAGTGCTGGAATATGCAATGAGGTTTGAGGAGTTGTCAAGATATGGGTATTCTATCATTGACACAGTTATCAAAAGGAATTAGAAGTTCATCCCTGGATTGAGACCTGAGCTTGCTAGGGCAACTTTACCACATCTCAAAGATCCATGTGATGTAGTCATGGTGATGACTTTGAGAAATGAAGAGATGCTTGCTTTGGTCAGTAATAACAAGCCAGCAGAGAATCAAGGTGGATAGAATCAAAAGAGGAAGTTCTTTCTAAAAACGGAGCTCAGAAGGTTGGAGCTACCAAGAAAGGGAAGTTTGAGGTTGTGTGTTACAACTATGATAAGAAAAGGGCATTTTGCAAATAAATGTCATTCTAGTGATGGTAAGAAGGTGATTGGCGGAAAGAACATCAAGTGCTTCAATTGTGACCAGATTGAACACTATAAGAATTAGTGCAAAGAACCGGCTAAAGTGGAGAAAGGAAAAGTGTCTGCACTGGAACCAGCTAACTCGAGACCAACAGCTGAGTAAAAAGGGAAAGCTGTGGTGGAAGGTATGCTTTTGATTTATGGCTTACCTATTAGAGTACGGTTTGATACTGGTGCATCACATTCTTTTATATCTCATTGTTTGGTAGATAAGCTTAACCTAAATCCCTCATACCTAGTTACTTCCATAAGGGTTGCGAATCCGATAGGAGGGTATGCAACTCTAGGGATGAGATATGACCACTTAGAGTTTGAATAATTAGGTCATATATTTGCCTACAATTTGCATGTGTTTTATTTTGTAGGCTTTGGGATTATTTTGGGTATGGACTGATTAAGTAAGTATGATGCTAGGATATTTTCCTACGATAAGAAAATATCACTAAGATACCCTAATTGTAGTGATCGAATTGTATACTTGGTAGAGAATCCATTTTTGGATGTCTGTGCTTTGTTGGGTGCGATGGAGGAAGAAAATGAGTTGAACCAGGTGTTCGTAGTTAAAGAATTTGTAGGTGTTTTTGAGCTTGTTACGGGACTACTGTCGAAACGAGCTGTTGGGTTTCAAATAGATTTTGCACCTGAAACTGAACTCATAAGTGGACCGCCTATAAAAATGAGACCTATCGAGATAAAGGGGTTAAAGGTGCAGTTGGTGAACTTAGAAGGGAAAAGTTTTATTAGACCAAGTAGTTCATCTTGGAGAGCGGCCATGATGTTTGTGAAGAAAGCAGACGGGTCGTTTAGAATGTGATATTGTAAGTTGAATGAAAAGACGATAAAGAACTTGTATCCTTTGTCGAGAATTAATGACTTATTTGATCAGTTGAGTGGAGCCAAAGTATTTTCTTAACTAGACTTGGCGACAGGATTCCATCAATTAAGAGTGGTGGAGGACAGCGTTCCTTTAACGGCATTTCGAACAAGATATCTTTCGCAAGAGTGGTTAATAATGCCATTCAGACTAACTAATGTGTCTGCCTTCTTTGTAGATTTGGTGAATCATATCTTCAGAGAGCAATTGGATAGATTCATGTTAATGTTTATAGATGACACTTTGATATATTCTGGAATGAGCGAGACCATAAGACTCGCCTTAGAATAGTGCTTGAAATATTGAGACATCGTCAGCTAAAGGCGAAGTTTTCAAAATGACATTTTTGGAAGAAAGAAGTAAAGTTCCTTAATCATATAGTCTCAAAAAAGGTTCTTTGTGGATCCAACTAAGATAGAAGCTGTAAATAATGGGAAAAGACCCTAGACAATGGCTAAGATAAAGAGTTTTCTTACATTAGCTGGCTATTACTAGAGATTCATCAAGGATCTCTCTTGTATAGCAGCACCGATGACTACACTAACAAGAAAGGACAGGAAATATGTTTGGACCGATAAATGTGAGGAGGCATTCTAGAAGTTGAAACATTTATTGACCAATGCGCCTGTGTTAGTTGTTTCGGATGGGAATCAAGAGTTGGTGGTGTATACGGATGCACATAGGACTGGATTAGGAGCTATGTTAATGCAGAGGGGTAAGGTGATTGCCTATTCTTCTCGACAACTCAGATTACATGAATTTAGATATCCAACCCATGACTTGGAGTTAGCCACGGCAATTTTTTCTTTGAAGGAGTGAAGACATTACCTTTTGGAAGAACGATTCGAGTTGTATACATATCACAAGTCTTTAAGCTACTTATTCTCTCAGAAGGAGTTGAATATGAGACAACAGAGATGGTTGGAGTTTTTAGCTGCTTATGATTTTGGAATTGAGTACATACCGGGGGGAGGAAACAAAGTTGCAGATGCGCTTAGTAGGAAACTTCAAAATACAGTGTTAGCAATGATGTCGGAGTGGAAAGATTTGGAAGTATTTACTACTTGTACTGTGCGGTTAAGATCTACTGCCAGTTCTAGTCAGAGTACCGCAATGTTATCTCGTTTGAATGTTCGACCAGTATTGATTAACAAAATTGCTTCTAAGCAAAGAGATGATCCATTACTTGCTGAAAGATTAGAAGACTGGAAGGTGGAATGGAGATTGATAATTTAAAGGATTTTTACCTTAACCAAAATGGATAGTTGAGAAAGAAGGGATGATTATTTGTTCAAGATGTGGCTGACCTAATGAAAGAAGTTCTTAGGGAGTGTCATCGATCAAAATTTTCAATTCATCCTGGAGGGACCAAGATGTATCAGGATATGAAAAGGAGTTTATTCTGGGAAGTTATGAAAAAAGATATAGAGGGTAAAATAGTGTTTGAATTGCCAGCAAGTAAAAGCTGTGTATCAAAAGCCTAGTTGATTGCTTCAACCTTTAGAAACAGTAGTATGGAAATGGGACTATATCTATGGATTTCATAGATGGGTTGCCAAGGTCGAACTGAGGAAATGAAAGTATCTGGGTTATAGCGGACAGACTGACTAAGAGTGCACACTTTATACCCATTAAGTCGATAAGGACGGAAACTGTTTTAGCTAAGTTATTCATGAGAAATATAGTTAGACTGCATGGGATTCCTAGTAGTATAGACAGTGACAGAGATTCCTTGCTCACTAGCGAATTTTTGAAAAGTCTACAAGAAGTTTTAGGTACAAAGCTCAAGGTGAGTATCGCTTACCATCCACAGACTGATGAGAAAATGAAAAGAGTTAACAAAGTATTGGAGGATTTGTTAAGAGCTTGCGTGCTAGATTTTGGGGGATCATGGGAAGACCATTTACACTTAGTCGAATTCTCGTATAACAATAGTTATAAGACTATTATAGCAATGGTACATTTTGAAGCTTTGTATGGAAGACCATGCAAATCTCCCGTATGTTGGTTGGAGACCGGAGATAGATTAGTTCTAGGTTCGGATATGGTAAGAGAAGCCAATGAAAAGATTGAGTTGATTAGAGCTAGAATAAAGGAAGCTCAGTCTAGGCAGAAAAGTTATGCAGACAAGAGATGGAAAGATTTGAAGTTCTCAGTTGAAGATCATATTTTTCGTCAAAGTGTCATCGATGAAGGGTGTGGTAAGATTTGGGAAGTCAGGGAAATTAGCGTCTAGATTTGTTGGACCATTTCCTATTATAGAAATGATCTAGAATCTCGCTTATAGGATAGAGTTACCGAACAATTTGTCAAAAGTGCACAATGTTTTTCATATTTCTCATCTGGGGAAGTGTGTTTGAGATCCAAAAACTACCATCTCTCTGACTGCATTGAAAGACTTAGTAGTGGAACGGGAAATGATCATAGTTAGACATTAAGTTCGTATAGTGTCCAGGGATGAGAAGAAGCTAAGAAACAAGACGGTCAAATAGTGGAAGTCTAGTAGAGTGACGACGAGGGAGACTGTACTAGGGAGACAGAGGACATGATTAGTGACATCCTGAATTGTTTGATGGTATGTTTTGCATCTATGCTTATATGTTTGATGTGCGAACCTTATCATAATTTCAAGACAAAATTCTTTAAGGAGGGAAGTCAATAACAACCGTAATTTTGATTAATATTTTTTAGGATATTCAGTTAGATAAATAAAATAAAATAATGTAAAATGGTAAGGAGATTGAGATTTGATAAGTAAAATGGGTCGGACCTTAATTAATGAACTAATGGAATTAATTAGAACATTCATAAGAAGAAGGATATATGAGGAGGGAAAATGGAAAAGGAGCATACTTCCTTAACAAATACTCTCATCCTCATTTCCTCATTCAATTTATTCAATACAAACGAAAATAAAAAGGAGAATAGGCCAGCCATTATCAAGAATCCAAAGGTAGAAAAGCTAGGAAGAAAGATCAAAGCTTAGGAGAATCAAATCTAAGACACAAATATCAACCTTCTATAACCATTCAAGATGAATAATAGTTATGCATCTCAAGTTTTAATTACTATTTTCGGTTTTAAGTCTAAATCCGAATATATTGATATTATTATGCCATGTTTTAAAGGATTGAATGATAATATGCTTATTGATTGAATATTTGGATTATTTGTGAAATTAGTTAATAGGTTTAAGTGTGAAAACCTATCATATGATATCTAAATGACTTAAAATTTTGATATGATGTTAGAAAAATTAATTTAGAAAGGGGCTTTAAATTTCATAATTTTCCAAGCAAGTGAGAATTTATTGTGAATTTTCTAAGTGGAGAAAATGGATCATTTCATGTTTTAATTATTAAAAATAATTAAAAATTATTTTTGGTCCCGAAATTTTTATATGTTAAAAGATATGATAAATTGGATTTATTATGATTTTTGGGGATTTTTCTCAAGTGTTTACGAAGGGCTATAGAATTACTAAGCTAGAAGGGCTTAATTATTAATATTTTGATAACGAAATTTGGTATCCAATAGGGTTTTGACAAATAAAAGGAGTTGGTGAAAAGAAATTACTTTTAGTAGTAAAATAGCAGTTTTTTGGTTATTTATGATATTGCCATGCCGAAGTCATAGTCGTCGAAGTCATAGTCACCAAAGTCCTTGTGGCCACTGTGATATGTTGCCGACCTTAATGAATACATAAGATATCATCCTAAATGATATGGAATGAATTTAGGAGGGTTGGAGTCGACGTCGGCAAGGATACTATCAACGTCATGATCTTCGACGTGAATGTTGCTGCTGGTTTTACTTAAACGTTTTGACACCGCCTATTCCTACCCGACACTATTGCTTTTGAAGTAACCTATAACATGAAACCACATATTTTGATAACGACTTCAAAAGGCAAGGTTGTCGCGTTTTATCTACTTTGACATATTGTGGCTGTGTTTTTCTATATGAGCAATAACGCCACTATTTTGTATCGGCTATAATGACCCCTTTTTTTTATCACTTCGACTTTATAGATAACCGACCTTAATCTTCGTAGCTTGTTTTCTAAGAAGGCTTTAATGCCACTTATTTTCAATTTGACCTCAATGACACCGAACATAATCAATATCGACTTTGATAAAGATTTAAAGCTATGTTGATGCAAACCAAGTTTTACAACCTAGGACGTCGACACTTTATAAAGTGAGACATATATGATGTCAGCCATATGGACTTATGTTTTTAAATAAATGACTTCAACATATTTTGGTATCGAAGAGGGGCAATGACCCAATTAGCGAGATTGACGCTGACCTTGACCATTTAATAGTTTTATTAAATTTGGCTATATAGTCTACGTTTTCGAAGTGAGATAATTTCTAGGTGATTTCGAGATTCATCAATACCATTTTATAAAAGCATATATATCTTGGCATAATATTTTAGATAAAGTAAAGGGCTATAATTTTCCTTGTTTCAAATATGATTTCAATGGTGAAATCATTTATAAAGAAAGCGTTTTCAAGGAAATAGAAAAGGATACTTAGCCCAGCATTTTACTAGAATTATTACTCTTGTCACTTTTGGATAGATTATGATAGGATAAATTAGGCTTAGAGATTAGATAACCAAATGTGACTGGAGAAGGGTCGCGTCCTATACTTCAGCTGTTATCCCCTAGTTGATATAAGTCCAAAATTGCAGTGCGTAGGGCTTTGTCATGGGTAAGAAAAAAAGTAGGTTTATACATAGAAAGGAATATACAATGATGAGATAGGTTATTGGTGAGCCCACAAAACCATTAGTATCATAGTGACCGTAGAAATAGTAAGTTACGGATAGACCGTCCAATTGTCTTCTAACAGTGTGTTAGAGAATTTGATATGGCCCGAGTTATCCATAGTTTTGTAGTTACCCTAAGAAAACTATGATGTTGGGATGGATAATTTATTGATTTTGACAGCCTGGTCATGATTACCCATGTTGCATGCATACACATTATTGTTTATATTGTCTATTTTAACCAACGTGGTTGCAGGAGTTATTTTGCAAAAGATATATTTTAAAAGAGATATTAGTGAGGGGAAAACCTATTCCACTCAGCGGCGTGGTCCCACTAGATAACTATAAACCGAGATTGCATATTATTATTCACACCAGACTTTTTTTCTGATTCGAAATTTATGTTTTCCTCTTAAACTCTTGGGTGCTCAAAATTCGATTTGAGTAGGTCGGGTGTAAGGGTTTACATTTTAAGTAGGTTTTGACGAATAAAGCTTCCAGAGACATAGAGGAGGCAATACTTTCTATTTAGGAGTCTGTCTTTATACATTATTAATCCACCGTGTTGAAATTATCTTATTGAAGTGTATGTAAAGACAGATGTTACAACTTTCTAGTAGTAAATTCTAATCAACCACGGGGGCATCTTCATATGTCGCACTTAGAGTATTTTGTAATAATTATATTTTTTTCTGAACCTGGGCAATGTTTGGGATTATGTTCAGAATATGAAATTATGTCATTGAAAGGAAATGTGAAAGTTTGTTTTGAAATTATGTTTAAAACATTTTTATATTCCTGTGCTTTGATGTTATGGTACAATTATCATACCCACATTTTATCATCGAAAATTAATACATAGATGAATGTAGCATCTATAACGGTTATTTTCTGGCCTCAAATTAGGGGATGTTACAGAGCTCAACGGAAGTGGTCTCAAGTCCTAATTCGACGGTATGCAAAAAGTCATATTTTAGACTTCTAGTTCGATAACGAGTTGATATTTATGTTAAAAATTTAAATATATTATCGTTAGATATGACAGTTGTTACATTCACCCTTCCTTAAAAGGATTTCATCCTCCAAATTCACATGAGTATGAGAATATTAACAGGACTGACCAAAGTTCCTGAATCCCAGTTTTGGAAAATTCCAACAGTACCTTCCCTTGTGCTATCAGCATCTCAAAACTCCCAAATTAGAATAAATCGCATATAAGGAAATATGCGATGACCTACGTCATCCCACATTCCCGTAAAATCCATGCCTCCCTTAAGAATGCTTCTAACATTTAAATGTCAAACTAAGAAAATAAGCATTTAAACAGCTATACATCAGCTCTCAGGTACCTAATTATACTATACCAAGAGGATTGCACAAACACAGAATTCAAATATGTATAACCTCAGTGTTGTAACTGGTACTACTATAGTCATACATGACAATCAATTGGAGAGGATGCTTAAGTGAGTCAGTATCAAAATATACCACTAACTCCCAGTCACATCAAAAGGCAGTGGACTCGCATAAATCTTTCGTCCTATAGCGGGCATGGATAATAAGCGATCTATTCAAGATAGCTAAGGAATTCAAATTGTTGCCCTTCATTACTGATGGGTGGAGTCAGCAATGGACACTTATTGCGAACCAACAATTCCAGATAAATAGGGCCAGTATACTAACGTACTTAGACACTTATTTTGATCCAATAATAGGAATGGCCACTAATATAAGGCCAATGATCTACAAGGTCAATACAATGTATAATCACTAACATAAGATCACTTCTATACACAGTTACTCATATAAGATCGATACGATTTATATAACTATATGTACCCCAAAGTAAACCCTAAAGGTAGGAATTCATTATTGCCAACCAATGATATGAACCTAATTATATAATATAATTAACCTTTAATCAATCAATAATAATCAGCAACAAATAGAAATCAAACCACGAGCAACGCTCAAATCATAGCAAGCAAGAATAAGCAATAATAATTAGCATACAAATTATTTAGCATGCAAACAAGCAATCAACAACGATAAAATCAGCCAACATCAAAGTCAAATAACATCAACAATAAAAAACAAGATCAAGCAGTTGCAATAATAGCAACAATAAAAAATAAGATCAAACAGTAGCAATAACAGCAACAAACAATAGCAAGCAACAAACAATAGCAAGCAACACAAGCAATAGAAACAACCCCAAGCAATAAGTAATAACAAACAACAAGCAATACCAAGCGACATAACAATGAAATATTTAAAAGAGTCTATACCAACATACTCGGTAGCCAATAAGAGTCAAACACGCTTGTTGAACCATAAACTCCAATGAGTCCGTCCATCGTTTAAAAGGAATAAATGCCTAAATGTTATAACTCATTTCATGAATACAATACACGAAAGACTATTACACCTACTGCTATGAAAAGGGAAACCTATACGATATGCAAGGTCATCGAGTCTCAAAACTCTTGAATAAATCTAACAATCAATGCCTCAACTTTCCTTTTCTTTCGAACAAAACTCATTCTCTAGAAGAAAAAATTATATTAATTAAATCATTATTAAATGAAGATTTACCATTGCCTAGGTTTGCTTGGGTTCAAACTCACCTCGACCTCACAATGTTAATAAAGATAATATACTAATTGTACTACGACGCTTGCCTAAGCGAGTATCATCTCGTCACTTAGGAGATTATCCGAATCTCCACAAAACTAGTCGAGAAATCCTTCCCTTAACTCTCCTATGCAATAATTATAATTGTACTACACTAAAAATTTATAATTTCTAAAGATCATTCCAAATGACACGATAAACATTCCAACCTTTCGTTTGCTCGTAAGACAACCACTTGATTCCATCCGTGCGAACTCTGATCCGGTTCCTTGGTCTGACTATAGATATCTCCTTGCATGACTAAGGTTTTTATTCGATAATCTCCTAATCATCTCAAAAATCCAACTCAAGTGCTCGTCTATCAGAACCAAGTGAAAAACCTTATCCTAACTAGTGCAAATCACCTAGAAAATCTACGCTCAAACTATAGGTTAAGAACTGGTATGTGACTGGACCAATCTTTAGAAAATATCCCTTTCGGCTCATGGGATTGCTCCCATCACCTAACGTTTACTGACATAAAGAAAAAAATTATAACTCGAAGCAAACGCCCATAAGTCATCCACTCGGTCCTTGCTCATTACTGGGCATCCACCGAACCTTAACTTGGATATAAATCTAAGTCACACTACATCGATCGAAACCACTCAACTCGAAAGCTCGTGCATCAAGTTCAAATGGTAACACTTTGATCGCTTCACCTCAGTTTTGCAACTAAAGTGACCTGTACAAGATTTATCTCTATCGAAGAATTTACCTACTATGAAAGCTGTCAGGTTTAGCCTATCTACAGAGTAACCAACATCAGATAAAATGTACTGCTCAAGTGCTGGAAGGAGCAGAAGTGAATTTCCAAATAGAGAACATACCTTACTACATAGGCTCCTTTCGATTTCCCAAGCTGTAAGCTTACTAGGATCCGATAATGCCTGAGAGGCATAAGTCGTCATCACTTAATACCCTTTGAAAAATGTAGGACAGTCCTTCTTCAAATGATTAAGCTGATCGCAAATGAAGCACTTACGCTTCACTCTAGCTAGATGACATTTTGTAGCAAAATGCCTCTCGTATGCCATAAGAGTGACATACTAGGCTAGCTTTTCTTTTCGAACAAGCTCAATCTTCCTTGTGTCAGGGTCGCTACGACTCGGTTGGAGTTTTGGTTGCTTTCCACTTTCATTACCATAACGATATCTCATGGGCATTCTCTCAGAGGAGAACCATCCTAATGAGATATTCAAAAGCGGACCCTAACAGGAATAAGGCTAAGCAATAAACCCCCAACCAATGCTTATACCAAGGCAAATCTCTTTGCCTACAACAACGGAGTACCGACCACTTTAAACCCCAAAAAAAGGTTGAACCGTTCAACATACCTTCATTGGTAATTTATCTTGCTCAAGATGTATTGATTACTCAAGGTATATGCTCTTCTCAGTCTCAGAAATGAGCTGAGTACTTAAAACAATGCCTGAATAAATTTCAAATCACAGGTCTGCTTATCGGCCACAAATGAAAGTGTATATGGATCGATAATATAGTTGAACTACGACTAGCAAGTGCGGAATTATAAATAATAGTAAATGGCAGTAATAAAAATGACACCAGGGATTTTTATACTGGTTCGAACTTCTCGTTCTACGTCCAGTCCCAGACTCCTTCTGGAATTTCTCGAATAACCCTCACTTAACCCGGAGGAACAGGTATTACACCGCCTGAGCAACCGAACATGACTTTTTCGCCTAAGCAACCGAATAGGACTTTTCCGCCTAAGCAACCGAATAGGACTTCAAATACAATTTGGTAAATTGTTTCTCGACTTTGTGTGTTCTTTGAATAACACGAATATAGTCAATGTAGTACACCCTTCCTATAATCTTCTTGATATGATGATTTGAATGTGCAAAGATAGGAAGTATAGATTGAAAATCGCTTGTGATTATGATAATACAAAGCAAGTATAGATAGAAAGAATTGGTAATTGAAATGGTGCATTTTCATCTCTATTTATAGTATTGAATAGTCTTAATTTAATAGTTGCAACTATTTGAAGAAGTGCAACTCTTGGTGAAGAAAACAACTCTTCAGATTTTGATATTTCATGAAGAGATGCTTCAGTTCGTCAAGTTCAGATGTCTGAGATAAAAGTGACAGATGTCTGAATAAATTTTGAAATTCAAAAAATAAAAGAAAGACAAAAACAGTCAATTTAGACGTCTGTCTTTTAATTCAGACGCCTGTCTAGGATGACAGACGTCTGTTATTAAATTGACAGACGTCTATTTCATATAGAAATAGAGGCACTAAAAGCATAGAGTTCAGACGTCTGTTATATTACTTTTAGACGTCTGATATTGATGTCAGACGTCTGAATTAATATACAGACGTCTAATTCTGTACTGTTTTGTTCCTTCCTTTATTTTAGCACTTTTGAACTTGAGATAATATATAATTTTGAAAATACCTTTTTATATCTTTTAAATAATAAAAGATATTTATTTTAAAACATGATTTTCAAAAGTATATTTGTGTGTGTGTGTGTTTCATCATCATATCAGAGATTGTACATAGATATCTAAATAGAATTTTGAGAACTTTAATCTTGTTGATGATATGATAATAGCTTCTTTTGTAGATTCCTGCAAGAATATTTGACATTATAGTATATAGATTGAAATATATAGTTGTCGCATTAAAATCGAAGAAGGCAGGTTCCAACATTCTCCCCCTTTTTGATGATGACAACTATATAATTCAACGATTAGTATAACCATACCTTTTGCTCCCCCTGTCAATATGACCATAAAATATAGCAGAAATGTTATTATTTAATGAAAGTGTATATGGATCGATAATATAGTTGAACTACGACTAGCAAGTGCGGAATTATAAATAATAGTAAATGGCAGTAATAAAAATGACACCAGGGATTTTTATACTGGTTCGAACTTCTCGTTCTACGTCCAGTCCCAGACTCCTTCTGGAATTTCTCGAATAACCCTCACTTAACCCAGAGGAACAGGTATTACACCGCCTGAGCAACCGAACATGACTTTTCCACCTAAGCAACCGAATAGGACTTTTCCACCTAAGCAACCGAATAGGACTTCAAATACAATTTGGTAAATTGTTTCTCGACTTTGTGTGTTCTTTGAATAACACGAATATAGTCAATGTAGTACACCCTTCCTATAATCTTCTTGATATGATGATTTGAATGTGCAAAGATAGGAAGTATAGATTGAAAATCGCTTGTGATTATGATAATACAAAGCAAGTATAGATAGAAAGAATTGGTAACTGAAATAGTGAATTTTCATCTCTATTTATAGTATTGAATAGTCTTAATTTAATAGTTGCAACTATTTGAAGAAGTGCAACTCTTGGTGAAGAAAACAACTCTTCAGATTTTGATATTTCATGAAGAGATGCTTCAGTTCGTCAAGTTCAGATGTCTGAGATAAAAGTGACAGATGTCTGAATAAATTTTGAAATTCAAAAAATAAAAGAAAGAAAAAAACAGTCAATTTAGACGTTTGTCTTTTAATTCAGACGTCCGTCTAGGATGACAGACGTCTGTTATTAAATTGACAGACGTCTATTTCATATAGAAATAGAGGCACTAAAAGCATAGAGTTCAGACGTCTGTGATATTACTTTTAGACGTCTGAATTAATATACAGACGTCTAATTCTGTACTGTTTTGTTCCTTCCTTTATTTTAGCACTTTTGAACTTGAGATAATATATAATTTTGAAAATACCTTTTTATATCTTTTAAATAATAAAAGATATTTATTTTAAAACATGATTTTCAAAAGTATATTTGTGTGTGTGTGTGTTTCATCATCATATCAGAGATTGTACATAGATATCTAAATAGAATTTTGAGAACTTTAATCTTGTTGATGATATGATAATAGCTTCTTTTGTAGATTCCTGCAAGAATATTTGACATTATAGTATATAGATTGAAATATATAGTTGTCGCATTAAAATCGAAGAAGGCAGGTTCCAACATTCTCCCCCTTTTTGATGATGACAACTATATAATTCAACGATTAGTATAACCATACCTTTTTCTCCCCTATCAATATGACCATAAAATATAGCAGAAATGTTATTATTTAATGAAAGTGTATATGGATCGATAATATAGTTGAACTACGACTAGCAAGTGCGGAATTATAAATAATAGTAAATGGCAGTAATAAAAATGACACCAGGGATTTTTATACTGGTTCGAACTTCTCGTTCTACGTCCAGTCCCAGACTCCTTCTGGAATTTCTCGAATAACCCTCACTTAACCTGGAGGAACAGGTATTACACCGCCTGAGCAACCAAACAAGACTTTTCCGCCTAAGCAACCGAATAGGACTTTTCCGCCTAAGCAACCGAATAGGACTTCAAATACAATTTGGTAAATTGTTTCTCGACTTTGTGTGTTCTTTGAATAACACGAATATAGTCAATGTAGTACACCCTTCCTATAATCTTCTTGATATGATGATTTGAATGTGCAAAGATAGGAAGTATAGATTGAAAATCGCTTGTGATTATGATAATACAAAGCAAGTATAGATAGAAAGAATTGGTAACTGAAATAGTGAATTTTCATCTCTATTTATAGTATTGAATAGTCTTAATTTAATAGTTGCAACTATTTGAAGAAGTGCAACTCTTGGTGAAGAAAACAACTCTTCAGATTTTGATATTTCATGAAGAGATGCTTCAGTTCGTCAAGTTCAGATGTCTGAGATAAAAGTGACAGATGTCTGAATAAATTTTGAAATTCAAAAAATAAAAGAAAGACAAAAACAGTCAATTTAGACGTCTGTCTTTTAATTCAGACGTCCGTCTAGGATGACAGACGTCTGTTATTAAATTGACAGATGTCTATTTCATATAGAAATAGAGGCACTAAAAGCATAGAGTTCAGACGTCTGTTATATTACTTTTAGACGTCTGATATTGATGTCAGACGTCTGAATTAATATACAGACGTCTAATTCTGTACTGTTTTGTTCCTTCCTTTATTTTAGCACTTTTGAACTTGAGATAATATATAATTTTGAAAATACCTTTTTATATCTTTTAAATAATAAAAGATATTTATTTTAAAACATGATTTTCAAAAGTATATTTGTGTGTGTGTGTGTGTTTCATCATCATATCAGAGATTGTACATAGATATCTAAATAGAATTTTGAGAACTTTAATCTTGTTGATGATATGATAATAGCTTCTTTTGTAGATTCCTGCAAGAATATTTGACATTATAGTATATAGATTGAAATATATAGTTGTCGCATTAAAATCGAAGAAGGCAGGTTCCAACATTCTCCCCCTTTTTGATGATGACCACTATATAATTCAACGATTAGTATAACCATACCTTTTGCTCCCCCTGTCAATATGACCATAAAATATAGCAGAAATGTTATTATTTAATGAAAGTGTATATGGATCGATAATATAGTTGAACTACGACTAGCTAGTGCGGAATTATAAATAATAGTAAATGGCAGTAATAAAAATGACACCAGGGATTTTTATACTGGTTCGAACTTCTCGTTCTACGTCCAGTCCCAGACTCCTTCTGGAATTTCTCGAATAACCCTCACTTAACCCGGAGGAACATGTATTACACCGCCTGAGCAACCGAACAGGACTTTTCCGCCTAAGCAACCGAATAGGACTTTTCCGCCAAAGCAACCGAATAGGACTTCAAATACAATTTGGTAAATTGTTTCTCGACTTTGTGTGTTCTTTGAATAACACGAATATAGTCAATGTAGTACACCCTTCCTATAATCTTCTTGATATAACGATTTGAATGTGTAAAGATAGGAATTATAGATTGAAAATCGCTTGTGATTATGATAATACAAAGAAAGTATAGATAGAAAGAATTGGTAATTGAAATAGTGAATTTTCATCTCTATTTATAGTATTGAATAGTCTTAATTTAATAGTTGCAACTATTTGAAGAAGTGCAACTCTTGGTGAAGAAAACAACTCTTCAGATTTTGATATTTCATGAAGAGATGCTTCAGTTCGTCAAGTTCAGATGTCTGAGATAAAAGTGACAGATGTCTGAATAAATTTTGAAATTCAAAAAATAAAAGAAAGACAAAAACAGTCAATTTAGACGTCTGTCTTTTAATTCAGACGTCTATCTAGGATGACAGACGTCTGTTATTAAATTGACAGACGTCTATTTCATATAGAAATAGAGGCACTAAAAGCATAGAGTTCAGACGTCTGTTATATTACTTTTAGACGTCTGATATTGATGTCAGACGTCTGAATTAATATACAGACGTCTAATTCTGTACTGTTTTGTTCCTTCCTTTATTTTAGCACTTTTGAACTTGAGATAATATATAATTTTGAAAATACCTTTTTATATCTTTTAAATAATAAAAGATATTTATTTTAAAACATGATTTTCAAAAGTGTATTTGTGTGTGTGTGTGTTTCATCATCATATCAGAGATTGTACATAGATATCTAAATAGAATTTTGAGAACTTTAATCTTGTTGATGATATGATAATAGCTTCTTTTGTAGATTCCTGCAAGAATATTTGACATTATAGTATATAGATTGAAATATATAGTTGTCGCATTAAAATCGAAGAAGGCAGGTTCCAACATTCTCCCCCTTTTTGATGATGACAACTATATAATTCAACGATTAGTATAACCATACCTTTTGCTCCCCCTGTCAATATGACCATAAAATATAGCAGAAATGTTATTATTTAATGAAAGTGTATATGGATCGATAATATAGTTGAACTACGACTAGCTAGTGCGGAATTATAAATAATAGTAAATGGCAGTAATAAAAATGACACCAGGGATTTTTATACTGGTTCGAACTTCTCGTTCTACGTCCAGTCCCAGACTCCTTCTGGAATTTCTCGAATAACCCTCACTTAACCCGGAGGAACATGTATTACACCGCCTGAGCAACCGAACAGGACTTTTCCGCCTAAGCAACCGAATAGGACTTTTCCGCCAAAGCAACCGAATAGGACTTCAAATACAATTTGGTAAATTGTTTCTCGACTTTGTGTGTTCTTTGAATAACACGAATATAGTCAATGTAGTACACCCTTCCTATAATCTTCTTGATATGATGATTTGAATGTGCAAAGATAGGAAGTATAGATTGAAAATCGCTTGTGATTATGATAATACAAAGCAAGTATAGATAGAAAGAATTGGTAACTGAAATAGTGAATTTTCATCTCTATTTATAGTATTGAATAGTCTTAATTTAATAGTTGCAACTATTTGAAGAAGTGCAACTCTTGGTGAAGAAAACAACTCTTCAGATTTTGATATTTCATGAAGAGATGCTTCAGTTCGTCAAGTTCAGATGTCTGAGATAAAAGTGACAGATGTCTGAATAAATTTTGAAATTCAAAAAATAAAAGAAAGACAAAAACAGTCAATTTAGACGTCTGTCTTTTAATTCAGACGTCCGTCTAGGATGACAGACGTCTGTTATTAAATTGACAGACGTCTATTTCATATAGAAATAGAGGCACTAAAAGCATAGAGTTCAGACGTCTGTTATATTACTTTTAGACGTCTGATATTGATGTCAGACGTCTGAATTAATATACAGACGTCTAATTCTGTACTGTTTTGTTCCTTCCTTTATTTTAGCACTTTTGAACTTGAGATAATATATAATTTTGAAAATACCTTTTTATATCTTTTAAATAATAAAAGATATTTATTTTAAAACATGATTTTCAAAAGTATATTTGTGTGTGTGTGTGTTTCATCATCATATCAGAGATTGTACATAGATATCTAAATAGAATTTTGAGAACTTTAATCTTGTTGATGATATGATAATAGCTTCTTTTGTAGATTCCTGCAAGAATATTTGACATTATAGTATATAGATTGAAATATATAGTTGTCGCATTAAAATCGAAGAAGGCAGGTTCCAACATTCTCCCCCTTTTTGATGATGACAACTATATAATTCAACGATTAGTATAACCATACCTTTTTCTCCCCTATCAATATGACCATAAAATATAGCAGAAATGTTATTATTTAATGAAAGTGTATATGGATCGATAATATAGTTGAACTACGACTAGCAAGTGCGGAATTATAAATAATAGTAAATGGCAGTAATAAAAATGACACCAGGGATTTTTATACTGGTTCGAACTTCTCGTTCTACGTCCAGTCCCAGACTCCTTCTGGAATTTCTCGAATAACCCTCACTTAACCCGGAGGAACAGGTATTACACCGCCTGAGCAACCGAACAAGACTTTTCCGCCTAAGCAACCGAATAGGACTTTTCCGCCTAAGCAACCGAATAGGACTTCAAATACAATTTGGTAAATTGTTTCTCGACTTTGTGTGTTCTTTGAATAACACGAATATAGTCAATGTAGTACACCCTTCCTATAATCTTCTTGATATGATGATTTGAATGTGCAAAGATAGGAAGTATAGATTGAAAATCGCTTGTGATTATGATAATACAAAGCAAGTATAGATAGAAAGAATTGGTAACTGAAATAGTGAATTTTCATCTCTATTTATAGTATTGAATAGTCTTAATTTAATAGTTGCAACTATTTGAAGAAGTGCAACTCTTGGTGAAGAAAACAACTCTTCAGATTTTGATATTTCATGAAGAGATGCTTCAGTTCGTCAAGTTCAGATGTCTGAGATAAAAGTGACAGATGTCTGAATAAATTTTGAAATTCAAAAAATAAAAGAAAGACAAAAACAGTCAATTTAGACGTCTGTCTTTTAATTCAGACGTCCGTCTAGGATGACAGACGTCTGTTATTAAATTGACAGACGTCTATTTCATATAGAAATAGAGGCACTAAAAGCATAGAGTTCAGACGTCTGTTATATTACTTTTAGACGTCTGAATTAATATACAGACGTCTAATTCTGTACTGTTTTGTTCCTTCCTTTATTTTAGCACTTTTGAACTTGAGATAATATATAATTTTGAAAATACCTTTTTATATCTTTTAAATAATAAAAGATATTTATTTTAAAACATGATTTTCAAAAGTATATTTGTGTGTGTGTGTGTGTTTCATCATCATATCAGAGATTGTACATAGATATCTAAATAGAATTTTGAGAACTTTAATCTTGTTGATGATATGATAATAGCTTCTTTTGTAGATTCCTGCAAGAATATTTGACATTATAGTATATAGATTGAAATATATAGTTGTCGCATTAAAATCGAAGAAGGCAGGTTCCAACATTCTCTCCCTTTTTGATGATGACCACTATATAATTCAACGATTAGTATAACCATACCTTTTGCTCCCCCTGTCAATATGACCATAAAATATAGCAGAAATGTTATTATTTAATGAAAGTGTATATGGATCGATAATATAGTTGAACTACGACTAGCTAGTGCGGAATTATAAATAATAGTAAATGGCAGTAATAAAAATGACACCAGGGATTTTTATACTGGTTCGAACTTCTCGTTCTACGTCCAGTCCCAGACTCCTTCTGGAATTTCTCGAATAACCCTCACTTAACCCGGAGGAACATGTATTACACCGCCTGAGCAACCGAACAGGACTTTTCCGCCTAAGCAACCGAATAGGACTTTTCCGCCAAAGCAACCGAATAGGACTTCAAATACAATTTGGTAAATTGTTTCTCGACTTTGTGTGTTCTTTGAATAACACGAATATAGTCAATGTAGTACACCCTTCCTATAATCTTCTTGATATGATGATTTGAATGTGTAAAGATAGGAAGTATAGATTGAAAATCGCTTGTGATTATGATAATATAAAGCAAGTATAGATAGAAAGAATTGGTAATTGAAATAGTGAATTTTCATCTCTATTTATAGTATTGAATAGTCTTAATTTAATAGTTGCAACTATTTGAAGAAGTGCAACTCTTGGTGAAGAAAACAACTCTTCAGATTTTGATATTTCATGAAGAGATGCTTCAGTTCGTCAAGTTCAGATGTCTGAGATAAAAGTGACAGATGTCTGAATAAATTTTGAAATTCAAAAAATAAAAGAAAGACAAAAACAGTCAATTTAGATGTCTGTCTTTTAATTCAGACGTCTATCTAGGATGACAGACGTCTGTTATTAAATTGACAGACGTCTATTTCATATAGAAATAGAGGCACTAAAAGCATAGAGTTCAGACGTCTGTTATATTACTTTTAGACGTCTGATATTGATGTCAGACGTCTGAATTAATATACAGACGTCTAATTCTGTACTGTTTTGTTCCTTCCTTTATTTTAGCACTTTTGAACTTGAGATAATATATAATTTTGAAAATACCTTTTTATATCTTTTAAATAATAAAAGATATTTATTTTAAAACATGATTTTCAAAAGTGTATTTGTGTGTGTGTGTGTTTCATCATCATATCAGAGATTGTACATAGATATCTAAATAGAATTTTGAGAACTTTAATCTTGTTGATGATATGATAATAGCTTCTTTTGTAGATTCCTGCAAGAATATTTGACATTATAGTATATAGATTGAAATATATAGTTGTCGCATTAAAATCGAAGAAGGCAGGTTCCAACATTCTCCCCCTTTTTGATGATGACAACTATATAATTCAACGATTAGTATAACCATACCTTTTGCTCCCCCTGTCAATATGACCATAAAATATAGTAGAAATGTTATTATTTAATGAAAGTGTATATGGATCGATAATATAGTTGAACTACGACTAGCTAGTGCGGAATTATAAATAATAGTAAATGGCAGTAATAAAAATGACACCAGGGATTTTTATACTGGTTCGAACTTCTCGTTCTACGTCCTGTCCCAGACTCCTTCTGGAATTTCTCGAATAACCCTCACTTAACCCGGAGGAACATGTATTACACCGCCTGAGCAACCGAACAGGACTTTTCCGCCTAAGCAACCGAATAGGACTTTTCCGCCAAAGCAACCGAATAGGACTTCAAATTCAATTTGGTAAATTGTTTCTCGACTTTGTGTGTTCTTTGAATAACACGAATATAGTCAATGTAGTACACCCTTCCTATAATCTTCTTGATATGATGATTTGAATGTGCAAAGATAGGAAGTATAGATTGAAAATCGCTTGTAATTATGATAATACAAAGCAAGTATAGATAGAAAGAATTGGTAACTGAAATAGTGAATTTTCATCTCTATTTATAGTATTGAATAGTCTTAATTTAATAGTTGCAACTATTTGAAGAAGTGCAACTCTTGGTGAAGAAAACAACTCTTTAGATTTTGATATTTCATGAAGAGATGCTTCAGTTCGTCAAGTTCAGATGTCTGAGATAAAAGTGACAGATGTCTGAATAAATTTTGAAATTCAAAAAATAAAAGAAAGACAAAAACAGTCAATTTAGACGTCTGTCTTTTAATTCAGACGTCCGTCTAGGATGACAGACGTCTGTTATTAAATTGACAGACGTCTATTTCATATAGAAATAGAGGCACTAAAAGCATAGAGTTCAGACGTCTGTTATATTACTTTTAGACGTCTAATATTGATGTTAGACGTCTGAATTAATATACAGACATCTAATTCTGTACTGTTTTGTTCCTTCCTTTATTTTAGCACTTTTGAACTTGAGATAATATATAATTTTGAAAATACCTTTTTATATCTTTTAAATAATAAAAGATATTTATTTTAAAACATGATTTTCAAAAGTATATTTGTGTGTGCGTGTGTTTCATCATCATATCAGAGATTGTACATAGATATCTAAATAGAATTTTGAGAACTTTAATCTTGTTGATGATATGATAATAGCTTCTTTTGTAGATTCCTGCAAGAATATTTGACATTATAGTATATAGATTGAAATATATAGTTGTCGCATTAAAATCGAAGAAGGCAGGTTTCAACATTCTCCCCCTTTTTGATGATGACAACTATATAATTCAACGATTAGTATAACCATACCTTTTGCTCCCCTGTCAATATGACCATAAAATATAGCAGAAATGTTATTATTTCTCTCCCTTTGTCATTAACAAAAAGAATTGTTGGGGGTGTTTAGATAAAAAGAAGTAACAAAGCTGTGAATAACACAATAATTAAGAAATGTAAACAAACCAAGCATGATAATAACAAATCAATGTTTAAGACACAGCATTTGTTTACCCAACACAGTTGACTAAGAAAGACAAATAAAATTATACAATCAACTTAGTAGTTTTAAGCATAACAAAAAAAAATTTATGAAAGAAAATTTGTTTGAACCAAAAGACAAACCAAAAGAAAACCATCTTCATTCACCATTCTCCCCAAATTGGAGAAGAAGGAGGAGAAGATCCATGAGACTTTTTCCATAATTGACGAAGAATTGTCTTGATATTTTTCTATTCTTGTGCATTCTCTTCGACTTTGGCATCTAAATCATCGAATCTAGAATTGATGGAAGAAAAGCCTTGTGCTATTTGATGAGAAATTTTCTTTTGATTTTTAGAGATAGTGATGTCGGATTTGAGCTTTTCATTTTTAGTATAAGTGCGTGAAGTACCAGAAATTAGTTCAATTTCGTAATTTTCCGAGTTTGAGCTTTGGATAAAAGCTTGCTCAAAAGCTTCATCTTCTTCTTCTTCTTCTTCATCTTCCCTTTCTTCATCATCCCTTTCTTGTTCAGTATCTCCTTCATCTCCAACATTTCCGGAACTGCCTACTTTTGTTTTACCTTTTTCTTTTTGTAAAGCTAGTTGTTCCGCTTTATAATCATTATATGTTGGAAATGTCGGAGGAGATTCCGGTAATCCCATCAAACTAAAGAAGCGAATGTTGGATACCTTGATCTTTTCAAATTCAATTGACGGACTTTGAATAGAGAAGGCAGATAGAATTCGAGTAATATAAGGAGCATAGACAATTGAACGTTTCTTGGAGTCATGATAAGTACGAAAAGCATCATAAAAGTATTGAGCCCAATTGATTTGAGTATTTGATAAAATTGATTGAAGCGCCTTATCTTCATCATCGTAAATGACCTCATGGCTTCCTTGCCGGGGGAAAATTGTTTTTATTAGCATTCTAAGCAATAATCGAGGTCGAGGACGAAGATGATTTGATCTATCTGTGGACTTTTCAGGTTCAAAAAGATAATATTCTATTTGTTTAAGTTCCTCTCCTTCTAACTTAAAGTCATCTAAGTCGACTCCATCCGAGCTACATTTTAGAACTCGTCCAATATCAGAAGGAGTTATTTGCAAAATGTTTCCAAATACGCTTGTCCAAAGCGTTCCTTTATCTCGATGAAGTCTAATTTTTGGATTGTTAACATTTGCAAGAAATAATAAGACACTAAATCTACAAATGTTTACTTGATTATCTTTGAAATCAATAAGACTTGTAATCTGAGATCTATCAGTATAGAGCCTAAGTTTGTACGTAGGAAAATGATCAAGATCATGAAAAATACCATGAAAAGATGGTAGAGAAGATAAATGCTTGTAACGAGCCATACTTCGGGGTTCGTGGTATAACCAAGCTGCAATTTGATCTTCCGAAGGAAGAATATGAGGAGGTTGTTGAGATGAATCTCCTTTTTGTTTCTTTGATTTGGGCGCCATTTGTTTAATTTGAAGAAGGCTAGGGTTTTGAGTTTGAGAGAAAATAGACGTGAAGAAAAGAATAAACCGTTGGTATGATTTATTTAGTTTTCTTCTTAACAGGGTTTCAGACGTCTAAAAAATATACAGACGTCTGAGGTTCTGTAGATTAGAATCAAGGACGAAAAGATTAGATGTCTAAAAATTTATAACAGACGGCTAAGAGGTATGACAGACGTCTATAAAAAATTGACAGACGGCTCAGAAGGTTTAAATTGAAACAGAGAGTAAAAAACATTTTGAACTAAATTCAGACATCTGACAATTTTATGTTTAGACGTCTATATTGAATAACAGACGTCTGTTATTTTTAAACAGACGGCTAATTGTAACCAGAAAATTTATACTTTGATTTAGACGTCTGTGATAAATGATTCAGACGTCTGTGTGGCTGAAAACAGTAAAAGTAGTTGTTTTACAGACGTCTGTTGAAAGATGTAGACGTCTGTATGTCTGATGATGAATGTTTTTGCTAATTTTAAAGAAAAGAAAAAATATTCAATTATTTATTTATTTTGATAAGAACAAAGCAAATATGAATAACCAAATCAACATACAGTCATATATATATTATCTACTTAGGAGTCTTTGGAGTTTTTGGAGACTTCGAAGACTTCCCTTTGGATGATTCGTGTTGATTTTGTTCATCAGACTGTTTAATGGGAGACCATTGAGGTTGACGATCCCACGAATTTGGGGAAATAGGTGGTTGTTGAGAACTTTGTTGCCAAGAATTCCAACCCGATGGTGTTGGTTGAGAGTATAAAATAGGTTCAGCAACAATATCTCTTGGGATATCTTTTCCACAGAATTTTATTGCAATGGACTCTAGTAAGCTAAGTTTTCTAGAGTTAATCCGTTGCTCATAGTACATATCCCTTTGTAGATTGATAATATTTTGTTGATCGTGATGAATATTATAAATCTTCTCCTTAGTTCGTGGTGAGAGGTCAAGACATTTCTTGGCTTTCTTCCGGTTAGGTGTATGTCCAGAAAGTTCTTTTCCATTATTATGACGGGGTTCATTTGATGGAGTAGGAGTGTCAAATTCGGAGGAAGATGTAGTTGGTGGAGAATACTCTAAATTTGAATAGTCTCCGGAATGTGACCCAGCCATGATGACGAGAAATATAGCAAGAAGGAATTCCATTGTTTAAGATTTGAAAGGGATTGAAAATGTAAGATGTCTTTGAAAGCCAAAAGTCGAAAGACTATATATATTTGATACTTTACCATAATATATGAAAGAATGGATGGTTGATAGTAATTAGAAAATGTAAGCCATGAATAATCTTAGAATGTTTTTAGGGAAACCAGAGGAATAGGAAGTATATTTAATGTAAACCACATGTTATTTTTGGTTTTAAAAAAAAATCAACGTGGTTAATTTTTTTAAATAAAAATGTATTTGACCATAAATTTTAGTGTATAATCAAGTGTTTAATCAAACTTTGATTCCTAGTAGGCAAAATCACAAATGCTATTTATCTTAAAATTTATTTTAGGCAAACCTTTTACTAAATCAATTTTTGGATAATTTATTAATAGTTTTTGAAATTAATGTGACAAAATCTCTTGTGACATAGCCAAGGATCATTTTCTTTGGCTATTAAACACATATTTGTGTTATGATTTATTTTCATATTCAAAATATAAATATTACGATCTCTTACTCCTTCGAAAATAATATTTTTGTTATGATAAAAAATATTGCATTTATTTTCAGAAAATACTATGTTAAAACCTTTATCACATAATTGACTAATACTTAGTAAGTTGTGTTTTAGATTTTTAACAATAAAACAATTGTAATAAGAGGTAAATTAGATGTACCGTCATTGCTCATATCGCCTTTGTCGATGATGTAACCTTTGGAGTTATCTCCAAAAGTGATAGATCCTCCATCTGAGTAGATAATGTTTGTTAACATATTTTTGTCGATTGTCATGTGTTTTGAGCAACCACCGTCTAGAATCTATTTTCCTCTTTTCTTAATCGGTACCTGCAAAAAATATTTAAATTCTGTTGGTACCCACTTCCTCCGTTAGGGTCCAAAGGGTTAAATCTTAGGAAGCCAAACCCAGTTGGGTTTAGAGTTCCCTTTAAAAATAAAATTTTCATTCTTATGTACAGACATAATGAAAGATTTAATCTAATTTTTCCTAATCAAATTATTATTAGTTTTTGGAACCCAAATCATAATTGATTTTGGATGAATAATTTTTGAAGAAGATTTTTGAGCAGATACAGATTCCTTTTTCTTAAAATTAGTATATAAAGAACCATTATTTTTAGAATGCTTTTGTATTGGTTTTTTATATCCTAACCCCTTTTTATTTGAACAAGTTTGAGAATTCTCAATTATTTTAGAGAGACACTCTCTTCCACTGTTAAATTTAGAAACATTTTTAGAAATATTTTCCAGTTTTGTTTTAAGATTTGATACTTCTATATCAAGTGTTTTAATGTTAGAGTTTAAATCATAATTCTCTTTTGCTAATTTAACATTCTCATATTTCTGTCTTTCTATTTCACTGCTTAAATCAGTCAATTGAGATGTTATATTAACATAAGATTCTTGAGATTTTACTAACTCTTCCTCTAATATTTTCTTTTCATCTTTTAACATGTCAGTTTCTATTTCAGTTCTATTTAATTTTCCTAAAGCATCTTTATATTTACTCTTTAGGATTCTAAGTTTATCTAACAATTCAGAGTTTATTTCTATTAAATCGTCAAAAGTTAGATCACTTACATCATCATTTGTTGCCATAAAACAAACGTTGGCTTGTTCTGAATCACTGTCATTATCACTGCCTGATGAAGAAGATTCTGTATCATCCCATGTAATTGAGAAGGCTTGTTTCTTTTTATATTTGTCCTTTTTGAGATTATTTTCTTTCTTCCGATCAGGACAATCTTTCTTTATGTGGCCCTTCTTGTGACATTCGTAGCATTCAAGAGATGAGCTTGATGGCTTATTAAAACCCTTGTTATTTCCAAATTTATTACCCTTTTTGAATTTTAAAAACTTTTTGAAATTCTTAGCTATAAATGCCATATCGTCTTCTGATTCAGAGTCTTCTTTTTCTGCTTGAAAAGCGATAGTTTTCTTGTCCTGTGCTTGTGCTCGTCTTGCCTGCAAATTTACTTCATAGGACATTAGATTTCCTATTAACTCTTCTGTTTTTATGGTTGAAATATCATTAGCTTCCTCGATAGCTAAGACTTTTCGTTCACATTCATCAGTTAAAGAGTTAAGGATTTTTGATACAACATCAGATTCAGTAAAAGTGACTTCTAAAGCTAAAAGTGAGTGATAAATATCCTGGAATCTAGAGTACATTTCACTAATACTTTCTCCTTGTTTCATCCTAAAGTTTTGAACTTGGTTTTTAAGCATAGAGATCTTGCTTTGTTTTACTTTATTTGTTCCTTCGTGTGTAACCTTAAGAGTATTCCAAATTTCATATCCAGTTTTACAGATACTGACTCGATTGAATTCATTTTTGTCTAAAGCACAAAATAACATGTTCATTGCTTTTGCATTTGCAGTAGCATCTAGTTTTTGGGTATTAGACCATGTAGCATACTCTGTAGTAGGAATATGATATTCAGTTTGAATGATATTCCAGGTTTCAAATCCACTTGCTTGCATAAAAATTCTCATTCTAGTTGACCAAAAACTATAATTTAATCCGTTAAACAATGGTGGTCGTGTAGTGGCTTGTCCCTCAGTGAAACTGTTGCGAGTGTTATTGTCCATATTAAAAAAATATATCAGATAACTATGTTATAGTTATGTGATGACCTTGCTCTGATACCAAATGAAAGTGTATATGGATCGATAATATAGTTGAACTACGACTAGCAAGTGCGGAATTATAAATAATAGTAAATGGTAGTAATAAAAATGACACCAGGTATTTTTATACTGGTTCGAACTTCTCGTTCTACGTCCAGTCCCAGACTCCTTCTGGAATTTCTCGAATAACCCTCACTTAACCCGGAGGAACAGGTATTACACCACCTGAGCAACCGAACAGGACTTTTCCGCCTAAGCAACCGAATAGGACTTTTCCGCCTAAGCAACCGAATAGGACTTCAAATACAATTTGGTAAATTGTTTCTCGACTTTGTGTGTTCTTTGAATAACACGAATATAGTCAATGTAGTACACCCTTCCTATAATCTTCTTGATATGATGATTTGAATGTGCAAAGATAGGAAGTATAGATTGAAAATCGCTTGTGATTATGATAATACAAAGCAAGTATAGATAGAAAGAATTGGTAATTGAAATAGTGAATTTTCATCTCTATTTATAGTATTGAATAGTCTTAATTTAATAGTTGCAACTATTTGAAGAAGTGCAACTCTTGGTGAAGAAAACAACTCTTCAGATTTTGATATTTCATGAAGAGATGCTTCAGTTCGTCAAGTTCAGATGTCTGAGATAAAAGTGACAGATGTCTGAATAAATTTTGAAATTCAAAAAATAAAAGAAAGACAAAAACAGTCAATTTAGACGTCTGTCTTTTAATTCAGACGTCTGTCTAGGATGACAGACGTCTGTTATTAAATTGACAGACGTCTATTGCATATAGAAATAGAGGCACTAAAAGCATAGAGTTCAGACGTCTGTTATATTACTTTTAGACGTCTGATATTGATGTCAGACGTCTGAATTAATATACAGACGTCTAATTCTGTACTGTTTTGTTCCTTCCTTTATTTTAGCACTTTTGAACTTGAGATAATATATAATTTTGAAAATACCTTTTTATATCTTTTAAATAATAAAAGATATTTATTTTAAAACATGATTTTCAAAAGTGTATTTGTGTGTGTGTGTGTTTCATCATCATATCAGAGATTGTACATAGATATCTAAATAGAATTTTGAGAACTTTAATCTTGTTGATGATATGATAATAGCTTCTTTTGTAGATTCCTGCAAGAATATTTGACATTATAGTATATAGATTGAAATATATAGTTGTCGCATTAAAATCGAAGAAGGCAGGTTCCAACAACAAAAACACTACATCCTACCCAGCCAAAGTCACCCTTCCCCAGTTGCTAATAAACAATCTCACTTACGAGAACATTCCCTAGACTTATATCGATTGAAGCCTTCTTATGCATGTGTCCAAGTCCGTGTCTCAGCAACAGTCTCAGGACCTTGATATGGCTCCCCACCAAGGCTAAGAAAATCACCGCTTCGAAGAGTCTAAAGCTGGTAGAGCTAAAAATACTGAAGCCCGAAGGGCCATAGCACTTCTGACGCTAACCGCAATCAGCTGGAAATGTTCATGGGTGATGGAACGTCTTTTGCAGTAGCTAAATAGTCTCTGAACTAATCAGGCATCTCAGACTGCCTATCCGTATTCACTCCTGTATTTCGTCTGCTCATACGGGTAGCCTGATGAAAATAACTTAGTAACTAGCAGTAGAAACAATTTAAGTTCAGAAGACAAGCAGTGTATACAGTATTATATAGTGGAAAAATACATGTATGCTCTCTCAACGTATCTTCTACTACCAGACTGATTAACTCAAACAGGTCTACTTGGTCCGAGTGTTGAGCCTAAGTCTGATACCAACTATAACGACCCGCCACATCGTAATACCCTAAGTATGTACCATACATCATTGCACGACTTTCGAATACCATAAAAGACAAATCGCTAGGGTAAAATTAAAACAGAACATTAAACCTAGACATTGATATGATCTCATAATGGAATGACTACATATAATATACTGAATATACATAAACAGAATAGAATAACAATATACAAGAGACCGCACTAGCGGAAGCAACTGACAAATAAATATTAGCATAGAGTAGTCAGAATACATCAACTCACAAAGAATAGTGTTCTGAATAAATATCCGATACAATAGTCTCATATGAAAGTGTATATGGATCGATAATATAGTTAAACTAGTCTAGCAAGTGCGGAATTATAAATAATAGTAAATAGCAGTAATAAAAACGACACGAGGGATTTTTATACTGGTTCGAACTTCCCGTTCTATGTCCAGTCCCAGACTCATTCTGGAATTTCTCTAACAACCCTCACTTAACCCGGAGGAACAGGTATTACACCGCCTGAGCAACCGAACAGGACTTTTCCGCCTAAGCAACCGAATAGGACTTCAGATACAATTTATAAATTGTTTCTCGACTTGTGTGTTCTTGAGTAACACGAATATAGTCAATATAGTACACCCTTCCTATAATCTTCTTGATATGATAATTTGAATGTTCAATTGTAGGAAGTAGAGATTTGAAAATCACTTGAGATTATAACAATATAAAGCAAGAATAGATAGAAAGAATTGGTAATTGAAATAGTGGATTTTCATCTCTATTTATAGTATTGAATAGTTATAATTCATTAGTTGCAACCATTAGAAGGAGTGCAACTCTTGGTGAAGAAGACAACTCTTCAAAATTTGATTTTTCATGAAGAGATGCTTCAGTTCGTCAAGTTCAGACGTCTGAGAAAAAATAGTCAGATGGCTAAGTAAGTTTAAAAAGTCAAATAGGCAGAAGAAACAAATTTCAGTGAATACAGACGTCTGTCGTTTATGACAAATGTCTGTATTAAATTATTTAGACGTCTGTGTTCAGTTAAAATAGAAAATATTAATACAGAGAGTACAGACGTCTTAACTTTATTATCAGACGTCTATCATTAATGATAGACGGCTAAATGTTCAGACGTCTGAACTTGTACTGATTTGTTCCTCTTCCTTATTTTAGTGATTCTAAACTTGAGATATTTATAATTTTTGAAAATACTTTTATATCTTTAAATAGTTAAAGATATTTTATATTTGTAGAACATGTTTTTTCAAAAACTATTTGTGTGTGTGTGTTGTTATCATCATACCAGAGATTGTACAAAAATATCTAATCGGAAATAATAAGCAATATACTAGAAAGCTTGAGCTTTGTTTGTTGATGATATATTAATTGCTTCTCTTTGTAGACTCCTGCAAGAATATTTGACATCATAGTATATAGTTTGAAATATATAGTTGTCGCATTAAAATCGAAGAAGGCTGGTTCCAACATCATATATAAATAACAGGTCTGTCATGTAGTAAATCCATCTGAAATGTAGGGGATCATACCATAACTTGCTCTTCTCGTGTAACAAGTTAGCACAATATCTTCCATTGCACTACACTAGCCCAAAACTACTATTAATATAGTACAAACATACCATGATCAAACCGTGATCCCAAAACAACGATCACTACTTCTAAGATCGATAAGGTACATTTCAATGCTGATGGTTACTGTAACGATCACGACTTTTCAACGCTCGAAAGTCGACATTAATATGTCCACTGTATCAAATGCCGCACAATCGAATGCCGGAAAACCGAACCATTAGGGTTAAAAAGAAGGGGTAGAAGAAGACAGAAGAAAAAATAAAGGAGAAGAAACAGAAACAGAACAATATCAGAATCTCACATTCGCAACGGAATAATATATAATAGATAATCACTAGTCTTTTAAACAAAGAACTATATAAATTTATACATAGATCAATCAAAGTCAATATACAACTCAATACAACAATGGACACTTATATAACTTGTCCTCATACAGAATACAAAGCGGAATAAAATAAACAAGTACGGTAGTACGCTTCACCATCCAGCTCATCTCCAAAGCTCCAGAATATCCAGAATATCCTGATAACATAACTCTAGGCTGCCCGTGTGGAAAATTATGGGCACCCAGAGTTTAGAAAGGGAACAATAAACTTCGAGTCAGTCATGGTGACTGGTGTGAGATCGTAAAACATTTATTTTCACAAAGAAAATAAAACAATTTCGCAATGCTTTTGGAAAATGAAACTACCATAAGGCCTCCCGCCACACACACAATGCAAACGAAGAATTGGAGGAGATTTCTCCTTATGATAGTCAAAAATGCTTATTACGCAAAATCAGTTGATATTATTATTAATGTCTAGTGTGGAAAACATTTCGAAAGTATAATATCAATCTTAGCCAACATACAACCATTATTGTATGCCTACTATAGCTACCATCTAAATAGTAGTGACCACCATAAGTAAATGGCAGGTTCTACAACTAAAACCGTACAGGGTTCGTATTGTTTCTTTGGATTTCCAACAAATGGTCAGGCTAAGGAACTTCCTTACACCGAAATAGAAACGCCTCTGGAAAGACGCCCCGAGAACCTAACCGGATCTCTGCAAACACAAGGCCGACGTTACCTCATGCTTTAACCAAGTTGTAATTAGGTAACTAACACACGAGCTATGCCATCCCCCGATCGTCACCGACCTTTATCCGAGGATCCTCAATCACAAAGAAACAACCACAAAGTATAATAACTGTGCAGCATCAACATAGGTAAAATATCTGGGCTCCATACCATGATATCACCTTTTATCCAGAATGAAATGACATACCCTAGGGGCGCTACCCCTAAAAACCTTTGCTGCAGCATTCCTGTTTCGACCATTACCAGGTTGTGAGGCTCGATGAAGTCTCGTCCACAAAGCCACGCTTTTTCACAAAGCCACGCTTTTTCACAAAGCCACGCTTTTTCACAAAGCCACGCTTTTTCACAAAGCCACGCTTTTTCACAAAGCCACGCTTTTTCACAAAGCCACGCTTTTTCACAAAGCCACGCTTTGATCAACAAATGATCAACAGCACTTCGTATGCCACATTACCAAATTGGGAATGTATCACTAGTAACCATCAACTACATAACCTCTGAGCTCGTACGTCTCAGAGAAGGGTGTTAAGCTAAGAGAATAAATTCTCCGCCACCAACAGAAATGTATTTGATAGAAACCAGCTTTACATCTCAAAGTGTAACGTCAGACACACATCCATACAAGTCCGTTCCGGGATCGAACGGAACCGAAGGCACTTCCAAAGAAGCCCTTGCAATCCGGATATTCACTAACCATGTCCGGACTTCCCATCATAAGAAGAGTGATATAAATATCTATACCGGAGCAACTCAGTGCAGAGACATTCGACAGGTTGTCCTTTCATTTTCAAAAATATCCGGTCTTCACCACCGGTCTTCAATACGATCCATATCATCGTATCACTAATTCGGAATGAGTTATATGACACAAAGGTCTTTTCCCAGCTAACCCGAATCGTGAGCGTTTGTTTTAAAAAAAACAAATCAAGTGCCATTTCAAAGGCAAATATTGATAGTCGGTTATTTAACTATCAAACAAACATTCACAACAAACATCCAATTTAAATAATTTTTCCCAAATTATTTATTTCAAAATATCTTCACAAGATATAATTTTTCCCACACTTCAACATTTGAAAACCAATTTCAAATCACTTTCCACACTTCATCACAAAATGGACCATTTAAACCAATTAAATAAATCCTTATCGATTTATTTCAAATTTACATCCCAAATCTGTAAATTTATTTCCACACTTTAAAATAAATAAGTGTGTATTTTTTTTAAAAAAATTTCCCTTTCCTTTAAAAATTCTATTCCGAATTTACATTCCCAAATATTCACTTTTTATACGATTTTCAAATCGAATTTCTCAAATATTCACTTTCAACACCAAATCAACTTTCAAATTGATTTCTAAATTTATTTCAAACCCCAAATCAAATTCCAAATTGATTTCTAAATTTACTTCAACACCGAATCAAATTTCAAATTGATTCTAATTTTAATCCCAAATACCAAATCATTTTTACAAATCGATTTCCAAATTTATTCTCAACACAAAAATCAATTTTCATTCAAACACCAAATAAATTTTCATATCGATTTCCCAAAGATTTATTTTCAAATACCAAATCGATTACAAATTGGATTTCAAACAAATTTATCACTTCTGAAAATAAATTCCTTTATCTCTTCCAAACCATTTAAAATTCCATTTTAAATAAATTTTCCAACTTTCGAATAATATTATTCAAAAATCCATTTATAAAAATTCTTTCCCATATTTTGGAAATAATTCGATAAGATTACAAAAATCAACTTTACGCTTTTAAAAATCCTTCTTTTAAATTCAACCAATTCTTTCAAAAGAATTTATTTAAAGTTTCCAATTTAAATTTTCAAAAATCCAATTTCATTTATTTCTGGTATCCAACGATACCAAAAATACATTCAGCTAAATTATAGCCTTCAACACATTCAATCACAGATATAATCATACACAGATTATAAATAATCAATCACACAACATATGAAACCAATTCAAATGTTTTGAGGAAGCCTATTGGATCCCTCCAACCTGTTTCCCTGCATCCACAGATGTTAGCACAATACCAATTCCACTTCGAGGTGGAATATCGCGGTATATGGGATTTATAAAATATCATCCGCTATTATGCGGCGCAATAGGGTCTCATCCGCTATATAATGCGGGAAATCAACAACTCCAATATATACATATTCCAATATATATATTGCTATATATATATATAGATATATCCTACTATATCTAATATCACAACCAAACAGCAATCAATAACTGCAATCCAAATTTTCAATTTGAGTGAGAAGATCTCACCTTTATTTTATTTTGCAATCCATTTTCATTCTCGGCTTGATTCCTTTGCAATTTTAACCTTGTATAAACAATTTATACAATTTATTAAGATTCGAAATAGTCGAATAATCTATTTCTTTTTAAAAAATTTATTTCATCTAATCAATTTAATTTAAAACAAATTTTCTTTTGAAACTATACATATACAATTAGAGAGTTAATAGATTCAAAATCTAAATCATATATAAACCTTTCAACATTTAAAATTTGTATATATCTTTTTTTTCTAACTGCATATATATATACTTCTTCTCTGCAAAAATCAAAGCAGTGTGTTTTTTTAAAAAAATCTATTTGTAAAAATTTCTCTGTTTAACTTACAATTAAAAATAGGCAGGTATAGATATATCAACATTTATCTTAAATATCTGTATATGTATGAACACTTTATTTACCCAGTTAAAATCAAAACAAAGGAAATCACAATAACTCACTGTTCCCACGATCGAGCACGAACCCTAATCGCGACTAACTGCATCACGACTCCTCGATCTTCCTTCACGTCGCCAGAGGTCGCAACTGATGTCGCTCTCCTCTCCGCTCGCGCCTCCCAAACCCTGATTTGCCGACCCAATAAATTCACATCGCGAACTCCACCGTGGCCCCTCCTTGTCACCATCGAGCTCGACGATGAAACCCACACTCCCAACTTGATCTTTCACCACTCGAGTTGCATAACAATCGCTGCTGCTCGATCCACGAATTCGAGAACTCCCCAAAACCATCGCGCGCACCACCGCGATTCTATAGTGCTGAGTCGTCGAACTCCTCTGGATGTCGTGAAGGAAATCGAACAGCGATGTCGATTTTGATTCGACAAATACTCTGATGATTTAACAATTCAATTTGGGCATACAGGTTTCGTTCGTTACTGGTTGAGGAGTATAAGAGAAAGAGGGGTGTTCAGCCATTATTTGATTTTTTTAAACGAGACCATATTCTTTGAACGAGAGATATAAAATTTTCTTTCTTTGCGTTTAACAATGAGATGAAGGGGACAAGAGAAGATGTTAGCTTGCTCGAGTTAACAGGCTACAGTGTTTGAATTTAATAAAAATACGGCTGATGTGAAATAATATCAACGTCAGTTGACTAATTTTTCAATTCAAATTCAAATCGTCACGAATTTGCAACTCAAAATCTCGATATCCTATCGAGACGTGCCGCTAGGCGTTCGTAATGTTATACGCCTATTCCGAACACAATGGAAAAGGTTCTGAGTCCAAATTCGATCGTATGGAGAAGATAGCTTTTTGGACCAGTTATAATATTAAAATTTTGATTTAATTTCAGCGCGTTTGCTTATCGTACGCTCACACAATAACTCCAATCATTATGAAAATTAAAATCCGATAATAATACAATATTACGGATCTAATTGAACTGGTTTCGTCGAATTCCGAGACTGTGCCTTGGAAAGCCATTTTTAAATTCAATTTAAACGATAGAATTTCAAAACTGAACAAAGCAGTTCCAAATTCAATTCTGAAGCTTCTAATACCTTAATAATTATCAATATAAATTTTCTAAGCCTTGAAAATATTTTTACTCAGCTTAAAACTGAAGATTCAATTTTTTTACCCAGATTTAACAATTAAATTCAATAATTAAATTGCCAAATTCATTCTGATATTTGAATTTCAAATTAAACTATCATTCGAATATTTAAACTCAATTAAATGTTCACATTTCAAATGTCAAAAATTCAGGGTCGTTACAATCTTCCCTCCTTAAAGAATTTTGTCCCGAAATTACAAGTCAAGAAGAATGCTCCAATACCCGGTTATCATTTTACCAAAACCAAACAGTTTTATCAAATTTATCAACCCAAATCTTTTTATCATAAAAGATCCATTATTACTTTAACTAATTTTCCAAAATCAACCATAAGTTCCAAATAATATGGTTTTCTTAACAATTCAAATTTCATTTCAAATTCAAATTTTGAATTCAAAATTTTCTCAAAAATTTTCTAACTCTCGAAATTTTCGAAAAAATTCGTCAGCGTCTCCTTTGCGCGGCTAACTCGGTACAACTACAAAATGTCCCTACGGACTCCCAAATTCCAATAGAAAACAAAATGCCAAGTGGCAAAATCAGAAACTCATCAAATCTCATACTGAAATTTTAAATACATACCTTTTGTTGAGAAATTCAATTTATCTTCGAAATCAAAATCCAATTTCATTTTCCTTAGCCTTTATAATCCCTGTATACTTTACTCAACAACAATGTCCAATTTAACTTATTGGATTCCCAATACCCATTTACTTAAGAATTTCATCCTTTATTTTCTTAAGTTCAATATAAGTATTTCTTATATCTATTTTCACTTCACTACCAAAGTCATATATTCATTTCCATTCAACTTTACATTTTCAATTCCATTTGAATTCAATTTATCTTCAATTCAATTTGAATTTATTTCAAATCTCAATACTTTTATTTCCAAAAGTTTTCATTCAGATTTTCATTTCGAATTTTACTTGAATTCGATTCATCTTCTACTTCGAAGATTGAATCTTACTTTCCTTATTTCAAATTCAATTTTGAAATCATTTGTCGTTAGTGAAAAATTTCTAAAAATTTCAAAAATTTTCTAACTCCCAAAATTTTCGGAAAATTTTGGCGGAGTCTCCTTTGTACGGAGGAGCTTTTGCAATTTGACAAAAGATATAATTATATATACATCGACCCACTCGGTCGGAAAAGCAAAAATAGTTCATATTTCCTATTTTGTATTGCGTAGGCATACCTTTATTAGCATTTTAAGCAAAGTGGCTTATTTATTAGCATTTGCGCGACCAAAATGCAGCCAAACAGCTTCCAAAAAAACCTGTACTTACTCAATTTAAACACGTAAGTGACATATATAGGAAATATATTAGCATTTCATTTATTTCAATAGCAAATACATAGATTTCATAAGCAATAGATTCAAAATAAATTCCATAAGCAATTTATATGGTTTCGATACAAATTAAATTGCTTTCATCTAATTTATATTCAATTCAATGGTTTACAATGCAATTCTTTATATTCAATTCATTTTTAAATGAATCTAACTCATATTCCTTTCGATTGATGCAAAAATCAATTTTATTGGCTTCCATTAACTCGTATAATTTTATACAATCTCGTTGTCAAACGACAATCATTTCTATGCAAATTTCGACGATATTCACTTAATAGAATATCCATTCTAGTTTATAACTAATTTTAAATTGATACCAACTCAATTTATTTAATTCCATTTCATTTCCAATTGATTCCATTCAATTCAATTTGCATTCCATATTCATCATTCGGTTTATTTCATTAACCAAACAAATTTTATTCAAAACCATTCAATAAAAGTCAACGACGACAATTTCATGATTTTTTTCTTTTAAATTTCAAATTTCCATATTCAAGTCATCTCAAATTTATTTTATCAATAACAAGGAAAATTTCAATTTACTTCTTTTACTTACTTGAATTTACATACAAATTCAAAACTATCTTCAAATTTAGCTCACAACTAAACTTTAATTTAACCAACTCAACTTCCAGTTCATTATTTCATGAATTAATAATTTATCAAGTTTGCTTACTTGAATTCAATCCACTTTATTTTATTTTTTTCCAAGTTTGGGTTTTTATTCAACTCGATCCAAATTAAATCTCATTCCATTCAATTTCCAAATACTTTTATAAGTCATCAAACTTATTCACATCCCATAACAATTTAAAGAAATTCCAGAGTCTTTTAAACAATTACTCACATTTCAAAACTAACTTTGAAATTTATTATATTCTTTAATTCGCATTGCAAATACCATTTTGGCACTTTTATTTCATTTTATAAAACTCATTTATAAATTCACATTTACAATTTCATTCCATTAATGAATTTTAATTTCAAATATTCTCTGGAATTCTATTTCCAATTATAAATCATATTTACAATTTACATTAACAAATCCCATTTGTATATGAACTTTATTTCTTTATACTTTTCAATTCATATTTATAAATTTCATTTGTTAAATGAATTTATCTCCAAATCTTTGGTTATACCATTTTTTCTTATTCAATTTCATATAACAATGATAATAATTAAATATTATCACTTTCTGACAACCAAGCATCCATATACAATAATAATTTATGGAAAATGATTTCTTTTCTATACAAAAATAGTTTTGGGAAAAATTATTTCATTTACCCCATTAAAACAATATTGTGTCAGTTTATCTTGTTTAAGAGTTTAGAAACCCCTATCGATTACAGTTGGCTAGACTGCACCGACCAGAATCTATAAACAATCAACCGATAAGTCAACACAATACAAAACAAATTTTGTATTCACTAACAACTACATGCTCATATCTATTTTTACACTCACACTCATTCTAGAGTACTACTGACTCTATCTCTAATGAGTAACACCCAACAGAGCCAGGGTTGTCGCTTAACCGGCTGCTCTGATACCACTTGTAACGGTTGCGACTTTTCGACGCTCGAAAGTCGACATTAATACGTCCACTGTATCAAATGCCGCGCAATCGAAAGCCGGATAACCGAACCATTAGGGTTAAAAAGAAGGGGTAGAAGAAGACAGAAGAAAACATAAAGGAGAAGAAACAGAAACAGAACAATATCAGAATCTCACATTCGCAGCGGAACAATATATAATAGATAATCACTAATCTTTTAAACAAAGAACTATATCAGTTTATACATACATCAATCAGAGTCAATATACAACTCAATACAACAATGGACAGTTATATAACTTGTCCTCATATAGAATACACAGCGGAATAAAATAAACAAGTACGGTAGTACGCTTCGCCATCCAGCTCATCTCCAAAGCTCCAGAATATCCAGAATATCCTGATAACATAACTCTAGACTGCCCGTGTGGAAAATTATGGGCACCCAGAGTTTAGAAAGGGAACAATAAACTCCGAGTCAGTCATGGTGACTGGTGTGAGATCATAAAACAGTTATTTTCACAAAGAAAATAAAACAATTTCGCAATGCTTTTGGAAAATGAAATTACCATAAGGCCTCCCGCCACACACACAATGCAAACACAGAATTGGAGGATATTTCTCCTTATGATAGTCAAAAATGCTTATTACGCAAAATCAGTTGATATAATTATTAATGTCTAGTGTGGAAAACATTTCGAAAGTATAATATCAATCTTAGCCAACATACAACCATTATTGTATGCCTACTATAGCTACCATCTAAACAGTGGTGACCACCATAAGTAAATGGCAGGTTCTACAACTAAAACCATACAGGGTTCGTATTGTTTCTTTGAATTTCCAACAAATGGTTAGGCTAAGGAACTTCCTTACACCGAAATAGAAACGTCTCTGGAAAGACGCCCCGAGAACCTAACCGGATCTCTGCAAACACACGGCCGACGTTACCTCACGCTTTAACCAAGCTGTAACTAGGTAACTAACACATGAGCTATGCCATCCCCCGGTCATCACCGACCTTTATCCGAGGCATGGTTTTAAATCTCCTATATATCGCCCGAGATCTCCTCCGAGATCTCCTTTTGACACTTAAACGAGACGAGACATCAAATCTCCTCCATATCTCCCTCGACACTCATCTCGTCCGAGATATTCAAATCTCACCCGAAATATGGATCAAAATCTCAATCCGAGATCTCATTCGAAATTATACATTTTTCTTATTTTCCATAATATTTTTTATTTTCATATTGATTCAAAAGAAACTACTCAATCCAATTATAAATTACCAACTTCTTGAACATATTCTTTACTTTTTATCTTAATGATTTATAACGAAAGGTTTCACTTCTTTATTATGTCCAAATAAAAGTATATTATTCAATCATTACCAAATCAATTAAGCTAATCAAGCTATTTCTCTTCTAAAAGTATTCCTTTTTCCATGTAAATCAAGTATGTTACCGTTTTTATTTTAGTAAGAAAGTTATAAACCGTTAGATAAATTTTTGACACATCAATTTTAGACACATAAGTACATCCGAGATATTCCCGAGATGCATTATAAGACCCGAGATGTCAATCCAAGATGTACCCTCGATATGTACTCATCTCGTCCGAGATCTCCCTCGATACGAGATAACTTGTGTAAAAATTGCGAGACGAAACGTGACCGAAATCCGATATTTAAAACCTTGATCCGAGGATCCTCAATCACAAAGCAACAACCACAAAGTATAATAACTGTGCAGCATCAACATAGGTAAAATATCTGGGCTCCATACCATGATATCACCTTTTATCCAGAAGAAAATGACATACCCTAGGGGCTCTACCCCTAAAAACCTTTGCCGCAACATTCCTGTTTCGACCATTACCGGGTTGTGAGGCTCGACGAAGTCCCGTCCACAAAGCCATGCTTTTTCACAAAGCCATGCTTTGATCAACAAATGATCAACAGCAATTCGTATGCCACATTACCAAATTGGGAATGTATCACTAGTAACCATCAACTACATAACCTCTGAGCTCGTACGTCTCAGAGAAGGGTGTTAAGCTAAGAGAATAAATTCTCCACCACCAACAGAAATGTATTTGATAGAAACCAGCTTTACATCTCAAAGTGTAACGTCAGACACACATCCATACAAGTCCGTTCCGGGAAGGCACTTCCAAAGAAGCCCTTGCAATCCGGATATTCACTAATCACGTCCGGACTTCCCATCACAAGAAGAGTGATATAAATCTCTATACTGGAGCAACTCGGTGCAGAGACATTCGACAGGTTGTCCTTTCATTTTCGAAAATATCCGGTCTTCACCACCGGTCTTCAATACGATCCATATCGTCGTATCACTAATTCAGAATGGGTTATATGACACAAAGGTCTTTTCCCGGCTAACCCGAATAGTGAGCGTTTGTTTTAAAAAAAACAAATCAAGTGCCATTTCAAAGGCAAATATTGATAGTAGGTTATTTAACTATCAAACAAACATCCAATTTAAATAATTTTTCCCAAATTATTTATTTCAAAATATCTTCACAAGATATTATTTTTCCCACACTTCAACATTTGAAAACCAATTTCAAATCACTTTTCACACTTCATCACAAAATAGTCCATTTAAACCAATTAAATAAATCCTTATCGATTTATTTCAAATTTACATCCCAAATCTATAAATTTATTTCCACACTTTAAAAATAAATCAGTGTTTATATTTAAAACAAATTTCCCTTTCCTTTATAAATTCTATTTCGAATTTACATTCCCAAATATTCACTTTTTATACGATTTTCAAATCGAATTTCTCAAATATTAACTTTCAAATTGATTTCTAAATTTATTTCAAACCCCAAATCAAATTCCAAATTGATTTTTGAATTTACTTCAACACCGAATCAAATTTCAAATTGATTCTAATTTTAATCCCAAATACCAAATCATTTTTACAAATCGATTTCCAAACTTATTCTCAACACAAAAATCAATTTTCATTCAAACACCAAATAAAATTTTCATATCGATTTCCCAAAGATTTATTTTCAAATACCAAATCAATTACAAATTGGATTTCAAACAAATTTATCACTTTTGAAAATAAATTCCTTTATCTCTTCCAAACCATTTAAAATTCCATTTTAAATCAATTTTCCAACTTTCGAATAATATTATTCAAAAATCCATTTATAAAAATTCTTTCCCATATTTTGGAAATAATTCGATAAGATTACAAAAATCAACTTTACGCTTTTAAAAATCCTTCTTTTAAATTCAACCAATTCTTTCAAAAGAATTTATTTAAAGTTTCAATTTAAATTTTCAAAAATCCAATTTCATTTATTTCTGGTATCCCACGATACCAAAAATACATTTGACTAAATTATAGCCTTCAACACATTCAATCACAGATATAATCATACACAGATTATAAATAATCAATCACACAACATATGAAACCAATTCAAATGTTTTGAGGAATCCTGTTGGATCCCTCCAACCTGTTTCCCTACATCCACAGATGTTAGCACAATACCAATTCCACTTCGAGGTGGAATATCGCGGTATATGGGATTTATAAAATATCATCCGCTATTATGCGGCGCAATAGGGTCTCATCCGCTATATAATGCGGGAAATCAACAACTCCAATATATACATATTCCAATATACATATTGCTATATAAATAGATATATCCTACTATATCTAATATCACAACCAAACAGCAATCAATAACTGCAATCCAAATTTTCAATTTGAGTGAGAAGATCTCACCTTTATTTTATTTTGCAATCCATTTTCATTCTCGGCTTGATTCCTTTGCAATTTTAACCTTGTATAAACAATTTATACAATTTATTAATATTCGAAATAGTCGAATAATCAATTTCTTTTTAAAAAATTTATTTCATCTAATCAATTTAATTTAAACCAAATTTTCTTTTGAAACTATACATATACAATTAGAGAGTTAATAGATTCAAAATCTAAATCATATATAAACCTTTCAACATTTAAAATTTGTATATATCTTTTTTTTCTAACTACATATATATATATACTTCTTCTCTGCAAAAATCAAAGCAGTGTTTTTTTTTAAATCTATCTGTAAAAATTTCTCTGTTTAACTTACAATTAAAAATAGGCAGGTATAAATATATCAACATTTATCTTAAATATCTGTATATGTATGAACACTTTATTTACCCAGTTAAAATCAAAACAAAGGAAATCGCAATACCTCACTGTTCCCACGATCGAGCATGAACCATAATCGCGTCTGACTGCATCACGACTCCTCGATCTTCCTTCACGTCGCCAGAGGTCGCAACTGATGTCGCTCTCCTCTCCGCTCGCGCCTCCTAAACCCTGATTTGCCGACCCAATAAATTCACTTCGCGAATTCCACCGTGGCTCCTCCTTGTCACCATCGAGCTCGACGATGAAACCCTCACTCCCAGCTTGATCTTTCGCCACTCGAGTTGCATAACAGTCGCTGCTGCTCGATCCACGAATTCGAGAACTCCCCAAAACCATCGCGCGCGTCACCGCGATTCTACAGTGCCGAGTCGTCGAACTCCCCTTGATGTCGCGAAGGAAATCGAACAGCGATGTCGATTTCGGTTCGACAAATACTCTGATGATTTAACAATTCGATTTGGGCATACGGGTTTCGTTCGTTACTGGTTGAGGAGTATAAGAGAAAGAGGGGTGTTCAGCCATTATTTGATTTTTTAAACGAGACCATATTCTTTGAACGAGAGATATAAATTTTTCTTTCTTTGCGTTTAACAATGAGATGAAGGGGACAAGAGAAGACGTTAGCCTGCTCGAGTTAACAGGCTACAGTGTTTGAATTTAATAAAAATACGGCTGATGTGAAATAATATCAACGGCAGTTGACTAATTTTTCAATTCAAATTCAAATTCAAATCGTCACGAATTTGCAACTCAAAATCTCGATATCCTATCGAGACGTGCCGCTAGGCGTTCGTAATATTATATGCCTATTCCGAACACAATGGAAAAGGTTCCGAGTCCAAATTCGATCGTATGGAGAAGATAGCTTTTTGGACCAGTTATAATATTAAAATTTCGATTTAATTTCAGCGCGTTTGCTTATCGTACGCTCACACAATAACTCCAATCATTACAAAAATTGAAATCCGATAATAATACAATATTACGGATCCAATGGAACTGGTTTTGTCGAATTCCGAGACTGTGCCTTAGAAAGCCATTTTTAAATTCAATTTAAACGATAGAATTTCAAAACTGAATAAAGCAGTTCCAAATTCAATTCTGAAGCTTCCAATACCTTCAGAATTATCAATATAAATTTTCTAAGCCTTTAAAATATTTTTACTCAGCTTAAAACTGAAGATTCAAATTTTTACCCAGATTTAACAATTAAATTCAATAATTAAATTGCCAAATTCATTCTGATATTTGAATTTCAAATTAAACTATCATTCAAATATTTAAACTCAATTAAATATTCACATTTCAAATGTCAAAAATTCAGGGTCGTTATAGTTACTACTTCTAAGATCGAATAAGTATGCCACAACGCTTATAGTCACTAATGCTAAGACCAAACAGTTACGCCACAATGCTTATACTCACTACTGATAAGACCAAATAGTTAGGCCACAATGTGTATAGTCATCACTACTAAGACCAAATGTTTGTAAGATTATGAACGTAGGACCCAAAAAAGTCCACGAAATCACAACAAGATAAAGCTATTAACAGTCTCAAAAGATAGTGTCGAGTGCGTAATTGCCATCAACAACACTTTAGGTACACCACAACAAGATCGATACCTGGGTAGGTTACATAAGTCCATACCCTAGGTAGGTCACATAAGACCATACTTTTTGTGTGTCACAATAAGTCAACACCAAACAAATCGTATATTACTCTAAGGTCAAAATCATAGAGTACGGACTTACTCCGTATGTAACGTATGGAATCGCCATGCACGGCTGCAGTCATCACAGCTTAAAAACTCCCCGGATGACTCTATTAAAAACCCATACTAACCCAAATCACCTTACAAATGACATGCATGACCTCAATGTCATAATACTCTTGCAGTATACCTCCCGGTCTACCTCAAAATCTACGGTTTTGGAATACGTGTCGGGATGGATCCCACGTGGTCCTCAAAATTAAATTACTCCAAAACCAACCAAAATTTCACAAGTTGTAGCCCTTGAAATATGGTGAGCAATGGTCCAAACCTCACCTCAATCCAACTTCATATCTAAAAGTTATCGCGTTTTGAAGTTTACACAATACATACTAGGTTAGTCGACTGAAGGGCTATTCAGTCGACTGAACTAGGGCCTAGATGGACTTTTTTCTCTCGACTAGTTGACTGAATGGACCAGATCAGTTGACTGAAACTGAGAGCTTCTAGCCTACGAGCCTGGACAGGGAGTAGATTCCTCGAACGATCGCCAATTTGCATGTCGTTTCCTCCGATGCTTCGCGCGATGAGTCACCTTGCTACTAGAGCCTGCCTCCATTCCATTGGACACCTACCATGATTCATTTTTTGACATTTTGGAAGTGTCTTCTTAAGTATATGAAAATCATTTTCGGTACCAAAATCCACTCTTTCCATGGGTAGAGAACAACGAACAATTATAGCGACCTGGCTTCCTCTAACACGCCAAAACGGTATACCCGACCTCCTTGCCTTATGCGTAGCTTATACATGTGTCGATACACCGATTTGTGCACACCTTTGCACACATGTACACACAAGCACACAACAAAACACAAATCACATTTCAGACTTTATCGGGATGATTGCTCGGTCTGGTATAATCTCTCGCAACTTAGCGCACACGATAGTCGCTATAGCTACGTGAAACGCCCGCAATGGACTTGTAATCAATTATATTTCTGTATAATCAAACAATTGCAAACATACAAAACAACCAAACACAAGACAATTATACCTACAATACAATATTGATTTTAATTGTCGCTTAGCTCCAAATGCACGTATACATATACCCGCTCGTGCATGTATACACACACGTACATTCAAGTGAGCAAATCAACCATTTTATAAATACTAATTGAACTTCATTTGTTATCTTATAAAACATCCTATTATTTTATAAAATACTTCTTTGCTTATAAAAACTATTCTTCCACTTAACTAATGTTTATAAATGCCAATTTAGCTTCATTAACCTCTCTCTCTCTCTTAGGTTATATTACTTAATATCATTTAATTAACCTAAAATCAAATTCTTAAGTTACTAGCTATTTTCAAAAATAGTCATTAAGGGCTTAAAAAATTAACGAGTTAATATAATCATGTCTATAACACAAATATAAGCCTAAATCAACTCAATAATCTCCGGATCACTTCATAAAATTCTATAATCATCAATAATCAAATATATGAAGTATAACACATAAAGTAGTAAGAATAATCGTTTCATTTACAAAATCAAGAAAATGCAAACCATTCCATTTGAGATCCTCAAACCTAGCTCCCTTGAATCTCAGGCGTTCTCACAATCCATCGTTATTGGCCTCCAAACTCTCAGTGAAGGTTCTCCTTTGTCTAACTAGAACCAAGATGATTTTTCCTGGATTTTACGAATTTTATTTGAGTGCAAAGATGAAGCTTTTAGGCTTTGGAGCTATGGAAATTTTAGGTTTGAGGAGAATGAGAATTGAATATGGAATGGAATGAGGAGGAAAATGAAATAGCATAGCCCAGAGTAGGCTAAGTACCCATCTCAAGTTCATTTAGCCCAATCACACTATTACCCCTCAAACGACCATTTTGCGCTCAAACACACTTTTTCAAAACACATCGAAGCTTATACTTATTCAAATTCTTGATGCCATTCTGGACTCAATGGAAAAGTTTTCGGGACCTAATTTCATCGTATGCAAAAGTTAGCTTCTTGGATCGATTAATAAATCGAACGCGGGCTACCAGCTAAAAATCCTTCATTGAAATATATCGATGCTTATACTCATTTTGATTCGCAACATCGATCCGAACTCAACGGAAGTGGTCTCAAGTCCTAATTCGACCGTGTGTGAGAAGTCATATTTTAGACTTCTAATTGAATAACGACTTAATATTTAAATTAACTATTTAAATATATTATCGTTAAATATGCGGGTTGTTACAGTAACTCTTAACAAAATTTTCAATCTTTGTATTTTACGTGCTTTGGTAGGAATAAAGATATTATTTGAACTTTCTTATTCCGTTGATCTTCTTGTCCAACATTGGTATCTTTGATGTAATTTCACGCATGTTTGTTTTACTTGTTTCATTTCTTCCTCCATCGTCACAATAGAATTTTCCAATAAGTAAGTGTTCTAACATACATCTTGTTCTAGTGTCATAAATTTTAAATGAGGTATATATGTTACCTTTTCATTCTTCCATAATTTCACTCGTGCAATCTTTGACCCATCCAATTTCTTTGTATGTTTCCCAAATTCTTGCATGTCATTTCAAAAAACATCGATTGAAAAATAAGTTTGTTCAAAATAGAAATTATATAAGCTTTGCTCACTTCTTAGTTTTCATGGTCACAAAATTCACCGCTTTCCACTTCGACTCGCTCTTTGATCATTTCTATTTTTATTTTATTTAACATTCCCCATTTCCATTTTTTCTTATATTTTAAATCTTTTTTAAGCTCATGAATTTCATCTCCTTGATTCATGTCGTTTTCATTTTCATCTCCTTTGCTTTCATACGTTTCATCATTTGTGTCACCTTCGCTTACTTTATTATCTTCATCTTCTTCATTTTCGTCTTCTATATGTTTTTCTTCCTCTTTTGCTTTCTCCATCGTTTTATTTCTTTTTCCACCTTTTCAATGTTTACTACTTTGGTAGCCTCCCTTCTCACCTCATCAATTTTTGTATGCTCTTCAACTTCGATCCTTGGTAGATCTTTGTCATTAATTTCCTTAATTTTCTCTTCTATTACTTCTCTGGCCTTTGGTAGCTTTTCTGCAATTTTCTCCTCCATATCATTCTTAATTTTTCACTTTCTCTTCCTTTGCAGCATTCTCTCTCAGTTTGTAGTTTTTCTTTTCGTCTTCCTCATCGACTAACATATTTTCTTCAACATGTTGCATTTCGTTCTTGTTAGCTTCCATATTCAAGTACCATTTCTTTTCATCTTTAATTTCAGCTACTTTGAATGCCCATAAAAGTGTAGAATCTTCTTTATCTTCTTTAACGAAGTTAGATCTTTCATGAAGTTTAACGAAAGTTGATCTACATTCCAGAAGCAAAAAGTCCAAATTTATCACAGTTTTAACATTTTATTTGAAATTTATCATACCTTAGTTTTCCATTTTGATTTGTATTTCTTCCTCTTTCTCGATCTCTTATAGCATACATATTTTGGTTTTTGTTTTCTTTATTGACAAATTTGTGGATGCCTCTACCATAGTTTTGGCCACTACCTCTTCCGCTTTGACTCCGTCTTCCTCCATTTTTAAATGTCCCATTTTTTCGCAAGGTGAGTTTTGTTTGAAAAACTTGCTCCAATGACTCTTCTTTAACTTTTTTCTTCAATTTTTCTTCATAGGCTTGAAATAAACATATGAGTTGATCAACAATCATGGATCCTAGACCTTTAGATTTTTCAATTGCTACAACCGTGTAATCAAATTTGAATCTAAAGATCGTAGAATTTTCTCAACAGCTCTAGAGTCTTCCATTTTTTCTCCATATCTTTTCATTGATTTGCAATAGATAAAACTTGAGAAATATAATCATCAATTGATTCTGATGATTTGATATGTAAAGATTCAAACTCACATCGCATAGTTTATAGTTTAATTCTTCACTTTGTCAATTCCCTTAAAATCATTCTTCAAAATCTCCCATGCTTCCTTACTAGTTTATGTATTAGCTATCTTCTCGAACATAGCATCATCTAAACCTTGGTAAATGAGCATAAGAACCTTCCGATCCTTCTTCTTCAAATTATCCCTTTCAATTTGGGTGGAAATATCGATGGTTTCTTCATACCCATTTTCTACGATATCCCACACATCTTGCGATGCAAGTGACGCCTTCATGCAAATGCTTCAGTTATCATAATTCTCCTTCTTTAATAAAAAAAAGTTGTTTCGTTTGCTATTTTCCTTGATTAGCAACCTGGCTTTGATACCAATATTGGGAAATTTCTATTAGAAGAAGAAGGAAAAGTAACTGCTAATTTGTAAATGGAGATTGAGAGATGAATATTTTATAAAGGACGAAATAAGCTTTATTTTTCTTTGAACTTTTCTTTTTTTGGATTCAAAAGATGGGAGAAAACATTCTTATTTATAGTGTAGTATATTCTCTATACTTTTCTTCAATCCACTTGATAAATTTATATTCTAGAATTCTCCAAATTATATATTAGTTAACTCCAGATTTTACTCTATGCTTAATTTGGCCTTTGCATAAATACAAAGATTAAAATTGTCAATATAATCAACGTTTCCTAAAAACCAAGTTCATTTTCAAAAAATTAAACATGCATAATCATTGTGTAGAGTTAGTCAGTAATACGATAGGGCTATCTCATAGGGCTATCTCAACATTGCTCATCGTTGGTAATTTTTGACTCAATCCCATTGTGAGATGGACATAAGACTATCTTATATGAAACATCTATATGACTGCATACATGGATTGTTAAATGATTAATCCCTTTGCTTATTTCACGTTTAATGAGAAATCAATCAAAGATTACAAATTTGCAACAATGGTACACTATTCTTGACATGCAGTTATTAGAACAAAATAATTTACATAACAACCTCTTTCTCTTCTTTCTTTCCTTTTTTCTAAATTGTTTTTTGAAAAAGAATGAAAGAAATATGTGGTACCTAACTTTTCCATGATGTTGCTTGCATGCATACCTCAAATCGAAAAAAGTTATATTTGAAAGCATTGTTTTGAGGACCGGACTCGATCATGGTCGAACCGTGGTTAACCGTAGACCATGAGCCATGGCAGTTCAAAGGTGCTTTCAACCTCGCACATGCTTCAACCGGAAGTTTGACCTCTCAACAGCGAATTGAACCCTTTAGTCTGACCGCATTGAACCTCCTTCTTCTCCAGAAAATTACATTGTAGTAGGCATGTCAATGATACCTGAAAAATCCGAAATCAATCTGAATCGCTATCCGAAAATATGAATATTATCCGATATCTGAAAAGCAGATGTAGACATTCGATATTCGAACAAAATTTTGGGTGCGGATGCGAATATAAGTGTATCCATATCCGAAAATATCTGTCCGATCCGAAATTAAATACATTTATAATAATTATTATTTTAAATATATGCGATTGTGATTAAAATTTATTACCTATTTCAAAATTTTAAAGAAATTTCCAACAACCATTTGATTCCATATGCACGACCTACTTATGTTTACATACTAATACCCTACTTATATTCACTTTTTAACATAACTGCTTCTCGTTCCATTCACACATCCGTGCAACAAAAAATGGAAAAACCCTAAATTGATCGATCACACAACCTAAAGACGCCTCGGCTCTGCCTCCAAACCCCACATCTCAGCTTCGTGTATCCATTCGCCTTTGTCCTACCAATCACGCAAGGCAAGGATATTAATCGACGATCGACCTACACGAATCGTGTAAGCCATCATTATGCTTTTGTTTTACATTTGGATCTCGATTTTTATTTTGACAATCCGATAATTATTTTTTCGTTTTCATTGACTATTCAGGTGCTTGTTATAGGTGTGTGTTACACTAATCGCATAAGCTAATACTTCTTCTATACATTCGCGTAAGCCAATCAAGTAAGCTAATAATTATTTTGCTTGAATTTTTAGCGTAATGATATTTTGGGTTTAATTCATGTGCTTATTACAAGTCTTGTATTTTCCTTTTTAGCCCATTCAAATTTAATTCATATGATTATTCGAGTACGTTTTGGGTTTATTTTACACATGAGTATCTTTGAACATACACATCTTTTACTTGAATTTCATCTTTGTATAACTAATTTTTCATATATATTTCATTTATTGCTTTCAGTAAACTATAAATTGTTTTATTACGTTCATGTCATTATGTACTATTTTTACATTCGTCATTGTGTGATTGTATTTACAATAGGCTAAATTGCAGTTTGTGTGACCACTTATTCAATTTCAGTTACCTTTCCTTTCCATCTACACTTTCGGTTGATGTAGTTAAGGACTATTGAGATACAAGGCATTATTAATTGTTGTCACTTTAGACTGTATATAATCACTTTAACAATAAATTAAAAGTCAAGATATTTGATCCATATTAATCTAGAATCTATTTTTTGTACAAATAGATTGATTACAATTTATTACCGAAACTAGATCCTCATTATCTTCAGATATAGTAGAGTACTTAAGTAGTATTAAGGAGTAGTTAGCATTGGACATCTGTTATTTTAGAAAGCTAACCATTTAATGCTATGTTTAAAAAAAATTCATTTAATAGGCAAAGATACAGAGCTCGTAGATGAAGCATCAGCTCCACTATAGATGGATCACACATCATTTTTCGGATGTGGATATTTTTGGATATCCGAAAAAAATCCACGGATGAAAATATGGATGTTAATTATTAGAAGTCTGTGGATATCAGATGTGGGTTCAGATAGGGATTTAAATTTTCGGATGCAGATGTGGAAATAGTCATATCCACATCCGTTTGCATCTGTTGACAGGCCTACATTGCAGCAGCCTATATTGCCCTAAAATTCAAAGGCCTAGATAACAATCCTGTTAAATTTAGGTGATTCAAATATTTGCCAAAGAAGAAAAGAATTTAGCTAATTGATCTTATCAATCAATTAGGTTATAAGTAGAAAGAAAAAGAGGAAAGTTATATGTGATTGCTTTTGGAGAAAAGAAACTAATTAATTAGCTAATCAATTAATCAGTCAAATGATTTGTTATATGAAGAAAGAAAAGACTGCTGATGGAGATTGATTCAAGTAAGAAAAATTATGGAAACTAAGATCACCATTATCCATTTGCATACAAATCAAATCATGGATATTTGAAAAGATTTCAAGATAATTAGACAATTAACCTTTTCTTAATCTCCAAGTAACTCCTTCATTAAGTCTATTTAAATGAAGGAAGTGCATATTCATATTTTTGAGTGTACGAGAGCATCCACCATTATCTTCTTCTTCAGTGAACCCTAATTTCTGTAGTCAAATCAATTAGAGGTTTTGAGCATAAACAAGTCTTTGGAGAAATTGATTATTCAATTTGTAATTATAGTTGATAATTAATCGACAAGTAAGATCCTTTTGGTCTATGCATAAACCTAACTATTTCATAATGGTTTGGCATTAGTGCAAATTATTTAAAATTTTGTACAACAGATTGGTATCAGAGCGAGCTGTCTTGTTCTAGATTAGTTATCAATGACAAATTATTTTAGTAGTGGTATGAAAAATTATGGTGTCATCAAATTTGCTAAAAATAGAGTTTTTAGGACATTGAAGGTGAAGACTAATGACGGTGTTCTTCAACAATAATTTCTTTCATTAGAGGAAGAGATAAAAGTCAAAAGCACCTAGAAGGTAGAAGAGATATGCATAGGTCCCACTTCATGGGTCCTAGAAGGAGTGTTTGCTATTATTGTAATAAGAAGGCATTTCATATGGGATTGTCCAGCTCTTAGGAAAAAGGAGGAAGCTTCATTTTTGGTAGCGGTAAGATTGGACAGATAGAAGCGGTAGTGATACATCATTATTTTCAGCCTGTATTTCGCCTTTAGATAGTACAAGTTGGGTGATTGATTGTGGAGCCTCTTTTCATATGATGCCAGATAGGAGCTGTTTTGTCAGTTATAAGAAGATTGACGGCAGAGCAGTTCATATAGGGAATGGCACATTTTGTCATGTTGTAGGTGTTGAAAGTGTGAGGATTAGAATGTTTGATGGTGTTGTTAGACCTATCATGGATGTTAGACATATTCCGAGGCTACATAGAAATTTGTTATCAGTTGGAGCTTTGAGTAGACTTGATATAAGGATAATAATTGATGGAGAGAATTTGAGAGTGGCAAAGGGTTCCTTGGCAGTGGTGAAAGGGGTGTGAGTTGATGATATATGTGTGCTTCATGGAGAGACAGTGAGTCGGTAGTTTCTACCGATTATAGTGTTCCAGATTATACTTAGTTATGTCATCTACATTTAGGCCATATCGATGAGGAGAGTCTTGAAGTATTAAAGAAGTGGAGGTTGATTGATGTTGTTTATCAGTTGAAGCCTAGTTCTTGTGGAGATTACTCTTTTAGAAAGAAGAAGCATGTCACATTTGATGTTGCGAGACCTAGATCTAAAGAGTTTCTAGAGTATGTTCATTCTTATGTGTGGGGACCCACCCCAATTGAATCTTTTGGTGTATCAGTTACTTCATCTTATTTGTGGATGATTTCTCACATAAGGTCCGAGTCTATTTCTTAAAGGCCAAAGACAAAATATTACCTAATTTTGTAAGTGAAAGACCTTGGTAGAGAAGCAGTCGAGGAAGCATTTGAAGGTTCTCAAAGTTTGAAATAGTAGTGAATTTATATCACAAGAATTCACTAACTATTGTGCGTCCGAGCATGTAGTTAGAGATTTTTCTATTTCTGTTCAGTCTCATTGTTATGGAGTGGTGAAGAGCATGTACTGGATATTATGGGAAAGAGCTATGAGCTTGAGAATGACTACTGGTTTAGAAGAGGGATTTTAGGCAGAAGTAACGTCTATGGCGGTATTTCTCATCAACCATATACCTTCTATTGCCATAGATATGAAGATCCCAGAAGAGATATGGAAAAGAAAGCCTATTGATTATTCATTCCTTAAAGTGTTTGGTTGTTCAGCTTATCTACATGATGAGACACATTATAAGTTGAAGGCTAGGGATAACAAGCACATTTTGTTAGGCTATAGAGAAGGAGTGAAGAGGTATAGGTCGTGGTGTAAAACAACTAGAAGAATTGTGACTAGAAGGCATGCGATATTTGATGAGAGGTCTTTGTTGAACGTGGAGCCTCTATCAAGTGATGACATTGGGAGGACGGAAAATTACCAAATACATTTGGAGTCATCGGATTGTTTTTGTATTTGGAGAGATATTGGTATTCCTAATGATACCATAGTTTATGATAATATTTTAGAGGTTCGGACTCTAGGTGGAGCTCAGTTGCAAGAAAGGCCCTTTTGGTTCAATTGACCCTATCTGTAAGCATATTTGTAGCGATGATTCTTTATCTTATGCTTTGAATGCTATGGAGCTTGTTGGTGAGTTTGCTGGTGTTGACTTAGGAAAGTCTAGCAAAATTATTTTGGAGGAGATTTGAGTAGATAATGTTGAGTATGTCCTCACTCAATTTAGAATGGAGAAAGTGAAGCGCGCTGTTAAATCTCCATTGGTCTCTCGAAGCTTAATATCTACATGTTCATCTCCTTCATCGGATATGTTGAAATTTTTTGGTAATTTCTCGTATGCATTTTGTATGTTGATGTGCATACTATTTTCTTATGCTTGGGAAATATTTGGAAGCTCCATTTGGGTAATAATGCCCAAACTAGTTCACGTTGACCTTGACGGCGTAGACCCAACAATTTGTTGAGACGTGATGATGAAGAGAGATTATTATATTTGAATCAAGGTGGAGTGTTAAATTTGGGTGATTCAAATATTTGCTAAAGAAGAAAAGAATCTAGCTAATTGATCTTATCAATCAATTAGGTTATAGATGGAAAGAAAAAGAGGAAAATTATGTGTGATTCATTTTGGAGACATGAAACTAATTAATTAGCTAATCATTTAATTAGTCAAACGATTTGTTATATGAAGAAAGAAAAAGATTGCTGATGGAGATTTATTCAAGCAATGAAAATTTTGGAAACAAAGATCATCATTCTACATATGCATACAAATAAAATTATGAATATTTGGAAAGATTTCAAGATAATGGGACAATTAACCTTTTCTTAATCTCCAAGTAACTCCTCATTGTCTATTTAAATGAAGGTCGTCTTCACTTTTGTGAGTATAAGAGAGCATCCCTCATTATCCAGTTCATTAGTAAACCCTAATTTCTATAGTCAAATCAATTAGAGGTTTTGAGCGCAAATAAGTCTTTGGAGAAATTGATTATTTAATTTGTAATTATAATTGATAATTAATCGACAAGCTAGATCCTTTTGGTTGCTTCCACGCATAAGGCTAACTATTTCACAATGGTTTGACATTAGTGAAAATTAATTAAAATTTTGCGCAACAAACCCTTCAAATTGATAGGCAAAAACACATCGGTAAGCGCCATTAATAGCAAAAAACTTTATGTGCCACTACTTATAGATATCAAAATATAATTTTCTGAATATTGTTTATGAATAATTGGACTTTTTGTTTGATGCTTACTATTTTGAAGTTAGATGAACGTGATATGGGTTTGCTGAACTATAGTTTGTATTTAATGTTAAGATGATACATCCATAGTGTAATTATTAATTGTAGTTGGGTAATCCCATGTTAACAAAATATTAACAAAGTGAGATGCTGGTATAATTCCGGAGATGAATGCCAGTTACATACATGGTTAGACTTTATCATTTATATTCACTCAAGTCATTGTTTTTATGAATTTATGTAAATGTTGTTATAAATTACGTTTTTATAATACATGTGGTGATTACAAAGGGTAAAAGAGTGCATGGTTCTTACGATTCGGCCAGTCAGACCATTGAAATCTTGAATCTTGGGTCGTCATGGTTCGACTTACGGTTCGATTTTCAAAACTATGTTTGAAAGAAATAGATTAACCAAACATATTTACTATAACTTCATCTATATATTATACATCACTTAAGAAGAACAAATAAGGATTCAACAGATTCACTATCCATTTGTTCCAACTAAATTAAACGAACAAGATATCGATGCTATTAATTTAGAACTAACATCATTTTCACATAGAACGAGAGTGCTATAAACCAATAGCATGCAACTTTACTAATTTTTACTCACTTAGCTTACAGGACTCCAGAGCTGAGCTTGAAGTTAATTATGGAGGTCCCTAAAAGAATTTTAGTGGTATGTAATTAAAAAATGGTTGTCAGACATTGAATTTTAGAGGAGAAGAGAGAATATGATGAATAATTAATTTTATTGCAATTTTTCTCTCTGATTCTACAAGCTCTTTGTACATGATTATATATAGATTAATTCTATTAGTCATTTCTTATTTCCTTAGTTATAATTCTACTGGCCATTGCTTATTTTCTAAATAATAATTCTGCTAGCCATTGCTTATTTCCTAAATTATAATTGCCTAATTACACCATAATTATAATAAAGTACCAAGTATAGCTAACAGCTGCATAATGGATGCTAGCCTTTTATTTGTTTCCTGTTTTTAGCCTAGATGAAATATTCTGAGACTATCATTCCTATTTCTAAACACTCCCCCTCAAGTTGGGTTTGAATAAATTTATAGAACCATACTAGTCAAATGGTTCAGATGGCTGGCCTTATCGAGTGCTTTTGTGAAAATATCTGCCAGTTGTTCTTTGCTTTTGAAAAATGGAGTTTCTATTTCCCCCGATTACACTTTTTCTCGAACAAAGTGACAATCTACCTCTACATGTTTTGTCCTTTCTTGGGAGATAGGATTGGATGCAATATGATGTGCAACTTAATTATTACAGTACATTTGCATTGTTTTTGTGTGCTCTATCTTCATGTCACTAAGTAATTGCTTAATCCAGACAAGCTCACTTGTTGTGGATGCCATGGCTCAATATTCTGCTTCTGCACTTGATCTAGCTACAATATTCTGCTTTTTACTTTTCCAAGTGACTAAGTTACCACCTACAAACATACAAAACCAAGTGGTTGATTTTCTGTCATAGCTTCCAGGCCAATCTGCATCAGAAAAACCAACCACATCATTAGAATTGTTTTTCTTCATCTGAATTCCTTGACCTAAAGTGCCTTTAAGATATCTCAATATCCTTTCATTTGCACTCAAGTTGCTGGTACGTGGAGCATGCATAAATTGACTTATGACACTAACTACAAAGGCAATATCATGTCTGGTTACTGTAAGGTAAATTAATTTGCCTACCATCCTTTATATTGTCTTATGTCAGATAATGACTCACCATCTTCAACTCAAAATTTTAAATTCGTCTCCATAGGAGCATTAGATAGTTTTTCTTCCAATTTACCAGTCTCTTTTAACATACCAAGGACATATTTTCTTTGGGATAGAAATAATCCTTTACTTGAGTGGGCTATTTCTATTCCAAGAAAATATGAAAGTTTTCAAAGGTCATTAATGTCAAATTCCATTTTTAAATATTGTCTAACACTTTTATTCTCCTCATTATTATTTCTAGTGACGATAATGTCATCAACATAAACCAGAATAATAGTAGTGGTATTTTGTAAGTGTTTGATGAACATAAAGGAATCGGCGGTACTTTAAAAAAAATCTTTAAAAGTGAAAAGAATAGCTTGGCATACCATGCTCTTGGAGATTGCTTTAGACCATAGATCACCTTTTTTATTTACACAACAGTGATGAGTTCGTCTCACTTTTGTAGCCGGAGGAAGAGTCATATAGACTTCCTCTTCTAAATTTCCTTGAAGGAATGCATTTTTTACATCCATTTAAAACAAATTTCATCCCATGTTGGTGGCTGTTGACAGCGAAATTCTTACCATATTCATTTTTGCTACTGGTGCAAAAGTCTTTTGGTAGTCAGTACCATACATTTAGGTAACTCCCTTAGCTACTAACCTAGCTTTGTACATTTCAATAACTCCATCACTATTGTATTTGATTTTGTATACACATTTGCAACCTATAAGTTTTTTGTTTTTTGGTAAATTAATAATAATTTTTCACATCTTTTGTAAGAAACTTTATTGTACCAAAACCATGAATTTGGACTTTATCTCCATTAGCAATCTTTACATGTAGAGGGTCTTTATTTTGTGTAATATTGGTAAATTTATTTTTGTCCCATTTCATGTGATCGGAAGCACCTGAGTCAATTATCCATCTATCTATATTTTGAAGTATTTTTTCAATTTCAAAATTGTTGTTGACTTTAGATGAATTAAAAATAGCATTAGAATGCACAAAACTTGAAGTTTATTGCTGCAACAAACTATTTAATTGAGTTAGCAGCTGATTCAGTTGTACCGTTTGAGTCATAGAAGATCTCGCTGAATTGCAGGTGTTATTAGTCCATTGAGCAGATTCAGATCCATCCCCTTCTACTTCCGCTGCGTTGCTAAAACCACCGAATTTTTTCTCCTTTTTTGCTCCACCCCAATTACCTTCTCTGCGGAATTTCTCTCTGATGAGTCGAAAGTAGGGAAGGAGGAACCAACAGTCACTGCGGTTATGCCTGCTTTCTTGCAGTTGTCACACTGCTCGGTGCTCGAAGCTCCCTTCCTTCTTATGGTGTCCCTGAAACTAGAGTTTGAGTGATTTACCTGAAATGCCTTGTTCTCTTGATTTTTCAACTATCGTGGGTTCTTGAGGGCCCACCGAGATTGCTGTTGCTCAATTCTTGCCACTACATCATCAAAACTTGGCAGCTCAGCCAATGCCAAGACTTGAGACCTGATCAATTCATAGCTTGGATCAAGAGCCCCTAGGTAGGCGAAGATTAATTCTTGTTCAGATCTTTTTTGGTTTTCAATTGGGGCTTTTGTTCATGAGATAGATATTGAGCTCTTTCCATTTTGACATAATTTTGGTCACTATTTCGTTATTACTTTAGATACTCTGTTTAATTTGGGAAAGCCCTTGTTTAAGGCTAAAGATATGACCAAAAAAATTTTGTTGGCCATACCTTCTTTTGGCTTTGTTCCAAACCTCCTGTGATGTGCTGGAGTACATGACTACATTTGAAATTTGGGGTTCTATTGTGTCGATAAGCCATAACATGATTAATTGGTCGGTTGTCACCCATTCTTCTATTTTTGCTTTCTCTTCGGGATTTGGCTCATTTGCTCTGCTGCTTTTGGTTTCTCCTTTTGGCCAGTGACAAAGCTTAATTTTGCTATGCCGCCGAGACTAATTGATACTGATCTTAACCAAGGAATGTAATTTCTGTTGTCATTGAGTATGATATTTGTGAGTTTAATGTTGTCAGATTGAGACATGTTGAACTGATATCTGTAGCAATTGATGTTGCTGCGGAACTATTGAGTCGGAATTTGACCTGCTCTAATACCATATTGAATCTATTAAATAATAGTAAAGCGGAAGAATTTGAAGCTCTCTCATTAATTCTAGGAATTATCTCTATTCTCCTTAATTCTCTCAAATTAGATATTTTGTTTTCAAAATCCTATACTTTACAACTCTATTATTATTCTACTAAACTTTTCACACTATTTTACATTTAAATACCTACTTTTAAAAGAATATAAAATTATTTATAAATCTTTCACGATTCTCTTCCGAAATTTTACATTATAATCCACACATTTAAATTAATTACATAATCCAAAATTTAAACTAATCTATCAAAATAGTCAATTAACATATCATTATAAATTTATCATATATTGCATAATAAAATACACCTTTAGCAATAATTAAAATGTAAATTTTTTTTTAAAAATATTACCGTGAGCAACGCATGGGTTAGACACTAGTTTTAGAGGAGAAGAGAGAATATGATGAATAATTAATTTTATTGCAATTTTTTTCTTTGATTCTACAAGATCTTTGTATATGATTATATATAGCTTAATTCTACCAGCCGTTGCTTATTTCCTTAATTATAATTCTACTAGCCCTACTTATTTTTCACATTATGATTCTACTAGCCGTTACCTATTTCCTAAAATATAATTGTCTAATTACATCATAATTACAACAAAGTACCAAGTATAGCTAATAGCTGTACAATGGATGCTAGCATTTTATTTGTTTTCTGTTTTCAGCCAAGATGAAATTAGTGCAGATGCAAAATTTCAGGCCTAAGACATCAGTGGAGAAGTGACTTTACCGTCCAACCACATCTTCATGCAATTTTAGTTGCAAACAAATAATATAAAACTGAATGAAAAACTGGAGACCCAAGATCTTGCTCTATGGGCCTCGGATCAGTCCCATACCCGTACCACTGCTTTTCATCATTTGTTTCTATGTTTAGTTTCAAATACAGATTTTATAACAATGATAATATAACTCAAGATGTGTATTATCCGCCTGCATGCTTGAGTTATAAAGCTGGTATAAATTGTAATTTCTTCATAGCGTCAGGGTCATAAGAAAATGATAGTAATGCCACAACAATAAATTTGAAATGGATTGAAAGTTTGCACGCATGTATAGTTGACATGATAGATAGAGGAGCCCTACTTGCATGTGTTGTTGGCATGATAGATTGAAACTGAAGGCCCTCCCGTTGGATCATTTATCAGGTCATGGTCAAATCGTGGGACAAATTGCATTTCAACCAAGAAGTAAGAAAGAAGAAAAGCTTCACATATTTCATTCATGCATATTAGAATTAATTTAAAGATTAGATAATGGTAAATATTATTGTCAAGCAAGAGTACTTGATAGAGGCTAGAAATTATTTTTGATATTTCAAAACAATGTTGTTACGGGTTAGTAGAAGAAAAATATATATTATATACTTAGAAGCCTAAGAAGGGAAATGCAAAAGGAAGAGCAAAAGTACTACCAATTTTGATGCTAGTAGGGAGCATCCTACTCCAACTACAACTAAATAACCACTCGTCCAAACCATCTTTATTAAATATACGTACATGATAGTAATTTATTTAAAACTTAAACCAATAATGTGTGTTCTTCTTTTTAATATTTCCCCATCAAAGCCAGGCCTATACGACACCACATCTATCAAAAATATAGAAACATTTGGTTTTCTTACTTTCTTTCAAAACTTTTGGTTAAATGATATTATATAAAATATTTTAGTGACAAAACTTCTAGTTATAATGTTTTAGGAAGGCTTTGAGAGATGTCTTGTTGGATATTTTTGAAATGGGTTTGATTTTATGTTTCTTTAAAAGGAAGAAGAAAGAAAGAATGATGTTTAGTCTCACATCATACGTGGAATATATGCATGCTCCTGCATTTGTTTAAATATAAGATTTTTAATAGAACATGGGCTCATAGGCAATCAATTTTTTTTTTGATTGTACAGAGATGTCATGCATTTTAACACATGCATGTGCGTTCACCAATGTTGTGCGACCGAGTCGGGTTGGGTTTGGTTTCAAATCATATTTTTCTTCGAGCTGTTACAAAAAGGTTGGAGATTTGGTTATTACAACCTATGGGCACGACATTTGAAAGCATGCGGAAATTTTCTTCCCCTTCCACTTTTCATTTCAATCTCTACATTGCGTCATTAGTCTCTGGTATAACCGAGTGTTCTTGGCCGAATCAATGTAGTATAAATGAATTCAGATTCGTAGTTAAAGAGCTTCAATGGATCCTAAAATTAGATGTACACTTCCCATTATCATACTCAAACCGTAAAATTTTAAATAGTTTTTAGACAATATTATTTCAACCATGAAAGGTTCGAGAAACATCACATCGTACAAGTCAAGAATTGACACCAAGTCAATTTGCAGCGTTTTGACGGAGGCAATTTCACCCGCTAGAAAGAGAACTATAAAATTCATTCTGATCACCGTCAAACTATTCTACATACTAAAAGATGGCTTGGAGGAAATACTTGATGGAACTCCTACAGATGATGATGCGCTCAAGAGAAAACACACAAAGTGTAAAGTGATAGTTTTTTATACAGATAACACGTTCTGAATGCAATGTCAACTTCTGTCTATATATAATGCAAACCGAAGCCTGAAACCAGCAAAAGCACTCTGGACGTCAATGGAAAGAAAATATCGCATATCATAGGCATGTAACGAAAAATTCCTTATATGCGACTTTATGAATTTCAAAATGACCGACAATGAGTCAATTACTGGACAAATAAGTGAAATTATATATAATAAATCAATTAAGAGACACCAAGATTGAACTTCTTGAATCATTTGAAGTTGGAGTGATAGTATTTAGACGTTCTCATTCTTGGAATAATTATAAAAAAAATACAGCATGTAGAAGCGGACTATGATTGAAACGACCTGTATTTTTAACACTTTAAAAATACGAATTAAAATAAAAATTTTGGATAAAAATCCGAAGGAAATAAAATTTTGTGTTGTTAAATGTGAATTACAAGTTAAAATACAAAACTGAATTCTGAAATAACTTATTTGTAAATTAAATATGGATGTTAACTTGTATTGAATGTAAATAATGAATTGAATTTGAGTGTAAACCAAAAAGGTTATGATTGTAAACAATGAATAAATAAAATGGTAGATTTAATAGTGGAAGTTTATGTTATTGAAACTAATATAAATAAATGTAACTTAATATTACAGTTGATTGAAATCAGATAATAACTGAAACTGTAATTTGATAAAGATGTTAACGTGTAATTGAACGTAAGTAAAGATTTAAATTTGAATGTAACAAGTAATTGAAACGAATTGAATTTGATTGTAAACAACGAAATAAATAAAATGTTACATTTAATATTGAAGTTATAATATGGAAATCAACGTAAATGAATGTAATTTAATATTACTGTGAATTTAAATAAGATGATAGCTGAAGAAAATGAAAGTAAATGAATTATAAATTATTGATAATAATGTATAAGTAAATGGCTGATTCAATAATGAAAGTGTAAATCGAAATAAAAGAATTCAATTGGAATTAAATAACTTGAATTTGAATTACAATATAATTGAACGCTGAATCTAATGTAATCTTTTATACTGGATTTATAATGGAAAACTGCATTTTAAATGATTGTTAATTACTGTGAAATTAAAAATGAAATTTGTGAACAATTGAAATTTGATTTGAAAGTTAATAATTTAAAATTGGAAATTTTATATTGAAATTAGACTGTAGAAATAGCCATTTTTACAACTGTCTCGGATTTCGACGAAACCAGTTTCATCGGATCCGTAACAGTGAATTATTGTAAGGTTTCAATTTTCGTAGCAATCGGACTTGTCGTTTGGTCGTGCGAGCTTGAAACGCATAGAAATTTAACGTCGTTAATTAAAATAATCGACTTCAAAAAGCTATCTTCCACATACGATTGAATTAGGCCTTGGGACTAGTGCCATTGCGTCCGGAACGGGGGTAAAACCTTATAAACGCCTGGCGGCACGTCTCGATTGGAGTTCGGACGACTTTGGACCTACCTATATAAATACACACACAAACCAAGACAGTTTTACTGTCATTTTAATCCAGAAACCCTAATTCTATCTCATGGCCGCCACCTATTCAATGGCCAGAATCGCTCGAACTTCTTTCCTTAATATCTCTCAATCCGTTCAACGAAATCAAAAAATTCCAAAAGAAAAGTTGTAGATCTCGGCGAGCTCTTCAAATCCATACGGTTGATCTATGCTTTTACGTCACGGATTCGCCCAGATCTGACTTGGAAGCATGTACGGTTTTTCTTGGTTTGCGTGAAAACGGTGGCGAATGGGGTGGCAAAACTTGGCGCAGAGGTGGAGCAAGGAGAGGCGCACGCGATGGCATCCCCTGATCAACGTCCGGTCGCTCCTAGTTGCGTGCGTATGGAAGAAGGTGGCGCGTGATCGAGGGCATCGGTTTGAGCTACTAGGTGCGTGCTGTGTTCATTGGAAGGTGGGTACGTGCGTTGCCTGGAGGAAATTGCGTGAGTGATAGGATGACGTGGCATAGGAGGTAATGTGTTCTTTTTCTTAAATTTTTTTAATTGAAATTCTAATGCAATTATCGCTATATCTTTCGCATACGAACACCAATTCACGCGCGGTTTCTTTTGTTAGGATCGTATTGAAATTCTGGACCTGATGACGGTGGTTTGGACAAATTCTGAGACTGTCAAATTTTTGAGTTTAAATTGAATTTAACTTCAATTTAAATTCAATTTAAATTCAAAAGGTGAGTGTTTATACGCTCACAATTGACTAAAATAATTTTTTTTAGTTAAATTTGATATTATGAAGTGATATGAATTTTATTTGTCGTTGTTTGATAAAAATTTAATTGTCATATAGATTGTCATTTGAATTCACCGTTGAAAATTAAATGGACAGTCAAATTGAAATTAAAATTGAATTGCAATTAAATTACCTGACATTGATAACTATGAAATTGCCGTGAATTGTATTGTCTATTGGATGATTTATTTCGATGGATGCTATTGGTTGATATTTAAATGTTTGGATGTTTATTTGCTTATATGTATCCTGTTATACATACATATGACACTGTGATTGGTTTATGTGATATATATTCATCCCTGACATTTAATTGAAATAAATAATCACTCAGCCATAGGTTAGAAAATTATATATAGACACCGGGTTGGTTAAATTAAACGATTTTGAAAAAGTTGTTTTGAAATTATTTAAATGAATTGATTTTAAGAATAAAATCCAATTTATGGAAATTGAATTGTTTTGAATTGAAGCTCGAGATGTTGGAATTTAAACTTGGTAAATGAAATTGTTTAATTATTCGAAGTTTAGATTTTTAAGAAAAAGATTGAAATACGACGTAAATTTTCGAAAGTTGATTTGTTTTAAAAGATTGGACTTTTAATCGAACTCTGAATATTTCTAAGAAAATTGATATGAAATGATATTTTAAGTTTGAGTTGGAATTGAAAATTAATTTGAAATTGAGATTTAATTAATTTGGAATTTAATTGAAATTCAAAGAAATTTGTGAATTGGACTAAATTGAAACCATTGAATTAAATTTGAAGATAAAATTGATTTGAATAGGATTTGAACTGAAATTGATTTGGGATATAATACTTAAATGAATTCTTGAAATCCGAATGTTAATCTAAGTTTATTGAATTGGAATTGTTCCAGAAATTAAGTAAACTACTTAATACAGATGTTTAATTTGAAGTATATTCTAATTTGAATATGAAATGGTTTTAAAGCGAATCTTATATTCTTATATAAATATATGAGTTGTTTTGAAATGTGAAATATTTAAAGTTTCGAAATATATTGAAAGTGAAATTGTTTATTTTGTGGTTCAAATATGTATTTGAAATTGATAATTTGAAATGGTTTATTGAGAAGCTAAATCGAGTTGAAATTAATGGTTTTGAAATCGAAATGAGATATTGAGGCGAAAAATGATTTTGAAACGGAATCTTACATCTTGAATATATATGATGATATTTGAAATGGATTTGATTTTGAAGCGAATATGATATTTTGATATCAATTATGAATCGATTTGAAATGTAAAAGAGCCAACGGTGTAATAATGCGTAGTTATTAAAGAGACCGGGATCGGATATGGACATACTCTCTGTCGATACCGAAAACCACTTTAATAACTAGTATACGCGGAGTGTTGATCCAGAACGAAGTGGATGGTTTTGGTGAACGCGTTGACTGAAGAAAGAGAACGATTTTGGATGACCCCTGACATGACTAAAACAGGAGCCGCGCCGGGCCATTGAGGTTCGCCACCTCTAGCGGACACACTTCTTCGTTACCATGTCTATTGCTTTTGTGATTCGATTTGGGTGCACCCCTCGATTTTGGGAGTGTTGTTTCGCGGTGTTGGGGTAGTAGCTGCTATGCCCAACATCAGTCCGGATCACGCAACTACTAGTATCCTAGTTGGTATCGCCTCATGTACCTTGTCATACTGATTATCCTATTCGCGACCACTACGATTTTGGTTTGTACCTTTAGTATATGGATTGCCTTCTGGTGACTTCTGGTTTTGGGGAAACTACGGTCTTGTATATGCTCTAGGGAATAAAAATGTGTTAAGGGTGGAATGGGCCATGCCTTAACGCTAGTTTGATATTTTACTTTATGATAGACATTATTGTATATAGCGTATTCTATTATATAGTAGATAGTTTAACGGATTCTTAGGAGATGGAATCCCGAACATCTCTTAAGTTAATGCACGCGCGTTAAATACTGGATAGGAGGTGTCTAAAACCCGTAAACATCTCTGACGCCGTCACAATCATATTTACTTATTCGATTTAACTTACATGAGATATTTTAGTCCTGACTCGAGTGTTTTGTCTTTTCATTACGCTCGGGTCAGCCTGAGCATTTCAGATAAGGTTGAAGATCTATTCTGGAGGACGAAGACGGAGTTTGGTATTACATCATTTGTATTCTACTACTGTATTATTTTTCCGCTGCATTGTTGTATTATCTCTGATATGTATGTAACTCTGATTTATGATGTATAATAATAATCAAATTTATTTATTTAACAGCTTCATGAACTATTATTTTATTATTATATCTTGTTCCTTCCGCTACGAGATTCTGAGTTTTTTCTGTTCTTTCTTTCTTTTCTTATTTAACCCCAATAACTATCTGTATTTTGGATTGTTTGAGTCGGCATGTGTGTATGTTTTGTCGACTTGAACGGTCGAAAATGTGGGTTGTTACAGTTGGTATCAGAGCTTTGGTTTAGCGATAAACCTTGGCTCTAGTGGGGAATAACTCATTGAAATAGAGGTAAACTATATGAATGAGTTGAGTGTATATGAGAGAGCGTATTTGTAATTTTGATATAAAAATAATTTTATATTGTGTTAATTTGTTCCGTTGAGTATTTATGAATTCTGGTTGGTACTTGGGACGCTAAGGCATCAATAGGAATTTCTAAACACTCGAATAGGACAGATTGACATAATATTGTTTTGGATTATATTTTATATATAAAAGACTTATCTTGAAAATATATAAATTTTGATTGTATTGGTTGTTAGGAGACGATAATATTAGATTATCATCGTTTATTGTTGATTAGTCAATATTTCTAACTATTGACTATTGGATGATTTTAAGAAATGAAACTTGTAAATATGATTGACAATGAATATAAATGGTAAATAAAATGAAATAAAAATGAATTTAAATTAAGATGGAGAATTTAAAATTCCGGTGTTTTGAAAATTTATTAACAAAAATTTGAAATGTATAATATAAGTATTATATGATAGTATATTCGATTAGAAATTGTTTTCAAAGGATTTCAAATGAAGTAAGTGTTATACTCCCCTCTTGACACTAGAGAAGGATTTCGGTGATGAGTGCACGCATCATCGACATTTATTTTCGAGAGTCTAAGTGGGGGAGATCACTTAATAGCTTTTTCTAAACCCTGTTTTGATTAAAATTGAATTTTATTTTGTATTCTCTATAGTATGACTTGATACACATTAATATAAGTATATATTATTTCAAACTTGATTTGAAATGAAACCGAAGATGAAATTCTTAAGTTTTTTAATATTTAATGACTTTAAACTATTGAGATAAACAAATACTTGAATCATTACGGAACTTCTAAATTGTGAAATGAGAAATGAACCTAAGAGCTAAGTGAAAATATCAAATTGAAGTAGAAATCCTTAGAATTAGGAAATTATGAATTTAAAATAAAATTGAAACTGTAAAACTCGCATAGTATTAAATTTCATTCTATAGCATAAATATAACTTACCAAAATATTTAAGAAGTTCAAAAATGTTATATGAATTGTTAATTGGATAATATACAAGTTTAGGTTTGAATAATGAAATATGCATTTAATTAATGGTTTGCAAATATAAATAAAATTGTTAGTAAATAATTGGAATTTAAATTAACATTTAAAGGTGATTCACCATTATGTTAATATAAAATGGAAATACTATATGTGAATGTAAATGTGAAATTAAATTATAGTGAAATTTAAGTAATGACTTAAGAATTAATTAATTGAAAATTCAACTTTGAATGAAAAGAGGTTGTATGTTGTTTAACTACATTCTATTTGCATAACTATAACTTACCAAATACTTAAAAAGTTTAAAACGCTAATAAGGATAAGTAGAGGAATAATATACCAGTGTGAGAGTGAATAATAAAATGTGAAGATCTATTGATAGTTGTAAATATAAAAGAAATTTAAGCTGTAAAATGAATGATATATACAAGTGAATGAATAAAATTTAAAATTAATGAAATATAAAATTAGTAAATGGAAACTAATTAAATTTGAATAAAATTAAATGTCAATAAACTTGGAAGTGTATGAAATTAAAATTTTGACTTGGAAATGTATAATTGATTTAGTGTAGATTTTGGATGGATGTTAATGTTTGATATGCATTGGTTGTTAGACAGACGGTAATTGATTAAATATAATTCATTAGTGTAAATGGAATTGAATAAACGGAATAAAAAAAATTAAATAATTAAATTCAAATTTGAAGCAAAGTGAAATTAAATTGAAGCAAATTGACTTGAATTTAAATTATGAATGAAACAAACTTGAATAAATCGGAAACAAATCGAATGTAAACTTATTTCATGGATAAATAAGAAAATAAATGACTTTGTGTTTGTGATTGTTTCTTAGAAAATTTGAAGTTTGATGGTTTGTACTTTGAAATAATAAAAGCAAATTTTGAAAAATCCAAAATTGTTCAATATATGCTAAAACGAAAACAACCATAACTTTTAAATGGCTAGACGAAATTAGGCGATTTTAGACTTTTCGGAAAGCCTAGAAACTGTGCTACATCTTTTGTTTAGAATGTTTTGATAAATACCTTCATCCACTAGGCTTAAAACACCAATATTAATCGCTGGCCTGTGCGATGTAGAAATCTGAAGCACCTTAGTATTCTCACCATAACTTTTTACTGGTGTATTGGATTTTGACGATCTTGCACTTTCTGGAAAGCTAAGAACTTAAGTTAAAACTTTTGCTTTAAGTGTTTTGTGTTTTGCTGTCATTTAGATGGTTGAAAAGGGGAGTGAACGTCGCTGACCTACGCAATTCATTGCCCAGGCTGAGGCGTATCCATTTAGAAAAATAGCCGTAACTTTTGAACGGATGGTCCGAATTTGATGATTTTGGACATTCCGGAAACCCTGAAACGAATGCAACAACTTTTGTTTATATTTCATTACAAAATTTCATCGTTTAGGTGACCAAAAATTTGGATTTGTTCGCTGTCCTGAGACATAAATTTTGGTTTTGAAGATAAAATAAGTTATATATATGTTGTATATGCTAAGTATATCAATATACCATTATATGCTTGGTTATATATTTGTTGTTGAGTATTTTAATAGGTGACAAAGGGTTGCGCTTCGCTTGTGGAGCTCGCTTCTGTGCTAAATGCAAAATGTAAGTTAAAATGCTAATAAACGCTTAATAAAAGGTACGTTCTCGGATTACGGTTTATGTTGTGGTATATTATTGTGTTCCCCATGTTTTGGGATGCCTCATTCTTGTAATGAGATGTATATCATGCAATTATTACCACTGTGAAATTTTTCGGTCCTAGCCGCACAAAGGAGGTGCTGCCGAAATTTTTCAAAGAACCGGGAGTTAGAAAATTTTGAGATTCTAAAAATCCTATAACTAAATTTTGCAAATAAGTCAAATATTTTGAATGAATTATATCTAAGTGATGGTTTCTCCTTCTCCGTTCCTTTTCGAGGACGAAAAGTTTTAAGTGGGGGAGAATGTAACGACCCGTATTTTTAACACTTTAAAAATACGAATTAAAATAAAAATTTTGGATAAAAATCCGAAGGAAATAAAATTTTGTGTTGTTAAATGTGAATTACAAGTTAAAATACAAAACTGAATTCTGAAATAACTTATTTGTAAATTAAATATGGATGTTAGCTTGTATTGAATGTAAATAATGAATTGAATTTGAGTGTAAACCAAAAAGGTTATGATTGTAAACAAAGAATAAATAAAGGGGTTTTTAGGCTCAAGGAAAAAGTTGAAAAAAAATTTAGTCTCAGGGACAACAAATTTACTTTTTAGGCTGAAGGACACTTTCTAGTGCAAATCACAGAATGATAGTTGTAACTATCATTTTCTGTTTACACTAAAAAGTGTCCTTCAGACTAAAAAGCAAACTTGTTGTCCCTGAGACTAAATTTTTTTGCAACTTCTTCCCTGTGCCCATTTTCCTGATAAAAATAAAATGGTAGATTTAATAGTGGAAGTTTATGTTATTGAAACTAATATAAATAAATGTAACTTAATATTACAGTTGATTGAAATCAGATAATAACTGAAACTGTAATTTGATAAAGATGTTAACGTGTAATTGAACGTAAGTAAAGATTTAAATTTGAATGTAACAAGTAATTGAAACGAATTGAATTTGATTGTAAACAACGAAATAAATAAAATGTTACATTTAATATTGAAGTTATAATATGGAAATCAACGTAAATGAATGTAATTTAATATTACTGTGAATTTAAATAAGATGATAGTTGAAGAAAATGAAAGTAAATGAATTATAAATTATTGATAATAATGTATAAGTAAATGGCTGATTCAATAATGAAAGTGTAAATCGAAATAAAAGAATTCAATTGGAAATAAATAACTTGAATTTGAATTACAATATAATTGAACGCTGAATCTAATGTAATCTTTTATACTGGATTTATAATGGAAAACTGCATTGTAAATGATTGTTAATTACTGTGAAATTAAAAATGAAATTTGTGAACAATTGAAATTTGATTTGAAAGTTAATAATTTAAAATTGGGAATTTTATATTGAAATTAGACTATAGAAATAGCCATTTTTACAACTGTCTCGGATTTCGACGAAACCAGTTTCATTGGATCCGTAACACTGAATTATTGTAAGGTTTCAATTTTCATAGAAATCGGACTTGTCGTTTGGTCGTGCTAGCTTGAAACGCATAGAAATTTAACGTCATTAATTAAAATAATCGACTTCAAAAAGCTATCTTCCACATACGATTGAATTAGGCCTTGGGACTAGTGCCATTGCGTCCGGAACGGGGGTAAAACCTTATAAACGTCTGGCGGCACGTCTCGATTGGAGTTCGGACGACTTTGGACCTACCTATATAAATACACACACAAACCAAGACAGTTTTACTGTCATTTTAATCCAGAAACCCTAATTCTATCTCATGGCCGCCACCTATTCAATGGCCAGAATCGCTCGAACTTCTTTCCTTAATATCTCTCAATCCGTTCAACGAAATCAAAAAATTCCAAAATCAAAGTTGTAGATCTCGGCGAGCTCTTCAAATCCATACGGTTGATCTATGCTTTTACGTCACGGATTTGCCCGGATCTGACTTGGAAGCGTGTACGGTTTTTCTTGGTTTGCGTGAAAATGGTGGCGAATGGGGTGGCAAAACTTGGCGCGGAGGTGGAGCAAGGAGAGGCGCACGCGATGGCATCCCCTGATCAACGTCCGGTCGCTCCTAGTTGCGTGCGTATGGAAGAAGGTGGCGCGTGATCGAGGGCATCGGTTTGAGCTACTGGGTGCGTGCTGTGTTCATTGGAAGGTGGGTACGTGCGTTGCCTGGAGGAAATTGCATGAGTGATAGGATGACGTGGCATAGGAGGTAATGTGTTCTTTTTATTAAATTTTTTTAATTGAAATCTAATGCAATTATCGCTATATCTTTCGCATACGAACACCAATTCACGCACGGTTTCTTTTGTTAGGATCGTATTGAAATTCTGGACCTGATGACGTTGGTTTGGACAAATTCTGAGACTGTCAAATTTTTGAGTTTAAATTGAATTTAACTTCAATTTAAATTCAAAAGGTGAGTGTTTATACGCTCACAATTGATTAAAATAATTTTTGTTAGTTAAATTTGATATTATGAAGTGATATGAATTTTATTTGTCGTTGTTTGATAAAAATTTAATTGTCATATAGATTGTCATTTGAATTCACCGTTGAAAATTAAATTGACAGTCAAATTGAAATTAAAATTGAATTGCGATTAAATTTCCTGACATTGATAACTATGAAATTGCCGTGAATTGTATTGTCTATTGGATGATTTATTTCGATGGATGCTATTGGTTGATATTTAAATGTTTGGATGTTTATTTGCTTATATGTATCATGTTATACATACATATGACACTGTGATTGGTTTATGTGATATATATTCATCCCTGACATTTAATTGAAATAAATAATCACTTGGCCATAGGTTAGAAAATTATATATAGACACCGGGTTGGTTAAATTAAACGATTTTGAAAAAGTTGTTTTGAAATTATTTAAATGAATTGATTTTAAGAATAAAATCCAATTTATGGAAATTGAATTGTTTTGAATTGAAGCTCGAGATGTTGGAATTTAAACTTGGTAAATGAAATTGTTTAATTATTCGAAGTTTAGATTTTTAAGAAAAAGATTGAAATACGACGTAAATTTTCGAAAGTTGATTTGTTTTAAAAGATTGGACTTTTAATCGAACTCTGAATATTTCTAAGAAAATTGATATGAAATGATATTTCAAGTTTGAGTTGGAATTGAAAATTAATTTGAAATTGAGATTTAATTAATTTGGAATTTAATTGAAATTCAAAGAAATTTGTGAATTGGACTAAATTGAAACCATTGAATTAAATTTGAAGATAAAATTGATTTGAATAGGATTTGAACTGAAATTGATTTGGGATATAATACTTAAATGAATTCTTGAAATCCGAATGTTAATCTAAGTTTATTGAATTGGAATTGTTCCAGAAATTAAGTAAACTACTTAATACGGATGTTTAATTTGAAGTATATTCTAATTTGAATATGAAATGGTTTTAAAGCGAATCTTATATTCTTATATAAATATATGAGTTGTTTTGAAATGTGAAATATTTAAAGTTTCGAAATATATTGAAAGTGAAATTGTTTATTTTGTGGTTCAAATATGTATTTGAAATTGATAATTTGAAATGGTTTATTGAGAAGCTAAATCGAGTTGAAATTAATGGTTTTGAAATCGAAATGAGATATTGAGGCGAAAAATGATTTTGAAACGGAATCTTACATCTTGAATATATATGATGATATTTGAAATGGATTTGATTTTGAAGCGAATATGATATTTTGATATCAATTATGAATCGATTTGAAATGTAAAAGAGCCATCGGTGTAATAATGCATAGTTATTAAAGAGACCGGGATCAGATATGGACATACTCTCTGTCGATACCGAAAACCACTTTAATAACTAGTATACGCGGAGTGTTGATCCAGAACAAAGTGGATGGTTTTGGTGAACGCGTTGACTGAAGAAAGAGAACGATTTTGGATGACCCCTGACATGACTAAAACAGGAGCCGCGCCGGGCCATTGAGGTTCGCCACCTCTAGCGGACACACTTCTTCGTTACCATGTCTACTGCTTTTGTGATTCGATTTGGGTGCACCCCTCGATTTTGGGAGTGTTGTTTCGCGGTGTTGGGGTAGTAGCTGCTATGCCCAACATCAGTCCGGATCACGCAACTACTAGTATCCTAGTTGGTATCGCCTCATGTACCTTGTCATACTGATTATCCTATTCGCGACCACTACGATTTTGGTTTGTACCTTTAGTATATGGATTGCCCTCTGGTGACTTCCGGTTTTGGGGAAACTACGGTCTTGTATATGCTCTAGGGAATAAAAATGTGTTAAGGGTGGAATGGGCCATGCCTTAAAGCTAGTTTGATATTTTACTTTATGATAGACATTATTGTATATAGCGTATTCTATTATATAGTAGATAGTTTAACGGATCCTTAGGAGATGGAAATCCCGAACATCTCTTAAGTTAATGCACGCACGTTAAATACTGAATAGGAGGTGTCTAAAACCCGTAAACATCTCCGACGCCGTCACACTCATATTTACTTATTCGATTTAACTTACATGAGATATTTTAGTCCTGACTCGAGTGTTTTGTCTTTTCATTACGCTCGGGTCAGCCTGAGCATTTCAGATAAGGTTGAAGATCTATTCTGGAGGACGAAGACGGAGTTTGGTATTACATCATTTGTATTCTACTACTGTATTATTTTTCCGCTGCATTGTTGTATTATCTCTGATATGTATGTAACTCTGATTTATGATGTATAATAATAATCAAATTTATTTATTTAACAGCTTCATGAACTGTTATTTTATTATTATATCTTGTTCCTTCCGCTGCGAGATTCTGAGTTTGTTTCTGTTCTTTCTTTCTTTTCTTATTTAACCCCAATAACTATCTGTATTTTGGATCGTTTGAGTCGGCATGTGTGTATGTTTTGTCGACTTGAACGGTCGAAAATGTGGGTTGTTACAATGATTTAGAAAGTTTACAACGTCACATTTGCATAAAAGAGGACTCTCGAGAATTAAATGAAAACAAATTGAGTTTCATTCTAAGGCTATGTTGAAGTAACAAAGTTGTTGAATGCTAAGAACGAGACGAGGTTTAAAAGGAAAAATCATCCTAAGAAAGACCAAAATAAAGGTGCATGTTACTTCTGTAACAAATTCGACACTATGCTCACGACTGTCATTTACGAAAGAAATAATATAGATCAAACATGGTCGAAGATTCACTTGTGGCTATAGTGCAAGTAACATTCTCTGATGGTGGAAAAAAAAATGAATGAGGAGCTTGATACTGGAGCAACCATTCATATATGCAAAGATTGTATTCTCTACTAAACCTATGAAGAAGTCATTAGAGAAGTAATAAAGTTATCGGGACAAATAATATTCCCAACGAAATAACTGGAAAAGACTATAAAACTTCCATTCACTTTTTCAAAGGTTGCTGCTTTGGTTAACGAGTTTCATGTATCCAATATTTGTATCAAACCGGTCATTGGGTACCTTCTTAATAAAGGTGTATTCAAGATGAAGTATGAGTCTGACAAGTTATTTTTATCCAAGAACGATAATTTCTTTGGAAAAGGTATTTTTTGCAATAGCATGATTAAGTTGCATTTAATAAAGAACATGTTTGCTTATATTGTTGATTCTGTTAGTTTACGGGGTGCATAATTAGAACATGTGAATTATGATTCTCCTAAAAATAGGATTAATTTTCGATTGAAATTTTGAATCTATCTCTAAATATGAAATATGCATTCAAGCAAAAATGCACAGGACATCTTTTAAATCTACGAAAAAGCAAACTAGTTTGCTTGATTTAGTACATAGCGATGTTGGTAACTTAAAGGGTCATACAACTTATGGCGGTCATAGATACTATGTCACAATTATTGGTAATTATTCTAGATATGCTTATGTTATCTAATGAATACCAAGGATGAAGTCTTTGATAAATTTAAAATTTATAAGATGGAAGTGGAAATGTAATTGGACTTAAAATAAAAACTTGCATTTTGATCGTGATGGTGAATGTTTTCAAATGATTTCACATTGTTTTATAAATAACATGGTTAAATTCATCAATGTACTGCTTCCTATACACCACAACAAAATGGTGTCACTGAAAGGAAAAATTGAACATCGGTAGAAATGGTTAATGCTATGAGGGTGATGCCATATTGTCTACTTGTTATATTTTAAATAGAGTTCTTTTGAAAAATGAGGGTATTTCTCCTTATGGATTATGGTTTAAAAGAAAACTTAATTTATCAAGACTTAAAGTTCGGGGTTGTTTGATATAGGTTAGAAAACCATATCCTAAAAGATAAAAATTAAAAAATAGAGCATTTAGGTGTGATTTTATTGGTTATTCCCTTCATAATACAACCTATCAATTTATAGTACTTGTTACTTTTTAGGCAATATGTAGCTGCAATTTTTTTAAAAAACAAGTATATCTCTGAAAATTGAACCATTGAGAATCGATTAGTATCATCTATTCTATAACATATTTAAACTAATGATAACAGTGATGATGATTATAATTATTCTCAATACAACGAGAATATCTTAGTACTTGAACAAAACCCTGAACGTAGAAAATGCAAAATAGCGAAAATACAAATAGACCATGGTCCTGATTTCATTATATAATAATATATTATATAAGGAGGTAAGGATGAAGTTCTTAATATGACTAGATATGTAATGAATATTGACGATGATCCTAAAACTTATTCTAATGTTATGAGTATGAAGATGTTATTTTCTAAAAAGAAGTTATCGTTGATGATATGAATTCAATTTTGGAAATCCAAACTTAGATTTTAAATAATTTACCTTCTGGTGCTAAACCAATAGGATATTCTAGAAAAAGTTGAATACATCCAGATTAGTTGCTAAAGGTTATAAGCAAAGACATAGAGTAGATTACTTTGATACATAAATTTGACAAGTGTTGGTCATTTTACAATGTATGTTAATACATTTTTTTGAATTATATTTAGGAGAAATAGACGAACCGGTAAACTCTCGTGAGGAATTAAGTTGTGCATGTCTTCTTTAACCCATGACACATATAACCCTAGGGTATTATTTTTTTGGAAAAGTGTGTGCAAGGCAGGGCTCGAACCTGGGTCTTTTACTAAACCTACTGTATGTTAATACATACATATATATATATACACACACAAAATTTGGTTCCATATACAAGTCATATTTGTACACAGAGGAAGAGTAATTCGATGAATGAAGAGAACATGCGATATAAAATATATTTATATCATCATACCTCTATATTCCTAGCATTGAATGTTGCATAATGATCATCATCTCTCTTACTTATCTCAACATCCGAAGTGGAAAAATCATCGACAACAGATTCATAATTAGAGCTCAAATTGGACACATCTCCCTCTTCTCCATCAATAAACTCGTCTTCCTCATCGTCCACTTCCATTAATCCTTCAATCTCTTTTGCTACTCGAGGTAGCAAGAGTAAATAACTCATAAACTTATTAGTGCATGCTACACCTACATAGTAAACCCCGAAAGGAAACGAGAACGCTAGCCACACTATAGAGTGTAACAGTACCGGAGGAAGCAAATGTGACCGATGCTACTGCTCCAGCAATGACGGCTGTAACGGCCAGGATTTTCGACCCTCGAAAATTGACATTAATACATCGTTGGTATTCACATACCGCAAATTCAAGTGCCGGAAATCCGATCGTTTGAGGTAAAAAGGAAATAAAGATAGAAGATAGAACAACAACATAATCCCATATCGTATTCCATACTAAATAATACACGAAGATAGTATATACAATCACTCTCAAAATGATGTATCAGAGCTATGGTAAGTACTAATACAACTAAGATAGTTATAACGGCCTATCCCTACAGGTGTTAGTAGATACTTAATACAGTGGAAATTTGAAAACATATAACTATCTATAAAGGGCACTCCAGCTCCATGCTCCAGGCTTCTTTAAAGTGCTCCAAGCTATCTGACTACTTGGCTGCCCAAAAAAATAGGGAACCCAGAGTTTGATGGAAAAAAATAAACACCGGGTTTGTCATGGGACTTGTGTAAGAAACTCAAAATACGAATATATTGGAAAGAAATGATATCTCATAAGACCACGCCGCATATAAACACGAGATGGGTTTTTATCTTATGATAACCAAAACATTTCTAAGTGAAATCCATTGATATTATTTCTAATGACTTTTGAAAAACGTTTTTCAAATAAACACATTAAAATAGCCGAAATAGTTACGTTGGTTAAATTTAACGGCACAATAGGTTTATAGCTAAGTCTGAAGGCACTTATTGGAGAATGGATTACATACAATGACAAGGTAAGGGACTACCTTCCGTATAGTACACCTCTAGAGGGATGTATCTAGGGTCCAGATACTGGGTGCCTAAATGAACACAGGACCGGCCCACTACTTCCTTGATAGTACCGAATATGTCATCACCCTAGTCGTTTTCGACCTTTACCGGGATCCCGAAGCATACATTTCGCTTTGAATGCCACATTGCCATTCCACAATCACACAACTTATTTCTACAAACATATAACTCCTGAGCTTATACGTCTTAGGAAATGGTATTAAGCTAAGAGAAGTTGCCTTCTCCGCCAGCAAACAGATGATACATTTATAAAGATCAATCAATGTGATATCGAAATGCAACGTCAACATTCGTCCGTACAAGTTATCTAGCACCACATCCTATTGGGAATCACCTCTAGGATTAGTTGTGAAAAGATCTTGCATTGAAGATATCAAATGAAGAACTACTACCACATATATATACATATACATACATATATATATATATACATATACATACATATATATACATACATACATACATATATATACATACATACATACATATATACATTTACATATATATATACACATTTACATATATATATATATACATTTACATATATATATATATATATGATATGGGAAAATTCCCACGAGGGTGGGTGACAAGCAGCCCTACATTCCATCTTCCAAATAGATTTCATTCCATATCATTACTGTCGAACGCGTATATTAGTATGAAGTGGTTTTTAGATAGGAATTACCCGAATCCGACCCGAATTCCTTCGAACCAATCATCGATAAAAGATATTTAGTAAATAGGGAATTATTCTTTGGTTGATTAATTTCTTTTTATCAAAATATCTTCCAGAGATATATATCCTTAAAAACATTCTTTCGGTAAATAAGAAATCTTTAAACCACCCTTTGATTCTGGAATTATAAAATTATTTTCATCAATCATTTTAGACAACATTATTCAGTAAATAGAATCGCGGAAATTATTCTAATTCTATCAATATCAATTTCCGTATTCAACCTTTACTATATGTCGAATAACGGTGAAATCACCTTTTAAATTCACATGAATAGTATAAATTCCCTCCTCGAAATTTAGTACCAAGTATAAGAAGATTATTTATACACAATTCAAGTTTTTTAAATTTGGAAATGTAATCTTTTATACTTAACTCGTTTCTAACATTTCGACCTTACCTATCCCTCGCTTAGGAGAGGCCAGGTGAATTAGTGCACTGGTTTCTCCTGAACATCTCTTTAGTTTAAGCACCTCAGCCAGATCTCACGAATAGAAAAATCCAATCTACACGTCGGCTTATTAGAGCCAAGATTAAAACATTTACTTATAATAGCTTTTCCTTATATCATTTATTTAAACTCTTTTAAATAAGTTATAAAACTTTAAATCATCTTTAAAACACTTAATTATCCATTTATAAATACTTTAAAATATTTGGAAAAGAATTGTTAAGCTTAAAACCATATTTCAATTGTTATTGAAAACTGCTGCAAAAAGTGCTGCGAATAGTGTTTTAAAAGCTTCTTTAAATCAAAATGACTTTTCTATTATTTGAAAATTCGTTTATATAACTCAAATCTCTTTCCAAACAATTCAATATATTTATAAATATTTTTCCACATTATTAAAGAATTTAAAAATATAATTTTTAAAGAATCCCTTTTTGGATTATAAACTGCAAAACCACAATTTTATTTAAAACTTGATTTAGACTTATTTGAAAATCTAAAAGGTCAAATCTTGATTTTCTTTATTTGTTTGAAAACTATGGATATAATAGTTCCGAAGATTATTGCCATGGAGAATTCCGAGCTATATTCCACTTTATATGCCCGTTTAACTTTTACGGTGCGAAATCGCGAACTACCTTTACCTGATGCGCCTAGTTTTTACTTGTTTACCACTTTCTATTAAAATCTTATCATGAAAAGTTTATATGTTTATAAAACTTTGTAAAATCATTTCAAAACCATTTTCAAGAGTTTTAATTATTCTGTATCACCTTTCAACTTGATTCGGAGATTCGGAAAGTGATTACCTTGTGTAACATCGACGTGTATTTATCGTGACTTGTTTATGTATCCAAACAACAATATTTTCACAACATCCAAACATGATAAAAAATCATTATAAACAACCATAGCCAAACATATATATCATCTAATATATAGTATATATAAATAGAGTTCTCACTTTGGTTTTATATGGGAAGAATGTCTATAGTTTTGCTAACTCGAACTTTAAGCTCACGAACCCTTACACTAATGCCTTTGGATGGCTCGGATTATGCTTGGATGGTGGTAGGTGCTCATCCACAACGTGAATGTCTTCATGTATGTGTACATGTATATGTGCATATATATGTCACATTTAATCCACAACGTTGCACAACTTCGACACGTTGAATCGTTATGAATTTCGATTTCAATTTCCGGTCCTATTTTCTCTTCTTAGTTAATATATATATTTGTAAACAAAATTTGATAATAATATTTTCATCATTATATAATAATTAAAAAAGCTTATTTTATAATTAAAATAATTATTAAATCATTTAAACTCCATTTAAATTCAAAAATCAATTATTCCAAAATAGGGATATTATTAATGATGTCATATATACTTCTAATTTTCCAAAATAAAAATAAATTATTATATTACATATTCTCATTCATATGGATAAATGAGTGTATGTATCCAGCTACGTACACGATGTCGGATGGCCAAAGAGCTATTTATCGATAAAATGATTTTCAGTCATTTTATCGATATTTATTCCAAGGTATATATTTTTATAAATATTTATTCCAAATGAGATTTCCAATATTATTTATTGTTAAAAACATCATTATTTATGTTAAAAAATCTTATAGTTGATTATTTTGTGTTTCCTGGAGATTTGACCAGGCAACTGAGTGCTCGGCATTGGCCACTACTCGGCCTGAAGGACTGCTCGGCATCCAGGAGTACTCGGCATAGTACTCGGCATCAACTGGAACTCGGCATGAAGGACTGCTCGGCATCCAGGAGTACTCGGCGTAGTACTCGGCATCAGCTGGAACTCGGCATGAAGGACTGCTCGGCATCCAGGAGTACTCGGCGTAGTACTCGGCATCAGCTGGAACTCGGCATGAAGGACTGCTCGGCATCCAGGAGTACTCGGCGTAGTACTCGGCACCAGCTGGAGCTTGGCGTACAGGGCTACTCGGCATCAAGCAGCACTCGGCGTCAACTAGTGCTCGGCGACAGGAGTACTCGGCATCCAGAAAACGTTCGTTGTAGATAACTTTCAACATGACACTAGCATTCGGCCAGAATGCATCGTTCGGTCTGAAAGCATTATTCGGTGAAGAGCATCAGACAAGGGCACGTTCGGCTTTGACTAACAACCATCCTGCACTTCCCACACTTCAAGCATACCGTTCGGCATAGAAAGGTTCGTTCGGCATTAGGGTGTTCGGCATACATGGTTCGGCATACAGCAACCACTGTACTGGGGCTGGAGTGTTCGGCCATCCAGCCCATTTGGGAAGTCCAGCCCATATTTGCCTATAAATAGAGGGGTAGGGTCACAGTGAAAGGGATCCTTTTTTGGGAGAGAAAACACCGGGGAGACTCTGCCATTTTCAAGACTCATCTTCTCTACTCAACAACTTCACTCAAGCATTTGATTCACGAATTGTATTTGTAATCAACCATAAAGGAAATCAATAAAGTTGAACAAAGTGGACGTAGGCAATTACGCTGAACCACTATAAATTTGGTGTTCTTACTTTCTGCATTTAAATTAGCATTGTCTTCTCTGTTTAATTTACTTTCATCACTTATATCTCTACACAATCTTTCTGAACGAGGTTAGTAACCAATTTTGGTGCTAACACTTTGGTGCTTTCGTTGAGAATTGAATTCTCAGACCTCAAGGATCTGCTTTGAAGCTACTGGATTGAACAAATCCCCCAAAGAAGATCCGATTCACTAATAGGACATCCGTTGATTCTACTCAGAGTGCATACCAATAACTCTACAATGGCAAGACCACGTACCAGGTCAGCTTCTCACAATGCGGATGCCCACGAGACTGCTAGCGTGCAACAAGCAGGGCCTAGCAATCAACCAGCAATTCCAAATACAGGAGTTGCCACTCAGGACCAAACTCCAGTTGTCACCAGAATAGAGTTCAACGACTTGATGAGAGAGCTCAGGGAAAGTAGGAGACAACTAGGAGAGCAGATGCAAGCCAATGTCAACCTGATGGCACAACTTACTCAACAGCAGCAACAGAATTCTGGGGGCAATCTCGCTGCTTACTCCTCATCTGACAGCTCTACTTCCTCTGATGAACCTCCCAGGCACAGACGCCGTAAGACTGATGCTGCGCGAGCAGATGCTGCTGTTCGAACAGCTGGAGACCGCGACCAAGCAAGAGCTGGAAGCTTCAGGACCGGGATACAGATGGAAGATAGAGGCCCAGATCATCAAAATGCTAACGATGTCGAACCTCAAGACGCACGATTGGCAGATCGCCAGGAGAGGAGGCATCAGCATGGACAGGCGCGTAGAACAGACTCCAACCTTCCGCCTTCCATACAGACACCAGATCTGACAGCCATGATCAGGCAGTTGATGAAGGAAAATCAGGGGTTATCGAATGATGATTGGGGAGTGTCAAGAAGTCATACTCCATTCACGGATGTTGTGTTGCAGGCGGCGTACCCCAGGAAGTTTAGTATGCCTACTATTCCCGCATATGAAAGAAAGACTGACCCTAGACAACATGTCATGAGGTACGAATGGATGATGGATTCAGCCAGGGCGAATGATGCCACCAAGTGTAGGTGCTTTCCGATTACTCTATCTGGGATCGCTACTATGTGGTTCACCCGACTTCCTCCGCGATCCGTATCAAATTTCGAGGAGTTGGCAAAGAAGTTTATTGAGCAGTTCAGGATACACACTACGCGCCCAAAGGACGTGATGTCTCTGTCAAGTATAATCCAAAATCCTGGGGAATCGTTGAAGGAATATTTGCAAAGGTTCCACGTAGCAGCAACTGAAGTCAGTAATCCCAATGACCATGCAATTCTGATGGCTGTAATGAGAGGTGTGGATCCAGACTCTGAGTTTGGAGACTGGCTGGCAGGAAAACCTCCAGCTACGCTAGAGCGTTTCTACTCTAAGGCACACCAGTTCATAAGAAGAGAGGAAGCTAGGTGGGTACGACGAGATAAGGCGCCAGGGCCTGTCCAAGAGTCAATAAAGAGCAACATCGCTGTGAAGCAATCTGGAGACAGCTCGGGAAAGGTCCAAGTCAATGTCCAGAACAAGCCTGGGCAACCCAAGGAGTCCGGAGGAAGGAGTCAAGGGAAAAGAAAAGAAGCAGGAAAGTGGAAGACGAGAATTCCAAGCTACAACGAGTACACTCCGCTAAACGCCCCACTTGAAAACATTTACCTATCCACCTGCAATACTTTTCAGTACAGAAAACCACGTCCAAAAGAATCAACCGAAGAACAGAAGCGAACCGGGAAATATTGTCGCTTCCATGAGACTTATGGACACAATACGGAAGAATGTAGACACTTGCACGACGCTATCGAGAAGTTGATCAGGCAGAAGAAATTGCAAGAATTTGTGAAGGATCCACAAGAAGGAGGACAGGGAATGTCCAACCCAGGTCGTGCACCAGCTCCACGTCATCCCGAGGAGCCTGCCTGGACCGTTGGTAGACTGGTCATAAATACAATTGTCAGCGGGCCTCACCCCGCGGATAAGAATTGGCAGGAGATGGAGCGATATGCAAGTTCCTTGAAGCATGCAGATTTTGAGTGTTGTTCGAACGTGGAGGACGGAGCCCCTGCTAAGCAGCAGCGCGTAATGACAGATGATATTGTGTTCAGAAGCAGAGATGCTGATCAGGTAGAGGCTCCGACCATCGACCCCATGGTCATATCTGCAACGATCGGACCAGCATATGTAAAAATAATTCTGATTGATTCTGGAAGTTCAGTCAACATCATCTTCAAGAAGGCCTACGATCAAATGAAGCTAGAAACAAAAGACTTGAAACCATCCAAAGCTCGTATTCACGGCTTTAACGGCGCTGCAACTGATGCAGTGGGATATGTCGAGTTACCAGTTGAACTGGGACAAGGCGAGCGTCGGAGAGTGCGAATTCTACCCTTTGTAGTTTTGGATGTGGACTCTCCGTATAACGTTTTCTTGGGTCGGCCGGCCCTGGCAGAGTTTAGGGCAGCGTTAGCCCCGTGGTGTTTAACTTTAAAGTTCCCGACTGACAAAGGAGTAGGCATTGTTCACGGCGACCAAGCAGCTGGTCGTTCCTGTTATGTGGCCGAGCTCCGAGAGGCCCACCGAAGGGAGAAGGGAAAGGTTGCGGACAATCCCGTCCGCATCCACAATGCGGATAATTGACAAGTAGTGCCCGAGCCCTGGCTCGGGCATAGTTCTCGGATCTATGGAGATATAGATCCGAGAGACGACGATGAGAAACCCAGGGAAGAGAAGGCGGCACCGGCTGAATTAACAATTGACATTTCAGTTACCCGTGACGACCCTTCGCGAATACTGAAGATCGGATCACAGCTAGGCCCCGCAATGACTGAAGACCTTAGCGACTTCCTCCGGGCGAACCTTGATGTTTTCGCCTGGACGCATTCTGATATGTGTGGGATTTCTCCCGCCATCACGAGTCATATGTTGAACATAGACCCGAAATACGTCCCAGTCAAGCAAAAAAGGAGAGGAATGGATCCGGAGAGATCCGCCGCTCTTGGAGAGGAGGTGGACAAACTCAAAGCGAATGGGTTCGTCCGCGACGCCCTCTACCCTGAATGGGTATCCAACCCCGTGCTAGTAAAGAAGGCGAATGGGAAATGGAGGACTTGCGTAGATTATTCTGACTTGAACAAAGCATGCCCTAAGGACAGTTTCCCGTTGCCTAGGATCGATCAGTTGGTCGATTCCACCGCAGGACACGAGTTACTGTCATTCATGGATGCGTACTCAGGATACAACCAAATCCCAATGCATATTCCGGACCAAGAACACACCAGCTTCGTTACAAATGTCGGACAGTATTGCTATATAGTGATGCCCTTTGGATTGAAGAATGCTGGAGCAACTTACCAACGTCTGGTGAATCGAATGTTCAAGGACCAGCTGGGTAAAACCATGGAAGTCTATGTGGATGACATGCTCGTGAAGTCACGACGGTCAAACGACCACATTCAAGACTTGGCTAAAATGTTCGACATACTCAGGTTTTATGGCATGAAGATCAACCCGTTGAAGTGTTCTTTCGGCGTTGCATCAGGGAAGTTTTTGGGATTCATCGTCAACGCTAGGGGAATCGAGGCCAACCCAGAAAAGATCCAAGCTATTCGAGATGTACAAGCGCCCATGACTATAAAGCAGGTACAGAGCTTGAACGGAAAAGTAGCTGCGCTGAGTCGATTTATATCCAAGGCAACTGACAAGTGCATCCCGTTCTTTGACATAATAAAGAAAGGAAAGAGAAATTTTGAATGGACGTCTAGCTGTGAGGAAGCATTCTGGAATCTGGTGAGGCATCTGGAGAGCCCACCAATGCTATCAAAACCAGTTAACCATGAGATGTTGTACGTATACTTGGCTGTATCCCCACATGCGATAAGTGCGGCTTTGGTACGAGAGGAGGATCGAGTCCAAAAGCCGATGTATTATGTTAGCAAACGTTTAACAGGGGCCGAGAGGAATTACCCTAAAATAGAGAAATTGGCTTATTGCTTGGTGATTGCATCACGAAAGCTTCGCCCGTACTTTCAAGCACATTCAATCGGTGTTTATTCCGATCAACCCCTGAGGCAGGTACTCCAACGGCCGGAAACTTCTGGAAGATTGCTAAGATGGAATATCGAGTTGAGCCAATTCGATATCGCGTACTTACCACGGAGAGCCATCCGAGGGCAAGCGTTAGCAGACTTCATCGCTGAATTTACCATACCCATCAAACCGGACGATCACGACATCATTCCCCCCGTTCGATGGAAATTATACACGGACGGTGCATCAAACGACCGTTGCTCCGGCGCGGGCGTAGTTCTTGTAACTCCGGAAAACCGATCGATCTGTTATGCCCTGAAGCTCGATTTCCCGGCTACAAATAAAGAAGCCGAATAAGAAGCAATAATCGTTGGCTTGAAGCTCATCAGGGAACTCGGGATCGAATCAGTCGAAATCTTTTGTGACTCGCAGTTGGTGGTTTACCAAGTACGGGGAGACTACTAAGCAAAGGGACGAAAGCTTGCTCCGTACCTCATTCAGGTCCAAGAACTACTATCAAATCTTGAGCGTTATGACATCTCACATATCCCGCGCGAACAGAACAAAGAAGCCGACTTATTGGCTAAGTTCGCGAGTACCGACGATGCACAACAAATGGGATTGTATCACATCGAAGTCTTGCATGCCCCGAGCATAGACGAAATGAAAGTCGATCGCATGTTGGGAATAGAAATCGAGAAGGAATCGTGGATAACCCCATTCAAACTGTACCTAACGACCGGGGCTTTACTAGGAAAAAGAAGCGAAAGACGGCATGTCCTTCGAAAGGCCGCGCGATACATAATGCAGGATGGATCAATGTATCGAAAAGGATTCTCAGTCCCGTTATTACGATGCATCGCTCATGATGAAACAAAGCGAGTCTTGAGAGAGGTTCATGAAGGGGAATGTGGCGACCATACTGGGGGGCAAACGCTAGCAAAGAAGATCCTCCGCTATGGATATTACTGGCCCACCGTAAACCAGGATGCCGCGGACTACGCAAGAAAATGCGACAAGTGTCAAAGATATGCGAAAATCCCGAGGGCTCCATCAACGGAACTCACACAAATGATCAGTCCTTGGCCATTTGCAATCTGGGGAATCGACATAATCGGCTCTTTGCCTCTATCCAAAGGTGGTGCGAAATACGCAATAGTTGCAGTCGACTATTTCACGAAATGGGCTGAGGCAGAACCTTTGGCCACTATCACCTCTAAGAAGGTCATTAACTTCGTTGTACGAAACATTATATGCCGCTTTGGCCTTCCACGCACCATCATTACAGACATTGGAACGCAATTTGAAAGTAGAGAGTTCAAAGAGTTCTGTTTAAAGTACGGCATCGAGAAAAAGTTCGCTGCCGTTGCACACCCAAAAGCTAACGGACAAGTCGAGGCCGTTAACAAAATAATCAAGTCCATACTGAAGAAGCGTCTGTAGAAGGTTGGAGGCAAGTGGGTAGATGAACTCCCGACAGCATTATGGGCGTATAGAACTACCCACAAGTCCGCGACCGGCCACACTCCGTTCGCCTTGGCATACGGCTCTGAAGCCGTTATACCCGTGGAACTTGAAGTTCCATCGCACCGAGTGACATACTATGATCCCAAGATGAACCAAAACCTCTTGCTGGAATCACTGGACTGCATCGACGAAAAGCGTGAAGAAGCTGAATTAAGGGCGGCGGCGCACAGACATCGAGTCAAGCGTTACTACGACGGCAGAGTCCGCCCAAGAATCTTTGATGTGGGTGATCTCGTTCTGAAACGAGTCTTCCCGGTACCATCACGCATGAATCCTAGCTGGGAAGGTCCATACGCCATTGAATGGAAGCTTGGAGAAGGAACATTCAAGCTAGCGACCGTTGATGGCGCGACACTCCCCCTAGCATGGAACAGTGAACATTTGCGGCACTATTACATTTAGCATGTTTTCCTTTCTTGTTGTAGGCACTGTTATTTCCTGCATGTTTCCATTCAATAATGACTTAGTTTCCTTTTAAAGTTGTAATCAAGCAATTTAGTTGATTTTCATTAATAAAGGCTTGAAGCCATATTTTCTATGAAGTTTCTATATCTCTTAATTGGATGATAAATTACATTATCATGCACGACATACAGACTCGTACGAACGATTCCAAATCTCTGAATCCCCATAGCGCGGATCGGAGTACTCTAAGTCCCCAGAGCGCGGACTAGAGTATAAACGAGGTCAAATCTCCGAGTCCCCAGAGCGCGGATCGGAGTACTCTAAGTCCCCAGAGCGCGGACTAGAGTATAAACGATTTCAAATCTCCAAATCCCCAGAGCGCGGATCGGAGTACTCTAAGTCCCCGGAGCGCGGACTAGAGTATAAACGATTTCAAATCTCTGAATCCCCGGAGTGCGGAGCGGAGTACTCTAATTCCCCGGAGCGCGGACTAGATTATAAACTGTTTCAAGCCTCCATGTCCCCGGAGCACAGAGTCAGCAAGAAGTCCAAGTACTCGAAAGATGTGGGACGAGAGGTACGCCATGTCCAAAAATGTTTGAACAGCACAAGAATGGACCGGGAGATAATGCAACTCACAAGAACTTGAGTTATGGCTACAATTAGTTAGCAAACTAAGGAAAGACAAGAGATTCACCCAAGCGAAAAAGAAGGTAAAAACTTTATTCAGTAAGTCCAAAATGGGGATACATGATCACTCCTACAAAATTCAGACCTCTCTATACAAACTACAAGTTGTGGAAGATAAAAGCAATTACAAGACTTAAGCAAAAAACTCGTTGAACGAGTGTATCGATTATTTCTTCGACTTCTTCTTCTTGTCTTCCTTCGTTGTTTCCGACGACTCCTCTCCCTCACGCTTTTTCTTGGACTTTTTGCTTGCTAGACAAACAGAGTCGGGAGTAGGAGACGGAACATCTAGTGGTTTGGACCTACCCGGGAGAATGATTTTCAAAGGTCTGTTCCGCGGGTAAGTGAGTTCCAGTATTTCAGACTCAACTTTGACTTTGACCTTTTTCTTCTCCTTGTCGGCGAGACGGTCCTTCATGCTCATCTCTGAAGTATGCTCAGAGGCGCCAGTGATTTCAATTTCATCGCTTCCTTCGGCAGGAGACGAAGTATCAAGTTTGTCATCATCTAGCGCCCCGATCACTTGAGCGTCTGGACCGGGAGTTACTCCTGCGTGAGCAACGTCGCTTGTTTTCTCTGCTTCCTCCTTGGCGTCATCGCTCCTCGGAGTTGGCTCGGCGTCAGGGCAACCTGCACGAAAACATAAGGAATGAGCATTAGAACGAATAGCCACTGCTGAAAAATGACGGGATCTCTTCAACTTTTAGAGAAAGAAGAATTTCCTACCAGGGTCCGGTTGGCTATCGGTGGCGCGAGGGGTTTCACCCTCCAGGATAGGTGACAGCACATGAACACCAAGCCCGGGATCTTCGGGATCATAACTAGCATGCTGCTCGAATGGATCAAGTGTTGGCCGACCGGTCGATTGAGCAGCGTAAGGAGCGGCAATGTGAGGAGTAGTCGTATCGGCCCCAGACGGGCCAGCTTCGTCATTATTCTCTTTCGGAGGGGAAGAGCCTTTGCTATAAAGTGCCAATGCTGCGGATAAGTCCGATGGCTCATTCCCCCTTAGGAACTCCTTCACCAAGACATCCTCATCGACCTCGTTGGAGCCCGACTCGACCTTCCTGATCCTTATCAGAGTTTCCCATGCCTCAGCCAGGGATTCGAGGTAGCCGTCACCCAGAAATGTTAAGTCACGGTGCATAAGGACGCGGGCTCCATACTCGGTGATCAATGGGTCAAACATACTTTTGACCTCTTCCCTGCCGGCTTCTGCGGCCGCCTCGAGGCGAGAATCAAGCTCTTCCACAGCCATTCTTTTGCCCTCCTCACGGGCCTCGTCCTTCATTTTCTCGACCCCGACGAGTTCGTCATCGAGCTTTGTCTTCAGGAGTCGGGTAGCAACAATCTCATCACAGTATCGCTGTGATTCTTCTTGAGCAGCTACTTTGTCTTCCTTCTCCTTGGAAAGTAACTCCTTCAGCTCTTTGACTTGAGTAGCGAGTGCGTCCCTTTCCTTTTGGACAAAGTCTTTTTCTAGGGCGAGGGCACCGCTGCGCTGGACTGCTTCATCAAGCTCTTTTTTGTGAGCTGCCTCTAAACGAGTAACTGCCTCGGCAGTATTTTTTGCGCTTTGTTCAGCGGCTTCTAGCTTTGACTTATACGATGCAAGCTCTTCGTCTTGGAGTTTGATGATTTTCTTATCACTGTCAGCCTCCAAATTCAGACAGTCAATCTCGTGTTGACGCTCAACAGATACTTCCGAGACCTTCTCCACCAAGTGCACAAACGCGTCATGTTGAACATAGACGTCGTTATTGCAGGCAATGGCACTCTGCTTCACATGCCCGGGAATATGATGAATGGCCAGGAGGAACTTCAGACCATCGAAGCAAATTTTTGGAAACTTGGCCTTAAGATCGACCATCTTTTCCGCAACAGTTGGGTCCACCGCAGGAGTAGGAGGAGGAGGCTTTGAAAACTCCGTTCTTTTACGTTGCTCTCGAACTTGCCTTGTACTCGATGAACTGGGATGTTGTTCTCGAGGAGCATCAGACTGATAACCCTTCTGTAAGGATTTCTCTCTATCCGGCTCAGTTGGAGGAGGAAGATCACGGGACTGGGAAGATTGAGAATGTGCTTTCTTGCGGTGAGACGACTCTCGGAGACGATTATCCCTATCTTCATACTCGCCTCGGTCCCTGCGTCTGCCTGAACCGGAATCCCGTCCAGAGTGATGGAATATAGAAGACCCCTGAAGGCGATCAAGTTCGTGAGAGCGGCCCATATCACCTGCAAAGAATGGAGATAACAACGAGTTAAGGAGAATTCACGAGTTAAAAAGACTTGAAGTATATTATGGAATGCGCATGTGCGTGTGTGTCCTAGTGTTCCCCCCGACGGACCCGTTCGTTTATCTTTGCTAATCGGAGTGTTGTCTCCTTGAGCCGGGAGTTGAACTCCTACATTGCCTCTAGCGGGCGAAGAGAATTTGAGAGCTTCAGGATCATCGAACCCATAATTAAGTAAATCATCGGGGATGGACAGGTTGGACAGACCCCTCAGAGAACTTTCCAGATGCTGTGAGGAAGCCTCTTTCTCAGGCGGAATAAGTTTGACTTTTGAAGTGCCACCAACTTTCTCCTTCTGAACTTTATGTTTTAACTTCTTCTTTCCCTTCGAAGGAGAGGACGACATCTCAATGTCGTGAACTTCGACTGCCGGATTCTAAGCGGGACCCGCATTCTCACCCTGAGTTTCAGGGGCATCATCCTCTTTGCGCTCGCCTTCTTCGTGCGTGTCGGGAGCGCGGCGCGACGACGATCCGGCAAGTTTTTTCCCTTTACTGGACGGAGGTTTGGGAATGGTAACACCTTCTGGAAGGCTGATCCGACGACCAGGAGCCAGCAAGCCGAACCCCGACAGTGATTCATTTGAAATGGTAACTCGGATGTCTCGATCCTCGGCAGGAAGAGCTCTAATGGCATCGACAGCCTCAGAATATCCTCGGCCTTCCGGGCGCGGGTTGATACCTGAAAAGATGAAATGAAGAGTTAGGAAAAGCATGGCTCCGATCAAATACGAATAGTGACTCGGCAGAGAGACTTACTGCCTTCAACCCATCTCCTAGCGAAACCAGAAGGGCAGCGCACATAGAACCATTCCTGTTTGTACAGGGCGAATTTGCTACAGGCCCCTGTCAAGATCTGGCATTTGTGGTATGGCTCGAGGAACATAAAAGAAGGACTGTCTTTCCGTCTCTTGAACATGTAAATATATCTGATATCACCGGCGGTTGGAGGTCTGGAGAAGACAGCCATGAATAGTAGGTACGTCCCATATAGAAATGCATGGCTGTTCGGGTGCAGCTGCGACGGAGCTATGTCTATGTACTGCAGTACATCCCGGAGAAATAAGTTGAATGGAGGCACGCTGCCCATCCAACACATGAACTTGTTGCAGGTAGTGTACCCGACTGGGGGCAGATGAGGGCGATCTTGTCTTGAAGGAACTAACACGTCGGCAAAAGGAATCCCATGAATGGAGCATATCCGTCACAGAGCAACTTCGTTAATCTTCGAGGCTTGTGAATCGATCAGGTTGTCTAGTAAGATTGTCGCCTCCAGAGCATCAGGCGCCAAGTTATGAGCAGGAGAAGTCGACGGATTAGAAGTATCAACGGCTCCTTGCCTTGATGACGGCCCAGGCCTGTCGGATATAGTGGCGGAGCTAGATTTTCTCGACATCCCAAATAAATAACGAACCTGGCTAAATGCTTGAGAGAACTATACTTAAAAAACGTTGAACGTTAGAATTAGCAACACGAGTTTTCCCCCCACGTGGTGTGTGAACTAGTGCAAGCAATTGTGTACAAGCGATAAGAATCTAAAGATTTCGAAGATATAAAAATGAGCTTCGAATCGTTGCCTTCGAAGACCGTCATTGCTGACCGTCTCAAAGAGCCCGCCTGGTGGTGATTACAGTTCCAGATTAAGAAAACATATGATTTATAAAGTAACCGGCCTAAGTGTAGTTTGACATTTATACTGTTCGGCATTTAAATGTTGTTCGGCAATTGTATTGTTCATCCTAAGTATGGGTCGGCACGTATATTGTTCGGCCTAGGCAGTTATATTGGTCGACATTTTTGGTGTTCGGCATATGTAGTGTTCGGCAGTTATATTGTTCGGCACATATATTGTTCAGCCTAAGCGGTTATATCGTTCGGCATATGTAGTGTTCGGCAGTTGTATTGGTCGACATATATGGTGATTCGGCATTTATAATTAGGCATTTATGTTGTTCGGCATGTGTGACTGTTCGGAAAAGCATCGCCCGGCCAAAATCTCGTTCGGCCGGGAACATACCCGACATCCTATTTGGCTTAAACACACCGTCCTCCACAGTGACTTCATTCCCTTTTCTTTTTTCTTTCCTTCCTCCATCCACACCGAACCATCCTGTTCGGCATTATAACCAACTCCAACCTTCCTCCGCATTGTATGGCCCTAAAAATCCACACATCACCTGTGTCTCGTGTCGAAACCCCTTTAAGGATTTAGTAGAGGGATTGTTACCTATGTGATAGATAACGACTTGAAGAAGTTTGGGGTTGAGGACCGCGATTTTGATCAGCGCCGAGGGTGTTAGGAAGAGTTGTTAAGTCTTTGTAGGCCGGTAACAAGTGAGTTTCTCGAAAACAAGATAGGAGAAGTGAGCGTGAAAAGAGAAGGAGGAAGAAGGCCTCGACTTTTATAGACAGAAAGGGAAGTCGAAAAGGCCATATCCGGTGGAACCGGTCAAGGTCATGTCGTTCGGCATCGGCACATTATGGTTCGGCACTGAAGTATCGTTCGGCAAGGAAGCATCGTTCGGTTACGAATGTACCGTTCAGCATTTGGGACACGCTCGGCATACACCTGAGTCGCTGGAATTCACAAAGGCGGCATCTCCGCTCGAGGTTAGCCAAGGGTTTGAGACGAGACAAAAAGGTTACATGATTCAAAGCGTACCACGTTCGGTCACGCGATACACTTTGGGGGGCAAGTGTTTCCTGGAGATTTGACCAGGCAACTGAGTGCTCGGCATTGGCCACTACTCGGCCTGAAGGACTACTCGGCATCCAGGAGTACTCGGCGTAGTACTCGGCATCAGCTGGAACTCGGCATGAAGGACTGCTCGGCATCCAGGAGTACTCGGCGTAGTACTCGGCATCAGCTGGAACTCGGCATGAAGGACTGCTCGGCATCCAGGAGTACTCGGCGTAGTACTCGGCATCAGCTGGAACTCGGCATGAAGGACTGCTCGGCATCCAGGAGTACTCGGCACCAGCTGGAGCTCGGCGTACAGGGCTGCTCGGCATCAAGCAGCACTCGGCGTTAACTATTGCTCGGCGATAGGAGTACTCGGCATCCATAAAACGTTCGGTGTAGATAACTTTCAACATGACACTAGCATTCGGCCAGAATGCATCGTTCGGTCTGAAAGCATTATTCGGTCAAGAGCATCAGACAAGGGCACGTTCGGCTTCGACTAACAACCATCCTGCACTTCCCACACTTCAAGCATACCGTTCGGCATAGAAAGGTTCGTTCGGCATTAGGGTGTTCGGCATACATGGTTCGGCATACAGCAACCACTGTACTGGGGCTGGAGTGTTCGGCCATCCAGCCCATTTGGGAAGTCCAGCCCATATTTGCCTATAAATAGAGGGGCAGGGTCACAGTGAAAGGGATCCTTTTTTGGGAGAGAAAACACCGGGGAGACTCTGCCATTTTCAAGACTCATCTTCTCTACTCAACAACTTCACTCAAGCATTTGATTCACGAATTGTATTTGTAATCAACCATAAAGGAAATCAATAAAGTTGAACAAAGTGGACGTAGGCAATTACGCTGAACCACTATAAATTTGGTGTTCTTACTTTCTGCATTTAAATTAGCATTGTCTTCTCTGTTTAATTTACTTTCATCACTTATATCTCTACACAATCTTTCTGAACGAGGTTAGTGACCAATTTTGGTGCTAACATTTTGAAATTTTTCTGAAGTAGTGAATTTTCAGGTCGTTACATACTTCCCCCTTAAAGGAATTTCATCCTCAAAATTCAGGATAAGAAGAAGATAACTCAAAATGAATATATATATATATATATATATATATATATATATTTAACAAAATGAAATATATACAAGATATGATAAGTGACTATACAACAGGCGATGAGTACACTATCTCAGTACAACATCAATCCTAAACTCAAGATATGCCTTCCTCATTCTGTCTTCTGTTTCCTAGGTGCAGTCTTCTGCATCACCGCTCCATTAGACTTTCACCAATCTCATAACTTTCCTTCTCAATCATTTCTCATTGTGATCCACGATTCGAACTGGTCGTTAAATAACTGCCAAATTTGGTTCAACTCCTAAATCTTCTTGAGCAGCCATTTTGATAATCTGCTCGGGATCATGCACATACTTTCATAGATGGGATACGTGAAAGACATTGTGCACGCCAGGCAACCTTTCAGCAATTCCACATAGTAGGCTAATAGGACAATCCGCTAAATGATGGGGCAAGAGCCAATAAATCAAGGTGCTAAGTTTAATGCCCGTTCAAATGTCACCACTCCTCTAATCGGAGAAAACCTCAAGAATACAAAATCTTTGACTGAGAATTTCAAATTTCTACACCGTCTATCTGTGTAATTTTTTTCCTGCTCTGGGCTTCTTTCGTCTTCTTTCTGACCATGTCAACCTTTTCGAAGCTTCTCGAATCATATTAGGACCTAGTACCAACCGATCTCCGATCTCAATCTAACATGCTAATGATTTACATGGACGACCATATAAAGCTTTGTACAGTGCCATGCCAATACTCGCTTGATAGCTGTTGTTATATAAGAACGCAATAAGAAGAAGATAATTTTCCAAGAACCTCCAAAATCTAAGATGCAAGCTCTCAGTAGATCTTCTAACACTCGATTTACTCTTTTAGTCTGCCCATTGGTTTGGGGATGATATGTGGTGCTGATATTCAGTTTCATTCCCAAAGCTATTAGCAATGCCTCCCAGAAATTATTGGTAAAGATTTGGTCTCGATGACTAACAATGCTACTTGGGACACCATGCAATCGAACGATTTTCTTCATGTATATCTCTGCCAAACTCACAGCAGTTCTCGTCAGTTTTACTGGGATAAAGTGTGCGCTCTTGGTTAATTGATCTATGATAATCCAAATTCCTTCATTTCCCTTTCTTGATCGTGGTAAGCCATCGACGAAATCCATCGATATTTGGTCCCATTTTCAAGTCGGAATTTCAAGAAGCTGGAGTAGTCCTGTAACCTTTTGTTGATCACTCTTGTTCTGTTGACAATTTGCACATCTACTCATGTGGATGGAAATGTCTCTTTTGATACCTCCCCACCAGAAAGTCTTTTTCATGTCCCTATACATCTTCGTAACTCTGGGATGTATTACGAGTAAAGAATTATGACACTCGGTTAAAGCTTCCTGTCTAACCCCATCAACATTGGAAACACATATCCTTCCATTCATTCTTAAGATTCCCCACTCATCCACTTTGAACCCTATCTAGCTTCCCAGTATTACATTCTCCTCCACTTCCTTGGCTATTCTTTCAATGATTGGATCCTTGAGCTGACTCTCTTTTATATGACAAATCAATGCTGGATGCACCACTAAATGAGCTATAATGGCATGCATTCTACTCAGAGCATCTACCAAAACATTGGCTTTTCCTGGTGTATATAGAATATACAAATCATACGATGCGAGGAATTTCAACCAAAGTTGTTACCTCATATTCAAGTCCTTTTGAGTGAAAATATATTTCAAAGATTTATGGTTTGTGAAGAGCTCAAACTTTTCACCTAGTAGATAATGCCTCCACATTTTTAATGCGAATACAACGACTAATAGCTCCAAATCGTGTGTTGCATAATTCTTTTCATGGATCTTTAATTTTCTGCTTGCATAAATGATGACATTTCCATGTTGCATCAAAGCAGCCCCTACTCCTTCCCGATAAACATCAATATATATGGTTAATCCTCCACTTTCATCAGTAATTGCTAAAAAGGGAGTGGTAGTTAACCTTTTCTTGAGTTCCTGAAATGCTTCTTCACATTTTTGTGTCCACTCAAACTTCACATCTTTCATAGTCAGCTTTGTTAAGTGAGAAATTTTGGAGAAATCCCGAACAAACCTCTAGTAATATCCGGCTAATCCCAAGAAACTACGGATGTCCTTTGAAGTCTGTGTTTTCCTCTAATCTTGGATAGCTGAAATCTTGGCTGGATCTACCGAAATCCCGTCCCCTGACATGATATGCCCAAGGAATCTTACGTCTGTTTTCCAAAAGTGGCATTTTGAAAATTTTTCTTTTAGCACATTCCTCCTCAATATCTCCAATACGCTCTCTAGGTTGTTTTCGTGCCCTTCCTCAGCATTTGAATATATAAGAATGCTAATACGAATTTGTTGAGTACGTCTCTAAATACTCTATTCATAAGGTCCACAAAGAAGGCGGGTGCATTGGTTAGCCAAAATGGCATAACCAACCATTCATAGAAGCTTTATGGCCCTCTGAATGCAGTCAAGGGGATACAATCTTCTACTATTCTTAACTGATGGAATCCTATGACCAGATCCATTTTTGAAAATATCCGAGCACCATGAAGCTGATCAAACAAGTCATTTATACGGTGTAAAGGATACTTGTTTTTAATCATTTATTTATTTAGGTCTTGGTAATTTACACACATCTTAAGGGAGCCATCAGACTTTACAACGAAAACCACTACTGCACCCCAACTTGAGCGACCTGGTCTTATCAAACCTTTCTTTACTAACTCATTCGTTTGATTTCTCAATTCATCCTTCTCCTTTGAAGCCATCCTTCGAACAGGGTGAATAACGTACCCTGCGCTAGGAATAAATTAGATACGGAACTCAATTTCTCGGTGTGGGGGAAAACTCTTAACTTCTTCAAAAATGTCTTGAAATTCATTGACAGTTGTTTTTGTTCCCAAACCATTTTGGGATGAATCAAGCGTATACTGGAAAATATCCCTTACTAGACCAGGCATTTTACAACATATTTCAATCATGTTTCCCAACTTTGTTTTTACAAATACTATCCTCTTGACACAATCGAGAATAACTTCATACATGGATAGCCAATCCATACTGAGCAAAACTTCAAATCCAATAAAATCAAGGACATTCATGTCACATGAAAAATAATGGAAATGTACGTAACTTGGATTTTTTCACAAACCATACAAAGGTTTGTTATACCACCTATGGGATTTAACACACAAATAAGGGTATCTACCATTTTGTGGTAAGCATCAAATTTTCAACCAATTCTTTGGAAACAAAACTGTGGGAAGCCCCGTTATCAAATAATTATTTAACCGCACTACCCTTAACACAAATAGCACGCTCCAAAACTCCTCTTTCCTTGGCCTCTTCCATAGTTAATGGTTCTTCTTCCATGGTATAGGACTCAGTTGTTTGGACTACCTCCATAAATGGACAACCTATCATCATATGCCATTGTTAGTGGCAATTAGAATTGAGTATCATAGCAGAAATAGTATTGCTTGCTGCTTCTTTCTACAAATCTCAACTATATGTCCTTTATTCTCACAGTATCCATAAGTGACTCCTCTTGAAGTCTTTCTCTTCTTCCTTCCATATTCATTCTTTTCCTCTAGATTTAGCTTCTTTTTGCTAGGGTTGTTGCTACTGCTACTAATATTTAGTGGTGGTACTGCCTTCTCCCCATCAAAAATTTCATATCGTGAAGCCATATCTAATAGGTTCACGAATGATCCCTTTAGGTGAGCAGTCATTTTATCATAAAACTCTGTTCTCATCCTAGCCATAAATATTTCATTCTTCTTAAGTGGAGTATCTACCAGTCCAGGCCCAAAGAGAGATAATTCGTTAAACTTTCTTGAATATTTTTCCGCCAACATTTCTCCCTATTTTAAATCCATGAAGCTTTTATAGAGACATGATTTCCTACAGCGGGTATATACTACTCTCTAAAAACTTCTTTAAATCATTCACATGAAAAATTATCTTCTGACTCATTGATGGTAATTGACTCCGACCAAGCTAAGGCCCCTTTCTCCAATTGCCAAGATGCCAGGAAGCGCTTCTTTTCATCATTGATGCCTAATCCCTTAAAGATTCTCTCGTATGAGCGGAGCCAAGGTTGAACCTCAATAACAGATTTTGTGCCACTAAATGTTTTTCCTCCTAAGTTGGTATAATTCTTGAAGAAAGTAGCAAGATCAACCCGAGGTCCTCCCCTTCCTCGTCCATGATGGTTACTCATTTCCCACTACCAGAATATAGTAAGGGAACACCGTTAGAATATATATGCAAGATTATCTTGTGGAATGGGTATTAAGCATAGAACAACTTAGATGGATAAAGATTATGATTACGTACTCTCATTGACTAGACTCAATCTAGGGTATTACTAACCCTATCTCTAATGAGTCAACCCCATCAAGGCTTAGGTATTCGCTAACCTTCGCTCTGATACCAGCTGTAATTGCTAGGATTTTCGACCCTCGAAAATCAACACTAATAGGTCCTTAGTATTCACGTGCCGCAAATTCAAGTGCCAAAAACCCGATCGTTAGGAGTAAAAAGAAAATAAAGATAGAAGATAAAAGAACAACAGAATCTCACATTGTATTCAATACTAAATTATTCCTGAAAATAGTATATAAAATCACTCTCAAAATGATTTTTCATAGGTACAGTATGTACTAATCCAACCAGGATATTTATAACGGCCTATCCTTATAGGTACTGGTAAATAATTAAATACAGCAGAAATTTGAAAACAGATAACTATCTACAGAGGACACTGCGACTCCATGCTCTAGGCTTCTCCAAAATGCTCCAAGCAATCTAACTACTTGGCTGCCCAAAAAAATAGGGCACCCAAAGTTTAAGGGAAAAGAAAAATAAACTCCAAGTCAGTCATGGGACTGGTATGAGAAACTCAAAATATGAATATTTTGGAAACAAAGGGTATCTCATAAGACCACGCCACATATAAAAATGGGACGGGTTTTTACTATACAATAACCAAAATATTTCTCCTTATGGATTATGGTTTAAAAGAAAACTTAATTTATCAAGACTTAAAGTTCGGGGTTGTTTGATATATGTTAGAAAACCATATCCTAAAAGATAAAAATTAGAAAATAGAGCATTTAGGTGTATTTTATTGGTTATTCCCTTCATAATACTACCTATCAATTTATAGTACTTATTACTTTTTAGGCAATATGTAGCTGCAATTTTTTTTAAAAACAAGTATATCTCTGAAAATTGAACCGTTGAGAATCGATTAGTATTATATACTCTATAACATATTTAAACTAATGATAGCAGTGATGATGATTATACCTCTTCTCAATACAACGAGAATATCTTTGTACTTGAAAAAAACCTGAACGTAGAAAATGCAAAATAGCGAAAATACAAATAGACCATGGTCCTGATTTCATTATATAATAATATATTATAGAAGGAGGTAAGGATGAAGTTCTTAATATGACTAGATATGTAATGAATGTTGACGATGATCCTAAAACTTATTCTAATGTTATGAGTATGAAGATGTTATTTTCTAGAAAGAAGCTATTGTTGATGATATGAATTCAATTTTGGAAATCCAAACTTGGAATTTAAATATTTTACCTTCTGGTGCTAAACCAATAGGATATTCTAGAAAAAGTTGAATACAGCCAGATTAGTTGCTAAATGTTATAAGCAAAGACATAGAGTAGATTACTTTGATACATATATTTGACAAGTGGTGGTCATTTTACGATGTATGTTAATACATTTTTTTGAATTATATTTAGGAGAAACCGACGAACCGGTAAACTCCTGAGAGGAATTATGTTGTGCATGTCTGCTTTAACCTATGACACCTATAACCCTAGGGTATTATTTTTTAGGAAAAGTGTGTGTAATGCAGGGCTCGAACCTGGGTCTTTTACTAAACCTACTGTATGTTAATACATACATACATATATATATATATACACGAAATTTGGTTCCATATACAAGTCATATTTGTACAAAGAGGAAGAGTAATTCGATGAATGATGAGAACATGCGATATAAAATATATTTATATCATCATACCTCTATATTCCTAGCATTGAATGTTGCATAATGATCATCAGCTCTCTTACTTACCTCAACATCCGAAGTGGAAAAATCATCGACAACAGATTCATAAGTAGAGTTCAAATTGGACACATCTCCCTCTTCTCCATCAATAAACTCGTCTTCCTCATCGTCCACTTCCATTAATCCTTCAATCTGTTTTGCTACCCGAGGTAGCAAGAGTAAATAACTCATGAACTTATTAGTTCATGCTACACCTGCATAGTAAACCCCGAAAGGAAACGAGAACGCTAGCCACACTATAGAGTGCAATAGTACTGGAGGGAGAAAATGTGACCGATGCTACTACTCCAGCAATGGCGGCTGTAACGGCTAGGATTTTCAACCCTCGAAAATTGACATTAATACATCGTTGGTATTCACGTACCGCAAATTCAAGTGCCGGAAATCCGATCGTTTGAGGTAAAAAGGAAATAAAGATAGAAGATAGAAAAACAATAGAATCCCACATCGTATTCAATACTAAATTATACACGAAGATAGTATATACAATCACTCTCAAAATGATGTATTAGAACTATGGTAAGTACTAATATAGCCAGGATAGTTATAACGGCCTATCCCTTAGGTGTTGGTAGATATTTAATACAGCGGAAATTTGAAAACATATAACTATCTATAGAGGGCACTCCAGCTCCATGCTCCAAGCTTCTTCAAAATGCTTCAAGCTATCAGACTACTTGGTTGCCCAAAAAAATAGGGCACCTAGATTAAAGGGAAAAAATAAACACCGGGTTTGTTATGGGACTGGTGTCAGAAACTAAAAATACGAATATATTGGAAACAAATGATATCTCATAAGGCCACACCGCATATAAACACGGGATGGGTTTTTATCTTATGATAACCAAAACATTTCTAAGTGAAATCCATTAATATTATTTCTAATGAATTTCTTTGAAAAACGTTTTTCAAATAAACATACTAAAATAGCCAAAATAGTTACGTTGGTTTAATTTGACGGCACAATAGGTTTACAACTAAGTCCGAAGTCACTTATTGGAGAATGGATTCCATATAATGACAAGGTAAGGGACTACCTTCCGTACAGTATACCTCTAGAATGATTTACCTAGGGTCCAGATACTAGGCGCCTAAACAAACACAGGACCGGCCTACCACTTTCTTGCTTGTACCGAATCCAAAAACTTGTTGATTAACGGCGGAATTTTCTATCGAGTTAGAAAACCGCCATTAAAAATTGTGTTAAAAATAACCGCAAGCGTACAACGTAGAATTTTAGTACGTGGCAAGTACGGGTCGATCCGCAAGGAATTGAATTGATTTTAAAATTTCTACTCAATCAAATTAAACCGAGAATTTGAGATGTGTACTAAAAATTTCTAAAAACTAACAAAACCTACAAGTGGATAAAAATATGAGAGTAGAAGGCAATCTAGAGGCAAATCTCTTCTCATGATCACATAAATCAACATAATGAAATCATGATCTCTTTTTTTTGGTCATTAGTGAATTTAGTTGATGTGTTTATCATAAGTATGGCTTATTTGTGCTATTAATTAGCCCAACATAAACCATAAAACTATAATACACCCACTAATCCACTTGTTAACTCTCATGAAAATTGACAATGAACTTGAAAATAAAATCTATGCTAAACACGATCTATTTACTATTTATTAGTAATATAGACCATCAAATTTTGATTTTAAAATTCACTTCATTACCATAATCATATGAAGATGAAGAGGTAATTTTTGTTTATATTTGTTTAAGCATAACTTATTTGGTGTCAACAACATAGGCTATCAAATTGAAAGCTAAACAACAAAATATTTACCATATCAAACATTCCATTAAGCACAAAAATAGATCATAGATTAGCAAATAAGTTGAATCTACATGATTAAGAGAGCTTCATTACCCCTAAATTGAAGTAATTTAGCTTCTTATATTTGTTATCATTTCAACAAACGTAGATTGCAACATGAAACCAAAACAAGAGGATAATGCAAGCTAATTAAAAATAAAAATAGAGCTAAACTTCTTGCATAAAAATAAAACTAAGCTACTAACATAAGAAGAAAATGCCACAATAATTAAAAGAGCATGAAATTAAATTGCATAAAAAAATTACATAAAAGAAGAAGGCTAAGAAGCCATGAAAGTGAGTACGAGAGCTTATATTTACAGTTTGTGCCTAAAACTAAACTAACTAAAGAGGAGGCTAAGAGCTTCATTACATGAAACATAAGAGGTATTTATACATGTTTTGAAACCCCAAAATACCCTCTTAGGAAATGTAACCTCCAAGTAATCATTAGCATGAGCATAATCCTCCATTTAAATGTGCATGTAGCTTTAATCATGTGCATTAGCTCTTAATAGGGGATCATGGTAAGTAGGTAGGTAGGGTCCTCCATGTTGTATGAAATGATATATTTCCATCTTATTTTTCCTTCTTCACCTGTGCATGCATATTTCCATGAAGTCTTCTTCATATTTCCATTCAAATTTCTACAAATAAAAATAAAATACACAAATAAATATTCTTAAAATTAGTACATGCATAAAATGACCATTTTGCCCTTATACGAAGATGGATAAATGACGATTTGAAAATAATTGAAATTTTGGTTTAAACATGTTAAGATACCCTATATGCTCATTTATTTAATTAAATTAGATTAAATATGGAAGTAAAAATATGCACATTTACGTGCACATCAATGTCATCACCTCGGTTGTTCTCGGGCTTTACGGGGATCCAAAAGCATACATAACAACTGAATTATAGAGGGTATCTAGAAAGGCGACGACATCTCTTAATGGGTGCGGCCTACATAGCCCTGCTGCTACCTTGTTTTTGTTATTTCCGGGGTGCGAGGCTTAAGATAACATTTACCTTTCATACCACACACTTCACTTTGGGTGCAACATTGCTATTCCACAATCACACAACTGATTTCTACAAACGTATAACTCCTGAACTCGTACATCTCAGGAAAGGGTGTTACGCTAAGAGAAGTTGCCTTCTCCGCCACCAAACAGATGATACGTTTACAGAGATCAATCAATGTGATCTCGAAATGCAACGCCAGACATTCGCCCATACAAGTTGTCCAGGAACATGACAAACCAAAGCAACTCTCCTACCACGTCCTATTAGGAATTACCCCAAGGATTAGTAACGAGAAGCCCTTACATCGAAGATATCAAATGAAGAACTATTGCAACATATATATATATATATATATATATATATATATATATTATATTGGAAAATTCCCCCGATGGTCAACGACAAGCAACCCTACACATCTTCTAAATAGATATCATTCCAGTCATTACTGTCGAACATGTATATTGGTTCGAAGTGGTTTTTGGATAGGAATCACCCAAATCTGACCCTGGTTCCTTCAAACCAATCATCGATAAAAAGATGTTTAGTAAATAGGGAATTATTCATTTATTGATAATTTCTTTTTATCAAAATTTCTTCTAGAGATATATATCTTTAAAAACATTCTTTTGGTAAATACGAAATCATTACACCTTCTTTTAACTTCGGAATTATCAAATCATTTTCATAAATCATTTTAGAAAATATTATTGAGTAAATAGGATAATTGAAATTATTCTAATTCTACTCAATATCAATTTCCGTATTCAAACTTTACTATCCATCAAATAATGGTGAAATCACCTTTTAAATTCACACGGATAGTATAAATTCCCTCCTCGGAATTTAATACCAATTACAAGAAGATTATTTATATACAATCCATGTTGTTTAAATTTGGAAAATTTAATCTTTTATACTTAACTCGTTTCCGACATTATCTACCCTTACTTGGGAGAGGCCACGAGAGCCAGGGCACTGATGCAATTGAACATATCCTTAGTTTAAGTACCTTACCCAGATCTCATGAATTGAAAAATCCAGTCTACTCGTCGGCTTATTAGAGCCAAGATTAAAACACTTACTTATAATAGCTTTTATATATATATATATCATTTATTTAAACTCTTTTAAATAAATTATAAAATTCAAATCATCTTTAAAACACTTAATTATCCATTTAGAAATAGTTATAAAATATTTGGAAATGAATTGTTAAGTTTAAAACCATATTTCAATTGTTATTGAAAACCGCTACAAAAAGTGCTGCGAATAGTGTTTTAAAAGCTTTATTAAATCAAAACGACTTTTCTATTATACAGAAATTCATTTATATAACTCAAATCTCTTTCAAATTTTTTATATATATTTATAAATATTTTTCCAAATTTTAAAGAGTTTAAAAATATTTTTTTTAAAGAATCCCTTTTTGGATTTTGAACTATAAAACCGCGATTTTATTTAAGACTTAATTTGAACATATTTGAAAATCTAGAAGGTGAAATCTGGATTTTCTTTCTTTGTTTGAAAAATATGGATATAATAGTTTCAAAAATTCTTATCACGGAGAATTCCGAGCTATATTCCACTTTATATGCTCGTTTAACTTTTACGGCTCGAAATCGCGAACTATCGTTACGCGATGCGCCTAGTATTGACTTGTTTATCATTTTCTATTAAAATCTTGTCGTGACAAGTTTATATGTTTATAAATCATTATCAAATCATTTCAAAACTATTTTCAAGAGTTTAAATGATTCCATATCACTTTTTAACTTTATTCGGAAAGTGATTTCCTTGTATAATCTCGACGTGTATTTATTGTGACTTGTTTATATATCCAAACAACAATATTTTCAAAACATCCAAACATGGGAAAAAAATTATCATAAAAAACCATAGCCAAACATATAGGTCATCCAATATATTGTATATATAAATAGGGTTTCGACTTTGGTTTTATATCGGAAGAAAGACTATAGCTTTGCTAACTCAAACTTTAAGCTCACGAACCCTTGCACTAATGCCTCTAAATGGCTTGACCTATGCTTGAGATGATGGTAGGTGCTCACAGCCTTGGTTAAGAGGGGAGGAAGGCTCGACTATGGGGGAAATAAGGTGGTGGCCATGGTACTAAGAGTTGAAAGGAAGTGTTTTGTGATAGTTTTAAAGTGGTTTGATATATATTAATGTACTATATAATTTAATTTTCTTTTGCAAATATTTTTGCCATTGTTTCTTTATGTATGGAAGCCATGGAAATAGAAAGGGAAGCTTTGGAAAATGAAGAAGGAGAAGTGAGGAAACGAAGTGGAGATGGTTGGTATTTATAGGGAAAAAAGAGGTAAAAATATCTAGATATTATTTGCACTTACATCACCTCCTCCATCACCTCCACCCGCATCATTATACACGGCCGACTTGACCCCCCCTCCATGTGCTCGTATTTTAATAGTAAATGTTGACTTAGAGAAGGCTTAAGAGGTAAGGATGTAGGAAAATATCTTAGATATTTTGGTTATTTTATATTAAAATATATGTGTGTGTATCCATGTGCATGTGAATGTCTCCATGTATGTCTACATGTATATGTGCATATATATGTCACAATTAATCAACAACGTTGCACAACTTCTACATGTTGAATCGTTATGAATTCCGATTTCGATTTCCGGTCATATTTTCTCTTCTTAGTTAATATACATATATCTGTAAACAAAATTTGATAATAATATTTCTATCATTATATAATAATTAAAAGAGCTTATTTAATAATTAAAATAATAATTATATCATTTAAACTCCATTTAAATCCAAAAATCAATTATTCCAAAATAGCGACATTATTAATGATGTCATATATACTTTTAATTTTCCAAAATAAAATAAATTATTTTATTACATATCCTCACTCATAAGGATAAATGAGTGTATGTATCCAGCTCCATGCACAATGTCGGATGGCCAAAGAGCTGTTTATCGATAAAACGATTTTCGATCATTTTATCGATATTTATTCCAAGGTATATATTTTTGTAAATATTTATTGAAAATGAGATTTCCAATATTATTTAATGTTTAAAACATCATTATTTTTGTAAAAATATTATATTTGAAATTTTTCTGAAGTGATGAATTTCCGGATCATTCCAATGGCACTTTTGGAGATGGCTATTGTAACAACTCTGATTTTGAGATTACATGTATATATTAAAGTTATAATTTAATATTGTAAATTAAAATATAATTGGAAATTTCATATTGTTTATTTGGAAAAAACATTGATTTTGTAAATAAAATGAGAAAAATAAATTTTGGAACTTTGTTTTACTTGTTTGGGTTAATAATGATTGGAAAATGGTTTTTATTTAGAGAAATGCAATAATTGTATTAATTGTTGCTAATTACTTCTTTTAATAATTTTTAAAAAGAAGTATGTGATTTTTAAAGGTTGTTTATTTAAATATAAAGATGGAAATTGATTTAAAAATGTGTTTTAATTGTAAAGTTGAGTTTAAGATGGTTTGTAATATTTTTCTGAGTAAGAAATAAATTTTATGGAATTTTACAAGTTAAAAATGTAGACTTTTGCATTTAATTGTGAAAATAGTGTATTTTTGTAAATTAAAAGGTTTTTATTAATAAAAAAGTTTTAAAAATACAAATTATCTTTTTATATAGTGTAAAATATTTTATTTCATATGTTTATAAGTTTGCATTAATTGTTTGTATGAAAATTTGGAAGAAAAATGCAATTGTTTTGTAAAATAGTGTAAATATTTGTGTGTTTTGATTTTTAGTGTTAAATTAATTCCCTTAGCCTAATTTTTTCCTCTAATTGGGTCCAAAGACAATTATTACTTTGACATTAAATGAGGAAAAGGAAAAGAGATGCCTGTACGTTCAAACATTCATCTCTTCTTCTCCAAATAGTCAGTAAGTAAGAAACCACCATTTTCTAAAATCCAAGCTTCTAAATCTTCAAATTATCTTCAACATGTTGTAAATTTTATCAAATCTAGAGTGAAAATTAAAGGAAATCCATTCCAAAACACTATGATTTCATCAAATCTATATTTTAGAAGAGATTGTCTGTTAACAGTAAATTTCTGTGTTCCATGCTTCTGTTCTTCCTTCTTATAGGTTCTATAAGGCCAAATTTGATCAAAGCTTCAATCTTTCAGCATATAATCCAAGTTTTTGATCTTCATAGCAAGTTGAGTTGAATAACTCACAAATTCTAGCTAATTCAAAGTGCAAATAGCTTGAATCTGTAAAAAGAGTTTCTGTCTGTAATTGTTTTCAGTAGTTTCTATTTCTCGGTGAAAATCAGTTCTGGGTTGCATCTTTGAATGTTTATATCTTTTGATTCCGGCAACGAAATACTGATGGATTTATTTCAAATGATAGTTCATATGTTGTATTTGATTACTGCAAAATTTCATTGACTGTGGAGTTCGTTTGCTATGTGAAATATTACCTCAAAAATCAGATCGCAACTGCTAGAAACAAACTGGGAAAGTTCGTAGCCTAGGTCGACCGACCTGTCGACCTAGCGGTCGACACCCCAACCACATAGGTCGACCGTATGGTCGACCTATGGTGTTGATGGGTCGACCTATTGGTCGACCATCAGGTCGACTTATGGCCCTCTTTTCTGCCTCTTTGCTTGTGTTGTTTTGCCATCCTTTTAGTTGGTTTTTGCTATCTTCTTTTGCTTATTTCAGTGATGTTTTGGACTAAGGTTGATGACCATGATTTCTGTCAATATGCTAGCTAAATTTTGAGTATTTTGAATTTCAAATTTAAATTGAATTTGAATTTTTTTTGGGTTGAATTTAGACTGGATTCGAATTGAATTCAAGTTATCGGGTTTGAGCTATCTTCCTTGTTTTCCCTTGTTTTTTAGCACGGTTTATCCAAACCTTTTTGAAATAATTTTTGAAATAAATGGACATTTCAAAATAATTATTATCTAATATTTTGAAGTATTTTCAAATATAAAATCTATTTATTTCCTATAATAAAGGAATTTCAAATATGGGGTTCAATAAGCGTTTTCGGAAAATAGTTTTAAAAGCTAGTTTTCTCTAGAAAATTATTTTAAATATTAAATACAAATTTCTGCACATTCGAACGTATAAGAAAGAGAATTAAACTATCTAGTAAAACACGTGGTATCGGACACGTGCGTTCACTGTTTCGGTTAATTCCAGACTTGTACGATCGAAGCTATTATAGGCTATCGATTCTAAGTTGTTTTGCCATTTTATGGCGCATTTTGAGTTTTATAATTCCTATTTATAGGAATTATCTGGGATGGCCAATATTGGCGAGTTTTACGGTTTGGGATCTCCTATTTTAGGATTTATGGTCGATAAGAACCATTACGATGTTTTTATACTTGCCAATGATATGAGGCAAGTTTTGAGTTTGCGATTTCCTATTTTGAGATTTATGGTGCATGAGGAACCATCACAAGGTTTATTTATACTTTTCAATGAGACAAGACAAGTTTTGATTTTTCCAATCTGGCGTTGACTAACGGTTAGTAAACCGTTCAGTGAGAACGTGTGGTATGGGACGCACGTTACCGCTTTTCGGGTTCCTAGTTGAGAGTTTGTGACACATTCACGAGTGAATGCCAGTATTTGAGTTATTGGGTTCTATGTGTACACATACTTATATATATTCGAGGAGCTATTTAGGGGCTGTTAAGTCCTAAAAGAGGTCGGGGGTATCTAGTACACGGTCTGTTGGGCCATAAATTGGGTTGTTGGGTCCTTTCGTATTTTATAGCTGTTGGGCTTTTTATTGGGTTGTTGGGTCCAATCTGGGTTTTTGTAGCTACAAATGGGTTGTTGGGTCCTTTCTCTTTTTATAGCTTTTGGGTTATCATTGGGCTGTTGGGTCCATATTTTATTTATAGCTGTTGGGCTTTTTATTTGGGCCGTTAGGTCCTATTTTTGAGATTTAGATTATATGTTCCTTTCGGAGATATCTGAGTTTGCCATTTTGGCGTATTTTGTGTTTGAGGTTTCTCTATATTGAGACTTATCATTTGTGTTTTCTTCTATTTAAGAAATATGGTTAGAGAAACCCTTATAGCTAATTCTGGCTATCGCCGATGATATGAGGCGACTATTGTACTTGAGGATTTATTTTGAGTTACATCTTTAGAGGTACTTTATGCTTAAGTGATATTTATTCACTTAAGATATGGACATGCTTTTCTATTGCTTCTTCTCATTCGAGAAGAATTATCACCTTGTATTATATGCTTCATATTATTGTCTATTCTTATTAACTAATTGTTTTAGCTAGACTGACCCGTGTATTTTATACTCAGGTCAGACCGAGTTGTTTCAGGTTAGCTTTCAGTTATGGGACTTCGCTTTGATGCATTTGCTTGGATATCAGCCTAGCACTTTTGTGTAGTTTATATTTCTTTTCGCTTGACTCTGATATGTATTTTGACTAGATGTTTATAGTGTGGTCTCTGAACCAATTTTGTGTATCATTTTGTATTGTATTGGGATGTATTGGTGTATATGTATTTATATATATGATGTTTACTGTTTTGTGATGTGATATGCATTCTGTTATTATATTTTGTTCTGATAGATCCATTAGCAACCTTCAGTTTTGTATATAGCATTTATTGGATATGTCAATCCACGAGAGATAGAAAAAATATGGAGCATTCATCGACGTATTCAGTAGATGTTTAAGACAAGATTATAGATGGTCGCTCCTAACCAGCCCTATTCTTCGCATTAGCAGACAGAGTTACTCAGTAATTCTCTTTTTTATTGTGGGTCTCGGGGTGGGGTGTTACAGCTTGGTATCAGGGCTGAGTTCAGAACAAAATAGGATAAACACAGAACGTAACATATATTACGATACATCAAAGTACAATATGAGTGAAATCATCATTCTTAATCAAGCTTGTTTCAAATCGTGCCTTGACCTTTTCGAGTCCTTAATGGTAGATGAATGGGAATATGTCTAGGAATGTGATTTTATAATTCTGTAGTATTCCTTTATTGATGAACCTTGTTAATAATATCTATCCCTGTGGATAATCCATTCTAACTAGCTCATGGCTGGAAGAGAAAGAAGTCGCACCTCGGATGCTGAGCAGCCTAGTGGCTCACATCCCGAGGGTGTGTACATGTCTATCAATAAGATCTTAGAGCTTGTTCGGAGCATCCAACCTCCTGCTCCACCCAATTCTTCTCCTCCGCACAAATCTGCATTTGTGCGTATGTACAGTGACTATTCTCATTTGGGAGGCAAGCCTTTCAAAGGTTCCAAGATCGTATGTACATGCAAGCGCATCTTCTCTTGCATGGATTTATCTGATAATCATCGATTTCTTTTAGCATCGAGTATGATGCAAGAATGTGCTCTCGATTGGTATGAGCTTCTTATTACCGAGATTGATGAGTCCACCCTCACTTGGCAACAGTTTAGATAGCGGTTCGAGCTTAAATTTGTGACCAAGTTTTAGAAAGCTTCCCTTGCCCGTCGCTTCCTTGAATTGAAGCAAGGGAAATCATCTGTTTCTTAGTATGTTTATTCTTTCGAGACCCTATCCAAGTATGGGCTCAAATTTATCAGCACTCCATATAGAAAGAACCTTAGATTTGTCTATGGATTAAAGAAATCTCTTATGCTCCAGCTTAAGTTATCCTTCGAAGAGCTTGTTGATTCGGCGCTCCACCTTGAAGCCGTCGAGAAGGAAAGGGATAGTAGCGATGAGGCTGAGGTTCGCAAGAGCCCAGACAAGAGAAAACTTCCCTTCCAAGCATCCCAATCTTTTTCTCGGAAGAAGAAGAAGCATCTTGCCTCTAGTTCTCATTCTGGTGCAAGCCACTGTTCTCACAAGACTTGTTTCAACTATCGTTCTCATGATTACTTTATTCGAGAGTGTTCCATGCCTATCGTTTGTCGCACTTGCAAGCAAGAGGGACATTGGTCTTCCTAGTGCCCCATTTCATCTAAGGGTCCTTAGTTGGGAAAGCTTATCGTGATGGATGCTTCTGGTGGTTCCTCTCAACCTAGAGGTACTCCTTCATCTTTTCTTTAGAGATCTATGTTATTTTATGATAATTTTATTTTTGTTCTATTCCATTCGAGTGTTTCTCGGTCTCTCATATCGAAGAAATTTGATGGTGTTTTGCTTTTGATTGTTTCTTTTTTTTCACTTCTTAAGGATTGTGAATCCTATTGAGGGACCCGCAACCTTAGTATTTTGAGTATGGGGTGTTGAGCTTATTTTGAGTATCTTCTTTTTCGTGTGAATTTGCATATTATTCACCATCTTGAGATTTGTATATTTTGGAAATGGATTGGCTTTATTATTTTCAAGACCAATCCTATGCTTTGGAGGGATCCTATATATATTAGGTATCCTGATTTTGTTAATGTGTTGCTTCTTGTCCTTCGGAATGTTGATGATAATTCCGAAGTATCTTTATCTGTTCTTGAATTTCGAGATGATGATGATGTATCTCGAATTCTATTTATTGTGACTTTATAATTTCTACGAGTCCGTTTTGGGATTGTTACCCAATTGGGCAATCGAGTATTGTGTTGATCTCATTTTTATCTCTTAGCCTTTCGGTTATCCTTCCACGAGGATATCCATTAAGGAATGAGGCAATTGATTGAGTTCGATTGATATTATCATCCTTGTTTCTTTCGAGATATCCTTTTGGATACTCATTTGGTGCTATATTTTGTGGCATTACTTCACTTGAAGTAATGATATGTTGACAGTGTTCTTCTTCCCATTTGAGAAGAAAATCTTACCCTTATCTATATATCTCATTGATCCCTTATTTGATCTATTATGCGGTGCTCGAATCTTTCCTTAGCTTGACCTTGCACCAATTTCCTTTAGCTACGAGTCGCGAGAGATAGCATTCCTTTCACCTCATTCCGCACTCATATGATTCTTGTGAGTGGCTCGTTATATCGTTCGGATTGACAAACACTCCACTCGAATTCTGTCAACCTTGTGAATCGAGTATTCTGGGAATATCTCGATGAGTTCTCTTTAGTGTTCTTTGATTTCGATTTTTTGCAGCTATTTGATATGTGTTTTAAGAGAAATTAGAATTCTTGTTATTATGAAATCAAAGAATAATTTTGTGTATTATATATGAGAGATGTTTCTTTTTATAGAAATGATTTCTGTGTTGGGCTGTCCATCGAGTGCTTTAAGAATTCTAGTCGATGCGCCTGATCAACGTTATCGATAGGAATTTCCTAAATGCTGTGATGAGGCAATCAGCATGATAAATTGAGTTTTATAAAGGTTGAGTTTGGAAATAAATTATTTTGGAATTGAGTAGTGAATTTTAATTTTGAATGGTATATGCAGCCATTGAACCATAGTGATGGTTAATTAAGTGGCGAGGCAGTTTTGATTACTTGGTCAACTCTACAGCCAATGGATAGAGTCGTTCACTATAAACCGATGGCGAGGCAAGCCATTTATTGTTTTGAATCTATAGAATTAAATATAAATATGCGTATTGTTAAAATGTTGTTTGCTATATAAAATATGTTTGGGTTTCAAAATTTAAAATGTCCATTGGATATTTTAATGTAATATAAAAGTTATATGTAATAAATTTGAAGTTTGTTTTCAAAACTTTTGGTTGTTTGGAAAACATAAAGTGATGAGATTTTAATTTTTTTTTCTTTGAGGATATATATTGGTAGGATTTTATAAAATTCTTTTGGAAATTTAATTTGTAACTAGAGTAATATGAATTTAAATTTTAGTCTTTGTAATACTTATTAAGTATTATAATAAAGAAGATTTGGAAAAATTTCATGTATTGAAAATTATGGTTATAAAATACTAAAATATTGAATTTTGGAATTCTAAGAATTTTTGGTTAAGAGTTAATACATATATTTTAGTCCTTGTGTTATTCTTACTCTTATGCTATTTTTTTAATGATGTGCATTTATGCGGTCGTTTGAGTGTGGTGGCTTTTAAGGACACCACCTTTTGGTTGATCTATCTTGCCTATATTGTGTCTATCTAGCATCGGGTGGCTCCTTCCATAGTGTCATACGGAAAGATCATATCGATAATCATCTTGTTGATTAGAGTTCGGGTATGAGTTGTGCTAAATCCTGACTCTACTCGAGGAGCTTATGAGAAATCAATCCCATTCGATTGATCCTTTGTGTAGCATCTTGTTGTGTTCTCACTCGAAGGTGAGACACCTTCGAAATCTTATGTGTTGCTCGGAAAATTCAATGGTTTGCTAGTTTCGATGTTAGCACTTTGGAAACCATAGAATTAATCGAGCGAGTCTTATCTTGGTTTCTATCATCTTATTTTAGAGTGTGAAAATTTCTTTTAAACTCGAGCTAGTCTATCCTTCCTTTGATTGAGGAAATTAATCCGTTGAATACAAACTCTTCTCTAGAAATTGCGAGGATGAAATTTTGTTAAGGGGGGAGTCTGTAACAACCTTGGTTTGGAGATTATCTGTATATATTAAATTATAACGAAAGCTATAATTTAATATTATAAATTAAAATATAAATGGAAATTTTTTATTGTTTATTTGGAATAAACAATGAATTTTGTAAATAAAATGAGAAAAATAAAGTTTGGAACTTTGTTTTATTTGTTTGGGTTAATAATGATTGGAAAATGGTTTTTATTTAGATCAATAATTGTATTAATTGTTGCCAATTACTTCATTTAATAATTTTTAAAAGAAGTATGTGATTTTTAAAGGTTGTTTATTTAAATATAAAGATGGAAATCGGTTTTAAAATGTGTTTTAATTGTAAAGTTGAGTTTAAGATGGTTTGTAATATTTTTCTAAGTAAGAAAATAAATTTTGTGGAATTTTAGAAGTTAAAAATGTGGACTTTTGCATTTAATTATGAAAATAGTGTATTTTTGTAAATTAAAGGTTTTTATCAATAAAAATGTTTTAAAAATACAAATTATCTTTCTATACAGTGTAAAATATTTTATTTCATATGTATATAAGTTTGCATTAATTGTTTGTATGAAAATTTGGAAGAAAAATGCAATTGTTTTGTAAAATAGTGTAAATATGTGTGTATTTTGATTTTTAGTGTTAAATTAATTCCCTTAGCCTAGTTGTTTTTCTCTAATTGGGTCCAAAGCCCATTAGTACTTAGATAGTAAATGAGGAAAAGGAAAAGAGATGCCTATATGTTCAAACATTTATCTCTTCTTCTCCTAATAGTCAGTAAATAAGAAACCACCATTTTCTCAAATCCAAGCTTCTAAATCTTCAAATTATCTTCAACAAGTTATAAATTTTATCAAATCTAGAGTGAAAATTAAAGGTACTCCATTCCAAAACACTATTATTTCATCAAATCTAGATTTTAGAAGAGATTGTCTGTTTGCGCCAAAATTGGTCACAAACCCCGGATATCGTGAAAGCACCAGTGTATGAATACAGATCAGCAATATTCTAACACAAATCTCAGATCCAGACGAATTTGAGAATAACAATTGGAAAATAACAAATAGAAACACAAGATTTATAGTGGTTCGGCTATCTCTGGCCTACGTCCACTTCGAAGGATAATCTTTTATTGATGTGCTTATTGGTTACAATGAATTATAGCAATAATTTTCAAGTATAACAATGAAGTTTGAATGCAATTGTGATTTTTGGCAGAGTCTGGACATCGCAGGATCAAAAAATCCCTTTTCTGTAGGCTCTAGGGTGCTATTTATAGGCGCTCCATGCAAATATCTGGCTTAAACTTCGGGAGACCTCTTCTGGCACGTGTGCGGGCCCACATGATCAATCCCATGCAATTTCGACTCGATCCGTGATCGATACGAATGTAATTCGTATCGATCAAGATTTTTTCCAATAGAGTCGAAATTTGGCATGATCATTCTTTAGCTTGTGCGTAGGCTCGTGTGAAAATTTCATAGCATTTGGACCTGTGGTTTGTGAGATATGATCGATGCAAATTCGAGTTTTCGGTGGGCTGTCCTATTCGAATCGATACATTTCGTATCAATCTGTTTGACTCGATCTAGAGCACGTGTACGCAAGGTGGCATGGCGCGAGATTCTTGGATCGATCCACTCTTCGCACCGAGTTGAGCGAGCCTCATTCGTACCCACTATCGGAGCCTTTTTCGTATCGATCACTTCATCTTGTTCGTGTCGATGCCAGTGGTTGTTCGTATCGATCGTGTTTCGTCTCGTTCGTATCGATCGACTGCATGTCCACTCCGTATCGATGAGGGATGTTGGTTTCATATCGATGAAAGGTCGATCGATATGAAGCGTGTGTGATTGGTCAATACGAAATGAACACTGACATTACAATCAATGGATACGAAGTGATGCTTTTTCATGGATGTTGATCAGTGGACCAGATGGATACGAAACCATTCGATGGATACGAATAAGGCTTCGCTGGGTCGGTACGAACATGATGGATACGAGGTGTAGTCACTCTGATCGATACGAACACGATGGATTGAAACAGCGCGGTCATGGATGGATTCGAACAGATCGACTCGATCATAGCTCTTTGATGGATACAAATAGCGTGCTTTCCTTAACTTGCATTGATCATATCTCGATCATACGAACTTCGATTGACTTGAAATTTGAAACGTTGGCTTTTACGGCTTTGCTTGTCTTGGCTTGTCAATTATAGCTCAATCTAGACTCGGACAAAATTCATCGATATCCATAGTGAACCTGTGATGTACAATCGATATTTGGGGATGGGTAATCATTGATTTTCAGTTAATTTCTTGATATCTCGGCCTTGCTAAAAGGTGGTATAACATTGTCTATTAACAGTAAATTTCTGTGTTGCATGCTTCTGTTCTTCCTTCTTACAGGTTCTATAAGGCCAAATTTGATCAAAGCTTCAATCTTTCAACATATAATCCAAGTTTTTGATCTTCATAGCAAGGTGAGTTGAATAACTCACAAATTCTAGCTAATTCAAAGTGCAAATAGGTTGAATCTGTACAAAAAGTTTCTGTCTGTAATTGTTTGCTGTAGTTTCTATTTCTCGGTGAAAATCAGTTCTGGATTGCATCTTTGAATGTTTATATCTTTTGACTTCGGCAACGAAATGCTGTCGGATTTCTTTCAGATAATAGTTCATACGTTGTATTTGATTACTGCAAAATTTCATTGACTGTAGAGTTTGTTTGCTATGTGAAATATTACCCCAAAAATCAGCAACTGTTGGAAACGAACTGGGAAAGTTCGTAGCCTAAGTCGACCGACCTATCGACCTAGCGGTCGACACCCCAACCACATAGGTCGACCTATGGTGTTGAGAGGTTGACCTATCGGTCGACCATCAGTTCGATCTATGGCCCTCTTTTCTGCCTATTTGCTTGTGTTGTTTTGCCATCCTTTTAGTCGGTTTTTGTTATCTTCTTTTGCTTATTTCAGTGATGTTTTGGATTAAAGTTGATGAACATGATGCCTATCAATAGGCTAGCTAAATTTTGAGTATTTTGAAATTCAAATTCAAATAGAATTTGAATTGTTTTTGGGTTGAATTTAAACTGGATTCGAATTGAATTCAAGTTATTGGGTTTGAGCTATCTTCCTTATTTTTTAGCACGGTTTTCTCCAAACCTTTTTGAAATAATTTTTGAAATAAATGGACATTTCAAAATAATTATTATATAATATTTTTAAAGTATTTTCAAATTTAAAATCTATTTATTTCCTATAATAAAGGAATTTCAAATATGGGTTTCAATAAGCGTTTTCGAAAAACAGTTTTAAAAGCCAGTTTTCTCTAGTAAATTATTTTAAATATTAAATACACGCTTTTGCACATTCGAACGTATGAGAAAGAGAATTAAACGATCTAGTAAAATACGTGGTATAGGACACGTGCGTTCACTTTTCGGTTAATTCTGGACTTGTACAATCGAAGCTATTAGAGGTTATCGATTCTGAGTTGTTTTGCCATTTTATGGCGCATTTTGAGTTTTATAATTCCTATTTATAGGAATTATCTAGGATGGCCAATATTTGGCGAGTTTGATGGTTTGAGATCTCCTATTTTAGGAGTTATGGTCGATGAGAACCATTACGATGTTTTTATACTTGCCAATGATATGAGGCAAGCTTTGAGTTTGTGATTTCCTATTTTGAGATTTATGATTCATGAGGAACCATCACAAGGTTTATTTATCCTTGTCGAAGAGATGAGACAAGTTTTGAGTTTTCCAATGTGGCGTTGACTAACGGTTAGTAAAACGTTTAGTGAGAACGTGTGGTATAGGACACACGTTACCGCTTTTTGGGTTCCTAGCTGAGAGTTTGTGACACATTCACGAGTGAATGCTAGTATTTGAGTTGTTGGGTTCTACGTGTACACATACTTATATATATAGCTGAGGAGCTATTTTGGGGTTGTTGGGTCCTAAAAGAGGTCGGTGGTCTCTAGTACACGGTACTTGGCAGGCTGTTGGGCCATAGATTGGGTTGTTGGGTCCTTTCATATTGGGCTGTTGGGTCCAATCTGGGTTTTTGTAGCTACAAATGGGCTGTTTGGTCCTTTCTCTTTTTATAGCTGTCAAGTTATCATTGGGATGTTGGGTCCATATTTTATTTATAGCTGTTGGGCTTTTTATTTGGGCCGTTAGGTCCTATTTCTGAGATTTAGATTATATTCTCCTTTCGGAGATATCTGAGTTTTACATTTTGGCATATTTTGTGTTTGAGGTTTCTCCATTTTGAGATTTATCATTTGTGTTTTCTTCTATTTAAGAAATATGGTTAGAGAAACCCTTTTAGCTAATTTTGGCTATCGCCGATGATATGAGGCGACTATTATACTTGATGATTTATTTGAGTTACTTCTTTAGAGGTACTTTATGCTTAAGTGATATTTATTCACTTAAAATATAGACATGCTTTTCTATTGCTTCTTCTCATTCGAGAAGAATTATCACCTTGTATTATATGCTTCATGTTATCGTCTATTCTTATTAACTGATTGTTTTAGCTAGACCGACCCGTGTATTTTATACTCGGGTCAGACCGAGTCGTTTCAGGTTAGCTTTCAGTTATGGGACTTAGCTTTGATGCATCTACTTAGATATCAGCCTAGCACTTTTGTGTAGTTTATATTTCCTTCCGCTTGACTCTGATATGTATTTTGACTAGATGTTTATAGTGTGGTCTCTGTACCACTTTTGTGTATTATTTTGTATTGTACTGGGATGTATCAGTGTATATGTATTTATATATATGATGTTTACTGTTCTGTGATGTGATATGCATTCTGTTATTGTATTTTGTTCCGATAGATCCATTGGCCACCTATAGTTTTGTATTAAGCATTTATTGGATGTGTCCATCCACGAGAGATAGAAAAAGAAATATAGAGCATTCATCGACGTATTAAGTAGATGTTTAAGACAAGATTATAGATGGTCGCTCCTAACCAGCCCTATTCTCCGCATTAGCAGACATAATTATTTGGTAATTCTCTTTGTTATTGTGGGTCTCGGGGTGGGGCGTTACAGCTATCAGTGTCGATTTTCTTATGGTTTTGTTTGCTAGTGGTAGTTGTGCTTCAAAATTCATGTTGGTAATGGAATTTTCTTCTTTGATAGTATCTACGAGGTAATTTTTTTGAATAGAGAATCTGATAATCGTTGTCCATGACGAGGGTGGAGGGGATGAAGGAGAGCTGAGCAGGTGGAAGTGAGATAGGTTTTGTTCTAGGTATGTGTCGATGTTGAAGGTTGGCAATTGTTGTTCCTGGATGAAATGATTAGATTAAATTTGGATGGTGGATTTGTTGGTAAGCAATAGTATTTTGTTTAAGATGAAAATAAAATCAAAATATTAAAATTGACCATGTAGATAGCCCGTAGGAGTCCGAGGATGTCTGAGTTAAGTAGAGTACAATTTCCCTGAAACAATATTACTTCTTCAATGACACCGAAGGTTTACGAGAAAATGTTTTTCATGATATAACGGATCAAACTCTACGATGAAGCGCTTACAATTATAGGGTAAAGATGAATGAAAAAGACAATAGTACTAAGAATAACCATATAGTAGAGAAGAAGTATGTAGTTTTTCTAAATTTCTTAACAGATTTCATATATCTCCTAAGGTCTACGTCTATAAGTTTTGGAGGTTTTCATTTAGTCCAACATCTATGTCTATTGGAAAGGTTTCAACCTTTTTACTAGAAGATACGAATGTTTTCTGACTTTTTGTACTAGGTGATGTGATAATTTAATATAACCATTTATGCAATTTTGAATAAAAAATGGTTGCTTTACAGATATCTTGGTCGAAAATAATCCCAACCCAATTGCTAAGTCCCACAAGATGTCTCATAAGCCAATTCCCTCACACTACGTAGGCATAGGTTGGTGCGTTGCACCACCTGTTATGGAGGTTATCTTGGTTCAATCTTCACTTGCTGATAGTAATTATTTTAGTCCCCATAGCTTAGTATATAAACTCTAACTTGGACATTAATTCCAAGATGTGAGACTATTACCTAGGTCATTTAATACTCCATTCACTGGTTTCCTAACAATCTCGCACGTGAATTAGTATTTGTTAAATGTTCTTATTCAACAAAACATTATTGCATGGTTAAAGTAACACTAAGGCCTTGAATGCTCCTAGTGATTATTTATTTGACTTATTAGTGAATTAACAAACTTAGATGTCTCTGAACAGTAAGCTTTTTTCCTGGTTAGTAGATATCACACAATAACATTTTTTTAATTTCCTTGGTTCTTTGTTTGTGTTCGTTTTTGCCATGAACGTCTGCTTAGTCTCATGAGTGCTTATTGAATCTGGCCTTGCAATTCTCCTTGAAGCGATGCCTTCACACTCACATAGGCAATTCCATTAAAGAGTATCCCATAATACCCCACTTGGTCATCTTAATTACCAGGCATGGACATCATTAAAAGCTAAACGTACACTACTTGCCAGCGGATTATGCACCAACTAATCGTAGGGATGGTTTAAATATTAATAGTACCACTAAGTTTATCCTAAACTTAGTTGTCCCTTTGAACCTAGATCTTAGGATCTCTAATCAACTAGGTTGGGTCTCTGTTGAGGAAAGCCTTTGATTATTCTATAAGCCATAAACCCATCATCATCGATAAGATATCAGTCATATCTCTGGACAATCCTTTTATTATTAGGTCTGCAATGTTATCTTTGACTTTACATAGTCAAGATAATCCCATTATAGAGAAATTGTTTGATAGCTTTATGTCTACAATGAATATGTCTAGACTTTCCATTATAAAGTTTACCATTGACTCTTCTAATACTTGATTGGCCGTCACATTGTATGCTTATTGATGGCCTTGGTTTATCCTAGCTTGGGATATCTTCTAAGAAACCTCGAAGCCACTATGCTTCGTTTTGTAGCTTTGTCCAAGGTAATGAATTCTACCTCCATATTAGATATTGCTATACAATTTTGTTTAGAAGATTTCCAAGACACTGCCCTATTTTCTACAGTGAACTATCATCTTGTGGATTCTGTGTCTGTCGAGCTAGTTATCCAGTGTATGTCACAATGCCTATCTACTACAAATGGATACCCAGAAAAATGTAATCCATGATTCCGTGTATACTTCAAGCATCCTGGAACTCTAAAAATGGCTTTCCAAAGATTCTTTCTTAGGTTGCAAGTATATCTGCTAAATTCATTTATAGCATTTGCTATATAAGTTCTAGTGCAATTCATGACGTATATGATGCTGCCTAGTATATAAGGGTACTGAAACTAGCAAATACTATCACCACTATTTTTGACTAATTTTGGTTTAAGTCTACGAGTACTTTGCAATTGTTAAATTATGTTTCTTGAACTTTTAAAGTATTTTCATAATATAGTGTGATTGGGACAAGATATATCTTCGGAGGTTTTATGTATTCTTATTACAAGGATCACATTAGCAATTCCCAGATCATTCATGTTAAATATGGAGGAAGGCATATTTTTGTAGTTTTTATTATCTCTTTACTTCTTTTGAGTATGAGTAGGTCATTTAATAAAGGCTTACAATGAAATACTCTACGTTTGTGTTTAAAATAGACACATTTGTCACATTCATTAATACGAAACCCATTTAATATCATTATTATGTCTAATTTTTCATGGCATTATTTTTGTGCTTGTTTAAACCCATATAGCGATTTTATTAATCAACATACCTTATGTCCATTTCTCGATTTTGAGAAACCTTCAGGTTGTTTCACGTATATTTCTTCTTTTAGTTCACCATTCAAGTATGCCATTTCTACATCCATTTGATGTATTTCCTAATCTAGCATGGATGTGATTGCTATTACCATTCTAATGGATGTCAAATATGTAACGACCTTGAAATTTAGACCCAGTTTAAAAATTTTAAATCGTTTATTTAGTTTAGAAATTCGAATTTTCACAAACAAATTCCGTTTCTATTCAAACTTCATATTTGGAATGCGTCTAGATAGACATAGGCGAATGCCAAATTTCATCGAAAAATATTGAAGTAAATTTCATGCGTCGCATTTTCCTATTGATTTAAATTTTATATGTAAATTCTCTTTCATCCGAACTCAAATATTTTTCACATTTCTGAATAAGAAAAATATTCTGAATATGACGGCGCAATTCATTTCGTTGAATTTCGCTTTTATTTGCTAGTTAATTTGTCACTCGAGCAATCAGTTAAATAAGATTGATCACTTCGCAAACAATATCAAACCATAAATATTTTATACCGTTGAGTCCGTCTCGTCGCGCTGATCAAAACGGTATATGTGTTTATGTATATCGGAGTTCGGCGCTGCGAACTATAGCCGTTTAATGGATTTCAAACCGGTCCGTTACGCAGCACAAACGGTGTCCGTTTTCTCCAACGTTCAGCATCCTAATAGCCTCTGTCTATTCAACTGCATTTAAACCAATAGTCAGTTCAGTTACGTAGGGAAATAAATTGAGACCCTTGGTTTCTATAATATTCAATATATACTGAGTTGCTTCATTTACATTTCATTTGCAAACTCTCAAATTGCTGGTACGTAATCTCTCTTTCCACTCTCATCTTTCTTTTATATTTTGTTCTCTCCTCTCCTGCATGAGACGAATCTCCACGTCTCTCCTACTAACCCATGCAGTCCCACCTCTACCCAAACCCGCCTTCGCCACAGCCAATGGCCTCCGCCGTCCTCCGTACCCAGTCAGACCTGCCGCAACCCCACTGACCTCGCCCTCCACTGCCATGCTCGACAACCACCCAGTTCGCCGCACTGCCCACCAACCAGCTGATGCTCCGCTACACGCACACTGACCCATCTGGCCTCCGTCTCTACCCCAACTTCGCTTAACTCACCCTGCTCGCCCATACCAGCCACTCACGCCACGACCACAGCCGCCCTACAGCCGCATCCCCTCTTCCAATGCACCCAGACCACCACGCACCAAGCCCACTCACTGCACCACAGCCCGACCACCCATCTCACCGACCGACCACTGCCTACCCGTTCAGACCCGCGTCCCAAACCCACTCTATTGCGGTTATATAGCCAGTTATTAGCAACAAATATAATTTGCATTATATATTAGTCTTATGTAGTTGATAGGTTACAATTTTAGAATTTTATACAAAGCTACAGGTTTTGGAAAATTTATTTAAAGCTATAAATTTTTTTTTTGAATTGAGGTATGTGAGTGTCCATATTTTATTTGGTTTATAGTTCGGTATACAATATGCTAATCGACGAAGCAGTGAGGAGTTATAATTTAGTGGCTCACGTTATTTGATTGTGTTGTTTCAGCCGCTGCGTCGGAGACATATGTTTCCATCCAGCTTGTCGAAATCTATCCTGCTTTGTTGTTCGGTATGGTTTATATATATATTCAATTGATGTATATTGTAATAAACAAATGGTTGAATTATTTGATTTTTGAATTGCAGTTTGTGTCGTTTTGCATCGTGCTTGTTCGTGCCTACTATCTATTCGTCTTTGTGCTTCGTCGTCTTCTCTAACCACGCAAGGTGAATATTTTATTCACGACTCAACCTATTATGCTAGGAAAATCAAGTGATTAATTTGTTGTTATTATAAATTTGGATGCTGAATTTTTTATTGTTAAATTGTTGAATTAAACTGTAAATCGTATGTATAAGTTAAAATTGAATATTGCTAGAATTTAAGATTTCTAAATTGACGCCATGTATGGTTTAAAAAGGTTAAAGAGATAAAATTGTCATTGATGTTGATTTATGGTTAATAGTCGTGACACTAAATTTGACATGTAACTTGGTCGTTTTTATAAGCGATAATTAATATGAACTTGGATTTGATAGGATAGTTACACGATTTAAAAATGGATTTCATATACTGAATTATGACCCTGTAGATGTTAAATAAATCGACACATAGAATAGCGTTAATCTCACTTTGAACTATTGGATGTATGTATAAAAAAAACCCCAAATAGAATAATCTTTAATTCGCATGAAATGATAGTGCGGATTCTAGGTATAATTTTATTAATTTACATAAATAACAAATGTAAATTAAATACGATTATTTCGGGATTATTTAAATAAATGGTTAAATTGTTATGTATGGTTGCTATTGATTGTTTATTTACTTTGACACCATCCCAGTTATCACATTGCAAGTTCCCTTTGCTATGCTTTGTTTTATTTATTGATATTGGGTTGAAATGATAAATACCCAATTGAACAACTTTGGCCTAAGATAGATAAATAAAAAAACAAGAAACCCGATTGGTCGAATAAAATCATTTTGGAATTGAAATCTATTTGAATTTAAGAAATGAACTTAAAAATTTGTTGGAAAGTAAGTAACGAAATTAATGGATTTAATTGTAATAAATCAATAGTTTAATTGTAATGAATGAATGGATTTAATTGTAATAAATCAATAGATTTAATTGTAATAAATAAATGAATTTAGTTTCAATAACTCAATGGATTTAATTGTAATAAATGAATGGATTTAATTGTAATGAATAATAGGATTAATTGTAATAAATTTATGGACTTAATTGTAATAAATTAATGGATTAAATTGAAACGGATAAATAAATCTATTAATTAGATAAACAGATGGACACGTTTAATTGAAATAAGATTAGAATAAGTAAGTTTTAGAATCTAATAAATTGAATTTATTAGATTCAAAATAAAATCTAATTTGGATAAATTTAATAAATTTGGAATTTGTTGTAAATTTAATTTGATATTAAGTAACAAAGTGACTTAAAAGGAATGCAAAACCAACTAAAGTTAAGGATTTAATTTAGTTGTTGAATTTGATTAAATCAAAGTTTTGATTAAACTTAATGTAACGGTGAATGGGAATAGGAATAAAATTGAACTTGAATACTTAAGTATTGTTAACTCAAGGACTTGAACTAAACTTCATTTGGAAATATGATTTTAAATGTTCGAAATAAATTGAATTGTGAAGTGTCAAATTTTGAAAGTCAAACTTGCAACTTGACTTTTGAACTTGGATTTGTTTTAAACTTTAATATTAAATGACCATCGGGTAATTAATGCGTAGTTATTAAAGAGACCGGGATCAGATATGGACATACTCTCTGTCGATACCGAAAACCACTTTAATAACTAATATACGCGGAGTGTTGATCCAGAACGAAGTGGATGGTTTTGGTTAGCGCGTTGACTGAAGAAAGAGAACGATTTTGGATGACCCCTGACATGACTAAAACAGGAGCCACGCCGGGCCATTGAGGATCGCCATCTCTAGCGGACACACTTCTTCGATACCTTATCTATTACTTTTATGATTCGATTTGGGTGCACCACTTGATTTGGGAGTGTTGTTTTGCGGTGTTGAGATAGTAGCTGCTATGCTCAACATCAGTCCGGATCAGGCAATTACTAGTATCCTAGTTGGTATCGTCTCATGTACCTTGTCATACTGATTATCCTATTCGCGACCACTACGTTTTGTTTTGTACCTTTAGTATATGGATTGCCCTCTGGTGACTTCCGGTTTTGGGGAAACTACGGTCTTGTATATGCTCTTGGGAATAAAATGTGTTAAGGGTGGAATGGGCCATAACTTAACGCTATTTTGATATCGTACTTTACTGATTAGACATTATCTATTTAGCGTATTCTATTGTATATATAGATAGTTTATCGGACCCTTAAAGATGTGTATCACATTCATCTTTGAGTTATGAACTTTATTATTTGCACCTGATTATCCTGTATAAGATTTTGAGTCCTGACTCGAGTGTTTCTTTTGTATATGCTCGGGTCAGTCTGAAGCTATCCAGTTGCTGATCAAGGTTGGTTGAAGATGCTGAAGACTTAGCATTTATCTTTATCAGTTTATTTCCATTCTAGTATTTGATGAACTTATGTATTGAACATCTTGTATTTCCTCTTTGTCACTTTATGTTGAGACATTGTTGTATTCCTGTAGTAGCTTCATGAACTACTATTATGATGATGTACTTTTCCGCTGCATTATTCTGTGACTATTCTGTGTCTGTGATGTTGTATTGATTCTCATTTACATATATGTATTCAAAATCCCATAATGATTCGTGTTTTGTATTATTTAAGTTGACATGTGTGGATTATTGTCAATTTAAATGGTCCAAATATCCGGGTTGTTACAGTTGGTATCAGAGCTTCGGTTTCGCTACAAACCTTAGTTTGGGATTATGAAACTCATTAGAGATAGGGTAGCAATACCCTAGAATGAGGAGAATCGATTCAATATCCAAATCCTTTCTATTCGAACTTCTTTGATTCGTCGATTGAATTTTCCTTTGAGTTCTATGATTTTATCCTTGGTCCTAAATTTCTTTTGGTATTTCAGGATGAGTGCCAGAAGAAACAATAGGGGTGGAAGAGGCAATGGTCCTGCTCAGGCTGCACCTGCCGCTCCGGCTCCTGTCAAATTCACCACTCTTAGTAAGGAGTATACACAGCTTGGAGGTATTAAGTTTTCTGGATCCGAGAACATTATCGAGGCTCAGCAATGGCTTAAAGGCTTAGAGAAGATATTTTCGGGCCTGGAGATCACTGATGCTCAGAAGCGTCAGCTTGCTGCTTGGCAACTTCAAGATGCCGCACAGGATTGGTGGGAATCTGTTACTTCACGTATCGAGGAAAACACCATCACTTGGGCCCAGTTTAGGTATAAATTTATTTTGACTTCGTAATCCAAATTCTTTCTTCAATCTTGGGAATGATTGTTCACCTAGTCTATCTTTTGATTAGGGATACTTTCTCGGCACAATGGATGCCAGCTACTGGGAAAACCCAACTTTATAGAGCTTTCATGGATCTTAAGCAAGGCGGTATGACTATTTCTGAGTCTGAGAGGAAATTTAATGAACTCTCCAAGTTTGGACCGGGTTTGATCGATACACCACTTCTGAAGAACGAAAAATTCATTTTGGGAGCTAGACCAGAATATTATGACTTGCTTACTGGCCACATTCACTCCACCTTCACCGAGCTTGTTGACTATGCTCTTAGATATGAGGCGAAGCCTAAGGGACCTACTGCCAAGGCCACTCCTACTCAGCCCTCTTCTAGCCAGCCCGGGAAAAGGAAGATGAACTTTGATCAACAAAAGAAAGCTTGGCAGAAGACTACTGGATTGGGATATGCTCAGAAAAGCCCAATCGACCTTGCTAATATCACTTGCTTCAAATGCGATAAGAAGGGCCATTATGCTAATAGTTGTCCATCTACCGGAGCTGCTGTTCCACCACCTTCTACGACTAGGAAAGATTTATGCAATGTCTTCCTCCAGCCGGGTCATTTCAAGAAAGACTGCCCACTGTATAAGCGTGGCACACCATCTGGAGTATTTGCTATCACCACACCTGCACCCCCTGCACCACCCACCCAGGATGACCAAGGTACCTTACGAAGTATTTTTCATTTACATGCTACACCTGTTAGGGTATTATTTGATACTGGTGCTTCACATAGCTTTATATCAGTTGACCTTTGTAATAAACTCAAATTAGAACCTACTCTTGCTACTACCTCCTTATGTGTCTCAAATCCTATCGGAGGACCCGCTAACCTCCGAAGTGTTTCAAGGGAGTTGCACTTATGTATGATTTTTCTCGATTCACTTGGGATTTCTATGTACTTGGATTCCAAGTATTCGACTTTCTTTTAGGAGCTGATTGGTTAAGCAAATTCGATGCTGTTATTTCCTGCAAAACTCGTTCAGTTTCTTTGGTAAGCGACAAGGGTCAGCCACTTGTCATTAAATGCAAATCACCTCAGAAATATGCCGGAAGCTTCATATTCTCTCTTGATGCTCATCCAGATGATCTTAATACTACCCCTATTGTTCAGAAATTTCCCGATGTATTTGGAGAGGTCAACTCTCTACCGCCTAAACGAGAAATCGATTTCCGTATTGATCTGATCCCTGGAGCTACTCCTGTAGTTCTCCCACACCGAAGGATGGCTCCTAAAGAAAAAGCTGAACTAAAAACCCAAATTGATGATCTATTTGCTAAAGGCTTGATAGGAGAAGTTGCTCTGAATGGGGCGCCGCAGTCGTATTCGTCACCAAATCAGATGGATCTCTTTGCATGTGTGTTGATTACCGAGAACTGAACAAACGCACTCTCAAGAATCGTTATCCGATGCCTCGCATCAACGATTTATTCGATCAGCTCCATGGAGCTAAAATTTTCACACAACTTGATCTAGCCACTGGGTTCCACCAACTCAGAGTTGTTGAAGATAGTATCCATAAGACAGCTTTCCGTACCGAGAATGGATTCTATGAATGGTTGGTTATGCCATTCGGTTTGACCAACGCACCTGCTTATTTCGTCGACTTGATGAATCGAGTCTTTCGGGATGTACTTAACAAGTTTGTTCTTGTATTCATTGATGATATTCTCGTTTTCTCCAAAGACAAGAGGGAGCATGAAACACATCTCCGCTTTGTTCTAGAAACTCTCCGAAATCATCAGCTTAAAGCCAAGTTCTCTAAATGCCATTTCTGGCGAGACGAAGTAAGATTCCTTGGCCATATTGTTTCCGAAAATGGGATTTCGATTGATCCAGCTAAGATTGTCATAATCAATGATTGGGAGACTCCTAAAACTCCTACAGATATTCGTAGTTTCTTGGGTTTAGCCGGTTATTATCGCAGATTTATTGAGCACTTTGCCCGGATTTCTGCCCCACTTACTGCTTTAACTCGGAAGGATGTTAAGTTTATTTGGAGTAAGAAGTGCGAATTAGCTTTTAATGAGTTGAAGCGTAAGTTAACTTCAGCCCCTGTTCTTGCGGTAATCGATGGAAGTGAAGGATTAACCGTCTATACAGATGCTTGCCGAGAAGGTTTAGGTGCTGTTCTTATGCAAAATGGAAAGGTTATTGCCTATGCAGGTCGTCAGTTGAAGACCCATGAATTAAGCTATGCCACACATGACCTAGAGCTTCTTGCCGTTGTATTTGCTCTGAAACTATGGAGGCATCATCTTTTGGGAACAAAATTCGAATTATTCACTGATCATAAGTCCTTGAGATATATCTTTTCTAAGAAGGATTTGAACTAGAGGCAAGTCCGATGGCTCGAATTTTTAGCTGCATATGATCTCAACATCACTTATACTCCTGGGAAAGCAAATGTTGTAGCCGATGCATTGAGTCGTAGCAAAGCATTGTCTTGCTATAATATTGTTGAGGGCATGTTATTTCAGCTTGTCATCTCTCCATCTCTTATGGATCGCATAAAAGCTAAACAATATGAGGACACTTTGCTCTATCGTATGAAGGAGTTAGTTCTTGGTAGAGTTGGAAATGCCGACAGTAAAGTGGGAGCACAGATAGATAGTAATGGAGTTCTGAGGATTGACAACCGTATTTGTGTTCCTAATGTCGATGGATTGAGACAAGAAGTACTTAGAGAGAACCATCAGTCATCACTTTCATTTCATCCTGGTGTCACTAAGATGTATCGTAATATGAAGCGTTTATATTGGTGGAGTGGGATGAAGAGAGATATTTCTATATATGTCAGTAGATGCACCACTTGCCAACAAGTCAAGGCCGATCACCAGAAGACTGCCGGTTTACTTCAACCCCTAGAGATTCCTTGTTGGAAATTGGATCAGATTTCTATGGACTTCATCGATGGATTACCGAGGACCAGAAAAGGTAACGAGAGTATATGGGTGATCGTTGATAGGTTGACAAAATCTGCTCACTTTATTCCTTTTAAGACCACTCGTACTGCTTTGAGTTTTGCCGAGATATATATGAGAGAGATTGTTAGACTTCATGGAGTTCCATCTAGTATTGTATGCGATCGAGACCCTATTTTCACTAGTAAATTTTGGAAGGCATTTCAGGACGTCTTGGGCACTAAACTGAATCTGAGCACAGCTTATCATCCTCAAACGGATGGCCAAACTGAAAGGGTAAATCAGATTTTGGAGGATTTGCTCCGAGCTTGCATAATTGATTTCAGTGGATCTTGGGAAGACCATCTCCATTTGGTTTAATTCACTTATAATAACAGTTATCAGTATGTCAAAATTTCCAAATTAAACAAGCAAATTTGAATTGGAATTTAACCATCTTTATAATCAGGCAAGTATCGATATGGCACCATTCGAAGCTTTATATGAACGACCATGCAAATCGCCAGCTTATTGGATTGAGCCTGGTGATCGATTGGTTCTTGGCCCAGATATGATTATGGAAGCATCCGAGAAGGTTAATGAGATCAGAAGGAAGATGAAGACCGCACAGGATAGGCAGAAGAGCTATGAAGATAAGCGTAGGAGAGATTTGGAATTCCAGGTTGGGGATGAGATATTTCTGAAAGTATCACCTTTAAAGAATGTTATTCGATTTGGTCGTAGAGGGAAGCTTGCTCCAAGATTTGTTGGACCATTCACTATCACTGAGAGGATTGGTACACTAGCCTACAGAGTTGCACTACCGGAGAAATTTGAGGGCATGCACAACGTCTTCCATGTTTCACACCTTCGGAAAGTTTTACACGATCCATCAATGACCATTCCTATTGCTCAGTTAGATGAGGTTGATATTGAGCCGGATTTGACTATAGAGAGGAGACCACTTCGTATTGTTGATAGGAATACGAAGCAGCATAGGAGGAAATCTGTTAGCCTAGTCAAAGTCCAATGGAGTCCCGATGATCGTGACTGTACCTGGGAAACGGAGGAGAGTATCCGGGATTCTAATCCGGAATTGTTTGATGAAGGTAAATTCTATTTTATATTATATATTTTATTCGATAATAAAATTCTATATCCATCGTATCTCTTTATCTGTTCTTCCACTCTTCACTCAGTTCCTTTTCGGGGACGAAAGGTTTTGAGTGTGGGAGAATGTAACGACCTTGAAATTTAGACCCAGTTTAAAAATTTTAAATCGTTTATTTAGTGTAGAAATTCGAATTTTCACAAAAAAATTCCGTTTCTATTCAAACTTCATATTTGGAATGCGTCTAGATAGACATAGGCGAATGCCAAATTTCGTCGAAAAATATTGAAGTAAATTTCGTGCGTCGCATTTGCCTATTGATTTAAATTTTATATGTAAATTCTCTTTCATCCGAACTCAAATATTTTTCACATTTCTGAATAAGAAAAATATTCTGAGTATGACGGCGCAATTCATTTCGTCGAATTTCGCTTTTATTTGCTAATTAAATTGTCACTCGAGCAATCAGTTAAATAAGATTGATCACTTCGCAAACAATATCAAACCATAAATATTTTATACCGTTGAGTCCGTCTCGTCGCGCTGATCAAAACGGTATATGTGTTTATGTAAATCGGAGTTCTGCGCTGCGAACTATAGTCGTTTAACGGATTTCAAACCGGTCCGTTACGCAGCACAAACGGTGTCCGTTTTCTCCAACGTTCAGCATCCTAATAGCCTCTGTCTATTCAACTGCATTGAAACCAATAGTCAGTTCAGTTATGCAGGGAAATAAATTAAGACCCTTGGTTTCTATAATATTCAATATATACTGAGTTGCTTCATTTCCATTTCATTTGCAAACTCTCAAATTGCTGGTACGTAATCTCTCTTTCCACTCTCATCTTTCTTTTATATTTTGTTCTCTCCTCTCCTACATGAGACGAATCTCCACGTCTCTCCTACTAACCCATGCAGTCCCACCTCTACCCACACCCGCCTTCGCCGTAGCCAATGGCCTCTGCCTTCCTCCGTGCCCAGTCAGACCTGCCGCAACCCCACTGACCTCGCCCTCTACTGCCATGCTCGACAACCACCCAGTTCGCCGCACTGCCCACCAACCAGCCGATGCTCCGCTACACGCACACTAACCCACCTGGCCTCCGTCTCTACCCCTACTTCGCTTGACTCACCCTGCTCGCCCATACCAGCCACTCACGCCACGACCACAGCTGCCCTACAACCGCATCCCCTCTTCTAATGCACCCAGACCACCACGCACCAAGTCCACTCACTGCACCACAGCCCGACCACCCATCTCACCGACCGACCACTGCCTACCCGTTCAGACCCGCGTCCCAAACCCACTCTATTGCGGTTATATAGCCAGTTATTAGCAACAAATATAATTTGCATTATATATTAGTCTTACATAGTTGATAGGTTACAATTTTAGAATTTTATACAAAGCTACAGGTTTTGGAAAATTTATTTAAAGCTATAATTTTTTTTTGAATTGAGGTATGTGAGTGTCCATATTTTATTTGGTTTATAGTTCGGTATACAATATGCTAATCGATGAAGCAGTGAGGAGTTATAATTTAGGGGCTCACGTTATTTGATTGTGTTGTTTCAGCCGCTGCGTCGGAGACATAGGTTTCCATCCAGCTTGTCGAAATCTATCCTGCTTTGTTGTTCGGTATGGTTTATATATATATATTCAATTGATGTATATTGTAATAAACAAATGGTTGAATTATTTGATTGTTGAATTGCAGTTTGTGTCATTTTGCATCGTGCTTGTTCGTGCCTACTATCTATTCGTCTTTGTGCTTCGTCGTCTTCTCTAACCACGCAAGGTGAATATTTTATTCACGACTCAACCTATAATGCTAGGAAAATCAAGTGATTAATTTGTTGTTATTATAAATTTGGATGCTGAATTTTTGATTGTTAAATTGTTGAATTAAACTGTAAATCGTATGTATAAGTTAAAATTGAATATTGCTAGAATTTAAGATTTCTAAATTGACGCCATGTATGGTTTAAAAGGTTAAAGAGATAAAATTGTCATTGATGTTGATTTATGGTTAATAGTCGTGACACTAAATTTGATATGTAACTTGATCGTTTTTATAAGCGATAATTAATATGAACTTGGATTTGATAGGATAGTTACACGATTTAAAAATGGATTTCATATACTGAATTATGACCCTGTAGATGTTAAATAAATCGACACATAGAATAGCGTTAATCTCACTTTGAACTATTGGATGTATGTTGAAAAAAAAACCCAAATAGAATAATCTTTAATTCGCATGAAATGATAGTGCGGATTCTAGGAATAATTTTATTAATTTACATAAATAACAAATGTAAATTAAATACGATTATTTCGGGATTATTTAAATAAATGGTTAAATTGTTATGTATGGTTGCTATTGATTGTTTATTTACTTTGACACCATCCCAGTTATCACACTGCAAGTTCCCTTTGCTATGCTTTGTTTTATTTATTGATATTGGGTTGAAATGATAAATACCCAATTGAACAACTTTGGCCTAAGATAGATAAATAAAAAAACAAGAAACCCGATTGGTCGAATAAAATCATTTTGGAATTGAAATCTATTTGAATTTAAGAAATGAACTTAAAAATTTGTTGGAAAGTAAGTAACGAAATTAATGGATTTAATTGTAATAAATCAATAGTTTAATTGTAATGAATGAATAGATTTAATTGTAATAAATCAATAGATTTAATTGTAATAAATAAATGAATTTAGTTTTAATAACTCAATGGATTTAATTGTAATAAATGAATGGATTTAATTGTAATGAATAATAGGATTAATTGTAATAAATTTATGGACTTAATTGTAATAAATTATAAATTAATGGATTAAATTGAAACGGATAAATAAATCTATTAATTAGATAAACGGATGGACACGTTTAATTGAAATAAGATTAGAATAAGTAAGTTTTAGAATCTAATAAATTGAATTTATTAGATTCAAAATAAAATCTAATTTGGATAAATTTAATAAATTTGGAATTTGTTGTAAATTTAATTTGAGATTAAGTAACAAAGTGACTTAAAAGGAATGCAAAACCAACTAAAGTTAAGGATTTGATTTAGTTGTTGAATTTGATTAAATCAAAGTTTTGATTAAACTTAATGTAACGGTGAATGGGAATAGGAATAAAATTGAACTTGAATACTTAAGTATTGTTAACTCAAGGACTTGAACTAAACTTCATTTGGAAATATGATTTTAAATGTTCGAAATAAATTGAATTGTGAAGTGTCAAATTTTGAAAGTCAAACTTGCAACTTGACTTTTGAACTTTGATTTGTTTTAAACTTTAATATTAAATGACCATCGGGTAATTAATGCGTAGTTATTAAAGAGACCGGGATCGGATATGGACATACTCTCTGTCGATACCGAAAACCACTTTAATAACTAATATACGCGGAGTGTTGATCCAGAACGAAGTGGATGGTTTTGGTGAGCGCGTTGACTGAAGAAAGAGAACGATTTTGGATGACCCCTGACATGACTAAAACAGGAGCCGCACCGGGCCATTGAGGATCGCCATCTCAAGCGGACACACTTCTTCGATACCTTATCTATTACTTTTGTGATTCGATTTGGGTGCACCCCTTGATTTGGGAGTGTTGTTTTGCGGTGTTGAGATAGTAGCTGCTATGCTCAACATCAGTCCGGATCAGGCAACTACTAGTATCCTAGTTGGTATCGCCTCATGTACCTTGTCATACTGATTATCCTATTCGCGACCACTACGTTTTGTTTTGTACCTTTAGTATATGGATTGCCCTCTGGTGACTTCCGGTTTTGGGGAAACTACGGTCTTGTATATGCTCTTGGGAATAAAATGTGTTAAGGGTGGAATGGGCCATGACTTAACGCTATTTTGATATCGTACTTTACTGATTAGACATTATCTATTTAGCGTATTCTATTGTATATATAGATAGTTTATCGGACCCTTAAAGATGTGTATCACATTCATCTTTGAGTTATGAACTTTATTATTTGCACCTGATTATCCTGTATAAGATTTTGAGTCCTGACTCGAGTGTTTCTTTTGTATATGCTCGGGTCGGTCTGAAGCTATCCAGTTGCTGATCAAGGTTGGTTGAAGATGCTGAAGACTTAGCATTTATCTTTATCAGTTTATTTCCATTCTAGTATTTGATGAACTTATGTATTGAACATCTTGTATTTCCTCTTTGTCACTTTATGTTGAGACATTGTTGTATTCCTGTAGTAGCTTCATGAACTACTATTATGATGATGTACTTTTCCGCTGCATTATTCTGTGACTATTCTGTGTCTGTGATGTTGTATTGATTCTCATTTACATATATGTATTCAAAATCCCATAATGATTCGTGTTTTGTATTATTTAAGTTGACATGTGTGGATTATTGTCAATTTAAATGGTCCAAATATCCGGGTTGTTACAAAATAAGTCCAATTATTCTTTTTTCTATAATCTTAAACCAAAAGGCGTGTCTTATACTTGTCTATTGAGCCATTAGGTTTCAGTTTTCTCTTAAAATCCACTTATTACCGAATATCCTTGAGGTAGTTCGACTAATTTCCATGTATGATTTTGCATAATGGATTCGACCGCACTGTTAATCATGGCTCCCTTCCAGTAAGGAGCATCGAAGTAGGACATTGGTTGTTTGTATGTTAGAGGTTCATTTTCTAACATAAAAGTACAGAAATATGTTGCGAAGTTTTTTGAATTCCTTTGTCTTTTGCTTGTCCTTGGTTCCTAAAATTGTTTCCCATCATTATCTTCTTGAATATAGTTGACAGTTTGTTTTTCATTACCCTTGTGCGAATCAGATCATTTCATTTTCTCTTCTGAGCATTGAGTTCAATATGTATACTGAACATTTTTAGTATGGTATTTATATATAGGGAATGGGACAATCCCAATGACCTCTTAGATCTATCTCTATAGATCTTAATACCTAGTATATAGGTTGCTTCTTCCAAACCTTCATGGAGAAATTCTTGGAAAGCCAACCTTTCACTGTCTTCAACAATGAAATGTCATTTCCAATAAATAATAAACCATCAATGTATAAAACTTATAACACTAGCACTTCCTCATTATTTCCGATATATGAACACATCCTCTGTGCTTTGATAAAAATCAAACTATTAGAATACTTTATCAAAATGTTTTTTCCATTGAAGATTTTTTTAAGTCCATAAATGGATCTGAACAACTTGCAAGTCTTTCCCTCGCTCCCACTAACCTCAAACCCTCGAGCTGTGACATGTAAACGGTCTCTCCAACATCACCATTTAGAAATGCCTTTTTATGCCCATTTGTCTTATTTCATTAAATGCACCAATAGCTAGCATTATCCCAATGGACTTAAGAATTGCTACTAGTGAAAATATTTCTTTATAATCAACATGTTGAATTTAAGGAAATCCTTTCACAACTGGCCTTGCATTGTAACTCTCTACTTATCCATCTACATTTAGATTTTTATTAAAAATTCAATTGTAGCCAATGGGTTTTATCCCTTTAGGTTTGTCAACCAAAGTCCAAACTTTATTTTCATATATGGAATCCGTCTCAAATTTCATAGCTCCAAGCCAATGTGTTGAGTCTTTATTATAAAATGCTTATTGGAATACAAGAGAAGAGTCGTCTTCTAAGACGCGATTCTCTTTCTCACCATCAATGAGAAAACATTATCTCTCTAGTGTGTAGATTTCCTATTAGACCTTCTAATAGGTTGCGTGTTTTGCTACATTAGTGAGTTTGGTTCTCCCATTAGTTCACTCTCTATGTTAGTTTTCTAAGTCTCATCCACATCTACAACTTCATTGTTAATTTCTTTTGATAGAAATTCCTTGTCTAAAAAGACAATGTGTGTGGAAAAATAACCTTTTGATCATCAACGTTGTAGGAAGTATACACTTTAGAGTTCTTCGAATATCTTATAAACTTACATAAGGCTGATTTTGCCTCAAGTTTGTTGGGACCAATGTTCGTAACATAGACTAGACAACCCCACATCTTCAAATAATTAAGGTGGTGTTTCTTCCCACGCCACATCTCATATGACGTCTTAGGCATAGATTTCATGGGTGTCAAATTCAACATATGAGCCATGGTTTCTAGGGCATATCCCTAATAGGAAAGAGGTAACTTAGCTTGAACATACCATATCTAGTAGGTTTTGATTCCATCTTTATGAAACACTATAGTATTATGGAGTATAGGATGGAGTAACCTGAAAGATAATCCTATTATCTTTAAGAATTGTTTGAGCACTTATCCGACAAACTCACCTCATATATCTGATCGAAGTATTTTAATCTTACGATTCATCTTATTTTCAAACTTATTCTTATACTATAAATATCTCATATAAATATCTCACGGACATCACATTTGTTATTCATAAGATATGCACATCCTAATCTTGAGAAATCATCGGTAAAAGTCACAAAATAAGAAGTATTATTTTTGGTAACAATAGCCATTGGGCCATAAACATCAGTATGTACGAGACCTAAGTGTTCATTAACACTTTTGTTGTTGCTGCTTGGTCGTTTTCCCTTTAAGATACGTCTCATATATAAAAAATGATTCAATAAAATGATGGTAGAAAAGCTTTAATTTTTTGCTTGTATAATCATTCCTCACTTATATGACCTATTCTGCAATGCAATAGATAATTATTATTAATGCTAATATTAGAAGAATTATTCACAGCATAGACATAATCAGTATCAATAACATAATTACCATATCGAAACCGCCAATACAGATTTTATTTCCATTCAACATAATGTTCATAGCATTATCAACACCATGATAAGTAAATCCAGTCCTAGACAATCTAGATACCAAAATTATTCCATAAATAAAATTTTTGACATAATAACAATTATTCCAAATTGAAACTAATTCATTAGACAAAGCAAAGCAATAGTCTCCAACTTTTATTGCATCTACTAGAGACCCATCAGCAACTTTAAGTCCCATCTCACCCTTTTCCACATGATGCATGTTCCTAAGTCCTTGTAACATATTACAAATATGAGTTCCAGATCCAGTATTTAAAACCTAAGATAATTTATTAATTGAAAAATAATTTTGAATCATAAATATATCCATAGGAGCAGTAGAACTACTCTGTTTCTTCTCATTAACAATCACTAGGTAATCTGGAGTTCCATTTCCAATACCCCTTCTTGGGACAATGATGACACTCACCCTTGTCATTTGGAGGAATCTTCTTATTCTACTTATTAACATGTTTCCTCTTCTTTGAACCAGTCGAAGATGATGCTTTCCTTTTACTGCCAGCATTGTGCATTGATCCTTGGATGAAGACTCGGTAGATCCCAACATATTGAGTAGCTCTACAAGGCTTACATTTAAGTTGTTTATATTATAGTTTAATACGAATGACTCAAACTATGGAATAAGAGGCCCGAAGATCAAGTCCACTTGCAACTTATATTAATTCTTTTTTACTAACACTCAACAAAAGAACCTTAGTAGAGATGCTTAAGAACACTTCTAATTTCGAATCTTAACAAAAGAAAATTACCTGATTTTTAATTTCTATTTTTGAATAAATTTAATTCAATTCATTTGATGAATTCAAGCAAATATCCTCAAGTGCCATTACACGCACCATTACTCAAACTCGACTTATAAAACAAACTCAAAATAAAGTTTAATATTTAATTAATAAGTTGGAGGTGTGAAGCAAAGGCTAAAGAATGGAATTGTCACTGGAGGTGCAAGGGTTCTGAGGAAAAGTTGTAACCACTCGAGAGCTAAAGAGAAATGACAGCGGATGCAAAAGAAGTTTAATAAAATTGTTTACATGAGAAAGGAAGATAAAGAAATACAAGCGGCAAGGGAAAATGTAACTCAAATTTAAGTGATTATTAGTCGGATAACAAAGTAGCATTTGTTTATTTACTGTTAATTTTTACAAATGAGAAGTGGAGCATTTAGCATTGACAAGCTACCAATCAGTGCAATTAATAGGAAGCTTTGTTATAGTCTTTTATTCATTTTAAACATTTAATTAATTTATTTAATTAAAACGATTTTAATTTATTATAATTGATTTTGAAACACACACACACACAGATATATATATATATATATATATATATATATATATATTTAGAAAACTAATAGAAAACTGATTTTGAAGTTTATTGATATAAAAGCAATTCTGTACATTATGTTACATTGCTATGTATTTGTAGCATTCTATATACGGTGAGTTAATAATATAAATGGGCTGCTGGATTTTATGATTGAGGCCTACTTTGCATTTCTGGTTCGGGTTGACAAGTGCAGCCCCATTTGACCCAATCTCTGATCGAAATATATTGTAACACCCCATATTTATAGTAACATTACGAGGAACATTTAATTTGATAAATTAAATGAAGTAATGTAAAATGGATTATGGGTTGAGAATTGTGATTAATAAGGGGTAGCTGTGCCATGTAAACAATGAACTAAAGAATTAAAATGTTAAGGCAAATAGATAAGGGGCAATATAGGAATAGATACATTCTTATACCCTAAACCACTTAAGGCCTCATTCTCACGTTCATTCATAATTCACAAACAAAAATATAAACTAAGGCCGACCACCATTAAGAAAAGCAAAGAGAAGACTTCAAGAGGAAAAGCTTAAGCAACTTAATCAAGATCAAATCTCAAATCCTTAATCTCAAAGCTAAGGTGAATAATGACTACATCTCATTTTTCTAATTATATTCGGTATTAAGATGAATCCAAAGTATTTTGCATGATTATGCCATGTTTTTGAATGAATAAATGTTTATATATGCTTGTTGATGACTTATGCTTATTCATATAGGTTTTATGATATGTTTTAATGTGAAACCTTATTTAATGACATCCAAATGCCTTGTGATTTTAAACATAGATCAGAAATGATATTTTAGAGATGGATTTCAATTTTCATAATTTTCTGAATTAATATGGATTTTGTATTAATTTTCTAGTGAGGAAAATGATTATTTGGGTTTAAAATAATTTACAGCAAAATTATTTATGTTTTGGGTCTGAAATTAATATATGTTAGAAAACATATTAAAAATTCTTTTTTGGAATTTTTGTAGAATTTTCTTGATTGTTTTTATGAATATATAAAATTATTTAAGGTATGGGACTTAAATGTTTATATATTTATAAAAGGAGAAAGAGTATTTTGTAAATAAATTAAATTGTTTATTTCTGAGATATTGGCAGCACTTTTAGAAAAGAAAATTTGCAATCAATAATATTTTGATAAACATGGCAGGTTAGTTAAAAAGATTACATAAAAAGGTTAAAAATCCGTTTTACATGCAAAATGCATGTTTTGCCACTTTCGGCACCGTGCTTCCGACTTAGATGGCTTTCGGCTTAGTTCCTCCGCCTCCATCACCATCGAAACCAATGCGCATGACATCAATGACTTGGTGCGCAGCGAATTGGACATAGGCGGAAGGTAGTGGATCGAAACCAGGGGTTCCGAAGGAAGTCGAAGCGTTGTTTTGTTTTAAATGAAAATGCGCCTGCTTTGCTTTCGACGGTATAGCTTTTGACTTGGTTTGCTTTCGACTAGGTCAATGATTTTAAAAGACTAGTTTTAAAGAGGTTGCGCCTTTTTTTAAGTATATGCTTTCGACTAGGTCGAAGGCCCTAGCTGCTGCCTTTCTACCTTTCGACGCCAATGGTTTCGGAAGGTATACTTTGTTTTAACACCACCTTCAGAAGGTTGGTTTCGACACCATCACTTCTTCTTACTAGCTCAAAACTCATATTTCAAAAAAATGTCACAGACCCTCCCCTCTAATATAGCGCCTTCCCTGATGGGTTAATGGACCCAAATACATTTCCAAATCTAATCAATGTCAATATAATTTAAATCCAATTTTAATGTTTACCGATATTGTATATCCATACTTACGTACATAACTATTATATATGCACTTTATTAAGTACCAATTCAAAAAATCAAATAAAAATTTATAATTAATATTTCACACATATTGATTAATTTGTAACATTATAATTTAATTAAATCGTGTGGGATTTCAGAGTATTCAATATTGTGGTTGTGCGACTCATAGATGTAAATTCAGTCCGTGATTATTATTAAACAATACAAATATTAACGTTCACATGTCACCTTAGCCAGTCGTATGACAGTTTGGCCACTACCGCTTAAACAAATTCGCTAAAATCCAACTTTACTATTTTTGGTGATCTGCAGTAGTGAAGATTATTTACGCAAATTCCCTTCGTCAAAACTATATCATATTAAGACTTATGGATTTTGTTTTGGTCAAAATTCAAATATTATTTACAATCAACTTGTATAATCCAACCACAAAGTCTTGGTTCAATGATTATTATTAACCAAACTGCTCTGGCCAGGGTCGTTCACTTTAAGTTGACTATGATTGATTGAGAGACTATAATATCATATAATCGAGGAGATGAATTCTCTATTGAATTGTATTTCACTTCCAATGCTTCAACTCAACCTAACTATATTCATTCGATGAATGACATGCTATGATTTAACTATGATCAAAGTGGAGTATCCACATTGAAGTTTAATAGTATTCTCAAGTCGAGAAAACTGTGTAATATTGTTACTTTGATATTTTCTGTTTGATTTTAGTTATACCAGTAGATAACTATCGAGTGAGTCATTCCATAGTTATCAAATAACTATCAGTACGTAATCATTTAGTGCCACTAGCAGCCATGAGTAATACATTGCCCAACATTTGGAGAGCGTAACACACTTTAGTCTTAGTAGATATATCGATATCCCGTCTCGATACAGTTTGACTAGGAATATATAAAATGATATATTTATTTTTGTTGTGATAAATTTTTCATGATTACAATATATTGTAACTGCTATCACAAAACATATCATTTATTTATTTTCTATAGATATACTTAAATTAATATAACACAATATAACAGCTATAAAAGAAAAAATACCTTTTATTTCGAATCGGACATGAGGGGCTGCATCTTATTTCAAGCTTCACTTGCTCATACTAACTATTTTGGTCTTTACATCTTAGTATATAAAATCCAACTAGGACATTTATTCCAAGATGCGGGACTATTCCCTAAGTCATTTAGTAGTCTATTCACTAGTTTCCTAATAGGATATATAGAGGCTTGGTGGAATATTAGAAGTAATAACACGTATAAGAGAATAATAAGTAAGCTAGAAAATCAAAATCTATAGACTTATGTGAATTCTGTTTTGAAAGTGTAAGCTTCCCTTTTTTCAGGCACCTTCTCATTGGGACTTCATTCGGGCATTACAGTAGAACTCATAAGAATATTGTAGAATCTAATTGGTGGGGGGGTGTATGCAAACCCAGTCAGTTTTGAACAATGATTTGATCTAATTTATCATTCAAGGTTCGTTTGCGAAGATCATACTTTACATGTAGTTTTTTATGTCATGGTTGAACTAAATTAATACCGATCACTGGAGTTGTCCTGTATTCTGAAATAATCAAATAACCACTGTGAGCGTGTAATGTTTACGGTGAAGATGCTACCTTTTTTCCATCGGTAGTTTTTATGACTTCCAGTACAAATTCATGTTATGCACACATGATGTAACTGATAAAATATGTGACACAATATGTTGTTTTTTATTTATCCCATGTCACAAGATCACTGTAAAATCCCTGATGTGCACGTAAATGTGCATATTTTTACCACCATATTTAATCTATTTAAATTAAATAAATGATCATATTGGGTATTTCAACTTGTTTAAACCAAAATTCAAATTATTTGAAATTGTCACATATTCATCTTCATATAGGGGCAAAATGGTCATTTTTGTGCATTTATTAAATTGTGAAAATTTACTTGGAATTTTCTATGTTTTTTTGTAGGAAATTTGGTGAAATTTTACAAGTGGTTACATGATGATATATGCATGCACAAGAGTGAAGAGAACAAATGAAGATGGAAATAATTCAAAGTGAAGATAATGGAGGACCCCACCTACCCACCTACCTTAATGTACAAATTAGAGGCTAATGCACATGCTTATGGAATTAATGGCTTCATGTACACTTAAATGAGGATTATTTGAAGCTAATGATTACTTGGCCTCCACACTTCCTAAGAGGGTATTTTGGGCATTACCCAAAAATATGAATTAGGGTTTAACACATGTATAAAATCCCCTTATGTTTCATGTAACCTTCTCTCTCCCTTAGTCTTTCTTTAGTTTAGTTTAGGCTCACAAATAAATCAAGTTCTCTTCTTTCTTTTCATGGCTACTTAGCCATTTCTTTTATGTAATTTTTTTATGCAATTTTCAATACATGCTCTTTTCTTCTTTTGTTCATTTCCCTTCATGTTGTAGTGTAGATTTACTTTCATGTAAGTAGAATAGTTTTAATTCTTGTTAATTAGCTTTCTTTTTCATTAGCTTTCATTTTCTTTTCTTTTTGATTTCATGTTGCTAGCTACATTTGTTAATCAAACGACAAATATGAGAGGCTAAACCCCTTCAATTTAGGGGTAATGAAGCTCTCTAATTATGTAGCTTTAACTATTTGTTAATTCATGCTCTCTTTTTGTGCTTAATGATGATGATTGAAGTGGTTTAATTGTTGTTTTTGCCTTGAATTTGATAGCCTATATTGTTGACATCAAATAGGCTATTCTTAAACAATCACTAACACTAATTGCCTCTTCATGAAAATATGATTATGGCATAAGAAAGTGATTTGAAACTAAAATTTGATGGTCTGTATTTCTAATCAATAGTTAATAGGCCATACTTAAAATAGATTTTATTCTCATTTTCAAGTTTCATGAAAGTTAGTAAGTGGTTTAAGGGGTGTGTCAAAGTTTGATGGCTTATGTTGGCTAACTAATAGCACAAATAAGCCATACTTATGATAGACACATCAATTAAAGCACTAATGACCATAAAAGAGAGATCATAATTTCATATGTGTTGAACTACATGATCTAGAGAGTGGATTTATTCTCTAAATTGTCATTTAACTCTTATATTTGCATCTCTTTTCTTTTAGTTAGTTAGTTCATTCTTTAATTCTCTAGCTTAACTTTCACTCGACTTTGGTTTAATTTGATTGAATAGATTTTTAAAATCATCAATTCCCTACGGATCCACCCGTACTCACCACGTACTTCAATAGTACGCCGTGTGCTTGTAGTTAATTATAATTAAAATTTGTTCGATGTTTTTCTAAACCGATAAAATTTCCGTCGCCGAACAAGTTTTTGGCGCCGTTGCCGGGGATTTACTTTGATTTTAATTTTCTATTCTTCGAATTATTTTTGTTTGATTTTCGTGTGTTTGTTTTTGTATCTTTAAAAAAATCACATAATTTTTTTTTGTGTGTTTGTGTGCATTTTGATTTTTGTTGTTGCTAGTTTCTTTTCCCTTAGCATTTGCATTTTCTATAAAAAAAACATACACAATTCAAAAAGAAAAAAAATTTCATTTCAAATTGCATTTACATATCATTTGCACATTCTTCCTTTGTTTACATTGCTATCAAAATAAAAAACACTGCTCTCTGTTCATTTCTACTTCAGTCCTCTCTGCCTTTTCAATACCTCATTTCACAACCAACTTCTACTCCAACATCTACCACTATCTTCCTTTCCTACCATCACCACATACCAAACTGCTTGCCAATCACAACTCCACAACAGCAAGCAACCACAACAACATTTCAAAACATCCACTGTTCCACTCAATACAAACAGCCCTACCATAAACTTCGACCAACATTCAACTGCACTAACCCCATTCAACTTCACATATAAACTACCGTTGTCCACCCACCCGATCACCCCAAGCAAACTTCACCATCAAACATCCACTACCCATTGCACTGTGCATACATAGCATATCTTCAATTCGCATCACCTCCTTTCCATTTTTACTCCCCTTACTGCACAAGCATTCACATAAATCACCTTACTGCACCCATTCATACTGCTCCATCCCCTACAACATCCACTACTACACAATCAACAGACCATCACCAACACCCAATAAAACCTCCAGAACCATAAGTTTCAACAAACACCACCAACCACTCATTACCACAACCTATCGACAGCAACTATAACTTCATCTAACTGTCAAACCATCATCACATCCTTCACACCACTACCATTCAACCCAGCCTCTTATCCCCTGTGCAGTTCAACAAACCACCACTTCAATACATCTTTTCTACAACCATCCCATTCCTCCTCCACAATTCAAAATCCTCTGTCATCTATTTCAAAATACAACCATCAATACCACTTCATTCACTGTTATAAACTGCTGTTGCCTGATCATAGTTCCTCCCCTGCACATCACTGTTTTACTCCACAACATCTTCTCAACATCATTGCCTACCTTCACACCTCATACAACATCACTGCCATCTTCCTGAAACACGACTGACCATACAACAACAATACAACATCGACTTCCGCAACAGAGCCCAAACAACTACAAGCAATCAACAACTTCATTGCCATACATTACATCTACCATAAAACACCATCATCCCCCTTCAGCAAAAACTGTCAACATATACTTACTGCAACAGTGCCTGTTCAACCACCATATTCATTATTGCCTTGCTGCCTCCATCAACCCACAGCAGCCCCCACTTAACCCCCTCACTTCTCCCATCATACAAACATCTCTGAACTACCATACCTCACTGCACACTTCTACTGTATCAAAACGGTGCATATCCTGGTCACAAATATACCCATTGCTAATCATATACACAGTTCATTACCACTAACCATACAAGCATCACTTCTACTGCTTTCCCCCATTCTCTGTGCAACATCAGCAGCATACAACATTCCCCACTGTCCAAACCCAAAACTGCCTCTGTCAACACAACTTCCAGTTCACAACCACCTGCTGTTCCACAATCGCCATCATTCCATCACAGCAACCCCTCCACTTCCCGACTTCACCTCACTAAACATCACAGTGCACTAACTATAAACTGTAACCATTCCAAACCATCATCACCACCTCTGATTACATCATACGAACTGCCTTCGATTTATTACAATCTCCAGAAACCAAGACAACAGCACCTACGGCAGCAATTTTCCAACACCTCCAAAACTCGAACATCACCACCATCTCTGTTCCACTTGCCTCAACAGCTACAAACATCAACCGCACCTCTACTCTGTCACATCACATTAACCACTACACAAACCATTCTGTACTGACCACTTCCCCATCGCAACTTCATCACCACTTCAACCATCATCTCGCTCCTACAGTCGATTTTACCCAGGTCAACAGTCGCATTGGAATCGAACTCCTGCCCAAACTTGAAATCGCCCATCAACTCGACTTCGTACTCCACCTCGATACGGCAACCATCACGACCCCAATCCTCTCGAATCAAGAATCAAATTACCAAACATCGATTCGAACCACGAATCTATTCGAGCAGCCAAGTCGCAAAGACAATTTGAATTTATTTATGGGCATGAGTATCGATTTCTGTTTTTAAAATTTTAGGATTATTGGTGAAGTTGGTCGTGGAAAGCTTTCTTATTTTGGTCCTTTATGTAGTCAAAGCTGCTTTCTTTTTTTTAGTTTAAGTGGGCCAGGCCCTATGTCTCTAAAAAGATTTGTGATAAAGTTCAGTTTTAGTTTTAGTTTGAGTTTGAATTTGTATTGCTTTCAATTGTTTTGTTTCTTTTGTTTTACTTTATTTTCTTTCTTCATCTTAAAAAATAAATTTAAGTAAAACCTCACTTTTAAGTTTCCTTTTCAAAAAAAAACAATTGTATATATCTTGTTTTAAATTTTAGGTTGCCAAAGCAGATTGGAAAAGTTGCTTGCTTCGCTCAACTGTTGCCCAAAAATAATTGCTTCGCTTTGCTTTATATAAAAAACTGCTTGCTTGATATATCTATTGTTTTTATTTGCCTTGCATTGTATATATATCTCTTGTTTTTATTTTAGTTGCATTGTTGATTGCTTGCATTTGCATATATATTTTAAAAAAATTCAAAAAAAACAAAAAAATAACATTCGTAGTTGCATTGTTAATACACGTTTAATTTTAGTTTTGCATTTCATCTTAGATTTTGATTAATAATAACGTTTAGTCATCGATAACACTAAATTGTGTATTTACAAGTTGTCTTCTTTGAACAATTTAATTTCTTGGTGTCTAGGCTACGGCAGAGTAATAACCATTTATAAATATTACGGTGATTCGTAAATATTATAGTGGTTGTTCCTCTGAAGGTACTTAAACCTTTGGCTGCATTGCTACGGTGATTCGTGGTGCACCGATAAATCCTGTCCGTTACCTGGCTGAGAACTATCTTGTTTAACTAAGACAATGTGTAATTATACAATTTTGGGTTAACTTAGGATAAGTCATTTGTAATTAATCCTTGCATTCATTTAGTTGCATTAGTTCATGCATATTTAAAAAAAATTCAAAATCCAAAACTAAAAAAAATTGTATATATTCCTTTTCCTTTAAAAAATTTAAATCCTTTTTCTTTGAAATTTTAAAAATCCAAAAAAAATTTAGAAAAAAAACCAAAATTCAAAAAAAAAATTAAAACCTTCTCAAAAACAAAGAAAAAATTGAAAAACCAAAAAACAAAACAAAAAAAAATCAATTTCCCTTTTGAAAAATAAATTTTATTTGTAAATATTTTTCCTTTACAAAAAAAAACAAAACAAAAACATTCTTGAAAATATCCGAGTTTCCCAACTTACGTGAATTTTATAATAGTTGTGAAAATCAATATAATCCATATGATTTCACTCCAAATTCGTACAGATATTTTAACAACAACTATTGCTTAAATGATTCAAATTTTGGACCACAAAATTTTCAAAACGATGACCAACCCTCAAGTCTTGAAAAGAGCATTTCATCTTTACTTGAAATCTCTACACAACAAAATCAAGAGATAAATGATTTGTGTAATTCATATTTGGGCAATGATTCAAATCAAAGTTTTCAAAATAATCAAAATTTGAATTCACTTCAAATTTCAAACGATTTCGAGTATAACCCATGCCAATTAAATTTTGAACTCCAAAATGAATTTCAAAATCAAAACGAAAATGTGATCCACTTTTCAAATAATTTTGGCAATGGGAATAATCTCGACTATGATGCAAGTGAAATTTTTGTTCTCAACAAACCTAAATCGAAAATCCTCAAGCTAATAATTATAAATTGGATTTTGTTGTGCAAATGAATGAAATATACGATGATGGCACAGATTCATTGTTTGAAACATATATGAAACAACGTGATAAACAAAATCAAATCTCAATGTGTGGCGAGTCAAGTGATAATCCATCTTTTACCCAAATCAACGATTTTCAAATAACAACTTTTGAAATTGAAAATAATGATCTTAATGAAGTTGTTGAAAATTTGGTAATTGAGTTGGATTTCAATTATTTTGAGGGTGAGAAACTCGATTTAAATCTCGATCTTCCTTTTTCTGAAAATTTGAATACAACAACTTTCAATTTTTAACTTGATTTATGCAATAAAGTTATTGATAATCCAACAAAGGAAGACGACTTTAACGAACACGATTTCGTTGGACTTTTTGAAAATGAGTTGTCAAACTCTGAAGGGGAAGATTTACATCACTATTTTGATTTTGAAATCGATAATTTTGAAGAAGTTTTCAATGACAAGTTTGAACTTCAACTTGGTGATAATAAATTTAAATTTCAATCAATTATTCTATCAACCCCGAAAAACATCGAAAATAAAACAACTCGTAAGATTTTTAATAAAATGACATTCGTTTTCCCAAATCAACATTCAACTTTGAAATCATTTATGGTTTGGTTTTCCGAGCTTAAGCTGTGTCTCGTATACTTGACATGACAAATGAATCGGTCTTTGGAAGACCGTTTCATTTACTTTTTGACGATATACTTTCTGATCTCGTGTAAATACCATTCATTTTCATATAAATAAAGGCCATTTTTATTTTTATTTTCTTTTTCTCCTTCCACTTGGGTTGACTGTGGGGACATAGTCAAAATCAAGTGTGGTGGGAGACTTATCATCATTTTTCAATTTTTAATGGTTTATTTTTAATTTTTCTTTCCAAAATTTAAAAAAAATCTCAAAAACAAAAAAACAAAAAAAAAATTGTTAAGCATTTTTGATTTATTTTACAAAAGAAACATTATAGGATAAATATATGGTTTTGGTTAATTAAATTGAAATTTTTGAAAATTTATTTGTCTTAACAAAAATAAAAATGAATTTTGATTACAAATAACAATGGTTTAACTAGTATATAGGAAGATTCATATGTGTTAATTATGAAATATATCCTAATTGAAAATCTTTGTTTTAAAAAGTGGTTGATTTAAAGTAAAATGATATAACATTTTTTTTGTCTTCTAAGTTAAATGGTGCTAAGATGATTTTGCAAAACTCTCTTTTTAAAAAAAAATTCCTGTATATATGTATATATTTTTAATAAACACCTAGAGTCATGTGTCCACACTCGTGTATTCACTCGCCATGCTCTGTACCCTTCTCACGTAAGCCCAAAAGGCAGTGCACGATTGGTATATCTGGCCTCAGTTTATCTGAGTTAGGTGTGTATATAAAAACTTCTTTTACTAATAACGCCTACAGTCAATAAGTGTTCACTCGCCACGCTCTGTATTCCCCTCACATCAATCCGCAAGGCAGTGCATGGGTAATATATCTGGCCTCAGTTTATCTGAGTTATGCATATGTAAATATTATAAATATCAATAAAATTTTCAAAAAAATTGAGAGAGTAAGCAAATGAAATCCAAGCACTATTTTAACTTATTTGATTTAATTTGTTATTGAAATGAAATGAAATACCACTTTAATAAACTTTGATAATCAACTAAGGACCTATTTCATGGTTACACTGTGTTATCAACTGAAACAACGAGTTAAACTATTGTCTATTTGTTATGATAACTTAATTTTTGTTGGAAATTTTGACGAGTAAATGATTTAAATTTCAAGATAATGACCAAACCTATATTTAACTTATTTGTGTTAATTTAAAAGTAAATCCATCATTCGTAAATATTTTCAACATCTTTGTAAATAAATCTTGCATTTTGTAAATATTTTCATCCTGCATTTGGATTTTGTGGATAGTATCCGTTGAAAACCCTCACAAGACAACACTCGTCCTACTGGGGACACCCAGAGGTTTAACGGCTTGTTGCATATGCTCAATGTAATCGTGCTCCCTACGAAAATGGATTTATCTTAGTTTTTCTTTATTCAAGGACGAATAAAAAGATAAGTGTGGGGGTATTTGATGTGCACGTAAATGTGCATATTTTTACCACCATATTTAATCTATTTAAATTAAATAAATGATCATATTGGGTATTTCAACTTGTTTAAACCAAAATTCAAATTATTTGAAACTGTCACATATTCATCTTCATATAAGGGCAAAATGGTCATTTTTATGCATTTATTAAATTGTGAAAATTTACTTGGAATTTTCTATGTTGTTTTGTAGGAAATTTGGTGAAATTTTACAAGTGGTTACATGATGATATATGCATGCACAAGAGTGAAGAGAACAAATGAAGATGGAAATAATTCAAAGTGAAGATAATGGAGGACCCCACCTACCCACCTACCTTAATGTACAAATTAGAGGCTAATGCACATGCTTATGGAATTAATGGCTTCATGTACACTTAAATGAGGATTATTTGAAGCTAATGATTACTTGGCCTCCACACTTCCAAAGAGGGTATTTGGGGCATTCCCCAAAATATGAATTAGGGTTTAACACATGTATAAAATCCCCTTATGTTTCATGTAACCTTCTCTCTCCCTTAGTCTTTCTTTAGTTTTGTTTAGGCTCACAATAAATCAAGTTCTCTTCTTTCTTTTTATGGCTACTTAGCCATTTCTTTTATGTAATTTTTTTATGCAATTTTCAATACATGCTCTTTTCTTCTTTTGTTCATTTCCCTTCATATTGTAGTGTAGATTTACTTTCATGCAAGTAGAATAGTTTTAATTCTTGTTAATTAGCTCTCTTTTTCATTAGCTTTCATTTTCCTTTCTTTTTGATTTCATGTTGCTAGCTACATTTGTTAATCAAATGACAAATATGAGAGGCTAAACCCCTTCAATTTAGGGGTAACGAAGCTCTCTAATTATGTAGCTTCAACTATTTGTTAATTCATGCTCTCCTTTTGTGCTTAATGATGATGATTGAAGTGGTTTAATTGTTGTTTTTGCCTTGAATTTGATAGCCTATATTGTTGACATCAAATAGGCTATGTTTAAACAATCACTAACACTAATTGCCTCTTCATGAAAATATGTTTATGGCAAAAGAAAGTGATTTGAAATTAAAATTTGATGGTCTATATTTCTAATCAATAGTTAATAGGCCATACTTAAAGTAGATTTCATTTTCATTTTCATTGTCAAGTTTCATAAAAGTTAGTAAGTGGTTTAAGGGGTGTGTCAAAGTTTGATGGCTTATGTTGGCTAACTAATAGCACAAATAAGCCATACTTATGATTGACACATCAATTAAAGCACTAATGACCATAAAAGAGAGATCATGATTTCATATGTGTTGAGCTACATGATCTAGAGAGTGGATTTATTCTCTAAATTGTCATTTAACTCTTATATTTGTATCTCTTTTCTTTTAGTTAGTTAGTTCATTCTTTAATTCTCTAGCTTAACTTTCACTCGACTTTGGTTTAATTTGATTGAATATATTTTTAAAATCATTAATTCCCTGCGGATCGACCCGTACTCGGCACGAACTTCAATAGTACGTCGTGCGCTTGCGGTTAATTTTAATTAAAATTCGTTCGATGGTTTTCTAAACCGATAGAATTTCCATCGCCGAACAATCCCCCACTTGGAGGCCCAAAACTAACGGCTACGGATGCTGTAACACCTCTAATTTTAATGATGGCATTATTCAGGAGATTTAATTAGAATAGATTAAATAGAATAGTGTAGATAAGGAAGTTGAGGTTGATTAATAAAATTTAGTGGTCGTGCTTATTTAACTAAATGAACTTATAAATGGTTAAGTAATTAAACATAAGGGCACTAGGGTAAATAGCCGCCCATATTCCTCCACCCTTTTATACTATTCTCCTTAGTCACACACGTTCATTTTACCTCAAACAAAATTTATAACCGTAAGAAGCAAGCAAGGCCGGCCATTAGGAAGAAAGAAGGGAAGAGAAATCAATCTAAAGCTTAGGATCATGCTAGAAGGAATCAACATCAATCAAACTTCAATTTCCTTATCCAATCTAAGGTGAATAATAATTTCTATATCTCTATTTTGGTTTTATAATCATATGGTTTCAGTTTTAAGGGTAAATCTTTTTTTATGATATATTGAATGATGATATGCTTAAATTATGATTTATGTATACGTTTAAACATGGTTGTTTAAGGGAGATATATACGATTTTAGGGTATAACTGAGATTAAATGACTTTGAAATGCCATGGGAAAATTATATGTTATGGAAAACATGATTTTGGAGTTGGGTTTCAATTTTTATAATTTTCCAAGCCGTGGAGAATTAGTTATGAATTTTCAAAGGAAAATATGGTTATTTGTGTTTATAAATTTATTTGGGAAAATATATTAAGGATTTGGGTCTGGAATTTCAATATGTTAGATAACTTGTTTAAAGTGAATTTCTGGAATTTTTAGGGATTTTTACTAAGTGGTTTAGTATGGAAATTAAATTGTTTCGAAAGAAGGACCTAAATGATTTAATTGTTTTGATAGTAGGAAGGGCTTATTTGTTAAAAGTTATATTGAAATTAGATCCGAGATTGCGGCAAAAATTATCCAAGTTATTTAAAATTTTTGTAAAAGCCAATCAAATGTTTACAAGTAGGCAAGTTTTTTATAAAAAGTTTACTTTATTCGGTAAATCAACTTTTGCCTAGAAAAAGGTTGTTCCGCCTTCTTTGGCAATCCTTTCGACCCAGACCTTTCGACCTTGACCTTTTGACTTCATTGAAACCAATAAGGTCGATGCCAATGCACATGATATCATTCAGGTGGTATGCAGTGAATTTGACAAAGGTGGAAGGTAGGTTGTCGAAGGGGTGCTTTCGAAGGAGTTGGTTCCTTAGTTATTTTTGGTTTGAAAAGAAAATCACTTTCCTGTTTTTAAAGGAGCTTTCGACAAGGTCGAAAGCTATGGTTTCGAAAGGTTTAGTTTTAAAAGAACTTTCAACAAGGTCGGAAGCTATGGTTTTTAAAGGATGCTTTCGACAAGGTCGGAAGCTACGATTTTGAAAGGGTAGTTTTTTTAGAGCTTTCGACAAGGTCGAAAGCTATGTTTTTTGAAGAGTATTTCAAAGAGGCATTCGAAAGAGAGCCGCCGCCTTATTTTTTTTAAAGAAGTAGCTTCCGAAGGAGTTACTTAGTTATTGTTGAAAGCTTTCAAAGGAGTAGTTGTCGACTAGGTCGAAACCCATTTTGACTATGTGACCTACCGATGGCATCGCAGGAATCGATGTTGTCAATAGGTTCAATTGTTTTTATAAATATACGTCGCTTCCCAAATCTTTCAAAGGGGTCAAAAACAGAAGCTTTTGACGTTGTTGAAAGGTTCAATTATTTTCCCAGATATTTCAATGCTTTTGAAAGGATGGTTTCGACACCATCAAAACTCCCCAATATTTTATAAAATAAAGAGTGGTTTCAAAAGAGATGCTTTCACCTATTTTCACTTTAGACCCAAAGTAATGTTTTAAGTGTCAACCCAAGGCTTTTGAAGGGGTCGAAGGCTGAAGCCTTCGATGTTGTCGAAAGGTCTTAAAACCCAAACTCGAAATTTTAAAGGAAAACCCACAGCTTATATAAAGGAGTTTTGTAATGACTTTAAGTATGTAATTTTGAAGAAGTATTTCCTTGCTAAAAATATAAGTTAAAGGGATTAACTATGTTTTATATGAAAAGTATTTCATGGACCTTAAACCCACAGGAGTGGTATTGTTAAATTATTGTTTTGCTTCTTCAAATATGAATATATTCACATAATCACCCGTAGCTGTATTTTGGGGAAAAGGAGGTAGAAAAACCAGCTAGGTTAACTCTGTAGTGAATATAAATTGCTTAAACTCCTGAATGAGTAGAATTGCATCCAAGAAGTTAGGGTGACCAAAATATAGAATGCTTAAACTAGGTAGTTATTGGAGGTAACCAAAAGGTTCATAGTAAACCCATGAAATCTATGATTATGTTGGTATTGGAGGTAACCAATAGGTTCATAGTAAACCCATGAAAACTATGTATTAATGATAGTTAGCAGGGGCTAATTGGTTTGTAGTGAACCCATGAAAACTATATCCGGATTAAGAATTGACATCAGTCAATAGGTTCCTAGTCAACCCATGAAAACTAGGATAAGAAAGTGGCTAATGGAAGTATCAGTAGGTTCCTAATCAACCCATGAAAACTGGGATGTGAAGTGAGTTACTGGATAAATCCATAGGTTCCTAGTCAACGCATGAAAACTAGGATAACGTGATTAGTTATTGGAATAACTAATTGGTTCAGGGGGACCCATGAATTAATTAAGTTAATTGAAAGGAGCCTATAGGTTCTTAGTGACCCCATGAAAACTATGAAAAGAACTGGATGTTCATTAATTATGTATAGGTTATTAGTAAACCCATGAAAACTAAAAGGTTAATAGTGACCCTAGGAACTATAATTATGATAGGGAGTCAAATTAAATTGGGGATGGGAAATCCTAATTGATTTAAGTATGCATATCATCATAATATTTTGAAAATGTATTTTTTAACCATTGTGGATGCATGAGCACAGAATATGGTTTTAAAAAGGTTTTAGAATGCTAGTGAGGGCAAAACCCGTTCCACTAAGCGGCGGCGTGGTCTCACTAGATATCTAAAAGGATGGAGATGTTAGATTATTGTTCATACCAGGCTTTATGTCTGACTCGAAGTTTTTGTTTTCCCCTTAAATCTCGGGTACTCAATTGATTTTGAGTAGTTTGAGATTTAAGGTTTTCAGGTTTTCTTCTTTGACGAATAAAGCTTCCAGAGGCGTGCAGTAAGCAGATAGTTATTTAGAATTGTCTTTTTCGCTGTGCGTTTTATTTGTAAAGGCAGACTTGTTAGCCTTACTATATACTCTGATCAACCAAAGGGGTATCTTCATATGTCGCTATTGGCGTATTTGTAATAATTATATTTCGCTGAACGTGGTTACATTTTTGAGATTATGTAATGAACATCAAGTGTTTTGATTTAAATATGGAAAAATGTTTTGAATTGTTAAAATTTTCCCTCATTTCTGTGATCTGTGTATCAATGTATCTAACACCACCGTATTTGGTCGCCAAGAATTAATAACTATGGATGACTGCAGCATCCGTAGCCATTAGTTTTGGCCTCCAAGTAGGGGGATATTACAGATGTTGCTGTCATCTATAGTTATTAATCCTAGATGACCATATACGGTAATGTTAGATACATTAATAAAACATAAACACATGAATATGGAAAAAAAATTAAAACATCAAACAAGTTCCACATTCCATTCCAAAACATTTCAAATTCATTACATAATCTCAATACAAGAACCATGTTCAGAGAAAAATATATTTATTACAACATACGCCAAGAGCGACATATAAAGATGCCTCCTTGGATGATCAGAGTATATATAGGCAATTTAACAACTTGGCCTTTACAAAAACAACATAGCGGAATCAAAATAAAAGAGAACTCTAGATAGCTATCATGCCTCTTGTACGTCTTTGGAAGCTTATTCATCTAAAGAGGTACCCGAAAACCTCAACTCTCAAACTGCTCAAAATCAATTGAGTACTCGAGAGTTTAAGAGGAAAACATAAACTTTGAGTCAGACATATTGCCTGGTATGAATAATACTCTACCATCTCAAACCATTTAGATATCTAGTGAGACCACGTCGCTTAATAAAACGGGTTTCCCCATCCTAAAACCTTTATAAAACCATATACTGTGCTCCTGCATCCACAATGGTTAAAATATCTCAAAACAATATGATGATATGTTAACAAGTAAATCAATTCTATATTTCCCATCCCCATTCATTTTGACTATCTGTCTAAGTTATAGTTTCTAGGGTTACTATTAACCTATTAGTTTTCATGGGCTGACTAATAACTTATTTAATACTTATAGACTCCCTATCTAGTTTCATAGTCTTCGTGGGCTGACTATTAACTTGTTTAAATTTATGGACTCCCTGCCCTATTTCATAGTTTTCATGGGATCACTAAGAACCTATTGCCCCTGCCAATAACATCATTGTTTCATGGGTTCTCCCTGAACCTATTGGTAACTCCAATAACTTCCCTCTTGTCCTAATTTTCATGGGTTGATTAGGAACCTATTGGTATCTGTCAATAACTTAATCTGAATATAGTTTTCATGGGTTCACTATAAACCTATTGTCCCCTGCCACTAACTCTTTCTAATCACAGTTTTTATGGATTTACTATGAACCTGCCTCCCTAACAACTTCTTTTATACATAGTTTTCGTGGGTTTACTATGAAATATGTCTCTAACCACTTATTTAATCCACATTCCTGGCTTCCTGGATGAAATTCTACTCATTCAGGAGTTAACTTAGTTTATATTCACTACTGGGTCAACCTATCTAGTTATTCTGCCCTTCCCCCAAACTACAGTTATGGGTCCATTACAATATGAATATATATATATATATATATATGAAGAAGCAAATATAATAAGTTGGTTAATCCCTTTAACCTGTTAATCAAGGAAAACTTCTTCAAAAACTCCATACTTAAAATCATTTAAAAAACTCTTTATTTATGCTATGGTTTTCCTTTAAAATGAGATTGAGTTATTTGTTTTGAAAACTAAGGCTTTCGAAACCTTAAAACATTACTTTCGAAACCCCTGGATAACCTCCTTCTAAAGAATATAAACTTCTTTTCAAAACATTATATATAAACCTTTCGATGCTCTTTAAATCATCTCTTTCGACCAAAATAAACCTTTCAAAAGTATAAAAACATTACTTAATAATCCTTAGAAACATAGCATCGAAACCAATGAAAGTACCCCTTTCGAAACCATTGGGTTTACTCAAAAACATCTATTGAGTCAAAGTGAAAATATACGAAAGTATCCCTTTCGAAACCTTTAGACTTCTTATAAAAAATTTTGGGGAAAATTAGATGGTGTCAGCACTATTCTTTCGAAAGCTTCAAAACATTTAAGAAAAACTTTGAAAAATAGCACCGAAACCCTCTTTCGAAGCCGTTGCCTTCGAAATCCTTGAACCCTTTCAAAAGCATTTAGGAAGTGGCTTAGTACATTATTAAGACATAAGCTACCTGAAACACCCCACACACCTTAGTATTCCCAAAAAGGGCACACCAAATGATGTGGTGCGTTATAGGTATAGCTAAAGCATCATAGAGACTAAGATTCACAAGACAAATAAGTAAAATTAGCGGAAAACATTTAAATAATAACTTATCATTCAGAATTAAACTTCATCTCAAAATAAGTCATAAAAACATAACATGTCTCAAAAACTCAAAATCTCTCATGTCTCGTGAAAATACATCTCAGTCTCACATAATCAGAGTACAAAAATAACAATAATAATCCCTCTCACAAGTGCCAATCCATCATAAGCCAAATGAAAACGATGAAAAGCAGAAGAATACATCTAAAATGAGAAAACTCTGAAAATGAATCTCCAAGCAACCTGAATCAACTATTCTCAACTCTGTTGGCCTATTGGGGAAAAAGGAAAGATAGAGGAGTGGGTCAGACAATAAGTCTAGTGAGTGAAAGTAATTACTAGCATTTCCAAGCAAGATAAAGATAATAGACTAAGCAATAGTTCTAGCTTGAAAGGAAGATATAGAAAAGATAAAACTTGTATAAAATATTGTTTCTGATTCTGTTTGACTGTTTGCTTTGATTGTTTGCACTTGTCTTAAATTGTTGTGATTAGGCTGAAACCCTAATTCTATCTCAACTGCTAACTTGAGTAGGCTGAAATCCTAATCCTACCAATTGATCGGCCTTTCCTATCTCTATTATGCCACTGTGAACCAATCCTGTTGGTCCCACAGCAAAAGACACTTCTTAGCGCTTAGGACGCAGTAGCGAATTATTTACCCTAATCGATATCGCACGCTCGGTCATCGCCGGTACACACAAACTGTCGCCCCATATTTGACCCTTTATTTACCCTAATCAGCATAAGCGTGCCCGGCCTCACCCACGTGTGAGACCATCTGTCCTCGACCTAAAAGGGAATACTATCGGTACTGGTCCTAACAAACAAATCTTCTAATTTTGCGCCCCTTGCCCAAATCACCAAATTTGAGGGTCTATCTATTGGCCACTTATTTACCCTAATCAGCATAAGCGTGCCCAGCCCCACCCACATATGAGACCATCAGTCCTAGACCTAAAAGGGAATGCTGCCGGTATGGGCCACTATTGCTATATTTGCTTATTAACTTAATCCAAGGTCTAAGTTTTTAAAATAAGCCCCTTCTGTTATTTCTTTCTTTCTAATTATAACGTACATGTTATAATGGTTCTTGCCACTGTTACTCTTCATTTTTCTTTTTTTAGTTATAACCACTTGTTAATCATGCTTGTAAATATCTCAAATTTGCCTATTTCAGTCCATCTCCATTTTATTTTAGATTTTCTCATTTTACATATGATTTCTGTAAATTAGTGCTTTTTCTATTTTAATCCATATTTGCGAATTCTTCTCTTTTTAATATTTTATTCACATCAAAAAAGGATTAAACCTCTGTAGAAAGAAAGTAACATTTGAAGGCTAAATTCCAACTTAAAACGGATGTAAATAACTGTAAATAACTGAATAAAATAGCTGAATAAAAATAGACTGAAAAGAACTACTAAAATGACTTAAAAACTGACTGTTAATAAGCTTACATAAAAACTGTCTCAAAATTGTAGAAAAACTACAACTATTGAGAACCCTATTATTTTAAATTGCTTACAAATCTAAAATAATTACAAAACACTCACCTGTGGTCCCTGGCTCTAATCCTAGGCCTTCCTGGATCCACTTCTATGGTGTAAAATATTTTTATTAAAAATATTTCCTCCCTAGAAAAATTTTCTATTTAGGGTTCAGCCTTGGGCAATGAACCCAATTGGGAGAAAATCTGAATTAGAAAAATAGCTAGGCCTAGGGTTCTATTTATAGTGTGGCTTAGGGATCTCAGGCCATCAGATTTGAAGATTTAATCTGGTGCAACCACGTCATAGGCTCACTAGGAACCATCGGATGCAGCTACGAACGCACAGGATTTCAGCAAAAATCAGATTTACAGTCTTCGGCTCGCACCTGGACGAAAAATCATCCAGGGAAGAATGCGGGTCGACTTGGCCAATAGGTGGGTCGACCTGTTGGTCGACCCAACTCAGGCGCGGGTTGACCCGTAACGGGTCTTTTTTTTCATTTTTGTTTAATTATATATAATTCCGATTTTCTTTGTATCTCTCATAATTTCTACATACTGACTCGGATTTCAACAAGTTATATATGAAAATTGCTCAAAAAATTACCACGGACCCAATTGTGCAACTCCCGTGGCTCAATTCTGACAATTTCCCAATCCTATTTTCTTATTCGATTAATTTGTTAATTAATTATTATTACTCTAATTTTTCGGGTTGTCACATTCTCCCCTCCTTAAATCATTTCGCCCCCGAAATCTCCAAGGACAAATAAATATTTTCATCCAAATTCCACAACCACATATTTAGCCATCATTCGTTACATCCATTCTCCTTAAGACTTTTAATGCAATTTATGATATATGTAATAGTGTAGTGTCAATGTCCATAACTAATGAAAAAGATTAGGCGGTCTACTGATTCGGTCGACCTCCTTTTTATGCGCTCATGCTTGTGCCATGTATCCAAATGAATGCAAATTCCCTAATGACAACTGATAGTTCTATATGCATGCTACAATCATCATCCAAATGTAACAATCATATGATAATCACCCATTCATAGCAACCATGAAATAAAAATGCTAGTGCACACATATCCATATGCATATGCTTTAGTGACCTAGTTAAGTCGATCTCTAAGAGATAATAATGCCTAGTGTGTGTATATGCGTCCATTAGCATCCACTAGCAAACACTTGAAATCACTTGCGCACAACGTACATAACATGTTCTAGTAACATGTTTACATTCAGTCCTACCATCCATAGGTTAAATCCTAAGATCTACCCTCCTAAATGATACTAAAGAAAAGAAACTATTCAAAACTAAAGATGAAAATAGGAAATTCAAGACGTACCATCGAAGAGATACGAATAAGAGATACATATTTTCTCCTCAGCCTCCCACGTAGCGTCCTCAATACTATCTCCCCACCGCACCTTAACCAAAGGTGCTTCCTTATTCCTAAGCTTCTTGATATCATGTCCCACGATCTTGGTAGGAATGCGACGAACCGATGCTTCTCTCTCCACTTCAACTTCCTCAAGTTGGCTAGGTTCCACTACCTCTGCTGAATCATGTAAGCACTTTCTTAAGTGCAAAACATGAAATGCATCATGAACTCTCGCAAGCCTCTCTAGTAGCTTTATCTGATACGCCATCTTCCCTACCCTTTCCACAATGGAGAACGGTACTACAAATCTAGGAGCAAGTTTCCCACTTGATCCAAACCTCGCTACCTTTCTTAGCTGAGACCCTTAATGAAAACCAAATCTCCTACCTCGAACTCAATATCCCTTCTCCGCTTATCTGCATTGGATTTCTATCTACATTGGGCCATCTTCATTCTTCTTCTAATCAAATCAATCTTTTACGAAGTCTCTCTAACCATGTCGGGAACAAGTAGCAATCTTTCTGTAGACTCCAACCAACACGAAGGCGACTTGCAAGGTCTTCCATAAAGGGCTTCAAAAGGAGCCATCCCAATGCTATCCTGAAAACTATTGTTATATGCGAATTCCACTAAAGGACGGTGCTCCTCCCAAGTCCCTCCAAAATCAAGAATGCACATCCTCAACAAATCCTCAAGAACTCTATTAACTCTCTCCGTTTGGCCATCCATTTGAGGGTGATAGGCCGTACTCAATCTAAGCTGTGTCCCTAAAGCCTCTTGCAAGCTCTTCCAAAACTCGTTAGTAAAGATAGGGTCTCTGTCGCTCACTATGCTAGAGGGAACTCCATGAAGTCGGACTATCTCACAAACGTTTGTGGATGCCAAATAAGGTGATGTCCTCTTACTCTTGACCAGAATGAAGTGGGCGCTCTTAGTCAAACGATCTACAATCACCCAAATACTGGTACTCCCCTTCCTAGATCGAGGTAAACAATCTATGAAGTCCATCGAAACACTATCCTACTTCCATTCGGGTACATCCAATGGTTGAAGAAATCGTCCAGGCCTCTATTGCTCCGCCTTAACCCTTTGGCACACAAGACACTTTGCCACAAACTCTACTACATCCTTCTTCATGCCACTCCAATAAAACACTCTCTTTATGTCCCTATACATCTTATCACCACTCGGATGAATAATCATCCGAGAATGGTATGCTTCTGCTAGAACTGCACTCATCAAATCACCAGTGCGGGGGACACAAAGTCTTCTATCTCTCCTTAGCCACCCTTTGCTATCGGTGGAATAGCATTGGAGATGTCTAGAGACCTCTTCTATACTAATCCTATCCATAATATCCACAAGCTTAGAATCTTCTCACTGCGCTGATCTATAATATCCACAAGGTGCCAATAATCAACGAGTAATGTCCGTAGAGGGCTTAAAATCAAAGGTGGAAATAAACTCTAGGCTTTCCACTCCACGAACATTGGGCTAAGGGTTGTTCTCTTCCTACTTAACGCATCCACAACCACGTTCCCCTTGCTAGGGGTGTAAGCTATCTCAAAGTCATATGATGCTAGAAACTCCATCCAACGCTGCTGTCCCAAGTTTAAATCCTTTTGTAAGAACAGGTACTTCAATGATTTATGGTCAGTGAAAAGCTCGAACCTCTCTCCTAGCAAGTAATGTCTCCAAGACTTGAACGTGAAAACAATAGCAGCCAGCTCCAAATCATGGGTGGGGTAGTTCTTCTCATGAGTTCCCAACTATCTACTCCCATAGCATACTACCCTCCCCTCCTGCATCAATACTGCCCCAAGGCCAGTCCCATATGCATCAGTGTATACTGTAAATGGCTTAGCTCCGTTGGGTAAAACTAACACTGGTGCACTAGTAAGGGCCCTCTTTAGCATCTTGAAGGAATCCTCACAATCCACGTCCCACATGAATGCCGCCTTCTTCTTAGTGAGGCGAGCAAGTGGTGCTAAAATCTTAGCAAAATCTCTGATAAACTTCCTATAATCACTACAGCAAAACCAACTTTCAACTGCATTTATTCTCAATGTTTAAACATTAAAAGCAGTAAAACTTATTTCGTATAAGGGGAAATTTTGCATTCAAACGCTGAGAATACTGTTATGTTTTAAAATCTATTATCTGTCGCTTCTCTCGCAATGCTTTTGCCAAAAATTTCATTTTCCCTCTTCTATCCAAACTATCGCTTCCTCATCTCTCCCTCATTTCTTTTTCCTTCATCTATAATTTCTTTCAAATTCCTCTATTCTTCCATTTCCTTTGGTGGAGTTAATCGTCACTGCCCTAATTCCTTCTTCATACTTTATGTAGCCCTAATTCCTTGTATTTATGTTTATTTGTTCATCAATTTTTAGGTTTATTTCATTTGTTGATTTTGATTTTCATATTTCAGATAATCTGCTTTATGGATTGCCCTAAGTCAAACTTTGTTTGATCATCAACTGCCAGAACGGCTTTCTAGAAAAACGGTGAAATCGAGCTGTTGACAAAGTGCGATTGCCTTAGGTAGCTTCAGGTGCTTCAGTAGATGAAACAAAATATGTGTTTATTTTACTAAATAAAGCTTAATGAGTTATCTGGTTACTAGTTCAGAAGCATGTTTACAGTTTTTTTTAGTAGGATTCCTTCTATTGATTTTTTTTCATTGTTTGTCTTCAAATATGGTTTATTTTCAATTATTTTTCTCTATTGCACTAAATTTTTTCACATGCCATGAATATTCAATGAGTTCATAGACGTATTGGGTGCACAAGTGTATTTAGTGCATTGCTTGTATAGAAAATACCCATTAGTGGGTTTTTATCCCATTGGAGTGCACTTATAGCTGTCAAAAGTTGTTCCATTCTCTTGTAATATAATTGTTTATTTAGTAAATCCCCAAGATGATCTTTTATAAATTTCGTTTTTGATGACATAGTTATGCAAATATTAGGTTTATATGTGTGATACTGTGATACTTCTATGTAGAGCTTGAGAGTCAAGACAATATGTGATGATTGTACAATCGATAATGGTTTTAAAACAAGACAGAACTTAGTACTGTTAGTCAACAAGGAATGAACATGTCAACGATTTGAACATCCAATCGTACTATTTATGTAGATTGTTCAACAATTTTTTGTGTGATAGCGGTTGCCACTAGGACCAATATAAATTATCATTGCAGATTATGAATGTCAAAAAGGTATTCCCTAGTGCTTATTTACATATGTTAACCAAAGTAAGCTAATTTGTATGATGGTTTATGCTAATATCCTATAGACTAAGGTGCACTTGCATTAGTTGTTCTTAGCTAATTAAGTGAGATCATTATTGTCTACATAGAGTTTTTCTAAGATGCACTTGAATAAGTTTTGGAATCATCATTTGGCGTTTAAGGAATGGGTTAGATAGTTTAGTGATGTAATGCACAATTTTTTTATTATAATAAATTTCCCATGGCATGATCCTATACTTAATTTGAAAGTATATAAAAATATTCATTATGAATTTAGGTAGAAATGATTTTTTCTTTAGTTTAAACCATTGGATTGAAGACCAATATATGATATTGTGCGATATATTAGACAAAAATGATTTTGTGCAATATTTTAGTTATATTAGTACTGAAAAATTTATGTTTCAGTCATTAGATATTATGATCAAATAGTTTAATATTAAAAGGCGAAATTCCTTCTTTTTTAGTAATTCAGTAGATGAGGCTATCCTTAGTTTTCTTAAAACAGGAAATTATTGTCAAGGACAAAATTTCTCAATATTTTAGCCTAAAGGACAGACCTTCGGTATTTTAGCCCGAATGACAACTTTCTTTAGGTATCAGTTTTTAGTTATTGATAGCAGTTTTTAGGTATCAGTTTGTAGTTATCGGTAGCAGTTTTTAGGTATCAGTTTTTAGTTCAGTAGTAGTTTTGGAAGAATGTTTATCCTTATGAATAATTTTGGAAGAATGTTTGTCCTTATGAATAATTTTTAGGAGATTGTTTGTCCTTGTGGTTAAAATATTGGGGTCGTGTCCTTGAGGCTAAAAATATACAAATTTTTGTCCTTTAAATTAATTATTCCTTCTTAAAATTGCTAAACATATGCATAATGCCTATTAATTATCATTTGTACTTATTATAGCCGTTATTCATACGTTAGGAAATCCTATTATTTTGTTATAACCGTTTATTCATGAGCTACTCCGGGGCTTCTCAAAAAGTTCGTGATCATGAACTTCAGTACACATTTCAGGTATATCCCTTTTATTTTGTTACAAATATCTGGTTATTATAAATTCAGCAGCCTATTTTTTGCAACATTACATTCTACAGACATAATTTATTGTGACAATAATAGGATGGTGGAATTCTTCTTACAACCTACGATATTGTCCGGAATAATTACAAATCATTATGAGATAACCATTATCAGGATCTTTATGTCAACATAAATGAAGAAGACAACTTGTGGGACTACATCATGCTTGATGAGGTCGATTTTTGCTTCATTGTCCATTTAATTTGCAATACTGATTTGCACGTTGTTTCTGATACTTTTCCCCACCTTTTTCTGTTAAGTGTCACTTATGTAGGAAATAAATTCGCAAAAAGATAGTCTACTCAAATTGCATGAATTTTCTTCGAACTACAGTGTACTATATACAATAATCGTTTGAACTAGATTATATTTTATTTATTGTAATTTATAAAATATATAGTTTTACATATAAGTTAAGTTTGTAGCTCAAAGTATTTTCTTAATGCTTTACCATCAAAATTTGTTTCTACCTGAAAGCATGATCATCAATGTGTGATTGTTATTCGTTTAACATAGTGATCATGATTAGAACATGTCATTTTTTGTAAAAATTCAATAGCATCAAAAAGTATCATCTAAACTCATGTTGTGAGAGATGAAATGAAATTTAATGTGACTGAAAATAGTTATCTAAATTTATTACTGGTTAACCAAGTGATTATTTGGCTTTTAAATTATAATCTCTAATAGCTCCGGCAGTCATTGCCAACAAATAAATTTTGGCCAGCTAGTATGTCTTTCTCTCTTCCGCAACAAATTTTTTGAACAATATATCATATATGTGATCAAGTTTGCAACTTTAATAAAAAATAGGTAACCTGCTTATGAAGCCCACTCCATATTTGTGAGCTATACATGATGTAACTTTTCTCCATGGTATCTTAACGTATATTTTATCAAATATTTTCAGCTAACTATTATCTGTTCAAAGTTTAAACATTGCTCAAATATTAATCTGGTAGTTCCTATAGTTTTGCCAAAGAAGATTTCTATCCAAAGTTTATCCCACAGCAACATCCGGTACTGATAATTTTGTATTATAGTTCATTGAAATTAATGCAGGGACGTATCATTAAAAATCCCAAGACACAAAGGGCACAAGCCTTATTCGAGATACCATATGCTCATCGCGTTATCATAAGTGGCACACCCAAACAAAATAATCTTAAGGTGGATATAAATTATCAAATAGTACTATAATATTCCTTCCCGATATGTTCTTTAAGACTTATTGTAAGTCTAGTTATTTTTACAGGAACTTTGGGCTCTGTTTTACTTCTGTTGCCCATCTGTCTTGGGTGACAAGGATGAGTGGGCACTTCTCCTTTTATTTTGATTATTTTGGATCATCTTTTTCTTGGACTAAAAAAACATCATGCTTTTCATTGTTGTAGGTTCAAATGCAAATATGAAAGTAAGATCCTCCATGGTAATGATAAGCATGCTACTAATCGGGAAAAATATGTTTAATCTACGCTTGCAAAGGTTTTCACTTAAACTTGAATTTCATGGTGAATTATATATGTAGCCTAGCTAACCTTTGTGCCAGGTTAGTTACAATACAAGTTTAGTTGTATTACAGTATTTAGAGTTCTATTTCGTAGAAAGTCTCAAAACATGCTAGGCATTATTATGCTGGATTTCACTCAAATATTCATCAAGGTCACAATTTTTATTGAAACTAGAGCGTAGAATTTTTATCTCGATATAGCGGAGTTTTCATATTAATGGAAATATTTTACATTTATTTTTTGCTTAGTTTGTGTTTCTGCAAAAAAAATATTCTCCAAAATTTTCATGCTAGGTTGGTTGCAGTGGAGATTTAGTTAGATAATAAGATGCTATGGTATTACCGTGGAATTTACATCCTTTTCTTTCAGACGGTTATTTTTGGTGGAAGAAGATTGTAATATTTTGTCTAGACTTTTTCATTTTGTATTTTTCATTTTGGAGTTTGCAAAGGAACTTTAGATGCTTCAGATTCACTTTGTTAGTCATAGCTACTCAAGCGTCGTCTGGAATAATAACAAAAACTACAGCAACACCAATAAAATTGCTCTGTTTAACCAACAGTCCATTGTCTTTGATATAGATAATCTTTTTAGTCTTTTGCATCAGTGATAATTACACCTATTGCTTTTTCAATATTATCTTAAATAAATTACACCTATAGCTCCATTGGTAGACAATGCGATGACTTTGTTTTAGTTGTAGGAGATACGAGAGCACATAAAGCCATATTTCTTGCGACGTTTAAAGAGTGAGGTTTTTGGTGAAGATGATTCAACTAACGTTAAACTGTCAAAAAAGAATGAGTTGATTGTCTGGCTGAGGTTGACCAAGTCTCAGGTATTTCTTATCTTGATTGTCATTTATTGTGATATTGCATATGTGTTGTATATTATTCTAAATTGAATTTAAAAAAAGGCAACTTTTTTTGGCTTTGGATACAGAGACAACTCTATGAAGATTTTTTTAAAAGGTGATTGGGTACATTCTTCTCTGGATGGTGGCTCGCCATTAGCTGCATTAACAGTATGTTTCGTTCAAAGTTCAAACGTTAAAATATATAGGCTGATAGCCTGATCGGTATTTTTATTCATAACTTATTGAATTTACTATTAGCAATATGGCACGAAAACTTGACTTCTTTCCTTTGAGGTTTATATTACTAATTTATTGTTTTCTAGCCACATCATTATTTTTCTTTGGAATTAGTGCAATTTGATCATTAAATATATTTTTTTCATTTTTTTTGTTTATGAGATTAAATTTACCAAACATTCTCCATTCCTAAAGGTATTCTCGACTATCATTTTATAGTTTTCCTATTCAAACGTAAATGGTATTCTAGATCCTATTTTTATACTTTTATCCTTGCTCACATTTATACTTTGTTGCAACTCGTCAATTTGTGATGTATTACAGCTGTGAAGTGCATGTTCACCATAGTAATATGGTTCACTCCCCGAGGGATATACTTATTACTTCATACTAATCTTTTAGATATTGAAGAAAATTTGTGACCTATGTGCCGAAAGGAATGGATTCAATGTTAAATCATGAGGAACTTGGTTTAGTTGAAGAAATGGCAAAAAAGTTGGCTAATAATAATAGCAACGAGCTTCAACAATTGGATCGCAACGAGTATTGCAAAATATGCTTCATAATGACTTTGCTTGTCAGATTACTATTCTTATTTTCCATAAGCAGCATGAAAGTCTAAAATTTAGATGCTAACCTTTTTCTATAAACAGGATAATTTGATCGCCGAGGGACACACTGTATTAATCTTCTCTCAAACATGGAAAATGTTGAATCTTATCCAGGTATTATTCTGCCTTAATATGCATGCTTGTTACATATTCATGTAAAGAAAAAAAATTCAGTTATTAACTAATTGGTTAGGCACTGTTCTATCAGTATAACTTTTTTATCCCAGTCATAAATGAACCAAGAACTCCTTTTATCTAACTACAAGACTGGATACGGATCAAAATCCAATCCGTTGATGCGCCTCTGCATTGATATACTTGCATGTATAGAGGAATTAAAAAAAATGATCAATGGCATTTAGATAGCTCAGTCGAATAGCTGCAAATGTTTTTTTTTAACCTGATGCAAATACACGCATGTATATTATTTCCTTTGCCTTCAGGTTGATGTTATAATATTGTCCCTTTTTTTCGTTATTGTGTAGTGCTAATAATATTGATAATCAATGTCTCATATGATATTCATGCGCAAGAAAGTTTACCATTCAGCTTTGTTTCCAAGCGAATTTTTAGAAATTTACACATCCCATTCATTTGCTAACATTTGTAAATTTAATAGTTTGTACATGTATTTATTGTCTTTTTAGTTATTTCTGCTAAATTACATATTGTGGGTACATGCATACGGTTGATATGTTAGCTTTAACGTTATTTTTTTTGCATAGTATGGACAACCAATGCGTTGATCGTGCCTATCGAATCGGACAGGAGAAGGATGTCATTGTATATCGATTGATGACGTGCGGAACAATTGAAGAAAAGATATATAAAATGCAGGTATGAAAGTTTGCAACAAATCTAATGTAGAAATATGTCTATTTATTTGAATAATCTGATCTAATTACCTATTTAGTTGCTAAACATCCAAAAACCATGTGATTTGGTATTTGTATAAACTGCTCCGCTTATCCCAAAAAAAATGCGTTCTCGGAGTATTACATTATTCAAATGAGTTATATCCATTGTTAGTGAATTGAGAAAATGTTATATTTGTTGAAAAAACTCTCGTTGTTTAGTAATCAGATGGGAACACTTGTCAATATGAATCAGTTCAAACAAGAAAAAACAAATTATTCCGAGTAGGTCATAAAGATCATAGCGCACAAAACTAATTATTCAACTAGAAAGAACAAGTATAAACACACATCTTTCTGTTACAATACACACACAGACACACACACACACACCTAGTATTCATTGATATGACCTTCAACCTTAGTTAATAAAACTTTGTTATAAAAATGCATAAAAGTGTTCAGGTAACAAGAAAATAGCTTAGGTTATTGATTTTGTCCCGTTGCTTTTGAATTTGTTAGCCACTCATTTAAGCGTTTTGTTGCCTTGGAAAATCATGGTTAAAATAAAAATAGAAAAAGAAAATAGGACAAATTTGATTAAAAAACAGCTTTTAGCTTTGCCTATTTCTGAAATAGTCACGGTGCTCCTCAAAGCAGAAATGTAATCGTGCACACTTGCAAATCATGTACAATCGTGCCTACGCTGACCTTATTTCAAAGCAGAAATGTAATCGTGCACTCTTGCAAATCATGTACAATCGTACGTTTATAATTACAGTAATTTCACTAATTAGTGTTCTAATCAGTTGGGATGTTGATTATGGACTTTGAGCATTAGGTCCTATTTTTGATGTAGATTTAAGAAACTGGAATTTTGCTACACATCCTTATTTTTTATTATTTTATAAAATATACCCCTTCCGATTTTCATTTATGTTTTACGTACCTTTTTTTTCCACGTTCATGTTTAGTTTTTTACTCTTCCGTATATCTAAATTCTGTTTTCGCTCAATAACTTCCAATATTTTGCTGAAAATTTCAACTTCTAATTTTCATGGAATTTAGGTGCCGACTCTTGTTATAGCTCGTTTTATTCGATCTTCAACTCTTCTCGTATGGATCTTGTGTCGTACCTCTTATAGATGTTGTGTGTATCATGTTCTAATAATAACTAATATGATACAATAATTTTTTGATGACCTGTACCATGGACTACTCTTATGTAGATTCCATCTACGTGCTGGTAATAGCTTTATTCAAAATGCTGGAGGAGCTTAGTTTGTTATTAGATACAGTTACTTATAGGTGTTGGTTATCATTAATGTACCGTTCATTACGAATGCATCAATCATAATTTATTGTCTATCATTCCAGTGCATTTCATTGCATCATTAATGTAGTTGGCTGCTCATGTGTGCAGGTATTTGATGGACATGGTGGTACATATACAACATCTTTTTTGTTAAGAGGAATATCCTCAAGTATATACTTGACGATGCTCAATTTCCAAATTGTGTGGATAAAGCCATAAAGAGTGCATTTGCAAGAGCCTTGACTCACGTTCCCTTGACAGTTCCTCTAGAACTACCGCGCTTACTACCGTTATGTTTGGAAGGTTAGTTTTAACTTTTTGTGCTTACACTACAAGAAAACTGCTCTTTAATGGAAAAATAGTACAGCGTTCTTTATTTACGTGCAGTTGTTATTTTTTTCCTTCTCTAATTCCTTTATCGAACGCTTTCAGATGATTATTTTAGTAGGAAGTTACGTAGGAGCACTTCAATTTTTATAGGCCGCCCGTTTCATAATTTAACTTGTGTGCTGAACCTATGCCGTATTAACTATTAACAAAAGTTGTGTTTTAGCATTCATTGCTGTTGATTTGATTTAGTTAAATGCAATAAGCATAATGACAGTGAAATATTTATAAAATTTTGTGTCGATACCTTTTTAGTCTGGAGAAGAGTGTTTGAACTTATATTTACTTAAATGGATCTTATTGAACAGAGACGGGAGGAGCTAGTAGGTCATATGCCTATGAAAGTAGTGTACCCAGCTTTTCAAGATAATGAACGGAGTATAGTCTGTGGTAGAGGTCCAAAAAATACCAAGTGGAGTTATCACAATGGTGGTTCCTGGCCAGGTTGGTTTCCATTGTATTGTAATTTTTTGACTTGATTGTTTAAGAACTAGGATGTTATAGCATGAAGATTTCACTGTGGCATGTTACAAAATATTAGTCCAGATAATCCTTACCTCAACAAAACTTATACTAGATTCATGAAACATTTAAGATTTATAAAAGAAAAGCTCATGATTGTAACTTGTACCGGTAAATTGTGTATAGTTCTTCTATGAGCACTTGTAGCAGCCTCTGTAAAAAAGAACCGGCTACATATAGCAAGAAAAGCAGTTGAGCTTGCAGGGTTCGTTTATTATTTTTTACTCTACTTCACTTGTAAATGCTACTTGATTTTATGGCATGTTGTATACTTTGTATTAGTCAATCGCCTAATGAAATAGTGTGATGAATATTTAGTGTTTGCATTTTGAATCCGATTTAACTTTGTGTACACTTTTTTGATGAATTGATTCTCAAGCATTACTTTTGCTTTACAGGTAGATAGATGACCGTGATGCAAAAAAGGTTGCAACGAGTTATGGATCGAAGTTATTTTTGCTGCTAGAACTACTTTTTGGTTTTAACGTATGTACTACTTACTTTTGTTTTGCTATTGCTACTTGTTCTATATTTTGTTTTTGAACTATTGATGGCAAACTATTTATGTTTGGTGCAAGAATATTGTGTATTTTGATTATGAAATTTCATACGTTGGTTATCAAATATGTGTCCAAAATGTGGTATTGATACAATATATTGATTTTGAAATGTGATATTGATATAATACGCTAATTTTGAAATGTGGTATATATATACATTATGGCGGATGGTTAATGAAATGGAATTAAAAAATTCAACAGCGTTTTTAAAACGCTGTTAAAACATTCCACAGTGTTTTTAAAACGCTGTTAAAACATTCCACAGCGTTTTTAAAACGCCGTTGAAAGTTTTAACAGCGTTTTAAAAATGCCGTTAAATTGTATCTAAAAATATAAAGCACGATTTATTGCAACAAGGAAACGCTGTAAATAAATATCACAGCATTGAAAAAACGCTATAAAATTTTATCTTAGCACGAAACAAACGCTAAGAAAGATCTCTAACTGCACCCAACCAAACGTTGTTAAATGATTTCATGACACCAGGGAAACGTTGTTAAAAAAGACATTTAACTGCATTTATTTCTTGTCATTGTATATCCCTGACATATAACTGGATGTCGATATACAACGTATGTAAAAACGATGTTAATAGCTTTTATAGCGTTTTTAAAACGCTGTTAAAGGTCATGTTTGTTGTAGTGAATAGCCAAACCTAGGAAGCTTCTAACTTCGGTAGCGTTCTTGGGGGTCTTCCAATCCTATACTGCTACTACCTTAGTGGGATCCACAGCTAGACTCTCTCTTGAGACTACATGCCCCATGAAACGCACCTCCTCATGCCAAAAGTGACACTTCAAGAATTTTGCTTTCAACTGATGGACACAAAGTGTACGAAGAACATCCTCAAGGTGTATAGCATGCTCTTCCATACTCTTGGAAAACACCAGAATGTCGTCCACAAACACTACAACGAACTTATTTAGGACATCTCGAAAAACATAGCTCATCAGATTTACAAAATAGGCTGGGACATTGCTCAGCCCAAACGGCATAACCAACCACTCAAAGAACCCATTGGGTAAATGCTGTCTTATCGATGCTATCGTCAGTGACCCTAAGCTGATGAAATCTAGAGGCTAAGTCAAGCTGAGAAAATACTGAAGAGCCAACCAACTGATCGAATAGATTGTCTATCCTAGTTAGTGGATAACGGTTCTTCTTCGTGAGCCTATTCAACTCTCTATAGTCTACACAAAGTCGAGGAGAAACATCCTCCTTTGTAGAGAAGACGACTGGCGCCCCCCACTCAGATATGCTCCGTCTGATGAAACCTTTCTCTAATAGCTCACCAATCTGCTTACTTAACTCCTTCCTCTCCCTAGGAGCCATATGTCTCACGGGCAATGCCACTGGCTTAGCATATTAATTCAGATAGATCCTAAAGTCGATCTCTCTCTTAGGGGGTAGCCCTCTAACCTCCTAAAAAACATTTGGGAAATCTCTAACAACTGGAACTAAATCTAACTCTCCTAGTGATGATCAAGGGAATAAAGGAAGCTCAACATGACTGACCCCTGCGGGTCGCAAGAAACCTCGAGAGTTCGTCCGCTACATGTCCCTAGCCTGACGACTCTCCTCTCGCAATCCAATATCACACCATAAGTGGATAACTAGGCCATCCCCAAAGTCATCCCATATCCCGAAAATCCCAATCCATAGGCGTCACAAAAAACTCCACACTTAGTATAAAAAATTTCAAACCCTTACAAATCATGGATAAATGTGTCGATCGTCCTATGGGGTTTGAAACAACTATAGGGTCTACAACTAGAGAAATATCTAAGTGCAAACAATCAACTAAGGAACTAGAAATGAACGAATGCAATGCTCCGGAGTAAAAAACGGTTCGATTTGGAAAATCCGAAATAAAGATCAAACCTTCTATAGAGACTTTTCTACCTCGGTCCGGTCCACCACTAGAAGGTGTTGCATCCAAAGCCTGTACTTACGCCGTAGGTGCAACTACTTTCTGCCCTATCCTTTGAGGACAAGCTCTACTAAGGTGTCCAGGCTGCCCACAACTGTAACACCTCCCATTCATCGTATCCTTCTTATAGTCCTTTGAGTAATGCCTAACCAATCCACAATACGACATTTCTTGCCCTTCTTGATCTGTCCCTTTTGAGATCCTCCGCCTTTATTCTCGTCCTTATCCTTCTTATTCTTCCACCGCTGCTTCTTAGAGTTTTCTGATTTAGGAACCCCCTTAACCTCTTATTCCTTAGCAACATCTGGTATGAAAGCCATTTCCACAAGTGACTCATACGTCGCTCCCATAGGTACATCTGTCAATGCCAACCCTTGGAGGGGCTGGTTCAAACCCTTAGCAAACTTGGTGGCCTTCTTATATGGTGTATTAACAAGCTCCATCCTGAACCTCGATAACTCATGAAACTGATTTATATACTCTTTCACCGAAAGATTCCCCTGCTTCAGACTAATGAACTTCTCCAACTGCATGCTTTCCTCGGCTTGCGACAAGAACTTTCTCTCAAAACTTTCCCGAAATCCAACTCAACCAATGTCTCTACCCTCCATCTCTACAATCTCCTACCAGAAATAAGCCTCTCCCTTCAGCTGCCAAGATGCACGCTGAACTCTCTGTCGATCCTCCAATCCTAACAGCCCAAATATCCGCTCCGTATTCCTTAACCAAGCTCGTGACTCTATGAAATCCTCCATGCCAGAAAACGTCTTGCCTCCTAGATTAGCGAAGTCCTTGCATAACTTAAAAAAATTGGCTGATGCAGGTGGATTAACATGACCTCCACCCGCCGGTGCTGCATTGGGCGCTTGCCCTTGCACCTCTGGTGCCGAAGCTTGGAGGTATCTTTGGAACCAACGAGGGACTTGGACACCCTCTGGAAGATTTGGGCCGTCCGCCATTATATGCAAAGAAAAGAAAACTTAGGCTCGAAAGAATTGAAAAAAGGTTGAACTGGACTTTGAGGGGATTTTTATAAAAACTCTCTTATACTTGAAAACAATTTCTACAATAAGAGTTTCTTCCTAAAAAATACTTTTAGTTTGAAGATATGTTACCTTTCAAAAATACTTAACTTTTAAAACAAGTTTTTAGGAGTCCTGTAACCTTAGGCTCTGATACCAAATGAAACACCCCACACCCCATAGTATTCCCAAAAAGGTCACACCAAAGGATGTGGTGTGTTATAGGTATAGCTAAAGCATCATAGAGACTAAGATTCACAAGACAAATAAGTAAAATTAGCGAAAAACATTTAAATAATAACTTATCATTCAGAATTAAACTTCATCTCAAAATAAGTCATAAAAACATAAAATGTCTCAAAAACTCAAAATCTCTCATGTCTCATGAAAATACATCTCAGTCTCATATAATCAGAGTACAAAAATAACAATAATAATCCCTCTCACAAGTGTCAATCCATCATAAGCCAAATGAAAAAGATGAAAAGCAGAAGAATACATCTGAAATGAGAAAACTTCAGAAATGAATCTCCAAGCAACCTGAATCAACTATCCTCAACTCTGTTGGCCTATTGGGTAAAAAGGAAAGATAAAGGAGCGAGTTAGACAATAAGTCTGGTGAGTGAAAGTAATTACTAGCATTTCTAAGCAAGATAAAGATAATAGACTAAGAAATAGTTCTAGCTTGAAAGGAAGATACAGAAAAGATAAAACTTGCTAAAATACTGTTTCTGATTCTATTTGACTGTTTGCTTTGATTGTTTGCACTTGTCTTAAACTGCTGTGCTTAGGCTGAAACCCTAATCCTATCTCAACTACTAACTTGATTAGGCTGAAATCCTAATCCTACCCATTGATCGGCCTTTCTATCTCTGTTGTGCCATTGTGAACCAATCATATTGGTCCCACAGCAAAAGACACCTCTTAGCGTTTAGGACGCAGTAGCAAATTATTTACCCTAATCGATGCCGCACGCTCGGTGATCGTCGGTACACACTAACTGCCGCCCCGTATTTGACCCTTTATTTACCCTAATCAACATAAGCGTGCCCAGCCTCACCCACGTATGAGACCATAAGTCCTCGACCTGAAAGGGAATGCTACTAGTACTGGTCCTAACAAACAAATCTTCTAACTCTGTGCCCCTTGCCCAAATCCCCAAATTTGAGTCTTTATCTATTGGCCACTTGTTCATCCTAATCAGCATAAGCGAGCCCAGCCTCACCTACGTGTGAGACCATCAGTCCTAGATCTGAAAGGGAATGATGCCGGTACGGGCCACTACTGCTATATTTGCTTATTAACTTAATCCAAGATCTAAGTTTTTAAAATAAGTCCCTTCTGTTATTTCTTTCTTTCTAACTATAACCTATATGTTATAATGGTTCTTGCAACTGTTACTCTTCTATTTTCTCTTTTTAGTTATAACCACTTGTTATAATCACGCTTGTAAATATCTCAAATTTGTCTATTTCAGTCCATCTCCATTTTATTTCATTTTTTCTCATTTTACATCTGATTTCTGTAAATTTAGTGTTTTTCTATTTTAATCCATATTTGCGAATTCTTCTCTTTTTAATATATTATTCGCGTAAAAAAGGATTAAATCTCAATAAAAAGAAACTAACATTTACATGCTAAATTCCAACTTAAAACAGATGTAAATAACTGCAAATAATTGAATAAAGTTGCTGAATAAAAATAGACTGAAAAGAACTCATGAAATTTACTTAAAAACTGACTGTAAATAAACTTACATAAAAACTGTTTCCAAATTGTAGAAAACTACAACTATTGAGAACCCTATTATTTTTAATTGCTTAAAATCTAAAATAATTACAAAACACTCACTTGTTGTCCTTAGCTCTAATCCTAGGCCTTCCTGGATTCACTTCTAGGGTGTAAAATATTTTTATTAAAAAAATTTCCTCCCTAGAAATTTTTTATATTTAGGGTTCAGCCTTAGGCATTGAACCCAATTGGAAGAAAATCTAAATGAGAAAAATAGCTAGGCCTAGGGTTTTATTTATAGTGTGGCTTGGGGATCTCAGGCCGTCGGATTTGAAGATTTAATCTGGTGCAACCATGTCATAGGCTCACTAGGAACCATCAGATGTAGCTACGAACGCACAGGATTTCACCAAAAATCAGATTTATAGTCTTCGGCTCGCAACTGAACGAAAAATCGTCCACGGAAGAATGCAGGTCGACCTGGCCAATTGGCGGGTTGACCCGACTCAGGCGCGGGTCGACCTGCAACTGGTCTTTTTTTTTCATTTTTGTTTAATTATATATATAATTCTGATTTTCTTTGTTTCCCTCGTAACTTCTCCATGCTGACTCGAATTTCAACAAGTTATATATGAAAATTGCTCAAAAAATTACCGCAGAACCAATGGTGCAACTCCTGTGGCTCAATTCTAACAATTTCCTAACCCTAATTTATTATTCAATTAATTTGTTAATTAATTATTATTACTCTAAATTTTCGGGTTGTTACACTACCCTTCGAAAGCATTTGATGACTTCAATACACTCGAAAAGTAAAAGAATGACAGTAGGGTTTCGACTAGATCGGAACCACCATTTTCGACAGCATGGTTTTATAAATAAGGGACTCATTCGAAAGCTTATACTTAAAAATGAAAGATGGCAACCTTATTCGAAAGCTAGTGTGTCGACACCATGCCTTTCGCCTTTCTCTAATCCACTACGTACCTATGTTGATACCTTGTGTATTGATTTCGGCTTTGTGGGGTTTTGACTTGATTGAAGGCGGAAGCTATAAGTCGAAAGGTGCTTCTAATAGAGGTGGAGCCAACTTTTTTAGGTAAATTTGATTTAATGCCAATTAAAGCAAAAGTTTCCAACTAACCTACCTACTTGTAAGCATATGATTGGTTGCCTCAACTTTTCAAATCCTTTACACAAAATAACTGCTGAATAATTTCATATCTAAACCAAGGTTAATTTAACAAATAAGCCCTTCCATTAAGTAAAACAATTAAATCATTTAGGTCCTCCTTTCAAAATAATTTAATTCTCACCAAGGTTAATTTCACTTAGGAAAAATCCCCAAAAATCACAGAAATTCACTTTTAATATGTTATCTAACATATCTAAATTTCAGACCCAAATTCTCAATACAATTTCTGAAATAAATTTCTAAACCCAATTAACCATATTTTCCTTTGAAAATTAATAATAGTCTTTCTATAGCTTGGAAAATTATCAAAATTAAAACACAACTCCAAAATCATGTCTTACATAACATATAAATACCTCATGGCATTCGAAATCAATTATAATCGGTTTTACTCTTAAAAATATGTAAAATCATATTTAAACAATCTTGTTTAAATCTAACATGCTATGATCCAAGCATATCATTATCCAAATCATCAAAAAATGGATTTAACCTTAAATCCGAAAACAAATGATTATATAACAAAATAGAGATGATATAGATTATTATTCACTTTGATTAAGATAAGGAGATTGGATTGAGATTGCGATTGAGATTTATTCCCCTTGCTTTAATTCCTTGGCTTTCAAATTTAATTTCTCCTCTTTTCTCCTAGTAATGGTCGGCTCCCCTTTGATTTACCTTTTTTTGCAAAATGACATGAATGGAAAATGAAATGTGAATGATATAAGGAACGAGAATATATAAGAGTAATGGGTTATGTGTGGCTATTTCCCAATATACCCTTATGTGACTTAATTAGCCTATAAGCCATTCTTAAGCCCATTTAAATAATTAAGCTCGACCCTTAGTTTTATTTTCATATCTCAATTCTCTTATCACTCTAATTATTTACATTATTCTATTTAGTTTATCTAATTAAATCTCCTGAATGATGTTATCAAAAATTAGGGGTGTTACAATCACTTACACCCCAAATAACAAACTCCTATAAAGAAACCATGTCTAGAAGGAAAATTGTTTCTCTATATTTTTATATTCATCTATTGATTTGAGATCCTTTCCTTGATTTTTTTTGTTTCACCACATCTATTATCGATTCTATTTGTTATTTCCTCATTTTTTTGGGTATGTCGTAATTATTAGGTGAGTTAATTAACCATAATAATTTGGTATTAGACAAGTAATGCTATTTGTATATAAGGTTTTTGCTAAGTAAGAAATTTAGATAAAGAAGAATCCGAGGCTACTTCTAGATCTGAAGCTCCACCCATGGCAACATTAAGGGGAAACTACGTTCCAAATGTTGTGATTCGACATGATTTGTTGCTTGATGATATTTCCGCTGTAGAGAAAATGAGGATGAAAAAATGGATTTATACTAAACTCTTACTAGCTATGGAAGGTATTGTTATTTTTGAGAGGTTGTAAGACTATGCCAAAGATAAAGTACAGAGCTCCTCTGAAACAAGGAACCGAAATCTTAGACCATTTCCAAAGCATGACGGAAATCAACTCTTTACCAAATCTCTAAAAATCAAAACAATTTTCTCTAAGTCGCATGAGATGAATTGTTGTGATTTTCTTAGGATTTTAGCGAATTTATTTAAGAGTGAAAGAATGAAATTAAGAGGAGGTTAAGGCTTGGGCTTATGGAAATATTTTTGATAAAGTAACGTGATAAACAATGAGAGAAGAGAATAGTGGCTACATATACAAGAAATTATATGGGCCTTTTTGTTAAGATTTCAATATACATTAGAATTGATTAATCATGAAACCCTAGATCTGAATAGGTGATCTGTATTGATTTGATTGAGAAGAAATCAGAGGATGGTAAAATAATTAGTGGAAGTCATACAGGAATACATAGTTGCTGATTGAAAGAAAAGGAGGGTTAGTTTGATCTTCCAAATTGACAAAAAATCTAAATTCGAGTTATTTCTATATAAGAGACTAGTAGAATAAGTAGAGCCTATGTAATTCGAGGATCATAAACCCTTATTTATAATGTTGATATTTTCTAGTTTGACCCTTCAACAAATTAGAATTACTCTGCTATCTATACATTAACACGATGAAAACTATATCCTTAAGCTTCTTAGCTTTAATTCAAAATTTGATTTCTTTAATTAGACTTTACACCAAAATAGCACAATACATTTTATTTTACATATGTAAACCAAATAGACCTGTCAAAATATGACCCAACCCATTTATACCCTACTTATAAATGGGTTGGATCAACCCATTTATGAATTTTATTAAATGGGTTATTGATTGGGTTGACCCATTTTTAAAAGGGTTATAAATGGGTAATCCATTTACCCATTTATTAAAACTAAAATTTTGAAAATATAAAGTTTGAAAACAAGAATTTTGAACACACATTGTAGTTTTCTATAGAGACTAACAGTTGTACATAGAAAATAACATACTGCCGCATCCTCATATTTGAACTCCACCTAGTGCAGAATCCGCTATTTTTTTTGTTCAGACTGCAATAACTTCTTCATACTACCATGGAATCAGGTGAGACTTCGATCGATTAACTTCCACCTAAATTTCGAATAATATAGAACACTCGGATATTTCACCTTATGAACGCACACTGTATTTCTCCATTGAGACATACAGTTTTACTTAGAAAATAACAGGCTAACACATTCTCATATTTAAACTCCGCCTAGTGTAGAAGCCGCTATGTTTTTTTGTTCAGACCACAATAAATTCTTCATATTAACTCGGAATAAGACGAGACTTCGACCGATTAGTTTCCACCTAAATTACGGACAATATGGAACAATCGGATATTTCATCTTGTGAACGCACACTGTAGTTCTCTATGGAAACTGACAGTTGTACTTAGAAAATAATAGGCTAACACATTCTCTCATATTTGAACTTTGATGAAAATTACAATTTAAATTTTAGATTTTTTATTTTTATCAAAATTCAAAACGTAAAACTTAGAATTAGACTATTTTATATCTATTTTTTTTTATTTGTCAAATCAAATTTAAATATTTAAATGGGTTAAATGGGCAACCCGCTTATTAAATGGGTTGGGTCATAAATGGATTGGATCATAAATGGGTCGAAAAGAATGGTTCATAAATGGGTTGGGTCAAACTCGATCCAACCCATTTTGATCCGACCCGACCCGTGTGACAAGTCTAAAATCAAACTATTGAAATATTTCAACACTTTTTGCTAACTAGCCAACGTTCTGCAATTCTCAAAGCTGATTCAGATCATAATAAAGAATCCATGATTCTAAATGAGTTAAGTACTTTTTGATTTATCGTCCTAAAAGCATTCCAAATACAATGGAAAAAGGTCTTTAATTAGACCTTCACTATCCATTTCTAGAAGTTAGCTTTTGGTCATTTAGTTAAATTCTCTTTTTATTTATTTAAATTTTTAGGCATCAAAAATATGGTTTACCGCACCAAACTCATTGAATGTATAAGCGCTGCCAATTCAATAATCAATGGCTTTCGCAAGTTAAAGCTAATTAAGCCACCACTATAAGCAATATATTGCCAGCACAAGTTTAAACAATTAAACTTCAGGGGCACCACATTTATATCCCATCATGCTATTGCAAAACTATTGCCTCATGTGTAAACTTGTTATCGCTAGAATAAGCCTATCATATTTATAAACTAATGTTTCTCAAAAATATGGATAGTACCGGGTTTTATGTACTATACATGTCTATGATACTAGAGCTGCTACATTGAAATTACAGTTGAATTTAGATAATCAAACATGCATAATCATTGTATAGAGTTAGTCAGTAATATGATATGGCTGTCAATACGAGCAGAGAGCTTTCTTCAACATTGTTCATCCTTGGTAATTTTGGACTCAACCCTAATGTCTCGAGAGATAGACATAAGACTATCTCATATGAGACATCTATATGAGTGGATTGTTAAAAGATTTTAAACCTCTTATTTAAAAAATTAACCCTTCGCTTATTTCACGTTCAATGAGAAATCAATCAAAGATAATCAGAAGTAAATAGGTTTTGACAATAGATAAGTCTCAGCCATCAGATCTTTGATAATCCTATGGCTATGGTTGTATTTGTATAGTGATGCGGATAGCTAGTTATATGGGCCTAGCCCACTCAGTTCTTTTCGATATAAATACTGTACAAAGCTATCTGTTGTATATTATTCAGTATTATCAATACAAATACATTTCTGTTTCAATCTTCTTTATGGTATCAGAGCCAATTTGTCAAATGACTGATCATCAGAATTAGCTCTGTGATCATCATTGAGCCATCCAGAAAGAAAGATTCATAAATCCATCTTTCGGTTGCTCTCAGTTTTTCAGAGCATCTCATCATTTGATTCCTGCCTTTCTTCCCTCTCTTGTATCTGTTCTTATTTGCTTTTCAAGATTCATTTTCTTGGATCTACATCTGGCTGCAAATAAAAATCTGCCACGCCAGTTCTTGTTGTTCATCTCATCATGACTGAAGAAAGTGCAACTGTTGCTACATCAGAATTCAAACCCAATAATGCTGCTATCTTCTCTGGAATAATAAAGTTAAAAGGTCAGACAGCAGTACAATTAGATGAAAGCAACTATATCATGTGGAAATATCAAACTGAAACAGCCATAAAAGGCCATGGATTAGAAGAATATGTTAATGGTACTCTGACCATCCCACCCAAAATGATAACTGATAGTCAAGAAAAAGTAATTCCTAATCAAGAATTCATATTCTATCACAGACAAGATAATCTTCTTGCAACTTGGCTAATGTCATCCATTAGCACAAACATCTTATCTCATATTGTTGGATGCAAAACTTCACAAGAAATCTGGGAAGCCATTGAACAATTCTTCAATTCTCAATCTTCTGCAAGAATTATACATTATAAAAGACAACTACAGAACTTAAAAAAGAATGATATGTCAATGAGAGAATACTTAACAAAGGCCAAGAATTACTGTGATCTCCTCAGCTCAGCAGGATATAAAGTATCTGAAACTGAGCAGATACTCACAATCCTAAGTGGATTAGATGAAGACTACGAATCCATAGTGGCTGTCATCTCAGCTAAAAAGAATCTACCAAACATTCAATATGTACATGCAACTCTTCTTGCTCATGAAGGAAGAATTGATCAAAAGAAAACACAAAATTCTGATTACTCTATCAACTATGCCTCTGTCAATAAAAAGAAGAGTCAAGATACACCTCAAAACTCAAGCAGAAATCAGACTGGAGGATCTAGAGGAGGAAATCAAAATAGCAGAGGTAGAGGAAGAGGTAGATGGAACAACTTCAATAGACCAAAGTGTCAGATTTGTGAAAGAATAGGGCATACAGCATCAAAATGTTATTTCAGATTTGATCAGAACTACTCCCTCAACAATAATAACAACAACAGTCAGAGATCAAACACTCCAAATGTCAACATAGCACACACAGGAGTGGATACCAGCAATCAAAATACTGCACAACACTCAAAGAATGAGGATGCAGCATATGAAGAATGGTACCCAGATTCAGGAGCCACAAATCACATTACCAACAATTTGGAAAATCTAAATCTAGGAAACAAGGAATACAAAGGTACACAATCAATTCTTTTAGGTAATGGTAAATCCATAGGAATCACACACACTGGAAATGCAAAAATTTTGGGCAAAAGAGAATTGCACTTAAATAACTTACTTAGAGTTCCTCAAATTAAGAAAAATCTCATAAGTGTTTCTCAATTTGCCAAAGATAACCAAGTATACTTGGAATTTTATCCAAAACTTTGTTTAGTTAGAGATATATCAACTAGAGAAATTTTACTGCAGGGTAATGTGCAAAATGGCCTATACTCATTCAATCTGAGGCAGCATAATAGGGTTATCAATTCTGGAAAATGGTGCAACAATGTTGAAAATGTTGAAAATGATATCAAAAATAACAAAGTCTTTGATCATTGGCATTGTAAATTGGGTCATCCTAGTATTAATACTGTAAAATCTGTATTAAAGAGTAATAAAATCAATGTTAATGATATATCTCTACCCTATATATGTTCTGCATGTCAAATAGGAAAGAATCACAAATTACCCTTTCTTGACTCATCAACTAAATATACCAAACCATTAGAAATGGTAGCTACAGATTTATGGAGACCAGCCCCAATAAATTCTGATTTTGGATTCAAATATTACATTTCTTTTGTTGATTCCTTTTCAAGATTTACTTGGATATATTTTCTAAAAACTAAAGCAGAAACACATAGGGCAGTTATTCAATTTATTACTCAAGTAGAAAGGCAACTAAATCATCAGTTAAAAATAATTCAAACTGATGGAGGAGCTGAGTTCAAACCATTAAAAAATTATTTCTTAGAAAAAGGAATAATACATAGAACTACTTGTCCATATACCTCTGAGCAAAATGGGTTAGTTGAGAGAAAGCATAGGCATATTGTTGATACTGGCATCACTCTTTTGGCACATGCTTCAATGCCACTCAAGTTCTGGCCTGATGCATTCAACTCAGCTGTTCATCTCATCAACAGAATGCCAACAAAGGTACTACATAATAAAACTCCTTTAGAATCACTATTTAATATTGTACCAGATTATAACATTCTCAAAACATATGGTTGTCTCTGTTTTCCCTATATGAGACCTTATAATTCTCATAAGCTAAGTAATAGATCAACATCTTGTACCTTTATTGGTTACACTACCAATCAGAAAGGATATAAATGCTTGACTAGTGATGGAAAATTTATAATATCTCGACATGTTGGATTTAATGAATCTATATTTCCATTTGCTAGTACAGAATTCAAAACAACTGCAAAGGTTTATAGTACAAAAAATATTATACCTGAAATACCCATTCTGTCTCATAATAAAATTGTTGAAGCTACAAATCAGAGTCTACCTGAACCTCAACTCACAGTATCAGGTGAAGAATCAGGTCAAGAGTCAAATAACTCCAAGAATGACTGCGACAACAATAATGAGTCCAGCACAGGAAATATCTCTGTTCAAGAAAATCAAAGCAATACCACTCCTCATCAAGACAATCTTAATGAGGAGGGAACAGGTCATCACATGATGACCAGATCTAAACATGGCATATTCAAACCCAAAGCATATCATGTCATCAACAGCTCATCTGAACCTGTTTGCTTCAATGAAGCCCTACAGGATGAAAAATGGAAAGCTGCAATGGATGATGAATACAATGCCCTCATCAAAAATGAAACATGGAATCTTGTCCCTGCACCAAAAAATAAAAATATCATTGGATGTAGATGGACATATAAAGTCAAAAGAAATTCTGAAGGCAATATTGACGAATATAAAGCCAGACTTGTGGCTAAGGGTTACTCTCAACAATATGGGATATATTTCAGTGAAACCTTTTCACCAGTTGTTAAACCCACAACTATAAGAGTCATCCTCACCATTGCTCTTCACAATAAGTGGCAAATAAAACAACTAGATGTCAATAATGCTTTTTTAAATGGTGAACTTCATGAAGAAGTTTATATGCAACAACCATCAGAGTATACTCAGAGTGACAAGAAGGACTGGATATGCAAACTTAGCAAAGCTATATATGGGCTTAAACAAGCTCCACGTGTCTGGTATGAAAAGCTCAAATCTACTCTTATTAATCTCAACTATCATCCCACTAAATCTGATAATTCCTTGTATGTTAAAAATTATAACAATATTACTGTATTCATACTTGTTTATGTGGATGATATTATAATCACAGGAAACTGTATGAAGGAAATCAGGTATGTCACTGATCATTTAAACAACAAATTTTCCTTAAAAGACTTAAGGCAATTTAAAATATTTTCTAGGCATTGAAGTCATAAGAAAATCTGAATATGAACTTGTTCTTTGTCAAAGGAAATACATATCTGAAGTTTTAAATAGAGCTAAAATGAGTGCTGCAAAGCCCATGCCTACCCCAATGTCTAGTAATTTACACTTGTCTAAGGACAAAGGGGAAAATTTTGATAATGAAAAACTTTACCGAAGTATTGTAGGGACTTTGCAGTATATCACAATTACTAGACCTGATCTATCATTCACTGTTAATAAAGTTTGCCAATTTATGCAGAAACCTTTAGATCTTCACTGGAAAGCAGTTAAACATATCCTAAGATATTTAAAAGGATCTATCAATCAGGGTCTAAAGCTACAAACATGTAAAGACTTATCTATCAAAGGGTTTGCTGACGCTAACTGGGCATCAGACTTTGACGACAGAAGATCAACGATGGGTTACTGCATCTATCTTGGAAGCAACCCAGTGTCGTGGTGCTCAAAGAAGCAGCCCACCGTATCTCGCTCCAGCACCGAAGCTGAATATCGAAGTGTGGCAAGCACGGCAGCTGAAATCATTTGGCTCAGATCTCTTCTCAAGGAAATCAAAGTCAACTCCTTTAATCAACCAGTGATATGGTGTGATAATTCCGGAGCTGTTTCTATCTCAGCGAATCTTGTCCTTCATTCTTGAACGAAACACATAGAAATCGACTTGTATTTCGTTCGAGAACAAGTTATCAAAAGAGAACTTATCGTTAATCATATTCCAGCAAGTCATCAAATCGCTAATATCATGACTAAAGCTCTATCGAAGCACAACTTTGAAAGATTCAAAGTCAATTTGATGATTGATGTCGGGAGCAGATTTGGGGTAAAGGAAGAAAAGAATGAAACCCTAGGTCAAACTGAAGGCGGCAATCAGAAGTAAATAGGTTTTGACAATAGATAAGTCTCAGCCATCAGATCTTTGATAATCCTATGACTATGGTTGTATTTGTATAGTGATGCGGATAGCTAGTTATATGGGCCTAGCCCACTCAGGTCTTTTCGATATAAATACGGTACAAAGCTATCTGTTGTGTATTATTCAGTATTATCAATACAAATACATTTCTGTTTCAATCTTCTTTAAAGATTACAAATTTGTAACACGGATGCACTATATTCTTGACATGCAGTTATTAGAACAATATAATCTATATAACAACTTCTCTCTTTTCTCTCTCTATTTCTTTTTTTTTTCCTGAAAGAGAAAGAAAGAAATATGAGGTACCTGACTTTATACTTGACAAGCTTTGCCATCATGTTGCTTGCATCATATAGCTCAAATCGACAAAAGTTATACTTGAAAGAAACAGAAGCAAACATATTTACTATAACTTCGTCTATATATTAATATACATCACTAGAGAAGAACAAATAAGGATTCAACAGATTCACTGTCCATTTGTTCCAACTAAATTTAACGAACAAGATATCGGTGTTATTAATTTAGAACTAACATCATTTTCACATAGAACGGGAGTGCTAAAAACCCTGAAGTTTATTAGGAAGCAACTTTGCTATTTTTTACTCACTCAGCTTATTCAACTCCAGAGCTGACCCTGAAGTTAATTATCGAGGTCCCTAAAAGAATTTTAGTGGTCTGTCAGGTCTTGGAAAAATTAGTGCATATGCAAAAATTCAAACGTAAAACATTAACGAAGAAGTGGCTTTACCAACCCACCACATCAACATGCAATTTTAATTAGTTACAAACAAATAATATAAAACTGAATGAAAAACTGGGGGCCCAAGGTCACTGCTTTGTGGCCTTTGGATCAGAGCCATACCCGTACCGCTAATTTCGATTTTCATTATGTGTTTCTAAGTTTAGTTTCAAATACGAAACATGTATTAGTATCGATGCCAGTTCTATAACGATAATAATGTAACTCAAGATGTACATTATCGGCCTGCATGCTTGAGTTATAAAGCTGGTATAAATCGTAATTTCTTCGTAACGTATATATCACATTTGCTGTAGCGTCAGGGTCATAAGAAAAGGATAATAAAGCCACAATAATAAATTTAAAATGGATTGAAAGTCTGCACGCATGTACAGTTGACATGATTGATAGAAGGAGCAAGGGATGAATAGCCCTACTTGCACGTGTTGTTGACATGATAGATTGAAACTGAAGTCCCACCCGCTGGATCATTTATTAGGTCAAGGTCAAATCGTCGGACATATCCCATTCCAGTCAAGAAGTAAGAAAGAAGATTAGGTACCGTTCACAGGTGCTTTCCTCTTCGGTTTTGGGAGGAGGGTGGTGGTGATGGTGAGGTGAAAGATACGTGGGCGCTCAATGCGTAAGACACGCAGACTAGTCTCCCCAAACGTTTATTTCCCCCTCCCATATATTTCAGCTTTCTTCGTCTCTACTTTTACGCTTTCTATTCGATCAATGAACCATTTTTATTTATTAATCCGAATATTTATTCATGCATATTTTTACATATCTTTTCTGCGTATAATTTTTCGTTTTTACGGTGTAAAATTTTTCTTGGAATTTTTTGCATTATTTCATAATTTTGAATTTTTAGAATGTTGCAATCATCCCAAAAGAGCCCACACAATTGGACGTCCGACGCTACTATGATTATGCTGAAATGTGTTGTAGAAGCGTATGGTGCATGTGATAGTAATAAAATAGGAACGCACAAAGCTATAGCAAAAAAGTTCAACCGAGCTATAGAAAACATTTCATACCTTGAACCGATAGACGAAATCAAAGTCCGACATAAATATGATAGTCTCAGAAGAAAACGTGTTATAAATGAAAAAGTCTGTGCAACAAAACTAGTTCTACCTAAAATATTCAAAGACAAACTATTACATGCAGCGAGAAATTATGAAATGATCGTGTGAAGGTATTTTATACGTCGTTTTAGTTTTATTAATTTTTTTATTTTACTTGTAGGATTTGGACGGATTGTTTTGAAATATATAGGAAGACCAAATGAGAATTTGGACGTTTATGCAATAATTGTTTCAAATGGCGAATGCAACTGGAGTACCTTTAGGGGCTAGAAGTTATTTTTGATATTTGAAAACAGTGTTGTTACCGTTAACGTTACAAGAAGAAACTCATTATATACATCAACAAAATCAGATAAAATGTAGTAAATTAGTAGGGTTTCTTAAAAATATCAGGTTAAATAATATTGTAGAAAATCTTTTAGTTACAAAAATTTTGTTTAAAAAATGTTTTAGGAAATCTAGGTTTTCTCCTCAACGAGGGAAACCACACATCCGTTTAAAAAAATTCCTTCAATTCCCCAGGAACTTAGATAGGCCACCTGATCCTACATCTTGTATCAAACCATATCAAGGGGGTTTTATATAAATGAAAACGGTTTTCAATCCGTGCAAAACCATAAAAACGCCACTTCTACCCGTCGGAAGTCTGCCTAGGAGGAGCCGCCAACCGTTCTGAACAAAATTAAGAGACGTTGATAAAAGAAGGTATTCAAGAGTCCTAAGACCCCATAATGTTGCAAACTCAAATAGAGAAGCAGTCAATAATGTCTGAAAGCTGGCTACCTTCTCACTAAACAGGGCCCAAGGGACAAGATCGTGGAAAGAAATTATTGTAGGGGAGTAAGAAGATCAAGAAAGTGAGGCATGCCAAATGGAATACATCCCTTCTATAAAGATAAGTAACAAAAAGTTTGGTATCATCAAAAAAATGGTTTTTAAGAGAACCGAAGAGCATTGGAAAAACACAATTTTGGCTTATGGTATCGGGGCAAAACACTATTTTTCGTATTTTAAGGCGTACATACAGTGTTTGGAAACAGCTGGAGAGTTTGATATGTATTCCAGAAAAAATGGATTCTTCTTCATCAATTTTAAAAAGTCATCAAGGTCGCCAAAGAATCATAAAAAATAACCCCTGTTTTTATTATAGGAGACTAATCATTATGAAAAGGTGGTCTAGCAGCATAAAACAAAACAAAGATCTATTGACAACTATGCAATTTGGATCAAGCTGCAAATATAAATCTAAAGCTTTGGTGCTAGGCGGCGTTCAGTGTCATGGCCAGTATAATTGAAAAACCAATTAAATGTGATGCAACTGCAACAAACAAAACAAGATTGAATTATCCTCGAATTTTAGTAGAGGTGATTGCAAGCAAGGAATTGCCAGAAGAAATGCATTTAACATTATACAGTGGCGAAAACATAGTGCAGAAGGTGGAGTATGAATGGGTTCCACCTAAATCTGACATTTGCATCTGTTTTGGGACAATATGAACCAATGTAATTCAAAGAAAGCATTGGTTCCTAAGGATAAAAATTAGCAAGAAAATCAAGATAATAATAATAATCATGTAAATAATCAAGAACAAGATCATAACAGAAAAACAGTGCAGTCAACAAATCAAGGAAATGTTGCAATGGATATGTAGTTCGATCAGAGTGTAGAAGTGATTACTGAAAGTCCATCATCAACATATAACAGCAACCAGCATAAAAAAGTAGATGCTCAACTCAACAAGCAAGAACTTCATGTCATTGCTGAAGACAAGTTATCCCCAGAAGAGCAACAATAATGTCTCAAAGTAACACCAGAATTAATATGGAACAAGGGAACAAAAAAATAATCAGTACTTTGAGTCTGGTATCCCCTCGGCATTAAACCTTTGTTTAGTTATAAGCCAATTACAGACAATTCAGCATTACAGCGAATCAAACAAAGGAATTACAAAAGATAATAGTATAGAGACATGCTAATGTGTTCATAGGAAGCTGCATTATCAAGAGATGTTAGCCAAGCAAGCACTAACACTAATAAGCCATGCAACCGTAATTAGCAAGCACTAGTTTTGCACACTATAAACAGTGATAAAGAGATTAGTTGCAAGTGAAAGGATCTTGATAATTTCAAGCAAAAGTATTTTTAGACAACCCAAAATGAGAAGACTTAAGTAAAATGATGAAAATTAGAGGAGTCGAGTGCAAAATGAGAGGTAAAAGTACTATAGGGCCAGGTATGAGAATCATATCTCTTTATCTCTTACATTATAATGTCGTTAATTGTATGGAACATAATGGGGATGAATGTCACATATAAACAAACTGTGGTAATAAATATGATAAGGAAATACAAAGTTATTGTTGTTGTGATAGTAGAAAATAAATTAAGTGATCGTAATATAAAGTATTTATGTCAAAGGATACCTAAGAACTAGAGTAGTGTTGATAATAATTATTTGCACAAAAAATGGGCAAACACTTTCAATCAATTAGTTGTAGAGCTGTGTTAGCTGTGAATACAGGGTGTATAACACAGATGTTATATTTGTATCATGACTAATTTTTAGAAAGCAGATCACATATAGGTTATTGAGACAGTAAGTTGCAGTAAAGTAAAGAGCACAAAGATTTATAGTGGTTTGGCCAGAATATGCCTACATCCACTGTCCATGTTCATTATTCTTCTTATAGATCTATGATACAATGCCTAAGATACAAAGTACAATGATCTGTAGCTCAAAAGATAATGATATATAGCTCTAGGGAGTCTGTTCGGCTATTCATGTCTAGTTATTCCTGCCTGCTTATTATTGTTCGGTTGTCCTTATAAGGCAGATCTTGCTAGGCAATTACTGTTATGATGCACTTACTAGGCAGATCCTGTTAGGCTGTTCCTATTAAGCTGCTCTTATTAGAATGACCCTGTTAGGCTGCTTCTAACTTTTCCTGACTTGTATGTCATTACTATTGTAAGCTTGGCTCTCCCTAATTGTCCCCACTATTATTAGAAGCTTGGGTATTTATAGGAGTGAAAGTATAAAGGGGTCAGGCCGACATTTTCCCTATATAATACACCCAGATGGAATATTCTTGAATATGCCAAATGTAATCAACAATTTCTTTGATATATGCAGATTTCATTCAATATATGGCCTTCTTGGTTCAATTAGGAGATCTGTCTGGGGTAGGTTGGTTTGGTGGAATTTATGCGGTCACCTAGTTGGCCAAGTTCCTGCACTTCCCTCCTTGGTTCGGTAGGCACCATTCTCCTTGGTTCGACAGGCACCATTTTCCTTTGTTAGGCCTTCATATGATGTCCCCGCTTGATTCAGTGAGCACCTCCACTCGTAGCTTGGTGAGCTCCTCTGCCTTCGGTTCAGTTCCATCCCAGTGTGTTGGTTCAATCTCCACTCGATGTCCCACCTGGTTCGACCCCTATGCTCACCAAATAGACGATCCTATTTGGTACTCTAGATACCTAACAGGGCATTCTGTTTGGTACCCTGGGGTACCGAACACGGGGGAATGGAGAGGGTCGCCTCTTTCTCTACTCTTTTTTTCTACCTATCCATCTTCCTTGCATCTTGCCTTCTCACGTTTCATTCCTTACGTTGAAAATGGTTAGGCACTCAGCATTTAGATTCCCTATTGGACTATTCCTCATGTTCCATAAAAATAATGTGCTTGCCAGGACTCGAACTCTTGACTCTTCGTTGGTAGCCCGGTGCTCAACCAAGTCAGAATTGAACGAAATTTGGACCAATAGCTTCATAACATTGAGTAGAATATTCTGATGTCCTTGAATTTTCCATTTGCATAAAGTATATAGTAGCTCTCCAAGGTGGGGCCCTAATCGGTTTCTCTGAATAAAGAATATTACAATGGGTTACTCTGAATACAGGAATTTCAGAATTACGAAACTTAAGTGTTATCATCAGCCTGGACAGTTATAACTGCCTGTCCTCACACCGCTGATATATGTACATAGCTAATATGGAACAATAGAGATAGAAATAGACAGATAATGGAAGTCTCCAGCTCCTCTTCTGAACTATGAAACATCCAAGTTAAAACCTACCATACTCAGCCCACTCTAAAGAGTACGTGAGGAATTTAGGGAAAAAAACAAGCGTCAGACAAAAGTCTAGTATAAGAAAACCTGAGATACATGCAATAACAGTAACTATTGAGACCGTACGGATTTCCATAGCAGTTTTCCTCTCAAAAGAAACCAACAATTTATTAAGTTTAATATAGTGATATGATAGATATTGTCTAGGGTGTGGGATATAATCATATCAAATAGCTGTAATGCATACTTTGATCACACCATAACATATTTAAGTTACATTTAAAACCGCTAAGATACGTTATCGTATTGGATTTTCTGTTGAAGACATCACCAGATAAACTGAGGCCATCCTCCTAGCAAGGCTTAGAAAGTACCTTCAGAGCGATGTATATCCCTAGATAAAATATACCATTAAGGTAAACACAAATAACCCATGCACGAACCTATAGAACCCAATGGAACTAAGTACCATCAACTCCTGCATGTAACATATCGATTAGAATACTCTAGATATGGAGTTGATATACCTCATCGTGGGTCAGCATAACCCCGGGTTGTCCATCCTACTCTATTTTCTATCATTTCCAATGTCGAGGTCATGTTTGGCATCCTTCGCACGAGTCTTCATCACTCGAACAGAACATGAATCACCAAGTGGATTTCCATATCTCGAATAGATCACGAATCACTATATGGATTCAAGCAATTAGAGCAGATCTCGAACCTCCATATAGATTCCCCTTTTCAACCGCTTCTAAACATAGAACTTGTACACTAGTTTTGAAGTGGTAATCGGTAAGTAAAATGCTTACCAATCCCGGACACTTCAAAACCAAGCAATGAATTTCCAGGTAACTCAATTCCAGTTCTTTCAAAAGTAAGTGAAAGTTAGAGGCGTTTCCTATCGATACTCCTCCCTGGGGTTCTAATTGGTATGAAATCGCGAAGTTTTTCGATTACTTCTTAAGTCAATATTAGGACAAGTTCGATAATCGACTAATCGATTATCTAGTCAAAATAATTATTTGTACAAATCATGATTCATACGCTTAACTCATTTCTGACATTCCAACTTAACTATTCCTCGTTCAAGAGTGAACCATATAAGTTAGAGCACTGGTTGCATAAAAGCCTTGCCTAGACACTTCATTCTTGAATCTCTCAAATAGATATGTCCACCTCATCGGTTTTTAGTGTTAAGTATAGTATTAATGATTTCCATAAACAATTTAGAAATCAACACGATTAACACATTTCCGACATTATCTTACTTACTATTCCTCGGCCAAGAAGGAAATCGTAGGTTAGAGCTCTATTTCTCTGTCCTTACTCGACATTAATCTTAACTCTCACAATTAGATAAGCCTTAATTCATCGATTTTTAGTGTTAAGCATGGTTAATTACTTTTCAAACAAGTAATCAAATTATTGACCATTTAGCCACTAAGCAATTCTTAACCCCATTTCGAAAACATTTGTATATACTTTTAAAATACTTAAAAATACGTTTAATAGGTATTAGAACATTTATCCAGAATATTACTTTAAAATAACAAGTTCGTAAAATCTATAAAACTTGGAAAAGAACATGTTTTATCATAAAAACCACTTCTTTAAAGAATTCACAATTAATTCTTAAAAATTCATAAAGACCTCAAATCACTTTTAAGATACTCTAATAATCTTTTCAAAACTTTTAAGTCAAAAAATCAAGTCTAAACGAAGCAGTTTTGCACAAGTGAAGTTTTGGTCATTCTCGAGATGTTAGTTAACTTTTTACCATCCAAGGTTTTAATAACAACAAACACACATATAAAACATTATAAACATGGCAACAAATCCCTAAGGATCTCTCTATAAATTTCCGTAGAGATTGCCAAAACAAGGCATTTCCGAACTATATCTATAACGACCATCGCTATAAGTACACCTCCAAATCCAAGTCATATTCCAATCTATATTCAACTACAACCTATGTTCTTTGTTCCAAGGTCCTGCTACATGTCAAACAAGTCCATTCAAGTCTGTTCACGTCCATACATATGCCACTTGCTTTTAAAGTAAGGATTAAATCAATGTTTTCAACATATGTCCAAGTTAATTCAAGCAAATTTAACAACAACAAAAACACAAGAAATTATGAGTTATATTTTCAATCCAAGTGGTGAGTTAGCTCACCTTAAACCAAACAAACAACCAAGCTCAAAGTACTCAAGCTCAAACCCCACCTTGCTACCTCCTTGCCTTCCCTTGCTTCTTTGCTTTTCACCTCTTTTATAGGCTATTTTAGCCTATATTGCTCACGGCTATGAGAGGAGTGGAGAGGTTTGCTTCACTTTTTCACAATCTAGCTTGGTACAAGGTTTTGTTATATGGTAATAAGGTCTTTTTCCCAATTTGCATTGATTTGGATATGATTTGCAAATAATTTGCTTTAGGAAATTTAAGAAGAAGAAGAAGACATAGATTTATTTCACTCTAAGCTTTGTAATTTTTGTGAATGATAACTAAGGGTATGCCCTTGCTTATATAGGCTTGTGCAAGGGGTCATTACCACCTTCTACCTCTCATGGAAGTTCACAAAGGAGCTCCCTCTCACATGCACCTTTATGTCACTTTTCCACTATGCTAGTTGCCATTATACCCTCACCATGGTATTATCTCTTATCCATTAGAATATTCTAGAACCTTCCATGCCCAATGAAGAGGGGTGTGTGTTAATTAGTTGCTAATGTGTTCATTTGATCATTAGTCAAGTGTACAAGAGTTTGAACGACTTATATCAATCAAAAAGCTATTTACCAATAAACCAATTTTTGGTCACATTATCGATTTTTCTTCGAAGAATATATTTTTGTAAATAAATTTCAAAATCAAGCTTCTCATCATTATTTATTAAATGATATTTAACAAGGTTATAAAATCATATTTATAGCACTTAATTATATTTCAAAACGTTTCGATATTCGAAGACGAAGTGTTTGAATTTCAAGGTCGCTACATTCTCCGCCACTTAGAACATTTCGTCTTTGAAATTCAGATAAGAACGATAACCAAAGAAGATAAAAGAGTAAGATATATATATATAGTATACTGCTCAAACTATATACAAACTAAAATACAACCCAAAATGCATACTAAGTGACTCCACCCCAAGCGGTGAGTAAACTACAAAAGATGTACGATACTAAGATAAAATCTCTAGGCTAAGAAAAAATCTAGATAAGACTCCCTCAAAATATCCTCTATTTACCACATACAATCTCGAGCAACCTCGCTCCATTGTACCTTGACTAACTTCACAACCTTAGTCCTCAATCGCTTCGTATCTTTATCAACAATACGAACATATTGTCTCAATACAGTCAAATTTGGCTCAATCTCCAAGTCTCCTGCTGTAATGCTTCTAATATCATCCAAGGGTCATGCACAAACTTATGCAAATGCGACACATGAAGTACATTGTGCACACTTGATAGCCTAATCGGTAACTTGAATTTATACGCGAGTTTACCAAATCCTCTCCAGAATTGGAAATGGTCCTACATATCATGGAGACAACTTCCCAGCTCTTCCAAGCCGGACTACACTTCTCATTGGAGAAACCTTTACAAACACAAATTCTCTAATTGAGAACTCCAAGTTTCTATGCCTCTCGTCTACATAGCTCTTCTTTCGATTTTGTGCTTTCTTAATTCGCTTCTGAATCTCTATGACCTTACTGACACCTCTTGAATCATATCTGACCCAAGCACAAGACAATCTCCATGTTCTACCTAACACGATGGAGGTTTGCAACGCCTTCCATACAACGCTTCAAATGGTGCCATTCCGATATTGGCCTGACAACTATTGTCGTATGAAAACTCAATAAGTGGTACTCTTCCAACGAACCCCCAAAATCTAAAATGCATGCTCGAAGCAAGTCTTCCAATACTCGGTTCACCCTTTCCATTTACCCATCAATATGCGGATGGTAAGCGGTACTTAAACTAAGCTCGGTCCCTATTGCCTCATGTAAACCCTTCTAAACTGGCTTGTAAATATCGGATCTCTATCGCTCATGATATCACAAGGAACACCGTGCAATCTGACAATCTCCTTAACATATAACTTAGCTAAACCAGAAGCCACTCTCATAGTCTTAATATATAAGAAGTGCGCGCTCTTGGTCAATCGATACACAATAACTCACACAACTATGTTACCCATCCTCAACCTAAGAAATCCATCGATGAAGTCCATAGAAATCTACTTCCACTTCCACTTGGGAATCTCAAGTTGCTGAAGTAGTCCAGCATCTTCTAGTGACTACCATTCACCTGTTGGCAATTAGCACACCTTCTTATAGATATGGAAACATCCATCTTCATGCCCTCCCACAAAAACATCCTTTTCATGTCTTAATACAACTTAGTGACCCCAAGATGTATCATCAACCTTGAATGGTGACTCTCTACTAGAATTTCCTTGTTAATCCCATCAACATTTGGAACACATAACCTACCATTCATTCTCAAAATGCCATGGCAATCCACCTCGAATCCCGACCACCTCTCTGGTGCCTCATTCTCGCTTACATTTTTAGCTACCCTGGTAAAATGATGATCCCTAAGCTAATTCTCTTTGATACGACTAATCAAAGTCAGACGAACCTCAACATTTTCCATAACTACACACCTCCTACTAAGCAGATCAACTATGACATTAGCTTTCCCCATTATGTATAATATATCTAGATCATAGGCCGCAAGAAACTTCAACCACCTTTGCTGCCTTATGTTTAATTTTTTTACGTACAAAGATACTTCAATGATTTATGATCCATATATAACTCGAACCTTTCACCTAGCAAATGATGCCTCCACATCTCTAATGCAAATACCACTGCTAGCAACTCCAAGTCATGAGTTGTGTGCCTTGCTTCATGTGATTTGAGCTGCTGATTTGCATAAGCAATAACCCTTCCATGCTACATTAATAGATCACCTAGACCCGTTCCACACGCTTCAGTGTAAATAGCCAAACCCTCGCCCCCATCTAACACCGTATGAACAGAAGCACTAGTCAAATTTTGTTTTAACTCTATGAATGCTTGCTCGCACTTATCAGTCCATGAAAATTTGACATCTTTCTTCGTCAAATTCGTTAAGCGAGAGGCAATCTTCGAGAAATCTTGTATGAATCTCTTGTAATAACCTGCTAGATCCAGAAAGCTCCTAATATTTTTCGGGCTCTTCCAGTCCTAAACAGCCATAACCTTAGTGGAATCAAGACAAATACACTCCGTCGAAACAACTTGACCTAAGACCCTAACTTCTAAACGCCAAAAATGACACTTAGAGAACTTAGCCTTCAACACATGCCCTCTTAGTGTTTCTAGAACAATCCATAAATGGCACGAATGTTCCTCCTTGGTCTTGGAATAGACTAGAATATCATTGATAAATATAAGGACAAACTTATTCAACACATCACGGAAAACCCAATTCATTAGGTCCATGAAATATGTTAGAGCATTAATTAGGCGGAACAACATAACTAACCACTCATAAAACTGGTCGGATCTAAAAGCAGTCAAGGGTACACTCTCCTCAGCCATTGTCAACCAATGGAACCCTGTAGTAAGATCAGGTTGAAAAAATACTCGAGCTCCATGTAGCTGATCGAGCAAGTCATCTATCCTAGGCAAATGATACATGTTCCTAACAGTCCACTTATTGGGCTCGCAATAATCTACATACAACTTTAAGGAACCATCCCCCTTCGTGGAAAAGATGACGGGCGCTCCCTAACTCGAAAGACTCGGTCGGATCAAGCCTTTCTGTAATAGCTCACTAACTTGGATATATGGCTCCAACTTCTCCTTCGGTGCAAGTATATGTACATGCAATACGATGGGCCTTGCATCTTTGACTAAATCAATGTGAAATTTGATCTCTCGATGAGGTAGTAAACCTAACACCTCTTTGAAAACATCCTCAAACTCCCAACAACAAAGATTGAACCCAACTCCTCTTCCGCAATGATAAGAGAATAAAGGAAACTACACATACGCAAATTGGTCTCTCCACTAATAATTACTAGAGTTTTCCCTACCCTAGTTTTAAACGACACAGTTCTCTTCATACAATCCAAAACTGTATAATATCGGGATAACCAATCAATCCCAAGCAAAACATCAAAGCACATAAATCCCAGAACATATATATCGCAAGGAAAGAGTTGGAAAAATAAGAAATCGAGACTCTAAAACAGATCATACAAAGATTGGTCGAGCCTCCAATGTGGTTCGACACACAGATAGAATCTAAAGCCATAACTAGCTCAAGTTTCATTCTATCAACAAGAATACTAGATATGAAACTATGAGAAGCTCCAGTGTCGAATAAGACACTAACGGGAATGTCAAAAATAGATAGAATACCTTCTAGAACTTGCTTCCCTTTGTCGCGGTAGAAGTGGAAGGTGCCAAAGCTAGTGCAAAAGGTCGTGGTTGTTCTCCCTTCTGGAGCAACACGCACTCTCTAGCAAAATGGCATGGCTGATGGTAGTTATAGCAACCTTGCCTTGGATCAAACCGAGTCTTGGCTATTGGTGGCTCTATTTTCGGGACCTTAGCAATAGGTGCTGTAATTAATGGCGCTTTCACCACTTGTCTTCCACCAACCGATGTACAGTTCCCGACAAAATGCCCCTTCTTCCCACACTTGTGACAAGCTATACCATAAATATGTCTAGGTGGCTGAAACTTCTACTTGTGTAGAAATAAATGGCTTCGGTGCCAAACTCTCAAACCTTAGACCTATATTTACCTGATCAACATAAGATCCCATGATGTGATTAGTCTTATCTCCCTTGAATTCTAGGTGCAACCCTATGATGAACGTCTCATTTCTCTTCAATGGAGTGTCTGCCAAACCAGGCTTGAACCGAGATAAGGCAGTGAATTGGTTATCATGCTCTGCCGCTGTCATGGCCTCCTGCATTAAGTCGAGGAACCTCATAAATAGCAAAGTCTTCCTGGCTTCTGGGACAAACTTCATCTCTAATCCATCCTTATATTTGGCCTAAGACATGTCGTTCTCTTGGACATCAAAAGTGATAGAACTCCACTATTCCATGGTTACATCTGTCAGATGTTGTGACGCCAACCGACACTTCATCGCGTCATCTAGCTCCATATCCCCAAATATTTGATTAGATAATTTGATCCAAGTCTGGACTTCTATGATCGTCTCCGTACCATAAAATCTCCTACCTTCTAGCCTTTCGTAATTGCGGCAGAGCGAAGCAAAATTTACCTGAGACCTAACCTGCATGACCTCCTCTTTAATATCCATCCTTGGTTCCCCGACTTAAGTAACATTCCTTGGTGGTCGATTTCCACCATTTATGATGGTACTACCCTAACCACCTCTACCACCTTGAGCGTTGGCAGCCCTAGTACTTATGATGTATGACCTGAACATAGAAGAATATATTTAGGATATGAAAGGCTACAATTATTTCAAGGAAAGAGATTATTCCTAAGGAAAGCCGAAAAAAGGGTATCGGTTTACAAAAAGTACAAATGCGCTCTCATATATAATACACTTGACTCATTCTAGGGTGTCACTTACTCTATCTCTGATGAGCCATGCCCAACCAAAGCCAAGATGTTCACTCAACCTTAGGCTCTAATACCAAATGAACGAGCCGACTTTTCAACCCTCGAATGTCGACACTAATACACCCATGGTATTCTTGTGTCGAACATCCATATATCAGAAAGACAGGATGTTAGGGTAAAGTGAAAATAATAGAACAAGAAAGGAAGAACACAACATCAGAATATCATAGCAAAACTATAATATATAATATCAAAAGAACAGTACACTGAATATAGGAATTTCAAAGTTACAAAACCTAAGTACTATCATCATCCTGGACAGTTATAACTGCCTATCCTCATAATGCCGGTATATATATATAGCTAATATGGGATAACAAAAATCGAAATAGATAGATAATGGAAGCCTCCAACTCGTCTTTTGAACTCTGAAGCATCCAAGTTAAAACCTGCAATACTCAGCATACTCGAAAGAATAAGCATTACAGACTTATGTCCAAGCGTCAGACATAAGTCTGGTATGAGAAAACCTGAGATACTGAAACATGTAACAACAACTATTGAGACCGTACGAATTACAATAACGGTTTTTCCATCAAAAGAAACCAACCATTTATTAAGTTTAATATAGTGATATGATAGATAATGTCTAGGGTATAAGATATTATCATATCAAATAGTTATGATGCTTACATTGGTCATATCACAACATATTTAGGTTACATTAAAAACCGCTAAGGTACATTTTCATATTGGATTTTCCATTGAAGACATTACTAGATAAACTGAGGCTTTCCACTTAATAAGGGTCAAAAAGTACCTTCCAAGTGACGTAAATCTCTAGATAAAATAAACCATTAAGGTAAATGCAACTAGCCCACACACGTACCTATAGAACCACGTGGAACCAACTACCTTCAACTCTTGTATGGGACATATCGATTAGAATAAACTAGATATGGAGTTGATATATCCCATCGTGGGTTAGCAAAACCCCAGGCTATGCATCCTACTCTGTTTCTGTCATTTCTGATGTCGAGATCACGTTCGGCATCCTTCACACGTGTCTTCATCACTCGAACAGAACACGAATCATAAAGTGGAGTCTCATATCTCGAACAGATCATGCATTACTACATGGATTCGAGCATCTAGAGTAGATCTTGAATCTCCACATAGACTCCATTTTTCAACTCCTTCCTAAAACATATAACTCGTATAATAGTTTGGGAGTAGTATTTGGTAAGAAAAACACTTACCAATTCTGGACTCTTCAAAACCAATCGATGAATTTTCGACAAATTCTATTCCGGTTCTTTTAGAAGTAAGTGAAAGCAAGAGGCATTTCATTCCAATACTCCTCCCCAAGGGTTCTTATTGGTATAAAATCGTGAAGTCTTTAGACTACTTCTTAAGTCAATATTAGGTTAAGTTCGATAATCGACTAATTGATTATATAGTCAAAACAATTGTTTATACGAATCACGATTCAAATGCATAACTCGTCTCTGATATTCCAACTTAACTATTCCTCGTTCAAGAGTGAATCAAAGTAAGTTAGAGCATTGGTTGCATCAAAGTCTTGCTTAAACACTTCATTCTTGAATCTTACAAATAGATAAGTCTACCTCATTGGCTTTTAGTGTTAAGTATAGTATTAATGATTTCCATAAACAAGAGAGAAATCAACACGATTAATACGTTTCCAACATTTTCTGATTTACTATTCCTCGGCCAGGAGGGAAATCGGTAGGTTAGAGCTCTATTGCTCTGTCCCTACTCGACATCAATATTAACTCTCACAAATAGATATGCCTTACTTCGTCGGTTTTTAGTGTTAAACATAGTTAATTATTATTCAAACAAGTAATCAAATAATTAACCATTTAGCCACTAAGCAATTCTTTATCCCTTTTCGAAAACATTTGTATATACTTTTAAAATACTTGAAAATACTTATAATAGGTTTTAAAACATTTATCCAAAACATTACTTTAAAGTAACAAGTTCGCAATATCTATAAAACTTGGAAAAGAACATGTTTTATCATAAAAACTTCTTTTAAATTCATATTTAATTACTAAAAATTCATAATTAATTACTAAAAATCCATAAAGACCTCAAACCACATTTAAAATACTCTAATAGTAGTTAGTAAACACTTGTAAAAAGAATGAAACAAAATACTTAAATTTAAATATCTTTTCAAAACTTTTAAGTCCAAAAATCAAGTCTAAACAGAGTAGTTTTGCACAAGTGAAGTTTTGGTCATTTTTAAGATGTTACTTAACTTTTTACTATCCAAGGTTTTAATAAAAACAAACAAACATATAAAATATTATAAACATCGCATGAAACTCCTAAGGAACTCTCTATAAAATTCCATAGAAATCACCCAAAACAAGGTATTTTCGAACTGCATCTATAGCGACTATCGCTATAAGTGCACGTCCAAATCCGAGTCATATTCAAACCTATATTCAACTACAACCTATGTTCTTTATTCCAAGGTCTTGCTACATGTCATACAAGTCCGTTCAAGTCCATATATATGCCACTTGCTTTCAAAGAAGGATTAAAATCTATGTTTTCAACATATGTCTAAGTTAATTCAAACAACTTTATCAAAACAACACACAAGAAATTTTGAGTTATATTTTCAATCTAAGTGGTGAGTTAGTTCACCTTAAACCAAAAAACAACAAAGCTTAAAGCACATAAGTTCAAACCCCACCTTGCGACCTCCTTACCATCCCTTGCTTCCTTGCTTTTCACCTCTTTTATAAGCTATTATAACCTATGTTGCCCATGGCTATCAGAGGAGGGGAGAGGTGTGCTTCACTTTTTCAAAATCTAACTTGGTATAAGGTTTTTTATGTGGTAGTAAGGTCTCACTCCAAATTTCAGTTGATTTGGATATGATTTGCAAATAATTTACTTTAGGAAATTTGAAAAGAAGAAGAAGAAGACATGGATTTATTCCACTCTAAGCTTTGTAATTTTTGTGAACGATAACTAAGGATATGCACTTGCTTATATAGGCTTATGCAATGGATCATTACCACCATCTACCTCTCATGGAAGGTCACAAAGAAGCCTCCCTCTCGCATGCACCTTCATGTCACTTCTCCTTTATGCTAATTACCATTATACCCTCGCTATGATAATATCTCTTATCCATTAGAACATTTTAGAACCTTCCAAACCTAATGAAGAGGGTTGTGTGGGTTAATTAGTTCCTAACGTTTTCATTTGATAATTAGTCAAGTGCACAAGAGTTCAAACAACTTATATCGATCAAAAAGCTGTTTATCGATAAACAGATTTTCGGTCACATTATCGATTTTTCTTCGAAGGATATGTTTTTGTGAACAAATTTCAAAAACATGTTTCTCATCATTATTTATTTATTAAATAATGTTTAACATGGTTATAAAATCATATTTATAACACTTAATTATATTTCAAAAAGTTTTGATATTCGAAGATGAAGTGTTCGAATTTAAGGGTCGCTACAAAGGTCATAATTCGTAATATACAAATCCTCGATGAAATTAGTTCACTAAGATAAGAAAATAAACTATAATGTGAGACTGTGTATTCAATATGATTGATTACAAAACGGTCTTGTTGTTTAAATGTAGCACTGGACCAAAGGATATAAGATAGATCTAAGAATTTGACCACTGAAATGTCGGTTTGATCTGTTTACGTAAAGTGCAATTTTTTAGATATCCTTAAAAGTTAAGGATGATCAAATGCACTTAAAAGAGTTTTTTATGATTTTTTAGTAAAGATTTCCTTTGAATAGTTCAATAGTGTAGAAAGAAAATCGAAGGTATAAGAGTGGATGTAACCTAAGGCACGGTTGGGATGAAAAGAGCGAATGGTCACTTTTGCTTCATAGAGAAACATAGGAAAAAAATATATAAAATAATAATTGATACTAACACTTGGAATTATAAATTTGATTTTTATTCCAAATTGTATTTTCACATAGAAAATTGTTTTTTATGAGATTTATTTCTTTGAATTTATGATATTCAATCTGAAAATTCTCGACTGTAAACTAGTGACAGTAAATGAAATAAATAGCCTATATTAAGTAGTTCAATGGAGCTTTGTATTTCATATGCTATTATAGTAATGATAGAAATAGTGGGAGAATGCCTTATAACACTTATTAGTCGCATAAAGTTACGAAAATTATTTTCATAAAAATTACCAATTATTATTTATGAAATATAACTATCTTTTAGTGGTGACTGAAAAACGAGCTTAGTTTTATTTCGATACGAATATTATGAATATTAATTACAAAATAAACTAAGATAGTGCTATTTGTGATGCATTAGAAAATACAAAAGTATCTAAATCTATTTGCAATTAATTCGGAATTATGGACTAAGCCAAAGTTTTGATAAATAATTTTTTGATTAGATGATTATGAAGCATATGGTACTTGTAAATTATATCTCATACAATGAAGGGTGAAGCACCTATTCAGTGAGAGTACTAGAAGAGTTAATGAACTCTATGGATTTATATATATAGATGTATGCAATCAAAAGTCTACTAATTCCAAAGTGGTTCCTCATGTTTTATTGCATTCACTGATGAGTTATCACAAACGTGAACATGTGTATTTGATACACATGTAGTACGTCTATGATAAGCTTATATAATATAAGACAAAAGTAAATAAAATAACATGCAGAAGAAAATAAAATGATTCAATTTGATGGAATAGGTGAGCATATTGGAAAAAGTTCCAGATGTACCTAAAATGAATAAAAATTCAATCTTAAAAGTCACTTATCCTTATGATACATAATGATGTATCGATAAGGAGTAATCGAATTTTGTTAGCAAAAGTACTATTTATAATGAGTGAAGTTGAGTTAACTTCTTTCTGTAGGTCATGTGCTTAAGAGTAATGCACAAGGTTAAAATCAATTTCATCCAAAGAATAGTTTAGAAAATCATACAAGAAAAGGTTTTGTAAGAAACCCCAACAAATCCTAGACAAAGGATTTGGCAGTTTGTGTGAATCGAAAGACATCACGTAATAATTGTACATGAGGGATCTTGTATGAATCGCCCCGAAAGAATTTTAAGATTGATAGTCATTAGATGACCAATTTATGTTTTGAATATATATGGTAAACTGAAAAATAACTAGTTTGATATATAAGGCGATTCATAAAATGTTTATGAATACCCATTATATTCAACTGAGAAACAATTGTTGTTCTAAAAAATACCAACTTCATAGCAAAGGAATTCTTATAGAAATCATCAGTAGTAAAATGGATTTGTATATGATCAAAGGATAAAGGGACGATCCAAGGATAAAGCTGATTACAATGGATGAAATGAAATTAACCAAGCCTAGATTAACACAGCATGTTAGAAAGTCTAATAATCATTCTTGGACGTTGAAGGGAAACTATGAGTTTATTATCAATGTCAAGAATATAAAATCCGCGGTTGTCAATTAAACTATTAAGAGTATTGACTCTACGATATGGTATGATGCGCAAATTAAAAATGAATTCCAAGCACATTATCAAAACATGATTTTGATATATATAATCGAAGGGATATGATCCATCGGTCGCAAATGTGTCTTCAATAAAGACTAATGCAGTTGGAATATAGCGAGCAATATTGATACGAATAACATCATAAATTTCAATTATTGAAATTAATGTAACAGATTCACTTGACGTACTCATGTTAATTCAGATTTTATTTACAAAATTATTACGATATGAATTTGTGTTTTTGTACATATTTCTTGAAATAGAAATTCTAAATAATGATTAAGTATCGACTGTTTGCACACAACAACCAAAGTGTCTCGAAGTTGGTGGGAGCGATATTGAGTTTGAGGGCTTTCTGATATGATCCAAAAATAGATACGAAGATATCATTCAACAAGCATCAAAGTTGAACATGTGTTTTGATAGAAATATTAAATAGTTTGATTTCAATCAAAATGCAGAGGAAGCGTGGGTCAATAAGAAAAAGCATTAAATATACATTAATATTTTTGAACTAAAGATAACCAACATACCGCTGATTGTTAACGAAGTACTTCTCTTAAATTGGATCTTGTTTGGTTGTATAGAACTTGATATTGGAACAACAAATAATATCTTTTATACTAAGTATAAAGGATGTTGGGAATGTCCCAAATGATATAAAAGACACCTTAGTAAAATACTTAATATGGAACATGTAAGATAGATTCCTTATGCATTGATCATAGGAATTATCATACATGTTGTATTTTCTATAATATCTTAATTTTCTTATGTACCTGATGCATGAAGCAAATAACGAATCAAAATTAGGATCACTAAATGATAGTTTTGAGTATTCTCGAGTATTTACAAAATAAGAGAAATATTTACATAAATAATGAACTCCTTATGAAGGAGTGCTCAGACTCGAACTTCATAAGTGCCATCAAGTTAAAAAAATGTCAATATTTAATTCATGTTCAAACCTTGATTAAGAAACTCTAAGCTAGAAATGTTCCAAACAAAATGGTTGCAGCTGATTCAATGATAAGACTGAGTACATCGCCTTGAATAGCGCCAAAAAAGCAATGTATATAAATATAAATGCACAAATTATAACTAAGCTAGAGGTGATTCCAAGTATAAAGAATGCTACATCATTGTTATATGATAAAATGTGATAATAAGAGCTCACTAGAAGTCGAGAGACAAACTACGAATAGTTCCATATGAGAAAGTTAGTTTATCAACATCAGAGAGAGTTGATTGACAAAGTAGATAATTAAACAACATAGGAGATCCATTCACGATATTGTCTAACTCGATTAGTTCTCATCAAACTGATCGAAGGGATGAGATTGAGATTACATAATTAGTCCTAAGTGCTAGTGGGTGATTGATAGAGTTAGGGGTATTACCTAGGGGCAATTATGTAATTGTTATATATATCTAACTCGATAACCAATCTTGTTCGAAATAAAAGGTGTTTTCTTTCTATTATATACTTGATATAATGTGCTATATTAATTAATTAATTAATTTAATTTAAAGTATATTTAATGGAAAATCCATAAAGGGTATGCTTTGTGATAATAGTTATAATGTGTTATAATCATGCATGATTTATCATAATAAAATAAACATATCATTCTAAATATTTCTAGTCAAGATGTATCAAGACTTTATATTGATACATTCGTTGAGATTAGAGGACATAATGCTCTACAAATGGTAGGCAGTATTACTCATGGCTGCTGGAGGCACCAATGGGTTACGTGTTGATAGTTATTGGATAATTATGGAATGACTTACTTGATAGTTTTATGTTGGTTAATATAACTAAGGTCAAACAGAAAATATCGATGTACCAATATTACACAATTCCCTCGATTTGAGAATACTATCAAACTTCAATGTAGAAACTCTGCTTTGTTTATAGTTATATTATGGCACGACGTCCATCGAATGACTGTTGTTGGGTAAAGTGAAAGGATTGGAAGCGAGACGCTATTCAAGAGAGAATTAGTCTCCTCGGTTATATGGGTTAGTATCACAGTCACCTGATGTCAACTCAAAGCCAAAGTCTTTGGCCTGAGCAGTTCAGTTAATAATAATTGTTATTATTGAACCAAGAACTTTATGTTTGCACCATAGAGTTGAATATGGATGATGTTGGAATTTTTGACCATTACCAAATTCCATAAGTCCAAAGTGATATAGTATTGACGAAAAGAATTAGTGTAAATAATTGTCACTACCAAATAACGCTTAATAAAGTAAAATTGGATTTTTAACGATACCAAATAAGCGATAAATTTAGCTATAATGTCACGCCACCTGTTAAGTGAGGTGTGAATGGTAATATTAGAATTTTCGATATTAATCATTGATCAAATTTACATCTAAGAGTCACAGAAATAGAACACTGAATTCTCCTATTATCACCCAATTTAATTTATTTGTAAATTTTATAAATTAATAAAATTAATTAATATTTATGAAATATCAATTATAAAATTATATTTGATGTATATTGAACAATATTAAATAGTGCACATATAATAGTTATATAAACACTAATCGATATATGATATTGATACGTGTTTGAATTAGATTTAAATGCAATAAATATAATTTAGCATTGAAGTGGATATGAGGCGCATGAAGGGCATGTTGATTTCGACTATGATATGAAAGGGTAGACCGACCATTTTGATGGCTATGGTGGGTTGGAATTTGAATTAAAAGAAAAGAGAATTGTGTGATAAAATCAAGGATCTACTTATTTAATTATCTCTAACCCACACTTTTCAAACACTTTTTGGTGCCTCCATCCCATTAATTTGCTGGCCAAATTTTCCCCAGCCCTCTCCTCAAATTTTCAAACAATTAAATGTAAATAAAATAAAATACAAATGTCGATGGTAAAAGAAATTCGAGAGCTAAGAACTTCAGATTGAAATTAAATTTAGGAAGTCTATTTCTTCGTTTGAACATGCGAACTTCGGGCTTTGGTGAAATGCACTTTGCCAATCTACTATTATATACTAATGTTTATATGATCATTGTTCCATATGTAGCATAGTTTGAATTATAATGAATCGGTATACCAATTGATTCTCGCATGCTAATGGTTGTGTATATAAGTGCAATATAAGTATAAAAATATATTTTTATATGTTTACATGCATTATGCTCTCGAGCTAAAAAGAAATAAATAAAATATTTTATTTTGAAATTAAAAATAACGTTAAATGATTTTTAATTGTTAAATGATTTTTAATTGTTAAATCAAATTAAAAAATGTTTAACATTACATAATATACGTTTTAAATCCTAAAAAAATATTTATATTAAATAGGCTTTCGGTAGTAAAAAAATATTTTTTTTCGAATATATATAAATAAAATTATTTAAGTTGAAACTTTTTATGAAAATAAAATGTGTTTATATATATATATATATAATAAAATTTGTATAAATTTTATACAATATATTATAGTTAATTTATTTTCAAAAATAATTTTTTATTTATTTTATTCTTAGTTTTCAACACAGTTTTATAATTAGTAAATGTTTTAATAATAAAATACATTAAACTAAAAAGGAAAAAAATACTTTGGTCATGTGCTTTACAGAAAATATATGTTAGTAAATAATAATAATTATTATTTATATTCATACATACATACATACATACATACATATACACACACATATGTATATAATTACAACAAATATAAATGTTTATATATATATATATATCATATATATATATATCATATATATATATATCATATATATATATATATCATATATATATATATTAATTAAAAATATTCTATTCAGTTTTCATATTATATACGAGTATATGTGCACGCCCCGGTGGGCCTCATTTAATCACAATATGCATGCATTATAGTTCATATTTGGAAGTAGATTTGACAATGTCATTATCAATATAAACTGAACTTGAAGCACTACGCCATAGATGGCCTATTGCAACGAAATTACAAGGTGTTGCTAGCTACAATGTAACGATAGCTATGTTGATTTTTGTCTATTGCAACATTCACTTCAATGTGTTAGCATAGATATCAGCAAAATGTTGTAGCAGCTATAAATATATTCAAATTAATAAAATTAATAAAATTTTACACCTCAGCGATCCACACCATAATTTAAAACAAAATCTCAACCATCAATCCACACCATCAATCCACACCTTCGCAATTTCCATTTCCCGCTTTACTTTTCTTTCTCGTTCCTCTCTGTGTGAAAATTAGGGCATGGGATTTTTCTTTCTTGTTCCTCTCTGTGAAAACTAGGGCACGCGATTCCAGTTGCTTTGATGCTCTGATTGGTCGAATCTAGTGTGAGAAACGTTCCTGGTAGCTTGCTCCTTCGTTCTCCTTGATTGATTGCTCGAATTGCTTTGACTTAGTCGTCGGGTGTGATGTGATATTATTTGGTATGTTTTCTACCTTCTGGTTTACTTGATTATTCTCGATTTTGGTTACACTCGCACGCTTTTGCCGATGATGAATTGGGATTTATTTATAGGCTTTATTTCCTATAATCTCGAGTTTAATCTTTCTGTTGGACTTTGAGAAATCTGGTATGTTGGACTGCGATGATGTATTGGTATGTTGGATTTTGGTTCACTGGCTTGATTTTGCTTTGCCGATGATGAATTGCGATGTGATATTATTTGGTATGTTGGATTTTGGTTCACTGGCTTGTTTTTTATTTCTGATCTGAGCTTGTTAGCTCCTTTCTGCTGCATTTGTTAAACCAGAACTTGAACCTTTGTTAAACTTGTTCACATACCTTTGTACCTTGCTGCATTTGTTAAACCAGAACTTGAAGTATTTGTATTCTGCTGTCCTCTTGAAAACTGCTTCACTTGAAAACTTCTGCATTTTTGAAAATCAGAACTTTGAAAGTGATCTTTGGTTTTCTAAAACTGTTGACTAATCTGAACATTGAGTTTTGATTTCCACGATATATACAAACATATGTGTGTTGAGCTTTGTTGGTTTTGCTTGGTCTGGACTGAACTGGTACCATGCTAACCTTGTTCTTTAACATGAACTGATGCTCCAAGTCCTCTGTATATCATATTACTGCCTATGTTTCTCTTGTACATGCCTGATGCATTCACTGTTTTTGCTTGATGGGCTGCCTATGTGTACTGCTGTGTTTCTTGCACTGGCTTGTCTACATTTTGCTGAACCTGGTTCTTGTTTGTTTTGTTGGTTGCTTGGCCCTGAGTTGAATCCAGCCAATGACTCGGGTTTGACCTTATGCCGTGTCCATTTTTTTGGCTTGTCTACATATCTGGCTGCACTTGAGTATGAACTTGCACTTGAGTAGTTTCTTGTACCAAGCCTTATGATGCATGTATGTTCATCCATGTACATGCATTTCTTGGTCATGTTATGTTGCTTGCTGTGTTGAGTACTACTTTGTGCACTTGGCTTATCCTTTGTGCATTTTTTCCTGAATTGTTGCTTGCTGTCTTCCATACTGTCTTGTATCCATGTGTTGCATTCATGTTTGGCTTTTGAATTATAACAACCCAAATACCTGAGGCAAATAATATAACAACAATATTTTCATTTTTTGTTCGAGTTAAATATTATTTTCCAGATTACTGCTTTTGAATTATATGTGATAGGTATTGAAGACTGGACAGCTGGATACAAGCTTGAAGACGGAGTCAAATCAAATGTGCATGAGCTTGAAAACAGGTTTCAAAGAAGGCTCGACCCCCGGGGACTGCGGGGCCCCGGACCCCCGCCGGCGCTGCGCCCGGACCCGCTACTCGGCTCGCCTTCGGCTCGACACTCGGCTCGTCATATATTTGTCAGTGTCGGTGTCTGTATAAATTGAAACTGCATATGTAATGAGTGAACTGAGTGATGTAGTGAGGAATATCTGTATATGTGAATATCAGTGTTATATATCATTGAATTGTAAAATAGTGGAGTCAGGAATTTGTACTATTTCAAATGTTGAAATAAAATATTTATTTAAATAAATTACTGTTTGAATATCAAATTATGTGCAATAGCATTTTATTAAATAAATATTTATTTCTATTAAAAAATCAAATATATTCTACATTGTGGGCCCCACAAATTCAGAAAGTTAATATCTATAGCAACATTTTGGAATGTTGCTACAGACACCTATGGATGTTGCTATAGACCCAAATAGGGTTCTATTGCAACAATATTTCTTATGTTGCCTTAGATAGTCAAAATGTTGCCTTTGAGGTCTGCGGCAACGTGGCAAAATGCATCACCGAGAAAGTGTTGCCTTTGCCCTTTTTTAGCCTACAGCAACATTTTTTGGCACTTCCTGCATCACTTCTTTGGTGTTGCAGTATGCAATCTATGGCGTAGTGAAGCAACGACCGAAAAGACCGAGACAATTGAAGAATATTCATAGAACCAACAACTTGTAAGCATCCAAGTTTTATCATTTACATCCATGCTTAACTGCAATATATACACAACAAAAATGCGTTGGATTTAACTGAGCCTGAAAAGGTTCTGTTTTGAAACAAAACACGATATGATGCAAATTTTTAGTTATATTTTTTTTTCTTCATATTATTACTAAACTTAAGTGCTATGGCAATGTTATCGCAGAAATAAGCTCGAACTTTAATAAATCGAAGAGTTTCATAGGGTGGATATCTCAGCACATTCCCATGCACACATTAAATTCAGTCACAAAACAACTGACATATTAATGTCTTCAAACTATCAAACATTCACCTAAGCATACACTGATACTACAGCAAATTCCAGATAATGGATACTGAACTGCCTGCCAGCACTGTTACATCAACGACTCATTGTCTATATTTAACATCCTTGATAAAAGTTGTAATATGAATAGTTTTCATGCTCCTGCTGCGAAGTTTACAAAATGCCACTGTTACATCAATGTCTCATTGTCTATATTTAACATCCTTGATAAAAGTTGTAATATGAATAGTTTTCATGCTCCTACTGCTAGGTTTACAAAATTCCACTGATGGGTCTATTTTTCTAATTTCTATCATATTTATTGCATTCTCAATAGCAGTAGAAACAACTAATGATCGTGTCTCACATTCACACATTAGTATTCTACTTAGTTTTACCCATTCGGTTTTATTTTATATTCGTTCAATCAACATTCTACTTGTTTTCCACTCTATTTTCAATTTAAATAATTCTCTGACTAAAATTTATTTACAAAATCAGAATTTAACTATTCAGTTCCATTAAATGTTATTTTAAAGACAATTTCATGCATCACACTGCCAAATCACTGTTACCAATAAAATGTTTGCAGAAAAGGCTTCAAATTAAATCTGACCAAAATAAATGTTAACCAAAAATTAATGATTATTCACGCCCAAACCACAAAATCAAACATATACAATTCTCACCAACTTCCCAGTCTCAGGAAGAGTCAGCCACTGCAAATAAAGTTGGTCCGTGATTTGCGGATTATCTTTCAAAGCAACCGGAGAAATCTCCTGAAGATTCAACAAATCTGGATCGAATGATGCCACATCTTTCACTGTTTCAACATCCATTTTCGCCATTCGAGAATATTATTAGATGCCACTCCAGAACCAATTGCTGAAGCCCTAGATATCGAGCTCCGCTTTGATTTACGGTAGCTATAGTAACCGAATATGCGATATATCTGATCGAAGAAGATATGAATGTAGCGATTTGGGTACAAGAAAAAAGAATGTTTCGGGATCGAAATCCTTTTTGAGTTATTGTGTGAAAGAAATGAAAAGAAGGATGGTCACAAAGAGAGGGAAGAGGGTGGGGTTGTTTTACCACGTGTAAGGATTACGTGATTTATGGAGGAATCCCAGCCGTCTATTGCATTTGTTGCGACTTTGACTGCGAATTCGGCATCTGTGCGTGTCCCATTTACAAATATTTTCGTCGACGTGTTCTGTTTTTTATAACTAATTGGGCAAAAAGGTATTTCTGGAAATCCAGAAAGACACGGTTGGAATAGTTCATTGAATTATCATTATTAGTAGTAGAGATATATATATTCTCAAAATTATTTTAAAAAAATATTATTAATTTTTTTTAAATAATATTTACGATAAATTTATCATTTAATTAATTTCATACATATATATAATACATTTTATAAATGCTTTAAATACATTATTTATAATTACCATTCAAAGTGTGTGTGTATAATATTTCATTTTACATAATAATTTGACGGAAAAATATATACACATTTAGACGATACATTTATATACACGAGGGGCCAACATGTTTATTGCGGTGTAAATCTCAGTACCTATTCATGAGAATGTCAAACCACATATATATATCCATTATTTTGTTGCATGTGTACGTACACACATATATGTATATGATACACATATATATAATATAATACAAATTATATAAAATAAAATATTATTTATGAATTAAATAAAATATTGATTTTATTTAAAAAGAAAACTTGGAAAAGTTCTAAATAAATTTAGAAAACATTGGCCTAATAAGATCCAAAATAGAATAATTTTTTTGAAATTTACTCATTTATCCCGGTGCATGCTGGTCCAGTTCCAAGACTAAGGACATAACATACCAAGCACATCAAAAGCCCATGTTGTGAGGTCTGGATTTACAGTGGCAAGCACAAAGAATAACTAGTCTCGATATCCAGACACCTTACTTAGTAGATCGAAAAAGAAGAGGGCTTATCGATCCCTTAGAGCCAGTAGTAGTTACCTAGATCAATCTTGGCCTACTGACACAATTTGAATACCATCCTTGATAGAATTAGGGGTATGCTCTATACACAATTATGTAATTTGTTACATTTATCTAACTCGATAGCTAATCTTGTTCAAAGTAAAAGGTATTTTCTTTCTATTATATGCCCAATATAGTGTGTTATATTAATTAATTAATTTAATTTAAAATATATTTAATAGGAAATCAAAAATTGGTATGTTTTGTGATAGCAGTTATAAAGTGTTGTAACCATGAGTAATTTATCATAGTGAATTAAACATGTTGTTTTAAATATTCTTAGTCAAGATGTATCGAGATTGGATATCGATGCATCAATTGATACTAGAGTACATAACGCTCTGGAACTATTATTAGATAATAACTATGGAACGACTCACTCGATCGTTTTTTTAAGTTAATATAACTAAGGTCAAACAGAAAATATTGATGTAACAAAAGTACACAGTTCCCTTGACTTGAGAATATTGTTGATCTTCAATGTGGAAGCTACACTATGATTATAGTGAAACCATGGCACGACGTCCATCGAACCACTATATTTTGGTCGGGTGGACACATGGGAAGTGAAACAATATTCAAATAAGGATTCGTCTCCTCGGTCATATGAGGTTAGTATCGTGGTCAATCGAAGTCAGCTCAAGGTATTTGGCCATAACATTTTGGTTAATAATAATTGTTGTTATTGAACAAGTGATAGAGTTAGAGGTATGCCCTAAGGGCATATGTAATTTGTTACATATATCTAACTCGATAATCGATCTTGTTCGAAATAAAAGGTGTTTTCTTTCTATTATATACCTGATATGATATGTTATATTAATTAATTAATAAAAATTATATTTAATAGAAAATACATAAATGGTATGTTTTGTGACAGTAGTTACAATGTGTTGTAACCATGAGTGATTTATCATAATTAAAAAACATACTAGTCAAGATGTACAGAGTCTGGATATCGATGCATCCATTGAAACTAAAGTACGTAACGCTCTCCAAATGTTAAGCAGTGTATTACTCATGACTGTTGGAGGCACCAAGGGGTTACATAATGATGGTTATTGGATAATTATAGAGTGACTCACTCGATAGTTTTCTATTGGTTAATATAACTAAGGTCAAAAATAAAATATCGATATGACAAAATTACACAGTTCCCTTAACTTGAGAATACTATTGATCTTCAATATAGAATCTCCTCTTTGATTATAGTTAAATCATGGCATGTCATCCATCGAACGACTATAGTTAGGTCGAGTTGAAGCATTGGAAGTGAAACACTATTCAAGAGAGGATTTATCTCCTCGCTTTTATGAGGCTATCATCACATTCAACTGAAGTCAACTCAAAGTCAATCTCTAGCCAGAGCAGTTTGGTTTATAACAATTGTTACTATTGAACCAAGGATTCTGTGTTTTGGACTATGGACTTGAATATGGACGATACTGGAATTTTGAACATTATCAAATTCCATAAGTTTAAAGTGATATAATTTTGACGAAGAGAAACTCGGTGAATAATCGTTACTACTTGGTAATGCTTAATGAAGTAAAATTGGATTTTAACCAAAATCAATTAAGCGACAAATTCGGCCAAAATGTCACACCACCTGCTAATTGACGTATGAACGCTAATATTCGAATTGTTTGATATTCATTGCTGATCAAATTTACACATCAGAGTCAAACAACCGAGATGTTAAATACTCGTCGACTACCTGATTTAATTAATTTATAATTATTATAAATTAATTGAAATAATTAATATTTAGGAAATATTAATTATAAAGTTTTTCTTTGATATGTTGAAAAATATTAAAAATTATGTTTATAATAATTATAAATATATTAATCCATATATGTAATCGATATGTATTTAAATTGTATATAATGCAATAAATATTGTTCGTGTGTAAAGTGGGTTTGAAGCTGATATGGGAAATGGTATTTTCACCATGTTTGATCATGGTGCGGTGGGCCACATAATTGCATAGGAGGTGGTTTTGATATGTTAAAAAAGGTAGAGAATTAGTTGTAGAAAATCAAGGATATATTCCAACATTTTCTCTCTAGTTTCTCCACTATATAAAGACCCTAACCCTCATTCTAAAAATAGTTTATAGAGCCTCCATTAGTCCATTTTTGCTGGCTAAAAATATTTGAACCTCTTCTCCAAATTTTTAATCTCAAACCAAATAAAATAACAGCTTTACGATAATCGGTGATCAACAATTCGAAGATAGCATCTTCTTGATTAAGATAAGATTCAAGGAGTTCATTTCAACTAATCAACGTGTAAACCCTAGGCCTTGGTGAAAGGTATTAAATTTATTTATTAACTAATTTATATCATTATCAATTATTGCATTATATTGTGTGTTGTTAGATTATATTACGAATCTAGTGTATCAATGTTCTATTACATATTAGATGGTTGAATATATATTGGTGCATTTATACAAATATACGATTGAAAAAAATTTAGTATGCATGCTGGTATTATAGCTCACGGCCAACCAAAAAATATTAATTTTTTGTAATTAAATAATATCATGTATGATTTTATTAGTTAATTAATTATATCCTAAAGATTAAAATCATATAATAAACATTTTAAAATTTATAAAATTTTGTTTTTATATAATAATAATTAAGCAACAAGGAAAAATTTATTTGACGGTTGTTTATATAATATATTTATATAATATATATAATTATCAATATAACTATTTATTTGACTAGAAATTGATTATATAAATAAATAGTATATATACATATATAAAATACGAAATTAAGTAAAAAAATTATACGATAACATTATTTAATATTTATATTTTGAAAATAATTTTTAATAATTTTAATAATTATTTAAATCGATTTTAAATTTATTCAAAAAAAATTAAATCCAAAAAAATAGAAATTTATTTTGATGTCGTGAGCTTCAAGTAAGCTTACATTAATTTTAAAATATATTATTTATTTACATTATATGTATTTATATTATATATACACATAATTTTTATATTTGTAAATATTTATAATTAAATAATGAAAAAATACTTTTATTTATTATATTTTCGGTCTTGCTACAACAAAAAAATTTAAGGTACTTCATATTAATTACTAAAAGATTTTATAGTTCAGTATAAGTAAATATTTGTACAAATATATTTAAAATATTTTATATAAATTATTATAATTATTATTCCACACATGTATACATATATAATTAGATTTTACATAAGCATAATTTTATATAAATATATGTATATATAATATTTGAGGCACATATGCATATGTATATTCATTTAAATAGTACATAGAATACTAAAGGAGCTAACATGTCCGTTGTAGTGTAAATCCCATCACCTATATATGGGTATGTCAAACCATGCATACTTTATTATGTTGCACGTGCACATATACACATATATGTATATGATACACATATTCAAACATAATACAAAATAACATAAAGTAAAACTTTAATTTTAAACCTAATAAAATAATGATTTTATTTAAAAGAAATTTAGAAATGTTCTAAATTAATTAGAATTCATGGGCCCAATAAAGATCCAAAATGGTAAAACAAATTGAAATTCATTCATTTCTTCCCATGCGGGCTGACCTAATTCCAACAATGGTATTAGAGCCCAATAACCTATGCAGTTTAAATTTGCGGTATTATGGCTATCTTATTAAAGCTTACCCAAATAGTAAGATGTCCAAAAAATTAGTGTCTAAGGTAGGATTTGGGTAATCAAGTACTCTGCTCTAGCTAGCTACTAGCCTGGCCCGAAATGATGAGGTAAGCCCAAATGGTTATCCCTGATAGAATAGACCCAATTTGAATTAGGCCTGGGGTGAATTTCAAAATTGTTTTGAAATGAAGATAAAGATTTACATTTGAAAGTTAAGTTTAAAATAAGAAAAATATTATAAATCTTATAATATAAATTTTTAATTTGTTCTGAGAATTAAAATAAAAGTTTTAAATTTAAAAGTTAAATTTAAATTAAAACACATGTTATAAAAGTTGTAATATAATTTCAAAAGGTTTGAAAATGTTATAAAATTAATTTCAAAAATATTATTTATTAATGTGATTAATAAAATAAATGAATTGTTAAATAAGATAATTAATTAAATATTTACATACATGTATACTATATATAATGATACATGTCATGTTGTCTTGAATTATTTAAGACAATATAAGTATACATGTGTGTATAAAAGAATTTTTGAAACTAATTAAATTTATTTAAAATTGCTTATATAAATAAATTAATTAACAGTTAAATAATAAACTAAAATACATATATATAAGATATATGTGAATTATTATAAAGTTTATAGTATATATATTCAATATAATATGTTATAATTGAATAATATAGTAATTAATTAAAGTGTTAATTAATTAAATTAATTAAATAAAATTTAATTAATATAGTACTACATATAAGACTATTATATAAGTAAATTAAATTATAAAAGTTATATAATATAAATGTATAATAAAAGTTGGAACAGTAAGAAACCCAAAATAGACTTAAGGGAAAATAGATACGTATAGTACGTATACCGTGATTTTTGATGTGTCCAACACTTTAATCGCAAAGGTATTTCATAAGAATACATTACTCTATAAGTCGATATCACTCAATTAAATATATTGAAGATTATGAATCTTTAATATAAAGTTATCTTCTACCATTTAAATATTAATAGATTACTTGCATACTTCGTAGTTGTTGAACTTTCTTCAAGCTAGGGATGTTATGTATAGTACATTAATATATAAACTACATGAGATAAGATACTTATACATATTTGTTGAGCTTTCATCAAGGTATGTATAATATACTTAGGCCATCGCGAAATGGTGGGTATGAGTGAATAACTTCTCTTTATTTGTTGAGCATTCCTCATGTAAAGATGATATTAGGACAAGGATCACAAGGATAGGAGTTGTATGTGATACAATCAATTAGGAGTTATCCATCGTATATGGGACTCTAATTTGTTGAGCCTTCCTCAAGGTCAGTATCCCAGGATATACAAGTCCTAACACTTACTAGGGAAGTCGAAAAACTTCTATGTTTCATTTTAGGGTTGGGAGAAACATAAAAGACTAGTGGGTGGCTTATTTGAAAAATAAAATGGTAATATTTAACCTTTCTAATATTGTAAGAATATCTGCTATAAATAATTAAAATAATCTACTTCGATAAATTATTGCATTAAATATAATTAATAAAAAATTTATCACTTAAAATATACAAAGGAACTAAATTAAATATTAATAAAAAAATATTATATATTTACCAATAAATTTTTGCGTGTTGACCCGTACAGGTGCCTAATTATACAACCACTAAATACGTTCGTAACTTTGTGTGACGCCCCACCTCTATGCTCACAATAACAAAGGTTATTATAAGGTAATAACGTCTGCTATTGCGAAGAATAAGGCTTGTTAGAAGCGACCATCCGTAAGTTATGCCATAGACGAGCATTGATTACATCGGTAGGAGTTGTGTAAAAAAAATCGTTTATTAAATTAGTCCCAAAGATATACATTCAATTCAAATCTAAAGCGAAACCGTGGTGGCTTATTAAAAATTCAGAACAACTCATAATAGTAACAACACAGATAAGTATAACACCGAACAAAAATATCATACATAGCGGAAGGTAAGTCTGGATACATGCTACAACACTCGATGGTTCACATGAACCAAATGTACATATACATAGTCATCATAACTTACATGAAATGAGAGTCAATACACCAAAAGTAACACCCCGAAGCCTAAACAAAAGATGAGGTGAAATCCCAAAAGCTAAAGCAGCAACTGAAACAGAGATAGCGATTATCCTGAAATAGCTCGGTTTGACCCGAGTATTATTCAAAAGAAAATAATAAACGGATCAGTCTAATTTAAACTTAGAAATAAATGGATGATAAACAACACTAAAGCAAGCTATCATAATCTCGAATGAGACTATTCAGCATAAATAATCAACATAGTTTAAATGAAGAAATCTCATTAAACACCATCAAAATCAACTCCCAAATTCATAATTGAATTCAAAACAGCAATACACAAAAAATCTAGAAATCAAAATACGATAACTAGAGAAAAAAACCAGCATAAAATGGATCGATCCTAGCATATGGCGAGTCTAAGCTACGCCGCACGTGCATCTCAAATGGCCGAAGCCTACCAAGTAATGTCAGCATAATATATTTGGCGCCTACCGAATGACCCGAAGGTCCAACAAATGACCGAAGGCCTAGTATCGGTAATTGATCCGAAGGTCCAGCATAGTGGCTCGAAAGCCCAACAAAATCATCAAAATTTTCAAACAGCAATTCCACGGCAAATATTTCAATTAACGAGTCCGGAATTAACCGAATTAGTAAAAGTGTGGTTCCATATTCTGCACTTTTGCTAAGTCGTTTAAATCTCATCATCGTTTCCTTGAAAGTGAAAAATGGTGTATTTTATATAAATAATTTTTACGTTCTCAAATGGACAAGTCTAGAATTAACCGAATCAGTAAAAGTAAGGGTTCATGGTCCTTAATTTTGCTGAAGCGTTTAAATCGATTTCTCATTCTTTTGAAAGCATAAACCGTAAAATTTTTGGAACAATTATATTATAAAATGATTTAAAAACATGTGATTAAAACAGCAACTTCTATAGCAATTTCGATAAGGAAATTGCGCTTCACAAAACACCGTAAAAACGGATATAAACTCAACGTTGTGGGTTTTCTTTGTTGCAAGATAGCCGCTTCAAATTTCACTTTAAATTTGGCGGTTACTGTAATAAAAAAAACAGTAGTTTTTATTCGTCAAAAATCTCATCAAAACAACACGCTTCAAATATAAACACCGGGGTAAAAACCAGTTATAAAAATAACAACAACAAAATACGTTCCAAAACAAAACACCGGTTCAAAATAAATTAAACACTGGACTGCACTACCAATATATATATAATATTGCACTGCCTGGGCAATATACACGTGTACACATGAAATATAAATTGGTATGGACAACATATTTGTGCTACACATATCTGCACTCACAAAATATAAAGAAAATGATGTGGCCAGGGCAATACTACCGTGCATGCACGTAACAAATATAGACAGAAATATAAATTGAACTGGGCAATACCTCTATACACGCATATAATGAAATAGACAAAAATGAAATGACCTGGACATGGCTTTCTTTGGTGCATGCACTATTGCACACAAGTGGTGAGGTAAATAAAAAATAAAATGCCAGGACTTATTTTTAGTGAAATGCAAACTTACACACTAAAAAAATAACACTTATACACACGCATGAAATAAAACAATGGTCTGGACTTGACTCTTAGCTTTTGTGCATACACTCTTTGCACACACGCAACAAAAGATGATGGCTAGGACCTATTTTCGTGCCGCATATCTTACACATACGTAACGAAAATGATGATGGCCTGGCAATATAAATTGGCACGCATGGAATGAAACAAAAATAATACCTGGGCAATATAGTTTGCACGCACGGAATGAAGTAAATAAAGGTGCCTGGACTCAGTTTTTATGCTACACAATTTGCATGCAAGTAATGACTTTGATAAAAGTAAATGACTTATACTCATTTTTATGTGAATGCAACTTACAGAGACGAAACAAAATAAAAAGGATCAAAATGACCAAGGCAATGCTAACGTGCAAAACATTCTTGCACAAAAATGAAATAGACAAAATAAATAATATACCTAGGCTTAGTTTTAGTACAATACGAAACTTGCATGCACGGCCTGGACAACACAACTTATATGCGATTAACAAAATGGTCTGGATTATGTGTAACTTGCGTACACATGTGTAACAGGCAGCATAGTTTTGAATTAGAAGTGTGAGTTTGCACTCACCTATGATTTGTTTCAGAACTAATAAGCAACCAAGATTCAAATGGAGCAAGAATTTTGAACTGCCATTAATGCTTTTGCAGTGCTACTGGAATTTAGAACGAATGAATGATGAAGGCTTAATTTTCTTTTCCAATATGTGTACAAGTCAAAGAAAAAAGTGCTGGCAAGACTTTGGTACATTTGGATTTTAGTGGTAACGTGTACCAGTAAAGAGAAGGATGGACTTGCATAAAATAATGATGGTGATAGCAAAGTGTTCAAATTTGCTTTTAAATGGACCTATTCTTTTACACGTGAAGGTAAAAATAAGTTACAACATAGCTTAGTTATTTTCAACACAACAAAGCCATTTGTAATTCATTTCAACATGCTACCATTTTAAAGTGTTCAACTGACTTTGCAATTGAATTGCACTTTATTTATTTATCAAATTTCAATTAAAATTTCAATTTTAAATTTTTATTTATTTCGTCGGTAATCCAAAAACCAAGGTTGTTACAAACTCCCCCCTTATAAAATTGCGTCCCCGCAATTTTCATACTAGAAGTTGTTTATAACACAAATTATTCATCACAACAAATATTTTAAATAGAAAAGATGAATTAAGAATGCTCACCCCCACCCGAAGAGGAGAGAAAACCGGGATAAGAACGCTCGATGAATTCTTTGGTTTCCCAGGTGCAATCTTTGGGGTTTGCGGACCATTGAATTTTCACAAGCGGGACTTCTTTATTCCAAAGGCATTTAACCTCCGAAGCTAGTACACGAATAGGATTTTGCATCATAGACAAGTCGGGTAAGATCTCAAGATCTTGCAACACATGAGGATCAATAATATACTCTGAATCTCGAAGGCATCAACGAAGCTGGGATACATGAAATACGCCATGAATTCCTAAAAACTGAATAGGTAACAATACACGATAAGCAACAGGGCCAATGCGTTCCGTAATAGGAAATGGTCCAACTTATCGAGGAGCCAATTTCCCGGAGCTACTAAAACGCACCACCCCCTTCATCGGGGAAACCCGAATGAACACGTGATCGCCTACAGAAAATTCCAAAGGCTTCCTATGATGATCAACATAAGATTTCTGCCTATTCTGAGCCTCCTTCATTCTCTGTCTAATAATATCAATCTTCTCAGAAGATTCACGAATATAGTCGGGGCCGAGAACTAACTTTTCCCCGGATTCCAACCAACAAGATGGTGATCGACACGGTCTTCCGTAAAGAGCTTCGAAAGGAGCCATACCGATACTGGATTGGAAACTGTTGTTATAAGAAAATTGAACAAGAGATAAGTGGTCTTCCCAACTACCCCCAAAGTCAAGAGTACAAGCGCGAAGGAGATCTTCTAAGACTTGATTCACCCTTTCAGTCTGACCATCAGACTGTGGATGATAAGCTGTACTGAGATTGAGCTTAGTACCCAAAGCTTTCTGAAGGCTCTGCCAGAAACCACTAGTAAGAAATAGATCTCTGTCACTAACAATGGAACTAGGAACACCATGAAGTCGAACGACTTCTTTAATAAAAAGCTTAGCCAACAAAGGAGCAGTCCGATTGGACTTGATAGGAATAAAATGGGCTGATTTGGTCAATCCGTCAACAATCACCCAAACACTAGTATGGCCCGACCTCGAACGAGGTAGACCATTAATGAAGTCCATAGAAATTTGATCCCATTTCCATAATGGAATCTCAAGAGGCTGTAAAAGACCACTAGGACGTTGGTGTTCCGCTTTAATAAGTTGACAAGTCATGCAACGACTCACATAACTTGCAACATCACGCTTCATACCCTCCCAAAAGTATAAGCGTTTCATGTCAGCATACATCTTATTGCTGCCCGAATGGATAGTATACTTAGAATGATGACAGTCCTCAAGAATGTCATTTCTAAGATTAGGAACATTAGGCACGATCAATCTTCCCTTCTTTCGAATACAACCATGAATATCAATATCGAAATCCTTTAGATTATCACTTTGGGGTTCCGATTTACAACTCTGAATAAGATAAGAGAGATCTGGATCTTGTTTCTGGGCATCGGCAATTCGATCCAACAAACTAGGACGAGCTCCCATGCTAAATAAAAGTACGGGAGAAACAGAAACTGAAGGATGGTCTCTAATATCATAATGAGTTAAAGCTTCCAATATATTCCACTCTGCTAGCATCATGGAAACAACAACTTGTTGCTTGCGACTAAGCGCATCAGCAACTCGATTACCCTTACCAGGGGTATACTGAATATCAAAATCATATGAAGCAAGAAATTCGAGCCAACGTTGTTGGCTCATATTAAGTTCCTTCTGAGTGAAGAGGTATGTAACGACCCTGAAATTCCGACCCAATTTTAAAAATTTGAGAACCGTTATTTTAATATAAAATGTGAAACTTACATACGATTTCAATCAATGTCCAAACTTTGTTTCTAAATTGCGCCTTGATGATTGTAGATATGGGTAAAGTTTCGTCGGAAAATACCGTAGTAAATTTCGTGTGCATTTTACTGCACATCAGTTCATTTTAAAACGTGAAAAATTTTACCTTCCGAACCTAAATATTTTTACATAGAAAAATTCTAAATCATCTTCCGACAAAGACGTCATTTTTCGTTTTTCAAAATTCGGACATCTTTAGCTCCGTTGATCTTATTCTTCGGTGTTTTGCTGCATTCTCTGTAATAGAAATTTCAAATATTCACAAACAACTTCCGTTGCCATTCAAACTTCACATTTGGAATGCGTCTAGATAGACATAGGCGTACGCCAAATTCCGTCGAAAAATATTGAAGTAAAATTTCGCTCGCCGAATTTACACATTAATTTAAATTTTATGTGTAAATTTTCTAGCGTCCGAACTCAAATATTTTTCACAATGTTGCATAAGAAAAATATTCTGATCATGACGGCGTGTTTCGTTTCGTCAAATTCCGCTTTTAATTGCTAGTTACATTGTTGCTCGAGCAAACAGTTTAATAAGATTTACCACTTCGAAAAAAAATGTCAAACCACCAATATCTTTATACCGTTGTGTCCGCCTCGTCGCGCTGATCAAAATGGTATATTTGTTTATGTCAATCGGAGTTTGGGGTAGCAAATTATAATTATTAACGGAGTACAAACTGGTCCGTTACGCAGCACAAACCGGTACCCAAATTTTCCAACGTTCAAATTTTAGAAGCCTTTGTCCCTTCAGAAATCCAATAGCCACCACTTTGAAAATCATCATTGCATTGTTCTCTGCACACTCTGAAACTTCTGTATATATCCCTCTTCATTTACTCCACTGCACACCAGCTCATCTCATTAATTGCTCTGCATCAGTTCACTTCACCTCAGAAGAAAGAAAATTGGTACGTTGCTCTGCCACTGTCTTCTTCTTTCACCTATTTCATTTGTTTTCAAAGGCTACAGAACCCACTCTCAACCTCTCCTTCCTTCCTCCTCTCTCTTCATATTTGGTTTGTTTTTCTCTTCTTTCCTTTCTTCTGCAAAAAAAAATGGATACAGCCTTCCACCCCCTACCGGCCACCCACGCGCCCACACGCACGCCCTTCAGCCACGTCAACCACCACCCCACTCCGTCCCACTCCCCTCCGCCCAGCCCTGCCACCACCAGCCGCTCCGCCTTCGCCCGTACCCCACCCAGCCCGCCTGCCCGTCCCACTCGCCTCCACCACTCGGCCACTCCACCATCACCTGCTACGCAGCCCGCCCCTCCGCCCCATGTCGTCCCCGCGTCCAGCTCCACCCAACCCACCCCACTGTCCCACCCACGGCCGGCCTCCACGCCACCTGCCTCCATTCGCCTCTGCCACTGCCCGGCTCGCCTACGCCACAGGCCAAGACCACCAACCTCCGCCTTCGCTTCCACCAGCCACAGCTCGCCCCGACGTCCGCCTCTCCACATCCCAGCTTTCGCCTCCGCACCACCACTACCCGACCACCCTCCCCACTGTTCCGTCGTCCCCATGCCTCACCCATTGCCGACCCACCGCCTTGTGCTCCCACCATCCCCAGTAGCCGCCGACCACCTGATGCCGCCACTGCCCCGAGCCGACCTCGATCACCCTGCTCTTATTTATATGCGGTTTGAAAAAAAAGAAAAAGAAAAAAGGGTTATATATAAATATAAAAGCGGTATGTCATGGCCATGTTATACTAATATATGGAAGTATCCACTTTTATTTAGTCTCGGTTTATAGTTTCAATATATATTAATATATGTGTATATAATATGTTAATGTATATAGCAGTGATAGGTTGTAATCTAGGGGCTCACATTATTTGATTTGGTTGTTCCAGCAACTGCGGATCCGGGATCTCAGTCCTAGGCTTCATCCGGCTTGTTTGAATCTATCTCGCTTCGTTGATTGGTAGGGTTTTATATATATATTCAATCGATATATATACTGCAATAAATGAATTATTGATTAGTTGTTGTTTGATTGCAGTTGTGTTCATTTTGCGTCGTGCCTATTAAGGTCTATTTTATCTATTTTTCTTCGTGCCGCGCCACCTTCTCTAACCACGCAAGGTGAATATTTTATTCACGACTCAATCTATTATGCTATGATAATCAAGTGATAATTGTTGTTAATATTAAATTTGGATATTAAATTGATGATTGTTAAAAATTTGGTTGAAATAAACTGTTAATTTCTAAAATTTGATGCAATGTATTGTTTAATTTGATTAAACATGTTGAACTGTAATATGATGTTAATTAGGGTAAATAATAGTGACATTAAAATTGATATGTACGATTGATGTAGAAATTTGATAACGGACACCAAGTAAAAATCATAATGTAATAATCTTTAATCCGCAGGAAATAATAGTGTGGATTCTAGGAATAATTGAATTAATTTGCATAATAACAAATGTGAGTTAATATGATTATTTCGGGATTATTTGAATAAATTGTTAAATTGTTATGTATGTTTGCTATTGCTTGTTTATTTACTTTGACACCATCCCAGTTATCACACTGCAAGTTCCCTTTGCAATGCTTTGTTTTATATTGAATGATATCGGGTTGAAATGATAAATACCCACTTAAACAACTTGGCCTAGGATAGACAATTAAAAATAAGAAACCCGATTGGTCAACAAAAATTATTTTGAAATTGAAATCTATTTGAAATGAAGGAATGAACTTAACAATTTGTTTGGAAATTTAGTAACGAACTTAATGGATTTGATTTATGGATTAAATCGAAATAAATTAATAAGGAATAAATTAATGGAGTTTAATTGAAATGGATTAATAAACCTATTTAATTGAATAAAATGAATTGGCAAATTTATTTGAAATGAGATTTCAAAACAAGGAAGTTAGAATTTAATAACTTGAAATTTATTAGGTTGTTAGATTTAGATTTAAAAATCGGTTTTAATTAAATAGATTTGAAACTTGACATAAATTAAGTTTGAGATTTAGAAAATTGGACTTTAGTGGAATACGTAACTAACTAAAGTTTTATGGATTTAATTTAGTGATAGTTTAAATTTTAAAATGATTTTAAATTTAATAAAATTGATTTAATCAAATTTATGATTATGGTTAATGTATCGATGAATGTAAATACGAATTGAAATGAATAGAATTTGGTTTAAATGATGTGAACTAAAATTTACCATTAAACCGAATTAATTGGAGTATTAACTAAATTTAATAAGTGAGATTTATTAAATTAAATTTGAATACTTAATTATATTGATAACTCAAATGATGAACTAAAAGATTGCATTTGGAAAGAGGTTTTAATATCCGAAATAAATTGAATCGTGAATTGTCAAATTTTGGAAGTCAAATTTGCAGCTTGACTTTCGAACTTTGATTTGTTTAAACTTTAACTTAAATGTCCATCGGGTAATAAAAACGTAGTTATTAAAGAGACCGGGATCGGATATGGACATACTCTCTATCGATACCGAAAACCACTTTAATAACTATTACACGCGAAGTATTGATCCAGAACGAAGTGGATGGTTTGGTGAACGCGTTGACTGAAGAAAGAGAACGATATTGGATGACCCTTGACATGACTAAAACAGGAGCCGCGCCGGGCCATTAAGGTTCGCTACCTCTAGCGGACACACTTCTTCGATACCATACCTATTACTTTTGTGATTCGATTTGGATGCACCCCTTGATTTGAGAGTGTTGTTTCGCGGTGTTGAGGTAGTAGCTGCTATGCTCAACATCAGTCCGGATCACGCAACTACTAGTATCCTAGTTGGTATCGCCTCATGTACCTTGTCATACTGATTATCCTATTCGCGACCACTACGTTTTGGTTTGTACCTTTAGTATATGGATTGCCCTCTGGTGACTTCCGGTTTTGGGGAAACTACGGTCTTGTATATGCTTTTGGGAATAAAATGTGTTAAGGGGATTATGGTAACGCCTTAACACTATTTTAATAGCGTACTTTACTGATTAGACATTATCTATCTATCGTATTCTATTGTATATATAGATAGTTTATCGGATCCTTAGAGATGTTATTTTATCCATCTTTAAGTTATGAACTATTCCCTTGCACTTGATTTAATTGTATAAGATTTTGAGTCCTGACTCGAGTGTTTCTTTGTATATACTCGGGTCAGTCTGAAGCTATCCAGTTTGCTGATCAAGGTTGGTTGAAGATGCTGAAGGCTTAGCATTTATCTTTATCAGTCTATTTCTATTCCTGTATTGATGTCCTAGTCTGTTAGACATTTTCGTATTAGTCACTTGATGTTAAGACATTGTTGTATATTATGTAGTGGCTTCATGAACTGCTATTATGACGATGTATTTTCCGCTGCATTATTCTGTGACTGTTCTGTGTCTGTGATGTTGTATTGATTCTCATTTACATTGATGTATTTATAATCCAATAATGATTCGTGTTTTGTATTATTTAAGTTGACATGTGTGGATTATTGTCAATTTAAATGGTCCAAATATATGGGTTGTTACAGTTGGTATCAGTGCTTCAGTTTCTCTAAAAACCTTAGTTTGGGATTATATATAAACTCATTAGAGATAGGGTAGCAATACCCTAGAATGAGGAGAATCGATTCAATATCCAAATCCTTTCATTTCAAACTTCTTTGATTCGTTGATTAGACTTTCCTTAAAATTCTATGATTTTCTATCCTTGGTTTTAACAATCTCTTTGGTATTTCAGGATGGGTACCAGAGGAAACAATAGGGGAGGAAGGGGCCATGGTCCTGCTCAGGCTGCACCTGTCGCTCCAGCTCCTGTCAAATTCACCATTCTTAGTAAGGAGTATACACAGCTGGGAGGTATTAAGTTTTTTGGATCCGAGAACATTATTGAGGCTCAGCAATGGCTTAAAGGCTTAGAGAAGATATTTTCTGGTCTAGAGATCACTGATGCTCAGAAGCGTCAGCTTACTGCCTGGCAACTTCAGGATGCCGCGCAAGATTGGTGGGAATCAGTTACTTCTCGTATCGAGGAGAACACCATCACTTGGGCCCAGTTTAGGTATAAAATTATTTGGATTTCGTAGTCTAAATTTGTGATATCCCGGAATTTCGAGAAGTTTAAAATGTGATAATCTCTTAATTTAAATTATTTTAAATTGATAAATTTGTTATTTTCAAATATTTTATAACCAAATAATAATAATATGATGTTTTAATTATAGTATAGATTGATTATAATAAGAATAATAATTTAAATTGTATTATTTTATAAATTTGATTTTTAAATAGATTTATCATTTCCAAAATTAATAAGTATTGTTTATATATATATATATTGTCTTGAGTTGTTTTATATCAATTTCAAACTTAATAATGTGTTTATTTAAAAATATAAATGTTGAGTTGATTTTTAAATTGGATTTTAAAAGTCAAATTTGAATTTGAATCTGGATTTAAACTTGAATCTTTAAAGGATAATTATTTTATTTTATTTAGGTATAAAATATATGAACAAGACTTTTATTTAAAATAAGTCTTTTGTTTTATTTTTGTCTTCCTTGAAGAGATTTTTGTATATAAATTTAGAAAGTATTTATTTAATAATAAATAAATACAAAAGGTATATTTACACTTTAAATTGACTTAAATATATTATATATGATTTTATTATAATATAAATGGGTATTATTTTAGTTTATTTTAAAAGTTTCCATTTATTTATAATATAGGAAAGCATTTCCTAATTAAGAAATGAATTTATTAATTAAGAAATTAATATAAAAGTTTTAAAACTCTTTTTAAAAAGAATATAAATGGATAATGACAAGTGTTAAATTTTTAAACATGAAAAATACATGTGTGAGATAATTAGCTAAGGTATGAGACAAGTGTCATTTTCTTATCATTTTTCTTTGATTTTTAATAAACCATAAATTAAGTTATATAAACCTACATCTACATTTCTTTTTCTTCTCTAAGCTCATTTTCAAAACAAACTAAAACCAAAAGAAAACTGTACAACCGAAATCATCTCCAAACTAAAATCATTTCCAGCTCAAATATCCAAACTGAAATTCATCTCAAACCTGAAACCTTCCCCTGATCAAAATCAATACCCTGTAATTTATTTCTAAAACCAATATCATTTCCACAAACCAAAACATTGATTCATTTCCAAATCAAAAATCTTCAACCTGAAATTTCTCAAACCTGGAATCATTTCAAAAGCCTAAGTTCAAAAGCCTGTGACCATTTTCCTGTTTCAAACCAAGTCTGCAATCAATTTTCAAGATTTGCATGCAATAAAATCTGAGGCCACAGCAAGTTTTCAAAAGCTTTCAGTTTTAAAGAAATCAAAAAAGCAAAGTTTTCAAAGCTTACAACCAGAGGCCATGATTTTCAAGTTTTTAAAAAGCAAGCTCTTCAGTTTTAAAGGAATAAAGTAGATGCAGTTCAAAAGTTTCCAGTTTTCAAGCCCTGTTCAAAACTGTTTTAAATTCCTCTGCCTCTTGGAAAAGTGAGTAAACAATTCTTTTGCAAAAGTTAAAATGAATTTAAATTGTTTTCGATTGGTATCTGAATAAAGTATCTTGCATGTTTATTTATACATAGATACTCTGTATGTATGTGAGTATTGAAGTGTGCATGCCTGATTTCATTGTTAATTGCTCTGTTCATTTTTAAGTTGAGTAAACTTCTTTTATAAGATCTAAAACCTATATATCTTGATTCCAGAAGTATGATATTGAGATGTACTTGAAATGATTTAGTGAAATTGGTTTGCAGGTTTATAAATGTGTAGCTAAAAAGATATGCATGTCTGTACACCTATATATCTCTGTTTTTATAATAGTACAGGCTGCAGATTTTAATAGAAAATTCCTATCTCCCCATTCAATTGTTTTTAGTATAGAGTATGTAAATGAAAAGGGTTTCTAACAATGTACTTTAAATTTTAAAAATAGATTCATGGATAAGTAATAAGTATTAACTCAAAATTTAAAGTTTACAGTGGAAAATCAAAGAAATGGGTAAAATTCGAACTTGTTAATTTAAAACTTTGATTTTAAAATCTGATTAGTACTTGCAAGTAATGAATTTAGAAAAGGAAATTATGATTTTTAAGATTGGGAGGGTCGAGAACTTTTAAGTTGAACAGAAATGACAATTTCGTAAATTGCCGGTGATCAGTGGAGCTGGGTTCATCGGGGTTGATATCGAAGGTCGATTGGAGGATGTAGATTGCTGGAAACATAGTGGATGATTTTATATCATGCCGTGGGGGATTGTTCGACGGAATTTTAGGGTTTAGTGAATGGTTTTGTTCAGTGTTGAAGTCGGGGCTTATTCGTGGACGTGGTCGAGCTGGAAGCTACCGCACCTGGGGGAAATGAGTCGTGGGTCAGAGATGAAGCTTTGGTCGAAGTTTGGGAAATTCTGGTGGTCGGAGGAGGTCTGACGAGGTGGTTCTTGGATGATGTGTGTTCCAGGAAGTTGTCGAGATGGCTAAATTTTGATTTTCGAATTTGCTTGTCAATCGGAGTTGTCGTGGTGTTCGAAGGAAAGGCTGATGACTCGATGGTGGTCTGAAACTTGGTCGGAGGTGAGGCGTTTGGTGGTGCACGTGCATGAAGGTGAACGTGTATCAGTGGGTTTCTTAATTTGGGGAAGATGAAGATACTCGAGTTCGTTCTCGAGAAGGAACTCGTGTAAACTAGATTTTGGCTCGAGTAATTCTTAGATTTGCACGCGAGTGTTTTAAGTGATAACTGTCCTAGTTTTAACAGTTTTAAAAATTTAAATCGAAACAGTTTTTAAATTTACTCGGGAAGGATCTCGGGAAGAAAAGGGTTTGGCTCGGGTATTTCTTCGGGTCGTATGCAAGTATGAGTGGAAAACAGTTTAACAGATTATTTTTTTTAAAAACTAAACAGTTTTAAAATTTAGAAAAACTCTGTTTTGGAAAGAAGAATAAAATGAAGATGTGTTGGTTTAATTCAAATGGGTTAAACCCAAAGTAAATGTTAAACCAGTTTTAAATTTAAATAAAAGTAAGTTTTTAAAATTTCAAAAATCAATTTAAATCAATTCTTGGAAATACATTTCTTTGAAATGGAAAGTTTGAATAAATTAAATTGTATGGTTGTTAACTTAAATAATATTAAGTTAAATTTTAAGTTATTTTCAAACTTAATTTGAAAATAAGTAATTAATAAGGAAATGTAAATTTTAATACTTAATTAAAGTTTGATAGTTAATGAGATAAATAAAGAGTGATTTAATAATTAGATTAGTTAATGGTTAAGAATAAGTAAATTAACAATTAAGTTTTCAAGTGTTTTATTCACTTGTAATTAAGAATTGTTAATAAATAATTAAGGATAAGTAATTAATGATGATTTATTCTAACTTAATTAATAATTTTAATTAAGTGAGTTAATTATTAAGATCAAATGTTTTTAGATGATAATATTTATCTTAAGGTTAATTAAGAATTTTTAATGAGTTAAATTAATTTAATTTTAATTAATTAATTTAATTGACAAGGATTAATTAAAGTAATTAAGAGTTAATTAAACTAGTAATTAAGAAGTACTTAATAAGTTTTATTAAGTAATAATTAAGTTCTCTTAATTAATAATTAAGAGATTATTTATCTCTGATTAAAGTTAATTAAGAATTAATTAACTATTGTTAAGGGTTAATTAATTGTCATTAAAGATTAATTAATAAATAATTATGGATTAATTAAATTGGTAATTAAGGTTGTTAATTAATAATTAATTTTTATTAATTAATAATTTAGAAGTAATTAATTAGTTAATTAAGTTTAATTAATTAATTATAAAAGTAATTAAGGATTGATTACTTTGTATTAAAGGATATTGATTAATAATTAAGGTTTATTAATTAATAGTTAAAGAATAATTAATCAAGGATTAATTAATTTGTTTAAAGGGTAATTAAGGATGAGTTACTCAGTTATGATTTAAGAAATGAATGTGATTTATTTAAGTTAATTAATTTGTTAATTAATTAAGGATAGTCACTTGGTAATTGATTAAGTGTAGTTACTTAATAAGATTGGTTAAGTATAATTACTTAGTGTAAGTAATTAATAAATGAATTACTATATGTAATTGGTGAATTTAATCAAAAAGGATTTATAAAAGAAATTAAAGTAATTAAGAATAGTTAATTACTGTTAATGATTATTTAAGGTTGAGTAATGGAAGTAATTAATTAATGCATGATTAATTAATGTAATTAATTAAGGAATAATGTAATTAATTATAGTTAATTAATTAATTAATGTAATTAATTAAGGATCATTAATTATTGTAGTTAATGAGAGTAATTAAAGGTTAATTACTATAAATGATTAAGGATAATTAATTTGTTAAATTAATTAAAGGATAATTACTTTATGTAATTAATGGATAATTTAATCAAGAGTGATTAATGGTTAATTAATTAAATGGTTGTAATTAATTAATGATTGATTAAGCAAGGTTAGGAATTAATTCTTAAGTAATTAATTTAATTTAAATTGATTAAATTGATTATAATAGAGATTAATAAATGGTTGCTTATGAATGATGGTTGAGTAGAATGTCTGATTTGGTTGATATATATTGGATGATATACTATGATATATCTATGATAAATTTGTGATATTTATCTATGTTAATGCTATGTGAATTCAAGTATTAAATTGAATTGAATTGTTTAAACCTTTAAACAACTTGGCCTTAAAAGATACGTTTTGGATTTCGATGAGACCGGGATCGGGTTTCCGTATACCGGATTTCCAGGTCTGGAGACCCGAATACCACATCGATCCAAATTAACGATAGGTCGTGAATCTCAAGTGAAGATGAAGATTTAGAGTGCAAGGGTTATTGTCGTTAACTCTGAGGGTGATTCCAAAACGAGTGTAACGAGATAATGCCTTCGGTTTCGTTCGAACCCGGAACGAACTTGTATGGATTGAATGCTTTCAGCACATCGTCAGGTGGACGATGAGCATTCTAAGTGAAGTGTTCTGATTAAAGGTAATCGTGACCTCAAGCCTCATAAACCGGGAATGGCTAAAACAGGGGAGGTGCAGCAAGGCTTCGTGGGTAGCGCCCACTGAGAGTAAGGTCATCCCTGTCTAGATGTCCCTTTCTATTTTCGACTTAGTGGTGCGGTTGATGTACACAACCGTGGGGTGATTTTATTCGGAATTATCCAGTAAGGGATGGTTCCGGCTTTGTGTTGCAGGGGATTGGGCGTGATCCTCGGTACGGTGATCTAGGCCACGTACTGTGATGGGCGGTACCCCGGTAGCCCTGCCATTGTATGGAATCCAAACTCCAATAAGTGCCGTACGTGTTAGTTGTGCCCAACTATGTTGGAACGTGAGATGTAAGCATTCCAGCTATTTCTGTATTTTACTTGAAAATCCTAGACCCTATTATAATATAACTGGATTTCCTATCAAATGTTTTGGTTATCGTAAGGTAAAAACTTTTCCGTGTTTATGTGCGGGAAGTCTTACGAGATACTTTTCTTTTCAAAAGGTTTTGAAGTTAAGCAAATTTAAACCGTTTACTCACACCAGACCCATGTCTGACCCAAGTGTTTATTTCTGTTTTATATAAACTCTTGGGTACTCAAATTTTTACGAGTAGCCAAGGGAGTCAAGTTTGCTTTGACGAATATTCTGGAGGAGCAATGGAGCAGGAGGCTTCGGCGTTCGTAGATATAGTATTCCGCTGTGTTGATCTCTGAGTCATTATTATCTGTGTTGTATCTTGTATTGTAAAAACTAGACATGTGTTTATAACTGTCTAGTATGTGTTGTATATATTGTGTAACTCTGATAGTTGTTGTATATGAAACTATGTAATAGTTTATGTTATTAATATAATTTATTCATTCCGCTGTTTAGATTCTGATGTTGTTCCTTTCTTTCTTCTCTTCTTTTCTCTTTCTATCCCTTTCTTTCTTATCGACGATGCGTCATTCTGTGGAATGAGTGGCGGGTCGTCACATTTGGTATCAGAGCTATTGGTTGAGCGAATACCTAAGCTCTGGAGTGGTGTCTATCTTGAGAGAGCGTATTTGTAATTTTTATATAACTATATATATATATTTATTTCTACCTATTTGTTGGATTACCTGTTCGGGTTTTCCAATATGAGTTTTAAAGGTAGATAGGGTAGTGATGTGTGTAACACGACTACCAATGGTTGGAGTTTGGATGTTTGAGGTTGAAAATATATCTGTCGAGACTGTAGACCCAATACCGTCTCGAGTGAGTTTTGATATGGTGTAAGAATTTCATTAATCTCTGAAGGAAACCTGTTAAGGTTCGAAGTCCATCATTGAAGTATAAGTTTGATCGCGCTCGGGTCAGTGGATTTTTGAGAGTTTGGATCTGTCGGTTGAGCAGAAGCAGTGGTGATATCTTGATATCTCAGGTAATAGTAGCTGCGGATGTCTCCGAAGATGTTTTCTTTTGGAGCAAAGTTTGAGGAAGTGCGTCTGCATTCGGTGTTGTGGCTGAGTTCAGCATAATGTTTGTGTTTGGTTTGAAGTCCGAGTTTCTCTAGAAGCTTTGGATAAGGAGTCTTTGGCATCTGTGGCAGCAGTGCAGCTCGAGTGTTCTGTGTTCCTGCTGGAAGATCTTTTGGCTTAGCAATTTCTTAGAGTGGAGTTCAGAAGCTGCAGAGTAGATTCATTTTTCAAAATGGATTGGTCAAGCACTAGACTGTTCTGATGGATCAAGGAGGAACAGTATTTTTGGATATTGGACTGGATAGAATCGCAAAAGTGACTTGCGATAATTGAGTATTCTCTTGAGTAATCTTTTGCTTGGGTTTGAGGCATCTCTAGTAGATGTTGGAGTTATAGAGTTGTCAGAGATTTTCTGGAATGAGATGGTCAAGTTTGTGTTCGAGTTCATCGACGACATCCAGATCAGAGTTGAGCAGCGAAAGCTTGATAGTAGATGTTCTAGAGTGGAAGTAACCGGAAATTGCAGTGTTTGGATTAGAGGGTTCCTACAGGAAGTTTTTCTAGATTTGAGGTCAGATTGGTGAGAGCATCTGTTTTGTCTTTTCCGGATAGGAGAAGTATTTGGAATCTACCGATGATTGTGGAGTAGAGTTTGTGTTCTAGATTTCTGTAGATCTTGAGAGGATCCGTTTATTGGATTGTTTTTGGTCCTGTTTATTTTGAGAAGCATCAGCAAAGGTGAAGCTGATCAAGAAGGATGAAGGTAGCCCAGAATCGTCAGAAGAGTTCTGTGGATTAGAGATGGAGAATTTTGGAATTCGAAGTTGGAGACTTCGTTGTTATTTCTTCAGTGAAGGGAGCAATTAAGATTGGGTAAGATTAGAAAGCCAGCTCCGAGTATATTGGATCTTTCTGAGTTTTTGTGAGGATAAGTGTTTTGGCTTCGGTATTGAATTGCCAGTTGGGATTTAGTAGAGCGAGTAACCCAGTATCTGAATCTGGGAAACTCGGGATAATTTTAGATAGTTTATCCGGATCTATGTCTGGATAGCTAGAGTTGTTGTTTGTATGAATTGTTTGTTTGTATGAATTGTTTGTTTGGATGAATGGATGTTTGTTTGATAGTGTATGGCTGATAAGTATGCTTGAATTGTCTTAAAATTGGTTGAAATAAAATTAAAAACTTTTGGATTATCTTTTGCTTTAAATTTCGAGGACGAAATTCTTTTAAGGGGGAAGGAATGTGATATCCCGGAATTTCGAGAAGTTTAAAATGTGATAATCTCTTAATTTAAATTATTTTAAATTGATAAATTTGTTATTTTCAAATATTTTATAACCAAATAATAATAATATGATGTTTTAATTATAGTATAGATTGATTATAATAAGAATAATAATTTAAATTGTATTATTTTATAAATTTGATTTTTAAATAGATTTATCATTTCCAAAATTAATAAGTATTGTTTATATATATATATATTGTCTTGAGTTGTTTTATATCAATTTCAAACTTAATAATGTGTTTATTTAAAAATATAAATGTTGAGTTGATTTTTAAATTGGATTTTAAAAGTCAAATTTGAATTTGAATCTGGATTTAAACTTGAATCTTTAAAGGATAATTATTTTATTTTATTTAGGTATAAAATATATGAACAAGACTTTTATTTAAAATAAGTCTTTTGTTTTATTTTTGTCTTCCTTGAAGAGATTTTTGTATATAAATTTAGAAAGTATTTATTTAATAATAAATAAATACAAAAGGTATATTTACACTTTAAATTGACTTAAATATATTATATATGATTTTATTATAATATAAATGGGTATTATTTTAGTTTATTTTAAAAGTTTCCATTTATTTATAATATAGGAAAGCATTTCCTAATTAAGAAATGAATTTATTAATTAAGAAATTAATATAAAAGTTTTAAAACTCTTTTTAAAAAGAATATAAATGGATAATGACAAGTGTTAAATTTTTAAACATGAAAAATACATGTGTGAGATAATTAGCTAAGGTATGAGACAAGTGTCATTTTCTTATCATTTTTCTTTGATTTTTAATAAACCATAAATTAAGTTATATAAACCTACATCTACATTTCTTTTTCTTCTCTAAGCTCATTTTCAAAACAAACTAAAACCAAAAGAAAACTGTACAACCGAAATCATCTCCAAACTAAAATCATTTCCAGCTCAAATATCCAAACTGAAATTCATCTCAAACCTGAAACCTTCCCCTGATCAAAATCAATACCCTGTAATTTATTTCTAAAACCAATATCATTTCCACAAACCAAAACATCGATTCATTTCCAAATCAAAAATCTTCAACCTGAAATTTCTCAAACCTGGAATCATTTCAAAAGCCTAAGTTCAAAAGCCTGTGACCATTTTCCTGTTTCAAACCAAGTCTGTAATCAATTTTCAAGATTTGCATGCAATAAAATCTGAGGCCACAGCAAGTTTTCAAAAGCTTTCAGTTTTAAAGAAATCAAAAAAGCAAAGTTTTCAAAGCTTACAACCAGAGGCCATGATTTTCAAGTTTTTAAAAAGCAAGCTCTTCAGTTTTAAAGGAATAAAGTAGATGCAGCTCAAAAGTTTCCAGTTTTCAAGCCCTGTTCAAAACTATTTTAAATTCCTCTGCCTCTTGGAAAAGTGAGTAAACAATTCTTTTGCAAAAGTTAAAATGAATTTAAATTGTTTTCGATTGGTATCTGAATAAAGTATCTTGCATGTTTATTTATACATAGATACTCTGTATGTATGTGAGTATTGAAGTGTGCATGCCTGATTTCATTGTTAATTGCTCTGTTCATTTTTAAGTTGAGTAAACTTCTTTTATAAGATCTAAAACCTATATATCTTGATTCCAGAAGTATGATATTGAGATGTACTTGAAATGATTTAGTGAAATTGGTTTGCAGGTTTATAAATGTGTAGCTAAAAAGATATGCATGTCTGTACACCTATATATCTCTGTTTTTATAACAGTACAGGCTGCAGATTTTAATAGAAAATTCCTATCTCCCCATTCAATTGTTTTTAGTATAGAGTTTGTAAATGAAAAGGGTTTCTAACAATGTACTTTAAATTTTAAAAATAGATTCATGGATAAGTAATAAGTATTAACTCAAAATTTAAAGTTTACAGTGGAAAATCAAAGAAATGGGTAAAATTCGAACTTGTTAATTTAAAACTTTGATTTTAAAATCTGATTAGTACTTGCAAGTAATGAATTTAGAAAAGGAAATTATGATTTTTAAGATTGGGAGGGTCGAGAACTTTTAAGTTGAACAGAAATGACAATTTCGTAAATTGCCGGTGATCAGTGGAGCTGGGTTCATCGGGGTTGATATCGAAGGTCGATTGGAGGATGTAGATTGCTGGAAAAATAGTGGATGATTTTATATCATGCCGTGGGGGATTGTTCGACGGAATTTTAGGGTTTAGTGAATGGTTTTGTTCAGTGTTGAAGTCGGGGCTTATTCGTGGACGTGGTCGAGCTGGAAGCTACCGCACCTGGGGGAAATGAGTCGTGGGTCAGAGATGAAGCTTTGGTCGAAGTTTGGGAAATTCTGGTGGTCGGAGGAGGTCTGACGAGGTGGTTCTTGGATGATGTGTGTTCCAGGAAGTTGTCGAGATGGCTAAATTTTGATTTTCGAATTTGCTTGTCAATCGGAGTTGTCGTGGTGTTCGAAGGAAAGGCTGATGACTCGATGGTGGTCTGAAACTTGGTCGGAGGTGAGGCGTTTGGTGGTGCACGTGCATGAAGGTGAACGTGTATCAGTGGGTTTCTTAATTTGGGGAAGATGAAGATACTCGAGTTCGTTCTCGAGAAGGAACTCGTGTAAACTAGATTTTGGCTCGAGTAATTCTTAGATTTGCACGCGAGTATTTTAAGTGATAACTGTCCTAGTTTTAACAGTTTTAAAAATTTAAATCGAAACAGTTTTTAAATTTACTCGGGAAGGATCTCGGGAAGAAAAGGGTTTGGCTCGGGTATTTCTTCGGGTCGTATGCAAGTATGAGTGGAAAACAGTTTAACAGATTATTTTTTTTAAAAACCAAACAGTTTTAAAATTTAGAAAAACTCTGTTTTGGAAAGAAGAATAAGATGAAGATGTGTTGGTTTAATTCAAATGGGTTAAACCCAAAGTAAATGTTAAACCAGTTTTAAATTTAAATAAAAGTAAGTTTTTAAAATTTCAAAAATCAATTTAAATCAATTCTTGGAAATACATTTCTTTGAAATGGAAAGTTTGAATAAATTAAATTGTATGGTTGTTAACTTAAATAATATTAAGTTAAATTTTAAGTTATTTTCAAACTTAATTTGAAAATAAGTAATTAATAAGGAAATGTAAATTTTAATACTTAATTAAAGTTTGATAGTTAATGAGATAAATAAAGAGTGATTTAATAATTAGATTAGTTAATGGTTAAGAATAAGTAAATTAACAATTAAGTTTTCAAGTGTTTTATTCACTTGTAATTAAGAATTGTTAATAAATAATTAAGGATAAGTAATTAATGATGATTTATTCTAACTTAATTAATAATTTTAATTAAGTGAGTTAATTATTAAGATCAAATGTTTTTAGATGATAATATTTATCTTAAGGTTAATTAAGAATTTTTAATGAGTTAAATTAATTTAAGTTTAATTAATTAATTTAATTGACAAGGATTAATTAAAGTAATTAAGAGTTAATTAAACTAGTAATTAAGAAGTACTTAATAAGTTTTATTAAGTAATAATTAAGTTCTCTTAATTAATAATTAAGAGATTATTTATCTCTGATTAAAGTTAATTAAGAATTAATTAACTATTGTTAAGGGTTAATTAATTGTCATTAAAGATTAATTAATAAATAATTATGGATTAATTAAATTGGTAATTAAGGTTGTTAATTAATAATTAATTTTTATTAATTAATAATTTAGAAGTAATTAATTAGTTAATTAAGTTTAATTAATTAATTATAAAAGTAATTAAGGATTGATTACTTTGTATTAAAGGATATTGATTAATAATTAAGGTTTATTAATTAATAGTTAAAGAATAATTAATCAAGGATTAATTAATTTGTTTAAAGGGTAATTAAGGATGAGTTACTCAGTTATGATTTAAGAAATGAATGTGATTTATTTAAGTTAATTAATTTGTTAATTAATTAAGGATAGTCACTTGGTAATTGATTAAGTGTAGTTACTTAATAAGATTGGTTAAGTATAATTACTTAGTGTAAGTAATTAATAAATGAATTACTATATGTAATTGGTGAATTTAATCAAAAAGGATTTATAAAAGAAATTAAAGTAATTAAGAATAGTTAATTACTGTTAATGATTATTTAAGGTTGAGTAATGGAAGTAATTAATTAATGCATGATTAATTAATGTAATTAATTAAGGAATAATGTAATTAATTATAGTTAATTAATTAATTAATGTAATTAATTAAGGATCATTAATTATTGTAGTTAATGAGAGTAATTAAAGGTTAATTACTATAAATGATTAAGGATAATTAATTTGTTAAATTAATTAAAGGATAATTACTTTATGTAATTAATGGATAATTTAATCAAGAGTGATTAATGGTTAATTAATTAAATGGTTGTAATTAATTAATGATTGATTAAGCAAGGTTAGGAATTAATTCTTAAGTAATTAATTTAATTTAAATTGATTAAATTGATTATAATAGAGATTAATAAATGGTTGCTTATGAATGATGGTTGAGTAGAATGTCTGATTTGGTTGATATCTATTGGATGATATACTATGATATATCTGTGATAAATTTGTGATATTTATCTATGTTAATGCTATGTGAATTCAAGTATTAAATTGAATTGAATTGTTTAAACCTTTAAACAACTTGGCCTTAAAAGATACGTTTTGGATTTCGATGAGACCGGGATCGGGTTTCCGTATACCGGATTTCCAGGTCTGGAGACCCGAATACCACATCGATCCAAATTAACGATAGGTCGTGAATCTCAAGTGAAGATGAAGATTTAGAGTGCAAGGGTTATTGTCGTTAACTCTGAGGGTGATTCCAAAACGAGTGTAACGAGATAATGCCTTCGGTTTCGTTCGAACCCGGAACGAACTTGTATGGATTGAATGCTTTCAGCACATCGTCAGGTGGACGATGAGCATTCTAAGTGAAGTGTTCTGATTAAAGGTAATCGTGACCTCAAGCCTCATAAACCGGGAATGGCTAAAACAGGGGAGGTGCAGCAAGGCTTCGTGGGTAGCGCCCACTGAGAGTAAGGTCATCCCTGTCTAGATGTCCCTTTCTATTTTCGACTTAGTGGTGCGGTTGATGTACACAACCGTGGGGTGATTTTATTCGGAATTATCCAGTAAGGGATGGTTCCGGCTTTGTGTTGCAGGGGATTGGGCGTGATCCTCGGTACGGTGATCTAGGCCACGTACTGTGATGGGCGGTACCCCGGTAGCCCTGCCATTGTATGGAATCCAAACTCCAATAAGTGCCGTACGTGTTAGTTGTGCCCAACTATGTTGGAACGTGAGATGTAAGCATTCCAGCTATTTCTGTATTTTACTTGAAAATCCTAGACCCTATTATAATATAACTGGATTTCCTATCAAATGTTTTGGTTATCGTAAGGTAAAAACTTTTCCGTGTTTATGTGCGGGAAGTCTTACGAGATACTTTTCTTTTCAAAAGGTTTTGAAGTTAAGCAAATTTAAACCGTTTACTCACACCAGACCCATGTCTGACCCAAGTGTTTATTTCTGTTTTATATAAACTCTTGGGTACTCAAATTTTTACGAGTAGCCAAGGGAGTCAGGTTTGCTTTGACGAATATTCTGGAGGAGCAATGGAGCAGGAGGCTTCGGCGTTCGTAGATATAGTATTCCGCTGTGTTGATCTCTGAGTCATTATTATCTGTGTTGTATCTTGTATTGTAAAAACTAGACAGGTGTTTATAACTGTCTAGTATGTGTTGTATATATTGTGTAACTCTGATAGTTGTTGTATATGAAACTATGTAATAGTTTATGTTATTAATATAATTTATTCATTCCGCTGTTTAGATTCTGATGTTGTTCCTTTCTTTCTTCTCTTCTTTTCTCTTTCTATCCCTTTCTTTCTTATCGACGATGCGTCATTCTGTAGAATGAGTGGCGGGTCGTCACAAAATTCTTCTTTTAATCTTTGAAATGTTATTCATCTTGTTTATCTTTTGATTAGGGATACTTTCTCGGCACAATGGATGCCCGCTGCTGGGAAAACCCAGCTTTATAGAGCTTTCATGGATCTTAAGCAAGGCAGCATGACCTTTTCGGAGTACGAGAGGAAATTCAACGAACTCTCCAAGTTCGGACCTGGCTTGATCGATACACCGCTTCTAAAGAACGAGAAGTTCATTTTGGGAGCTATACCAGAGTATTATGACTTGCTTACTGGCCACACTCACTGCACCTTCACAGAGCTTGTCGACTATGCTCTCAGATATGAGGCAAAGCCTAGGGGACCCACGGGCCACGGCCAAGGCCACTCCTACTCAGTCCTCTTCTAGCCAGCCCGGAAAGAGGAAGATGAACTTTGATCAACAAAAGAAAGCTTGGCAGAAGACTACAGGATTTGGATATGCCCAAAAAAGCCCAATCGACCTTACTAATATCACTTGTTTCAGATGCGATAAGAAGGGCCATTATGCTAATAGTTGCCCATCTACCGGAGCTGCTATTCCCCCACCTTCTACGACTAGGAAAGATTTATGCTATGTCTGCCTCCAGCCGGGTCATTTCAAGAAAGACTGCCCAATGCATAAGCGTGGCACACCATCTGGAGTATTTGCTATTACCACTCCTACAGCACCTGCTCAGGATGACCAAGGTACCTTATGAAGTACTTTTTCATTACATGATTTACCTATTAGGGTATTATTCGATACTGGTGCTTCTCATAGCTTCATATCTATTGATCTTTGTAATAAGCTCAAATTAGAACCTACTCTTGCTACTACTTCCTTATGCGTCTCCAACCCTATTGGAGGACTTGCCAACCTCAGTAGAATTTGTAAAGGGGTTGCGCTCTTGTATGGAAGATATCGATTCACTTGGGATTTTTATGTGCTTGGCTTTGCAGCATTTGACATCTTGTTAGGTGCTGATTGGTTAAGGAAATTCGATGCTGTTATTTCTTGCAAAGCTCGTTCTGTTTCTCTAGTCAATGACAAGGGTCTACCGCTTGTCATTGAATGCAAATCACCGTAGAAATATGCCAGAAGCTTCATATTCTCTCTTGATGCTCACCCGGATGATCTTAGTACTACCCCTATTGTTCAGAAATTTCCCGATGTATTTGGAGAGGTCAACTCCCTACCGCCTAAACGGGAAATCGATTTCCGCATTGACCTTATTCCCGGAGCTACTCCCGTAGTTCTCCCTCACAGAAGGATGGCTCCTAAAGAAAAAGCTAAACTTAAAACTCAAATTGATGATCTATTTGCTAGAGGGTTGATTAGGAGAAGTTGTTCTGAATGGGGCGCCGCAGTTGTATTTGTCACCAAATCAGATGGATCTCTTCGCATGTGTGTTGATTACCGAGAGCTGAACAAACGCACTCTCAAGAACCGCTATCTGATGCCTCGCATCAATGATTTATTCGATCAGCTCCATGGAGCTAAAGTTTTCTCCCAACTTGATCTTGCCACTGGGTTCCACCAACTCAGAGTAGCAGAAGATAGTATTCATAAGACAGCCTTCCGTACCGAGAACGGATTCTATGAATGGTTGGTTATGCCATTCGGTTTGACCAACGCACCTGCTTATTTCGTCGACTTGATGAATCGAGTCTTCCGCGATGTTCTTAACAAGTTTGTTCTTGTTTTCATTGATGATATTCTCGTCTTCTCCAAAGACAAGAAGGAGCATGAGACACATCTTGCTTATGTTCTGGAAACTCTCCGAAATCATCAACTTAAGGCCAAATTCTCTAAATGCCACTTCTGGCAAGACGAAGTGAGATTCCTGGGCCACATAGTTTCTAAAACTGGGATTTCGGTCGATCCAGCTAAGATCGCCGTAATCAATGTAAGTTCTATCCTATTCGCTATTTCTATTCAATTCCTCTTATCCCTTTCTAATTTGAAATTTATCTACAGGATTGGGAGACTCCCAAAACTCCTACTGATATCCGTAGCTTCTTGGGCTTGGCCGGCTATTATCGTAGATTTATTGAGCACTTTGCCCAGATTTCTACCCCACTCACTGCTTTAACCCGAAAGGATGTTAAGTTTATTTGGAGTGAGAAGTGCGAATCAGCTTTTATTAAGTTGAAGTGTAAGTTAACTTCAGCCCCAGTTCTTGCGGTAATCGATGGAAGTGAAGAATTAACTGTCTATACAGATGCTTGCCGAGAAGGTTTAGGCGCTGTTCTTATGCTAAACGGAAAGGTTATTGCTTATGCTGGCCGCCAGTTGAAGATCCATGAAGTAAACTATGCAACTCATGATCTAGAGCTTCTTGCAGTTGTATTTGCTTTGAAACTATGGAGGCATCATCTTTTGGGAACTAAATTTGAATTATTCACTGATCATAAGTCCTTGAGATATATCTTTTCTCAGAAGGATTTGAACCAGAGACAAGTTCGATGGCTCGAATTCTTAGCTGCATATGATCTCGACATCAATTATACTCCTGGGAAAGCAAATGTTGTAGCTGATGCTTTGAGCCGTAGCAAAGCATTGTCATGTTGTAATCTTATAGAAGGCATGCTATTTCAGCTTGTTATCTCCCCATCTCTTGTGGATCGCATCAAAGCTAAGAAATATGAGAACACCTTGCTCTATCGCATGAAGGAGTTAGTTCTTGGTAGAGTTGGAAATGCCGACAGTAAAGTGGAAGCACAGATAGATAGTAATGGAGTTCTGAGGATTGACAATCGTGTTTGCGTTCCTAATGTCGATGGATTGAGACAAGAAGTGCTTAGAGAAAACCATCAGTCATCACTTTCATTTCATCCTGGTGTCACTAAGATGTACCGAAATATGAAGCGTTTATATTGGTGGAGTGGGATGAAGAGGGATATTTCTATATATGTCAGTAGATGCACCACTTGCCAACAAGTTAAGGCCGATCACCAGAAGACGGCAGGATTACTTCAACCCCTAGAGATTACGTGTTGGAAATGGGATCAGATTTCTATGGACTTTATTGATGGATTACCGAGGACCAGAAAAGGTAACGAGAGTATATGGGTGATCGTTGATAGGTTGACCAAATCTGCTCACTTTATTCCTGTTAAGACCACTCGTACTGCTTTGAGTTTGGCCGAGATATATATGAGAGAGATTGTTAGACTTCATGGAGTTCCATCTAGTATCGTGTGCGATAGAGACCCTTTATTCACTAGTAAATTCTGGAAGGCATTTCAAGACGTCTTGGGCACTAAACTAAATCTGAGCACAGCTTATCATCCTCAAACAGATGGCCAAACTGAAAGGGTGAATCAGATTTTGGAGGATCTCCTCCGAGCCTACATTATTGATTTCGGTGGATCTTGGGAAGACCATCTCCATTTGGTTGAATTCACTTATAATAACAGTTATCATGTAAATCAAAATTTCAATTTGAATAAGTAAATTTGAATTGAAATTTAACCACCTTTATATTCAGGAAAGTATCGATATGGCACCGTTCGAAGCTTTATATGGACGGCCATGCAAATCGCTTGCTTGTTGGATTGAGCCTGGTGATCGATTAATTCTTGGCCCAGATATGATTATAGAAGCATCCGAGAAGGTTAATGAAATCAGAAGAAAGATGAGGACCGCACAGGATAGACAGAAGAGCTATGCCGATAGGCGTAGAAGAGATTTAGAATTCCAGGTTGGGGATAAGGTATTCCTTAAGGTATCACCCTTGAAGAATGTTATTCGATTTGGTCGTTGTAACGACCCGTATTTTCACGGATCAAAACATCGTAGAACAGTTGACTTTTGGTTGCATCTGTGATAAGTCGTCCTGAGTTTAAGTCCTAGGTCGTAAACGACCTAAGTGATAAGTCGTGACCGACTTATAGATTGAACAACTTAAGAGTTAGAGCGTTTGGAAACTTAAGTCGTATAGGAATTAAGTCATGGTAGCTTAGGTCGTAGGGTGTTGGAGCGACTTAAGGTGGTGACCGACTTAAGGAATAGGGGCGACATAAGAAACTGACCGAGTTAGCGAGTTAAGTAATAGGGCGACTTAAGTGAGTCAGCGACTTAAACATTTTAGGTCATATGGAAGGATAAGTTGGTCGAGCGACCTAAGCGTTGACGACTTATGGGATGTTAGCGAGTTAAGAGGGCTTACGACCTAGTGGTTATCTAGTTAGTATAGTTAGGTCGGCAGCGACCTAGAGAAGCTGGGTAACAGTGAGCGACCTAGTAGTTTAGTGTTAAGTCGTGTGGGTCTAAGTGTTAGGTCGTAACATTTTTAGGTCGCTAGGCTATTACACTGTTAGGTCGCTGGGTTGTTGAGGCGCGTGAGTGTTAGGTCGCGTGAGGACTTAGCAGTTAGGTCGTTGAGGCGTTATGTCGTTAGGTCGCGAATGCGCATTTGGTTAGGTCGTAGAGTCTGGGATTTGTTAAGTCGTAAGCTTGGTCTATTAGGTCGGAGTTGTTGGCTAAGGCTTAGGTCGGTGGGAGTCTTAGGTCGTAGGTCGGAAACGACCTAATTCCGAGTTACGACTTAGTGAATTTTCAGCTATAAATAGAAGGGGGTTGGCTTCATTTTTGGGATCCGGATTTCGAAGCGACGAAGTGCTGCCATTTTGAGAGCTCGACTTCTACACTTCTTCACTTCTTTTCTCCACTCCAATCTAGTGCTTCCATCCATCCAAGTTGAAGATCAAATTGAAGATTCAAGAGCTTAGATTGAAGATCTTCATCCTTTGAAGTGAGATTTCATCGTTTGAAGCGGATTTGTGATAGATCAAGCTTGATCCTTCGCTGTCCAGATCTGAAGCGAGTTGTTTTGGGGTTGTTTAGGTGATTTGGTGAGTGGTGATTATCTCTCACACGGATACAAAGGAGTATATCGGATTGTTGGCTCGATTTGGTGTTAAAATAGTGATTTCCATGCATTTTCTTCATCCTAAGTGTAGATCCATATAGATCCATTGTTCATGATGATGTTACATCCATTTTATCATATGTTAACCTATGCAAGTTCATTCATCAAGTTTGTAGAGATATTGTTCATGTTTTCATGCTTGTTGGACTTTCAACTCTTTAATTACGAAAATGCCATTATTGTTATAATTGTCTACTTAGATCATATTTGAATGCTTGATTGCTTGGATTAATGTTTGATTTGATTGATTGTTATGAATTAGATGATTGATGGTTTGATTTAGACCGAAGGTGATTCAAAAGCTAAGAGAAAGGCTCTTGAATTGGGAAAGCTGCTCTTGGCATATGTAGCGGGATGATGAAGCTCTTATGCATAGATTTGACGATGTGATGTTGAGATGAGGCTTTGCGAGGATGTGATGAAGCGAGGCAATCATGTGATGAAGACTTGGTTTAATCCAAACGGGGTCATTCCAAGCATGTTGATAACTCGGTGTTATGATTCGAGTTGAGGATAATGGATGGATATGAGAATAGTTGTCGAGGAGGATGACTAGGAGGCTTGGGTCTCATCATTGTTGAAGGTTCTAGCATGCTCAAAGCAAGAGTACGTTTGGGCAGATTCGATAGTCCCAACGGCCAACTGTTGATGGTCGAGTACTCTGGGCAGATTCGATAGTCCTAGGCACGGGCTGCGACGACGTGCGGAGTACTGTCTAGAACCGGGGTTTCCATTAGCCCTTGACGGACGGCTGAAAGAATGTGCCGGTCATTCAATTAACGGTGAAATCGAAGCAATGATAACAGTGATAGCCAGAGTCATGGATGTTTGGTTGTATCATCATTCGGTCTCAAGAGCAGTGTTTTCTGGGTGCTTATCTGATCTTGGTTTAGGCCTTGGGGATTTGTGCTTGGAAAACATCGCCCTTGACTCGAGTGATAATTACTTTACTTTAAATTGTATGCTCTGCTATGTTTGCTTCTGCTTAGTGTGTGTCTGGGGGCTATCACTGTAGAATGAGGTTGGAGTGGGAGGGTTGTATTCCTATTCCTTTTCCTTTACGCTCTTTTGGTATGTTGTTAGTTAATTTACTGCTCACTAAGACTGTTGTCTGACTCAAGGCTTTATGTTTTAATTCTTATTGCCCTGGGCTGTTCGTCCATTTTGGGACGGGCAGACTAGGTAGCAGGTGACAGGTGCTGTTCTCTTCTCACGATGCTGATATCGAAGACGAGCTAGAGGGTTGCATATTATCTTCTTTTATGTACTGGATGTTCCGCTGTTTTTGTATTCTTTGAGTGATATGTAGTGAGGCTTGATGTATTGACTATTTGGATGCTTGTATTCAACTATTATGAAGTCTTATATGATGTCATTTTATTCTGTAAAGCTTCACTATACATATGTTCTATTGTATTTTGTCCATGCGCTGTGAGTAATACGATAGATTCTGTTGTTTTTAATTTACCCTGACAATCGTCCATGGTCGCCTGGCACACCTTACAGCGCACTTTCTCTAGATTCAGTGCAGGGGTCATGGGCGGTCGTCACATTTGGTATCAGAGCATTGGTTAATCGATTTTACCCAACACTCGCTGTCGTAACTACGTATGAGAGACGTAATTGTAATTTGATGGATGATTACTATATATAATATAGTAGCTTAGAAGTAAGTTAGTCCTTTATGCAGTTGTTTCTCTAGATGTTCTGATCATTCCTTTTTATAGATATTGAGAATGAGTCGAAGAGGGAGACCAGCTGCTAGGGAAGGCCGAGCTGCTGAAGGGACTGCTGATTATGCAGCTATGTTCGAAGCTATGATGACTTCGATCATGAGAAGGATACCAGTTCCGGGGGCAGTAGTAGATGTTGGGGTTCAAGTCCAAACTCCAAAACCAGTGGATTTTGCTAAGTTGTGCAAAGACTATACTGCTCTTGGAGGGAAGGTTTTCTTGGGAACAGAATCAACCATTGAGGTCCAGAGATGGATAGATGCTTGTAGAAGGATTTTTGGAGATTTGGGAATTGAGGATGCGACTAAGAGGAAGTTGGCATCAAGACAGCTTCAAGGGAGAGCCTCTGATTGGTGGAACTCTATTACCATCAATACTCCGGAGGAAGAGGTTACTTGGGAGCAATTCCAAGTCAGATTTGAAGCTAAGTTCATTTCTACAGCTCAGAAGTCTGTTCTGTTCAAGAAGTTTGTGGAGCTCAAGCAAGGTGGGAGACCAGTTCTTGAGTATGTTTCTGAGTTTGAAGCTTTGTCCAAGTATGCCTGGTCATATATCGAATCTGCATATCAGACGAATGAGAAGTTTGTGACAGGCTTGGACAGTTATCTTGGGAGGCAGTTGGTGGATCATTTGGACGATTCATTTGAGAAGCTTGTGGAGAAAGCTCTCAGGCATGAGAGTCTGTTTCCTAAGGAAGGATCTGTTGTTGCTGTGACCAAGGGAGAGTCTAAACCACAGCAGGGTGGAAACCAGAAGAGGAAGCAGCAGCAGCAGAAGGGTAAGGATGGCCAGAAGAAGCCGAAAGGCGAAGTGACTTGCTACAACTGTCAGCAGAAAGGCCATCTCTCCAGGGATTGCAAGAATCCGAAAGCGCCAGCGAAGTGCCACAACTGTGACAAGCCGGGGCATTTCAGGAAGAATTGTCCAGAACCGAGGAGGGACAAGCAGATTGTGCAAGCTTATGCTTTGGGAGCCGTTCCATCGTCTTCAAAAGCTCCTACCGCTGAAGAGAAGGGAAAGAGTGTGGTGGTTCAAGGTATTCTTTTCCTATGTGGTGTTCCAGTTAGAGTTCTGTTTGATACTGGAGCGTCACATTCGTTTGTTTGTAGTGAACTCGTAGGCCGGTTAGGTTTGGAACTGGATATTGTTGATAGGCCATTGATTGTGACTAATCCAGTTGGGGGTTCGTCTTGTTTGTGTATGTTATGCCGTGGTCTAGTTGTATCGAGTCATGATTGCTCTTTTGTTTGTGATTGCTTTGTTCTGAACTTTGCGGGGTTCAGAATTATTTTGGGAATGGACTGGCTTAGGAGGTATGCGGCGAAGGTTGATTGCGAGAGGTTGGAAGTGACAGTCGAGAATGTGGAGGGGCGAAAGGTTGTGATACGATGTAAGCATGAAGAAGGCGTCTTCATGAGCTTCATGTATTCGCTGGTTGTTCCACGGGATGGACTGTCATTAGTACCAATCGCGAATGGATTCGAGGATGTCTTTGACGAAGTCAAAGGGTTGCCGCCGCATAGAGAGATCGAGTTTTGTATAGATCTAGTTGAAGGGGCCAGACCTGTTGTGATGCCTCTTAGGCGGATGGCGCCTAGAGAACAGCAGGAGTTGAGGGTGCAGGTTGATGATCTTTTGCAGAAAGGATTCATTCGGCGTAGTGTGTCCGAATGGGGTGCACCAGTTGTGTTTGTAACCAAAGCGGATGGATCGCTGAGGTTGTGTGTCGATTATCGTGAGCTGAATAAGGTGACTAAGAAGAACAAATATCCATTGCCGAGAATAGATGACTTGTTTGATCAGCTTCATGAAGCCAAGGTGTTCTCTCAGATGGATTTGGCAACGGGATTTCACCAGTTGAGAGTGGCTAAGGATAGTGTGCCGAAGACTGCTTTTCGGACACCATCTGGTTTCTTTGAGTGGCTGGTAATGCCGTTTGGGTTGACTAACGCGCCAGCATATTTTGTGGATCTTATGAATAGAGTGTTCAGAGATCAGTTGAATAAGTTTGTACTTGTGTTCGTGGATGATATTCTGATTTATTCCAGAACTGAAGAAGAGCACAAGACGCACTTGCGTATTGTTTTGGAAATCTTACGGAAACATCAGCTGAAGGCTAAGTTTTCGAAGTGTCACTTCTGGAAGAGTGAAGTGAGGTTCTTAGGCCATGTTATCTCTGGAAGTGGAATAGCGGTTGATCCCGCTAAGGTGGCAGCAATCCAGGATTGGGTTAGACCTAAGAATGCATCTGATGTGAGAAGTTTTCTTGGATTGGCAGGATATTATCGACGGTTTATCAAAGACTTCTCCAAGGTGGTTGCGCCGTTAACTGGATTGACAAAGAAGAACCTAGTGTTCAGATGGGATGATAAGTGTGAGCAAGCTTTCAGAATCCTGAAAGAAAGATTGACAAGTGCTCCTGTTTTGACTATTCCTAGTGGGAATGATGAGATGGTGGTTTACACCGACGCATGTGGTACTGGACTTGGAGCAGTACTGATGCAGAGGGATAAAGTTGTTGCGTATGCAAGTCGACAATTGAAGCCGCATGAAAGGAATTATCCGACTCATGATTTGGAGTTGGCGGCGATTGTTTTTGCTCTGAAGATGTGGAGACATTATCTATTGGGAGTTCGATTCGAGTTGTTTACAGATCATAAGTCGTTGAAGTATCTTTTCTCCCAAAAGGATTTGAATCTTCGGCAGCAACGTTGGCTAGAGTTTTTGGCATCATATGATTTTGGTATAGCTTATACTCCGGGAAAAGGTAACGCAGTGGCAGATGCGTTAAGTCGAAGACATGCAGGACTGGGAGCCATGTTTTCTGAATGGAAGAATCTCGAGTATTTAGCTGGATTTGACTTCAGGCCCAGATGCGAATTGGAACCTGAGATGTTGGCAAACTTATCGATAAGACCTTCTCTTGTGGAAAGGATTGGCGAGAGCCAAAAGCGAGACGATAAGCTTGTCAAGATTATCCGTGATTTAGAATCTGGATTGGATCCAGAAAAGGATAAAGGATTCGAGGTCGATAGAGAAGGTTGGCTTCGAAAGCAAGGACGACTAGTTGTTCCCGATATAGATGAATTGAGAAGTGAAGTTCTGAAGGAAAGTCATCACTCGAAGTTGACAATTCACCCAGGTGGAAATAAGATGTATCGGGATATGAAGAGAACCTACTACTGGGAAGGTATGAAGAAGGATGTTGGAAATTTCATTTCCAAATGTATGAACTGCCAGTTGGTAAAAGCCGAACAGAAGAAGCCATGTGGATTGCTTCAGCCATTAGAAGTTCCTACATGGAAGTGGGAACAAGTGTCGATGGATTTTATTGATGGATTGCCTAGAACCAGAACGGGAAATGAAGGAATTTGGGTCATCGTTGATCGTCTGACTAAGAGTGCAAGATTCATTCCTGTTCGATCGACTAGGACTGCATCAAAGTTGGCTGAGTTATATGTTAAGTGGATAGTTCGATTCCATGGTATTCCGAAGAGTATAGTGAGCGATCGAGATCCATTGTTCACTAGTGGATTTTGGAAGAGCTTCCAGGAAGTTTTGGGGACCGAGTTGTGTTTGAGTACAGCTTATCACCCTCAAACAGATGGTCAGACCGAGAGAGTTAACCGAGTTTTGGAAGATCTCCTCAGAGCTTGTGTTTTGGATTTTGGAGGATCATGGGAAGATCACCTTCATTTGGTAGAGTTTTCATACAACAACAGTTACCAGTCAAGCATTGGTATGGCACCATATGAGGCGTTGTATGGAAGACCGTGTAATTCTCCGACATGTTGGATAGAGACAGGAGAAAAGCTAATGCTTGGGCCAGAGATGATTCGTCAGACTTCAGACTGTGTAGAGATCATTCGGCAACGAATGAAGGCAGCCCAAGACCGTCAGAAGAGTTATGCCGATAAGCGTCGAAAAGATTTGGAATTCGACGTAGGAGATATGGTTTTTGTGAAGATTTCTCCACTGAAGAATGTTATCCGATTCGGGAAGAAAGGGAAATTGACTCCGAGATTTGTTGGACCATTTCCGATTATCGAGCGAATTGGAAAGCTCGCTTATAGATTGGAATTACCGGAGAAGATGTCGGGTGTGCACAATGTTTTTCATGTATCATATCTACGGAAGTATGTGCACGACTCGAATGTGGTGGTTTCTGTTGATAGCTGTGAAGATTTCGAAGTTGATCCAGTCGATAGAAGACCTCGTAAGCCGCTTCGTGTTGTGGAAATCGACACGAAATAGCTTAGGAGGAAGGTAGTTAAGTTGCTCAAGATACAATGGAGTGACGATGATAACGACTGTACATGGGAGGTGGAAGAGAGGATGAAAGCAGCTCATCCTGAACTCTTCAAGGTATGGCCCTAAGGTGTCGTATCATCTAAACGACATTGTAACTTGTTCTAAGTCTTAGAATTCTGCATGCTAAACTAGAATTGGATGCATGGTTTGTTGATTGCTATGGATGGTAGGCATGCAGAATAGTATTTGATTGCTTTGTTTGTTTGGAATTTCGAGGGCGAAATTCCTAAGGGGGAGAGAATGTAACGACCCGTATTTTCACGGATCAAAACATCGTAGAACAGTTGACTTTTGGTTGCATCTGTGATAAGTCGTCCTGAGTTTAAGTCCTAGGTCGTAAACGACCTAAGTGATAAGTCGTGACCGACTTATAGATTGAACGACTTAAGAGTTAGAGCGTTTGGAAACTTAAGTCGTATAGGAATTAAGTCATGGTAGCTTAGGTCGTAGGGTGTTGGAGCGACTTAAGGTGGTGACCGACTTAAGGAATAGGGGCGACATAAGAAACTGACCGAGTTAGCGAGTTAAGTAATAGGGCGACTTAAGTGAGTCAGGGACTTAAGCATTTTAGGTCGTATGGAAGGATAAGTCGGTCGAGCGACCTAAGCGTTGACGACTTATGGGATGTTAGCGAGTTAAGAGGGCTTACGACCTAGTGGTTATCTAGTTAGTATAGTTAGGTCGGCAACGACCTAGAGAAGCTGGGTAACAGTGAGCGACCTAGTAGTTTAGTGTTAAGTCGCGTGGGTCTAAGTGTTAGGTCGTAACATTTTTAGGTCGCTAGGCTATTACACTGTTAGGTCGCTGGGTTGTTGAGGCGCGTGAGTGTTAGGTCGCGTGAGGACTTAGCAGTTAGGTCGTTGAGGCGTTATGTCGTTAGGTCGCGAATGCGCATTTGGTTAGGTCGTAGAGTCTGGGATTTGTTAAGTCGTAAGCTTGGTCTGTTAGGTCGGAGTTGTTGGCTAAGGCTTAGGTCGGTGGGAGTCTTAGGTCGTAGGTCGGAAACGACCTAATTCCGAGTTACGACTTAGTGAATTTTCAGCTATAAATAGAAGGGGGTTGGCTTCATTTTTGGGATCCGGATTTCGAAGCGACGAAGTGCTGCCATTTTGAGAGCTCGACTTCTACACTTCTTCACTTCTTTTCTCCACTCCAATCTAGTGCTTCCATCCATCCAAGTTGAAGATCAAATTGAAGATTCAAGAGCTTAGATTGAAGATCTTCATCCTTTTAAGTGAGATTTCATCGTTTGAAGCGGATTTGTGATAGATCAAGCTTGATCCTTCGCTGTCCAGATCTGAAGCGAGTTGTTTTGGGGTTGTTTAGGTGATTTGGTGAGTGGTGATTATCTCTCACACGGATCCAAAGGAGTATATCGGATTGTTGGCTCGATTTGGTGTTAAAATAGTGATTTCCATGCATTTTCTTCATCCTAAGTGTAGATCCATATAGATCCATTGTTCATGATGATGTTACATCCATTTTATCATATGTTAACCTATGCAAGTTCATTCATCAAGTTTGTAGAGATATTGTTCATGTTTTCATGCTTGTTGGACTTTCAACTCCTTAATTACGAAAATGCCATTATTGTTATAATTGTCTACTTAGATCATATTTGAATGCTTGATTGCTTGGATTAATGTTTGATTTGATTGATTGTTATGAATTAGATGATTGATGGTTTGATTTAGACCGAAGGTGATTCAAAAGCTAAGAGAAAGGCTCTTGAATTGGGAAAGCTGCTCTTGGCATATGTAGCGGGATGATGAAGCTCTTATGCATAGATTTGACGATGTGATGTTGAGATGAGGCTTTGCGAGGATGTGATGAAGCGAGGCAATCATGTGATGAAGACTTGGTTTAATCCAGACGGGGTCATTCCAAGCATGTTGATAACTCGGTGTTATGATTCGAGTTGAGGATAATGGATGGATATGAGAATAGTTGTCGAGGAGGATGACTAGGAGGCTTGGGTCTCATCGTTGTTGAAGGTTCTAGCATGCTCAAAGCAAGAGTACGTTTGGGCAGATTCGATAGTCCCAACGGCCAACTGTTGATGGTCGAGTACTCTGGGCAGATTCGATAGTCCTAGGCACGGGCTGCGACGACGTGCGGAGTACTATCTAGAACCGGGGTTTCCATTAGCCCTTGACGGACGGCTGAAAGAATGTGCCGGTCATTCAATTAACGGTGAAATCGAAGCAATGATAACAGTGATAGCCAGAGTCATGGATGTTTGGTTGTATCGTCATTCGGTCTCAAGAGCAGTGTTTTCTGGGTGCTTATCTGATCTTGGTTTAGGCCTTGGGGGTTTGTGCTTGGAAAACATCGCCCTTGACTCGAGTGATAATTACTTTACTTTAAATTGTATGCTCTGCTATGTTTGCTTCTGCTTAGTGTGTGTCTGGGGGCTATCACTGTAGAATGAGGTTGGAGTGGGAGGGTTGTATTCCTATTCCTTTTCCTTTACGCTCTTTTGGTATGTTGTTAGTTAATTTACTGCTCACTAAGACTGTTGTCTGACTCAAGGCTTTATGTTTTAATTCTTATTGCCCTGGGCTGTTCGTCCATTTTGGGACGGGCAGACTAGGTAGCAGGTGACAGGTGCTGTTCTCTTCTCACGATGCTGATATCGAAGACGAGCTAGAGGGTTGCATATTATCTTCTTTTATGTACTGGATGTTCCGATGTTTTTGTATTCTCTGAGTGATATGTAGTGAGGCTTGATGTATTGACTATTTGGATGCTTGTATTCAACTATTATGAAGTCTTATATGATGGCATTTTATTCTGTAAAGCTTAACTATACATATGTTCTATTGTATTTTGTCCATGCGCTGTGAGTAATACGATAGATTATGTTGTTTTTAATTTACCCTGACAATCGTCCATGGTCGCCTGGCACACCTTACAGCGCACTTTCTCTAGATTCGGTGCAGGGGTCATGGGCGGTCGTCACATTTGGTAGAGGGAAGCTCGCCCCTAGATTTGTTGGACCATTCACTATCACTGAGAGAATTGGTACACTAGCCTACAGAGTTGCATTGCCGGAGAAATTTGAGGGTGTGCACAACGTATTCCACGTTTCTCATCTTCGGAAGGTTGTACATGATCCATCCATGACCATCCCTATTGCTCAGTTAGATGAGGTCGATATTGAGCCGGATTTGACTATAGAGAGGAGACCACTTCGTATTGTTGATAGGGATACAAAGCAACTTAGAAGGAAGTCGGTTAGCCTAGTCAAAGTCCAATGGAGTCCCGATGATCGTGATTGCACTTGGGAAACCGAGGAGAGTATCCAAGATTCTAATCCAGAATTGTTTGTTGAAGGTAAATTTCATTCTATACTCTTTACTATATTCAATAATCTATTCTGAATCCATTGTATCTCTGTTATCTGTTCTTCCACTCTTTACTTTGTTCCTTTTCGAGGACGAAAAGTTTTGAGTAGGGGAGAATGTAACGACCCTGAAATTCCGACCCAATTTTAAAAATTTTAGAACCGTTATTTTAATATAAAATGTGAAACTTACATACGATTTCAATCAACATCCAAACTTTGTTTCTAAATTGCACCTTGATGATTGTAGATATGGGTAAAGTTTCGTCGGAAAATACCGCAGTAAATTTCGTGCGCATTTTACTGCACATCAGTTCATTTTAAAACGTGAAAATTTTTATCTTCCGAACCCAAATATTTTTACATAGAAAAATTCTAAATCATCTTCCGACAAAGACGTCATTTTTCGTTTTTCAAAATTCGGACATCTTTAGCTCCGTCGATCTTATTCTTCGGTGTTTTGCTGCATTCTCCGTAATACAAATTTCAAATATTCACAAACAACTTCCGTTGCCATTCAAACTTCACATTTGGAATGCGTCTAGATAGACATAGGCGTACGCCAAATTCCGTCGAAAAATATTGAAGTAAAATTTCGCTCGCCGAATTTACATATTAATTTAAATTTTATGTGTAAATTTTCTAGCGTTCGAACTCAAATATTTTTCACAATGTTGCATAAGAAAAATATTCTGATCATGACGGCGCGTTTCGTTTCGTCAAATCCGCTTTTAATTGCTAGTTAAATTGTCGCTCGAGCAAACAGTTCAATAAGATTTACCACTTCGAAAAAGAATGTCAAACCACTAATATCTTTATACCGTTGTGTCCGCCTCGTCGCGCTGATCAAAACAGTATATTTGTTTGTGTCAATCGGAGTTCGGGGTAGCAAATTATAATTATTAACGGAGTACAAACTGGTCCGTTACGCAGCACAAACCGGTACCCAAATTTTCCAACGTTCAAATTTTAGGAGCCTTTGTCCCTTCAGAAATCCAATAGCCACCACTTTGAAAATCATCATTGCATTGTTCTCTGCACACTCTGAACCTTCTGTATATATCCCTCTTCATTTACTCCACTGCACACCAGCTCATCTCATTAATTGCTCTTCATCAGTTCACTTCACCTCAGAAGAAAGAAAATTGGTACGTTGCTCTGCCACTGTCTTCTTCTTTCACCTATTTCTTTTGTTTTCAAAGGCTACAGAACCCACTCTCAACCTCTCCTTCCTTCCTCCTCTCTCTTTATATTTGGTTTGTTTTTCTCTTCTTTCCTTTCTTCTGCAAAAAAAAATGGATACAGCCTTCCACCCCCTACCGGCCACCCACGCGCCCACACGCACGCCCTTCAGCCACGTCAACCACCACTCCACTCCGTCCCACTCCCCTCCGCCCAGCCCTGCCACCACCAGCCGCTCCGCCTTCGCTCGTACCCCACCCAGCCCGCCTGCCCATCCCACTCGCCTTCACCACTCGGCCACTCCACCATCACCTGCTACGCAGCCTGCCCCTCCGCCCCATGCCGTCCCCGCGTCCAGCTCCACCCAACCCACCCCACTGTCCCACCCACGACCAGCCTCCACGCCACCTGCCTCCATTCGCCTCCGCCACTGCCCGGCTCGCCTACGCCACAGGCCAAGACCACCAACCTCCACCTTCGCTTCCACCAGCCACAGCTCGCCCCGACGTCCGCCTCTCCACATTCCAGCTTTCGCCTCCGCACCACCACTACCCGACCACCCTCCCCACTGTTCCGTCGTCCCCATGCCTCACCCATTGCCGACCCGCCGCCGTGTGCTCCCACCATCCCCAGCAGCCGCCGAACACCTGATGTCGCCACTGCCCCGAGCCGACCTCGATCACCCTGCTCTTATTTATATGCGGTTTGAAAAAAAAGAAAAAGAAAAAAAGGGTTATATATAAATATAAAAGCAGTATGTCATGGCCATGTTATACTAATATATGGAAGTATCCACTTTTATTTAGTCTCGGTTTATAGTTTCAATATATATTAATATATGTGTATATAATATGTTAATATATATAGCAGTGATAGGTTGTAATCTAGGGGCTCACATTATTTGATTTGGTTGTTCCAGCAACTGCGGATCCGGGATCTCAGTCCTAGGCTTCATCCGGCTTGTTTGAATCTATCTCGCTTCGTTGATTGGTAGGGTTTTTTATATATATATTCAATCGATATATATACTGCAATAAACGAATTATTGATTAGTTGTTGTTTGATTGCAGTTGTGTTCATTTTGCGTCGTGCCTATTAGGGTCTATTTTATCTATTTTTCTTCATGCCGCGCCACCTTCTCTAACCACGCAAGGTGAATATTTTATTCACGACTCAATCTATTATGCTATGATAATCAAGTGATAATTGTTGTTAATATTAAATTTGGATATTAAATTGATGATTGTTAAAATTTTGGTTGAAATAAACTGTTAATTTCTAAAATTTGACGCCATGTATTGTTTAATTTGATTAAACATGTTGAACTGTAATATGATGTGAATTAGGGTAAATAATAGTGACATTAAAATTAATATGTACGATTGATGTAGAAATTTGATAACGGACACCAAGTAAAAATCATAATGTAATCATCTTTAATCCATAGGAAATAATAGTGTGGATTCTAGGAATAATTGTATTAATTTGCATAATAACAAATGTGAGTTAATATGATTATTTCGGGATTATTTGAATAAATTGTTAAATTGTTATGTATGTTTGCTATTGCTTGTTTATTTACTTTGACACCATCCCAGTTATCACACTGCAAGTTCCCTTTGCTATGCTTTGTTTTATATTGAATGATATCGGGTTGAAATGATAAATACCCACTTAAACAACTTGGCCTAGGATAGACAATTAAAAATAAGAAACCCGATTGGTCAACAAAAATTATTTTGAAATTGAAATCTATTTGAAATTAAGGAATGAACTTAACAATTTGTTTGGAAATTTAGTAACGAACTTAATGGATTTGATTTATGGATTAAATCGAAATAAATTAATAAGGAATAGATTAATGGAGTTTAATTGAAACGGATTAATAAACCTATTTAATTGAATAAAATGAATTGGCAAATTTATTTGAAATGAGATTTCAAAACAAGGAAGTTAGAATTTAATAACTTGAAATTTATTAGGTTGTTAGATTTAGATTTAAAAATCGGTTTTAATTAAATAGATTTGAAACTTGACATAAATTAAGTTTGAGATTTAGAAAATTGGACTTAAGTGGAATACGAAACTAACTAAAGTTTTATGGATTTAATTTAGTGATAGTTTAAATTTTAAAATGATTTTAAATTTAATAAAATTGATTTAATCAAATATATGATTATGGTTAATGTATCGATGAATGTAAATACGAATTGAAATGAATAGAATTTGGTTTAAATGATGTGAACTAAAATTTACCATTAAACCGAATTAATTGGAGTATTAACTAAATTTAATAAGTGAGATTTATTAAATTAAATTTGAATACTTAATTATATTGATAACTCAAATGATGAACTAAAAGATTGCATTTGGAAAGAGGTTTTAATATCCGAAATAAATTGAATCGTGAATTGTCAAATTTTGGAAGTCAAATTTGCAGCTTGACTTTCGGACTTTGATTTGTTTAAACTTTAACTTAAATGACCATCGGGTAATAAAAACGTAGTTATTAAAGAGACCGGGATCGGATATGGACATACTCTCTGTCGATACCGAAAACCACTTTAATAACTATTACACGCGAAGTATTGATCCAAAACGAAGTGGATGGTTTGGTGAACGCGTTGACTGAAGAAAGAGAACGATATTGGATGACCCTTGACATGACTAAAATAGGAGCCGTGCCGGGCCATTGAGGTTCGCTACCTCTAGCGGACACACTTCTTCGATACCATACCTATTACTTTTGTGATTCGATTTGGGTGCACCCCTTGATTTAGGAGTGTTGTTTCGCGGTGTTGAGGTAGTAGCTGCTATGCTCAACATCAGTCCGGATCACGCAACTACTAGTATCCTAGTTGGTATCGCCTCATGTACCTTGTCATACTGATTATCCTATTCGCGACCACTACGTTTTGGTTTGTACCTTTAGTATATGGATTGCTCTCTGGTGACTTCCGGTTTTGGGGAAACTACGGTCTTGTATATGCTTTTGGGAATAAAATGTGTTAAGGGGATTATGGTAACGCCTTAACACTATTTTAATAGCGTACTTTACTGATTAGACATTATCTATCTATCGTATTCTATTGTATATATAGATAGTTTATCGGATCCTTAGAGATGTTATTTTATCCATCTTTAAGTTATGAACTATTCCCTTGCACTTGATTTAATTGTATAAGATTTTGAGTCCTAACTCGAGTGTTTCTTTGTATATGCTCGGGTCAGTCTGAAGCTATCCAGTTTGCTGATCAAGGTTGGTTGAAGATGCTGAAGGCTTAGCATTTATCTTTATCAGTCTATTTCTATTCCTGTATTGATGTCCTAGTCTGTTGGACATTTTTGTATTAGTCACTTGATGTTAAGACATTGTTGTATATTATGTAGTGGCTTCATGAACTGCTATTATGACGATGTATTTTCCGCTGCATTATTCTGTGACTGTTCTGTGTCTGTGATGTTGTATTGATTCTCATTTACATTGATGTATTTATAATCCAATAATGATTCGTGTTTTGTATTATTTAAGTTGACATGTGTGGATTATTGTCAATTTAAATGGTCCAAATATACGGGTTGTTACAAGGTATTTTAGATATTTGTGGTCAGTGAAGAGAATAAAACGCTCGCCCAATAAATAATGTCGCCAAATCTTTAGAGCAAAGCTTATAGCGGCTAACTCCAAATCATGGGTAGCATAACGAATCTCGTTAGGCTTTAGTTGTCTAGAAGCATAGGCAACTACTCTATCCTTTTGCATGAGAACAGCACCGAGTCCATAACCACTGGCATTGGTATAAACAACAAGATCATGATTCCCTTCGGGAACCACTAAGATAGGAGCATGAGTAAGGAGATCTTTTAACTTTAGGAAAGAAAACTCACACTTATCAGACCAAATAAAAGGAACAGCTTTTCTCATGAGAGTGGTAAGTGGTAAGGCAATACGAGAAAAGTCCTTAATGAACTGGCGATAATATCCCGCCAATCCAAGGAAACTACGGATCTCAGTAATGGTCTCGGGCCTCAATTCTGAATAGATTCGATCTTGGAAGGATCGACAGAGATACCATCGGAAGAAACAATATGACCGAGAAACTTCACCTTATTCTCCCAAAAGTGACACCTAGAGAATTTGGCATAAAGTTGATGCCGACGAAGAGTGCTGTAAACAATCTCCAAATGCTGAGATTTGGAATAAATAAGAATATCATCTATGAAAACCAAGACGAACTTATCGAGATATTACCGGAATATCCGATTCATAAGATCAACAAAATACGCTGGAGCGTTCGTCAAACCGAACGGCATAACGAGCCATTCGTAAGAACCATAACGAGTACAGAATGCGGTAAGAAGGATTCTATCCTCCGCAAATCGTAACTGATGAAAACCGGTAGCAAGATCGAGTTGGGAAAAAAGCTTAGCGCCACTTAGTTGATCGAACATGTCGTCGATCCTAGGTAATGGATACCTATTTTTGATAGTGAGCTCGTTAAGCTTGCAATAATCAATGCAAAGCCTAAGAGTACCATCTGGCTTCTTAACGAAGACAACGGCGGTGCCCCAAGGAGATGAGCTAGAACGAATAAATTGCTTGGCTTCCAATTCATATAGTTGTTCCTTGAGTTCCTCATTTTCCTTAGCGGACATCCTCGTGGGAGGATGACTGACAGGATGAGCACCAGAGATAAGATCAATATGGAACTCAATTTCCCTCTTCGGCGACAAACTCGAAATAGGCTCGAAAACATCAGAAAAATCACAAACAATCGGAATATTAGCTATGACATCCTCCGATTCGATGGAAGAAATGAGAGCATTCGAAGCATGGTCCATGTCTTGAAACATAATAGATAATTGCTCGATAGAATTGGGATGCTTGAGATATAAAGTTATTTCGGGACATAGGATTTGAACTTCATAACGGACGAGCCAATCCATTCCCAAAATCATATCAAAACCAAGATGATCCCTAACATGCAGATTCGCATGAAAGGAAAAACCACATAGAATAATCTCAACATCAACACATAACAAACCAAGAGTGGCGGATCCTCCAATAGGATTCACAATCCTCATAGGGTCGCAAAGACTAACAGCATCCAAAGAAATAAAATCAACGAGTTCCTTTGACACGAATGAATGTGATGCACCCGTATCGAAAAGAACTCTAATAGAACGGCCATGAAATAAAATAAAACCTTCCAAAACAGAAGGAGGAATACCTTTGGGCTGAGAAGAATCACCAGAAGCTTTAGTAACATTAAGCTTCCCAGATTTGAAACCCTTAGGAGCAGTAGGACAATTAGAAACCCAATGACCTTCTTTCTTGCAATAGCGGCAGATGCGAGGCTTAGGACAACTACGGAGAAGATGATCCAGAGAACCACAATTATAGCACGCCCTCTGATTAGAAGGTGCACTACTAGGCTGAAAACTAGAGGTAGCTTGCTTCTTCTTCTTGTTGTTGGAAAAAGAATTAGGCTTATGAAATGGAAACCTCTTCTTGTTGGGGTTCTTAGAAACCTCAACCTCATCACTACTATCACATTCCTTTTCGACAGCTTCAAGGCAAAGTGCCAAATCAACAAGTTCCTCAAAAGGAAGCTTAAGCTGAAGCAAAAGGACTTTCTTCAAATACTTCTTCAAACCTTTGACAAATTTAAGATTTTTCTTACGCGGAGTGTTAATGAACTCAACCCCGTATTTGGATAAGGCCTTGAAAGATGCAACATAATCAGAAACAGAGGACTTTCCTTGTTTTAACTCAAGGAAACTACGAGCAAGATTGGCCTTTTCTGATTCAGGAATGAACTTAAGTTCGAATCGTTCCTTAAACTGATTCCACGAGAGAGAGGACTCATCAACTTCCGCAATCAAAAGCTCATAGCAATCAAGCGCACGTTCTTGCAACATAGTAGATGCCACGAGAACGCGATGATCTGAAAGATCCATCCGAGAAAATATGGGCTCACTAGCGCGCAACCAAGTCTGAACCTCCAATACACTTTCCGATCCCTTAAAAGGCTTGCCTCCAAGGTGGGAATAGTCACTACACATACGAGCGAAGGCAGACTTGTGAGTGGGAGCTGCGGGAGTAGCAAAAGAAGGCTGAGTACCCCGAAATAGCTCCATGAACTGATCAGCTGACATATAGACTCTGTCCGGATGAGAATCACTAGACGGACCTACAGTAGAACACTTCCCTCTACCTCCTCCAGCCAAAGGCTGAGAGAACAAGAGAAGATAAGGATTAGTTAAAACAATACAAAATTGATAAGGAATTTAACAAATGGAATACTATGGAAATATGAGATTTATTCTTAGACATATTCCAACATGTTAGAGTGGATAAATGTTTAAGAACAACGAAGGAATAGATTAGAAAGGCACGAATAAAACCCTCGAATAGTTGTAACACATGTTCTATTCTGCTTCTGTTCCGTGTTTATTATAATTTGTTCTGAATCTCAGCTTTGATACCAACTGTGACGCCCCACCTCTATGCTCACAATAACAAAGGTTATTATAAGGTAATAACGTTTTTTATTGCAAAGAATAAGGCTTGTTAGAAGCGACCATCCGTAAGTTATGCCTTAGACGAGTATTGATTACATCGATGGCAGTTGTGTAAAAAAATTTCGTTTATTAAATTACTCCCAACGATATAAATTCAATTCAAATCTAAAGCGAAACCACGGTGGCTTATTAAAAATTCAGAACAACTCATAATAGCAACAACACAGATAAGTATAACACCGAACAGAAATATCATACATAGCGGAAGGTAAGTCTGGATACATGCTACAACACTCGATGGTTCACATGAACCAAATGTACATATACATAGTCATCATAACATTCATGAGATGAGAGTCAATACACCAAAAGTAACACCCCGAAGCCTAAACAAAAGACGGGGTGAAATCCCAAAAGCTGAAGTAGCAACTGAAACAGAGATAGCGATTATCCTGAAATAGCTCGATCTGACCCGAGTATTATTCAAAAGTAAATAATAAACGGATCAGTCTAATTTAAACTTAGAAATAAATGCATGATAAACAACACTAAAGCAAGCTATCATAATCTCGAATGAGACTATTCAGCATAAATAATCAACATAGTTTAAATGAAGAAATCTCATTAAACACCATCAAAATCAACTCCCAAATTCATAATTGAATTCAAAACAGCAATACACAAAAAATCTAGAAATTAAAATACGATAACTAGAAAAAAAGTAGCATAAAATGGATCGATCCTAGCATATGGCGAGTCTAAGCTACGCTGCACGTGCATCTCAAATGGTCGAAGCCTACCAAGTACTGTCAACATAATATATTTGGCACCCAACGAATGACCCGAAGGTCCAACAAATGACCCGAAGGCCTAGTACTGGTAATTGGCTCGAAGGTCCAACATAGTGGCTCGAAAGCCCAAAAAAATCATCAAAATTTTCAAACAGCAATTCCACGGCAAATATTTCAATTAACGAGTCCGAAATTAACCGAATTAGTAAAAGCGTAGTTCCATATTCCGCACTTTTGCTAAGTCGTTTAAATCTCATCATCGTTTCCTTGAAAGTGCAAAATGGTGTATTTTATATAAATAATTTTTACGTTCTCAAATGGACAAGTCTGGAATTAACCGAATCAGTAAAAGTAAGGATTCATAGTCCTTAATTTTGCTGAAGCATTTAAATCGATTTCTCATTCTTTTGAAAGCGTAAACCATAAAATTTTTGGAACAATTATATTTTAAAATGATTTGAAAACATGTGATTAAAACAGCAACTTCTATAGCAATTTCGACAAGGAAATTGCGCTTCACAAAACACCGTAAAAACGGATATAAACTCAGCATTGCGGATTTTCTTGGTTGCAAGATAGCCGCTTGAAATTTCACTTTAAATTTGGCGGTTAGTGTAATCAAAACAGCAGTAGTTTTTATTCGTCAAAAATCTCATCAAAACAACACGCTTCAAATATAAACACCGGGGTAAAAACGAGTTATAAAAATAACAACAACAAAATACGTTGCAAAACAAAACACCGGTTCAAAATAAATTAAACACTAGACTGCACTACCTATATATGAAAAATATTGCATTGCCTGGGCAATATACACGTGTACACATGAAATATAAATTGGTGTGGACAACATATTTGTGCTACACATATCTGCACTCACGAAATAAAAAAAAGGTGGACAGGGCAATACTACCATGCATGCATGTAACAAATATAGATAGAAATATAAATTGAACTGGGCAATACCTCTATACACGCATATAATGAAATAGACAAAAATGAAATGACCTGTACATGGCTTTCTTTGGTGCATGCACTATTGCACACAAGTGGTGAGGTAAATAAAAAATAAAATGCCAGGACTTATTTTTAGTGTAATGCAAACTTACACACTAAAAAAATAACACTTATACACACGCACGAAATAAAACAATGGTCTTGACTTGACTTTTAGCTTTTGTGCATACACTATTTGCACACATGCAACAAAAGATGATGGCCAGGACCTATTTTCGTGCCACATATCTTACACATACGTAACAAAAATGATGATGGCCTGGCAATATAAATTGGCACGCATGGAATGAAACAAAAATAATACCTGGGCAATATAGTTTGCACGCACGGAATGAAGTAAATAAAGGTGCCTGGACTAAGTTTTTATGCTACACAATTTGCACGCAAGTAATGACTTTGATAAAAGTAAATGACTTGTACTCATTTTTGTGTGAATGCAACTTACACACACGAAACAAAATAAAAAGGATCAAAATGACCTGGGCAATGCTAACGTGCAAAGCATTCTTGCACAAAAATGAAATAGACAAAATAAATAATATACCTAGGCTTAGTTTTTGTACAATACGAAACTTGCACGCACGGCCTGGACAACACAACTTATACACGATTAACAAAATGGTTTGGACTATGTGTAACTTGCGTACACATGTGTAACAAGCAGCATAGTTTTGAATTGGAAGTGTGAGTTTGCACTCACCTATGATTTGTTTCAGAACTAATAAGCAACCAAGATCCAAATGGAGCAAGAATTTTGAACTGCCATTAATGCTTTTGCAGTGCTACTGGAATTTAAAACGAATGAATGATGAAGGCTTACTTTTCTTTTCCAATATGTGTACATGTCAAAGAAAAAAGTGATGGCAAGGCTTTGGTACATTTGCATTTAAGTGGTAACGTGTACCAGTAAAGAGAAGGATGGACTTGCATAAAATAATGATGGTGATAGCAAAGTGTTCAAATTTTCTTTTAAATGGACCTATTCTTTTACATGTGAAGGTAAAAAGAAGTTACAACATAGCTTAGTTATTTTCAACACAACAAAGCCATTTGTAATTCATTTCAACATGCTACCACTTTAAAGTGTTCAACTGACTTTGCAATTGAATTGCACTTTATTTATTTATCAAATTTCAATTAAAATTTCTATTTTAAATTTTTATTTATTTCGTTGGTAATCCAAAAACCAAGGTTGTTATACTTGGTCACTTACAAGTTTATTTTCCCAAGATTGTGTATTGTCTTTAAAGAGTTTTGAACTATAAAAGCATTACAAGAATATGGATATTGAATCCATATACGATCACATATAAATGTTATATAGTGAACGGTCACAATTCATCATGTATGAAATCTTGATGAAATTAGTTCATTGAAATAAGCAAGTAAATTGTATTGGGAGATTGTGTATTCAATATGATTGATTACAATAATGATCTTCTTGTGTTAAATGTAACACTGGACTAAAGGCTACAAGATAGATCTAAGAATTTGACCACTGAAATATCAGTTTGATTAGTTTACGTAAACTGCAATTTATTTGATGTTTTTAAAAGTTAAGGATGACCAAATGCACTTTTGTAAAAATCCATTATGATATTTTTGTAATGATTTCTTTTGATTGGTTCGACCATTTAGAAAGGAAGTTGAATGTATAAGCTTGAAGTTATCTTAAGGCACAATTTGGATGAAGATAGTGAACGGTCACTTCTGCTTCATACAAAAACATCGGAAACAGAAGTTGTAAAATAATAGTTAATACTTAACACTAGTATGAGAAATATGATTTCTATTCCAAAATGTATTTTTAAATAGAAAATTATTTTCTATGAAGTTTATTTCTTTGAACTTAAGATACTTTCTCTAAATATTCTCTATTATAAACCGATTACGGTAAATGAAATAAATAGCCTATATTTAATGGTTGAATGGAGCTTCATATTTCATATGCTATTACAGTAATGGTAGAAATAATGAGAGTATGCTACATAACACTTATTACTCGCATACAGTTATGAAAATTGTTTTCATAAAATATACCAAACATTATTTATGAAATAATAACTATGTTTCAATGTTGATTGAAAAATAGGCATAGTTTTATTTCATTATGAATATGTGAATATTCATTATAAAAATAAAACTATAGTGTTGGTACTATTGATGCATTAAAAAATATGGAATTATCTATATTTATTTGCAATTATTTTGGAATTATGGACTAAGCCATAGTTTTGAGAAATAAGTTATGAATTACATGGTACTAGTAAATTATGTCTCAAACAATTAAGACCAAAGCACCCATTTAGTGGAAGCACGATAAGAGTTAATGAACTCTTTAGATTGACATATATAGATGTATGCAATTACAAGTTTATTAATACCAAAATGGTTCCACGCACTTTGTTATATTCACCGATGAGTTGTCACCGACATGGATATGTGTATTTGATACACGGTAATAACTTTATGATAAGCTCATAGAGTATAAAACGGAAGTAAACAAAATAACACGCAGTACAAAATAAAATTGATCCAATTTGATTGAATATGTGAGTATATTGGAAAAGGTTTCGAAAATACCTAAAAATGAAAAACAAAATCAATATCAAAAGTCACTCCTCTTTATGATATATAATGATGTATCGATAAGGAGTAATTCTAAACAATGTACAATTAATTGCGAGTGAAGTTGAGTGAGCTTCTTTCTATAAGGTCATGTTCTTAAGAGTAGCACACAAGATTAAAATTAATTTCAACTAAAGAGTAGTTTACAAAATCATACAAGATAAGGGCTTATAAGGAACCCCAACAAATCCTAGGCTAAGGAGTTGGTGGGTTGTGTGAGTCAAATGACTGCACGTAATAATTGTTCATGAGGGATATTGTATGAATCGCCCCAAAATGAGTTTGGGAACGACTATCATTGAATGATTATGTTTTGAACATAAGTATTATAAACTAAAGCTGAATTAGTTTTATGTATAAGGAATTCATAAAGTGTTTATGAATACCTATTCCGTTGCACTGAGATATACCCGTTGTTTCAAGAAATACCAACGTCGTATCACAGGAATTTCTTTGAGAAATTATTAGTAGTAAAATGGATTCGGATACGATCCAACTATAAAATTGATTATGTGGGATGAAATTAAATTAAACTAACCTAAATGATACATCACATTAGAGCGTCTAATAAGTATTCCCACACATTGAAGAGAGACTATGAGTTTCTTATCAATATCAAGAATATAATCCTTAGTTGTCAATTAAACCATTAAAAGTGTTGACTATATGATATGGTATGATGCACAAGTCCAAAAGGATTCCAAGTACATTATCAAAATATGATTTTGGTATCCCCAATAAATATTGTAACAACCCACCTTGGAAGAGGCTTAAATTTCGACCCAGAAAAGGCCCATTGAAACTTAGAACCATTCTAAGGCTCACTGTTGGTTTGAAAAGGAAGTAACAGTATAGAGCAATAACTATTCTTTCAGAACTCACAGCGGATGGAATAAAATATAATATCAAATTGTACACATTTATTTCAAAACCATTTGAAATGTCATAATACAAAACATCATAAAATTGTCACAGAAGATCTGTTACATCATTTGTTCACATAAAAGGGTACAACATAAAAATATCATAGAAGATAACAATAACTGCCACAAGCTTAAGCCCCTCCACCTTCAAGCATCTTCACCGTCATCACTCTATCCTTAACCTATGTTGTAAAAAGGAGGGAGTTAGAACAACAAATGTCTGATGAATAAATACCTCAAGTCTTACCATATCAGTACTTGGGCAGTGTATATCAAAATAAGAATATGTCTACGTACATAAAACCATTTAATACTTCTTATAAGGAAAGGTGACTTGTCCATAATCAACCACTTAATACCTTCCATCCTCGAAGCAGTTTCTAAATCCCATAACCCAAATCACACGTCATAAATATATAATAATGCGAGATATAGTACCCAAGTCACTTAGTGCCTTTTACTGGAAAATAGACAGACTCTGACCATTTTAGACCTCAAGTGAGGCAGACCCCATCATTTAATACATATTAAGGAGGACCCCTCAATGGTAGCTATCTAGTTGACATCATATGGAATCTCTTAAGCCACTTAATACTTTTTTATAGAAAGGCAAACCCTCAATTAGTCACTTAATACCTTGTACCGAAGTGGACCACTATCGAGATACCACCTGACGTGTCTAATAACTAGCCCATTGGCCATTTAACACTTCATTGGGGGAAAAGAGGCAGTCCCTCAAACAACCACTTAATACCTCAAGACCCTGAAGCGGGCCCTTCGTATTATGACCCATACTCATAATGATGTCTCACATTAGTCCGATTATTCATCGGAATTGGTAGACATATTAGCTGGGCAGATTTTCCCTTTAGAATTTAGGACTAACCTCATATCATCACAAAAATTTATCATAGGAGATGGCTCACATCAATGGGAAGTATACTCAACTACTGGTAGCCTCAAAGTGAAGGGCATACTTCTATCGTGCAACTCTACTGACCTCGCATCCCTATGACTTAGCTATAATTTAAATATTCTCCACATATATAATACTCATCTCACCGTTTCATAATTAGAACTTATAAGGAATCTTCCTTATTACACCTCAAAATATCAATTACCTTCCTAAAGGAGGAAATTAATGACAATTACTACCTTACAAACTACGCAATTATACACCATAATTATACGTATACGTATATACACACATGCATACATCCATACATACATACATACATATATATATATATATATATTCAGGCCTAATCAATTCTAGCGTGTTATTTATACACCCTAAAATAACGTTAAATGTCAATTCTTTTAATCGTAATAACAATACAATTCATTTTCCTTCAAATTCCAAAGATTTCAATATCTACAACAAGGGATTAAATATTCATATCCCAAACTGCAACACATAGACTTATAAAAATAGAAACCCGATTTATTACATCAATCTAATGGAATATCCAAAACAATAGGAATTGCAATTCTAATTTCATATTCTATTCAACACCTCTTTTTAAAGGGATAAACGAAGGAATTTTGTGTGGGATAAGTGGTGTAAACTACGAATAGAATTCATACTTTAAACCCTTATTTTATTATCGAAAACTCACAATTTGAATCAAAGAAGGAGGGGAAGTGGAATAGACTATGAAATTATCAGAAACTGCAGAACAATATAAATCTCATCAAATTAACATAAATAATTACGAATCTCCATATAGAATTGACATTTCAAAATAGAAAGGAATTTTATGGATTTTATCTATTTTATTTTCGCAATCCGAAAATCCCTAAGGCATATTCAAATCCATAGATATATACTAATCAATTATCGAAATAAATATACTAAGGTTTCGACTCACAAATTATCTTTAGCATCTCTTATATGGATTTGCAACGATAAAGCAACTTTTTTCCATATCTCCTTCTTTTGATATATATACATAGCAAAGGATAGGTATATATATATAATTTTGTTAGAACCATAGAGGTTGGAGGAGAAAAAATTAGATTAAAAGAATAATTAGAAAGAGGATTAGAATCCTTACTTGAATTTCTAATTGAATTTCTAAATCTAATTGAATAAAGAAAATGGCAGATCTTCGAGGTATTTCTAAACCTAAATATGCCTCCATAGACCGGTTGACCACTAGGGGTCGACCGCTTAAGGTCGGAGGTGTCGACTTCTATTTCTTATTTGGGTTGCGCTGATTTGTTTCCGTTGCTCGTTTATTTTATTCCCTAGTTAACTTTTAACTTTAATTGTTTAACTTAACGGTTACTTAACCACCAAATAATCCTAGAGCTAATTTTTGAAACTCAAACCCTAAATTTAAACCCATTTGAATTTGAATTCAAAGTAAATTAATTTAAATCTGAAAACTTCAAACGCTCATAAATTTTTCATTTGAGCCTCCATTTTCAACATATTATATAAGGAAATAGAACATAATTTCGTGAGGAACGCAACAGAATAACTTTCGTAGTCAATTCCAACTTTTATAAAATTTACATTTTCAACCCTACCTTATTTAATTTAATTCACTCAATTCATTTGTGGTTGGTTTTATGGGGTGTTATGGATGTAATCCATCAGCCATGATTGTGACTTTAAAAGAAAGAATAATGCGGTTGGAATATCGAACATAATGCAGACGTAATACTAGAGAACTCTTTATGGAAACAATGAACTCTTTAAGAAATAGTGTTCGGACTTGAACTTGATAAGTGCTATCGAATATAATATGTTGATACAAAATTCATGTTCAAACCTTAATTAAGAAGCTTTAAGTTGGAAATGTTCTAAACATAAGGTTGTGGCTAATTCAACGTAGGGCTAAGTACATCGCCTTGAATTGCAACGCAATAAAGGCAATTGTATAAATGTATGCATAAATTAATAATTGAGCTAGGAGTAACTCCAAGTATTAAGAATTCTAATCATTGTTACATGATAGAAATATAATAACAAAAGCTCACTAGAGGTCAAGAAACATACTCCGAATAGTTTTGTATGATAAAAGTAGTTTGTCAGCATCGGAGAGAGTTGACTGACAGAGTAGATAACTAAACAACATATCAGATCCATTCAAGAAGGGTCTAACACGATCAGTTCTCATTAAACTTATCGAAGGGAAGAGATTGAGATTCTATATTTGAACCCAAGTGCAAGTGGGAGATTGATAGAGTTAGGGGTATGCCTTAAGAGCAATTATGCAAATTATTACATATATCTAACTCGATAACCAATCTTGTTCAAAATAAAAGGTGTTTTCTTTCTATTATATACTTGATATAATATGTTATATTAATTAACTAATTTAATTAAAAGTATATTTAATAGAAAATCTATAAATGATATGTTTTGTGACAGTAGTTGTAATGCGTTGTAACCATGAATGATTTATCTATGATGACCCGCCTTTTCGATCCTCAAAAGTCGACACTAATACACCCACGGTATTCACGTATAGAGTATGCAAGTGCCAGAAAGATAGATTGTTAGGGTGAAAGAAAAGGAAAAGACAGAACATAATCTCACATCGTAATGAGTAATATATAATATCCAAATTATCATCCCAAAGAAACCTTAATATTAAAACAACATTAGAGTCTAATCTATCATCAGCCTGGATAGTTATAAAAGTCTATCCTAACAAATGCTGATAAATACAACCAAGGAAACACAGCGGAAATAAAAATATGAAAATACATCTTAGAGGCATTCGGCTCATCAGCTGAAGCTCCAAAAGCATCTGAAGCTAACTCTGGAAAAATACTTGGGTCTAACCCGAGTATTATAGAAAAATAACATCCAGATCGGTCTGGTAAACCAGCGTGAGAAACTCAAATCATAAGGGTTGTTATATCTTATAAAACCTTTCAAAAATAAAGGTATCGTGTAAGACCACACCACACAAAAAAATGACGGTTTTTACCATATGATAACCGAAACATTTTATATGAAGTCCAACGGTATTATAATAATGTCTAAGGTTTAAAATAAATCATGAATATAGCTGGAATGCTTACATCTCACATTCCAGCATAGTTGGGCACAACTAAGTCTGTACGGTGCTTATTGAAGAATGGATTCAACACAGTGACCAGGCAAATAGGGTACCGTCTGTCATAGTGCACCTCTAGAAATGTACCATGGCCTCATATGGACCCCCTACAAATTAGGACTAGCCTACACCTTACTAGATAGTACCGAATATGTCACCACTCCGGTTGTGGCTAGTAACCATACCAGGCCTTGAGCATATATAAACCATCAATAAATATCGATCTAGATTGGGTGATGACCAATACCCTAATCGGTGAGACTCATATCCCCTTAAGGTTATCCTCTGTTTTAGTCATTCCCAGTTGGTGAGGCTAGAGGGTACGTTTTACCTTTTGTATAGCAATCCCACTTGGAATGCTAACATTACGCTCCAATTGAGAATGTAATTCCAGCATTTGTCCATTCAAGTTGCTTATGATATGAACAAATCGAAGGCACAACTTCTACTATATCCTTTTTGAAATCACCTTTGGGATTAGTAGCAAGTAGCCCTTGCACTTCAAAGAGCTCCATCTCTGATTCCATTATCTTCAAGAAGTCTTCAATTCGAGCACTTGAGCTGGTTCTAAGTGGTTTTCGGATAATTCATACTTTTCCGATCTTGGTCTCTTCGAACCAACATTTGATGATTTCCGGTAAACTTAACTCTAGTTCTTTTGGAAATAAACAAACAATCTATAAGAGCGAGGACCACCTCCTAACTGTTAAGCAAACGAATTTCCTTACCATTTGTCCTAGAAGAACACATGAGTTTATACATATAGTACAACATCACTGAAGATACCTGTAACAATTTAATCCTCTTGTTTTCTTTTAGATATTTCTAGGGTTAAAATTTTTCCAAATTTGATAGTCAGTTATTTAACTATCAAATAGACAAACAATCTAACATAGATTTAATTTCCTATGGGATCCATTAAGCCTCTTGAATTAATCTTCATTAATTAAATCACTTTGATTATTTACCAAAAATATTCATATACATATCTCATCGGTATAAGTATATTCTCAAACCATTTAAGAAAACTTTCCTATTCAAAACCATATTAGATGGATCAAGAACAATGTCATTTAAAACATTGTTTACAATAAACCCAAACCACTTATACTTCGGTGTTAAGTATGGAAAAGGGCTTCCATACCACCATAATTAAGAAGGATAATTTATTTATCCAAATTCCAAGATACCTTTAAAGTTTATAACTTTAACAAACCCTTCATTTGAAATAATTCTCTTTACAGAATGATTTATTATTTATAAACACCTTTTATAAACAGTATTATTGTTTAAAACACATTATTAAATTAATTAAATTAACTTGACACTATTAAAATAATTAAATTAAAACACTAATAGTGTAATGACCCAACTTTTCAGTCGTTCGAATTTAGAATTTCTAATTGATTTTAAATATTGAAAAGTGAATTTTATATGTTAAATCAATTAAATAGTTGAATCTGGAATTTAATAAGATTGAACATGATTTATAAAGTTGATTTAAATTCTATTTAAATTAGAATGGAGTTAGTAAACTTTTAAAGTAGATTTAAAAGTGAATAAATGAAAATTGGAATTTATTTGATTTAATTAATATATAATAAAAATAGCCATTTTTAACAATGCCTCGGATTTCAACGAAACTAGTTTCATTGGATCCGTAATAGCATATCATTAGAGGATTTCAAGTTTCGTAGCGATCAGACTTATCGTTTGATCGTGCGAGCTTGAAACACGTAGAAATTAATTAAAGGAATTTTAATTAAAATAATTCGATTTGAAAACCTATCTTCTGTATATGATGGAATTGGCCTTCGATATATATTCCATTGTGTTCTAAATAGGGGTAAAACATTAGGAACGCTAGGCGGTATGCCTCGTTTGGAGTTTGGAAATTTTTTGGGTGAATAGTGTTTTGTAGTTGTCTATATAAGGACCTTCATTTGCAAAACCTTAGAGCAATTAGGGCTAGCTGCCACTAATATCACAAACGGCCTAGAAAGCTCGAATCTTCTTCCTCAATTTTCTTTCAATCCGTAAACAATTATAAAAAACTCTCAAACTACAAAGTTGTACAACTTCTCGAGACCTTTCAATCCAACGGTGGTGATGAGATTTCATGCGATGGATCGATGTGGATCTGGCCGTGAATGTCGCGACTTTGGGGGCGAGTTTCATAGCATTGGTGGGACCGAGTGTGACGAGGCTCAGGGCGGTGGTGTGTGGGCCCATGGGTGTTTGTTCGGTGGTGGTTGATCGAACTCTGACGCGACGATGGAGGCTTGTTGACCGATCAAGCATGAGGGAGGTTGGGTTTGGTGAAAATCTGGAAACGAACACTGGAGAGGGAAGGATTAACATTAATGACGTGATTAGTGAAGCTAAGTTTGTAATTAATTTTAATTAATTCTAATTTTAAACCGTGTAACTTATAAAATGCATAACTATTTCATACGAGGTCCGTTTCGCACGAAACAAGCTGCGTTGGGTTCGTATTGAGGAGCACTATATTTTGGAGCTGGTTTGATATATTTGGAGCCAGAAACAATTTTGGGTTAAATTAAATGCTCATTTAATTTTAATCCAAACGAATCGCTATTGCGACGACTACAACTATAATGAGTAAAAATCACTCTCTCTGGCCCACTTATATTTTTATATAAGTGGGAATAAATTTATTTTATGCTATGTGATAATTGTTTGGATGTTATGCTATATTTTTAGTAGCTGGATATATTCCTGCCTATTGGAGCAGATGAGACCCTATATGTTCCTGTGTATGAGTGGATGACCCTTTGTGCGCGCGTCTGCCTCGAAGCAGACATTGTACATATTTTCTTATATGTATATTTGTTGCAGGGTACAGGTTGGAGGGATCCAACTAGATTCCTCGCCATTGTTGATTTTTATATACACATATTGTTATATATGCTGCATTATGTGATGTTTGATGTGATGGATGCCATGTTTGCTATTATTGATGTGAATCCCCTTATTTAGCGCTTTTACCGCATTGTGCCATATTTTTGGAAATGTAAATTATTAAGATGATGATTTCAATTTAAAAAGGATTTCAAAGTGATTTTGAAAATATATATGTTTTAATAATTTTTGAATTGTTAAAGAAATGAATTTATTTTAAATTAACAAAAAGTAATAATTTTTATGTTATAAAATTATGGCTTTGTGAAATATATTTAAATATGATTTTTGGAATATAAAGTTAACTATTTTGTAAAATAAGTTAAATTGAGAATTTTGAACTCATTATAAATGGTTTATATATAAGATTGATAAAATTGATATTTTATAAATAAAAGTAATGGAATTATAAACTAGTTTTATAAGTGTTAAAATGAAAGTTTATAAAGGAATGCTATTAATAAAGAGATTTAATGAAATGGATTTTATAAATAGTGTTATATAAATATTAGAAATGGATTTCTAATCAAATTTTTAAATGGATTTGCAATTGAAATTTAGAAATGAATTTAAAATGGACTTTATAAATAATGAGATTACAAAAGAATGAATGTGTAAATAAAGAAATATAAAAGTAAATATGCTTATAATGGGATTTTGATATATAAATGAGATAAACGGGAAATTGGTTAATAAAGGAATTTTATAAATGGAAGTTTTATAAAATAGAAATGTGAATTATAAACATTGTTTTATAAATGTGAAATCAATTTAATTTGATAAGTTAAATATGAAAGTTTATAAAGGAAATATATTCACGTTTTTAAAGTGAAAAATCTATAAAATGAATGTTTTGGAAAGTGATATTTTAAAATGGAGTTTAAATGGTTTGAAAATACAATAAGTTTTGAATTCACTTATTATTAAAATAAGTTTATGAAATGTTTTCCAAATAATGAAATGGTTTTGAGAATATATCTTTTTAAAGATAATTCGAAGTAATAAATTTGGAAAAGTGATTTAATAAATAAAAGATTTATAAATCAGGCCTAGTGACTATTTAGGTGCTAAATTATATTTTTGGCCATTTTAGTTTCTCGACTTGATGTGGAAACTATTTAGTTGTACACTTAGTACGTAGCCATCTATGTAGGCTTGATTATCGTTTGGTGTAAAGGATGTTGATTCATGTAGTGTGTAGTGATTACTCCTATCTACCGAGCTTCCTTCTTGGCCGAAGGATAGCAAGTTGAAAGTTGGAAACATGATAAGTCTACGAGACTTGGTTTCTGTATGAGGTTGAGTAACGCTTTCGCGTTGTTGGTGCGAAGATACTGGGATCGGTTTATCCGAAAACCACTTCGAACCCACCTATATGCGACGATTGTGCAGGTTTGTTGATGATATTGATATTTAGGATTTTCATAGTGAAGGGCTGCTTGTTGATCATTTGGGGTTAAAATCCCAATATACATATAGTAGCAGTAGTCTCTTCATTATGAAATATCTAATGCAAGAACTATTCGCTACTAATCCTAGGGATTTCCTAATAGGATGTGGTAGGAAAGTACCTTCGGTTTGTCATGTTCCTAGACAACTTTTATGGATGGATGTCTGACATTGCATTTCTAAGATTGTGTACATCGGTTTTTACAAACACACATCCGTTGTGGCAAAGAAGGCAACTTCTCTTAGCTTAACACCCTCCTTGAGATGTACGAGCTCAAGGGTTGTATTTCCGTGGAAGGCAATTAGAAGTCAACGGAAATGGCAATGTGGCATTCATAGATGATGTGATATGTGAAAGGTATTAGATACCTCTTTTGGCCTCACACCCCAGGAAATGACTAAAACAGGGTAGAAGCAGCAAGGCTAAGTGGGTCGCTCCCATTAGGAGATGTCATCATCCTTCTAGATTTACTCTACACTTGTCTAAGTATGTGGTGATTGTATGACTCGGGTACCTGTTAAAAGTCGGTAACGACTAGGGTGATGACATATTCGGTACTATCCAGGAAGGGGTAGGCCGGTTTTGTGTTGGTTTAGGCGGGCAGTATCTACTCCCTATGTGCATTCCTCTAGAGGTGTACTGTACAGAAGGTAGTCCCTTACCTTGTCATTTGTATGGAATCCAATATCCACTACGAGCCTGCCATTTTTTTTGTAAACCTATTATGCTGGAATTTAATAATATAACAATTTCAGCTATGATTTATTATTATTTATGGAACAGACACTATTATAATATAAGAGAATTTTATATGAAATGTTTTGGTTATCGTAAGGGAAAAACCCGTCTGTGTTTATATGTGGACATGGTCTTACGAGATACCTTTTGTTTTGATAAAGAATGTTTGGTAATCTTAAAACTTTAAAATTTAGTTGAGATATGTTTTTTCACACTGGTTTACCAGACTGATCCGGGTGTTCTTCCCTTTCAATGCTCGGGTCAGACCGAGTATATTTACAGATTCAGATTTGATGCTTTTGGAGCTTCAGCAGACGAGCTGGAGATCTTCATGTTGTATACACGTATCTGTTTATTTTCCCCTGCATTGTTATTGTAAATTATCACCATTTGTGAGGACATGTTGTGTAACGAACGCGATTTTTCGTCGCTCGAAAATCGACATTAATACGTCCACTGTATCAACTGCCGAGCAATCGAATGCCGGAAAACTGAATTTTTATGGAGAATAAGAAGAGGTAGAAGAAGACAGAAGAAAGAGAAAAAAAAAGAACACAGAAACAATATCAGAATCTCACATTCGCAGCGGAACAACATATAATAGATAAATGAATAATCTTTAAATCAAAGAACTATATCATTTTATACATTACATCATCAGAGTTTACAACAAGAATACAACATTGGACAGTTATATAAACTTGTCCTCATACATAATACACAGCGGAATAATAATATCATATACAAGTGATACGTCTCGCCATCCAGCTCGCCACTGAGCTCCACAACATCGCTTGAATCCAGAATGACCTGATAACCTGACTCTAGACTGCCCGTGTGGAAATTGGTGGGCACCCAGAGTTTAGGAAGGAAACAATAAACTCCAGGTCAGTCATGGTGACTGGTGTGAGAACTAAAACAGTTTATCTTTAAAACAACAACAACAAGGAAAGTGGAAAATATCCGCAATGCTTTTGGAAAATGAAACTACCATAAGACCTCCCGCCACACACACAATGCAAACGCAGAATTGGAGGAGATTTCTTCTTATGATAGTCAAACATGCTTCCTACGCAAATTATTGGATTATTATTATTAGTGCATAGTGCAGGAAAACATTTTGAAAGTATAATATTAATCTTAGCCAGCATAGGTACCATTATACTATGCCTACTATAGCTGCTATGTTAAATAGCAGGTTCTACAACTAAAACCGTACAAGGTTCGTATTGGAAAATGGATTTGCCAACAAATGGTCAGGCTAAGGAACTTCCTATGCCACATAGGAAACGCCTCTGGCGGTACACTCCGAGAGACAACCTGCTCTCTGCCAACACAAGGCCGGGTTACCCCTGTAACAGGTAACTCGCGAATATGCCATTTCCCCGGTCCTTTGGGACCTTTATCCGAGCGCTCGGTAACCAACATCACAAATAATAAATAAAGTGTGTCCACATGAGTAAGTATCTGGGCTCCATACCATGATACTACCCTTTTCCAGAAGGAAAAGACATACCCTAAAGGCCGCGACCCTCATAACCTTGCCGCATATTCCTGTTTCGACCATTTTCGGGTTGTGAGGTTTGACGAAGTCTCGTCCACAAAGCTATGCTTTTTCACAAAGCCACGCTTTGATCACAAATGATCAAATAAATGATCATCACACAACAACACTCAGCATGTCAAATTACCAAATTGGGAATATATCGCTGATAAATTTCAACTACATAACCTCTGAGCTCGTACGTCTCAGAGAAGGGTGTTAAGCTAAGAGAATAAATTCTCCGCCACCAACAGAAATGTTTTTGAAAGAAATCAGCTTTATATCTCAAAATGTAATGTCAGACATGTAACCATACAAGTCTGTTTCGAGTTCGAACAGAACCGAAGGCACTTCAAAAGAAGCCCTTGCAATCCGGGTATTCACAATCCCGATAAAACTTCCCATCACAAAGGAAATCTCTATACCGTAGCTAACGGTGCAGAGACAATCGATAGGTCATCCTATCGTTTTCACAAATACCCGGTCTTCACCACCGGTCTTCAATACGATCCATATCGTCGTATCACTAATTCGGAATGGTTTATATGACACAAAGGTCTTTTCCCGGCAAACCCGAATAGTGAGCACAATATTTCAAAACATATGAATATTGGGATTTCAATTAAGTCACAACTTATTACCTAAATCCTTTCTTTCAAATGGTTTAACAAATTACCATTTTAAACCTTTAAACAAAAAGATTCATTTCAAAATCCTTCAATGGTTTAAACAATTTCCACACTTTTAATCTTTTAAACAAAAAGATTCAATTCACAAAGTTCACCCCATTCACAAAGATCCATTCATGGATTTCAAAACAATCTCCATTTTAATTGAATTAACCCATTAAATCTTTAAATCAAGATTTAATTTATAGCTTTCAAAACTATTCACAATTCAAGTCTTTTATAATATAAAAGATACACCATTTGAAATACTCTTTTATTTCAAATAAAGTTTAATTATCGTCACAAAGGTTAATTCATAGTTTTTCTAAACTATTTACAATTTCATTTCAATCTGAAATAGTTCGATACAAATTGGAAATCTTTTCACTTTATGAAAGCCATTAGTATTATTTGAAAACAGATAGTTTTCGTTTTGGGAAAAACTGGTTACAATTACATAGTTTTAAGCTATTCAAGTATAAAACTTGAATATACATTTAAATTTCCAAAACCATATTTTAAATGGTTAAAAACCCATATAAACATATTTTATACTTATAAAAATCTTTTAAACCAAAATTCCCAATTCATTGAATTCAATTTCAAAATATAGAATTCAAAATTTAAATCAAATGATTTAAATTCCAATTTAATTAAGTTATTTAAAATAACTTTTATTTCTGAAATTCATTTCAAAAACTTTCAATTCCAATTCCAAAACCATTTTGGATTCAAAAACTCAATTTTTCAAAATTGATAAAAATCTGTGACTTAACCGATTTCCACGTGAAATCCACATTTGTGTGTGTATTGTGTAGTCCAAGGGTTTAACACAATAGTGCAACAACATTCAACCATCACAGATCAAATATAAGAATATAATTGATAAGCGGTATAAATTATAACGCTTATCTTTCATTCACAGATCACAGATATATATGTATATATCACAGATAAATAGATCACAAATCACACACAAATCATAATATATCACAAAGCATCGCATATCAAAGATGTCAAACAATTCAACATCCAATATAATCCAAACATCCATAGATAGGATTAATAAAATCATCTGATTAACTTAAATCAAATAAATTTCTATAAATCAATTTTACTAGTTATAGTAAATTAATAATAAATTAATTTCAAATTGATTTTCAAATCTATTTCAAGACACCAAATCAATTTCCAACATTTTCAAATTTATTTCCTTTTTAAAATAAATTCCTTTAGCTCTTTAAATCTATTTAAAAATCCCAAATTTAGATAAATTCTTCAGTTTATAGATAATATCTCTGAAATCCATTTATTAAGCCTTTTTTCAAAATTTGAAATTAAATTCAATATGGTTAAAAAATAAGACTTTATCTTTTAAAACTCCTTTTAAATTTATCCAATTATCAAAAATAAATTTTTCGATCAATTTTCAACTTATATTTTCAAAAAATCCAATTTTACTTATTTCTGGTATCCATCGATACCAAAAATATATTCGGCTAAATTATAGCCGTCAACAATTTCAATCACAATATAATCACACGGCGATTATAAATAAATCAACACACAACATTGAAATAAATTCAAATGTTTGAGGAATCTAGTTGGATCCCTCCAACCCGTTTCCCTGCATCCACAGATGTTAGCACAATACCAATTTTACTTCAATGTGAAATTATCGCGGTATATGGGATTTATAAATATTATCCGCTATTATGCGGCGCAATAGGGTCTCATCCGCTATATAATGCGGAAAATCAACAACTCCAATATATACATATTCCAATATATATATATTGCTATATACATATATAATACCTATTCCACTTCACAGTAGAATTATCGCGGTATATGTTTTTAATAAATAACCTCCGCTTAATATGCGGCGTATAGGGTCTATTTAACACAATAGATAACAATTTATCATCCAATCATCACAATCAACATTATCAACAATTTTAAATCTAACTATTTAAAATTTAAATCGAAACACAATATTCGATTGAGTGAGGAGTTCTCACCTTGCTTTCAATAACGGTTGCAGCGTTTTATTTCAAATAAAATTAAACGACCGTTTAATTTTACTCAAAATTTTCACTGACTCCAATCGACTCCAAACCAGCTCCATTGCGTAGTGCTCGTCAATACGAACTCGACGCAAAAAGTTTCGTCGAATTCCGACCTCGTATGACAAAGTTACACAGTTTTAAAGTTTGTACAATTTATAATATAAATCAATTTCAATTTAAATTTTATTTTTAACCCTAGCTTTAATCTCGGCCTTCTATTTTCGCAACTACAGATCTGGGCCGCCCCTTGCATCATCTTCCTCAACGTGAATATCACATTCCAGTCAACCCATAGTCGCCTATCTATCGTGAATTATCGAGCTCCATACGAACACCTTCACATTGATCAGGCAACCACCACGAAGGCCACGACAAACCCCACCATCGGCCAGAGCGCACGCGAGCTCGGCCTCCATCTCGACGCAAAAAACGAGGTTGAACGGTGGACGTTCGTCGTCGATTTGCCGTCGATCCGCTCATCAATTTTCGATCATAGCCGTTGGATAGCTAGATCTCATCGTGCTCCACAACTTTACAGTTGAGAGTTTTGGCTAATTGTCGATGGATTTGGAGAAAAAGGAGGAGGAACGAGAGGAGTTTCTGGCCATTAAAACATATGTGGCGGCTAGGGTTTCAGCCATTAGGGTTTTCTGAGTGCAAAATGAAAATATGGAGGTCCTTTTATAGAAAATTCAACGAAACACTATTCATCGAAAATTTTCCGAACTCCAAATCGAGCGTGCCAGCTGGCGTTTCTAAGGTTTACCCCGCGTTCCAAACACAATGGAACGTGTTTCGGGAGCTAATTCGATCGTATGTGAGAGTTACGGAAATAAACGATCAAATTTAAATCAAATCGATTTAAACCGATTTCGATGCGTTTTGGCATGCCCCGGACAAACCGTACATCTGATTGACACGAAATTTGAAATCTTACAATAATTTCACATTACGGATCCGATGAAACTAGTTTCGTCGAAATCTGAGACTATTTGAAAAATGACTATTTTTAGTCGTCAATTAAATATTAAAATAATCAATTTTCACAATTTAACTTTTAATTCAATTTTAAAAGTTTACAAACATCATAATAACTCCAATATGATTTATTATAACTTTATAAATCATTTTTATCACATTTAATTCAGATTTCAATTATTTACCCAATTTCAAGTATTAAATTAATAACTTAATCGCCCAATTAAATCACTATATCAAAATTAAATAAATTCGACTTCCAAATCTTACTTATTAATATTTAAAATTAATTAAATATACGAATTTCAAATGACAGAAATTCTGGGTCATTACAGGTTGTTATAACAGTCCAGGATGATAATTATTTATTTGTGTACTTTGATTGATGTATGTATATTACAGTTTCTCTTTTGTAAAGATTATTCATTTATATTATATGTTATTCCGCTGTGATGTGAGATTCTATATTGTTATGGTTCTGTTTCTATCTTCTCCTTCTCTTCTCTTCTTCTCTCTTCTTTCTTTCTTCTCACCCTCTCCCTTTTTTCTCATGACTTTCCATCATTCTGTGCTTTTTGGGTCAGACATGTGTGGTTTATTGTCGATTCAAAGGGTATGGATTTGCGGGTCGTCACAGCGTGGTATCAAAGCTTTGGGTTTAGCGATAAGCCTACGCTTTGATGGGTACTCATTATAGATATGGTTAGTAATACCATAGAATGAGTTTGAGTGTGTATATATATATGTGTAACAACTTGTATTTTTCGGTAATTAAAATATTAAATTTAATAAGATTTTGAATTATTAATATTGTAAGAAATTAAAATTTATGATTTGTAATGATAAAACAACTAGAATGTAATATAGTAATGTTGATTTAATGTAATTGATAACCATTTTAATCCAATTTCAATCAATGGATATAATTGTAAGGTTATTTGGTTATAATTGTAAATAATGAAATAAATTAAATGATGCATTTAATGATGAGATTATATGTAATTGATTGGAATAGGTTAATATAGAATATAAAATTATTTTGTTATAACCCTTGGTTGTAAATGATAAGATAACAGACATGAACTATTATTATAAACGATGGTTGTAATTATCTTCTCATTAATTTGTCCATTTGAATATTAAATGGGTAATTAATGGAATTGAGGCAATTGAATGTGGGAATTATTTGCTGTTAATTGAAATTGAATATAATTAGTGATGTGTAAGCAGTCATAACATTTGTTGTAGATAATGAACTTATAAATATGATTAAATTACTTAAAGGTAACAATTTTTATTTATCATCTCATTATTTAATATGTTTAGAATTAATTTGGAAATCAATGAAAATTTATGTAATTAATTATTGCAGTTAATATGGTAAAAGATGTTAACGGTAAAATAATGAATGTAATAAAATGTAAACTTATGTTAATATAATTCATAGGGTATTGTTGATTGAATAATAAGGATGATAACATAGGTTTGAATGTAATTGGATGAGAATTAAATGGGTAGTTAATGGCATTTAACCTTTTAAATATGTAAGGGGAAACAAATTAATATTGCGTTAATTGACATTACATCTTTTAATTAAGATAAAGTGTAACGATCCGTAACTTTTAACAACTTTAAAATGACAGTATTTTGAATTTAAATAAAAATTTAATATAAAAAATTGAATTTGTGATGTTGAGTGTTTTATTTGACCAAATTTAATAGAATAAAATTTTTGTGAAATTTCAAATTTTTGTCAAACTTAGTCAAAGATTGACTTTTGGTTGAAAAATTTAAATTTGAAGTTTAAAATTTTATTCTTTTTATATAATACTAAACTGAATTATGATCTTCCCTCCACTTTTAGTTTCGTCAAAATCAAATTCCTATTGCTCAAAAAATTTGAATTACTGTGAAAACTTAACATAAATTGGTAGTGTTTAGTTGTGTTTTATTTGGCTAAGGCATATTGGGTTTGTTTGGTCTAATAGACCTTGGTTAACCAAGAGACTCTAATCAGTCATATGACCATTCCTTTGCCTATGACCTTATGTTTCTTATCTGATAACATCTACGTACATAATTTTTCTCCTATGAAACTTTCTCTGCACACTTCTTCTTTCTCCTCAAAATCTACAGAGAACTCTAGATCAAAAACTCCAAAAACCTCACAAATCAAAACTCCTTTCCTCCTCTCCTCAAACCCTTCCTCCTCCCCTATAGCCACCGCCCTCTCCACCATCTCCAAGGCCATCTCCTTCCACCTTCCCTTACATCTTCTTTCTCCTTTTTCCCTTCTTTTCCCCTTCCCTATTTTCCCTCTTTCTTCCCCTTATTTCCATGGCTTCTATATTCCACTAAACTACTCCAAATAAAATAATTTTTTTTGAAATCGTGTATAATTTCAATGGCAACAACTTTGTTGTTGAACCCTTCTTTCCGTTCTGAATATTTCAATATCAAAAACTCCATTTTTCAAGCTCTTTCTCGGGTCTAGTTTTGGCCAAAAATACCCCATATTTTATCAATCATATCTCCATCAGGAATGAACCAAATTATGTGATTCTTTTTTTCAAACCATTTATTTTTCTAGTGGAAACTTTCTTTTAGATCAGCTCTTCAAATTCCTTAATTCGCTATGCCAAAAACTCATATCTTTTCGAAGTATTTTTGAACTTAGATTTTCAACTAAGAAACCACCTCTATTTGTTTTGACCATAACTTCCTAAAGACAGAAGCTTTTTAAGCGATCCTTTTTTTGAAAGTGGAGAGAAAAGAATTTTAACAACTTTCTAGTTAGTCACTTTTACAGATTTAGTAATATTCTAGTCTGAATATTTTATTAAAGATTACCTAGTTTCAGGTTTGTCCGTAGTTTGGATCTTGGGTTGTTTGGAAGTTGGAAGTAGTTGAAACTTGTTTATTGATTCGTGTTTGTGTCTAAGCTTTGTAGGATTTGCTTTGCATTTGGATCTTTGCTAGGAATCTTCATATTGCTCCATTTTTATCATCACCTTCGTAGCCAAAAAGGGTGAGCAAACACTCACAACTACTAGATTTTCTTATGTTAGTTAAATTGAATTTATGATGTGATTAGAAATTGATTGGTTGCTGTTTAGTATATTTTAAATTGTCATTTTAGTTAAGTTTGACCTTTATTGAATTTAATTGCCATTTAATTTAATATTGAAATTTAAATTTCCAGTCTAATACCTGTTAATGATAACCAATAAATTGTTGGTAGTTATTGGTTGATTTCAATGATGATTGTGTTGTATTTTCAATTGTTGATATTTGGGAGATTTGTTGGATGTTATTGGTTGACATTTTGGATGATTGGATGTTATTTATGTCTATATCTCTATTATCCCTATGGGTTGAAATGATACATATCCGAATGATCTTATAGGTTAGGGGAAAATCGTTAAGGGTTGAAATGATAAACCTGAACGGTTTTCATTGATTTGGAAATGTTGATTTTTGATACTGGTTGAAATGACATATACCCATATAATTTCTTGAATTTGGATTTTATTTGGAATTGAATTATTTTAAGGGTTTAAGTTAATTCAAACTTCGGATTTGTTTTAATTAGATGATTAAGATTGATATTTCGAATTATTTGAAACCCTTTAAATAATTATATTCACATTGTACACTTGATAGGAGATGAAAATCCCGTAACATCTATGCAACCATTGCACTAATATTTCTATTTTACTTGTTTTGATCTGACTTACATAAGATCTTTTAGTTCTGACTCGAGTGTTTTGTCTTTTCATTATGCTTGTGTCAGTCTGAGCTTTTTCAATGTATTGAAGACTATTTTCTGGAGGATGAGACGAAGATCCAGTATATTATTGCTATTTATTATTCCACTGCATTATTTGTTTATTTTTGATGTATGTATAACTCTAATTTGAATTGTAAAAGTGTAATCAAATGTTATTTGTAAAATAGCTCCATGAACTGTTTATTTGATTATTATATTTTGTCGTTTCGCTGCAAGATTCTATGTATTGTTTTCCTTTTTTATTTTCTTATTTACCCCATTAACAATCCTCCCCTTTGAATGGTTTGAGTCTGACATGTGTGGTTTATTGTCAGTTTGAACCGTCCAAAAAGGTGGGTCGTTACAATATGAGTGTGTATTTTTTAGTGATATAAAAATGTTTTATATTATGCTGATGTACCAGTTGAGTGGCTTATGAATTCTGGTTAGTATGTGGGATGCCACAGTATCGATAAGGGTTTCTAAACACTTGAACAAGGCATATCGACATATCATTGTTTGAAAATTGGGTAAATTAAATAATTTTACCCCGATTATATTTTATATATGAAGGAATAATTTTTTTGGGAAATATTATAGTTATATATGGATTGTTTGGTTGTTTATGCAATAATAATATTCATAAGTAAAATAAAAGTTGTTATAAACATAATCTAAATGAAGGTAAACAAAATTGAAATGAACTTATATAAGCAAACTGAAATAAGGGAATTATATATAAATATAAATTTATAAATGTGATTTAAAAATAGTAGAATTTAAAATAAATAATAAAAGCACTAAATTCACTATAGTCGCTGGGAAATAATCTGAATTGTGACTGCAGCATCAACAATATTTATTTTCTAGTTTCTAAGTGATAGATTTGCTACCCTAGTAATTTGTTAATGAAGTTTTGTTTTGGTAAAACTAGTTTTGAATTTAAAATCCAAAGTATGATCTGACAATTATATAGAAAATGAGTTTTGAACTTATAAATTGAAAATGGTATAGTTAGGAAAAGAGAATGTGAAATTGAGATATGAAATTAAAATTTTAACTTAAGTGAAATTAAATAAAATTGAGTTAGTAAAATGAACTATATGAATTGAAGTTAACTAAGGAAAATTTAAATAAATCTATTGGAATTTGAAATGAATTAGATAGATATTTGGAATGGATCAAATAAAATTAAATATAAACTTGAGTGGTAAAGTGATTGTATAACCATGAATTGAAATTATAAAATATGCGAATGTGAATAAACTTAAGTAAATATTATGAAATTGTAAATAATTAAGTTGTATAACTTATAAAATGAAAAATATATAGTAAAAACAAATATTAAAATGGTTAAACAATTTTGTTAAGCAAAACAAAATCTGAATTTGGATAGTGATATGAAATTTGACTTAAGTAAAAGTTAAGTAAAATGACTTTAGAAATAAAATTGAAGTTAAGTGAAATAAAATGATGTTTAAAAAGGAATTTTACTTAAGTAAAATTAAAAAAAGTTGATTTTGATATTCAAAATAAAAAAATGAAATGAAGTAATGAAATGAATAACGATCTTGAGTTATAAAATAAAATTCAACTAAAGTTGCAAAATGAATTGTATTGAACTAATGAAAATAAATTAGTTAATTGAATATGATTTGGAATGTTATTTGTTAAAATTGAATATAACTTAAGTTAAGAAGTGATAATAAACATAAGAAGTGTTGTATAAAATTGTTAAAATTGATCATGAACTTAAGTAAAGGATTTTCTATAATGGTTGTTAAGTGTTATTAGTATTAAATAAAATATACTAAGTAAATTAAATATGGAATGAGATGTTACTAAACACGAATTAAATTTAAGTAAATATTAATAAGTGGAAGTTAATGAATGTAAATTAATTGAATGAGAATTAATTGAATGTGAACATAATGAATTTGAATTAAATGTAAATCAACTGAATATTGATAGAATGAATGTTAATCAATTTGAAAGTGAATGTGAATAAATTGAATGTTAATGATTTGGATGTAAATGAAACAAATGTAAATTGGTTGAATGAAAACTAATTGATTGTTAATAAAACGAATGTGAATAAGTTGAAAACAAATCAAATGAATGTTAATAAGAAGGAAGGATAATAAAAATTAAAACCATTAACATTGAAATGTATATTAACTTGGTTATGATATTAAATGGATGTTTGTTGTTGGATGGTTTCTTTTGTTGCATGTGTTTCATTTGCATATGATTATTGTATAGTTATGTTATATATTGATATTATTTTCTATATACATGTTCTCATTGGTTTGTTGAGTGTTTAGTAGGTGCAGATGGTGTATGCTTCGCATTTGGAGCTCGCTTTCGCACTATTTTGCTTATATATGCTCGCTAATAATATATAAGGTACATATCTCGGATTACATATCGTACTTTTACACTTTTTCCCTATGGGATGCCTCATCCTCGAAGATGAGATGTATATTTGTGATATATATATACACACATATATTGTGATTTTACTACGATCGAACCACGCAAAGGAGACTCCGGCGAATTTTTCTGAAAATTTAAGGCATTAGAAAATTTTTGAGAAAATTTAATTTTTAAGTTATAATTTGAAATGAGATGTGAGATGTGTTGTTTTTTGAATGATGTTAGTTGATTTATGGAATGGTATTGGTTAACAACTATGAATGAATTTGGGAGCTTAAGAAAAGTTTTTATAAAAGCTGTAACTAAATGATTTTGGAAAGTTAAACACTTAAAATAATTTAGCAATCCATTTCAACTAATTTGTTTTAAAAAGTTAATGAATTTGTAGCATTTTTCTTACCTAGTAATTTCGGGGACGGGATTCTTTTAAGGGGGGAAGTATGTAACGACCTAGCTTTTCAGTCGTTCGAATTTAGAATATTTAATTGATTTTAAATATTGAAAAGTGAATTTTATATGTTAAATCAGTTAAATAGTTGAATCTGGAATTTAATTAGAATTAAAATGATTTATAAAGTTGATTTAAATTCTATTAAAATTAGAATGGAGTTAGTAAACTTTTAAAGTTGATTTAAAAGTGAATAAATGAAAATTGGAATTTATTTGATTTAATTAACGTATAAAAATAGCCATTTTTGACATTGTCTTGAGTTTCGACGAAACAAGTTTCATTAGATCTGTAATAGCATATTATTATAGGATTTCAAGTTTCGTAATGATCAGAATTATCGTTTGACCGTGCGAGCTTGAAACGCGTAGAAATTAATTAAAGGAATTTTAATTAAAATAATTCGATTTGAAAACTTATCTTCTGTATATGATGGAATTGGCCTCCGATATATACTCCATTGTGTTCAGAATAGGTGTAAAGCACTAGGAACTCCAAGCGGCACGCCTCGTTTGGAGTTCGGAAATTTTTTGGGTGAATAGTATTTTGTAGTTGTTTATATAAGGACCTTCATTTGCAAAACCCTAGAGCAATTAGGGCTAGCCGCCACTAATATCACGAACGGCCTAGAAATCTCGAATCTTCTTCCTTAATTTTCTTTCAATCCGTAAACAATTATCAAAAACTCAACTACAAAGTTGTAGAGCTCCTCGAGACCTTTCAATCAAATGGTAGTGATGGGATTTCATGCGATGGATCGACGTGGATCTGGCCGTGAATGTCATGACTTTGGGGGCGAATTTCGTGGCATTGGTGGGACAAGGCTCAGGGCGGTGGTGGTTGATCGAACTTCGACGCGACGATGGAGGCTTGGTGATCGATCAAGCATGAGGGAGGATGGGTTCGGTGAAAACTAGAAACGAATGCTGGAGAGGGAAGGATTGACGTTAATGACGTGATTAGTGAAGCTAAGTGTAATTAATTTTAATTAATTCTAATTTAAAATCGTGTAACTTATAAAATGCATAATTATTTCATACGAGGTTCGTTTCACACGAAACAAACAGCGTTGGATTCGTATTGACTAGCACTACATTTTGGAGCTGGTTTGGACATGTTTGAAGCTAGCAGCAAATTTGGGTTAAATTAAATGCTCGTTTAATTTTAATCCAAACGAATCACTATTGTGACGACTGTAACCAAAGTGAGTAAAATTCACCCTCTCTGTCCCGCTTATATTTTTATATAAGTGGGAATAAATTTATTTTATGCTATGTGATGATTGTTTAGATGTTATGCTATATTATTAGTAGTTGGATATATTCCTGCCTATTAGAGCAGATAAGACCTTTATACGTTCCCGTGTATGAGCGGATGAACCTTTGTACGCGCGTTTGCCTCGAAGCAGACATTGTACATATTTTCCCATATGTATATTTGTTGCAAGGTACAGGTTGGAGGGATCCAATACCATTATTGATTTTTATTTACACATATTGTTACATATGTTGTATTATGTGATGTTTGATGTGATGGATGCCATGTTTGCTATTATTGATGTAAATCCCCTTATTTCGCGCTTTTGCAGCATTGGGCTATATTTTTGGAAATGTAAAATATTAAAATGATGATTTCAATTTAAAAAGGATTTCAAACTGATTTTGAAAATATATATGTTTTAATAATTTTTGAATTGTTAAAGAAAAGAATTTATTTTAAATGAATAAAAATTTATAAAAATTATGGCTTTGTGAAATATACTCAAATATGATTTTTGAAATATGAAGTTAACTTTTTTGTAAAATAAGTTAAATTGAGAATTTTGAAATTATAAATGGTTTATATATAAGATTTACAAAATTGATATTTTATAAATAAAGGTAATGAAATTATAAACTTGTTTTATAAGTGTTAAAATGAAAGTTTATAAAGAAATGCTATTAATAAAGAGATTTAATGAAATGGATTTTATAAACAGTGTTTTATAAATATTAGAAATGGATTTATAATCAAATTTATAAATGGATTTGCAATTGAAATTTAGAAATGAATTTATAATGGACTTTATAAATAACGAGATCACAAAAGAATGAATGTGTAAAAAAAGAAATTTATAAGTAAATAAGCTTATAATGGGATTTATATATAAATGAGATAAATGGGAAATTGGTTCATAAAGGAATTTTATAAATGAAAGTTTTTATAAAATAAAAATGTGAATTATAAACACTGTTTTATAAACGTGAAATCAATTTAATTTGGTAAGTTAAATATGAAAGTTTATAAAGGAAATATATTCACGTTTTTAAAGTGAAAAATCTATAAAATGAATGTTTTGGAAAGTGATATTTTAAAATGGAGTTTAAATGGTTTGAAAATACAATAAGTTGTGAATTTACTTATTATTAAAATAAGTTTATGAAATGTTTTCCAAATATTGAAATGGTTTTGAGAATATAACTTTTTAAAGATAATTTGAAGTAATAAATTTGGAAAAGTGATTTAATAAATAAAAGATTTATAAATCAGGCCTAGTGACTGTTTAGGTGCTAAATTATATTTTTGGCCATTTTAGTTTCTCGACTTGATGTGGAAACTATTTAGTTGTACACTTAGTACGTAGCCATCTGTGTAGGCTTAATTATCGCTTGGTGTAAAGGATGTTGGTTCGAGTAATGCAGAGTGATTACTCCTATCTACCGAGCTTCCTTCTTGGTCGAAGGATAGCAAGTTGAAAGTTGGAAACGTGATAAGTCTATGAGACTTGGTTTCTGTATGAGGTTGAGTAACACTTTTGCGTTGTTAGTGCGGATCGGTTTATCCGAAAACCACTACGGACCAACCTATATGCGACGATTGTGCAGGTTTATTGATGATATTGATATTTAGGATTTTCATAGTGAAGGACTGCTTATTGATCATTTGGGGTTAAAATTCCAATATACATATAGTAGCAGTAGTCTCTTCGTTATGAAATATCCAATGCAAGGATTATTTGCTACTAATCTTAGGGATTTCTCGATAGGATGTGGTAGGAAAGTACCTTCAGTTTGTCCTGTTACTGGACAACTTGTATGGATGGATGTCTGACATTGCATTTCTAAGAATACTTACATTGGTCTTTACAAACATGCATCTGTGGTGGCGGAGAAGGCCACTTCCCTTAGCTCAACACCCTCCTTGAGTCGTACGAGCTCAAGGGTTGTATTTCTGTGGAAGGCAATTAGTAGTCAATGGAAATGACAATGTGGCATTCATAGATGATGTGATATGTGAAAGGTATTCGATGCCTCTTTTGGCCTCACACCCTAGGAAATGACTAAACAGGGTAGAAGCAACAAGGCTAAGTGGGTCGCTCCCATTAGGAGATGTCATCATCCTTCTAGATTTACTCTACATATGTCTAAGTATGCTGTGAATGTATGACTCGGACACCCAATAAAGGTCGGTAACGACCGTGGTAATGACATATTCGGTACTATCCAGGAAGTGGTAGGCCGGCCTTGTGTTGGTTTAGGCGGGCAGTATCTGCTCCTTAGGTGCATTCCTCTAGAGGTGTACTGTACGGATGGTAGTCCCTTACCTTGTCATTTGTATGGAATCCAATATCCACTACGTGCCTGCCATTTTGCTTGTAAACCTATTACGTTGGAATTTAATTATGTAACAATTTCAGCTATGATTAATTATTATTTGTGCAATAGACACTATTATAATATAAGAGAATTTGATTTGAAATGTTTTGGTTATCATAGGGGAAAAACCCGTTTGTGTTTATGTGTGGACGTGGTCTTATGAGATACCTTTTATTTTGATAAAGAAAGTTTAGTAATCATAAAACTTTAAAATTCAGTGAGATATGTTTTTTTCACGCTGGTTTACCAGACTGGTCCAGGCATTCTTCCCTTTCAATGCTCGGGTCAGACTGAGTATATTTACATATTCAGATTTGGTGCTTTTGGAACTTCAGCAGACGAGCTGGAGATCTTCATGTCGTATACACGTATCTATTTATTTTCCGCTGCATTGTTGTTGTAAATTATCAGCATTTGTGAGGACAGGTTGTTATAACTGTCCAAGTTGATAATTATTTATTTATGTACTCTGATTGATGTATGTATATTACAGTTTCTATTTTGTAAAGATTATTCATCTATATTATATGTTATTCCGCTGCGATGTGAGATTCTATATTGTTATGGTTATGTTTCTCTCTTCTTCTTCTCTTCTCTTCTTCTCTCTTCTTTCTTTCTTCTCACCCTCTCTTTTCTTTCTCATGACTTTCCGTCATTCTATGCTTTTTTGGTCGGACATGTGTGGTTTATTGTCGATTCAATGTGTACAGATTTACGGGTCGTCACAATTATTAAAATGATTAATTAATATTAAAGATTATCATCAAATAATTAATTGACTTAAAATATCATTTATAAATTAATTAATTAACTTTAAAAATATTATTAACAAAATAATTACTTAACTTTAAAAATAGCATTTATAAAATAGTTAACGTTAACTTTAAAATACTAAAATAAAATAATATTAACTTAACCATTTAAATATAGAAAACACTTTACTTCGAAATATTTATAAAGTTAAAGTAAATTAAAATCCATTTCCTTTCAAATTTGGGAAGACGCTTAGCGACCACAATGGAACCTAAACAAGCTACCATTTATTTTCAGTTCAACATTCTGAGTCATTACTGGTATTTACATAAGCAACATATATGTAAATACAACCTATAATTATCAATTAATAGATAACACATTATTTGTCCAAGTCAACTAGCATACAATTAAAAGTCCAAAATAATAAATTAGTAGAATAGGGTTTATTCTGCTAAATGGATTTCCAATGTAATTAATTCAATTTAAATATAGTAGAACATGGATTTATTCTGCTAACGGAATGTCAGTGTTGAAATGTAATTATTTAGCTCCGTAATCATAATTAGATTCCATCACTTATAACTTATCATTATTTTTCACTTTGTGAAATTTCTCAAATAATTATGTTGAAGAGTTTTATTGGTCAGTAAGAATCAAGAGTCAAAATCCACGGGTTAAACGGAACTAAATTATGCGAGCTATAAATTTTCAAAGTTAACCATTTTAAACTACATAATTTTTATTAATTAAATTATTATCAAACTGCTCCTACTTCACAACCCATCCTAGCCCTATAACCCATACTTAAACCTACTGCTTCTTCCCCAAACCTATTCTCGAACCAAAATTTCATTTTCAAAATGCCTAGAGCCAAAATCATATAGTGCACAAACGTGCTCGCGTGCACGTGCACGCCGCCTCCAACCTTTGGCCACCACGTCGACTACCCTCCCAAACCATAATCACCTCAATCGACTCGCCACCACCTCGCCTTCGCCTTTGGTCTCCAAAAATCCAATTCGATCCTTCGACCCAAAACCCTTAGATCATCGAAAACTTCCAAAACCGATCAACTCACCCCCACGACATAATCCCAGGTCCTAAAATCATGGGACTTGCTTTAAAAATCATGATTTTCTGATATGAAGATGATTGTATAATCCATTCGTCGATTTGAGCTCGATGAAAAAATGACACCATTCGACTACTTGCTATTCTCGACCAATATCTCATACATCGCTCGACGAAACAACCCCCGATTATTTTTAAATAACTAGAGACCGACCCCTACAACTTTACAGTTGAAAACTTTGGCTAATTCTAAATGGGGAGGAGATGTTGATTTTGGAAGGTGAAATGTAGGAAGTTTTCACTTTATTTCCAAAAAATAGGAAAGGAGGAAGAGATGAAACAGTGTCTATATGTGTATGTTTGTATTTACAGTAACCATATTCCTTCATTCTAAAGAAAATATCAATAAAAATATAATTTTTTAAAACAATTAATTAAACATGAGATTCAAATGAAATCACAATCCAAGCTACAAATAAATTTTCACAACATTCCCTTCACAAAAATATTTAAACAAGATTTGAATTCACCTTCCCAAAATCCAAGCTTAACCTTTTAAATCCTCTTGAGTGAAGTAGAAGTTTTTGAGTTAAAAAGATATGATGTTTTTTCAAAATTTAAAAAGTAAAGAAGATGGAAAAAATGGTATCAAAAGGTATGAAGATTAAATGAAAAAAAAAGAGAATAGTGAATATATAAGGAAAAATATAAAAATAAAAGTAGAGGTGTCTAAGGACCAAAATGTCCTTAAACCAAGTTTTCAATTTTTCCATTATTTCTCAAGCCACCAAAATGTCATATGTATTTTAGAGTGATTCAAGTACTTTTATTCAATTGTTCACTTAAGGAATCTTAACATCCTTTTATATCTTTCATTTTTTAAATTTTAACATATTTTTATATTTATTAATTCTCATTATTATTACTTTTTTATTTATCTTTACATTTCAAAAAAAAAATTATTTCACTAACCATTTAAATGTTGTTTTAAAGTATATGCAAGGGTACTATAATTTTCTATAGCTTGTCGTCCGATATAAAGCTGAAAATCCAAAAAGCGGGTTTCAGTTACATTTTCAGTTTCCATCGAACTATATATTTACATTAACATAATTCCAAAAATGAATTTTCTATTATTAGTTATATATTAAAAGAGAGTTATTTAATTATTAAAACCACTAATTGAATATTTAAAATAAATTAAATATTCTCTAACTGAAGTGATAAAATTCCACATCATTACATTCTTTCCCCTAAAAGAATTTCGACTCCGAAATTTCACCACAACCCAAAACCAGTAAAAGCAAGGCTAAACGGAATCCTTAACCCCTTATTAACTATTCACTAAACAAAAATAAAACCTTCAAAAGAAGGATAACACCATATATCATACCAGAATTGTAACGACCCAAAACTTTTAGTGATTTTATTTGTTAAATTAATTGAAATTTTGTGAAATTTTAAACAATAAAATTTGAAATTAAAAATTTACTATTTGGAATACGTCTATTTTAATATAGCAACTGGTAAATTTTCATCTGATAATATTGAAGTTTATTTTCCTGTGAAATTTTATTTCAAATTAAACCGGTTAATAACAGTGAATTTAAAAGTTTTCCGAAACCAAAATATGTTAACAGGAGAAAATTTATTCAGAGCATTCTGAATCAGACTGCGAAATTCATTTCGCGAAATCCGGACGTTTCTAGCTCCGTTTGGATTTTCCCGTACGAAATAGCAGCATTTTCGGTACCGATTAACGACTTTTGGTCGGATGATCATACCACTAATATCTGTATACCGTTTTGATCCTCTCGTCGTGCTGATTTCCATAGTATATTTATTTCTGTATTTTAAGATCTGATACGCGACGGAAACAATAAAACGTTGTGCCATATCGGTACCATCAATTGTGACCGTTAGCTTTTCTTTGCGGTTTCAAATTTGAACGTGAATTCCAAGCAAAATAATAAATTTCTTTAATAGCTTCTCAATCAATTGCCTTAATAAGGCAGCTCAATCCAAGGGTGACCGTTGCCATCCCATACCCGGTTCCCTATATCCTATTCACTGTTAACGTTCTATTCCATCCGTTTATACTCTATCTTTTCTAACGGTTCAATTGTATAATTATAATCATATTTTTATTACCTATAGCCTGTCGTCCCTCTCTCTTCCCATTTACTTTGTGTCGGTTCATTTTTTTTATTCAGGAAAATTGTACTATATTTAAAGTTTCCTATTTATATCACTGCAACTTGTAAACTCATCTTCCTCCATTTTTTCCTTCTGGCTGCCATACAAAAACTTTGCCTCTCCTATGCCGAGCGCCACCTGGCTCCGACCATCCCACTCCTATCACTGGCCAACTTCCGCCACCAGAGAACCCAACCGAGCCACCTTCCGCACGACAGCCTCATCTCGGCCGGAGCCAGTCCAGCAACCATCCTCCTTCAATCTCACCTTCTCCGACCATGATCTTCCACAAACACAGCCCGCCTCTATCTTCTTCTTCTTTTCTTTGCAGAAGGTGTGTACATCTATAGTTACAAATTATTTTATTTAATAAGATTTTTGTTGAAGTTTATAACCGGTTAGTGCTTGCTTTATATCATATAATGGTATATATATTTTAGATTTAAAGTGTTTTCTATAACAGTGTATATATATATACACACACGACCTGTTGAGTTTCAATTTAAAGTTTTCGTATATAACCTGTAGCTATATATGCATGTTGTATATCACTTTATTTTATACGAAAGCCTATGTAAATTTTATATAAAATAAAATAGGTCAATTTGTATGATCTGTGACTTACATGAATGTTACAAAAGTAAGTAGGTTTATATGATACGTTTGTTATATATGTGGTAATATATTACAGTTTTATATTTTTGTAAAATATAAATCTATTTTATAGTAAGGAAGAAAAGAATTATGTTTGAGTTTTGTTTTATTACATATAAATCTATATTACAGAATTTTCTATAACAGCCTATCTATATAACTTTATAGAATTATGTCTTAGTTTTTTTTTGTTGTAACGACCCGTATTTTTAAACATTTAAAAATATTAAATTAAATAAGATTTTTGAATAAAATTGTTAGGAATTTTTTTGCAAGATTTTACTGATACAAATTTAATTATAATCCAAGTTATGAGCTTAAGTAAAAATTCTATTAATGAAACATGTTTGCAATAATGTAAGGATAATAACAAATGCTAGTGTGTATTTTAATAGAATTGGTTTGAGTGAAATTAACAATTGTCTAAATGTAAATTTCCAATTGATTGGAATAATAAATGTTAATGAAGAATAATAAATGCTTCTTTATTAAATAAGAAATCATATGTTTATTTATTTGAAATGTTTAGTAGCTGAAAGATTGATTGCAGAGACGAGAAACTATTATTTGGTAAGAAATGTATAATTTCTGTTTGTATCCAATAGTGTGTAATTATGTTTAAATTACTATTAGATAGGAAATAATTGTTCTATTTCTCATTACATTTATTTTGTTCATTTTAAATTCACCTTTGTAAATAATTGAAATTAATGTAATTGAATAATTTCAATTAATGGTAGAGAGACACCAAATTGTAAATTAATAGGTGTAATTAAACGTAGCTTATGTTTTATGAAAATATAAGGAAAGTTGATTTAATGAAAAGAACATTTATATCAAATGAAATGAATGTTTCATTTGTGAATGTAGGTTTAATTTCATTAAAATAAAGAATAGAATGATTGATTTAAAGGAAGAAATATATGTATATTTGAACTATGTTTTAGCATACAGATGGATTACAAGAGTAGGAAAATAATCTATTTAAGCAAGTTGTTTTAATTATCTTATGTGTAAACAACAATTCTACAAATGTATTTAAGTTACTGTAAAAAGAATTCAATTGTTTTATTATCTATACATTAATTATTTTCCATTTTAAATTTTAATGTTGAAATTAATTGCCGTGGATTTAATTTGAAATCTTTCAATAAAATGGAAAGATAATTTAATTGAACTTAATGACGTTTAATGAATGAAATGTACAGGATTCACTTTAAAGTGTAATTTTGAAACTAATTAAAACTATGTCGATTTGGAATCTTTCAATATTAAAGAGGCAAAAAAAACCATTAATTGTAATTAATGGATTTAACGAAAGAAATGTACGTTATTGTTATAAAAAAATTATGTTTTAATGAAAACAAAATAAACGTTGTTGTTTTTAAAGTAAGTGTAATTTTATAAAAAGAAAAAAATGAATTTTGAAGCAATATTTTACGGTCGTTGAATAGTAATCTTTGGCAATATAGAAGTGATTTTAATGCTAATCGTAAAATTTAGAATAAATTAAATATTTTATGTTCATGATTGTGCGCTGAGAATAACGCCGATTTTGAATTGGAATTTGGAATCATGGTTCTCCTTTTATTTTATGTAGCGGTGGTCATCGTTACTTTAATTGGTGTGTTCAAATTTTTTTTTACTGTATGTTAATAAAACTTTTAGATAGGTGTAAAGTTGAGTTGATTTGGAGTTAAAGAAATTAATTGAATTGACAAATATTTCCATATTGAATTAATGTGACATTAAATTCCTTTTGAAGTATGAAAGGTGATGTTCATCATGAATTCATATTCATGCACGTTTCATATTCTATTGCTTTTTCTAACTACTATCTCATTCATATTTTTCTTCCTTGTTTACTCTCACATTTCAGTTATTCATATTAAAAAAAAACCTCTCTCTTTATTTCATAAAACTTTCATTTATTCTCTATATATTCATTTTCCATTCTTATTGTTAGCTATACATTCTCTCACCCAATTTTATTCGACCTAATTCTTATATACCTCTTGTATTTGCATCTAAGCATTTATTTGTACACGTTACAACTTTTAGTATTCACTCTTTTTCATAACTTCTGCCTGCACTAATTCGTCCATTAACAATTTAGATTTAATGCACGTGCATCATTCCTGCTAGCCTGTTCATGTTTATATTTATTAAACACATAACCACGTCGTTTCTTTGAAAAGCTTACTTTATTTTTGTATTCTTTTATCACCTTCCCACTTTCCAACCTGTTGACTTTTCAATTTCCCACTAGAGAACAAAACCAAAGTACGTACAGATTGTTTCTCTTTCCTCTATCTGAAGCTTTCTGCTCACACTTCCTCCATCCTCAAAACTACATAAACTCTAAAATTTCTAAATCCACAAATTTCCCCTTGCTTCATCTCTCTAAAAAAAAGAAGAAGTAAACTCAATCTGTTCGATTTGCATTATCGTGCTTTGCTTTTCTATTAGATTGTTGCTATGGATAAGATTGGTTAGCTTGTCGTGTTTGGATTTCAACTAGGATCTACATATTTGTGTTGTCAAAAACTCTCTAACCTCGAAAGGTGAGCAATCACTCACGATTAACATTTTTATTGTTAGGTAAATAAACATCGAAATGTTATAAGAAATGTTTGCTTTAGATATGAATATGTGATATATGTTGTTATGTTCCCTTGAATTTGTGTTATCATATTCACATGCACATGTTGTTTTATATGTCACAAGTAGTATGTTATGTTGATTTGATTAATTATCACGTATGTATGTGAAATACATCACATATGATATGTAAAAAAAATGCATTATGTTAGAAAAATATATTTTTATATGCCATGTTGAAATACATCACATATGATATGTAAAAAAATGTGTTATGTTAGAAAAAATATTTGTATATGCCATGTTGAAATACATCACATATGCTATGTGGAAATAATGTGTTATGTTTGTGAAAAATGATATGCCATGTTAATTTATTGTAAATCACCTTGCAAGTTCCTTGTATATATGTCATGTTATATATTTATATGTTATGTTAGAATTTGAAATATTCACTTATGTTGTTTACGATATGTGACACATGTGATATGTTAGTTATGCATGTGTATATATTAAATTGTTAATTATGCACGCATGTTGGTAATTGACATGTTATGTTATTTTGCTGTTATTGTTCTCACACTCCAAGTTCTCTGATAGTTAGCAAAATCACTTTGGATTGAAATGATACATACCCGATATAAAACCACTTTGGGTTTAAATAAATTAATTTAGAAATAAAATTGGAATATTTTAAGTTTAAATTTATGTTTAAACTTGAAATTATGAAATTGAAATTTAATTGATTTAATGAAAGTTTTAATTGGATTTTTTTAGATTTAAACTTGTTGTTTGATTATAACTTAATAGCTTTAAGTGAAAAATTGAAATCTGAAGTTGGATTTAATAATGAATCGATTGGAAACGAACTAAAAGTCGGTATTTGAACTGAACTAATTTATAGTATGAAAGATGATGTTTATTTAAACCTAAGCATTTCACTTATTGAGTTATCTGTACATTTCACTTGAGTTGACTTACTTAAATAAGAATGTTAGTCCTGACTCGAGTGTTCTTGTTTTACTTTACGCTCGGGTCAGACCGAGTATTTCAGTTTAGCGAAGACACTTATTTTCTGGAGGACGAAGATGAAGATTCGGTATATTATTGCTATTTAATATTTCACTACATTCTGTGTTCTACTGCATTATTTGTTTATTTCTGATGTATGTATAACTCTGATTTGAATTGTAAAAGTGTAATCAAATGTTATTTGTAAAACAGCTTCATGAACTGTTTATTTGATTATTATATTTTGTTATTCCGCTGCGAGATTATGTGTTTTGTTTACTTTTTTTCTTATTTACCCCATTAACAATCCTCCCTTTTGAATGGTTTGAGTATGACATGTGTGGTTTGTTGTCGATTTGAAACGTCCAAAAAGGTGGATTGTTACATTTGTGGTCTGTTGAATCTATCTTAGTTATACAGTTGTTGTTATAAATATATGAAATGGTAGGCTGTTGCTTCTACATATACATCATTTTTCAAAGAAGTATTATATGTTATATGATAAAGTTGTTTATATATATACTTAATTTTATAAGATTTATGATATATTAGTCTATAAAGTTGAAACAGTTTTGGTATATATATTATTACACAAGGTTTTGAATACAATATTTTGTATATGTTAGCATGAATATATGAGTCACAAAAGTTACAGTTTACCATGTGTACATTTTATGTTTTCAGGTTTTGTTGTGTTGTCAAATTTATACATATTTAGTTATTCGCATATACACTTTTGTCTTCATATAGTGGGTGGTGTCTGCATTTAAATATTGGTTTTAGGGATGGTCTTAAAGAGAATGTACATGAATTTTTAATGGTTTTGAACGGAATCGTGTTTATTTATTTATTTATTTATTTTAATATGTATCTAATTTTAACTATTCATATTTTTTTAAGAGTAAAATATTGATTTTAATAGAATAACAAATATTTCTATGTACATATCAAACTGATTTTGATTCGCATCTATCGGCTTTGTCCATCAAATTCGTACCATCTTGACTTACGTTCTACATCGAATCTATCGCAGTGATTCCTAGCTGGTTGCTGCCCCGCTAGTTAGTATCTGTATCAGTGTTCGTATCTGTATCATCTTCTTGTCTCTAGCCTCGAAAGGTGAGCAATCACTCACGATTAACGTTCTTGTATTTATTAAATTTGATTTCAATTGAAACGACAATTGAAATATGATGCTGTAGTTATTTAAATTGTTATATATGCTATTATCTGTATCTGTTCACCTGTGACATCTGACACCAGTATCTAGTATTTATATGCATGTTATTACCATTATCTGTATATGTTCACCTATGACATCTGACACCAGTATCTAGTATTTATATGCCTGTTATTACCATTATCTGTATATGTTCACCTGTGACATCTGACACCAGTATCTGTTATTTATATTGATGATATATGCATGTTGTTATATTTTATATTATCTGTTATCACTCTGCAAGTTCCCTGTTAGTATAGAATTCACTATGGGTTGAAATGAAACATACCCGAACGGACTTTAGAATAGGAGAAAATCGTTATGGGTTGAAATGATAAACCCAAGCGATTTTCATTTGAATTGGATTTGGGATTACGGGTCGAAATGATATCTACCCGTATGTATTTAAATTTACGGATTGAAATGATAAATATCTGTATCACTTAACCATATGATAAATATATATACAGACACCATTGGTCCATATACATAAATATTTTTGAAAATGAATTCTATGGTTTTGGAAAGAAATATATGGTTTTAATAAATATCGAGCCTTAAATTATTATATATAAATGGGAATGATTGATTAAATACATATAATATGGTTGAGTATTTAAATTTAAGTTTCAAAATAGATTTCAGTAATAATTTGAATAAGTTAAGGTTGGGAAGATAATTTGAATTTAGTAAAGAATTTTATTTAATTAAACCGATTTAAAACTTATTGAAATTGGGATTTAAGATATGATTTATAACTTGAGTTTGATTTAAATAATTTAATGAATATTTCTTGTTTAAATAAATTTAAGGAAATATTTAGTAAAAATGAAATTTAAGGCTAGTTAAATGATATTGAATTTATTAAGTGAATATTCCCTGATTAAATAATAATAAAGTTAAATCAAGAGCTATATGAAACTGTTAAATTTAACTTTGAAAATGTTGAATATTAAAGCTTTGAAATATATTGAAAATTTAAATGGTATATTTAGAACTGAATTGAATTGATGAATTGAGCTTTGAATAAATTTGAATTTGGAATTTGAAGTTGATATGAAGCAATTTGTGAGACTTGAGGAAATTATAAATACTTTACTTTTAAATTATTTAACCTATATATATACTATTTTGGAAAATAGATATATTTGAAATGAAATGATATTTTGGTTTTGAAGTATAAATTAATTTGGAATGACCACGGTGTTATAGTGTATATTTCCACCTTGTAGATAGTTCCGCAGATCCTTAGAGGATGGTTATCCCAAACATCCTTTAAGTTACTTGTATTTCAGTTGATATTTCACTTGAGTTGGATTTATTAGTATAAGAATGTTAATCCTGACTCGAGTGTTTTGTGTTTTGCTTTACGCTCGGGTCAGACTGAGTGATACAGCATTTGAGACTCACCCTTGGAGTTTGGAGCTTCATTTGGAGATCCAACTATCGATTCAGCTTTCAGCTCTTCTAGTTGATTTGTTCAGAGAAGTCATCTGTTGTACTGGAGACTTCACTGCATTTGAGATATTCTGTTGTATTTTATTCCTAACTCTGATGTTTATATAGTAGCTTCATGAACTACTATTTTATCTATTCCGCTGCGTATTATTGTATTACTCTGTGTTTGTGATTCTGTGATTGATTTATTTACTGTATATGCTGAGTTTTGCCAAATTTAAATTAACAATCTGATATTTTGAATTATTCAAGTCCGACATGTGTGGATTTATTGTCGATTTGAATGGTCAAAAATATCGGGTCGTTACAGTTGGTATCAGAGCTTTGGCTCTAGGCAAAACTTAGCATATATAGTAAATTTATTTACAGAATCACTTTCGTTCGAGTTTGAATCTCTTCCTTTTGACTCGATTTCCTTTGAACTTTGGAGCGTTCCTTGCGGTTCCAAAATTCATTCTTGTCTCTCCCTATTTGTATTCTTTTGATTTTGGAGTATCCCATAACTCCACTTTGAATGATCTCTATAAGAATAGGCGATCCCGCCAATCTTCGAATGATTTGTAAAGGGGTGGAACTCCTTTACAATTGGCATTGATTCACCAGAGATTTATATATTCCTCGGTTTAGATGCTACTATCTCTTGTTATGCCGAATTCTATCTCTGGCGATCGAATGACGATTTGCCTTGAAATTCTGCATCGACCATATTCCTGAAGTCATGGTTGACCCGTTTAAGGTCGCCCGCGACTTGTATAAGTATATCTATCTTCTTTTTTTAAATTAATTATCTCATTTTCGTTCGAACTTATCTTCGAATCAGAATCCTATTTGATTAGAGTCCCTCTAATTTGAATTTCTATCTTTGTTTTGAAATCCATTCTTGAATCATCCTTTGAAAATCGGGTTTGTTTGTATTTTAGAAATTGCTTTCTAAACCAAAATTATTATTTTGATAAGTATGATTTTATTCTATATATAAGAGTGAAATGTTTTCGATAAAGATTATATACTTTTTTTTAAATGATAATTTGAGGTTTCGAAAGGATTTGTAATTTTGAAAAATTACATAAGAAATTTGATTTATCTAAAATGATTTTTAACTGAAGGATTTTAAATTTGAAATTCGAGAATTGAACCCGGTGTTTTGAAATTGGTTTTAAGATTTTGAAATATATAATAATAGTATGATTTAAAGTATTTTACGAATAAGAAATGTTCCAATGATTTTAATGAGTTTCGAATGATTTCGAAGAAATTCCAAAAGAAGTTTGAGAAAATAGAAGTCCAGAACTCACTTATGTCGCTGGGAAATAATTTCGGTGATGAGTGCACGCATCATCGACATTGATTTTTGAGTTTCATAGTGTGGGAGAGGCCACTTTAGTAGCATTGCTACACGAGTGATTTTGCGAAACCAATTTTGATTTCAAATTTTGAAGTAAGATTTGATATTCGAAGGATATATGTATATATATATATATATTTGAAATGATTTGAAGTAAGCCGGTGTTCAGTCCTTGAGTTTCGGATTTGAAACCTATCTTTTGAAATTGATTTACTGAGTTGTTGTTGATTTCCAACTCTTGAATTTGAAAATGATTTCTTCAACTATTTCGAAGGTTCGAGCACTTCCAAATCAAGGTTAACTTTTCAAAGCTAAGAAATTTTGAAAAGTATAAAGTATATAAGTTTGGTATGTATGTTAAAGTATGCAGTAATATGATTTAAATAAGTTGAAACTGTTTTGTTAAGTAAATGAATAAGGCAATTTTAAATTTTTCTAATATGAAATTTAGATTTGAAATGTTTTGAAAAGAATTTGGTCTTCAGAATATTTTGAATAAGATTTAGTTTAAATATTTTAACTGGGTAACATCTTTATGAAACTTTATATTTAACAAGTTGGAATAGATACGTAAGTTGTACGTATGCTGTTTTATTCGCATAATTAATTTGATCCTGGTTGAGTACACAAGTTCGAGGTGAATTACACCATTTCGTGTTAGGATTTTTCATTCGATTCTTGACGGCGAATATTGGATATGGATTTTGGACTTGATTCTAGAATTCTCTATCATAGTATATGGCTATGCAAGGAGACTGATGGCTTCTAGTCGAGAAACCATATCGAAGTCCGCATTAGGGAAGTCGAATGGACAATACTAGTTCGAAAGCGAACTTGTGTGATCGAGCGAGCGATCAAATGTGATTCTGCGAAATGATGACGTATGTACATCTTATATTCTAATACCATTGATATATTTTGACGCTGAAATTGAAAGCTGTCATGTTAGAATATCTTTGCTTACTAAAAGAAAATTTCCAATTTAAATTACAAAGATATATAACCCATAAAAGCAAAGATATTAAATCCCATATGGCTCTTCATACAGCGAAATTTATTTTGAAAATTTTGATCCTTATATAAGATAGACCTTACGTAAGTATAAGATGATTTTGAAAACATTTGATTTTGGAAATGAATTGGTTGACTTAAATTATTGATTTGGAAATTTGGATTTATTTTCTAAAATCTATTATTTTGGAAACTTTGAAACTAAAATATTTAATTTGAGAAGAAATAATTTGGTGAAATTGTATATGATTTTGAAATTGAACTGATATTGGAACAAAATGAAATTTGAGAACCTTGTGTCACTAAATACTTGATTTGGGAGTTATCGAACCTATATAAAATTGATTTGTATGAGTATGAAATTGATTCGAAAACTACGGATTTGAAAAAGGGTACTCAATTTGAAAAGTGAAATCTTATATAATCAAAGTCTATATAAGTGTGATTTGATATACTTTTGATTTTGGAAAAGTATTTGATTTGAAAATTAAATCTTATATATAATGGATTTTATATAAGTATGATATTTGAAAGTGATTTGAAAAGGTACTATATGATACATATTTTCGAAGTAAAGATATGGAAAGTGCCTTCTGCTTGATATCCGATTTGTGGCCACATCTTGGATTCATTCTATCGATATTTCCCAGATTTTTGGTTTTTCGAATATGATACTCGAGTGTCCTTCGAATTCCATGGCGTTACCCATGGTCTTACGAGCGCGACTGCATAGCGCAACTGCCTGGCTGAGTCTTGCCTAGGGGTACGGATTGTTTCCTGGGGGATCCAGGCGTAACCATTGTGTATCCTGCAATTTGTGTAGGTCGCGAATAGTAGCGCAACTGCTTGGCTGAGTCTTGCCTGGGGGTACGGATTGTTTCCTGGGGGATCCAGGCGTAACCATTGTGTATCCTGCACTCTACTAGTCATCATGGCGTAACTCGCAGGGCTGAGAAAGCTTACGGATATGGATTGTTTCCTAGGGGAACCAGGCGTAACCATTGTGTATCTGCGAACCATGGTTAGACAAAGGGTTTTGTTTGTTTTTTTGTTTGGATTGTACTTTCCATATCTGTTTTTAAAAGTTTTTCCAGTATTTTCACTGGGTGTTGAAACAAGTCTACTAAGTACCTGGAGAATTCTAGCTTTGCACCTGATCAACGCACTGCCAGAGTCTACAGGAACGAGGATAAACTTGTTAAGACATCGAGTTATAAAAGTATTTTCGAAAGGAAATTTGTTTCGACTATAAAGGTATTCTATTATAAAAGTATTTCCAACAAAGAAGTTTTGTATTAATATTCAAAATTGAAATTCTTATGGTTCTAATTAACTATTCGTGCTGATACTATTGTTTTGAATCTACCTTATCTGCTCAGCTTTATTTATTCACTTATTTGTTTCCAAATCCTCCTTCTTTTCCTTGTTGACAATATCTTTTTTTTTAAATATTGTTTATTCATATACTATATGGTCTAATAGTAAATTATTAGTGTTAAATATTTTAGAAGTTACTAATCAAATAAAACATATTTAAAGTAAATGATTATTGATTTATTAATAATAATTGAAAAATATCTTGAGATAGATTAATAAATTTATGAATTATGGATTTAATGTTTTCCAATAGCCTCTTTGTAAATATAAGTAATAATGTAAATAATTGTTTTCGAATAATTTTCATATAATTATAAAGGTGTTATTTAAAGATGGTATTTATAAAGAAAGCAAGAAAATTTTACAAATGGGTTTTGAAAAGTTTAAAAGTATTAAAGACAATTGAATCGGAAATGAAGTTTTCAAATTTTAAGTAAAATTTATATAGTTCAAATTAATTGTTTAATCTTGACTTTCAATCTACTTTTATTTCTGGTTGTTCTATTCTCCTACCTCCTTCCTTTTCGGGGACGAAAAGTTTTGAGTGGGGGAGAGTGTAACGACCCAAAACTTTTAGTGATTTTATTTGTTAAATTAATTGAAATTTTGTGAAATTTTAAACAATAAAATTTGAAATAAAAAATTTACTATTTGGAATACGTCTATTTTAATATAGCAACTGGTAAATTTTCATCTGATAATATTGAAGTTTATTTTCCTGTGAAATTTTATTTCAAATTAAACCGGTTAATAACAGTGAATTTAAAAGTTTTCCGAAACCAAAATATGTCAACAGGAGAAAATTTATTCAGAGCATTCTGAATCAGACTGCGAAATTCGTTTCGCGAAATCCGAACGTTTCTAGCTCCATTTGGATTTTCCCGTACGAAATAGCAGCATTTTCGGTACCGATTATCGACTTTTGGTCGGATGATCGTACCACTAATATCTGTATACCGTTTTGATCCTCTCGTCGTGCTGATTTCCACAGTATATTTATTTCTGTATTTTAAGATCTGATACGCGACGGAAACAATAAAATGTTGCGCCATATCGGTACCATCAATTGTGACCGTTAGCTTTTCTTTGCGATTTCAAATTTGAACGTGAATTCCAAGAAAAATAATAAATTTCTTTAATAGCTTCTCAATCAATTGCTTTAATAAGGCAGCTCAATCTAAGGGTGACCGTTGCCATCCCATACCCGGTTCCCTATATCCTATTCACTGTTAACGTTCTATTCCATCCGTTTATACTCTATCTTTTCTAACGGTTCAATTGTATAATTATAATCATATTTTTATTACCTATAGCCTGTCGTCCCCCTCTCTTCCCATTTACTTTGTGTCGGTTCATTTTTTTTTATTCAGGAAAATTGTACTATATTTAAAGTTTCCTATTTATATCACTGCAACTTGTAAACTCATCTTCCTCCATTTTTTCCTTCTGGCTGCCATACAAAAACTTTGCCTCTCCTATGTCGTGCGCCACCTGGCTCCGACCATCCCACTCCTATCACTGGCCAACTTCCGCCACCAGAGAACCCAACCGAGCCACCTTCCGCACGGCAGCCTCATCTCGGCCGGAGCCAGTCCAGCAACCATCCTCCTTCAATCTCACCTTCTCCGACCATGATCTTCCACAAACACAGCCCGCCTCTGTCTTCTTCTTCTTTTCTTTGCAGAAGGTGTGTACATCTATAGTTACAAATTATTTTATTTAATAAGATTTTTGTTGAAGTTTATAACCGGTTAGTGCTTGCTTTATATCATATGATGGTATATATATTTTAGATTTAAAGTGTTTTCTATAACAGTGTATATATATATACACACACGACCTGTTGAGTTTCAATTTAAAGTTTTTGTATATAACCTGTAGCTATATATGCATGTTGTATATCACTTTATTTTATACGAAAGCCTATGTAAATTTTATATAAAATAAAATAGGTCAATTTGTATGATCTGTGACTTACATGAATGTTACAAAAGTAAGTAGGTTTATATGATACGTTTGTTATATAGGTGGTAATATATTACAGTTTTATATTTTTGTAAAATATAAATCTATTTTACAGTAAGGAAGAAAAGAATTATGTTTGAGTTTTGTTTTATTACATATAAATCTATATTACAGAATTTTCTATAACAGCCTATCTATATAACTTTACAGAATTATGTCTTAGTTTTTTTTTGTGGTCTGTTGAATCTATCTTAGTTATACAGTTGTTGTTATAAATATATGAAATGGTAGGCTGTTGCTTCTACATATACATCATTTTTCAAAGAAGTATTATATGTTATATGATAAAGTTGTTTATATATATACTTAATTTTATAAGATTTTATGTTATATTAGTCTATAAAGTTGAAACAGTTTTGGTATATATATTATTACACAAGGTTTTGAATACAATATTTTGTATATGTTAGCATGAATATATGAGTCACAAAAGTTACAGTTTACCGTGTGTACGTTTTATGTTTACAGGTTTTGTTGTGTTGTCAAATTTATACATATTTAGTTATTCGCATATACACTTTTGTCTTCATATAGTGGGTGGTGTCTGCATTTAAATATTGGTTTTAGGGATGGTCTTAAAGAGAATGTACATGAATTTTTAATGGTTTTGAACGGAATCGTGTTTATTTATTTATTTTAATATGTATCTAATTTTAACTATTCATATTTTTTTAAGAGTAAAATATTGATTTTAATAGAATAACAAATATTTCTATGTACATATCAAACTGATTTTGATTCGTATCTATCGGCTTTGTCCATCAAATTCGTACCATCTTGACTTACGTTCTACATCGAATCTATCGCAGTGATTCCTAGCCGGTTGTTGCCCCGCTAGTTAGTATCTGTATCAGTGTTCGTATCTGTATCATCTTCTTGTCTCTAGCCTCGAAAGGTGAGCAATCACTCACGATTAACGTTCTTGTATTTATTAAATTTGATTTCAATTGAAACGACAATTGAAATATGATGCTGTAGTTATTTAAATTGTTATATATGCTATTATCTGTATCTGTTCACCTGTGACATCTGACACCAGTATCTAGTATTTATATGCATGTTATTACCATTATCTGTATATGTTCACCTATGACATCTGACACCAGTATCTAGTATTTATATGCCTGTTATTACCATTATCTGTATATGTTCACCTATGACATCTGACACCAGTATCTGTTATTTATATTGACGATATATGCATGTTGTTATATTTTATATTATCTGTTATCACTCTGCAAGTTCCCTGTTAGTATAGAATTCACTATGGGTTGAAATGAAACATACCCGAACGGACTTTAGAATAGGAGAAAATCGTTATGGGTTGAAATGATAAACCCAAGCAATTTTCATTTGAATTGGATTTGGGATTACGGGTCGAAATGATATCTACCCGTATGTATTTAAATTTACGGATTGAAATGATAAATATCCATATCACTTAACCATATGATAAATATATATACAGACACCGTTGGTCCATATATATAAATATTTTTGAAAATGAATTCTATGGTTTTGGAAAGAAATATATGGTTTTAATAAATATTGAGCCTTAAATTATTATATATAAATGGGAATGATTGATTAAATACATATAATATGGTTGAGTATTTAAATTTAAGTTTCAAAATAGATTTCAGTAATAATTTGAATAAGTTAAGGTTGGGAAGATAATTTGAATTTAGTAAAGAATTTTATTTAATTAAACCGATTTAAAACTTATTGAAATTGGGATTTAAGATATGATTTATAACTTGAGTTTGATTTAAATAATTTAATGAATATTTCTTGTTTAAATAAATTTAAGGAAATATTTAGTAAAAATGAAATTTAAGGCTAGTTAAATGATATTGAATTTATTAAGTGAATATTCCCTGATTAAATAATAATAAAGTTAAATCAAGAGCTATATGAAACTGTTAAATTTAACTTTGAAAATGTTGAATATTAAAGCTTTGAAATATATTGAAAATTTAAATGGTATATTTAGAACTGAATTGAATTGATGAATTGAGCTTTGAATAAATTTGAATTTGGAATTTGAAGTTGATATGAAGCAATTTGTGAGACTTGAGGAAATTATAAATACTTTACTTTTAAATTATTTAACCTATATATATACTATTTTGGAAAATAGATATATTTGAAATGAAATGATATTTTGGTTTTGAAGTATAAATTAATTTGGAATGACCACGGTGTTATAGTGTATATTTCCACCTTGTAGATAGTTCCGCAGATCCTTAGAGGATGGTTATCCCAAACATCCTTTAAGTTACTTGTATTTCAGTTGATATTTCACTTGAGTTGGATTTATTAGTATAAGAATGTTAATCCTGACTCGAGTGTTTTGTGTTTTGCTTTACGCTCGGGTCAGACTGAGTGATACAGCATTTGAGACTCACCCTTGGAGTTTGGAGCTTCATTTGGAGATCCAACTATCGATTCAGCTTTCAGCTCTTCTAGTTGATTTGTTCAGAGAAGTCATCTGTTGTACTGGAGACTTCACTGCATTTGAGATATTCTGTTGTATTTTATTCCTAACTCTGATGTTTATATAGTAGCTTCATGAACTACTATTTTATCTATTCCGCTGCGTATTATTGTATTACTCTGTGTTTGTGATTCTGTGATTGATTTATTTACTGTATATGCTGAGTTTTGCCAAATTTAAATTAACAATCTGATATTTTGAATTATTCAAGTCCGACATGTGTGGATTTATTGTCGATTTGAATGGTCAAAAATATCGGGTCGTTACAAGAATAAGTCAAACACACATACTAGGAATACCATATACATAACAAAGGTATCTACTAAGATATCCAATCCAACTAGCGGTCACAATATAGCTACAATAATATCCAGATCTACAAATACACTATAACTAGATAAGAGATAAATATCATAAAGGAACTGACCAAACGAATGACCCTAGACTCTCTCAAAGAGAGCTCTCCTTATCAGAGTCCCTATTTGGGAGAACTGACAACCCCATGGATTTCGCATCCTCATCAGAGATCCAACCATTCATGCCATGCCTCCAAGGCTCTACTAACTCCTCATGTTCTTCCTTCGGGTCTTTCTCTTCCACACCTACCACTTCCACATCATGGTGCTATAGAATAACCTTGTGCATCCCCCAAAAATAATCATCGATCTCGGATTCCAACTCTTCCTCCTCCATGGGCTTCTCCTCCTCTCCTTCTGATCACTAGAGACCAAGAACCTCCATGCCATGCCCAACCATGGCTTGCCCAAATCTCTCTCGACCTCTATCGCTCCTCCCCTGACTCATCCTCCTCATCGGAAATCCGAAGGTCAAAAATCCCCTAAATCTCAACCTGCCTATGCACTAGACCCGACCTCCTCCTCAAATCTTCTATGATAGCCATAGACACCATATCCTAAAACCAACATAACAAGAAACGATAGAATCACATACTATGCTCTACTAAATTTTTAACAATAGAATATATATATATATATCTTATAAACATATAAAATAGCCTAAGCACTTTATTTATTAAAATTTATTTTAGTTTCGTTCACATTCGAACTTATTTCGATCATACAATGATAAAGGAAATAATTTACTAAGTGCACTACAACGTTTGCCTAAATAAACATTTGATCATTACTTAAAAGATTATTCAGATTACCACAAAATTAATCGAGATGTTTTCCCGAACTACTCCAAGAAAATGTGAATTACATAAGATTCTCCTTAATATATACTCATAAATACCTCCAAGTAATATTATTACTTCTTCCTAAAAGTCATTTGAAATCTTTTCAAAAGCAACGAAATTTAAATTCTTAAAAGTCCTCTTTAATTTATAAATACACCTTATAAACCAAATGAAAAAACATCCTTATATAATAACTTCTTTTATTAGTAACCATTCTTAACCAAGTAAACTAGTTAAGCCTCGCTTATTAAAGAACGCCTTATAGTCAAATAATGAAACTGAATTCATAAGATGTTCGTTCCTAATTCAATTAAATAGTAGATGCTCATAAACTAGCTAAAATAAGTAATCAACCGACAAATTATGATAATTAAATACCATCATTCCCTAAAAACAATCACAACGGAAATAACTATATAAATTTTTTGAAGATTATTCTTTTATATATAAGATAAAATCCTTAGAAAAATTATTTCATTTACCAAATTTAAAACAATACCGTTTCTGTTCATCTTGTTTAGTGTTTAGAAATCCCTATCGATAACGTTGATTAGGCGCATCGACGGGAATCCTTAAGCCACTCAATAGACCAATAACCACAGTAAAAACATTTTTATAGCATTAACAAATACGCTCTCATGTGTGTGTGTACACACACAAACACAGTCGAACTCATTTTAGGGTGTCACCTATGTTAGTTCCTAAGATGATGGTTTTAATGACAACAACCATAGGACTTGTTATAAAATATAAATACTAATATTCTATTCTAGATATATATGTATATATATATATGCAGGTACTGAGAATTAAGACTGTACAGTATAAAGATTCAAGACTGAGTATAGAGATTCAAGACTGACGAATTCAAGATTGAAGAAATCAAGACTGAAGACTCATGAGTATCAAGAGTTCAACATATCAACATAAGTAATAGAGTCTAGATTTATGTTAAAACTTCATAATAGCACTAAAATCTTTATTCGGATTTTAATTGTGGAATAGAATCCACCTTCTCGCTCTAATAGTGGGATAGAACCCATGACCACTTTAGTGGGATGGAACCCACGACCTTCTCTAGTGGAATGGAATCCACGAAATTTTCAAAATGATTTATTTTTTCAAAAGTATCTTTTTAAAGTCATCTCTATCAATTTAAATATTTTAGTCTAAATTCAAAAACTATTTTTAACCATATTAATTTCAAAATCATCTCTTGTTTTTTAAACTATCTCTTGATTTTAATATTTTAGCTTTAATATATTTTAAAGAAATCTATACTTAGTTTTTAATATTACTTTTATATTATTGATTATATATTTTCAGATTACTTTCTAAAACTCTTTTATAAATTTAAACTATATTCAAAATGGTTTATAGAGTTTAGAAATTGTTTTGACAAGTTTTAGAATAGAAATCATTTTAAAGCAAAATCTATTTGCAAAATTAACATAGGCATGTCGACATCTCTCATCCCCCCAAGTCGACATGGTAGCCGTAGAATTTAAAATTCAAATTTTTAAAAGAAGTGTATATTCGTCATAACCTTTCATGAATGGACATGACCGTTGTTCTCCTATAAATACCAGTTGTTTTCAACGAATTTTAAGTTAGTTTTTCTTCATTTCTTCACTCCTTCTTCTCCACTCAAAAATACTCTTATATTTCAAATGCTTTAACAACATTCTGCCCGAAATTCTAAGTGAATCAAACTCGATCATCTCTAGTTTGATTCTCCGCCACTCTCTCTCAAAGATCTCAGTGCTATTCAGAGTTATAGGATCATTGGTAATCAAAGATCGAAAGATCAAAGTGTATCGAGTCTCTCTCTATCAAAGTGTGATTGGAAGTAGTGTGTTTGTGGCCCGTAAATCAATTGGGTGTGATTGTAGCTCGTAAATCAATTAGGTGCTCTTGAAGCCTGGTTAAATCAAGAGAGTTTGCCCTAGACTCGGAGCTAGGAGGGTGTATCTCGTGGCCTTGAAATCGAGGTTGTAATATCGACATTATATTTGAAAAGAAATATGCATAAGAAATTATGTGGGACTGGATGTAGGGTAACTCTGAACCAGTATAAAATTCTGGTGTGTTCTTTCCTTTTCTGCTTTAATTTACTATTTGCATCTGTGACTGATTCTATGATTGTTTCTATGTTTGTGAATTGCATCTGTTTGGATTTAATTTGAAAAGATTTCAAAAAGATCCATAAAATTAATTAAACACTATTCACCCCCCCTATAGTGTTAATTTTGCCTTAAGATCCGTAATCCGCATTTCCTACATTTGATATCAGAGCATTATTTTTCAAAGTTATCATAATCTGAATTTTGAAAAATTTTAAAATGGCAATTTTTGGAGATTTTGTTAACACTAGTTCAAAACTGTCCAAATCATCATTGTCTCATAAGTCTGCATATTGTTATTATAGAAAAACAAGTTATCTACCGAATTGGTGTGTTATGCAGGAACAGATATGTTATGTGGCTTTTGAAGAATCAACACTAAATGGACAAATGGTGCAAATCAAGAAAAAAATGGATACTTGATAGTGGATGTTCAAGACACATGACTGGTAATCTGGAGATACTGAATGACATTATTTATGAAGATGGAGGAATGGTCAACTTTGGAGACAATTCAAAAGGATATGTGATTGGCATCGGCAATGTCGGTAACTCTAAAACACCTACTATTTCTGATGTTCTGTTAGTTAGGAATCTAAAACACAACTTACTTAGCATAAGTCAACTATGTGACATGAGCTACAAAATTAAATTTGAAAAGGTTAAGTGTCACATCGAATAATAAATCAAATATATCTTTGAAGGAATTAGGAAGAAAAATATTTATATTCTCAGTATGAAAATTTCAAATGACTATGTCTTTTGGCTAATACAAGTGACCCTTGGATTTGGCATAAAAGAATTGGGCATTTGAATTTCAAACTCTTATCCGGACTTTCAAAACTTGATCTAGTAAGAGGTCTCCCTAAAATGGATTTTAAAGTAGATAGTATATGTGATGCTTGTCAATTAGGAAAACTTAGAAAGAGTTCATTTAAATTGAAAGATATGATTTCATCTTCAAAACCTCTTGAGTTACTTCATTTAGATCTGTTTGGTCCATCTCAAATTCAGTCAGTAAATCACAGTAAATATGTTTTTGTAATTGTAAGAAGATTATTCTAGATTTACATGAACAATTTTTCTGAAACCTAAAAGTGATGCTTTTGATTTATTTAAAACTTTTACAAAAAGAATTCAAAATCAACTTTCTTTAAAAATCAAAAGTATTCCTAGTGATCACGGTGGAGAATTTGAAAATGAAAATTTTGAGAATTTTTGTAATAAAAAAGGAATAACTCATAATTTTCTTTCCAAGAACTCCACAATAAAACGGAGTGGTAGAACATAAAAATAGGACGATTCAAGTGTGTGCAAGAACTATGCTTTTAGATCGTAAATTACCAAGAAATATTTGGGCGGAAGCAGTTGCTACAACTTGTTGCATTTTAAATTGGATTTTAATTAGACCTCTAACCAATAAAACACCATATGAACTTCTTTTTAATAAGAAGCCAAAGGTATCTTATTTTAAAGTTTTTGGAAGTAAATGCTTTATTCTAAATACAAAGGACAATTTGGATAAATTTGATCCAAAATCCGACAAAGAATCATTATCGGATATTCTAATAGAAGTAAAGCATACAGAGTTTTCAATTTAAAAACTAACACCATCGATGAAACAATGCATGTATCTTTTGATGAAAATTTCAAAGATTTTGTTCAAATAAATGATGAAGATGATTTTATTACTTTAAATAATGAATCAAATGTAACAAAATGTGAAACTGTTCTTCCTAATAAAAGGATTAGGCTTTTAAAAGATCATCCTACAGAAAACATACTAGGAAATATTTAATATGTTGTTAGAACTAGAAATCAACTAAATAAGATGAGTAATATATCTTTTATATCAACTATAGAACCCAAAAATCCAAAGGAAGCATCATTTGATGATTCATGGATTCTTTCTATGCAAGAAGAACTGAATCAATTCACCAGAAATAATGTATGGGAACTTGTTCCTAGACCTGAGGACAAAACTATAATAGGAACTAAATGGGTTTATAAAAATAAAATGAATGAAGAAGGTGAGGTCGTTAGAAATAAAGCTCGGTTAGTCGTGCATGGTTATTGTCAAGAAGAAGGAATAGACTACGATGAAACCTTTGCACCCGTAGTAAGATTAGAAGCCAATAGAATTCTACTTGCTTTCGCAAACCACAACAATTTCAAATTATTCCAAATGGATGTCAAAAGTGCATTTTTAAATGGTTTTGTTAAAGAGGATGTTTATGATGAACAACCACCACTTTTTGAAGAAGAAAATTTTCCAAATCATGTTTACAAATTAAAGAAAGTTTTATATGGTCTGAAACAAGCTCTTAGAGCCTGGTATGTCATACTAAGATCTTACCTATTTAATCAAATTTTGAAAATGGTAAAGTAGATAATACTCTTTTTATTAAAAGAAACAAAAATGATATCCAATTAGTACATATTTATGTAGATGATATAATTTTTGGATCAACAAACAATGAAATGAACAAAGAGTTTTCTAAAATAATGGAAAAAGAGTTTGATGAGTCATATGGGTGAACTTACTTTCTTTTTAGGATTGTAAATAAAACAATTAGATGGAGATATTTTTATTAGTCAAGAAAAGTATGCTAGGGATCTAGTTAGTATGTTTTGTATGACCACTGCTGGTGGAAAATCCACTCCTATGGCAACCAATGAAGCCTTAAATAAAGAAGACATGTCAAAAGATGTTGATAAAAAACTATATAGGGGAATGACGGATCGCTACTCTATATAACTATGAGTAGGCCTGATATCATGCATAGTGTCTATCTCTTTGAAAGGTACCAATTTCAACCCAAAGAAACCCATTTAAAAGTTGTTTAATGTATTCTAAGATATGTTAAACACACTTTAGACTATGGCCTATTTTACCCTAAAAATGATTCATTTGATTTAATCTCATATTGTGATGCTGACTATGCTGGTTGTAAATTAGACCGAAAAAGTACAAATGGAACTTGTCACTTTTTAGGACATTCTCTGGTTTCCTGGTTTAGTAAAAAGCAAAATACTATCTCACTATCAACAACTGAAGCAGAATATATCTCTACTGCTTTGGCTTGTTTGAAGTTATCTATATGCAATAGACCCTAAAGGATTTTGTATTAAATATTTCAAAATCACCAATTTATTGTGACAATATAAGTGCAATATATTTATCCAAAAATCCTACTCATCATGCCAGAACCAAACATATTGATATCAGACATCATTTTCTCATAGATAATATAAGTAAAGAGATTATTTCTCTTGAATTTATCAACACTGAGAATCAAATAGCTAATATTCTGACCAAACCATTGAATCAATCAACCTTTATTAAATTAAGAAGAGAACTAGGTATTTGTTCTATAACTGAGATATAGTGTATAGATATAGTAACATATATACTTAAATAAATAAAGAAAAAAAATTGTCAAAATTTTCAAAAGGGTGTTGGCATGCCCCTACCCTCCATGTCGACATACAACGGTAAAATTTGAAAATTTTATTTTCCCTCTAAAATCAATTTGGTGGTTATATAATCACAACATTTCAAATTTTTCTGTCTTCTTACTTCATTTTCTCTGTAATAAACTTCTGAAAATATAAAATAATGGTCTCCTCTTCTAAATCAAACCAAAATGCAACCTTTTCCTTCCCTTCTCCTAATTCTGGTCGAACTACATTGGCTCGAGTAATGAAGATCGAGGAAATCATGATGGATTCTCTACAATGCTGACTGAATTACAAGTTAATCGAATAAGGATGGCAAAGGAATAAGAGAAATAGGGCAAGATTCTTAGTAATTTGCTAAAAATTCTAATGGATAATCATCTAGACCCTATTGTGATTAAAGATGATTCCTCTAACATACGTATTCATAATTCATTAGAGGATGACGAAGAAGAAGAAGAAAAGTAGGAGGAAGCACAAATGGATGAAGATTATTAAGTTATTTGCGTTGGAGAAGTCTGTTTTGGATAAAAGTGGTAATTTTGTCGAAAAATATGGAAACTTTTGTCTATATTACCCTAATTGTTCGATTCACAAGTCACCAATTGTCAAGGACTCTCGTTAGATTGTTATTATGTTAATGTTTTTATATTTTGTGTACTTGTATATATTTGTGTCTATGTTTCATATATATGTGTAATGTAACATCATATATAATAAAATTAAATTTATGTTTCGCTTTTTATACTCGTTATTAGCTTTTAGTATTAGTTTAAGGGGGAGTTATGTAGTTTCGGCTTAGTCTTTGTTGATGACAAAGGGGGAGAATTATAAAATAGGTTAGATAGGCTTAGATTAAGGGGGAGTCGAAGTAGAATCGAAGTTTGTTGGAGTATATTTTATAAACAAAGGTTGTCATCATCAAAAAGGGGGAGATTGTTAGTTCCTAAGATGATGGTTTTGATGACAACAACCTTAGAACTTGTTATAAAATATAAATACTAATATTCTTGTCTAGATATATATGTATATGCAGGATATATATATGCGGGTACCGAGAATGAATACTGTACAGTATAAGGATTCAAGGCTGAGTATAGAGATTCAAGACTGACGAATTCAAGATTGAAGAAATCAAGACAGATGACTCATGAGTATCAAGAGTTCAAAAGTTCAAGATATCAAGATAAGTAATAGAGTCTAGATTTATGTTAAAACTTCATAATAGCACCAAAATCTTCATTCGGATTTTAATTGTGAAATGGAATCCATCTTCTCACTCTAAGAGCGAGATGGAACCCATGCCTCTTTAGTGAGATGGAACCCACGACCTTCTCTAGTGGAATGGAATCCACAAAATTTTCAAAATGATTTATTTTTTTAAAACTATCTTTTTAAAGTTATCTCTATCAATTTAAATATTTTAGCCTTAAGTCAAAGACTATTTTTAATCATATTAATTTTAAAATTATCTCTTGTTTTTTAAACTATCTCTTGATTTTAATATTTTAGCTTTAATATATTTTAAAGAAATCTATTCTAGTTTTTAATATTACTATTGTATTATAGAATATATATTTTAAGATTACTTTCTAAAACTCTTTTATAAATTTAAACTATATTCAAAATGGTTTACAAAGTTTAGAAATTGTGTTGACAAGTTTTAGAATATAAATCATTTTAAAGCAAAATCAATTTTCAAAATTAGCATAGGCATGTCGACATCCCTCGTCCCCTATATCGACATGGTAGCCGTAGAATTTAAAATTCAAATTTTCAAAAGAAGTGTCTATTCGTCATAACCTTTCGCGAATGGACATGACTGTTATTCTCCTATAAATACCAGTTTTTTTCAACGAATTTTAAGTTAGTTTTCCTTCAATTCTTCACTCCTTTTTCTCCATTCAAAAATTCTCTTATATTTCAAATGCTTTAACAAAATTCTGCCGAAATTCTAAGTGAATCAAACTCGATCATCTCTAGTTTAATTCTCTGCCACTCTCTCTCAAAGATCTCAGTGCTATTCAGAGTTATAGGATCATTTGTAATCAAAGATCGAAAGATCAAAGTGTAACGAGTCTTTCTCTATCAAAGTGTGATTGGAAGCAGTGTGTTTGTGGCCCGTAAATCAATTGGGTGTGATTGTAGCTCGTAAATCAATTAGGTGCTCTTGTAGCCTGGTTAAATCAAGAGAGTTTGCCCTGGACTCGGATCCAGGAGGGTGTATCTCGTGGCCTTGAAATCGAGGTTGTAATATTGACATTATATTTGAAAAGAAATCTACATAAGAAATTATGTGGGACTGGATGTAGGGTAACTCCGAACCAGTATAAAATTCTGGTGTGTTCTTTCCTTTTCTGCTTTAACTTACTATTTGCATCTGTGTCTGATTCTGTGATTGTTTCTGTGTTTTTGAATTGCATCTGTTTGGATTTAATTTGAAAAGATTTCAAAAAGATCCATAAAATTAATTAAACACTATTCACCCTCCCTCCCCTTTAGTGTTAATTTTGCCTTAAGATCCGTAATCTGCATTTCTTACATTTGGTATCAGAGCATTGGTTTTCAAAGTTATCATAATCTGAATTTTGAAAAAATTTATAATGGCAATTTTTGGAGATTCTGTTAACACAAGTTCAAAACTGTCCAAATCATCATTGTCTCATAAGTTTGCATATAATTATTATAGGAAAACAAGTTATCTACCGAATTGGTGTGTTATGCAGGAACAGATATGTTATGTGGCTTTTGAAGAATCAACACTAAATGGACAAATGGTGCAAATCAAGAAAAAAAGTGGATACTTGATAGTGGATGTTCAAGACACATGACTGGTACTCTAGAGATACTGAATGACATAATTTATGAAGATGGAGAAATGGTCAACTTTGGAGAGAATTCAAAAGGATATGTGATTGGCATCGGCAATGTCGGTAACTCTAAAACACCTACTATTTCTGATGTTCTGTTAGTTAGGAATCTAAAACACAACTTACTTAGCATAAGTCAACTATGTGACAAGGGCTACAAAATTAAATTTGAAAAGGATAAGTGTCACATCGAAGATAATAAATCAAGTATATCTATGAAGGAATTAGGAAGAAAAATATTTATATTCTTAGTATGAAAATCTCAAATGACTATGTTTTTTGGTTAATACAAGTGACCCTTGGATTTGGCATAAAAGAATTGGGCATTTGAATTTCAAACTCTTATCTGGACTTTCAAAACTTGATCTAGTAAGAGGTCTCCCTAAAATGGATTTTAAAGTAGATAGTATATGTGATGCTTGTCAATTAGGAAAACTTAGAAATAGTTCATTTAAATTGAAAGATATGATTTCAACTTCAAAACCTCTTGAGTTACTTCATTTAGATATGTTTGGTCCATCTCAAATTCAGTCAATAAATCATTGTAAATATATTTTTGTAATTGTAAGATGATTATTCTAGATTTACATGAACAATTTTTCTCAAACATAAAAGTGATGTTTTGATTTATTTAAAACTTTTACAAAAAGAATTCAAAATCAACTTTCTTTAAAAGTCAAAACGATTCGTAGTGATCACGGTGGAGAATTTGAAAATGAAAATTTTGAGAATTTTTGTAATAAAAAAGGAATAACTCATAATTTTTTTCTTTCTAAGAAGTCCACAACAAAACGGAGTGGTAGAACGTAAAAATAGGACGATTCAAGAGTGTGCAAGAACTATGCTTTTAGATCGTGAATTACCAAGAAATATTTGGGCGGAAGTAGTCGCTACAACTTGTTACATTTTAAATTGGATTTTAATTAGACCTCTAACCAATAAAACACCATATGAACTTCTTTTTAATAATAAGCCAAAGGTATCTTATTTTAAAGTTTTTGGAAGTAAATGCTTTATTCTAAATACAAAGGACAATTTGGATAAATTTGATCCTAAATCCGACAAAGGAATCTTTATCGGATATTCTAATAGAAGTAAAGCATACAGAGTTTTCAATTTAAAAACTAACACCATCAATGAAACAATGCATGTATCTTTTGATGAAAATTTCAAAGATTTTGTTCAAATAAATGATGAAGATGATTTTGTTACTTTAAATAATGAATCAAATGTAACAAAATGTGAAACTGTTCTTCCTAATAAAAGGAACAGGCTTTTAAAAGATCATCCTACAGAAAATATACTAGGAAATATTTAATATGTTGTTAGAACTAGAAATCAACTAAATAAGATGAGTATTGTATCTTTTATATCAACTATTGAACCCAAAAATCCAAAGGAAGCATCATTTGATGATTCATGGATTCTTTCTATGTAAGAAGAACTGATCAATTAACCAGAAATAATGTATGGGAACTTGTTCCTAGACCTGAGGACAAAACTATAATAGGAACTAAATGGGTTTATAAAAATAAAATGAATGAACAAGGTGAGGTCGTTAGAAATAAAGCTCGGTTAGTCACGCATGGTTAATGTCAAGAAGAAGGAATAGACTATAATGAAACCATTGCACCTGTAGTAAGATTAGAAGCCATTAGAATTCTACTTGCTTCGCAAACCACAACAATTTCAAATTATTCCAAATGGATGTCAAAAGTGCATTTTTAAATGGTTTTTTTAAAGAGGATGTTTATGTTGAACAACCTCCACTTTTTAAGATGAAAAGTTTCCTAATCATTTTACAAATTAAAGAAAGTTTTATATGGCTAAAACAAGCTCTTAGAGCCTGGTATGATAGACTAAGATCTTACCTATTACAATCAAGTTTTGAAATTGGTAAAGTAGATAATACTCTTTTTATTAAAAGAAACAAATATGATATCCAATTAGTACATATTTATGTAGATGATATAATTTTTGGATCAACAAACAATGAAATGAACAAAGAGTTTTCTAAAATAATGACAAAAGAGTTTGATGAGTCATATGGGTGAACTTACTTTCTTTTTAGGATTGCAAATAAAACAATTAGATAGAGGTATTTTCAATATTCAAGAAAAGTATGCTACGGATCTAGTTAGTATGTTTGGTATGACCACTGCGAGTGGAAAACCAACTCCTATGGCAACCAGTAAAGCCTTAAATAAAGAAGACATGTCAAAAGATGTTGATATAAAACTATACAGTGGAATGACTGGATCGCTACTCTATATAACTACGAGTAGGCCTGATATCATTCATAGTGTCTATCTCTTTGAAAGGTACCAATTTCAACCCAAAGAAATCCATTTAAAAGTTGTTAAATGTATTCTAAGATATGTTAAACACACCTTAGACTATGGCCTATTTTACCTTAAAAATGATTCATTTGATTTAATCTCATATTGTGATGCTGACTATGCTGGTTATAAATCAGACCGAAAAAGTACAAGTGGAACTTGCCACTTTTTAGGACATTCTCTTGTTTCCTGGTTTAGTAAAAAGCAAACTACTATCTCAATATCAACAACTGAAGCAGAATATATCTCTGCTGCTTTGGCTTATTCTCAAGTTATCTATATGCAACAGACCCTAAAGGATTTTGGATTAAATATTTCAAAATCACAAATTTATTATGACAATACAATTGCAATAAATTTATCCAAAAATCCTACTCATCATGCCAGAATCAAACATATTGATATCAAACATCATTTTCTCATAGATAATATAAGTAAAGAGATTATTTCTCTTGAATTTATCAACACTGAGAATCAAATAGCTAATATTCTGACCAAACCCTTGAATCAATCAACCTTTATTAAATTAAGAAGAGAACTAGGTATTTGTTCTATAATTGAGATATAGTGTATAGATATAGTAACATATATACTTAAATAAATAAAGAAAAAAATTGTCAAAATTTCAAAAGGGTGTCGGCATGCCCCTACCCTCCATGTCGACATACAACGGTAAAATTTGAAAATTTTATTTTCCCTCTAAAATCAATTTGGTGGTTATATAATCACAACATTTCGAATTTTTCTATCTTCTTACTTCATTTTCTCTGTAATAAACTTCTGAAAATATAAAATAATGGTCTCCTCTTCTAAATCAAATCAAAATGCAACCTTTTCCTTCCCTTCTCCTAATTCTGGTCCATTTCAACGAACTACATTGGGTCCAGTAATGAAGATCGAGGAAATCATGATGGATTCTCTACAATGCTGACTGAATTACAAGTTACTCGAATAAGGATGGCAAAGGAACAAGAGAAACAGGGTAAGATTCTTAGTAATTTGCAAAAAATTCTAATGGATAATCATCTAGACCTTATTGTGATTGAAGATGATTCCTCTAACATACATATTCATAATTCATTAGAGGATGATGAAGAAGAAGAAGAAGAAAAGGAGGACGAAGCGCAAATGGATGAAGATGATAAAGTTATTTGCATTGGAGAAGTCTGTTTTGGAGAAAAGTGGTAACTTTGTCGAACAATATGGAAACTTTTGTCTATATTACACTAATTGTTCGATTCACAAGTCACCAATTGTCAAGGACTCTCGTTAGATTGTTATTATGTTAATGTTTTTATATTTTGTGTACTTGTATATATTTGTGTCTATGTTTCATATATATGTGTAATGTAACATCATATATAATAAAATTAAATTTATGTTTCGCTTATTATACTCGTTATTAGCTTTTTGTATTAGTTTGAGGGGGATTTATGTAGTTTTGGCTTATCTTTGTTGATGACAAAGGGGGAGAATTATAAAATAGGTTAGATAGGCTTAGATTAAGGGGGAGTTGGAGTAGAATCGAAGTTTGTTGGAGTATATTTTATAAACAAAGGTTGTCATCATCAAAAATGGAGAGATTGTTAGTTCCTAAGATGATGGTTTTGATGACAACAACCTTAGGACTTGTTATAAAATATAAATACTAATATTTTTGTCTAGATATGTATGTATATGCAGGATATATATATGCGGGTACTGAGAATGAAGACTGTATAGTATAAAGATTCAAGACTGAGTATAGAGATTCAAGACTGACGAATTCAAGATTGAAGAAATCAAGACTGATGACTCATGAGTATCAAGAGTTCAAAAGTTCAAGATAAGAAATAGAGTCTAGATTTATGTTAAAACTTCATAATAGCATCAAAATCTTTATTCGGATTTTAATTGTGAAATGGAATACACCTTCTCACTCTAAGAGTGAGATGGAACCCATGCCTCTTTAGTGAGATGGAACCCACGACCTTCTCTAGTGGAATGGAATCCACAAAATTTTCAAAATGATTTATTTTTTAAAACTATCTTTTTAAAGTCATCTCTATCAATTTAAATATTTTAGCCTTAAGTCAAAGACTATTTTTAATCATATTAATTTTAAAATTATCTCTTGTTTTTTAAACTTTCTCTTGATTTTAATATTTTAGCTTTAATATATTTTAAAGAAATCTATTCTTAGTTTTTAATATTACTTTTGTATTATAGATTATATATTTTAAGATTACTTTCTAAAACTCTTTTATAAATTTAAACTATATTCGAAAAGGTTTACAATGTTTAGAAATTGTTTTGACAAGTTTTAGAATAGAAATCATTTTAAAGCAAAATCAATTTTCAAAATTAGCATAGGCATGTCGACATCACTCGTCCCCAATGTCGACATGGTAGCCATAGAATTTAAAATTCAAATTTTCATAAGAAGTGTCTATTCGTCATAACCTTTCGCGAATGGACATGACTGTTATTCTCCTATAAATACTAGTTGTTTTCAATGAATTTTAAGTTAGTTTTTCTTCATTTCTTCACTCCTTCTTCTCCACTCAAAAATTCTCTTATATTTCAAATGCTTTAACAAAATTCTGCCGAAATTCTAAGTGAATCAAACTCGATCATCTCTAGTTTGATTCTCTGCAACTATCTCTCAAAGATCTCAGTCCTATTCAAAGTTATAGGATCATTTGTAACCAAAGATCGAAAGATCAAAGTGTATCGAGTCTCTCTCTATCAAAGTGTGATTGGAAGCAGTGTGTTTATGGCCCGTAAATCAATTGGGTGTGATTGTAGCTCGTAAATCAATTAGGTGCTCTTGTAGCCTGGTTAAATCAAGAGAGTTTGCCCTAGACTCGGAGCCAGGAGGGTGTATCTCGTGGCCTTGAAATCGAGGTTGTAATATCGACATTATACTTGAAAAGAAATCTGCATAAGAAATTATGTGGGACTGGATGTATGGTAACTCCGAACCAGTATAAAATTCTGGTCTGTTCTTTCTTTTACTGCTTTATTTACTATTTGCATCTGTGTCTGATTCTGTGATTGTTTCAATGTTTTTGAATTGAATCTGTTTGGATTTAATTTGCGAAGATTTCAAAAAGATTCATAAAATTAATTAAACACTATTCACCCCCCTAGTGTTAATTCTTCCTTAAGATCCGTAATCCGCATTTCCTACAACCTACCCTATCTTAACTAGGTTTACCCCACGAGGGCTAAGATTCTCGCTTAACCTTCAGCTCTGATACCACATGTGACGATCCACCTTTTCGATCCTTAAAAGTTGACATTAATACTTCCATGGTGTCGAGTATCCAAATGTCGGAAATACAGATTGTTGGGGTGAAAAGAAAAAGGAAAGACAAAACAAAATCTCACATCGTAACAAGTAATATATAATATCCATATTTTCTTTACAAAGAAACTTTAATATTCAAACAATATCATAGTCTAATCTAACATCAGCCTGGATAGTTATAACATCATGTCCTTACAAATGCTGATAAATACAATTAACGAAATAAATAAAAAAATAAAAATACGGAAATACGTCTTGCAGGCATCTAGCTCGTCACCTGAAGCTCCAAAAGAAACGGAAGTTACTAGGGAAAAATACTCGAGTCTAACTCGAGTATTATAAGAAAATAGCACCCTGATTAGTCTGGTAAACTAGCATGAGAAACTCAAATCACAAGGGTTGTTATATCTTATAAAACCTTTCAAAGATAAAGGTATCTTGTAAGACCACACTACATATAAACACAGACGGGTTTTTACCTTAGGATAACTAAAACATTTTGCAGGAAGTCCAGTGATATTATAATAATGTCTAAGGTTTAAAATAAATTATTAATATAGATGGAATGCTTGCATCTCACGTTCCAGCATAGTTGGACAAAACTAAGTCTGTACAGTGCTTATTGGAGAATGGATTACGTATAATGGCAAGGCTACTGGGCTACCGCCTGCCAAAGTACACCTCCAGAAAATTGTACCGAGGGCCTTACATGGACCCCTTGCGAATCAGGACTGTTCTACCCCTTTCTGGATAATATTGAATATGTCACCACCCCGGTTGTGGCCAACAACCATACCGAGCCCCGAGTATACATAAACCATCAATAAATATCGATCAAGATCGAACGATGACTATTAACCTAATGGGTGCGACCCACATAGCCCTGAAGCATATCCTATGTTTTAGTCATTCTCGGTTGGTGAGGCTACGTTATACCTTTTATATAGTAATCCCACTTGGAGTGCTAACACTACCCTCCAATGAAATGCCAGCATTCGTCCATACAAGTTGTTCAGGATATGAACAAACTAAAGGTACTACTACTGCATCCTTTTTGGAATCATCCTCCGGATTAGTAGCAAGTAGTCATTGCACTTCAAATAGCTCCGTCTTCGATTCCATCATCTTCAAGATGTCTTCAATTCGAATGCTTGAGTTAGTTCAAAGTGGCTTTTGGATAATTCATACTTATCCGATCTCGGTCTCTTCGAACCAACATTCATTAGTTTCCAGTAAACTCAACTCTAGTTCTTTTGGAAATAAACATAAAATCCATAAGAGCGGGGATCACTTCCTAACCATTAAGTGGATGGATTTCATATCGTTTGTTCTAGAATAACACACGAGTTTATATGTATAGCATCACTTAAGCTAACCGCGCCATATAATCCTCATGTTTTCTTCAAAATATTTTCAGAGTTAAAAATTAGTCCACATTTGATAGTCGGTTATTTAACTATCAAATAGACAAACAATCCTAACGTATATTTAATGGGATCTACTAAGCCTCTTTAGTTAACATTTATTAATTAAATCACTTTAATTATTTACCAAAAATATTCATATACTTATCTCACCGGTATAAGTGTATTCTCAAACCATTTAAGAAAAATTTCCTATTTCAAAATCATACTATATGGATCAAAAACAATGTCATTCAAAACAATGTTTAAAATAAACCCAAACCACTTATCCTTCGGTGTTAAATATGGGAAAAGACTTCCATACCACCATAATTAAGAACGATAATTTATTTATCTTCATAAACTTAATTTTTAAAAGTGATCCAATTAATATAAGATCAAAGTTTTATAAACCCAAAACTGCTTTACCAAATTCTAAGATCTCTTTAAAATTTACAACTTTAACAAACTACTTCATATAAAAATAATTCTCTTTATAAAATGATTTATTAATTTTAAAGACCTTTGTAAACAATATTATTATTTAAAAAACATTATTAAATTAATTAAATTAACTTGAGACCATTATCAAATAAATTAATTAACTTAAAACATTATTAGTAAAATGATTAATTGAAATTAAACATCATCATTAAATAATTAATTAACTTAAAATATCATTTATAAAATAATTAACTAACTTTAAAAATAACAATAATAAAATAATTAATTTACTTTAAAAATACCATCAATAAAATAATTAATGTTAACTTTAAAATATTAAAATACAAATATTATTAACTTAACCACTTAAATATAGAAAAACACTTAACTTCAGAATATTTATAAAGTTATAATAAATTTAAATTTATTTCCTTTCAAATTTAGGAAGAGGCTTAGCGACCACAATGACACCTAAACAAACTACCATTTATTTTCAGTTCAACATTCCAAGTCATTGCTGATATTTACATAAGCAACATATATGTAAATAAAATCCAAAATTATCAATCAATAAATAACACATCATTTGTCCAAGTCAACGGGTATCTAATTAAAAGTCCAAACTAATAAAATAGAAAAACAGAGATTTATTCTACTAAATGGATTTCCAATATAATCAATTCAATTTAAACATAGCAAAGCGGGGACTTATTCTGCTAACGGAATGTTAATGCTGAATTGTGATTATTTAACTCCATAATCGTAATTAAATTCCACCGCTAATAACTTATCATTATTTTTCACTTCGTCAAATTTCTCAAATAATTATAATGACGTGTTCTACTAGTTAATACAAATCAAGAGTCGAAATCCACGGGTTAAACGGATCCAAACTGAGCGAGTTATAAATTTAAAAAGTTAACCATTTAAAACTAAATAATTTTAATTAACTAAATTATTATCAAACTCCTTTGACTTCACAACCCAACCAAGCCAAATAACCCATATCTAAAGCCACCGCTTCTTACCAAAACCTATTCTTAAGTCAAAATTCCAATTTCAAAATGCCTAAAGCCAAAATCATATAGCTCGCGAGCGTGCACATGCACGTTTCCTCCAACTTCCGTCCACCGCTTGGACCACCCCCATAAACCCCAATTACCTCACTTGACTTGGCTACCACCTTGCCTCTGCCTCCAGTCGCCTCAAACCTGATTCGCCCCTTCGACCCAAAAACCTTAAATCGCCAGAAACTTCCAAATGATCGAAAATTGATGAACTCGCCTCTACGACACAACCCCAAGTCCTTAAATCATAAGATTTGCTTTAAAATTCATGATTTTTCATTACAAACATGATTGTATAATCCATTCATCGATTCGAGCTTGACGAAAAAATGACACCATTCGACTACTTACTATTCTCGACCAATATCTCATACACCACTCCACGAAACAACACCCGAATATTTAAAAAAAATTAAAGACCGAACCCTGTAACTTAGACTTGAAACCTTTGGCTAATTCTAAAGGGGGATGGAGATGTTGGTTTTTGAAGGTGAGATGTAGGAATTTTTTCACTTCATTTTCAAAAAACGAGAAAGGAGTAGGAAATGGAACGGTGTATGTATGTGTATGTTTGTATTTACAGTAAGCATAATCCTTCGTTCTAAAGGAAATATCAATAAAAATATAAAATTTAAAACAATTACTCAAACATGAGATTCAAATGAAAATCATAATCTAGGTTACAAATAAATTTTCACAACATTCCTTTCACAAAAATATATAAACAAGATTTGAATATCTCATCTTTCACAAATCCAAGCTTTACCTTTTAAATCCTCTTGAGTGAAGTAGAAGTTTTTGAGTTAAAAAGATATTATTATTTTTCCAAAATTTAAAAAGTAAAGAAGATGGTAAAAAAATGATGTCAAGAGGTATGTAGATGAAATGAATAATAAAAATGAAAAGAGTGAATATATAAGGAAAAATATAAAAATAAAAGTAGAGGAATCTAAGGACAAACATGCCCTTAAACCAAATTTTCAACTGCATCATCATTTCTCAAGCCACCAAAATTTAATCCGCATGAAAATATGTTGGGTTTTAGAGCGATTCAAGTACTTTAAGCTATGACGCCCCACCCCGAGACCCACATTAACAAAGAGTATTACTGGGTAATACTATCTGCTAATGCGGAGAATAGGGTTGATTAGGAGCGACCATCTATAGCCTTGTCTTAAACATCTATTAAATACGTCGATTAAATGCTCTAATTTTTTTTCTATCTCAAGTGGATCGACATATCCAATAAATGCTTAATACAAAACTATAAGTGGCTAACAGATCTATCAGAACAAAATACAACAACTAAAATGTACATCACATCACAGAACAGCAAATAGCGGATATACACACATAAATCACCACTTTTAACTCCAAAAATTACACAAGAAAAATTCAATTGTTCACTTAAGGAATCTTAACATCATTTCATATCCATCTTTTCATTTTTTAAATTTAAACATATTATTATACTTATTAATTCTCATTATTATTACTACTTTGTTTATTTATCTTTACATTTCAAAATAAAATTCTTTCACTAACCATTTAAATGGTGTTTTAAAGTATATGCAAGGGTATTGCAATTTTCTATAACTGTCGTTCGATAAAAAGCTGAAAATCTGAAAAGCGGGTTTTGGTCACATTTTTAGTTTTCCATCGAACTATATATTTATGTAAACAGAATTCCAAAAATGTATTTTTTACTATTAGTTATAAATTGAAAGAGTGTTATTTAATTGTTTAAACCATTAATTTAGTATTTAAAATATATTAAATATTTATAAATTAAAGTGATAAAATTCTAGATCATTACATTATCACAATAAAATAAACATCCATTTTTAAATATTCCTAGCCAAGATTAATCGAGACTAGATATCGATGCATCCATTGAGACTAGAGAATGTAATGCTTTCAAAATATTGGGTAGTGTATACTCATGAATACTAAGAGCACCAAGGGGTTACGTACTAATAGTTATTGGATAACTACGAAATGACTCACTTGATAGCTTTTTGTTGGTTAATATAACTAAGGTCAAACTAAAAATATTGATGTGATAAAATTACATATTTCTCTTGACTTAAGAATATTATTGATCTTCAATGTGGAAGCTCCACTTTAATTATAGTAAAATCATTGCACGGCGCCCATCAAACAATTATAGTTGGGTCGAGTGGAAGCATTGGAAGTGAAACACTATTCAAGGGAGGATTTGTTTCCTCGATTATATAAGGTTAGTATCTCAATCAACTGAAATTAATCCAAAGTCAAAGTCTCTAGCCGGAGCAGTTCGGTTAATAACAATTGTTATGAATTTTGTGTTTTGGACTATAGATTTGAATATGAATGATATTGGAATTTATCTAGTTCCAAATTCCATAAGTCCTCAGTTATATAGTTTTAAAAAGGAGAATTGGTGTAAATAATTGTTACTACTGATTAACGCTTAATAAAGTAAAATTGGATTTTGTCGAAATTAAGTAAGCGATAAATTCAGCCAAAATGTCACACCACCTGCTAAGTGATGTGTGTATGTTAATATTTAAATTGTTCAACATTAATCGCTGACCAAATTTATAAGAGTCACACAACCGAGAGGTGAATACTCTTTGACTACTCGATTTAATTAATTTACAATTATTATAAATTAATTGAATTAATTAATGTTTATGAAATGTTAATTATAAAGTTTTATATGATATGTTGAACAATATTAAAAATTAAGTTTATAATAGTTATAAATATATTAATCGATATACGATATCGATACACATTTAAATTAGATTTGAATGCAATAAATATTGTTCAAGTGTGAAATAGGATTAAAGCCCATATAGGGCATGGTATCATGGTGAGGTCGACCATATAATGGCATAGGAGATGATTTTGATATGTTAAAAAGGTGGAGAATTAGTTGTAGAAAATTAAGGATCTAATCCAACATTTGCTCTCTAGTGTCTCCACTATATAAATACCCTAACCCTCACTCTAAAAACAGTTTTTAGAGCCTCCATTAGTCCCCTTTTGCTGGCTAAAATATTAGAACCCCTTATCTAAATTTTTTAGCCCAAATCAAATAAAATCAAAGTTATACGATAATCAATAGTCAATAATTCGAAGATAACATTTTCCCGATTAGGATTAGATTCAACGAGTTCATTTCAACTAACCAACGTGCGAACTCTATGCCTTGGTGAAAGGTATTAATTTTATTTATTAACTAGTTTAATATCACTATAAATTATTGCATTATATTGTAGGTTGTTAGATTATATTACGAATCTAGTATATTAATATTCTATCACATATTAGATGGTTGAATATATAATGGTGCATCTATACATATATATGATTAAAAAATATTTGATATGCTTGTTGGTATTTGTTATCCAGCATTTTGACCCGCTATATCCGAACTGTCACGGAAAATGTGATATCTCACAAATTGTACGTCGGAATTGCACGAAATTTTGGAAGAAAGTAGTAAACATCATGGGGAATCCCTCATAGGGATCACAGCCCATTTGGATGCATTAATAGGGATTGGTACCGATCCCTATTATGGGCCCCGATGGGATAGCAAATTTTTGGGTAGCCTCGTCTTGGTCTCCCAAACCTCTGCCAAAATTTCAGTCCGATCCATGCACGTCTTCCACTATAAATACAGTAGGCATGGCATCGGAAAAGGGATCCTGCTTTCTCTGCCGAGGCTCTGCCATTTTTATTCTTCACTTTTATACTAACGTATTCCAGCTGATCTAAACGTTCTTATAATCATAATCAAGTGGAAGATTAATAAAAATATGAAGTGGACATAGGCTAAGATTGCCGAACCACTGTAAAAATCTGTGTGTTCATTTATGATTTTTTCTTTGTTTTAATTTCATTCTTCATTCAATCTCTACTAGATTTATTGGGTGTTGGTGCCCATTTTTGGCGTCAACAGTATTAAAGCTCATAGCCAAACAATAAAACAATATTTTTTTAATTATATAATATTATGTATTATTGTACCAATTAATAAATTATATCCTAAAGATTAAAATCATATAATAAACATTTTAAGATTTATAAGTTTTTTTATATAATGGTAATTCAACAACAAGACAAATAATATTTTAACATATATTTATATTTATAATATATTTAAATATCAATATAACTATTTATTTGAAAAAAAATTGATTATATAAATAAATAATATACATATATCTAATATAATACAAAATTAAGTTTAAAATTTGTATAAAAACATTACATAATTTTCAAATTTAAAAATATATTTTAAAAATAATTTAAATCGTTTTTAAATTTTGTTTTACGATTGTTTGTTTAAAATTATTTTAAATCCAATTAAAAAATATTTTTTTCTAATGTTGTGAGCTTCAATAAGCTTATATTAATTTTTAAATTTATCTATTTATTTATGTTATGTATATATATTTATTTACGTCTATACACACATATTTGTATATTTATAAATAATTATAATAAATAATAAAGTTTTTACTTTTCCCTATTTTAATTTCGGTTGTGCATCAACAAAAAAAGAATTAGATTGCTTTATGTTAATTACTAAAATATTTTTTATAGTTTTGTATAAATAAATATTCGTACTAATTTATTTTAAATATTTTATATAAATTATTATAATTATTATTTCGACATATATATACATATATAATTAAAGTTTACATATGCATAATTTTACGTAAATATATATACAATATTTGATGCGTGTGTGTGTATTCATTTAGACAGCACATAGAATACTAAAGGGGCTAAATTGTCCATTGTAGTGTAAATCCCCGCATCTATACACGGACATGTAAAACCATACATACTTATTATATTGCATGTGCACCTATACACATCTGTGTATATTATCCACATATTCAAACATAATACAAAATGACATAAAGTAAAACTTTATTTATAAATTTAAATAAAATAATGATTTTATTTAAAAGGAGTTTAGAAATGTGATAAATGAATTAAACTTGATAAGCACAATAAAGATTCACAATGGTAAAAAAATTTGAAATTCACCTATTTATTCCGTTGCGGGCTGGAATAGTTCCAACACTAGGGACTTTGTGTTTGGACTACAGAGTTGAATATTTATGATACTGGAATTTCGACCGTTATCAAATTCCATAAGTTCAAAGTGATATAGTTTTGGCAAGAGAATTGGTGTAAATAATTTTCACAACCAAGTAACACTTAAATAAATTAAAATTAGATTTTATCGAAGCCAAGTAAGCGATAAATTTGGTCATAATGTCACACTACCTGCTAAGTGATGTATGTATGTCAATATTTGAATTGTTCAATATTAATCGATGACTGAATTTACATCTAAAAGTCACATAACCAAAACGTTGAGTACTTTTGTTACCACCTGATTTAATTAAATTATAATTGTTATTAATTAATTAATATTTATAAAATATTAATTATAAAATTTTCTTTGATATTTGTTGATCAATATTAGAAGTGTGTATATAATTTTTATAAATACATTAATCGATATACGACATCGATATGCATTTAAATTGGATTTAAATGTGTTATTTATTGATCGGGCTTGAAGTGATTTTGAACTCCATGATGGAACCTATTGAGTGCGGCTTTGATGGAATAGGGAGGCTGGCCATATGATGGCTAGGGAGGGCTTGAATTTTGAATTCAAAGAGATGAATAGGTAAGAAAGAAAAGTGGATCTAGTCCTCATTTTTCTCCTTAGATCTCCACTATATATTCATCTCTAACCCCTCATTCAATTTTTACTCTCTTCCTCCATTTGCTATAGCCATGGCCAGCCACTCCCCCTCCCTTCTCCTTAAAATTTTCAAGCTTACAACATTAAATTAAATAAGATTTAAATAATGATGATAGATGCATTCAGTCTAGTAGCATTTTATGGATTCTGAAATCGTTTCTAGTAGTTTTGAATCTACGTTCCAAGGTGTACTATCTGGGCATTAGGTGAAGGGTAAATTCTCTTTTTACAATGATATATTAATGTATATAATATTCATTATATGATATATGTTTTTAGATAGCAGTTGAATATATCACAAATCTGTATGACATTGTGTTGTCTTCAATAGATGGATTGTATATATGTGTGTATGTGTGTAATCTTCATAGGTATAATCATACATATTGCTCACGGCAATAAAAAAATATGTTTTTCTAGAAAATAATAATAATATTTGACTTATAGAAAAATGATTTAAAATAAACATTGTTAAGTAAAACATGTTTTACACTAACACACACACATACAATTATAGTTTATAAAAAATAATTTTTCATATGTAATATTTTAATAGAATACTATATAGTATTTTATTTAAATTAAACGTTATATCTAAATACACATACACACATTATAAATCATATAAAATGTTTTTATATAAATATTTAACATAATACATACATACATTATTTTGGAAAAAATAATCTTTTTTGTAGATTTCCGTTTAAAAATCAAATAAATAAATAAAAATAATTTTTGATAAAAATAAAGTAAAGAAAAAAGAAGAGTTTTTTGGCCAAATGTGTGTGTGTATCTATATTAATTTACAAAAAATATATTTATAAGTATACAGTACAATTATATATAGTGTTTCTAATTTTATTTTATTTTTTGAAAGTGGTTCTTTTATTGATAACTAAAACATAGTACACGCATACAATGCAACAAGCACAAAACACTACCCATACGATCACAATCGCCTACATCCACCTCTACATCCCAATCCAGCTCGAAAACAAAAAGCAAAATAAAACAAATAAATCTAAGAGCATACAAAATTCGCTCGTGATCTGATTCCAAGACTTTGCAGCACTCAACTGCTTGTTCTCCAAATCGACTAAATAAATATTTCTATCTCAGCTATTTGTCAAGCTATAAATCTGCCATCCATCATCTTTCATCTTGTATCCAACATAGAGCACATTTCAAAGTACAAACTATAATATGTTAGTTTGTTCAAGAGTGAACGCATGTCGTTAAACCCAGTTGTTGTCAGTAGTGAAAACTGCTTCCACTCCAATGCTTCGAACTTATTCCGAGAGTCTCATCGACCATGGCTATCAACGTCAAACTATTTGCCACCACAAACCAAAACATCCACCCTTTCTACTCCGCTAACCCTATCGTCGACAATACGCGATGCTACAGATGTGAGACTTCGTCGAGTTCTGTGTTTGGCATTAGATAGTAGATCTGCGACAGATGCCATAATCAGTAATTAGCAGTTGATTTTCAAATCCCAGAATAAACTAACAACACCACATATCCTTGATTGGTAATGATTCGATATTAACTCGTCTTCTTCAATTAAGTCTAACTATGGAAGTCCAGAATTAACTCATACTTGAATAACTAAATTTGCTAGTTGGCCTTTGATTTGGTATTAAAACAGCACGGATTCGCCAATAGTATGAAAACACAAAGGGATATTTAACTAAATCTGCTTTTGATTCCAGATCCTAATTCTAACTAATACTCACCAAATCGTATGCTCCAAAATAATCAGCAGGCACCAGAAATTTGTAGTTGTTATGCCTACCAGAAATCAAGCATGCCCGATATACATATCATCGAATCTTTATGGACTTACAAAAGCCAAAATCCTAAGTCGCCAAATCCAAATAAAAACCATTATCCATTGAGGACCTTACCCATGTGTGTTGGACGGTATTTGATTCGTGAGTTCCTGTATCCCAAATCGAAAATTCAAAATTATAGATGAATCAGCATATAAGAATTCGCCTTTAATGCATCCTTTCTGAATCTCGACAGGAGTTGGAATGGATCGGCATAGGATTTGATGGCGTGAAACACTTTCAAGCATATAAGAGCAGAGATCGGAGATCCCTTGAAACTTGGATGAATCGCCAATACCTTGGGATACAATATCTAAACCATATTTTGCAGATCCCATGAAATGATAAACAAAAACTCATGCCCAAATATTCATCTCTATGGGCTGTCAGAAACAAATAACACTCGATTGAGGAAATTTATCCAAATCATGTATTAGGAAGAACACTAATACATGTATTAAATTCCAGATCACTGGGTAGATCCAAAGGAGAGTTATTTTCAGTAGAAGCCCGGTTTCACCATTGAACTATCGAACTTTTAGATCCCCAATTTGAAATTTGATACACCTCCCCAATCAGAAGTTTCTCATCAAATGCTGTTTTTGCTAGAACCCCAAATTGAGGGCATCGGCATAAGATAATCTGGATGCATCTCCCTTGATTTGGGTAGTAACGGCATAGGATTTGGCATCATAAAACGGTCTCAGTCATCGAATATTGAAGTGAAGCAAGAATCACCATTTCGTCCTCTCCCCATGGAAGAGGAAACCGTTTTCTAAATATCATTTAATATATAAGGTACACATGTATATATTTAAAAAATGATTTTTGAATTATATATATATATATATATATATATATATGTATGTATGTATGTATGTATGAATATGTATGTATGTATGTATTTACACAAAATTAATATATTAGTTTGAATTTGAAAATACTAGACATTTCATTTTGTAGATCTAGATCTAAATCTAGAGCTAAATTTTGAATTTTGAATCTAATAATTGAATTTAAAATTTATAAATTCTTTATACAATTACTTTGCACACTATATATATATATATATATATATATATATATATATATATATATATATATTGACGGCACAAATGTATATGGAGGGGCTAACTTGATCGTTATGGCGTAAATCCCAATATCTATATATGGACACGTCAAACCATGTACACCTTTCATGACGCACGTGCATGTATATAGCTATGTGTGTATGATACACATATTATATTATAAAATATAAATTTAAAATAAATAAAATTTTGTTTATAATTAAATAAAATATTGATTTTATTTAAAACAAATTTAGATAAGATCTAAATAAATTTAGACTTCATAGGTCCATTAAGTTCCAAAATGGAATAATTTTTTTGAAATTTACCCATTTATGGTGCTACATGTTGACCCAGTTCCAACAATAGTATCAGAGCTAAATAGCTTGTACGGTCTAAATTAGGAGTAATATGGATAACTTATTAAAGCCTACCCATATACTAGGGTATCTAGAAAAATAATGTCTAAGGATGGATTTGGATAATCAAGTACTCTGTCCTACTCGGGCTAATTTCAAAATTGTTTTATAATTAAAATTAAATTTTTAAATTTAAAAGTCAAAATTAAAATAAGAAAAGTATTATAACTGTTATAATATAGATTTTCAAATTGTTCTGTAAATTAAAAAAATAAATTTAAAAGTTAAATTTAAAATAAAATATAAATTATAAAACTTACAATATGATATTTCAAAATGTCTGAAAATGTTATAAAATTAATTTAGAAAATATTATTTATTATTAGATTAATAAAATAAATGAATTAATTAAATAATTTAATTAATTAAATATGTATACATATATAATATATATAATGATATATGTTACATTATCTTGAATTGTTTAAGATAATTTAAGTATACATGACTGTATAAAAGTGTTCTATAAATAGTAAAATCTAATAAAAATTGTTTACGTAAATAAATTAACGAAAAATACATTAATAAATAGGATACATATATATAAGATATATACATAATACTACAAAGGTTATAATATATATATATATATGTTCAATAAAATTGTAAAAAAAATCATTTTAAAAATGGCGACAGATCCTAAAACTGCAGGAAACCCTAACGGTGAATCATCTGCAATCGAAGAAGAAGACGATACAGGCTGGCAAAAAGTCATATACAGAAATAAAGGAAAGAATCTGTGAAATGACCCTCCTATTTCCACCCTAATTTCATAAGGATTTTTTTTTAAGAGATGATATATAGATATATCATTCATTACAAATATATTTCCCAGGGTCATTTTCTTTCTCCAATAAACAAAATATATCCAGGATCTTTCACAATATAAAAATATTGTTTTAAATCTAAATCATTCCTAACATACATATATGAAGATATCTATGTTATATTCTACTAGAATCAGAGCATGATAATATGTAAGTAGAAGTCCTTTTAAATCTATTAAAATGTGATAATTCCCTGATAATTTAGTCTGTTGTTCTAATTAAGAAATGATCAAGTAATAATCAGTGGAAAGCAAGCTTTTAATATGGATGATTGTGTTAAAGTCTGTATACTATCAAACTCAGGCTAAAAGAAAGTGGATCATAAGTGAACACAAGCAACATCTAGGCGTAATGGAAACGCGCCTAACTTACACATGAGAGGTCACGAGTTTGAGTGCTATGCTGGTCGGTTCAAACCCAATTTTTGTTTTTTTTTTCTTTTTATTTTTCTCCTGTGAACAAATTGTCTGAACCTATTATATACTTTGGCTATGAAACAGATCTAAAAATTTAATTTAAACCCTTGGTTGCTGGCTTGACCCAGGCTCAAGAAAAATGGCTATGTTAGCCCTGTTCTGGTTTGCACTACTTTGTTACAAAATACCTGCTATATTATTTTCTTTTCAAAGCAACTCAAACCCTTTCTATCAGATTTTATTTTTGACTTGAACATGGATTTTCTTATGCCAGTTCTATAGATATACATACAAACCACAAATTCTTTCAATCTCAGATTTTCTACCATTATAGCCTAACTGTTCTTGAAGCTTAAAATTCATTTTTTCCTTAGCAAAGCATTTAGCAAAACAAAGCACATAGTTCAACTGAGACATATAAGTTCAACATCTACAAAACAGCAATTAACCATACATTAGTTTCTCAAAGTAATTTTTAAACAATAGGTCTTAATCTAGTTCATCATGAATGTGTAGTTTACTTTAGCAAAGTCTTTAAAAACATAGCATCCAAATCTTAAGCAGTTTAACATCCAAAGCCTGATCAAAGCAATTCCTATTTCCCTGCAAAATCACCATGAACTGCCCCATATGAATATGAGACACCCAATGGTGCATAAACACAAAAGGGTCAGACTATTTGTCTGGTATGAATAATCCAACTGAAAACATGATCTCATTCAATTCTCTTTATAAACAAACTTTACATGAATAAGAAACTCAATATCTTCCTTATGCTTGTTTTTTTTTTGTGAAGCATGTTCCTTCATCTCAGTGTTAACAGATTATTTACACATATAATCACCATGACTTGATTCATAGAAAATAATCACAAGATTCATCCATAAAAAGCACCAAAACAACCAAATACAAACATCAATTCAGTTATCATCCCCTTTTCAACTTTACTGGCCATCAGGGATTTTGCCCAGGCCTCTCCTGAATCTATTCCTAGAATTCATTATCAAATATAACAGGGTCTTTAGCTACTTTCTCCTTTTTAAACACACACTGCCTGGGACATCTCTCTGTTAACCCAGCACACTCAGGCCCCTGGGTATAAACATACCATGTGTGAACTTGCAATATTCCCCTTGCCAAGCTATACTTTGGTAGCCCTAAGATCCCAAGTCCTTAGTTAAATTACTAAGTGTTATTATTATTTTTCATAGCAGTGCTAATCCCTTCTGCATCTCACTTCTTAATCAGAGAAATATAAATAATGCAAGCAACATGTATTCATCCAGAGTTTGGTAAGTTATATTCTCAGAAGCAAACATTTTATCATGAAAGAGGGAGGTGACTTCTTAGCACATTATTTTGCCTATGGGTTTCACTGGATCAAGATGTAAGCATATGGTCCTGAGTAATTTGCTAGATATATATTCTCCCTTACCTCTGGTTCAATCAGATTCATGATCTGGCTAAACCACAAGTATATTTGATTTGGGTATTTCATAAAACATAGAAGCTCAGCACATGTACAACATTGCACTTCTACATTTTCTTTTGTTTTAGTTAATATGAGCCATAAGCAACAACACAATGTTACAGTCCATATTTCTTTCTACCTTCAGACCATATACCCACTACTTGAATCCGGGGATTTTTATAAACAACTTATAAAGAAAACTTATAAAAGAAATCACTCAGTCTCAAAGCTAACCCATATCTCAGACAAACATTTTTTGTTCATGAATCCATGACTCTTATTTTTCTGGGTAAATCAGATAGAGGTTTTACCCTTAAACAAATCATTAACAAACCAAAGTCATCCAATCATAAAACATAACTTGTAAAAGAAAATTAGTTCAAACTGGCTGCCTCAATATTCAGGTCTTAATGCCAAAGTTTTCAGTGAGGTTACTCACCTTAATCCTTCTTCTTCCTATGCCTTATGAACCCCTTTTTAGTCTTCTGCCTTCTCCTATTTTCTCTGGTTTATGCCTTGTATATTTTTCTTTAGGTTAATGAAGAACAAAAATATATGGTCTTACTATACTAGGCCTTTTATATAAATCTTGGCTGTTACTAGGGTTTATGGATTTACCCAATGTCAGTTCTACCCCATCCCAAACATAGCCTGCCTCTGGTTTGATTCAAGAATATAAAAGGGTATGTGGTCCTTGTCTTCCTTTCCAGAAATTAGTCCCTCTCTTTTAATTTTCCCTGGTCATGTCATATGCATGACTTATTATTATTATTATTATTATTTTCTTAATAAAAGAGATTACTGAGAATAGATAAAGTGCTTGTTTAGGGACTCATGCCATTTTCATGCAACTTCTGTTTTCTTCCAGAGATTGATTGACTGTATACATGTATAACCTATGTATACCTAAGCCTTTTATTTTTCTTTCTTTCTTTAAATAATTTTAAGTTTATTTCAGCCTAGCTCTTATTTTTCTTTGTACTATATTTTATTTAAAGACAAAATTCTATCTTTATGCATATGTATTTCTAAATCAGTTATTTTATTTTATCTATTAATTTCTGCCAAATTTTGTTACACAGAAATCTGTGTGCATGTGTACACTGTCTTGTGCACATGTACATGTTTTATACTTTGTATCTGCAAATCAATTTCCTATTCCTATTTTTCCCAATGCAATTTCAAACAAATACAAACTAAATTAAATCATGAAATTACTCACAAAAATCAGGGTTATCACATATACCCCTCCTTTTAGGAATTGTGTCCCACAATTCTTTCATACTTAACTTAAGTATCTTCTCTTCAGAAAAATGAATTTTTCTGATTTCAAAACCATTTTCAAACCAATCACCTATTAAGCACTATGCATATCAACACAAGATAAAAATCACAATGCATATTCAACCAACACATTCATTAGTATGTATATATATATAGATTTACCTTTTCTTCAATCAAACAGCTGGGGATAATCATTTCTGATTTTATCCTCCACTTCCCATGTGCAATCATTTGGGTCTAGACTCCATTGTACTTTTACTAATTTAATTTCTTTGTTTCTCAATTTCTTGGTTTCTCTAGAAACTATGCCCACTGGTTCCTTTTCATAGATCATTCTAGGATCAATCTGCACATCCTTAGAGGATTCTAGTATTGCTTCCTTATCATGAACCCATCTTCTTAGTTGAGACACATGAAAGACATCATGCATTGCTCTCATTTCTTCTGGCAATTCTAATTTATAGGCTACTGTCCCTATTCTTTCTAGAATTTTATATGGTCCTATATATCTAGGAATCAACTTTCCTTGTTTCCCAAACCTTAGAACCTTTTTCATGGGTGATATCTTGATGAACACATAATCCCCAACATCATATTGTACTGCTTTCCTTCTTTGATCTGCATATTTCTTTTGCCTATCTTGGGCAGAGGCAATTCTTTTTCTGATCAAGGCTACCTTTTCAGAAGTCTCCTTCACATTTTTTGGTCCTAAGACCACTTTTTCTCCAGACTCATGCCAACTTGAAGGTGATAAACATGGCCTTCCATAGAGAGCTTCAAAGGGGGCCATGCCTATGCTACTGTGATGGGTGTTATTGTATGCAAATTCAGCTAGATATATGTAATCTTCCCAGCTTCCTCCCCAATCCAATACACATGCTCTCAACATGTCTTCAAGCAATTTGTTCACAATTTCTGTTTGGCCATCAGATTGAGGATGGTATGCTGTACTCAAACATAAATCAGTCCCCATTGCCTTGTGAAAACTCTGCCAAAATTTTGAAGTGAAGATGGTATCTCTATCACTTACTATAGTCTTTGGTATACCATGCAGTCTGACTACTTCTTTAATAAACAATTGGGCTAGGGTATTAGCATTTCTTTCTGATTTCACTGGTATAAAGTGGGCTGACTTGGTTAACCTATCAACCATTACCCAAATACTATCATTTCCCCTCCTAGTTCTAGGCAAACCATCAATAAAATCCATTGATATGTCTTCCCATTTCCACTGTGGTATTTGTAAAGGTTGAAGCATTCCTGAGGGTTTTTGATACTCAGCCTTCACCTGCTGGCAAACCATACATTTTGATACATAGGTTGCCACTGCACTCTTCATACCACTCCACCAATAATCTCTCTTGAGGTTGTGATACATTCTTGTGCTTCCTGGGTGTATAGTATATTTGCTTTTGTGGTAAGCATCCAAAATTTCTTGCTTCAACTCATCCATTGCTGGAACACATATTCTTTCTCCTTTCTTCAGATGGCCCTGATCATCCAACTGAAAACCTTCTACTGTCTCACCATTTAATATTTGTGTCTTCTTTCCAAATAAAAATGGATCTTGGTTTTGTAGCATTGCAACTTTATTTTTCAATTCTGATCCCAGGGTAATAAAACTTAATTTTCCCATTTCTACCTTCCCACTGCATAAGCTCATGTTTTCTATGTTATCACTTTTTATCTCTGAATCAATTAATAATGATAAAGTGTTAAACTCTTCTATCATTAATCTAGCCACTTTAGCATGTTGTCTACTTAGGGCATCTGCTACTTTATTAGCCTTACCTGGTGTGTAAAATATTTCAAAATCATATGAGGCTAAGAGTTCAATCCATCTTTGCTGCCTCATATTTAATTCTTTTTGTGAAAACAAATATTTGAGTGATTTATGGTCTGTATATACTTCAAATTTTGCTCCTAACAAGTAGTGTCTCCATAGCTTAAGGGCATACACTATAGCAGCCAATTCAAGGTCATGAGTAGCATACCTTACTTCACTTGATTTCAACTGCCTAGAAGCATAAGCTATTACCTGATGTTGTTGCATCAACACTGCTCCAAGCCCTTGTCTACTTGCATCAGTATACACCGCCAAGTTTTCATTTCCCTCAGGTACTTTAAGAATTGGAGCTTGTACCAGTGCTTCTTTTAATTTCCCAAAGGCATTTTCACATTCCTTAGTCCAAGTGAACACTTGATTTTTCCTAGTCAATCTGGTTAATGGAATTGAGATTTTTGCAAAATCTTTTATAAATCTTCTATAGTAACCAGCCATTCCCATGAATGATCTGACTTCAGTGACATTAGTAGGCCTTTTCCAAGCTTGCACTGCAATGACTTTATTGGAGTCCACAGCTATTCCTTTTTCTGATATAATATGGCCTAGAAAGTTCACTTCATTTTGCCAAAAAGTGCATTTTGAAAACTTTGCTTTCAAGTCTTCCTGTCTCAATTTCTCAAATACTAGATGCAAATGGTTCTCATGCTCTCTAACTGACTTAGAATAAATTAGTATATCATCAATAAATATTAATACAAACTTATCCAAGTATTCTCTGAAAATCCTATTCATCAAATCAACAAAATAGGAAGGAGCATTTGTTAAGCCAAATGGCATCACCAAAAATTCATAAAGTCCATATCTGGTGTTAAAGGCTGTATACTTAATGCTTTCCTCTTCTACTTTCATCTGATGAAAGCCTGAAGCTAAATCAAGCCTGGAGAATATCTTTGCACCACTCAATTGATCAAAGAGATCATCAATTCTTGGTAAGGGGTATTTATTTTTAACTGTGACCTTATTTAATTCCCTATAGTCAATACATAATCTCAGGGATCCATCATGTTTCTTAACAAAGACTACTGGTGCTCCCCATGATGAGCTATTGGGTCTAATAAAACCTTTTTCTTCTAGTTCAACTAATTGCTTTTTCAACTCCATCAATTCCTTAGGCCCCATTCTGGTTGGTCTTTTAACCACTGGGCTAGCTCCTGGAATTATTCTAATTGAAAATTCAACTGGCCTGTGATTAGGAACTCCTCTTACTTCCCCAAACACATCATCATATTGATTAACTATGGGGATCTCTTCTAATGCAGGCATGGGTTTTTCATTTGACAATGCAGAGAGGTTGGCTATACTTCTATTTTTGTTTGCCTCACAAAGAACGATTATCCTTTGTCCATCAGAAACCTTCAATGATATGGTGGATGTCTCCATATTTATGATAGCCTTATATCTACTCAACCAATCAACTCTTAAAATAATTCCTATGTCTGGATATTGCAACACATATAGGTTTGACTCAAACACATGTCCTCCTATATTTAATCCCAGTTGCATGCACATCATACCCATGACACATGAACTACCTATAGGGCTTCTAATTAGCAGTGGTTTATCAACAATCATACAGTTCAATTTTAATTGTTGTGCAATATCATGAGAGATCAATGAGTGTGTAGCCCCAGTATCATATACTACTGTTAAAGGTATTGAATGGATAAGCAAAGTACCTTCAACTTGACCATGCTTTTCAACATTTGATCCCTCAGCTGCCTTGCCTTTCCCTTCCAAAGCCCCTAATTTTCCTTGCTTAAAATCTGGGCAGTTCCTCTTTATGTGACCTTCCTTCCCACAATGGTGACAATTGAAGGATGCTGGTCTAGGATTGGTGCACCTATTTTTCATGTGCCCCTCTTGTCCACAGTTGTAACAAGTGATCCTCTTCTTAACTTCAGCAGTTCTGGCTTCTTCTGGTTTCTTGGTGGAAGTTATGTCTGTTTTCTTTTTATCATAAGGGTGAAATTTACCCTTTCCCTTCTTGTTTTGATTATTTTTGAATGCCCTGAAATTCTCTCTAGCTTTATCATGTTGTTCAATGCTCAGAGTCAAATCCAAAACTTGATCAAAAGTTTTATCCTTATATGGTAGCATGGCTCTACTAAGGCTAGAGTTCAACCCTTGGATATATCTGCCATTCTTAGCTTCCTCAGTAGTGATGAGCACTGCACCATACTTTGCCAATGATTCAAACTTCTGAGTGTACTCAGTGACACTCATAGTCCCTTGCCTCAATTTGATGAATTCCTCCAGTAAAGATTCCTTAGCTGATGCAAGGATAAATCTGCCTTCCAACATTGCTTTAAATTGATCCCATGTTACTTCTCCTTCAGGTCTTCCAGCTATGATAACCTCCCACCAATCCAAAGCTGCTCCTCTCAATTGCCTGGATGCAATTTGCCTCTTCCTTTGGTCTTCAACTTGCATGTCTGCAAAGATTCTTTCCAAAATTCTAAGCCAATTTTGAACCCCCATAACTCCTTCTGTGCCATCAAAGGTTTTGCCTCCAAGATTGGTAAAAGTCTTGAGTAGTTTGGAAAGTTCCTCATGTGGATTTTCCTGCCTGTTGCCTACTCCATCTCTTATGGCCCTCATGAATTCTTGCACATTCACCATGGGTGGTTCACTTGTTCCTACATTTTGATGTCTGGGTCCTACCATAGCTCTATGGATATAACACTTAGGTTAGTCTGTTTTGCCTAATGCTCTATAGATTAATTCATTTTAATTTATCACTTATTCTGTCATAATAGATATCAATAGTGTAAATAAGAGAAAAAAACAAAACATCCAAAGCAGTAAACACTTCTATACATCCAATGCAAACAAATTCATACAAAATTTTTTTGCTATGTTATTTAGCAACATAGCTCTGATACCAACTGAAATGACCCTCCTATTTCCACCCTAATTTCATAAGGATTTTTTTTTAAGAGATGATATATAGATATATCATTCATTACAAATATATTTCCCAGGGTCATTTTCTTTCTCCAATAAACAAAATATATCCAGGATCTTTCACAATATAAAAATATTGTTTTAAATCTAAATCATTCCTAACATACATATATGAAGATATCTATGTTATATTCTACTAGAATCAGAGCATGATAATATGTAAGTAGAAGTCCTTTTAAATCTATTAAAATGTGATAATTCCCTGATAATTTAGTCTGTTGTTCTAATTAAGAAATGATCAAGTAATAATCAGTGGAAAGCAAGCTTTTAATATGGATGATTGTGTTAAAGTCTGTATACTATCAAACTCAGGCTAAAAGAAAGTGGATCATAAGTGAACACAAGCAACATCTAGGCGTAATGGAAACGCGCCTAACTTACACATGAGAGGTCACGAGTTCGAGTGCTATGCTGGTCGGTTCAAACCTAATTTTTGTTTTTTTTCTTTTTATTTTTCTCCTGTGAACAAAATTGTCTGAACCTATTATATACTTTGGCTATGAAACAGATCTAAAAATTTAATTTAAACCCTTGGTTGCTGGCTTGACCCAGGCTCAAGAAAAATGGCTATGTTAGCCCTGTTCTGGTTTGCACTACTTTGTTACAAAATACCTGCTATATTATTTTCTTTTCAAAGCAACTCAAACCCTTTCTATCAGATTTTATTTTTGACTTGAACATGGATTTTCTTATGCCAGTTCTATAGATATACATACAAACCACAAATTCTTTCAATCTCAGATTTTCTACCATTATAGCCTAACTGTTCTTGAAGCTTAAAATTCATTTTTTCCTTAGCAAAGCATTTAGCAAAACAAAGCACATAGTTCAACTGAGACATATAAGTTCAACATCTACAAAACAGCAATTAACCATACATTAGTTTCTCAAAGTAATTTTTAAACAATAGGTCTTAATCTAGTTCATCATGAAGGTGTAGTTTACTTTAGCAAAGTCTTTAAAAACATAACATCCAAATCTTAAGCAGTTTAACATCCAAAGCCTGATCAAAGCAATTCCTATTTCCCTGCAAAATCACCATGAACTGCCCCATATGAATATGAGACACCCAATGGTGCATAAACACAAAAGGGTCAGACTATTTGTCTGGTATGAATAATCCAACTGAAAACATGATCTCATTCAATTCTCTTTATAAACAAACTTTACATGAATAAGAAACTCAATATCTTCCTTATGCTTGTTTTTTTTTGTGAAGCATGTTCCTTCATCTCAGTGTTAACAGATTATTTACACATATAATCACCATGACTTGATTCATAGAAAACAATCACAAGATTCATCCATAAAAAGCACCAAAACAACCAAATACAAACATCAATTCAGTTATCATCCCCTTTTCAACTTTACTGGCCATCAGGGATTTTGCCCAGGCCTCTCCTGAATCTATTCCTAGAATTCATTATCAAATATAACAGGGTCTTTAGCTACTTTCTCCTTTTTAAACACACACTGCCTGGGACATCTCTCTGTTAACCCAGCACACTCAGGCCCCTGGGTATAAACATACCATGTGTGAACTTGCAATATTCCCCTTGCCAAGCTATACTTTGGTAGCCCTAAGATCCCAAGTCCTTAGTTAAATTACTAAGTGTTATTATTATTTTTCATAGCAGTGCTAATCCCTTCTGCATCTCACTTCTTAATCAGAGAAATATAAATAATGCAAGCAACATGTATTCATCCAGAGTTTGGTAAGTTATATTCTCAGAAGCAAACATTTTATCATGAAAGAGGGAGGTGACTTCTTAGCACATTATTTTGCCTATGGGTTTCACTGGATCAAGATGTAAGCATATGGTCCTGAGTAATTTGCTAGATATATATTCTCCCTTACCTCTGGTTCAATCAGATTCATGATCTGGCTAAACCACAAGTATATTTGATTTGGGTATTTCATAAAACATAGAAGCTCAGCACATGTACAACATTGCACTTCTACATTTTCTTTTGTTTTAGTTAATATGAGACATAAGCAACAACACAATGTTACAGTCCATATTTCTTTCTACCTTCAGACCATATACCCACTACTTGAATCCGGGGATTTTTATAAACAACTTATAAAGAAAACTTATAAAAGAAATCACTCAGTCTCAAAGCTAACCCATATCTCAGACAAACATTTTTTGTTCATGAATCCATGACTCTTATTTTTCTGGGTAAATCAGATAGAGGTTTTACCCTTAAACAAATCATTAACAAACCAAAGTCATCCAATCATAAAACATAACTTGTAAAAGAAAATTAGTTCAAACTGGCTGCCTCAATATTCAGGTCTTAATGCCAAAGTTTTCAGTGAGGTTACTCACCTTAATCCTTCTTCTTCCTATGCCTTATGAACCCCTTTTTAGTCTTCTGCCTTCTCCTATTTTCTCTGGTTTATGCCTTGTATATTTTTCTTTAGGTTAATGAAGAACAAAAATATATGGTCTTACTATACTAGGCCTTTTATATAAATCTTGGCTGTTACTAGGGTTTATGGATTTACCCAATGTCAGTTCTACCCCATCCCAAACATATCCTGCCTCTGGTTTGATTCAAGAAAATAAAAGGGTATGTGGTCCTTGTCTTCCTTTCCAGAAATTAGTCCCTCTCTTTTAATTTTCCCTGGTCATGTCATATGCATGACTTCTTATTATTATTATTATTATTTTCTTAATAAAAGAGATTACTGAGAATAGATAAAGTGCTTGTTTAGGGACTCATGCCATTTTCATGCAACTTCTGTTTTCTTCCAGAGATTGATTGATTGTATACATGTATAACCTATGTATACCTAAGCCTTTTATTTTTCTTTCTTTCTTTAAATAATTTTAAGTTTATTTCAGCCTAGCTCTTATTTTTCTTTGTACTATATTTTATTTAAAGACAAAATTCTATCTTTATGCATATGTATTTCTAAATCAGTTATTTTATTTTATCTATTAATTTCTGCCAAATTTTGTTACACAGAAATCTGTGTGCATGTGTACACTGTCTTGTGCACATGTACATGTTTTATACTTTGTATCTGCAAATCAATTTCCTATTCCTATTTTTCCCAATGCAATTTCAAACAAATACAAACTAAATTAAATCATGAAATTACTCACAAAAATCAGGGTTATCACAATCTGCAGCAATATAGGAGAGAGGATCCCAATCAGCGTGTATCCTCAGTGGGCTCAAGAATCAATAAACCAGAATTCAAACAAGGGAAAAGGACATGGGCAGATGCTATTGCAGGCAACACGCGTATAGAAGGTGGGGTTAACAATTTCGAACCCCTAGAAGATGCAGAGGGACCCTTTGCGGATCTGGATGAAGAGGTATTTAATTCAGCTAAAAGCATATGGGGTACGTCCATTTATATTTATGTAGCTGGGAAAAGACCTTATTATATACATCTCAACGCATACATTAAAGGAGAATGGAAACCGACAGGTAAATGGGATGTATTTCCTAGAGAAAATGGATTTTATCTTATTAAATTTAGTAATGAATTGGACTGTAAAAAGGTTCTGGAAGGAGGTCCTTGGTTCATTGATATCAAACTTATTTTCACCAAGAAATGGGAACCTAACCTAAGACTTGAGAGAGACATGTTAGAAACACATCCTGTTTAGGTCAAACTGATAAATCTTGATTTATCCCTGTGGAATGCGCGTGGAATTAGTAAAATTGCCAGTCTTATTGGAACCCCCCTGGCCATGGATGATTACACAAGAAATGTTAAAAGATTGAAATATGATAGAGTTCTACTAGAAATCAAAGCTAGTGATACTATCAAAAAACAAGTTTGTGCCCAAGATAGAAGTTGTAATATATACATACAGGAAGTAGAGTACGACCACATACCACCTGTCTGTACCAAATGTAAGTGTTTTGGCCATTCCACATATCAATGTGAAATTGTACTAGGTCCCATTAAGTAGGTGTGGAGACAAAAAACATACAGAATAAACTAGTCAATCCGAGCCTACGCAAAATATACAACAAAATGAGGCACAGATTGACTCTAGCACTGAAGAGAACCATATACACATAAAACAGTCAAACATAGTAGCTAGTAACCAGAAGGAAACACTTATGGAAACACTTGCTGCTTTGGAAGATGTAGAAAAGGCAGTTGACCCATCATTGGTAAATACTGTGGAAACTGCAAGTGATCATATCTCTGTTGGGAAGTCACCAGAGATAGTGCTTGTCACATTAGATGAAATAGATGAGATAAACAAAGTTGCCTTGGATAAACTTTATTCAGATACAGACATAGAGGAAAGTAGCCCTAATAAATTCACAAAGACCAATTTGGAATATTCTAAAAAAATTCAAAACCCAGAGGTTAAAGGAAAGACGAGACTAAATCGTGAGGTATCTCCTATGAAACTGAGGAGTAGGCCTTCAAACTCCAAATGTCAATAATTAGTTGGAATGTAAGAGGTCTAAATAATGATATTAGACACTTAGACCTCTTAAATCCGAGGAGGACCTATTCTCCTTCTATTATAAGTATTTTAGAGAATAAATTCAATAACGATAATTTAACATTTTTTACTGACTATTTGGGAGAGGAATGGTCCTTTATACATAATAATGATGTGGGCGGCAAAGGCCGTATCCTATTACTATGGAATAAGTTAAACTGGAATATCAGTCTCTAGAAGAAAGATGACCAACACATAACCATTGATGCTACCAATATGGGTGGTCTGAAATTGACTTTGAGTTGTGTATATGCTAGTAACTTGGCTTCTCAAAGAACTAACCTATGGCAAGCCATTAAAGATATAGGTAAAACTACTAATAACCCTTGGATTGCGCTAGGGGATTTCAATTCAGTACTCAGAGTAGAGGAGAAAAAAGGAGGCCTTACCATGAGAGTTTCCCAGTTAAAGGAATTCAATAACTGCATAATAGAAGCGGGGCTGCTTGAACCTGTCCACAGTGGCCTGAAATACACATGGAGAAGTGGTGAAAACAAAAAGATATCATGCAGATTAGACAGAGTGCTTGTAAATGTGAAATGTATTACTCTGTTTTCTAACATTAGAGTCAACATTCTCCCTCCATCTACTAGTGATCATAGTCCTATTCTTGTTGATTTAGTAGATAAAGGATTGGTAATCAAAGGCAAACCTTTTAGATATAGTAATCACTGGCATGAAATACAGGGCTACAAAGAAGCTACTAACTTCAATGATATACCAAGGGTTGAGGTTCTCAATGCTATAAACTAATCCAACTTATCAAAAAAGTAAAAATAGACATAAAGAATTGGAACAGATGTAGACCAAAGGAAGGAGACCAAATTTCTAATCTGCAGGGAAAATGTGAAGAACTCCTGGCTGTGATAGATAATGGAACTGATGATGACAACACATGGCGTAACTATTATCAAAGTCAAAGCAATTTAAAAGAAGCACTTAGAATTAAAGCTGCTGAACTTAAACAAAAAGCAAAGGAGAAATGGATAACTGAAGGGGATGAATGCACCATTTATGCTAAAATGGCAATTCGCAGTAATAAGAATAATAACATTCATATTATTAATCAGGAAGGAAACTTAACAATCAATGCAGTAGAATTTGAAGAGCAAGCAATCAAATATTATAATGATTTGTTTAATGGGGAAGTTTGCACTAACTTACCAAGCATTCAATGCAGGAGACAGGTAAATTCCCAAGGCAGAAGGATGCTGACCAGGCTAATCACTAAGGTTGAAGCCCTGGATGCTCTGAACTCCATCCATATCGATTCCAGTCCAGGACCCGACGGATTCGGCTCCAAGTTCTACATTCTCCATTGGAGTGACCTGAAAGAACATATCATATCAGCTATGCAAGAATCTTACAAACTGGAAAGTTTCTCAAAGAAATCAATCACACCTTCATCTGTCTAATCCCTAAAAGAGATAATCCATCAAAAATAGAGGATTATTGCCCTATTGCTTGTTGCAATGTGATATACAAAATTCTAAGCAAGATTCTATGCAACATAATGAAGATGATTTTACCTGATCTCATATTCGAATGTCAAAGCGCTTTCATTAAAGGTAGAAGCATCTCTGAAAATTCGCTTATGGCACATGAATTGGTAAGGAATTTTAATAAACCAGGCACTGATAAATTCTGTCTAAAGGTTGACCTCCACAAAGCATATGATAAAATCAATAGACACTTTATTATCCATATGCTCACTGCTATGGGATTTCCTACAAAATTTGTGAGTCTAATTAATGAATGTATATCTACACCTACCTTCTCTATCCTGATTAATGGCATACCAAAAGGTTTCATTGGGTCCAATAGAGGCATTCGACAGGGTGACCCTCTATCCCCTTATTTGTTTGCAATTGCCATGGAATACTTCAGGCTACAAATGGAGTTGGCTACTCATCACAAGCTTATTCAGACTATTTTTAACTTCCAGCCTACTGTGAGTCATTTACTTTATGTAGATGACTTGCTCATCTGTATAAAATCCAACAATGAATCAGCTTTAGCAATTAAAGACATTTTCATTAACTTAGAAAAGTATACTGATTCAAAACTGAATGAACAGAAAACCAAATGCTATTTTAACAAAACATGTAGCAGGAGAGCAGAGGTGTTGGATCTCCTAAAAGTGAAGGAAGGTAATATGCCAATCAAATACTTAGGGATTCCATTATCTTCAAATAAAATCACAGACAGAGAATGTGCAGCCCTCATATCTTCAATCAGGGATAGATTGCAAGGTTGGAGCTCCAAACTGTTGTCTCTCGCAGGTCATATTGAACTGGTGCACACTGTTATTCACTCTAAAGTTAACTTCTGGTTGCAAAAATTTCAACTTCCTGATGCTTCTATCCAAAAAATTGAAAAGGTTTGTGCGGACTTCATTTGGAAAGGTGGTCTACATAAGATCAAATATGACAAATTATGCAGGCCCAAAGATGAAGGGGTGTGGGTCTTAGAAGACTCAAAGATATGAGAACAGTCCACACTCTCAAACAAGCTTGGAGAATTATTAATGGGAAAGGATTATGGGGCAAATGGATGAGGAGAAGATACATTAAAGGTAATTTTTGGCAAATGCCCATTGACAACAATGCTTCAGCAAATTAGAAAGCAATTTTGAAGGCTAGAAACATATTAGCTTCTCTTTGTACTCGTGAAATAGCAACTGGAAAGGAAACTGACCTATGGAGAGATCCTTGGATTCAAGGAGAATCATAGATTGACATTTTGGGAATTCATACTTTTTCTGACTTTGGATGCCCGAATAATAAAGTACAAGATGTGATCAGTAATAATAGGTGGGATTGTTCTTCTCTGCCAATAAAACAAGACAAAAAAAGAAGCAATCCAATATATGCCTATTTATAATGGTAGAGAGACGGATATATGGGTCTGGATGCCTACTGGAAAAGACTTCACCACTAAGGCTACTTGGAATGAAATCAGACTAAAAGACAGTAAAGCAGCATGAAGTAAAATCATATGGGATCATGTTAATAACCCTAAAATGGCATTCAGTGCTTATAAAGCGATACTGCAAAGATTACCTACCAGAGATAGGCTATCGAAATGGGGCTTGATAAATGATACCGTATGCATCCTATGCAATCAGAACATAAAAACTCATGAACACCTATTCTTTGAATGCTTTTACTCAAACCTGGTGTGGAATTCGTGCAACAATTACTTAAATTTAACCACCCACTCAAATAATTTTAAAGAACTAATCAGTTACCTGACTCAGAGAGGTCATGACAAAGACATTGAATCCAAACTACATAAAATCTCCATCACAGTTGCTGTATGGAATATTTGGAAGGAGAGGAACCGCAGAATTTTTCAAAACAAACAAAGAAACCACTTTGAAGTTAGTAAGCTAGTGATTGGAGACATGCAGCTAACTCTAAAAAGGATTAAAAATAATCCTCTTACCAGGCTGGTACAAGACGCAACTCGTACTGTAGAAGCGGATCGGAACTCTCTAGAGGTAGGAATCCCAGAAAGGAGTTATCAGCCGCCATGACTTCGAGCTGCTTGAGTGAGGACAAAGAAGTTGTCTTATTATGGAAAGGGTTCAGATGTATTATTTTGTCTATTCTATGTATTGGTCCAAATTGGGCTAACATTTTGGGCTGAAATGCCTTAATAAAATCTTAACCCATTTACAATATATATATATATATATTTTCAATACAATATGTTATAATTGAATAATATAATAATTAATTAAAATGTTAATTAATTAAATTAATAAAATAATATATGATTAATTTAATGTTATACATATAATATTATGTAAGTTAAATAAAAATAAAAGTTATATAATAATACAACTTATATAATATAAATGTATAAACTAAAGGTGGAACTGTAAGAACCCCAATTAGACTTAAGAAATAAATATATATGTATAGTACGTATACCATGATTTTTGATGTGTTCCACACTTGAATCACGAGGGTATTTAATAAGAAATACATTATTCCATAAGTCGATATCACTCAGTTAAATATATTGAAGATTATGAATCTTTGATATAATCCTCTACCACTTATGTATTGATAAATTACTTGCATACTCTCTCATTGTTCAGCAAACTCAAGCTAGAGATGTTATGTGTAGTATTATTAATATATTGACTAGACGAGGTAAGATAATGATATGTATTTATTGAGCAAACTCAAGGTACATATACTGTACTTAGTCCATCACGAAATGGTAGGTATGAGTGAATAATTTATTCCAATTTATTAGGCAAACTCAAGGTCGAAATGAGATTAGGACAAGAAACCAAGGGTTAAGAGTTGTAAATGATACAACCGATAAGGAGTTATCTATCGTTTATGGGGCTATGACTTATTAGGCAAACTCAAGGCCAAAATCCTAAGACAGATGACTCCTAACACCCACTAATGAAGTCGAAAGACTTCTAGGTTTTCTCTTAGGGTTTGGAGAAACATAAAAGAATAGTGGGTACCTTATTAGAAAAATGAAATGGTAACATTTAACCTTTCTTTCTAATATTGTAAGCACATCTTCTATATAAAGTTATAATAATATGTATTAATAAATTTATGCAATTTATATAAATTATAAAGTATTTACCAATTAGAATATACAAACGAACTAAATTTATACTAACAAATAAAAATATAAAATATACTTACCAATAAAAATTTGCATGTTGACCCATGTAAATGTCTAATTATACAACCACTAAATACGTTCCTAACTTCGTAACTTACGAGTTTACTTGCCAAAGATTGTGTATTGTGTTTATTTAGTTTTGGACTCCAAAAGAAATATAAGAATATGGATATTTGGTCCATATATGATAAAATATAAATATTATATGGTGATAAACGATCATAACTCGTAATGTATGAAACCTCAATGAAAATAATTCATTGAAATAAGCAAGTAAACGATAGTGTGAGATCTTATATTCAATATGATTGATTATAATAATGACCTTGTTGCATTAAATGTGACACTAGACCAAAGGCTACAACATAGATCTAAGAATTCAATCATGAAAATGTCAGTTTGATCAGTTTACGTAAAGTGTAATTTATTTGATATCTTTAAAAAGTAAGGATGACCAAATGCACTTTTGTAAAGAGTTCATTATTATATTGTAGTAATGATTTCCTTTGAATGGTTCAACCATTTAGAAATAAAATCGAATGTATAAGGGTGGATGCAACCTAATGCATGGCCGAGATGAAGAGAGTGAATGGTCACTTCTGCTCCATAAAGAAACATTGAAAACGAGAATTGTAGAATAATAATTGGTACTTAAAATTGGAATAAGAAATATGATTTTTATTCCAAAATGTATTTTTCACATAGAAAATTGTTTTTTATGGGATTTATTTCTTTAAATTTAAGATATTTGATCTGAAAATTCTTGACTGTAAACCAGTTATAGTAATGAATTAAATAACCTATATTAAGTGATTGAATAGGGCTATGTATTTCATATGCTATTATAGTAATGTTGAAATAGCGGAAGCATGCCATATAACACTTATTGGTCGTATCAAGTTAAATTGTTTTCGTAAAACATACCAAATATTATTTATGAAATAATAATTGTTTTTTGTGCTGACTAAACATAGACATAGTTTTATTTCAGCATGAATTGTTATAAAATAAACTATAATAGTGGTATTTGCAATGCATTAGAAAATATAGAGTATCTTAATTTATTAGCAATTTTTTTGGAATTATGGACTGAGCTTCAGTTTTGAGAAATTATTTTTGAGTTTACGATTAAGAATCATATGGTACTAGTAATTTATACCTTAGACAATTAAGGGGAAAACATCCATTCAACGGGAGCACTTTAAGATTTGATAAACTCTATGGATTGATACATATTGATGTATACAATCGATAGTCTATTAATTCCAAAATGGTTCCACATATCTTGTTGTATTCGCCAACATGTTATCATAGACATGGATATGTTGATACACATGCAGTATGTCTATGATAAGCTCATAGAATATAAAACAGAAGTAAATGAAATAACATGAAATAGAAAATAAAACTGACTTGATTTGATTGAACAGGTGAGTATGTTGGAAATAGTTTCGAATGTACCTAAAATGAATAGTGATTCAATCCTAAAAGTTACTCCTCCCTATGATTCATAATGATGTATTGATAAAGAGTGTAGGATCGTTTTCACCCTAGAGGGGGGTGAATAGGGTGATACTAAAAATAATGTGAAAATAAAAATAATAACAGAAAGTAATGCAGTAAAGATCACACACAGTTTTACCCAGCTTCGACAAAAACCTGCCTACGTGCTACCCCTAAGGTTTCTACTAGAAATTAGGTAATCAAATGCTTACAAAAACATGTAAACTCGTGACACCTACTAACTCGATTAACCTAACTCTAAGCTCAAAACCCTTCCACAACTCAGCCACTGAGTTGCGAATTCTCGAACTACAAAACCGTAGTTCGTAACCTAGTTACACAACTAGAAATTTACAAATTTTAAAATAGAAAATTACAAATGAAAATAAAAAACTAAACAAAACCCTAAAAAATGAAGCCTAATAAAAATGGATAAAACCGGCCTAATGAAATAATAGTGCGGTCAAAAATTAGAGAAGTCTATCCCCTTTCTTCCCTCGGCCGATTCCTTTGTTCATCTTCAATAATTAGGGTTTTGAATTGCTTGAAGCCGCCGCTTGGAAATTGAATTTCAAATTGATTGTTGGTGTGCTTTGGTTCCTATATTCTCTTTGATGCTTCTTCATTCAGTGCTCTTCGATTCGCTTCGGCTGCTTAAAGGACGAGTTCGAATGGAGTATAAAATTGGTATGTGATTTTGTACTTTATTTGCTCTGCTGTTTTGCTTGAATTCGGACTCATGATTTGCTGATGATGATATTGGGTGTATTTATAGGGAATGAAACCCTATAATATCGCTTGTATACTTTGCTTTGAAGTTTTCATGATTTTATCACTTGCATTGATTTTTGATCGCACGACATCGTGATTTCTGACTTGTTCATAATATCATCGATTGAATTGATTTGAATTTTGTTACGTTCTTTTCTGCTATGACTTGTTCATTGTGTTATCAACTGTGACTATTTCTTTCTGGTTCTCTGGCTATAACTTGTTCATTGCTTGCTTATCCTCTTATTGAATTTCTTTAGACTTGTTCATCAGTAACTTGCTGTTCCATTCTTTGCTAGCAATTGAATTGTTACCCTCTGCGACTTTAGACAATTTTCTAAATTTCCTTATGACCGATTCATGACCCATGGCTTCACTGTCATTTCATTGCTCTATTCACTATTTGATTGAGTTTTAATGTGTTCTCTATTGCATATGTATATAAATGTATGTGCTCTTGTATCCCTGACCATATGCATTGATGCCTCCTCACTTTCCACGACATTCTGATTTTGCTTTGAGTTCTAATTCCAGTTGCTTCGATTCATCCATGTGCTTTTGCATATATCACTGTGCTTGTGAAGTCTGGTTGTAGTGGTAGTTTCATTTTGTACATGTGCATTTTCTGTTTATGCGACTCTTGGCTGATAATTGATTTTGTTTGAGTTGCATGCTCCAATGTGTACATGTGTGCACCCCTTGTGTTCACCAATGCTTATGCATTTGAGTGGTACCTTTTTGTATGCCTATCCATGTTCAGGTTGACTGACCATTGAACTTGTATTCATTTGTGTTTGGTTCACTTCAGTTCTGAACTGATATATGTGTATGTATATATTTGCATATATGCATACATGTGTCTTTGTAGTCAGGTTCAATTTGTTTTGTTATTTTGGTCTGTTGTACTTCATGTTGAGTTGCCTTGGTCTGGTTCCATATGCTCTGATCTGGTCTGGTCTAGTTGCATCACTATTGCTCTGTTTGGTTTGGGTTCCTTTTGAAGTCTTCCATTGCTTCGAGTCATACTTGCTGTTTGTTGTACATATATGTGTGTCATTTTCTGGTCATGGTGATTTTGAAGTCTCATTCCAGTTGCTTTGTACATGTCTGAATGCATGTTGTAGTCATGGTTCCATTTGAATGAAGTCTGGACTTGGAGTCTCTTGTGTTCAGTCTGTTGTGTGTCACCATGATGTCTCTGGAATCTTGTTTCTCTTGAAGTCAGGTCTAGTGTGTGTTGATATACATGTCTGGTTCCAGTGTGTTCATGAGTATTTCATTGAACTGGGTTGATAAACTACGTGCTCTAGTTGCATTCCATGTCCAGTTCCTTGTATCCATCCATGTTGAACTGCACTATGAAGTTGGGTTGCATTGAAACTGAACTTCATTGTTATTTTGCTTGGACATTTTGCTGTGTTGGGTGCACTTGTATCAATTGGTGGTCTGGTTTGGTGCACATGAGTCTGGACTGACCATGTGTACATTTGTTTGCATGCTTCTATGACTTCGGAATTTGTACATTGAGTTGAATCTAGTTTTTCCGGGGTTTGACTGTGTGCTCACCTTTCCATGCAATTTTAACAAGAAAGTGTATATCGGTGTGCACGACCTTGTGGCATGTACAGTGATATACTGTGCATGTCACAAGTTGTTCGTGTAAGATGAATTAACAAAAATGACGACAAACAACCCAAATAACCGAGGCAAATAATATTTTCAAAAACACACTTTATTGTGCATTGCAAAATATTTTCTTTTTCAATTTTACTGCATCAGTGTTTATTTTGCAAATAGTACAGATGCTGGATTCAGGCTAGAACAGAGTAAAAGATCAAATACGAGTGCTGAAATGAATTATGTAGTGAGGTGAACCATGTATGAAAAATTGTATATTGAAAATTGTGTTGTAATAGAAGATGTATTGTAATTGAAAATGTGTAAAATGTAGTGAGATCTCAAATTTGTAATAAAATATTTGTTTGAATAAAATATTTGTTTAAATATGAATTTTGAGTTATTTATTTTATTCAACAAATATTTATTAAATTATGTGGAAAAATAAAATAGTACAATAAAAAATGCATTTAAACAAATATATATATATGTTTATTATCATCAAACAAAAATCATAGGCTATTGTATTCTATAAAGAGTAATCAAACATTGTTGGACAAAGTACGATTAATTATGAGTGAAGTTGAATTAACTTCTTTCTATAAGGTCGTCTGATTAATGGTATTAAACAAGGTTAAAATTAATTTCATCTAAATAATAGTCTAAAAAATCATACAAGATAGGGGTTTATAAGGAAACCCAAATATTCTAGACCAAGGAGTTGGTAGGTTGTGCGAGTCGAAAGGCTGCACGTAATAATTATATGTGAGGAATCTTATATGAATTGCGCCAAAAGAAGTTTGGAAACGATAAGCATTTGATGATCAAGTTATGTTTTAAACATTGAGTATTGTAAACTAAAAGCAAATCAGTTAAATATATATAAGGTAATTCATAAAGCATTTATGAATTCTTATTCCATTACACTCAAAAAAATCGTTGTTATTATTTCTGCGGCTGCATGTTTTGGTGATGTGTTGTTTCCAAAGTTGGTTTCTGACATAAAAACTTAGAAAAGGAGATGGCTTTTTATTCTTTATAAAGATTATGATTTGGAATGTACATGGTCTGGAGAGTGCTGATAAGTGTGATTTAATTAGGAACTTTATTCGTGATTTTCGCCTTGAGATTTTATTTATCCAAGAATCTAAGCTTGTTTGCCTCACCCGCAGACTGGTTGGGTCTTTATTGAGTCTTTAGGATTTCGGGGTAGGGTTATAACATTTTGGGTTGAGTCAATTTGGACCTTAATGCAAGTCGTTAAAGCCTAAGCGATCCTGCATGTCATTTTGAGATTCAACTCTTTCAGTGTGATTTACGCTTTTTCTAATCTTTATGGTCCCCTGGACTGCTAGACAAATCAATCCTTTGGAACGACTATGAGAATTTGGCCTCTTTCTTTTTTAGTCCTTGGATTATTAGAGTGGATTTTAATGTTACTAGATTAAGTTCTCTTGCTTCACTCGTGATATGGATTCATTCAACAACTTTATTAGTCGTTGTAACCTTATCGATCTTCCTATAAATAATCGTGCCTTCACTTAGACCAATAAGCATCCAACTTCTTCTCTTGCCCAACTAGATAGATTCTTTATCAACTTTCCCTAGGAAAACATGCATCCCTTCTTTTTTCAGCACGACCTCACTTCTCTTATCTCTGATGCAGCGACCCGGAAATTCGAACACTCATCTTCGAATATCGTAATGTTTTGAAATAAAATTAAGTATTATAAATATGATTTTATAATCTTGTTAAGCATCATTTAATTAATGAATAATGATAAGAATCTTGTTTTTGAAAATTGTTTACAAAAATATATTCTTCGAAGAAAAATCAATAATGTGACCGAATTTGTTTTAAACAACTTTTCGATCGATATAAGTTGTTCAAACTCTTATGCACTTGTCTGGTGATCAAATGAACACATTAGAAACTAATTAACACACTCCCTTCTTCATAAAGCATGGAAGGTTCTAGAAGCTTCCATTAGGATAAGGGATATTATCATGAGAAGGGTATAATGGTAATTAGCATAAAGGAGAAGTGATGTAATAGAGAAGTGATAGGAGGTGAGTCTTCCATGGCATAAAGAGGGGTGAATGCAAGCTTAAAGAGCATCATTCATTGCATATATAAGGAGAGGCCCACCCTTGTATATTATTCACAAATTCACAAAGCTTAAAGTAAGCAAATCCATGGCTTCCTTTTCTTCTTCATAATTTCCTAAAGAAAAATATTTGCAAATCAAATCCAAATCAACTCAAACTTGGAGTGAAGCCTTACTACGACATCAAAAAACATCCTACCAAGTTATAAGTTGAATAAACAAAGACATACTCACCCTATCCTTGAAGGTCGTGAGTACATGTGGTGCTAGGGATGCCTTAAAGCAAGTAAAAGAAAGGAAGGAAGAGAAAGAAAGGAGGTTGCAAAGTTGGGTTTGGACTTGGTTAGCTTGGATCTTGGTTGTTGTTGGGTTTAAAGTAAGATAACTCACATCTTTGATTGAAAATATAACCCATGTTTTTTTTGGTTTAATTGTGTTTAAGTTGTTTGAATTATTTTTGACATATGTTAAAACATTGGTTTGAATTACTTCTTTGAAAGTAAATGACACGTATGATCCCTATTATGGACTTGGAATGAACTTGAATGGATTTGTATGACATGTGACAAGGCCCTGGAACAAAGCACATAGATTTCAGATGGACTTTGGTTTAGATTGGACTCAGATTTGAAAGTGCACTTATACAGATAGTTGCTATAAATGCAGTTCATAATTGCCTTGTTTTTGGCTGTTTCTATGGAACTTTATAGAGAGATTCTTAGAATTTTCTCACCATACTTATAATTTTTTATCTGTATGTTTTTTCTATGAAAAGCTTGTATAGTAAAAATTTAAGTAACATCTCGAAAAAGTGGTCAAAACTTCACTTGTGCAAAACTACCTCATTTAGCCTTGATTTTTGGACTTTAAAGGTTTGAAAAGATATTTAAATTTAAGTATTTTTTTCATTCTTTTTACAAGTGTTTTCTAACTCATATTAGAGTATTTCAAAAGTGGTTTGAGATATTTATGAATTTTTAAGAATTAGTTGTGAATTTTTAAAGAAGATGACTTTATAATAAAAACTTGTTTTTTCAAGTTTTTAAGGAAATTATGAAGTTGTTATTTTCTAGTGATGTTTTGGATAAATGTTTTAAAACCAATTATAAGTATCATAAAGTATTTTAAAAAGCATTTTTAAGTATATATAGTTTTTAGAAAATATGCAAACTATTTTACATCATATGGAATAAAATACCTATTGACTTATTTATTTACATATCAAGTTTTGGTAAATAAATTACTATACTTATATATAATTTTAGTGTTAAAAAGTATAAAAAAAAAAGGTTTAGAAAGGTGTTAGAATTGTTTAATGGCCAAATGGTTAATTGATTAATTATTTGTTTGAAAAGTAAGTAACTTGCTTAACACTAAAAGTCAACGAAGTAAGGCTTATCTGTTTGTAAGAGTTAAGATTAATGTTCGATTATGGATGAAGCAATAGAGCTCTAATATACCGGTTTCCCTTTTGACCGAGGAATAATAAGTCGGAAAATGTTGAAAACGTATTAATCGTGTTGATTTCTTACTTGTTTATGGAAATCATTAATACTATACTTAACACTAAAAGCCGAAGAGGTAGACTTATCTATTTATGAGATTCAATAATAAAGTGTCTAGGTAAGGCTTTGATGCAACCAGTGCTCGAACTTATCTGGCTTCACTCTTGAATGAGGAATGGTTAAGTTGGAATGTCAGAAACGAGTGGAGTATATGAATATTGATTTGTATAAGCAATTGTTTGACTAGATAGTCGATTAGTCGACTATCAAACTTGACCTAATATTGACTTAAGAAGTTATCAAAAGGCTTTGCGATATCATACCAATGAGAACCACCGAAGAGGAGTATTGGTATGAAACGTCTCTAGCTTTCGCTTACTTTTGAAAGAACCAGAATTGAGTTAACCAGAAATTCATCGAATTAGTTTTGAAGAGACCAGGATCGCTAAGTGTTTTACTTATTGAATACCACTTCAAAACTAGTATATAAGTTCTATGTTTTGGAAGCAGTTGTGAAGTTCTATGTTATAGAGTTAAACTGTCAACCCTAAGGTCAAGATGCTCGAATCCATGCAGCGATTCATGAGCTATCGAGATATAGGAATCCATTTGTGGATTCGTGTTCTGTTCGAGTGATGAAGACTTGAGTGTGGGATGTCGAACGTAGCCTCGACATCAGAAATGTCTAAAACCAAAGATAAGATGCATAGCCAAAGGGAACGTAGAATTTTAGCAATTCCAAGGGTGCAGGTGACTCCATCTAGTATTACTTATGGATATGCATGGGGGAGCGATGCATTCAAAACCACGAGTGTTTGAGCATGGGATAGTTATATATTTCCTATAGTACAATTCCTTGAGGTGTACACTACCCGGAAGGATATCTCTGATCCTTGTGCAGGAGTTCAGATTTGGCTTGATCCAAGGAGATCTTCATAGAAAATCCATTATGCGAACGTTCCTTAGTGGTATTAATTGTATACCTATTATTGTTGTGGCGTTCACACATCAGCAATTTGATATGATATATGTGTTACACTCTAGACATTATCTATCATATCACTATATGTTGAACTTAATGAATGGTTAGTTTCATTTAAGGGGAAAACTGCTATGGAAATTTGTACAGCCTCGAAAAGATGCTATTATATGTCACTTTTATTTCTTGAGTTTCTCACACTGGTTTACCAGACTGATCCATGTGTTATTTTCTTATAATGCTTAGGTCAACCCCGTGTATGTTTTTATATTTCGCTATGGACGCTTTGGAGCTTATGGAGAAAGCTAGATGATTACATTCCATAGTATTCTTATTTCCGCTGCACTACTGTATTGTATATATCAGCATTATAAGTGCAGGTTGTTATAAATGTCTAGGCTGATGATAGTACTTAGGTTTTAGTAACTCCGATATTTATGTATTTAGAGTAACACTTTATATTGTTCCTTTGATATTATATATTATCGTTTCTAGTGTGTGCACGACACACGTGATAGCGGGTTCTCACATTGGTGAACGTGTGATGAAGCTTTGTCTCTTGGCCCTACATGTCCATTTACGGGTCGTTTCCAGGATGTCGAGAGGCTAGCCATAAAATCAAGAATGTGGTTACCATTTGTAGTCACCTCCGGAAAGGGAGGACGTTACATTTGGTATCAAAGCTCGAGGCTAAGCAAACACCTTGGTTTTGGTTGAGTATGGCTCATTAAAGATAGGGTAAGTGACATCCCAGAATGAGTTGAGTGTATTATACATATGAGAGCGTATCTGTATTTTGAAAACTAGACTTTTAAATTATTCCTTAGGAATATCTCTTCCTTAGTAACTCTCTCTTTGAAATAACTCTATCATTTCATGTCCTAAAGAAGTTTTGCTTTCATTAAGTAGTATGAACTATGAGTACTAGATCTGTTAATGCTAGAGGTGGTCGGAGTAGTACTATCATGAATGGTGGGAATCGAGCACCGAGGAATGTTGCTCTAATTGAGGAACCAAGGGTGAACGTCATAAAAGAGGTCGTGGAGGTCAGACCTTAGATGACTTTTGCTTTGCTCTGCCATGATTATAAGAGGCTGGGGGTTAGAGGTTTTGTGGCATGAAGACTATTATAGAAATCCTGTCTCGGCTCAGACTATGCGATCAGATATTTGAAGATATGGAACTAGAGGATGCAACGAAGCATATTTTGGCATCGCGACATCAGACGGATGCAGCCATGGTTGGTGGAGTTCTATTATTGCTAATGTCCTAGTGAATGACTTCTCTTTGGCCTAATTTAAAGGTGAGTTTGAGATGAAGTTTTTCCGGAAGCCAGATTTACTTTACTATTTAGGAGCTTCTTAGATCTAAACCAGGGGGCCATGACCATGGCGAAGTATGAGAATCTGTTCATTGCATTGTCTTGGTTTGGGTTAGGGTTAGTAGACATGTCGTTGAAGTAGAATGAGATGTTTATTGCAGTATGCACCTTGAGTTCCAAAAGAATATGACTAATCACGTCATGGGATCTTTTTTTGGTTTAGCGAACATAGCTTTAAGGTTTGAGAGCTTAACTCCGAAGTCATCTATTTCTATACCAGTTGGGGACAACAAGCGGAAGTTTCAGCCATCGAGAGATATTTCTAGTGTAATTTACGTAAATGTAGACAGAAGGGACTCTTTTCTTGGAGTTGTAAGTCGAGGAAAGAAGGGAAGGTGGCTAGAACACAGATAGTGAAAGCACCAATTGAAAAGTTTCTGAAGCTTGAGGCATAGTTTGTGTCGAAAGGTTGTTACGGTTGCCATCAACCTAGCCATTTTGTAAGATATTGTTCCGTGCTCAAGAAAAAAGTGCAGCCTAGGAATTTTGCTATTTTTGCCGCTGAGAAGGAAAAGTAGATTCTTGAGGGTATACTATCTGTTTATGGCTTTCCTATTCATGTTTGTTTAACTCTAGTGCTTCTCATAGTTTTATAAACTTGATGGTTGTTTAAATCATGCTCGGTCAGTTTAGGAGCACTGCTTATTATTGGTTAGTGCTTAACCCGTTTATGAGTAGGTGTAACTTTCTACATCATGGGTTGAGTAGATAGTAATTGTGGGTACATTTAAAGAAACACTTTATGAATTAAATTTCACGGTTTGACTATAAGTCATTCGGTGATAATGTTGGGTTAGAAATTAAAATTTAGTAAAAGATATTTACTATAATAAAAGAAAGGATAGAAAATTTTTGAAATAAATATTTGTGAAATGGTTTATATATGAAAGTAAATTTAAATAAGTATGGCTTATAAAACATGGTTTAAAAAACGAAAAATGATTTAAATAGAGAATTTGAGAGCTTAAATCCTGGTACCTTTGAAAATGTTTTTTTCCAAGATTTTGGAGAAAGTAATAATAGTATTATTTGAATGTTAATACTTGAAAATCTGAGATCATTAATTAGTAATGATATTATGAAGTATTTTGATACCACTTTGAAATGATTTTGGTTAAGTACCAAAAGTATGGTTTGGATGTACTGAAATCACTTTTGTCACTTGAAAATAATTTTGTTGATGACTGCAGCATCACTGGCATTCATTGTCGGGTTTTTGAGTGGGGGATGCTACAAAGTTGTTTTCTTAAAATGTATTTTGATTTCAATCCCAAAAGTATGATTTGATACATAAAAGGTATATGTATATATTTTTTAAAGATTTTTTTGAAATTGAAATCAGTGTTTAGTTCTAAATTTTTATGTAAAGAAATTGGAACTTTGTTAAGTTATGCTATGTTGTTTGGTAGTTTCCATTTGTTAAAATGAATTGGAATTTTCGGGGATTTTGGATTGTTGGGAACTTCTGAATCGCTATAGAACTCATAGTTAAGTGTTTTTGAAATATGAAGCTGAGTTTATATATACACTTGAGTTTGAAAAGGTAGTAAGTTAAAACAAGTTCAAATTGTTGATTGTCCTAGTTAAGTAAGATGAATTTGATGTTTTGATATATACACTTAGGATGTAGTGGATTATTACACGGGTAAGAACGTAAGTTATAAAATGTGTATAAACTTGAAGTTAGGTGTTATGAGATGATTCATAATTGATTTTAGTATCGAATGTCATACTATTTGTATATATGAATGTGATTAAAAAAGAATTCAGCTCGATCCGAGGAGATCTCCATGGAAAATCCATTATGCGAACGTGCCTTAGCGGTATTGATTGTAAATCTATTATTTTTGTGGCATTCACACAATAGCTATTTGATATGATTTATGCGTTACACTCTAGACATTATCAATCATATCACTATATGTTAAACTTGATGAATGGTTGGTTTTATTTAAGGGAAAAATCACTATGGAAATCCGTACGGTCTCAAAAAGGTGCTATTATATGTCACTCTTATTTCTTGAGTTTCTCACGCTGGTTTACCAGGCTGATTTGGGCGTTATTTTCTTATAATGCTTGGGGCAGCCCCATGTATGTTTCCAGATTTAGCCGTGGATGCTTTGGAGCTTATGGAGAAGAGTTGGATGATTACCTTCCATGGTATTCTTATTTCCGCTACACTACTATATTGTATATATCAGCATTGCGAGGACAAGTTGTTATAACTGTCCAGGCTAATGATGGTACTTAGATTTTAGTAACTCTGATATTTCTATATTCAAAGTAACCTTTGTACTTTTACTTTGGTATTATATATTATCATTCTGTTGTGAGATTCTGATGTTGTGTTCTCTCTTTCTTGTTCTATTCTTTTTTTATTTTACCATAACTTTCTATCTTTCCAGCACTTGGGCATTCGACACATAAAGACCATGGATGTATTTAGTGTTGATGTTCGAGGGTCGACAAGTCAGGTCATTACATCTGACCACTGCCCTGTTCTGCTTGAATCTAGAGACGGATCTCCGTATAGACTTCCTTTTATGTTTGAAATTTTTTGGACCATTAAGCTAGGGTTTGTTGGCATGGTTGAGCGACTCTGGTCCTCTTTTCGCATCTCCGACTCTGCCTTCACGATCCTCGTCACCAAGCTTCGTCTCCTTCGATTCGCTCTTAAGCATTGGTTTGGAGGACTTTGGGGCTCCATCAGAATCATAAAAGAAAATCTTTAAAACCAAATTTGAGATCTAAACATCAAGGAAGAGTCCGCTCCTCTATCATCTTTAAAAATGAGCTATCTGGCAAGCCTGGAATTAGAACTAGAGAAGATCATGAGGCAGGAGGAGATGGCTTGGAAACAAAGATATAGAGATCAGTGGTTGAAAGAGGCTGACCTTAACATGGCCTACTTCCATAAAATTTCTAATGGACATATTAGATCTAACCGTATCTCTTCCATAGAAATTGATGGGCTGAGATTGATGAGGTGGAGAAAATCCTTTCCGCATTCACTAACCAATTTAAATCAATCCATAAATAATCCACTCCCACATTCGATATTCTAAACTCGGAGGCTTTATTCTCCGATAGCTTGCCAATACATGACTGGTTTGTTAGGGGCTTTGAAATTTGTGAGATTTGGAAGGCTTTGAATGAGATGGCTCCATACAAGGGGCCTGGCCTGATGGCTTCCCCCTATCTTTCTAAAAACGCTACTAGGGGTTCCATAAATCCATCATAGTCAGAGTTTTCAACGAATTCAACTCCTATCCTGACATAATTTCCAGACTTAACTATGCCAACATCATCCTGATTCCCAAGGATTTAAGAAGCTTGTGAAACCAAAAACTTCAGATCGATTAGTCTACTATATACGATTTTTAAGCTAATAACAAAGGTCCTTGTAAACCTTTTGAAGTCCTTGATGGACCAGTTGATTAGTCCTAGACAATCAGCATTTACCTCAGGCAGATCCTAACCGATAATGCGGTTATCATCCAAGAAGTAATCTTCTACTGCCGCTTTAACCACATTAACCGTGCTTTTGTCAAATTAGACTTCTCTAAAGCCTTTGATGCCATCTCATGGTAGTTTATTCTCACCGTTCTTAAGTCTCAAGGCTTTCCTTTGAAATTCATCAGTTAGGTCCACCAAATCTTGTCTACATCAGCCTTTTCCATTTGTTTCAATGGAAAGAGGGGTGATTTATTTGCTCCTTCAAGGGGTCTTAGGCAAGGAGACCCAATATCCCAACTCCTCCTTAATAACGATGTTGAATCCTTTGCCCGTATAATTGGCTTGGCTTGTTGTTCTGGCTTGTTGGATTGTCCTGGAAGCAACTACTTCCTCCTGGTTTAAGCTCCTTCCAATTTACTGATGATACTATACTTTTATCCATGCCTACTCCTTCTTCCATAGCAACTTTGAAACTTCTCCTCTACTGTTTTGAGCTTTCCTCTGGTTTGAAAATTAACTTTAGCAAGAGCGCAGTATTCATGTATGATCCTTCCCATCCAATAGGGCTAGAGGTGACTTCTGCTTTAAACTGTCGTATTCAAGCTTTCCCAATCCCTTATCTTGGACTACATAGAGACCCTCTAAGCCTATGCATGAGGACTGGTCTTTTGTTTTCCAAAAAATCACTTCGATAATATCTGGCTGGAAGGGATGCTCCCCATCCCATGATGGTAGAATCACTCTCGTCAATTCGGTTCTCAATAGCATTCCAACCTATTGGCTCTCATTCTACAAAACCTCGAACCGGGTAATATAAAGAATTAATGTTATTTGTAGGGCTTTTCTCAATAAAGGAACTCCCAATGTCTCTCCTACAAATTGTTTAATATCATGGGATAAGGTTTATAGCCCGAAGAAATATGGAGGACTTGGGGTCATTAACATTAACCAATTCAACAAAGCTCTTCTTGGAAAATGGGGTTGGACCTTATTTTCTGGTTTCACTAAGCCTTGGGCCTTGCGGATCTCTAATCATTACTACAGTAGGGACATCAGTCTTGCTGACTGTTCCACTCCCTCTTCTTCTACGGCATCTGCATTTTGGAGGGATATTCTTCTTGTTATGGAAAGCTTTGCATAAACATGATAGTTCTAGTTGGTAATGGTTCACGCATATCTTTTTGGAAGGATCCATAGCTTGATGGTGTCCCCCTTAAATTTCTCTTCCCTAACTTGTTTGACTTAGCAACTGCTAGGGACATTTTGGTTAACAAATCCTTCCAGCATGACAATTGCAATATTGAATTCATTAACATTATCACTAGTCCTAATCTAGTTGCGATCATCGAACCGCTCCGCCTCACCAGCACTATTAGTCTAGTTCCCAGGTAGACACTTTCAAATTTGGCCTCTCCAACTTTGGCTCGTATCTGGTGAAATCTCAGTATTGCTTTTAAAACTTTTTTAGTATGTTTCTCAATTTTACTCATCTTTGGAAGCTTAAAACTCCTCTAAAGTATAAAGTGCATATATGGCTAGTAATGCTCAACAAGCTTAACATAACTAATAATCTTGCCCACAAGCACATAGGATTGGCTCAGTGCTACTTCATATGCTTAGAATACATGGACCCTACCACACAAATTTTCTATTCTTGTGATTTCTCCTTCAAGATTTGGGCTATTTGTGCCATAAATTTAAACATTGACTTCATTCCCGCCTACAAGCCTTCTAGTCCAAGCCTTTGCTTGGACTATTTAGGTGGAAAGAAATGCTCGTTGCTTCAATTCCAAATTTAGTAATTTTTTGTCTGTGGCTAACAAAACAATGTATCTGCACTCGTATTGGACAGGGACTCCGGTTGGCATGCTGCAATTTTTATAAAAAGCATGGAAGCTCATGAATCCATGGGTAGTAACAAAGCACTTGGTTGATGCTTGCGTCTTGGTGTATTTCTGTTATCAATGCTTAATTATGTAAATTATGTGTGTGTATTTGGTTGTCTCTTCTTTTTGGGTGTTTATGTGAATGTTTTTTCTTATACTACTTTTGATAACTATTGAAACTTGTGGGCTACCGACTAGGCCTTTTAGTCAGATATTTCTACTTTATATGCACGTATGGTTGTGTGATTCTAATCGCATATCCTTTTAGTCAAAAAACAACCATTGTTTCAAGAAATACCAACATCGTAGTTAAGATTTTTTTTTTTGAGAAATGAAATTAACCTAACATAAATGAACATATCACAATAGAGTGTCTAATAAGTATTCTCACACATTGAAGAGAAAGTTTGAGTTTTTTGAGAATAGAAAATTCTTGGTTGTCAATTAAGTCATTAAGAGTATTGGCCTTACGATATGGTATGATGCACAAATCCGAAAAGAAATCCAAGTACGTTATTAAAATATGATTTTGGTAGTTGTATCCATAGGGATATGATCCATCATTCACGAATGAGTCTTCAAGAGCAAGACTAATACAGTTGGAATATAATGAGCAACATTAATAAGAATAACATCGTAACATTAAATTGTTGAAATTGGTGTAGTAGATTCGTTATTCAATGGGCTCAAGTTAATTCAGATTTAATCACAAAATTATTTATGGGTATGACTCTGTGTTTGGTACGTATGTGTTGAAATGGAAAATTCTAAATAATGATTTAGAATGAATCGTTTGCACATAACAACCAAAGTATCTCAAAGTCAGTGGAAATGATATTGAATTTGTGAGTTTTAGGATATGATCCAAGAAATGATATGAAAGTATCATTCTATAAGCATCGGAATCGAATAAGTATTTTGATAGAAATATCGAACAGTTTGATTTTCAGTCAAAATGCAGAGGAAAAGTGTGTTTATAAGGAAGAACTACTAAAAGGTACATAGATATTTCTTGATTATAAATAAACAACATAGTGTTGATTATTAATGATGTACTCATGTTAAAATCCATAATATGTTGGTTGTTTAATACTCAATATTGGATTTGTAAATTATATCTTTTGTAATAAGTATAAATGATATTAGGATTCCCAAACAATATGCAAAGACACCATATTAAAATTTTAAATATGGAACATGTAAGATGGATTCCTTATGTTTGACAATAGGAATTATCATACATGTTATACTGTCTACAATATCATATTTTTCTAGTGTATTTAATAAATGAAGTAAATACCAAATTCGAATTAAGATCACTAAATGGTAATTTAAAGTATTCTCGAATATTTATGAAATACAAGAGAATTGTTTACAGAAACAACAAACTTTTCTTGAAAGAGTATTCAAACTTAAACTTCATAAATGCTATCGAGTACAATATGCTAATATTAAATCCATGTTCATACCTTAATTAAGAAGCTTTAAGTTGAAAATGTACCAAAATGAAACATTATAGCCGATTCAATGAAAAGGCTAAGTGCATCGCCTTGAATAGCGCCACAATAAAAGCAATGTATGTGTGTGTATGCATAAATTTATAACTGAGTTAGGGATGATCCCAAGTATTAAGAATACCAATCATTGTTATATGATAACAATGTAATAATAAGAGCTCACTAGAAGTCGAGAAACATACTCTGAATAATTCCATATGATTAAAGTAGTTTATTAGCATCGAAGAGAGTTTATTGACATAGTAGATAATTAAACCAACATAGCAGATCCATTCACGAAGAATCTAACTTGATCAATTCTCATCAAATTAATTGAAGGGATAGGATAGAGTTTCCGTAATCGACCCGAAGTGCAAGTGAGAGATTGACAGAATTAGGGGTATGCCTTAAGGGCAATTATGTAATTTTTTACATATATCTAGCTCGATAACCAATCTTGTTTGAAATACAAGGTGTTTTCTTTCTACTATATACTTGATATAATGTGTTATATTAATTAATTTAACTAAAATTATATTTAATAGAAAATCCATAAATGTTATGTTTTGTGATAATAGTTACAAAGTGTTATAAACATGAGTAATTTATCACATTGAAATTAAACATACTGTTTTAAGTATTCCTAGTCAAGTGGTATCGAGACTGGATATCGATGAATCCATTAAGTCTAGAGTATGTAACGCTCTCCAAATATTGGATGATGTATTACTCATGACTGATGGGTGCACCAATGGGTTACGTACTGATAGTTATTGGATAACTATGGAATGATTTACTCGATAGTTTTCTATTGGTTAATATAACTAAGGTCAAACAGAAAATATCGATGTGACAAAATTACACAGCTCTCTTGAATTAAGAATAATGCGAATATTCAATATGGAGGCCCGCTTAGATTTTAGTTAAATCATGGCATAACGTCCATCGAATGACTATAGTTGGGTCAACTGGAAGCATTAGAAGTGAAACACTATTCAAGAGAGGATTCGTCTTCTTAGTTATATGAGGTTAGTATTACTGTCAACTCAAAGTCAAAGTCACTGGCCAGAGCATTTCAATTAATTATTATTATTATTATTGAACCAAGGCTTTGTCTTTGGACTATAGAGTTGAATATGGACAATATTGGAATTTTGAGCATTATAAAATTCCATAAGTCCAAAGTGATATAGTTTTGACGATGAGAACTGATGTAGATAATTATCACAACTAGGTAATGCTTAAGTAAATTAAAACTGGATATTACCAAAGGTAAGTAAGCGGTAAATTTGTTCATAATGTCACACCATCTGTTATGTGATATGTGCGTTAATATTCGAATTGTTTGATATTAATCGCTGGTCGAATTTACACCTAAGAGTCACACAATCGAAATGTAGGATACTCCTGTTACCACCCGATTTAATTAAATTACAATTTTTATTAATTAACTAAAATAACTCATATTTATGAATTACTAATTATAAAATTTTATTTTATATTTTCTTATCAATATTATAAGAGTGTATATAATAGTTATAAATAATTAGTCGATATACGATATTGATACACAGTTAAATTCGATTTAATTGTGTTATTTTTTGATCGGGCTTGAAGTGATTTTGAGGCCCATGATGGGACCTATTGAGTGCGGCTATGATGGAATAGGGAGGCCAACAATATGATAGCTAAGGAGGACTTGAATTTTGAGTTCATAGAGATGAATAGGTAAGAGAGAAAAGTGGATCTAGATATCCTTAGATCTACACTATATGTTTGTCCCTAACCCCTCATTTTATTCTTATCCTCTTCCTCCATTTGCTAAAGTCATGGTCGCCCACTCTCCCTTCTCTTCAAAATTTTCAAGCTTAAAACATTAAATTAAATAAGATTCAAACACCGGTTGTAGCTTCGTTTAGTCTAGTGGCATTTTCTGGATTCTAAAATCATTTCAAGGAGTTCTGATTCTATGTTTCAAGGTGTACTATCTGGGCATTAGGTGAAAGGTAAAATTCTCTTTTTACAATGATATATTAATGCATATAATGTTTATTATATGATATATGTGTTTAGATAGCAATTGAATATATCAGGAATCTGTATAACATTGTGCTATCTTCATTGGATGGATTGTGTGTATGTAAATGTAGACACACATGTGTGTATGTAAAATTACATATGCATAATTATACATATTGCTCGCGACAAAATAAAAAATTGTTTTTTAAATAATAATAATAAATGATTTAAAATAAACACTGTTAATGAAAACATGTTTTACATTAACACACACACACACACACACTCAATTACAGTTTCAAAAATGCCAATCTTTTTATATATAATATTTTATATTCGAACATAATATAGTACTTTATATAAATTAAATGTTATATCTAAATATATATATATATACCTTATAAATTATATAAAATGTGTTTATATAAATATTTAACATAATACGTACATACATTGTTTTAAAAAAAATTAATTTTTTTTTTACAGATTTTCCTACTGAAATCAAATAAATAAATAAATATTTTTTTTTGATAAAAATGAAGTAAAGAAAAAGAGAGAGTTTATTTTGGGTGAAAAACATGCATATTTGTGCATATATTAATTTACACAAAATATATTTATAAGTATACATTATACATATATATATATAATATTTCTAAATATTATTTAATATACATGTAGCACATATATTATATTTAAAAAGTGATTTTAGAATTATGTTTGTTTGTGTGTATTTATATGTGTATATATGTAATGACCCAAGATTTTAGGAATTTATCCTGAAATATATAAATGAATTTAAAATAATTTTTAAATAAATTTTAAAGGAGGAATTGATATAGCTTGATAGTGTATCAGTGTGTGTACATGTGTGCACAGGGAATGCACATGAATATAAGCTAAAACCCTGAACTCCAAGAATACATACATATTGATGTGTATGGAAATATATATATATATATATGTAGATTAAATTCTTAAAAGTAGTATGCATAAGTAAATGTATATATGAGTGCTACTGAATAATTTGAGTGTACATGTGCATATGTGTGTGTGTCAGTATAGAATGATGTAGGGATATATAGGAGGGTATACTAATTATTTCAGAAAGACTTATATACAAATATATATGTGTTAATAAAATACTAGAGTTTAAACTAGTGAAATAAAATATACAGACACATTTTAATATAAGCAGAAATGAAAAGAATGGAGATATAAAAAGGAATAATTCTCTTATAAATAAATGAAGGAAGTACATACCATTTGCATGAAAGCTAAAAATAGAAAAGAGTATTTAATAAATAACAAAACCAAGTCACATTTTTAGCATGATTGTAGACAAGGGGGAAAAGTATTTTCTGAAAAGCAAATTTCTAAAAAAAAATGTGTAACCACTTTTCTCTTCACCCAAATTAAGCCGGGAAGGGGGTAAAACTTTGGGTTTAAAATGCAGATAACATGATTTTTCTGGTGGGCAAAAATGGACTTAGCCAATACCCAAAACCCTAAGAGAGACCCTGCATATATATACATGTATATGCAGCAGCCTCCTCTTCTCCTCAGAAAAGAATTTTGAAAAAAAATAGAAGAAAAACAATACCACAGAAATCATAAGACAAGGGAAGAAAGAGAGCTTGAGGATAAGAGCAGGAGTTCATCAGTTAATTAAGGAAACAAAGGAGAGAGCTAGGTGAGAAAACTCACTCAAAAATCTAAGGCAATAAGTCCTAATGTAGGCAGCCAGTTAAAAGTATTTTCTTAAAAGAGTATTTTCATATATGAATGTTTATCTGTGAATTTAAATCTGAAAATGTTTTGATTTTCTTTGATTGATTACTTGATTTATTATAACAAAGTTTCATGTGTTGTTGGTATACATATCTGGTTTATACACTCAGTTCTCTGATATGTTAATGTTTAGGGATATAAACAAATACCCAGAAAATAAAATGTTGAGAATAGGCAAGTAGTATTGGTTTTGGCTCAACCCAGAAAGATATAAATAATGTTGAGCTGCAATATACTCATGTATAAGTGCTGAGGCTTGAAATAGAAAGGAATTAGGGGTGCAATAGGGTTGCCTATGTGCTGATGCTCCTGATTCAATAAAATGCATAGCAAACAAAATTTTGTGATTCAGTGAAACCAGATTATTCTGAGTTTAACTCAAGCACAAATGGTTGCAAAAAGAAAAAAACTCCCCCAGAAGCCATAAACCAATGTTAGCTGCCTAAACTCCTTTAAAGAAAAATATACCAGGATGAATATCTATATATATATATATACAGAACCTTATTTTGTAGTCACCAATGGTTGTTTGCTTGTTGTTTCTGTATGGTCATGAATAATATGAGATACCATGATATAGATGTTTTCAGTTAATGGATCACTGAATGGTTTTGTCATGAACAATCAAAAGGGGTTATTATTAACTAAAACCTGATTAGGAAATTGGGGTCAAGAACACTGCAGGAATGACTTGTGTGCTTGAGTAACATAAGTTGACACATGGCTTGTTTAAGTCCTGAGATCTTTGTGTAATGGAGTGAATTAGTTCATTACAGTGTGTCCATTGATTCATAAATATTGCAGATGAGACCAAGGATAGATAAATATACCAAGGAAATAATACTTGAGCAGATGAGAAAACTAGAGTTTTTCCCAGATTTGAAATATGAGAATTGAATAAGTGATTTAACTCATATTAGTTATTTTCCTGTTTGGTATGAATGATTGTTTGTCTATGATTGAGTTGTATGCTTGAATGTATGTGCCATATTCATATGTGTAGTCTCTGGAAAGAAAGTTAAAGTGTGCACATGCACAATGACACAGAGCATGCACACAAGTATTTACCTGATTCCAAAGGACAGAACCTTATGTATTTGTACTTAACTTGATTTTAACCTAATTAACAAATTGTTTTTGTGAATTTTCTCATACCAGACATGTGTCTGACCCTAGTGTGCTAATGGCATCTGGGGTGTCTCATTTAAAATGAGGCAGTTTCAAATGCTTTTTCAGGGATGGCAGCAACTAAGTAGGAGTAGGAGCAAGGCCTTGAGAAGAAGATATAGCATGCTAAACTTAGTTAGATAAGAGCCTAATGTTGAAATCTGCATGTATTGATAACTTAAATTGCTACTTGTACTAAGTGTTGAATATTGGATGGATATTTTGTTAGGTGTTTTGTTAAAAGATTGACTTGTATCTGGAAACTATGAACTAAGTTAAATATCTGTTATGTTTAAAAAGAATTTTATCAAATCTTGTAAGTGGATTTAGCAAGAACACCATGTTAAAATTGAATGATTACATTTTATAAATACATTAGTCAATCATGAATCCTTGGAAAGGATTTAAGTTTTGGAAAATCTGGATAGTTGATTTTCAGAAAATTTAATGGTTTTATTTTCTACTATGACATATGTATACAAAAGAAATAGGCATAGGTTGAATGTTTTATATGGCTGCAAGGTTTCCATAGTTAAACATGTTTCATACAAATGTCTCATGTCCTATTTTTAAAATAAAGAAAGGATCTGTAATAAGGTAGATGGAAGCCAGATTCAAATAGTTGCAGATATATATGCACATAAATATGTTTAGTGCAAACATTACCACATCTTTTCCTTTGCACTTGTAATAGGAATCTGAATTTCACTCAGATTTTAACCAAATGCATTCCAAATGCCAGACAGATCTTATAAGAAGAAATACAAACCTGAATAATGATAAACACCTCTATCATCCTCAAAACCCAAGAACCAGACTCTTAACTCATATCAATCCTGAAGCCTTCCAGGTTATAGGGATGGGTTTCAAAAAAAAATAATTAAGCAAGAATTATTGTTTTGTATGATGGAATATAGGCAAAAATAAAGTATATATATATATGTGCAGATATAGGTAGATAATAGATTGCAAACTGTACAGGAGGAAAAAAAAAAGAAAAACCAAAAATTGTGTTTGAACCGACCAGCATAGCACTCGAACTCGTGACCTTTCATGTATAAGTTAGGCGCGTTTCCATTACGCCTAGATGTTGCTTGTGTTCCCTTAGGATCCACTTTCTTTTATACTGAATTTGTCACTATTCAGAACTTAACACAAACATCTATATTAAAAGCTTGTTTACTATTGATTATTACTTGATCACTTCTTAGTTAGTATAAACAGACTAATGTGTATGTTTCCAGTGGATTGTTTAGTCAAAAATAAAATAAATTAGCAATCCAACATCCTCTTGTTTTCCAGAACTCTGATTCAAACAAGAGAGGCATATACATCCTCACATGTATGTGCTTATCTTTGTGAATGTACTGATATATTTATATTGGTTGATTATTGTGATCCTGGATATATTTTGGTTTATTGGAGAAAGATATTGACCCTGAGAATTATATTTGCAATGGATGATATATCTATATATTTATATATATCCTCTTTACCTTAAAAAAAAATTCCTTATGGAATTAAAGTAGAATTTAGGAGGGTCATTTCAGTTGGTATCAGAGCTATGTTGTTCAACATAGTAGAAGTAAAGATCAAGTTCTTAGATATAAATAAAATATAAAGGAACTAAATATAGATATAACAATGTGCTCAGTGTGAAAAAAAAAACCACTGAAATAATAAAATTACTAATCAAACTAACCAGCTATGTAAATTATTATTAGCAAACTATGGTAGGGAGACCACCAAATCAGGGAGCAGGATCTTCCCATGCACCACCAATGGTCAATCTGCAAGACTTGGTGAGAGCATTTAGGGATGGGGCAGGACAAAGGCAAGAAAATCCCTATGAAGAACTCTCAAAATTACTTAAAACATATACTCATTTAGGAGGCAAAAGCTTTGAAGGGACAGAGAGTGTCATGGAAATTCAAACATGGTTGAGAACATTGGAAAGAATTTTCAATGACATGCAACTTGATGATCAAAGAAAGAGGCAAGTGGCTTCAAGACAGCTAAAAGGAGTAGCTTTAGGCTGGTGGGAAGTAATCATAGCAGGAAGGAATGAGAATGAAATCACTTGGAATCAATTCAAAGAGATGTTGGAAGCAAGGTTTGTACCAGCATCAGCAAAGACTACCTTGCTAGAAGAATTCATTAGACTTAGACAAGGAACCATGACTGTCACAGAATACACTCAAAGGTTTGAGGGGCTTTCCACATATGGAGCAATGCTTGTGGCAGATGAGGCATCTAAAAATGATAGGTACATAAAAGGGCTGAACCCAGGACTTAGCAGAGCCATGTTACCTTATGCAGACAAGACTTTTGATCATGTGATAGACTTAGCTTTGAGGTTGGAACAGCATGACAAGGAAAGGGAGAAGTTCAGAAATTTTAAGAGCAATAATAACAAGAAAGGTAAGGGGAGGTATCACCCTTATGATAAGAAGAAAGAAGAGGCTAGTAACAAAAGCACTGGAGATGTCAAAGCTAAGGAAGACAAGAAGAAAATTGTGTGCCATCAGTGTGGAAAGGAAGGGCATATCAAACCAAGATGTCCAGAATTGAAAGGAGGAGCTTTCAAATGCTATCTATGTGGGAAAGAGGGGCATATGAAGAGGAATTGTCCTGAGTATAAACAGCAAGGCAAATTGGCAAATTTGGAAGGGAAAGGCAAAGCCACAGTGGAAAGTAACACTGTAAACCATAGCCAAGTGGAAGGTACATTACTTATTTGTACCATACCCATAACAGTAGTGTATGATACTGGGGCAACTCACTCTTTAATTTCTTATGAACTGGTTAGAATGCTAAAACTGAATTGCATATTGGTTGAAACCCCATTGCATATACAAAGTCCATTGGGGAGTTCTAGTGTTTTAAATATGATTTGTGTGGATGTGGAATTAAACATAGGAGGAAATATTTTTATTTCCAATTTATATGTTTTGAATTACCCAAATATAGGTGTTATATTGGGGGTAGACTGGTTAAGGCAATTTAAAGCCATAATTAATTTAGACTCATCCACCATATCATTGCAAAATTCTAGAGGCCAGAGAATCACAGTTTTATGTGAGGTAGCTAAGGAAGGAAAACTATATCATTTAGTTGACTCAGAGAAAGATTTCAGTGAACTAACCATTGAAGAAATTCCCATAGTCAATGAATATTTGGATGTGTTTGGTGAGGTCAAGGGTATTCCACACCATAGACCAGTAGAATTCCAGATCAATCTAGTTCCAGGAGCAAGCCCAGTGATTAAAAAGCCAACTAGAATGGGGCCAAATGAACTAAAAGAATTAAAGAAACAGTTAGAAGAATTGGAAGAAAAGGGTTTTATAAGACCAAGTAATTCTTGCTGGGGAGCACCAGTGGTATTTGTTAAGAAGCAAGATGGCTCCTTAAGACTCTGCATAGATTATAGACAATTAAACAAAGTAACTATTAAAAATAAATACCCATTGCCAAGAATAGATGATCTTTTTGATCAATTAGCAGGGGCAAAAGTATTTTCTAGACTAGACTTAGCATCTGGTTTTCATCAAATGAAGGTGGAAGAATCAAGCATCAAGTACACTGCCTTTAACACTAGGTATGGGTTGTATGAATTTTTGGTTATGCCATTTGGCTTGACCAATGCACCATCTTACTTTGTAGATTTAATGAACAGAACCTTTAGAGATTGTTTAGACAAGTTTGTGCTTATTTTCATAGATGACATTTTGATTTATTCCAAGACAGTGGAAGAACATAAGCATCATTTGCACCTGGTTTTGTCTAGATTAAGGGAAAAAGATTTAAAGGCAAAATTTTCAAAATGTGTGTTTTGGAAGGAGGAAGTACATTTTCTTGGCCATGTTATATCTGCCAAAAGAATTTCTGTGAACCCCAATAAAGTAGTGGCTATCCAAGCATGGAAGAGGCCAAGCACTGTGAGTGAAGTGAGGTCATTTATGGGGATGGCAGGGTATTATAGAAGGTTTATAAAAGATTTTTCAAAAATTTCTACACCACTCACTAACCTAACCAGGAAGAACCAAGCTTTTGTTTGGTCAGAAAAATGTGAAAAGTCTTTTGAACAGTTGAAGGAGGCATTGGTAAATGCTCCAATTCTAAAGGTACCACATGGAAATGAAGAATTAGTGGTATACACTGATGCTAGTGGATTTGGCTTGGGTGCAGTGTTGATGCAACAAGGCCAAGTCATTGCATATGCATCCAGACAACTTAAACCCCATGAAGTAAGGTATGCCACACATGATCTCGAATTAGCAGCTGTGATATATGCTTTAAAACTTTGGAGACATTATTTATTAGGCACAAAGTTTGAACTCTACACTGACCACAAGTCTCTAAAATATTTGTTTTCACAAAAAGATTTGAACATGAGGCAACATAGATGGGTGGAGTTCTTAGCTGCCTATGATTTTGACATACTCTATACACCAGGCAAAGCAAACAAAGTTGCAGATGCTCTAAGTAGACAGCATGCTAAATTGGCTATGATGATGATAGCAGAATTTAAAGATTTGTCTTTGCTAACTGAGTTAGAGATTGAGGAGAATGGTTGTGTGCAGATGCATGGTGCACAAGAAGATAAAGGGAAGTTAAGCTTAATGACACTTCAACCAGATTTAATTCTGAAGGTAGGAAAAATGCAAGAACAAGATGCTCACTTATTAGAGAAGAGAATGCTCCTCTCAAGAGGGGAGGAAGTAATGAAACACCACATTGATAAAGATGGTTATGTGAGATACCAGAATAGGATGTGTGTACCAGAGGACATAGAATTGAAGAAGGAGATATTGAATGAATATCACAGGAGTAAATACTCCATACACCCAGGTAACACAAAAATGTATCAAAATTTGAAAAGAGACTTCTGGTGGAAGGGGATGAAATCTGATATAGCCAAGTACATTGCAAAATGTATGACTTGCCAACAAGTCAAGGCTGAAACTCAAAGACCATCAGGGTTGATGCAACCTCTTAGTGTACCACAGTGGAAGTGGGAAGACATATCTATGGACTTCATAGATGGACTGCCTAGATCTAAGAGAGGTAATACAAGCATATGGGTGATAGTTGATAGGCTAACCAAGGTAGCACACTTCATCCCAGTCAAGTCAGAAAGAACAGCACCAAAACTAGCTCAAATTTTTATAAAAGAAGTGGTAAAGTTACATGGCATTCCCAAAACCATTGTGAGTGATAGGGATACCATCTTCACTTCAAAATTCTGGAGAAGCTTTCAAGAAGCAATGGGAAGTGAACTATGTTTAAGTACTGCCTACCATCCTCAATCAGATGGGCAGACTGAGGTGGTAAACAAAGTTTTGGAGGACATGTTGAGGGCATGTATACTGGATTTTGGGGGCAACTGGGAAGATTATCTTCATCTAGTTGAATTTACATACAACAACAGCTACCAAAGCACCATAGGAATGGCTCCATTTGAAGCCTTATATGGTAAACCCTGTTTGTCACCTGTTTGCTGGGTAGAAGCAGGAGAAAGGTCTATTTTAGGACCTGAGTACATACAAGAAACCAAGGAGAAGATTGAGTTGATAAGAAGAAGAATGACAGCAGCTCAAGATAGGCAAAAGAAATTTGCAGACATGAGAAGGAGGCAGGTAGAATATGAAGTGGGAAATTTTGTTTTCATCAAAATCTCACCCATGAAAAATGTGTTGAGGTTTGGAAAACAAGGCAAATTAACCCCAAGATATATTGGACCATACAAAATTCTGGAGAGAATTGGTCCCTTGGCATATAAGTTGGAATTACCAGAAAACATGCAAGGTATACATGATGTTTTTCATGTATCACAATTGAGAAGGTGGGTCCATGACAAGGCAGAAATTCTTGAAACCCCAACCCAAGTGCAGATAAATCCTAATTTGATTTATGAAAAGGATCCAGTGGGAATTTTGGCAAAAGATGTGAAGAAGTTGAGGAATAAATCTCTAAAACTTGTGAAGGTACAGTGGAGTCTAGATCCTAGTGATTGCACATGGGAATTAGAAGACAAAGTTAGGATGAATTATCCTAAGCTATTTTCAGATTAAGGTAATTCTGATCTTTGATTGTTTTCTTTATTTTGGATGAATATATTTTTAGTTAGTATAGAACTAAGAATCTATTTAGTAGAGAATATACTTGTTCTCTGAATTAAGTTTAAAATTTATTTTAAGCTTAGGAAAATTGTGGGACACAATTTCTAAAAGGAGGGGTGTATGTAATGACCCAAGATTTTAGGAATTTATCCTGAAAAATATAAATGAATTTAAAATAATTTTTAAATAAATTTTAAAGGAGGAATTGATATAGCTTGATAGTGTATCAGTGTGTGTACATGTGTGCACAGGGAATGCACATGAATATAAGCTAAAACCCTGAACTCCAAGAATACATACATATTGATGTGTATGGAAATATATATATATATATATATATGTAGATTAAATTCTTAAAAGTAGTATGCATAAGTAAATGTATATATGAGTGCTACTGAATAATTTGAGTGTACATGTGCATATGTGTGTGTGTCAGTATAGAATGATGTAGGGATATATAGGAGGGTATACTAATTATTTCAGAAAGACTTATATACAAATATATATGTGTTAATAAAATACTAGAGTTTAAACTAGTGAAATAAAATATACAGACACATTTTAATATAAGCAGAAATGAAAAGAATGGAGATATAAAAAGGAATAATTCTCTTATAAATAAATGAAGGAAGTACATACCATTTGCATGAAAGCTAAAAATAGAAAAGAGTATTTAATAAATAACAAAACCAAGTCACATTTTTAGCATGATTGTAGACAAGGGGGAAAAGTATTTTCTGAAAAGCAAATTTCTGAAAAAAAATGTGTAACCACTTTTCTCTTCACCCAAATTAAGCCGGGAAGGGGGTAAAACTTTGGGTTTAAAATGCAGATAACATGATTTTTTTGGTGGGCAAAAATGGACTTAGCCAATACCCAAAACCCTAAGAGAGACCCTGCATATATATACATGTATATGCAGCAGCCTCCTCTTCTCCTCAGAAAAGAATTTTGAAAAAAAATAGAAGAAAAACAATACCACAGAAATCATAAGACAAGGGAAGAAAGAGAGCTTGAGGATAAGAGCAGGAGTTCATCAGTTAATTAAGGAAACAAAGGAGAGAGCTAGGTGAGAAAACTCACTCAAAAATCTAAGGCAATAAGTCCTAATGTAGGCAGCCAGTTAAAAGTATTTTCTTAAAAGAGTATTTTCATATATGAATGTTTATCTGTGAATTTAAATCTGAAAATGTTTTGATTTTCTTTGATTGATTACTTGATTTATTATAACAAAGTTTCATGTGTTGTTGGTATACATATCTGGTTTATACACTCAGTTCTCTGATATGTTAATGTTTAGGGATATAAACAAATACCCAGAAAATAAAATGTTGAGAATAGGCAAGTAGTATTGGTTTTGGCTCAACCCAGAAAGATATAAATAATGTTGAGCTGCAATATACTCATGTATAAGTGCTGAGGCTTGAAATAGAAAGGAATTAGGGGTGCAATAGGGTTGCCTATGTGCTGATGCTCCTGATTCAATAAAATGCATAGCAAACAAAATTTTGTGATTCAGTGAAACCAGATTATTCTGAGTTTAACTCAAGCACAAATGGTTGCAAAAAGAAAAAAACTCCCCCAGAAGCCATAAACCAATGTTAGCTGCCTAAACTCCTTTAAAGAAAAATATACCAGGATGAATATCTATATATATATATATATATACAGAACCTTATTTTGTAGTCACCAATGGTTGTTTGCTTGTTGTTTCTGTATGGTCATGAATAATATGAGATACCATGATATAGATGTTTTCAGTTAATGGATCACTGAATGGTTTTGTCATGAACAATCAAAAGGGGTTATTATTAACTAAAACCTGATTAGGAAATTGGGGTCAAGAACACTGCAGGAATGACTTGTGTGCTTGAGTAACATAAGTTGACATGGCTTGTTTAAGTCCTGAGATCTTTGTGTAATGGAGTGAATTAGTTCATTACAGTGTGTCCATTGATTCATAAATATTGCAGATGAGACCAAGGATAGATAAATATACCAAGGAAATAATACTTGAGCAGATGAGAAAACTAGAGTTTTTCCCAGATTTGAAATATGAGAATTGAATAAGTGATTTAACTCATATTAGTTATTTTCCTGTTTGGTATGAATGATTGTTTGTCTATGATTGAGTTGTATGCTTGAATGTATGTGCCATATTCATATGTGTAGTCTCTGGAAAGAAAGTTAAAGTGTGCACATGCACAATGACACAGAGCATGCACACAAGTATTTACCTGATTCCAAAGGACAGAACCTTATGTATTTGTACTTAACTTGATTTTAACCTAATTAACAAATTGTTTTTGTGAATTTTCTCATACCAGACATGTGTCTGACCCTAGTGTGCTAATGGCATCTGGGGTGTCTCATTTAAAATGAGGCAGTTTCAAATGCTTTTTCAGGGATGGCAGCAACTAAGTAGGAGTAGGAGCAAGGCCTTGAGAAGAAGATATAGCATGCTAAACTTAGTTAGATAAGAGCCTAATGTTGAAATCTGCATGTATTGATAACTTAAATTGCTACTTGTACTAAGTGTTGAATATTGGATGGATATTTTGTTAGGTGTTTTGTTAAAAGATTGACTTGTATCTGGAAACTATGAACTAAGTTAAATATCTGTTATGTTTAAAAAGAATTTTATCAAATCTTGTAAGTGGATTTAGCAAGAACACCATGTTAAAATTGAATGATTACATTTTATAAATACATTAGTCAATCATGAATCCTTGGAAAGGATTTAAGTTTTGGAAAATCTGGATAGTTGATTTTCAGAAAATTTAATGGTTTTATTTTCTACTATGACATATGTATACAAAAGAAATAGGCATAGGTTGAATGTTTTATATGGCTGCAAGGTTTCCATAGTTAAACATGTTTCATACAAATGTCTCATGTCCTATTTTTAAAATAAAGAAAGGATCTGTAATAAGGTAGATGGAAGCCAGATTCAAATAGTTGCAGATATATATGCACATAAATATGTTTAGTGCAAACATTACCACATCTTTTCCTTTGCACTTGTAATAGGAATCTGAATTTCACTCAGATTTTAACCAAATGCATTCCAAATGCCAGACAGATCTTATAAGAAGAAATACAAACCTGAATAATGATAAACACCTCTATCATCCTCAAAACCCAAGAACCAGACTCTTAACTCATATCAATCCTAAAGCCTTCCAGGTTATAGGGATGGGTTTCAAAAAAAAATAATTAAGCAAGAATTATTGTTTTGTATGATGGAATATAGGCAAAAATAAAGTATATATATATATGTGCAGATATAGGTAGATAATAGATTGCAAACTGTACAGGAGGAAAAAAAAAGAAAAACCAAAAATTGTGTTTGAACCGACCAGCATAGCACTCGAACTCGTGACCTTTCATGTATAAGTTAGGCGCGTTTCCATTACGCCTAGATGTTGCTTGTGTTCCCTTAGGATCCACTTTCTTTTATACTGAATTTGTCACTATTCAGAACTTAACACAAACATCTATATTAAAAGCTTGTTTACTATTGATTATTACTTGATCACTTCTTAGTTAGTATAAACAGACTAATGTGTATGTTTCCAGTGGATTGTTTAGTCAAAAATAAAATAAATTAGCAATCCAACATCCTCTTGTTTTCCAGAACTCTGATTCAAACAAGAGAGGCATATACATCCTCACATGTATGTGCTTATCTTTGTGAATGTACTGATATATTTATATTGGTTGATTATTGTGATCCTGGATATATTTTGGTTTATTGGAGAAAGATATTGACCCTGAGAATTATATTTGCAATGGATGATATATCTATATATTTATATATATCCTCTTTACCTTAAAAAAAAAATTCCTTATGGAATTAGAGTAGAATTTAGGAGGGTCATTTCAATATATGTGTGTCTGTGTATGTTTACACAAAATTAATATATTAGGTTAAATATGAAAATACTAGATATTTCATTTTTTAGATCTAGATTTGAATTTTAAATTTTGAATCTAATAATTGAATTTGAAATTTATAAATTCTTTATATTAACATTATAATTACTTTATAAACTATATGTATATACATACATACATATATATATACATATATATATATATATATACATACATATATATATTGATAGCACACATGTATATTGAGGGGCTAACATGTCCATTGCGATCTAAATCCCGACATCTATATACGGACATGTCAAACCGTATACACCTTTCACGTTGCACAAGCACGTATACTACTATGTGTATACTATACTCATATCATATATTATATAATATAAATTTAAAATATATAACCTTTATTTATAAATTAAATAAAATGTTAATTTTATTTAAAACAAATTTTGATAAGATCTAAATAAATTTGGACTTCATAGGACAAATAAGATCCAAAATGGAATAATTTTTTTAAAATTTACCCATTTACCTTATTGCATACTAACCTAGTTCGAACATTCGTGATCAGGACTGGATCAGGCTCTGGGATGTTTATGTCATAACAGGCTATGAAGAACCCTACTAATAGACTATAGTTGTTCAGGGTAAGTTGTCCAGGCGCATGTGGTGTGCATTCGAAAATTGGATGAAAAAGGTGTGGAGGGGGAGTATTACCCCGCTCTTCATGTAAGTGAGCGACGATGTGAAACAACCTACTGGGGGGCTGGGTGGCTCGATCAGCAGTTAGAGGTATAGAGGACTGATTTCCCTATAGCCATAATGGGCAAAGGTGTAGGCAAGATCAACCCCTAGCGGTCAAAAATGAAATTTGAGAAAACATAGGAATTTGGCTATGAAACTTGCACCATTGTGTTCATGGTGATTTTCTAAGCAATTTTCATTTATAAAATTTTACGATCGGAGTTCAAATGAAGAAGTTATAAGTGTTTGAAGTTTTCGGATAGAAAATAACTAAAATGGAATTCAAAATCAAATTAAAAAAGTAAATAAATATTAATTAACCCTTGGACCCCACCAGTCGGCTGCAAGGGAATGACCGATCGACCCATAGCAGTCGATAGCTGCCTAGGATCGGTCGATCGATCGACCTAGGGCTAGCATGCCTTAAACCTCGGCCTAACGGCTCAGATTTAATAGATATTAATTTAACGGATTGAAGTGATTCGAACACCTATAAATAAAGGCCTAACCTCTCAATTTCTTTTGTATTTTCTAAGCAGAGCAGCAGAGCTCTGTCAATTTTCCTTCTCCACTATTTCTAAAATTTATAAAAGCACAATATATATATATATATATATGTATATTAAAGAAGGGTAGAAAATAAAAGAGAAGAAGAGAATGAGTAAATCAATTCTGCGAAAAGGTAAACTTTATAATTATAAACCTATATTTCCACTTAAATCTCCTCTTAGATATGTAATTCTAGTGGGCATGTATATAAATCTTTTTACACATATTTTTGGGTTGGAAAGGAAAAAGGAGTCAATTAAATGAATGAATTCATATTTTGATATTTGAAAAGCTAGAAAGATGGGTGGGAAAATGATATGATTTACGTATAAAACTGAAATTTATATCGCTGAATTCTATTTGATTATTATGCATATGCAAAATCCATTGCATTGTAGGTTTAAAATAAATATATTTAATTGAAATCTCGCCAACACATTCGGTAAGTTATGTAATTTTGATGGAATAACATGTGCATCATAATCTAAAAATTTTGGCAGAACGGTCCCTAAAGATTTTGAAGTATGATGTTGATAAGATTGTAAAGTTTATTTCATATTTACATTTATTGGGTTGCGAATTGTTTACAATTCACTAGGAATGCCCTAGTTTGACATGAAATGTAAATTACTATGTTTTAATTTATTAGGAGCGTTGAATATACAATGTAGTTGTATCTATTTCCATGTAAATTTTCATAGGCTATCTAATTTCACAGCTATGTATAAAAGTGTGTCGTTTGGAATAAAAAGGAATATACCTAAATGAAAGAGATGCTTAAATGCGGATGTTAACAAGATTTCTTGTCAACACACCAAAGTTATTCCAAGAAGAGTGGATTGACTTGTTAAAATGAAGGATGTTATACCCTTAATAGTTGCCTTTAAATTTAGCTTCTGTTGTTGTTGATTCGTGAGTCAAACCTTTCGACGTCGTCGAAAGGTTTAGTCTTTGAATTAGAAAACCTTTCGTCTTAGTTGAACTTGTCTGTGGTTTCTTATGAAGGTTTACCTTTCAACTAGGTTAGGATTTTATGAGTTGAGACCACTACAGGTAGGATTTATCCTTATCAAAGGCTAAGGTGATACTTTCCTTGAATCTAAGCAAGAATTCAAATTCCTTAGTAGATATGTTGTCGCTTTCGACCTTGTCGATAGGTTTGATCACTTGTTTCGAGTAAGTTTCAACCTTGTCGAAAGGTATGGGAATGATCTCTTTTGGATAAGCCTTACAAGTCCAGGTTTTTATACTTGAAGAACAGATTTCGACCTTGTTGAAAGGTAAAACCGATTGAATTATAGCTTCGAAAGGTTTCTGATATTGTTATAACATAAGTACTATCAACCTTGTCGAAAGGTTTAAGCCTTAGAGTTAATCACTTCTTAAAGTTTCAGTGGATGTTTGAACCAGTTATATTGTTAACCTTTTCGAAAGGTTTAGACCGGAGGGTTAATAGCTTCAAAAGATTGCAGTAGTTATTTGTATTAGAAGAGTTGTCGAGCTTGTCAGCAAGAACCTTTCGATGAGATTGAACCTGAAATTTAGAGTTAATCCAACGCAAGTTTACGCAAACAGTAAAGTAATTAACTAAGTTTAGAACTTCGCTCTTTATCCAAGAAAAAGCTTCATTTTATTAAATCTCCAAATTAGCACCCCAATTAGGGTTACAATATATTGATTAAGAAGATACAAGACTAGAATGAGAAAGTTCGGCCCCCCCAAAACATGACCCCCTGGGTCTTATTTATAGATGCAGGCGGCCCTCCTTTCGACTCCATGCTGTCGACTGGGATGGAAAGTCTCCCTTTTATATGCAGTTGTGAACCTTTCGACTTTGTCGAAAGGTTTGCTTTTCATATGCTATTATGGACCTTTCGACTTTTTCGAAAGGTTTCCTTTATTCCTTCATGAACCTTTAGACTTTGTCGAAGGGTTTGCCTTTTTTATATTGCTGTGAACCTTTTGGCCTTGTTGGAAGGTTGTTCTTCTTTTGGCTGCTTTGAACCCTTCGACCTTGTCGGAAGGTTGCTTTTCATTTGATTGTTGTTGAGAGCTATGATTCCCTTGAATGTTGTCGAAAGGTTGTCTTCCATTCCTTGTTGGCTTAGGAGTGTTGCTTTCTTCGTAAAACCTTCCGACATTGTCGAAAGGTATCCTGATGTGCTTCAACCGGTTCAAAAGGCTTGCAATGCTTTCGAAAAGGTCACCATAAAGTTGATCATACTTGCTTTGACTTCTCCATCTTCTTCGAAAGGTAAGAACTCCCTAGATGAAACCTTTTGACCCCTTCGAAAGGTTTGTAGCTATTAAATTATGATGACTGCATCCCTTCGACTCCTTCGAAAGGTTTGGTTTGAGCTTCTTCTCTTTTGTCTTTGTTGAAAGACCATTCGACTTAATCGAAAGGTGGATTTTCTGAGTAACATTTGCCCCCCCCCCCATTCGAAAGGATGCTCTTGACTTTCCAAGTCATCTTTGTCGAAAGCTATAAAACTTCCCACATCTTGGCCTTCCCACGTTAATCTGGGACGTCCATTTAAATTTGATCAAACGGTTGAGAATTTGGGCGACTTTTCTTATATAGTACGCTTCTTCTCTTTCTTCCTCTTTTACTTGCAAACAAAATTATCGCGTACAGGTAAAAGAATTCTCCCAAAACTTCTTAACTCTCGCTCTAAGACAATAAGGTAATTTCCCAAATTCGATTCATAAATTTTAGTTTAATCTCCATTCTTATCGATTTTCAATTAAATTTCCAGTTTTTCAAACCCAAAATTGAAATTCAATTTTAGATTGGCTTTCTGATAAATTCTCCTTCTAAATCAGTTTCTAAGAAAATTTATCTAGGGCTTTGGGTTTGAAGTTGGTGATGTTTGATAGAGGAAATCCTCTTATCAGATTTAACTTTTAACCCAAAGTCTCTAATTTTTGCCTTTTGTTTTTAATCCTGGATTTTTGATGTATTGATAATTTTTATTCTTCTTTTGAAATCAAGTTGAAGCAATTTCAATTTATATCTATTTTGTTAATTGGTTAGAATTTCTTGTTTTTACAGAAAAATTTGAAAACTGCATTTATTATCGGGTTTGGGTTTGGTTAAACCTAATATGATAACCTGGAAACCACTCGTGTACAATTTGGTCAAACAAAATGACCTTCCTACCGCTTCGAAAGAGATTGAGGCGGCAATAATGGATTTGTCCTCTTTGTACCTTTCGATAGGGTCGGATGGTATTGTGATGCCAACTTTACCATTATTGTCAAAAGTTAGATAATTAAATGGTGTAACCTTTCGACAACGAGCTCTCGACAAGGTAGACGAGTTTTTAACCTTTCGACTACTAGCTTTCGACAAGGTTGAAATTCCTCAACCTTAGAGTTGCCTTTGCCCATATTTGTCGAAACGTTTAAAGCATACATGAGTTCAACCTGAAACCCTTCGACTTGAATAGGTATGACATGTTTTGACAACATTGACCAGACCCTTCAACAACATCAACAATATTAATATTCTTAACTTAGGAATTTTAAGATTGGTTTCGACCATGTCGAAAGATCTTGCCATTTAACATCATGTTACACGTGAGATATATCCAGACTTCCATAGAGCTTTCGACATTGTCGAAAGGTGATGAATGGGTTAATATTTCATCTCTTCCCTTCGACTTTGTCGGTAACATAAAGAATTCATATTATTATTTGTTCACTTTCTAGGTTTTCAATAATTTCGAAGTATGATGGTTAAGATTGATGTCATAATCCTTCCGACATTGTCAAAAGCTAGAATAGCTAACCTTTCAACATTGTTGGAAGCATGAGCTATAAACCCTTCGGCATTGTCGGAAGGTTTTATTATAAATCTTACGACATTGTCGAAAGCTTTTACTGTAAACCTTTCGACATTGTCGAAAGCTTAGACTATCAAGTTTTTTGACTTAAACTTTTTACACAATTTTAAAAAAAAATTGTGTATGTTTTCACACTTAGACTATCTAAGCAAACTTTTTTTTGAATTTTTGATTGTTTTCTAAACTCATAAATAGATAAGAGATTTAACTAAAACGTTTTCACTTGACAGAATCATGAGCTCTCCAAAGGTTGAAGCCATTGTTAAGAACTCCTTCATCAAAACTCAAAGTGAAATTAATGCTATTCTCAAAGACTTCGGCATCACTGGGATCGAAGCCATCCCTCTTAAATCAACTAATACCACTGACAACCCTCCCGAAGAGTATTTTGCTTACACGACCATCCACATATGGCACGGTGGATTCCTTCCATTCCCCGAGTTCCTACTCTCCTACTTGTCTCATATTGGAGTTGCTCCAATACAACTATCTCCAAATGTTTACACCTATCTTCTGTCTCTCGAAATGCTAGCGTTGGGATCTGGACTTCCTTCGCTTAATGTTACAGTCCTAAACTCCTTGACCAAGTTGGAAAGGTTAAGAAATCTTAACAAGCGGATCTATAGAGTCAATGTATATCAGATGGCATCAATAAGTTCAAGGACTGGGAAAATCAATTTTTCCTTTTCAAGGGCTTTGCAGATGTTCACGGGACTTTTGCCTCCTCCCGTAAGTCTATTTTAATGTTGTTTTTGCTTTACTCTGCGTTTTTTATTAACTAATCTCTGAATTTTCAGGTGAATCTTCTAAGAAACTTAATGATGCTGACAAGAAAACCATCGATTCTTTAACCACAGCTTTAGAAAAACTTGGAAGCAGGTTGAGGCTCCTAACCCCTTTAAATCTAAGGAAACACACTTTTCTGGTGCCTGGCCAAAGGATCCTAGGCACTCCACCCGCCATCATGCACACCTTTTGCGGCAAACGTTTCTTTTCCTTAGGCGATGCCGATCACTTTACTTCAATGTCCCCCATTTGTGCTAACACTTTAGGTATATTATTAGCTTATTATTTTCCTCTTTGTCTTTGGAACTTTTAAAATTACTTTGAATAATTTTGTATCCTCTTGAAATTGTTTTAGCTTCCTCAAAGGCCATTGTACCTTCAAGTGGTGCTGTCCTTCCTCCATCATCTTCGGAGGTGACATCATTTTTGAAACTTTCAAAAGAAAATTGACAGTGCCTTCTAAAGACGCTCCTCTGGCGAAAATGGAAAAAATTACTGATGTGGAGGAGGAAGAAAACGCACATCTCCCGAGAAAGTTTCAAAGGACCCCAATGTTGAAGCCTCTAAAGATAAAGCAGAGCCAACTCCACCCTCTCCGGCACCCTTTCCTCATATAACTATCACTGACTCTCCAATTACACTTGCGCAAATGCAGCTTGCTCTAATGTCGACTTCTTGTAAGACGCAATTTCCTCTGGGGTCGTCATCTTCTGCTCCTCCGTCGACTAGTTTTGATGAACTTGTCGAGCTTATCCTTCATTCAGAATTTTTCACTTCTTCTTCTCTACCGTCATTCAATCCAGATTTGGTAGAAAATCATCGCTCTCTGATTGAGCAACAGCTTTTGGTAAGTTCTCACTCAACTAATTCTATTATCATTGGATCTTTCTAATTGCTAACTTGTGTTACACTTCTTCTTGTTGCAGATTTCCAGGAACAGGATTTCTTTAAATGAATATGTCTTCAGGCTCTCTGCTAGATCCTCAGCTACAGGAGGAAAATGCTTAACTCAAGAATCAACTATCCTCATTGACTGCCGCTTAAAATGACACTTCCTCTAAATGGGAGAGAGTCAAGGCTTCCCTCACCAGGGCTGAAGTTGATCTAGAAGCAGAGAGGCAACCTCACCAAATCTCTACTAATGAATTATTTGCAACAAAGCTAGCTATGAAAGACTCAGAAGAAGAGAAAGCTCGCTTGGTCGTTAAGAATACTTTATTGAAGGACAAATTCAAGAGGACCAGAGCTTCACTCAAGCTAGCTGTTCAAACCCTCTCCGATATCAAAAGGCAAGTTTCTGAGTTTGCTGAAGCCACCTTGGGGCCCATGATGCTGAAACATGATGATGATGCCCTCAATCTTGCCTATACCGACAATCACGAAAAATGTCCTGACTTTGTCTTTCCCTCTCTCGACACAACTTTAACGAAAAGGGTTAGGGACAAAATCGACCAAATAAGGCAGGGTACCGGGCCCGAAGGCGAGGAGGAGGTAGTTAACATTGCTGAAGCTCTTTCTTTTGATATCCCCCATTCAACATTGAATCTGATTCTTAAGAGGAGGATGATAAAGATAACGATCCCGTGGAAAAAGATGATGCTGATGAAATTGACTAGGATAGTGACTCTGATGATGACAAAGATGATAACCCCTTTGGAGGTCAAGGCCTTGGTGGAGACAAAGGGGGGCCTTTCGGTGCTTCAGGGATGGACGGTGGTGATCAAACCGAAGCTCCTTAGATAGAACAATCCCCTCCGAAAGATATGCCTCCATCATCCCCTGGTCCATCTGCCCTTCCAGAGGAGGAAACTGCACCCACCCATTCCAAAGATCTATAAGAGAAAGAATAGGCTCCCCAGGCTTCCATTTCAGTTTCACAAGTATGGGCTTCTCTGTTTAAATGTCTTACACTTTGAAGATAATAATTAGTGATAAATCATTTGTTTTAGATAAAGAAGAAGTCAAATTTTCCCTATAGAACAAAACTTGAGAGCAAACAGGTGGAAATTAATAAGTTATATAGGGAGTTAGATAAATTAATAAAGGAACACAATGCTCTATCTGAGAAATATCACAGTCTGGATAGGAGTACCTCTGTTTTAGCATCTTTTAAATATCAGAGGGTGGCTCCTTTACTAAAGAAGGCACGACTTCGGTACGATGCCATTTTGAAGGAAAATAGAGAGTTAATAACTCTATTCTGGATGATGATTGAAGAGAGAGACATTTTAATCAATTTTTTGTATAAAGTCTATCATAGACACTCTATCATAGATTTTTCATACTTAAGTGAATTCAGTGGGGGTCTACTTAGACGCTTTCATAAAAGATACTTAAATGAATACATATCTGACCCGCATCCTGGAGCATGCTAGAATTTACCATGGGTCAAATCGATTTCTCAAGATCTTTCCTATAAAAAGATTAAGTACTATAAGGACAATTTTTTTTGAGAAAAATGTGTGATCCTCTAAAATAGAGGAGTGCACACATGAAAAAATGTATATATCACAAGACAAGGTGTTGCCAACAAGCCTGGAAGATAGCTAATCTAAGTACAAGTATCAAAGAAAAAAACTCGGGTACCCCTATAATGAGCTCCGGCATGGCCACCGCCCATTACACCCCAATACCGAGCTCCGGCATGGCCACCGCCCGATATTAAGGTGTTAGAAGTACTTGAAAAACTATGGAATATCACATAGCTAATGATACTAGAAGCCAGCTCCATCTAAGAAGGAAACTCTATGCTGCTGACTCGAAAGGAATGGAAGTGCGAATGATCTGAAATGGAACCGCGAATGAACCGGAATGGAAAACTCCGCTTTGAAGACTCGGTAAAACTGGAAGGAGCGCCTAGTTGGAAAATGAATCCATCTGAAAATAGAATTCCATAATGAAGATGAAGATGTACTGAGAAGAACCCCTTACCGCAATCAGCAATCCTGCAATCAACAATCATGTGTACCTGCAAAAAGAAACTAACACCATATCTAGCCCCAACCTATATCTGAAAAAAAACTAAAGAAAATAGTTAGAATGATACACATATATGTATATAAATGAAATTTATATACATATATATATGTATAAATGAAATAGAAGTAAGGAAACAAAAGTTAAGCTAATAGGACAGAATAAAGTATAGATAAGAAAAAAAACTAAAAAGAATCCATGATCAAAAGAACTAAAAGATCTATAAATTAAAACAAACAAAAATTAAAACAATAACTAAAACCAATCTAAAATTATCATTATGATCCTTTTATCAAAAGGATACTATGATACACAGTGAAATCATCATTTAAGTTTGAAAAAATATTAATACTACAATTATTAATGTCAAAAATATTATTTTTATATTTAAATAGATTAATATTATTATTAACCTTATTAAGATATTCTTTAAATAGATTATTTTTAGCTAATTTATATTTAGGATTAGAGATCCAATTAAAACAAAATGAAGAAATTATAAAAATCAATTTATTAAAGTGACTATTATTATTATTAAAAATTCTCTAATTTCTTTCAAACCAAATATACCAACAAGTTGTAATGAATAAAGTCTCAAGTAAGAATCTATTTTCCTTTTTGAACTTAAATCTAAAACTATTCCAATAGAATTCACAATCAGAAAGTTTAGTTATTATATTAAAGTTAAAGATTTTAAGGGTATTATTCAGAATGAAATAAGTATCCATACAATCATATTATACATATTTAATATCTTCAAAATGCAAGTTACAAAAATAACATTTATTATCAATTTGCATATTTTTTATTTTTAAAAATTCTCTAGTATTTAGTTTTCCGTGCATAATTAACCACATGTGAATTTTAGATTTAGGAAGAGCATTTGATTTCCAAATAAATTTAAAAGACTTATTGGTTACACCCGAAAAGTTAATAAATCTATAAAAAGAATTAAAAGTATATTTCTTACTCTTATCCCATTCCCAACTAATATTATCATTATCAATATTATATAGATTTAATCTAGCATAAAGTAATGAAAGCTGCCTAAGAGTTGAACCTACTAAAATTTTGTTAAAAAAATTAAAATCCCAAGGAGGGTCATTTTCAGGAGAAAAAACTTCCATAATTAAAACATTCTTAAAATTACAGATTTCATATAGCTCTTTAAATTCAATCCTAAGAGGTATACTGGAAATCCAACGATCATGCCAAAAAGAAGTGCTATTACCTGAATGAACTATTGTATTAGTGCCTAAGTTAAAAATCTCTTGACATTTTAAAATAGATTTTCAAAAATTAGATAGTTTACGTAATGCTGTAGGAGTAATTTGATAAAAATTATTACTACCATTATAGTAATATTTAGAAATGATTTCTTTTCAAGTAGCATTATCATTAATATCCTTAAACTTCCATAACCATTTGCCTAACAAAGACAAATTCATATTACGCAAATTAATGACTCTTAAACCACCATCCTTTTTGGATTTACAAACAGTTTCCCAATTTACTAAACATTTAGTACTGCTGTTAGAGTTTTCCCCACTCTATAAGAAGACCCTTATAATTTTATCTATTTTATCGATCACCCAATCTGGAAAAAGATTTAGAGACATCTAATAGATTGGGAGAGCTGATAAAATAGGGTTTATTAGAACTAATCTACCCGCTCTCGATAAAAATCACTCATTCCAATTAGATATCCTATTTTTGATTTTATCTATGATTTCATGTTTAAGTTTAGAAGGTCTAATCAAAAAACAAAGATAATCAAAAGAAAAATTCATAGTTTTACAATCAAGCGAATTAGCAACTAAATTTTCAACTTTTTCAAAATCATTTAATACTAAAACTGAACTTTTATCAAAATTTATTTTTAAACCTGATAGTAGTTCAAAACTATATAAAATAAACTTAAGAGTAATAATGTGTATAGGCAAATGGGAAGAAAAAAGCAAGATATCATCTACAAACTGAAGGACAGATATACCATTACGCGAGATATCGTTACCAACATACCCCAGAGATCCATTATCAACCGCTTTTTTAATTATCTTAGCAAAAACATCTGCGGCTAAGTTAAACAAAAGAGGTGATAAAGGATCCCCTTGCCTTAAACCTCGCTTAGATTGAATTTTATTACCTAAAATACCATTAACCATAACACTAGAATTACCAGTTATAAGTAAATCATGATCCAGCTAATCCATCAATGACTAAAACCTCTAGCATGAAATATATCTACAAGAAAATCCACATCTACCAAATCGAAAGCTTTTGCGAAGTCCAATTTTAAAATCGCACAGGTTATGTTATTCTTACAACAGTGATTAATGTATTCTTAAACAATAGCCACACCGTTAGTGATATTTCTCCCCTTAATGAAAGCAGATTGCGAACAGTCAATTAGATCGTTCATTCTTATAATAAGTCTATTAGCTAAAACTTTGAAAATAATTTTTACGGAACAGTTAATTAATGAAATAGATCTAAAATCTTTTAAATTATTAGCACCTACTTTTTTGTGTAATAAAATAACATTTGCAAAATTAAACCTTCCTAATTGCAAATTACCATTATAGAATTCGTTAAACATGCTAATTAAATCGAATTTTAAAACATCCCAAAATGTTTTATAAAAGAAAATTACTATAAGGACAAATTTGTTTCTGAATTTTTCTCTAAGTCTATTTTCTACGAACTAGATGAATAATGGTAAATATGTAACAAGTAATCGATTTATGAATACATATTTTTTTATGCTTTCTATACTTAGTTTCATTTTACTGTGCTATTTCAGAATGTCAGTTCTTTAGGTCGTGTTGTCCCAAGAGACCACCTAAGTCAATATGTTAACTTGAGGAGATTTTACTCTAAAAATGCCCCAATTTTAAAGACTTCGAAGTTATTAAGATATTGCTTTCTTCGGGATTTACAAAAACGATATTAGGAATACCCTCGTCTCCGCTTTGACTTCCTCGGCGAAGAAAAGGAATCATTCTTAAAAGAAATCAGAACATTCCATTCCTAGTTAATTTGTGGTCGCAATAGTCCACCTGCCGAAAAATGGGATTACAGTAAATGTCCGCCGGTTATAACTCCTAAAGGAGTCACTATACCTTTTGACTCGACAGTCATGCTTTCAGCTAGACAAAGTTAGGAATGCGGTCTCTCAACTTTAGATGTGATGAAAGTGTTTCTTGTACCTTTTAACTTTGTGGTTATTTGAGTTTAATCCATTACTGTAATAATAAAGATATCTTTTATCCTACTTTTGATTTTCTCTCGTTTCTTTTTATTTAAATAGGAGCCACAGTCATCTATGATTCATCATTCTCAAAATTTACTTTCTCGCGTTGATGCTATTAGAGATAGATTATTAACAAGGAATGGTGAGATCGTGGTCCATGATGAAGTCCTTCTCGAGTGTTTTGGTGGCAACACCGAAGCCGTGAAGTGGCATAGAAGATATCTTATTCAAAAGACCATCGTCAGTGGCTACAAAGACCATATAGCCTATCTCGATGCCGATATCAAGAAAAAGGATGAGATGATCACTGCACTTAAGAGACAAGTGAAGACCAATCCCATGGTTGATTTTGACCAAAGGATGTCAGAACTTATTCAAAAAATAAGTGATTTAGAGTTAAAGTTAAAAGATAGCCAGGCATAGTGTGCCTCTCTAGAATTCATCTTGGGAGACAAGACACCAAAGATTGAGCTTTCGGCCCTATAAGCAACTCCTTCAGCGACCAAGCCTACTAGGTCAAAACTTCTCGCAACTCAAAAATTTCCCACCATGCTCAACCCTCCCCCAAGCTTAGACGATAATGTAGAGGGGAACTGGTGTCGAAGGGAAAAATTTGAAATCGCTAAATATTTCAATGAGCAGCATAAGATGAAGTATTCTCAGACTATCAATGATTACGCTACTAAAAATCAGAAGCTAGAGCATGATAATTACTTGCTCGACAAGCGGGTTGCAGAGTTAGAAATGGAAAACAAAACCCTTAGGGCAGTAAACAGGGCCTTTAATCGTGCCTTGAAAACCAACATTGATGCTATTGATGATGAGAGCAGTATAAGAAGAAAAGAAGCTTAAGGAAGTTCTCCACGCAGCAACCAATCATGTCGTAAATCCTTCAGTGGCGAAGACTCTTAATAAAGCAACTCAAAATTTGTAATTCTTTTATGTATTCAAGCCATGTAAATCTATCTTGTACCTAATTTTTTTGTTTGTAAATGACTTCATAACTCATGTAAATTATAGAAATTTTGTAAATATCACCTGATTTGTGATCTTTTTCTGTAGTTTAACTTTTAATATGCCTTTGAAGTGCTCATTCATCGACTTTGGTGCTTGCTGAATCTTTTGTTACTCCTTGTCATTCTGATTTCCCTGGGAAACATGTAGCAAACAATATTTTTAATTGTTAGCTTGAAATTGACATGTTTGACTATGTATATCATTTGCTTAGATTAGCAAATCATCTTGTCAAATATATGAAAAGTAATTTATTCAAAATGTTAAAATCTCATATTTAACCATGATGAGAAATGATCAAGGATTTAACTCCTTCCACTTGTTCGGAATGTATAAAACTTGTTGGTAGTAGATTCCGCCTTATCATAAGGTCATGAATGTTAAAATATAACTTTTATTAAATAAAGATTCCGATTTAGGAGTCCATGTCTGAAATTTTGAAGTAGTTACTCTCTCACCCATTCCTTAACATTAATGGGATTTAAAAAGTTAGAAGCCCGAAGTTCCCATTTGGAGGGACTTAACAATGATCCTTTTGATAATATTCCTTCGCCCAGATTCAGACATTTGAGATGAATAGAAATCCAAAGATCTTGTACCTAGATTAGGGCTTAAATAAATAACAGTTTTAATCCCTAGATTCGGGTGTAGTAAGCGAGTGATTGATAATGACCCGAAACCCAGATTCGGGTGTTAGATGATGAAATCTTTATATGAAAGATTCAAAACTATAATTCAGGTATTGATAACTGATGTTTAGAAATAAAAATTCTGAAACCCAGATTCGAGTATTATATAGTGAAGTTCTAAAATGAATATCCCAAAACCCAGATTCGGGTATTAGATTTTGAAATTCATATATGAGAATCCCGAAGCCTAGATTCGGGCAATAATAGATGACATCAAGAAAGTCCCGAAACCCAGATTCGAGTAATAATCAATGGACATTCATCTCACTCCTTTGCTTTTGTCCTTTCTGACATATAAGAAACCTTCTGATTTCGCATAGAAATGATTTGATTGGCTGCCTCTTAAGCTTGGACGTCTTAGTCCATAATTAGATATGCCACCATTATCTAAGCTAGGACATCTTAGTCCTTAGTTGATTCTGCCTCCTCTTGGAATTGGACGTCATAGTCCATTATTGAATAAGCCTCACTTGGGCTTGGACATCTTAGTTCGTTGTTTGATGGGCCTGGACATCTTAGTCCATTGTCTGGTGCTCTTGGTTAGCTCATCTTAGAGGCTGGAACCAAGGACTTAGCTGACCTCCCTCCAGGAGGCGCCCTTCCCTGGTCCTTTTGCAGTGCGGATAGGGCCTTGTTCGGTGCTCTACCCTGGCCATCTTAGGTACAGATAGAGGCTTACTCCATCCTCCCTCCAGGAGGTGCCTTAACCTGGTCATAGTGTGGCGCGGATAAGGGCTTGTTCGATGCTCTACCCTGGCCATCTTAGGCACGGATAGAGGCTTACTCCGTCCTCCCTCCAAGAGGCGCTCTGCCCTGGCCATCTCAGTGCGAACATAGACTTTTCTACCATCTTAGGTAGTATCCAAATTTGAGGAGCATTTCACTCCCAACCATGTAGACTTTCTCTTTACATAAAGTTGATCTTCATTAATATTTCTCAAGTTCTTTTTACAAATTCACTGATCTTTCCTTGTCTAAAGAAATTGATGATCATCCCCTCTAGGGCTTTGCAATGGTTGGTTTCATGACCATTCATCATATGATAGTGGTAGAAGGATCCTCCCAAGTTTCTTTAATGCCTTGGCTTTTTCTTTTGTGATGGCCAACAGTTAAGTTCATCCTTTGTAAGCAAGTAGACGTTTTCCATTGATGTTGTTAAGTTGCACTCTTTTGGAAGTCTAGACTTGAAATTGGACTCTTGAGGATGTCATTTTGACTTTTTATTTTTCAGCCTTATCATTTCATGCTCTTCAATAATTTTTCTTTTTGCTACCCTTTGAACCTCTTGGGTTTGAAGTGCTCTTGTTACAGTTGGTGGCCATTTGTGTGCAAAGGCGTTGTAATAATTTATTATCTCTTTCTTAAAGATTGTGCCCTTGAAATAATGTTGAATTGTTCTTCTCATTTGATTAAAGATATTATCACTTCCATTTGTTTTCTGTCCAAGTGCAAAGATTGGGGTAGGTCCTACATGAAAGGGGTTTAGACTCCATTTCTCAGGATCATAAGATTATGCTTTCTTTTTGTTTATAATCCTTAAGGCTTCGAGCCTTAGTCTTTGCTCTTCATCCTGATTGGATCTTTTGATGTCGACTTAGGAGAATCTTGTCAAGTGTGGTTCAGAAGTCCCTTGTTCAGATCTTTTAAATCTTCTAGCCATGATCAAACCAAGTGGATAACTTGATGTAGGATTGATCCAAAGGGGGTTAGAGAATTATAGTGTTAGGGGGTTAACCAAGTTGGAGGTTCAAGCCCTCCTTTTAGCGCCAAAAATGTTAACAAGATTTCTTGTCAATACCCCAAAGTTATTCCAAGAAGAGTGGATTGACTTGTTAAAATGAAGGATGTGATACCCTTAAGAGTTGCCTTTAAATTTAGCTTCTCTTGTTGTTGATTCTTGAGTCAGACCTTTCGACGTCGTCGAAAGGTTCAGTCTTTGAATTAGATAACCTTTCGTCTCAGTTGAACTTGTCTGTGGTTTCTTATGAAGGTTTACTTTTCAACTAGGTTAGGATTTTTTGAGTTGAGACCACTACAGATAGGATTTATCCTTATCAAAGGCTAAGGTGGATACTTTCCTTGAATCTAAGCAAGAAGTCAAATTCCTTAGTACATATGTTGTTACTTTCGACCTTGTCGATAGGTTTGATCACTTGTTTGGAGTAAGTTTCAACCTTATCGAAAGGTATGGGAATGATCTCTTTTGGATAAGCCTTACAAGTCCAGGTTTTTATACTTGAAGAACAGATTTCGACCTTGTCGAAAGGTTAAACCGATTGAATTATAGCTTCGAAAGGTTTCTGATATTGTTATAACATAAGTACTATCGACCTTGTCGAAAGGTTTAAGCCTTAGAGTTAATTACTTCTTAAAGTTTCAGTGGATGTTTGAACCAGTTATATTTTTAACCTTGTCGAAAGGTTCAGACCAGAGGGTTAATAGCTTCAAAAGATTGCAGTAGTTATTTGTATTAGAAGAGTTGTCAAGCTTGTCGGCAAGAACCTTTCGATGAGATTGAACCTGAAATTTAGAGTTAATCCAACACAAGTTTAAGAAAACAGTAAAGTAACTAACTAAGCTTAGAACTTCCCTCTTTGTCCAAGAAAAAGCTTCATTTTATTAAATCCCCAAATTAGCACCCCAATTAGGGTTACAATATATTGATTAAGAGGATACAAGACTAGAATGAGAAAGTTCGGCTCCCCAAAACATGACCCGTTGGGTCTTATTTATAGATGCAGGCGGCCCTCCTTTCGACTCCATGCTCTCGATTGGGATGGAAGGTCTCCCTTTTATATGCAACTGTGAACCTTTCGAAAAGTCGAAAGGTTTGCTTTTCATCTGCTATTATGGACCTTTTGACTTTGTCGAAAGGTTTTCTTTCCTTTATGCCTTCATGAACCTTTCGACTTTGTCGAAGGGTTTGTCTTCTTTATACTATTGTGAACCTTTCGGCTTTGTCAGAAGGTTGCTCTTCTTTTGGCTGTTATGAACCCTTCGACCTTGTCAGAAGGTTGCTTTTCATTTGATTTTTATCGAGAGCTATGCTTCCCTTCAATGTTGTCGTAAGGTTGTCTTCTGTTCCTTGTTGGCTTAGGAGTGTTGCTTTCTTCGTAAAACCTTTCGACATTGTCGAAAGGTATCCTGATGTGCTTCAACTGGTTTGAAAGGCTTGTTATGCTTTCGAAAAGGTCACCATAAAGTTGCTAATACTTGCTTTGACTTCTCCATCTTCTTCGAAAGGTAAGAACTCCCTGGATGAAACCTATCGACCCCTTCGAAAGGTTTGTAGCTATTAAATTCTGATGACTCCATCCCTTCGACTCCTTTGAAAGGTTTGTTTTGAGTTTTTTCTCCTTTGTCTTTGTTGAAAGGCCTTTTGACTTAGTCGAAAGGTGGATTTTTTGAGTAACAGCAGATTCCTTCTCCGTAGTTTGCACTATCTATTTCAATGAAAATGAAAAGAGATAATTTCTTGTAATTTCAAACGGAGCAAAAGTCCCCTTTTTATGTAAGTTATAACGTTAATAATCTTATTTTGGGGAAGGATAGCTCCATATATTAAAATATAAGAACAAACATTCTTTGTAGATTTATACATAAGTGTAAATTCTGAGATTCCTTAAGTAGAAATTAAAAGTTAGAATACACACACATGTATAACCACGTCTAGTATGCATGTGTGTGCGTGTGTAAAGTAAAGGATAAAGCATAATAATTAAATAAACATCGGTACTTGTATTATTTACAATTAGAACGTTAAATATTCGTGACGTAATAAATCATAGGTTAGGAGGTTGCAATGGAAAAGAGGAAACGACTCCAGCATTTATGAATAATGATTGCAATATTAATGGGACGCAGTTAATAGGGAGTTACAAAAATGAAATAGGGACATAAATGTTTTTAATGAGGTTAATTACAGGATTAAACGTGACATATATGGAGAAAACTAAATAGGCATAATAAGTTAGATTTTAAACGAATAAATAAATATCATTAATGATAGTATAATTTGAATAACGATGACTATTTATAAAGGACAATTAATTAAAAGTGGAGAAATAAATGACATTTAGGAAATAAAGAATAAAGGAAATAAGCATATAGGATAAGGATAAGTTCATAGCAAGTAAATAAATGGATACTAATAAATGAACTAAAGAGATGTAATAATTTCTGTAGTGGGAATCATATGGCCTTAATAATACGTTTATGTCGGGTTTGAATTAGTGGGTCTAGCCCAATATTTAGGTTAAGTATAAATGGCTTAGTTTAGTATGGGTTGAGATGCGAGGTCGGTAGAGTTATACAACAAAAGTATACCTTTCATTAGAAGCTACCAACAATTGTGCATACGTACTACTGATGTGGGATATCTCTAACTACAGGACTGGTGGAGTAGGGAGATATACGTTCGCGTATAGGTATGAGAAAATATACCAAGGGTTCGTGTGACGCCCCACCTCTATACTCACACTAGCCAAGGACACTACGAGGTAATGCTGTCGACTAGCGCGAAGAATAAGGCTGTTGAGGAGCGACCATCTGTGTAATTGCTTTGTGCGAGTACTGATGTGTCAGATAGTATTACATGCATTTCGTTTCAAGAGGAAATCTGACACATCAATTACAAACTCAAAGCTACTACACAATGGCTATGTGGTCTTCAGACACAGATATAGAATAAGCATAACACAAATTAGTCACATATATTCATATCACTAAGGCGGAAAGAGATATGAATATATCATATAAAAGTATACATCAAAGTAATGGTCATACAAGATCCACTACATCATAAAATAATAGGTACAAGTGCTAGACAAAAGAATAAGTATACATCAAGGAGTCTCTATCTCGAATGTATTAAAGCAAAAACTACTAATCTAAAGTAGTTAGCCAAAATCAGTAGATGGTCCCTGATAAGAAGTTAAGTAGAAGCACCTGAAATACCTCGGTTTGACCCGAGTATTATTTAAGAAGAAAAATAATAAACGGATCATTCTAGCTATAAATATCATATAAAAATGAGATAGGATAAGAGATATGACAAAAACGTATGATAACAATAATGCCATATTGTGATAAGTATACATCAGATAACAACAAAAATCATACAATATCTCAAACTTTCTCAAACACTAAAAGGAATGTCATATTCTTTAAATTATTCACCAAAACACAAATATTGATAGAGCTTATCAATGCATATCATCAAAATTGGTGAAACACAAATTCTAGAAATCATCAACTAGAAATCCAAAAATCACAAAAATGGGAAGGTTTATCACAAACGAGAGCATGAAAACTCACCAACACGTGTATCACAAATGGGTCGCTATCCCATAAAATGATCCGGAGCTCCTCCAAACAGGGTATAGTCCCCCCTTGCGGACTATGAGCCAAAGCTCCTCCTATGAGCCGAAGCTCTTCCAAACAGGGTATAGTCCCCTCTTGCGGACTATGAGCCAAAGCTCTTCCTATGAGCCGAAGCTCCTCCAAACAGGGTATAGTCCCCCCTTGTGGACTATGAGCCAAAGCTCCTCCTATGAGCCGAAGCTCCTCCAAACAGGGTATAGTCCCCCCTTGCGGACTATGGGCCAAAGCTCCTCCTATGAGCCGAAGCTCCTCCAAACAGGGTATAGTCCCCCTTTGCGGACTATGAGCCGTAGTCCTTCCTAACAGGGTATAGTCCCCCTTTTACGGACAAAGAGACATCGCACATCGCTAGTCTAAATCACCAAAGGATCATCATTGATCGATAAGTGTAAATTACAGTAAGCTAGTAAATAAATGAGTTTAGCTTCATGTCCCATAACCACTGGCTTAACTTAAATATTTACGAACAAATTGTAGATTTCCACTCAAAAATTGTCATGAGAGTTCAATCGAACAAGTCCAAGAATTAACCGACGAAGTAAACGCAGGCGTTTCATACCACTTGTTTTGCTAAGCCGTTTAATTAGATTTCTCATACGAATGAGGTAAAGGTTTGTATATACTAATAGATTGGAAAACGGTTTTAAAAACGAGCTTTATATTTAAAAATAGTGTCGAAATTGTTTTAATGAAAGAGTTTTAGTATTTACTACAAGTATAGAAACCTTTGTATTTTAAAGTGACAAATCACAGAAAACGATTGTAGAAACAATCGATCAACCAAAAATTCACATTGGACGACGTGAATCAAAACCATAAAAATCGATATCAAATCCATCAAATGGATATTCCCAAAAATCCAAAGAAAGAAGTCATCAAAGTCGATAATAAGTGATAACAACTAACCGGATCGACAAAAATCGATTAAAATTGGAAATCCACCCAAAAATAGCCAAAATAGGCAAAATGAACAGTTCCAGACGTCTTGGGTTTAATCCAGACGTTTGGATTTGGGTTTTAGAAATAATTCAGAAAACCCCCAGATGCCTGAAATTTCAAAGCAGACGTCTGAGCCCTAACTATACGTCTGAACCTATAAATCAAATGTCTGGAATTTGTCTTTGTCATTTCATTTTATGCGTTCTTATATTTTTTTCCTCCAGGTCTATAACCAGACGTCTGGACTTGACCAGCAAGACGTCTGGTCACCTGGTCTGGGCAACAATTTTCCTAGGCCAAAATGGCCAAAACGTTTCGGGAGCGATCGAACGAGCAACGAAGACTGGGGATTTATGTCAAGGGACAACCCAACCTTATAGGCTCTTCGATACACTCCAAATATCATGTCCAAACATCCATAGTAGGATTGTCATAAAATTGGACTTCAAAAACCAAAAATTGGAAAAAATTCACCAAATCAATTCAAAGCAAAAGCAAATGAACATGAATAAATGTTAGGAATTCATACCTAACAACAATGAAAGTTATAGACGTAGATGTGAGTTCAAAAACTCACCTTTAAATCCAAAAACAACGAATGAGAAGCTTTTAAAACAAAGGAAAGATCAACCACTCTTCAACTTCAACTCTAGAAGCTCCAATCTATGATCATAGGCAAATATTTCCTAAATTAGGTTATAGGAATTTCTGGAAATTGGAGAGAGATTGAGGTGGAGAATAAGAAGAGGATGCTTACCTAAGCTTCTCTTTGATTTTGGACTTGATTTTGTATTTTCTATCAAACTAGGGTTTAGGAATTTTAATTTCCTATCTTTTCCCCCATTTTTCTTTAGCTTGAAAGTGTTAGGAAATGGAATGAATGAATAAAGAGGAGTGGGGTGGAGTTAGGGCATTATGTTGGGTTAGTGGGCTGAAACCCAAACCCAAAGCCCAATAGAAAAATACCAAAATTCTATTCAACTCCAATTCGACTCAAAAAGGTTGTAAATGCCATTTTGGACTCAATGGAAGTGGTCTCGAGTCCCAATTCGACTGTTTACAAAAAGTAACATTTCGGACTTTAATCCGATTAACGATGCTATATTTAAATAAAACATTTAAATATATAATCGTGAAATATGCGGGTTGTTACTGTTCGTCTTGGATTTGAACTATTAAGCGGCTCGGTAGCTTTGGAGATGTCATGGGTTTTACATCAGGAATTGAGGTATTAAATTGTTATTGGGTCTGCTTCCTCCTTATTTAAGAAGTCTTATATAACCAAACATAGTGCTTAATTAGGAAATGGGGTCTGCTTCATTTCTAAACAAAATGTATTAAGTAACTGGAGTGGGCATTTTCCTCGACTTATATTAGGTAAGTCTAAATAGGATTTCCGTTGTGGCGGTTGGCAGGCTATATCAGTATTGTTAATAGACCGGTACTTTGAAATAAGGCTGGCATATACGCTTTGACTACCAATGATCCCGAGTGGTCGTTAGCAAAGACTTGGGTTACACTCTGATGGATTTTGCTTTCTACTAGTGTAGAATCTGTATGAGATATGCAAGGACCTCAAATTTTAATTAATTGTTTGTTTGTTGGAGGTGAGCTAGTTAACCCTTAGATAAGTCTTTGAGATACATTAGTAATACAACTAATTAAACTATAAATTCGTATTTAGAAGTCATCAGCCTCCGTAGTTAGGGCGGGTTGACTGTCGATTACATTATAGAGGGCCCTCTTCAAGGTTGGGGTATTAAATGGCTGTTGGATTGTCTCCTCCCTATTTAAGAAGTATTAAGTGGTCGGGGTTTCCTTTTTGGATAGTAGAACGCTTATATATACTCATATATAGTTATACCTCAGAGAAGGTTGGATTTATCGTACGCGCAGGTGGAATTGAATGAATAATTCTATGAATAGTAGACATAGCACTTAAATAAAAATCAATCAACATATTACCAGTTACCCGAACATTGTTTTGACCCCCTTCTCATTACAGCCCACATGAGAGATTTAGAGGGACAAGCTACTAGTGCAAGATAGGAACCGTAGATGGAGAGGTCTTCTCATTCATACTCGACACTAACTAGGGAACTAGATATCCAAGGAATAATATTGATTCTAAGGTAGTAGTCTTAATCGGTATATATTTTTATTATATTTTATTATTCTACTATGAGTTCGCTCTCTGATATACTCATGTTTATTATGGGTTACCAACACCAACGATTCATACGCTAATGGACTTGGGTTTCGATATATTTGAAATTCAAGCCCATTAAGATGAGGGTTGTTACATTTACGAGCCATGATCCAGTTTGTTTTCTTCCTTTTCTATTAGAGAGTTGGGGCATTTCAATAACTAGCCTATGTTTGATGTCAAACAATCATCGTTGTCTTCCCAACGACAATCGTTGACACCATGTACAGTGGAAGTTCATCGGAAAGTTTGTTAAAGCAATAGTGATATTCAGGTTAACACAGTAGCAGTAAGAAACGAAATACAAAATCAACATAAAAGTGAAGAAAAAGCAACAACGAAAGTGATGAAATCATTCCAAAAGAAAGTAAAAGTTCTAACTAACGGTAGCAAGAAAAACATAATGAATCAAAGTTAGAAATACTTACTAATAGAGGTCAAAAGTTGCAGTCGCTAATCGCAGACAAAGAAGTAAGGAGAGTTCTCTTTTCTTTTTTGATGGTGAAATGCGAAATTTAGTAAAAAAATGAAAAGAGGAGGATGAGGGTTATTTATAGATAACAGGAAGAGATTTGAACCATTGGGTTAGCCACATCGAAAGCAATCTAATTCATCTAGATATCATTAATAACTTGTCAAATCGCATGTCGAAAAAGTGAATCATCTTTGCAACGTATGGGGAAATAAACCACTATCACCAATAACACAACGACATGTGTAGCAGCACTAAATGCGTGAATAACAAGTCCACCTACACGCGCATGCATAAACTTTGGGGGATTGTTTCTCAATTTTCTCACACTCAAGATTGTTAACGTCAAAATCAAACGCTAACACCCCGGTGTGAATATTAGTAAAGTGAAAGCACCACCCGTTGGTACGGGAACTAAAACAAGCAGATAATTGCAGTAAAAGTAAAGAGACAGCGACTTTATAGTGGTTTGGCTCAAATTCAAGCCTACGTCCACTTTAATTTCTTCTATGACTGATTCGATTACAGATTTTACAATCACTCTTCGATTACAACACAATCAAGACAAGTAATCAGAACTTTGATGCAGAAAAGCTCTTTCGATTCATGTTGAATGAACTTGATTCTTTTTGAAGATTCTTTGGAGTATCCTTTGTCTTTGAAGTGTTGAAGTCAGTAGAGAAATCAGCAGAGTCTTGGCGTTTCCAAAAATTCGTCCTCCGTCAAATGCGGAGTAGGCGGGGTATTTATAGGAGAAAACTAAGCTTAGGTCGTTAGTTTTTAGGTCGTGAGCGACCTAAGGATCATCCTGAGCTAGCTTAAGTCGTTGGCGACTTAGTGGAATCATTCTGGGTGAGATACTGGCTGTGAGCGACCTAATATATGAAATACAGGAGTTATCTCGGCAACCCGATTTCGTTCTTTCTTTATCAGTTGAAAAGATACAAGCTATCCTATCTAATTATTTTCATAGATAGTTTTTTTTTTCTTAATGAGATAGAAAGGTTAGGTCGTGAGCGACCTAATAGAAGAGGCAAGTCGTGCAGCTTAATTCTGGAGTATGTTAAGTCGTTGCCCTTCCTGAGTTGCTAGGTCGCTAGGTCGCTAACTCGTTAGGTCGTTCTTTCTTTATCTCGCTAGGTCGCAGGAGACATTCTGGGGTTAGGTCGCAGGAGACCTTCTGGAGTTAGGTCGCAGGAGACCTACTGGAGTTAGGTCGTAGGAGACCTTTTGGAGTTAGGTCGTAGATGACCTTCTGGAGTTAGGTCGCAGCCTTCTTTCAGGAGTTAGGTCGCAGCCTTCTTTATCTCGTTAGGTCGCTAGGTCACTGAATCATTAGGTCGCTAGGTCGCTGGATAAAAGAGGGTTAACACTTGCCCCTCGAAGTATACGCCTAGGAGTTAGGTCGTGTGCTTCGATATCTCTTAACCTGTGCTACTTTAGATCGTTAAGTCGTGAGCGACCTATGAAGGAGTTAGGTCGTTCGTGCCGATTTGTGTTCCCCTGCTCCTGTATATAAGTCGCTGAGACCACCTCTTCCTTTCTTTACCTGCTCTAACACTCTAACCTGCTCTCAAAGGATTTTCAAGCTCTTAAAGAAGAAATTAAATCAATCAGTTGCCGATCATCTCTACAATCACACTACGTAAGTGAATTCCGATCATCCTCCAACCACGATCACCGTTGAATTGTGAATTCCCCATTTTTCGACCCTAACCCGATTTCACATGCCATATTTTGCTACGAATCATATTACGATCGATTTTTGACCGTTATTGGACATGTCGTCACTGTAATTCATGTGAGCACAGCAATGTATCGGGTTTATGATGGATCTGATGGTGTGGGGAGACGGCGGAGTTTATTGTAGAGAGGATAACGGGCTATTGGGTTAACGGGTTAGTGGGTCAGGCGATTTGTTGAAAGAAGAGGAGTTAGCGAGTTAAGGAGAGTTAGGTCGTGCTCGACCTAAGAGCCTTGAACGACTTAGGGCTTTAGCAGTGTGGACATGAATCGCACGTCTTAGCTCTGTGAATGACTTAGCGACTTAGCCATAAAACTCCAGACGACATAAGGGACATCGACTTAACTTGCCAGGATTGCATACGACTTAAAGTTGAACGACCTAAAGAACCAGCGACCTAATTTACCAGAATAACACACGGCTTAAAACTGGGTGACTTAAATAATCAGCGACCTAACTTAACTCACAGCATAGCTTCAACTTGTAGGAAGATAACTAATAAACTTCATAACTTGAGCAAAGCAACCTAGGGAAGCCCGACCTACGCTAGGTCGTTTGGACATGAACTGGACGACCTAAAGGAGTCTCGAGCTAACTTAAGTCGTTCCTGCGACTTAAGGAATGAACTGCACATGATCACTTGCATATTTATCCAGAACTTGATTGGACCTTCAATTTGAACTGCCAGAACTGTTGCATTCTTTCACAGATTATATTGACTTTTAAGCTAACAACCTGTTAAATACAACATTTGCAGAAAACTAGGACGAATATACTTATCATTGACTGCCCACATCGAATGATGGATTAGATCAAGAGACAATATTCTACTTAATTAAACTAATCTGAATTCAATCGAGTGTGAAATGCTGCGAATCAATTAACTTGAATGAAGTGTCAACGCAAAATTCTCACAATTATAACTGCTTATTATCGAATGTTATCTGCATTGACACTACTCACAGTTTTAATTTAATAACAAGCCTTGAATCTCCCTGAATTGACGTATGCCAACCAGTATTGTTTCAAGTTTTACTTTTATTTACTTGTTACTTTAGTAGCTTTGCACAACACTTCACATGCTTTTAGGAAACGTGCAGCTTCATATTTGAATGTCCAGTTCCTTGTGTAGAATGGCCTCTCAACAAGTGCAAGAAGAGACAGTAGAGGAAATCGAAGAAGTTTTTCCGATAGCTGACCCTTTGGAGAATCCCCCAGAAAGAGTTTCAACCACCTTGAATCAACGGGCTTTCAGCCAGTTATGCATCCAATTTGGCATTGCTGAGACCGAAGCTTTACTTCCCGGAGTAAATGATACCGCTGACAGGCCACCTTCTGGCTTTATTGCGGTCAACCGTCAGATGTGCTTGAGCGGAGCTATTCCTCCTTTCAATGACTTTCTCAGAAAGCTGCTTCTTCGGTTGACTATTTCTCCATTCCAGTTGCACCCCAATGGTTATGCCATTCTGATGGGGTTGTGTGTGTTGTTTGAGAGAACACTTAATCGCCTTCCGAGCTTCGATGAAATTTGCTACTTGTGTTCGTTCGGGAGGAATAAAGATCATCCTTCCATCACACTTATAAGGAGCGCTAGAAATCGTAAATTGATTACAGACTTGCCCGACAGCGCTCACGGGTTCTTAAATCAGTTTTTCTTCGTTCGTTGCCCTCCAGGATTCTATGGCATCTGGAGAGTAGGAAGTAAGATTGTCTATCTCCATTCACTCCATTTCTGAGCCTTTCAGAATTCGGGTTGTCAAGTATTAACTTCATTTTTACTCTTGTAGCACTTCCTCCCCCTTCTAAAGACTCCAGTCACAAGTCAACTTTTGAAAGGCTAAGTGCTGTAGCCGTCGAGGAAAGGAGTATCAAATTTCTTTTGAAAGATGAGTTTCTACATCAATCTGGCCTTTTACATCCTTCCAGATTCCTTCAGCTTTGCGATGCCCCTGCTTCTCAACCGGAAACATCTAATGCCCCAGCCCCCGCAAAAGAACTTGCGTTGAAAGAACTTGTTGTAGAAGCTTCATTGATAAAATGCTCCGGTTCTGCTGAGGGTGCAGAGTTTTCCGGCAAGTCTAAGCTTCTTCCGATTATCGAAGAAGAGGAACTCCCTCAACGTCCCGGGAAGGCTGCCACAGAAGTTATTGAGGGGACAGAGAAGGAAAGTTCTGTCACAAAAAGTGTTGAGCATGCCAAAGAAGGAACTACTGGTGTGACTTACTCGGCTGGGCATGACGGTGATGATATCTTCGGGGGGGGTTAAGCGATTTTATGGTGACTTCTCAAGAGATTTTTAAAGACGATACCATCGCTTCTAAGCTTATCTCTCCATCGGTTTAAGCAACATCTGTTTTGCGACCACTTCCGTCAACCTAAGATTTGACCCCTATTGCAAAAGCCAACATCACTCCTAAGCTGAAGAGTGGTTTGTAGCTTGACGCGCGTAGTTTGCACGCCACACACACTTAGGATTTTTAGCAGTTACTTGCACTTAACTTCCTTTTTCTGGAGATTTCTAAATTCTATCTCTTTTTCATTTTCAGATTCTCCAATGGGACGAAGCGGCTCGTATTATGATGATTTTCAACGCTACGGAAGGCGTGACTTTTATGATCCCCGGTGCTATCTCTCTGCCCCCAGGGAAACTGATAAGGAACGAGCGGCTAGGAAAGCTCGTGAGAGGCAGGCTTACGAGGAGAGGTATGGAAGAAAAGATGACCACCATGACTCCTCCCAAAGAGATGACGATTCTCACAAAAGAAAGTCTCACGATGATAGGGGAAAGAGTCACATAACCGAGGATCCAAGCAAGCGGGCCAAACTCGACGACAAGTCTTCATCTGAAATCTCTAAAGTGCCCGCTGCTTCTATCTCTTTAGACATCCCTTCCAGCTCTCCTGCCCTCAAAAGAACTGATATTCAGTCAATCATCAACATGCCTCCTTATTAGGTCGAGAAGCCTCCGACTGCACTCCAAAGCCGATTTCCGAATTGGTGTTTGAAAGAAGTGCGCTTTGATTTGGACTTAGTTCCAATTGATAAACAAGCCATGCTGAGAAATCTTGATGCTGTGAAGCTTGATATAGAAAGAATGTCCAGTTGGAAAAAATTAGTTGATGAGCTTCAAAGAATAAATCGCTTAAATCTTGAAGCCATGCTGACCATGGAGAATGATAAATCTAAATGGCAAAAAGTTCTCGATCAGCATGATACAGAGATGAAGAACATCGCTGCTGATAACGAGAGACTTGAGGCTGAAGTACAAAAACTTAAAGATGAGCTCGCCACCTCTTCCACTTCTTATACACAAAAGGAAGAGGTTCTCCAGAAGCAAGTTAGATATGCCCACGCTGCTCAGCGTGATGTTGAGGCCAGACTTGAGGCAGAGCAGAAAATTGTTGAAAAGTACCGCAAAGATGCTGCTCAGCTGCGGGAAAAAACTAGCTCTCAAGACGCGGAGATTGCGATGCTAAAGATCCAGCTTGCTAAAGCTGAAAAAGAACGTGACGATGCCATTTCTGGAAAAGTGGCAGCTGAACATTCGCACGAGGCGACTAAAGCCAACATCAGCTCCACTTTATTTGAGTTTTACGTTCTAAGTGTCTTGGGGAAAAGTATTCTTTCTTTCTTGGGCCCGAAGTATGAAATTACATTGGCTGAAGTATGTGAAGCAGCAGTTGAAGTGCTCAAAGATGCCGGTTACACCGAAGAAGATTTTGAGGCTAACTATTTGGACGACGAGGGTCGTGCCGCCCTTGCGAGAGGGAAAGAACAACTTGCTAATCAGCGAGCCGAAGTAGCGGAAGGAGATCGTCCAGGGAAGGCAGCTTTGACCGACCCAGCCCGTCCTTCGTCTTCGGTCGACGTTGACATTATTGGCTTAAGTTCCCATTCTCCGCCTCCTACTAAAGCCGTAATTGAAACTAAAACTGCTCACATTGAAGAAGAGGCCCAAGAAAGTACTGAAGCCCAAGACTATGAAATCAAAGTGATCAAACCAAGCTCTCCAGGTAACTTCAATTCCGATCTGGCTCAAGTGGACTGTTCGTTTGCTTCACATGAGCTTGATGAACTTTTTTCTTATTACTTAAGCCTCGACATGCCACTATCTCCTCTCTTTTGCGAGGAATACTGATGTTTCTTCTTCTGTAGTGAAATCAATAAGCGCTGTACAGGCTTCGCCTCCTCCCGCCGTTGTTCCCCCACCTCTTCAAGTTACTCCTCCTTCTGCTTCTCAACCGGGATCTCAAGAAGAAAAAATAGAAGCTCTTCAAGGTTTAGATGACCCGACGGCTTCAAAAGAGCAGAAGGCCGAAGAACTTGAGGAGGGTGAGAAGACCTCTGAGAGATTCACTGCCGATGATACAAAGCTCTCTGATCTTATTTCTCTGGGCAGCGAATCATCTTCGAAGAAGAGGGGAAAGCGTGGAGCTTCAAAGAAAAAGAAGGACGCTCCTGTTGGCGATGAGAAAGCAGGAGAGGACCCAATTGCACCTCTTTCTCCTTCTTCCCCGAAGAGTTCAAACCGACCTAAGAAGTTAATCATTAGGCTGGGTGAGGACTCGAAAGGCGGCGGGAGGAAGAAGAAATGAGTCCGGCTTTTATCCTTCTTGCTCTCCTTTTTTGGTTGTATCTAAAGATTTGTATCGACCAGAGATTGTGCGGGTACCGACCCCCGCTTTTTTGAATCTGCACATGTATAAAAACTTTTTATAGTATGGAATAAAATGATTCTTTTTACTTGTACAATCTTTTGTCAGTATTTGTGAATGCATTTATTCCCTATTTTAGCACAAGTTTCTTTATTTTCTTTGTACGATACTGCAGTGAGCTCGTGGTATGCTGTTTGAGCGTTGTTTTTATTAATATAGCTATATGCCCCCATACCACGGCTCATTGCAATATTCTGAAAAGACTTGTACTCTTATTTTAGAGAATAATTCTTCCGTTTTGAGGAAATATTATTCTGCTTTTAGTAGAGTATGCCTTGCATCGGAGAAGTTTTTCTTTCTCCCTTTTTTTTAAAAAAACACTTCAACTTTCGGAGATGGTCACTTTTTATCTTTTGAAAAGTGGATTCCCCTACGCAGTGAAGCGAGCTTCCGAAGAAAGCTTTGATCTGTTTGTCAGAAAGTTATGTTTCATCGTTGAATGGGCTCACGGGACAAACGTCAGCTGTTTTATCGGATATTTGTCTGCACAAATGATCACGAGTATTTAGCTGCAGCCTAGAACCTTCTTTTTGAGAAGGTGCCCCTTCGGTGGTTCCATCAACGAAGTTTTTGGATGTGCCTCATTAGAGGGATTTACTTGTTTAGTGCTTCCAAAGAAGGCTTTGTGCCTCCGAAGAGGGCTTCTTGATTTGTGCCTCTGGAGAGGGATTGTTTGATATGCCTTTGGGAAGGGCTTTTTTGTTGTGCCTTTGGAGAGGGATTTATGCCTCCGAAGAGGGCTTGTGTTGTTTCGCCTGAAAGTTACTTTCTCACAGTTGAATGGTCCCACGGAGCAGACGCAAGCTACCCGACTGGATGTTCGTTTGCACAAACGATCGCAATCAAGTAACAAGGGCCTGAAACCTTCTATCTTCGGAAGGTGCCCCCTTGGGTGGTCCCACCAACATTCTTGGGTGAGAGAAGCATTTTGATTTGGGCATGCCTCGTTAGAGGGCTTTGTGCCTCCGTAGAGGGCTTGTGCCTCCGAAGAGGGCTTGTGCCTCCGAAGAGGGCTTTTGCCTCATTAGAGGTCTTTGTTTGTGTGCCTCCGAAGAGGGCTTTTTTTGGTTTGCCAGGAAGGTTGCATCTCACAGTTAAGTGGGTCCACGGGCAGACGCAAGCTACCCGACAGGATATTCGTTTGTACGAACGATCACAATCAAGTAACAAGGGCCTGGAACCTTCTATCTTGGGAAGGTGCCCCCTTGGGTGGTCCCACCAACATTCTTGGGTGAGAGACAAGATTCCATTTCGGCTGTTTTTGTCTGCTTGTCCATGTCTTTTCATCAACTGCCGCTTAGCGATTCCTCGTTATCATTCTCAAATACATGTTCCTTTCTTTGGTAAGCTGTTTGATTTTTCCAGAGAAGTGTACTTCATGGTTGAGTAAATCCACGGGGCAGACGCAAGCCACTTAACCGGATGTCTATTTGCACAAACGATCGCAGTCAGTTAGCAAGAGCCTGGTGCCTTCTCTTTAGGAAGGTGCCCCTTCGGTGGAACCACCAACTGTTTGTGTGAAGCCCTTCTTGTGTAGGAATTGAGTCTGGAATTTTTGTGGCTTGACATTTGTTTGTTGAGTGATTTATGGGAATCGCTTGGGTTTGTGACGTGTTGAATAGGTAAGCTTTGCTTTGATTGCCTGCAATATTAAATCGATATTTTAGCAACATATTTAAGATATTTGCACATCGAAATGAGACAGGCATTTTATAGTAGTAGAAGACACAAAATTTATAGTGGTTCGGCCAAGAATTAGGCCTACATCCACTTTATAGTTCTTATTGCTGAGTCACACTGATTTTACAATGGCTTACAATACAAGAATGATACATCCAGAATTATTTTACAAATTTAAGCATCGCTTTTAAGTAAAATATGGACGCAAGTAGTTGTTGTTCCAGGCTCTCGGGATTGGATCTCCTTCGACAGTTGTGAGTTTGAAAGTGCCATCAAGAAGTTTTTTGCCTATGACATACGGCCCTTCCCAGTTTGGCCCAAACACTCATGTTGCTGTCATGATCCTTTTCAAAACTAGATCCCCAATTTCAAAGCTGCGTCGACGAACTTTAGAATTGAAGTGCCTGGCTATCCTTTGTTGTTGAGCTGTGACTCTGAGTTCAGCTTCTTTCCTTCTTTCATCAAGCAAGTCAAGTGCTTTAAGTTGCAGCTTTTCATTTTCAGCTTGGTTGAAATGAATTCTCCTGTGTGAGGGGACCTCTATTTCCACTGGAATCATTGCTTCCGATCCATATGCTAATGAGAATGGAGTGTGCCCAGTCGCAGTTTTGTGGGTAGTCCTGTATGCCCATAGTGCTAATGGCAGCTTATCAACCCAACCACCTTTTGCTTTTTCCAGTTGCTTTTTGATGGTTGATTTGATGATTTTGTTCACTGCTTCCACTTGCCCGTTTGCCTACGGATGAGCCACTGCTGAGAAGCTTTTTCGGATCTTGAATCGCCTGCAAAATTCCTGGAATTCTTCGCTTTCGAATTGGGTACCATTGTCTGTTATTATCTTCTGAGGCACACCATACCTGCAAATGATATTTTTAGTCACAAAATTTATCATCTTTTTAGAGGTAATAGTAGCCAATGGTTCAGCTTCAGCCTATTTAGTGAAATAATCAACAGCAACAATGGCATATTTGATTCCGGATCTGGCAATCGGCATAGGCCCAATGAGATCTATTCCCCAAATGGCGAATGGCCATGGACTGACCATCTGTGTTAGCATGGTGGAAGGTGCTCTTGGGATTTTTGCAAATCTCTGGCATCTGTCACACTTTCGGGAGTAGCTAGCAGCATCTCGATTAATATCCGGCCAAAAATACCCATAGCGGAGAATTTTCTTTGCAAGAGTTTGGCCACCTGAATGATCCCCACACTCTCCTCCGTGCACCTCAACCAAAATTGTCTTAGCCTCTTCTTTGGTTACACATCGGAGTAATGGCATCGAGAATCCTTGTCTGTACAAATGGTCGCCTTGAATTACATATCTCGGGGCTTTTCTTAACAGCTTCTGGCGTTCTTTTGAGTTTTCTGGCAAGGATCCGTCGAGTAGATATTCCTTGATCGGGGTCATCCATGACTCCTGTTCTTGAGATACAGCCATGATCCAGTCAATATCTATCTCATCAATACTCCGAGCTGTCAAGACTTCTACAGGGACCAATCCCAATAATTGAGCTTCGCCAGAGCTTGAGTATTTCGCGAGAGAATCTGCCTTCATGTTCTCTTCCCGGGGTATATGATTTATTGTATAATGATCAAAATCATCGAGAAGCTCGTAGGCTTTTGATAGGTAAGCAGACAGATTTCCTCCTTTAGTTTGAAACTCTTTCTTGACTTGGCATACAATAAGCTGGGAATCACTGAAGATCTGCAATATTTTGATGCTCAGTTCTTTAGCAATCCTCAGACCGGCAATAAGAGCTTCATATTCGGCTTCATTATTTGTTGAAGGAAATTCTAATCTCAATGCATAACACAATGACCACCCTTCGGGGGTTTCAAGCACAACCCCAGCTCTGGAACAGTAGTCATTTCTTACACCATCAACATATAATTTCCATCGGATCGGAATGTCACCAGTTACCTCTTCCTCACTGCCACCTTTATCTGTGTATTCTGCAATGAAATCTGCTAAAGCTTGTCCATTGATTGCTCTTCGGGGATGGTGGGTGATATCGTATTGATTGAGTTCAATATTCCACTTCAGAAGACGACCCAAAGTTTCAGGGCGGAATCACTACGCCATAAATGGCCTACTGCAACACAAAAAAAATGTTGGCTCAGGCCCGAAAAATGTTGCCATAGGTCTATGGCAACACTTTTAGGGTGATGCAATTTTTGCCGTTGCCTTAGACCTCAAAGGCAACATTTTGACTCTCTAAGGCAACATAAGTAATATTGTTGCAATAGAACCCTATTTGGGTCTATGGCAACACCCATAGGTATCTGTAGCAACATTCCAAAATGTTGCTATAGATATGAACTTTTTGAATTTGTGGGGCCCACAATATAGAGCATATTTGATTTTTTAATAAAAATAAATATTTATTTAATAAAATGCTATTGCACAGAATTTGATATTTAAACAGTAATTTATTTAAATAAATATTTTATTTCAACATTTGAAATAGTACAAATTCCTGACTCCACTATTTTACAATTCAATGATATATAACACTGATATTCACATATACAGATATTCCTCACTACATCACTCAGTTCACTCATTACATATGCAGTTTCAATTTATACAAACACCGACACTGACAAATATATGCCGAGCCGAAGGCGAGCCGAGTGCCGAGCCGAAGGCGAGCCGAGAAGCGGGTCCGGGCGCAGCGCCGGCGGGGGTCCGGGGCACCGCAGTCCCGGCGGGGATCGCCCGATTCATCCGATTTCGAAAGATCGAGCCTTCTTTGAAACCTGTCTTCAAGCTCATGCACATTTGATTTGACTCTGTCTTCAAGCTTATATCCAGCTGTCCAGTCTTTAATACCTGTCACATATAATTCAAAAGCAGTAATCTGGAAAATAATATTTAACTCGAACAGAAATTGAAAATATTTTTGTTATATTATTTGCCTCAGGTATTTGGGTTGTTTCTTTTCATAAGTGCATAAGCCAAACATGAATGCAACACATGGATACAAGGCAGTATGGAAGACAGCAAGCAACAGTTCAAGCAAAAATGCACAAAGGAGAAGCCAAGTGCACAAAGTAGTACTCAACACAGCAAGCAACATAACATAACCAAGAAATGCATGTACATGGATGAACATACATGCATCATAAGGCTTGGTACAAGAAACTACTCAAGTGCAACTACTCAAGTGCAAGTTCATACTCAAGTGCAGCCAGATATGTAGACAAGCCAAAAAAACGGACACGGCACAAGGTCAAACCCGAGTCATCGACTGGATTCAACTCAGGGCCAAGCAACCAACAAAACAAACAAGAACCAGGTTCAGCAAAATATAGACAAGCCAGTGCAAGAAACACAACAGTACACATAGGCAACCCATCAAGCAAAAACAGTGAATGCATCAGGCATGTACAAGAGAAACCTAGGCAGTAACATGATATACAGAGGACTTGGAGCATCAGTTCATGTTAAAGAACAAGGTTAGCATGGTACCAGTTCAGTCCAGACCAAGCAAAACCAACAAAGCTCAACACACATATGTTTGTATTCATCATTGCAATCCAACATACCAGATTTCTCAAAGTCCAACAGAAAGATTAAACACGAGATTATAGGAAATAAAGCCTATAAATAAATCCCAATTCATCATCGGCAAAAGCGTGCGAGTGTAACCAAAATCAAGAATATTCAAGTAAACCAGAAGGCAGAAAACATACCAAATAATATCACATCGCACCCGACGACGAAGTCAAAGCAATTCGAGCAATCAATCAAGGAGAACGAAAGAGCAAGCTACCAGGAACGTTTCTCACACTAGATTCGATCAATCAGAGCATCAAAGCAACTGGAATCGCGTGCCCTAGTTTTCATCGAAACCAATTCGACTACCCCCTGCCACTCTGACATCAGGCCCCAACCACGAAATTGCGACCAAATCAGCAACTCCTTGAACCATCGCAATCCCACAGCCTTACCTCGAATCACCAGAATCGCCAAAAACCTGAACAAAATCGCAAATCCGGAAGTAGTGAGGAAAACTGACGCGAGGCGAAAGAAAATAACGGAAATTGATATGGCCGACAAGGGATAAAATCAAAGCCAGTTATTCTCCAGATCGAAGAAACAAGGAGGAGTGGCGTCATTTTTTTTAAAGTCGGAGGAATAAAAATTAGGGATTGGAAAATTGGGGGTGAGAAACGAAAGCGGATGAGTGAAAAGTAAAGCGGGAAATGGAAATTGGTAAGGTGTGGATCGATGGTGTGAATCGACGGTTGAGATTTTGTTTTAAATGGTGGTGTGGATCGCTGAGGTGTAATTTTTTTTTTTAATTTTTTAATCTGATAACATCTATGGCAACACTATATAAAAATGTTGCATCGTGTTACACTTGTTTAGCTAGAGAAACACATTTCTATGGCTAAGGTAACACAAAAAATACAACGTTGCAGTAGGACCAAAATTCTATAGCTATCGCAACATTTTAGCTGGCAACACCTTGCAAAAATGTTGCAGAAGGTCATTTATGGCGTAGTGAATAGGACTTGCTTTAGAGGTTGATCAGTGAGGACTTTAATAGGATGAGCATGGAAGTATGGCCTCAACTTTCTGGACGCGATCAATAGACAATAGGCGAGCTTTTCTATCTTCGAATAATTCATCTCTGCCCCAGTGAATCTTTTGCTAATGTAATAAACCGGGTGTTGAACTTTTGCGTCTTCCCGTACCAATGCTGCATTGAGAGCATGAGATGAGACTGCCAAGTATATAAAAAGATCTTCACCATTGTTGGGCTGAGAAAGTATTGGAGGCTTTTCCATGTGATGAATCAGTTCTTCAAAAGCTTTCTGACATTCGGGAGTCCACTCAAAGTTTTTCTTTCCTTTTTTCAGAGCATCAAAGAAGGGAATGCATTTATCAGTGACTCTAGAAATAAATCGACTCAAAGCAGCGACTTTCCCATTGAGGATTTGCAATTCCTTCTTTGTTCTAGGGGCATTGACTTCTCTTAAGGCAGTAATCTGAGCAGGATTAGCTTCGATGCCCCTAGCACTCACAAATGAAACCCAAGAATTTTCCAGACTCTACTCCAAATGAACATATTTCAGAGGATTTAGCTTCATCCCATACTTTCGAAGAACCGTGAACATTTCTTCCAAATGATCCATGTGGTCTACTGCCTTTTTCGATTTCACCAACATATCATCAACATACACTTCCATAGTTTTCCCAATCTGGGGTTTGAACATGGCATTCACAAGTCTTTGATAAGTTGCCCCTGCATTCTTTAATCCGAAGGGCATGACTTTATAACAGTAAAGGCCAACATCAATGATGAAGCTCGTGTCCTCCTGATCTGGCTCATGCATCATGATTTGGTTATATCCTGAGTAAGCATCCATAAAAGACATTAATTCATGCTCGGCTGTTCCATCCACCAACTGATTAATTCTGGGCAACGGGAAACAGTCTTTGGGACATGCTTTATTCAAATCTGAAAAGTCAATACATACTCTCCACTTCCCATTTGCTTTTTTAACCAACACTGGATTAGAAACCCAATTTGGATAAGTGGATTCTCCGATGAAGCCATTCTCCATGAGCCGATCTACTTCTTTGAATGCTGTCGACCTTTCAGGACCCTGGGTTCTTCTTTTCTACTTTACGGGTGTGAATTTTGGATCAATATTTAAGGCATGTACTACGATTTCTAAAGATATTCCACACATGTCAGCATGACTCCAAGCGAATACATCCAGGTTTGCTTTCAAGAATGATATTAGCATATTATGAACTATCGCACCAAGTTGTGAACCCACATTTAGCACCTTGTTTGGATCTTTCTGGTCAACAGGTATTGGCATCGTTACTTCTACCGGCACCACTCTATTCTCCCCTGCACTGGTCTTTCTGGGATCAATTTCTTTTCGCGCACCACTATGCTCACCAGTGCAGGGTCCACCCCGTAATTGCTACAAGGTGGGTTCTTTGATGCGGAGCAGAGCTGCCGCACCCTTTCCCATCTCTCTCTTTTTCACCTCCCGCAACTCTGTGAGATAACATTCCTGCCCAGCATTCTGGTCCCCTTTCAAAACACCAACGCCGTTATCAGTGGGGAATTTCATAGTTAGGCACCACGGGGCGAGAATAGCTTTGAATGCAGCAAGAGTTGGTCGTCCCAAGAAGGTGTTATAAGCAAAAAATTCATCAACAATAAAAAAAGTTTGCTTATGGACCACTTTTCTTTCCCCTTCACCAAGTTCTACAAATAAGTCGACGATTCCGATGGGCTGTTTTGGTTCCTTAGTGAACCCAACAATTTTTTGCGAAGAAGCTTGAACATCAGCCATCGGAATTTTCATTTGATCAAATGTCTTTTTGAAGAGGATATTACAAGAAGTGCCGCAATCAACAAGCACTCTTCTCACAATAGCTGGTCTGATACCGACGGATATTACCAAAGGATCCATGGTGGGAGCCTCAATTCCCACAGAATCTCTAGCTCTGAATATGATGTCATTGTGAAAAGTTCTTTGTTGTTTTGAAGGCACAGCATCTTCCAAGACAAAAACAGTTTCTTCTTTTGGGGCATGTCTCAGAGCATGAGCATACCTCTCCATCTCTCCCCAACTTCTGCCTGCTGGGTGAGGACCCCCTGTGATTACATTAATAACAGGCCTTTCAAATTCCTGCACCACAACCTTTTCACCTGAGCCAGATTGACGAGCAGGAAGTTGCTGCCCATGAGTAGATGAGGTCGGATCACCTCTGTTTCTCTTGACATACTGTTGCAGTTTATTCTGTCGCAGCAGCTCTTCAATTAAATTCTTCAAATGGCGACACTCATTAGTGTCATGGCCAGGCTGATTGTGAAATCGACAGAATCTTCCATTAGGCACAAAATTTTTCCCAAGCTTCATCTCAGGTGGCTTAGGGTACTCGATAGCATCCTTGGTTGCGAAGAAGATGTTCTCTAGAGTCTCAGTCAAAGGAGTAAAATCCGAAAAACGACGAGGTTTCTTCATATCTTTCTGCCTTTTCCCACCGTTATTTTCCCTCTTCTGACCACCAGATTCTTTCTTATTAGAAGCTTCAGCTACATTGTTGTTTTCAATTTCAGCCACAACCACCTTTGCTGGTGCAGGAAGATTCTCTGGACGCATAAATTCGTCAGCCTTCTTATAAAACTTCTCAAGTGAATTTGGTTCCTTCATCTTCAACCATTTTCCGAACTCACTTGTTTTATCGATGGCTCGCATCAAGTAAGTTAGAATCATTCGAGGCTCAGCATTATCCACTTCGGCCAAGGCTATATTGAAGCGGTTCAAGAAAGATTTGATAGATTCTCCGGGAGCTTGTTCAAGGCTGGATAGTGACATTATGTCCTTGGCCTTTGAAGCATACAACCTGAACTGATCCTTGAATTTACGAGTTAAGTTAGAGAATTGATCCACAGATCGGACTGGTAGCTTTGTGAACCAAAGTAGAGCCACCCCCTCCAAATAGACAGGAAAATATCTGCATTTAATCTCATCTGTTGCCCTGGCACCTGTCATATGCCATTCATACTTGTACAAGAACTGATTAGGGTTGCTTGTCCCCCGATAGGCTGGGATAGTAGGGGGAACAAACTTCTTTAGAAATTAAGCTTTTAGAATTCTTTCGGTAAACGGAGTCTTGCTTGGAGCAAACCCCCAGTCATTTTCATCTTCATCCCTTTGCATACTTTCTTTCATAATTTGGCGAATCATTCCTGATAGGTATTCCTCATCGTTCAGAGGCCTTGCCGGGCAGACGTTAGCCACTTTTTCGGAAGTTTGCATAAACAAACGTTCGCGAAGAGGTGGCTGCGGCCTTAAACCTCTAGCTTGGGGAGGTGCCTCTTTGGCGGTGCCAGCTGCCCTTTGAGGAATACTTTTCTCTTGGGAATCATGAGCGTCTTCAGCAAAGGTTGGTTCATCATTTTCTGGTTGTTGGTTAGCCCCAAGCAGAGCGTTTAACCAGTCCATCATCAAAGCATTTTGAGCTTCCATTTGCTGGTATAACCCAGACACAACATCATCAAGTTCAGCCCTTGTTACTCCAATAGTAGGAGTCGCCTGATTTGGCGCTGGAGAAGTGGCAGTCCTGTCATAAGCATCTCCGGATCTCGTAGATCTACTCTTTCTTCCAGGAGCCATGATTTCAGATAGACTTCTGGTTTTTAAAGAGAGTATTTCAACAAATCTTTGCAAAGCAATGGTGAGAACACACCTGAGTTCGATGTTCTCAGTGAAAGCACCAAAAATGTTAAAGTCAAAATCAAACGCTAACACCCCGGTGTGAATATTAGTAAAGTGAAAGCACCAAACTAAAACAAGCAGATAATTGCAGTTAAAGTAAAGAGATAACGACTTTATAGTGATTCGGCTCAAATTCAAGCCTACGTCCACTTTAATTTCTTCTATGACTGATTCGATTACAGATTTTACAATCACTCTTCGATTACAACACAATCAAGACAAGTAATCAGAACTTTGATGCAGAAAATCTCTTTCAATTCATGTTGAATGAACTTGATTCTTTTTGAAGATTCTTTGGAGTATCCTTTGTCTTTGAAGTGTTGAAGTCAGTAGAGAAATCAGCAGAGTCTTGGCGTTTCCAAAAATTCGTCCTCCGTCAAATGCGGAGTAGGCGGGGTATTTATAGGAGAAAACTGGGCTTAGGTCGTTAGTTTTTAGGTCGTGAGCGACCTAAGGGTCATCCCGAGCTAGCTTAAGTCGTTGGCGACTTAGTGGAATCATTCTGGGTGTGATACTGGCTGTGAGCAACCTAATATATGAAATACAGGAGTTATCTCGGCAAGATTAGGTCGTGAGCGACCTAATAGAAGAGGCAGGTCGTGCGGCTTAATTCTGGAGTATGTTAAGTCGTTGCCCTTCCTGAGTTGCTAGGTCGCTAGGTCGCTAACTCGTTAGGTCGTTCTTTCTTTATCTCGCTAGGTCGTAGGAGACTTTCTAGGGTTAGGTCGCAGGAGACCTTCTGGAGTTAGATCGCATGAGACCTTCTGGAGTTAGGTCGCAAGAGACCTTCTGGAGTTAGGTCGTAGGAGACCTTCTGGAGTTAGGTCGCAGGAGACCTTCTGGAGTTAGGTCGCAGCCTTCTTTCAGGAGTTAGGTCGTAGTCTTCTTTATCTCGTTAGGTCGCTAGGTCGCTGAATCATTAGGTCGCCAGGTCGCTGGATAAAAGAGGGTTAACAAAGATGGGCTGGCCTGCATTACCCAATGGCCGACATGTTTCAAATAGCCAACATCTTGACCATCATATAGGCCCTTAATTCGGCTCGCGTATTTCCAAGAGATAGTATATTTGGCTAGCCCACTTCACTTAGCCTGCAACCAATTCGTGTTATCCGTTCTCCCGTCAAACGTGGTCCGCCCGACATCAATGCTCGCATAAGTCAAGGCAAACCTCCCAACGGCTGTTAATGGTCAACGACAACAAGTGGCAACCCGACATGTAACATGCCTCTCTACATCTGAGTGGACTAGCCGACAACCATTCCCCAAAAAAGTCCCCCGCTCTCCTTCTTCATCGACCACCCATTTCTTCTGAAGCTTTTTTGTTTTCTCTCAGTAGGCTTTGACCACGGGTGTCTAACTGCTCATACAAAAAAATGTTTCGCCTGCAATGTTGCTTTGAAAAGACTGCACAAATGACGATGTCCATTTGAACAAAAGCGCTACTGTACAGTCTCCATGTCCTTTACTGCCATCCTCCAGGGCACCCCTATATAACCACTACATGAACCCATACTGTCAGACTCTGACCAAAGCATTCTCAAATACGGTTGGTTGGTTAGCAATCATCTCAACCATACAATCCAACTGACACTTTAGTCGCCACGCATTAGGTTGACTTTCTTATATGTTCCTTGTTGTCTTTTTTATATGTTCCTTGATTAAGTTGACTTTCTGGTTGGAGGCAAGTTTTAAAGCTATAGCCATTATTGCTATTATCCATCCATTCGGTATTTTATGGTATTGACATGTTAGACTATTTATATCATGCGACAAGTTTATATGGATTTGATATACGAAGTATCGTGATGTTGAACCTTATGTCTCATTTATATGATCTGATTTTAGTCTATTTCTTGTTTAAGTTGATATTATATTTATTACTTCCACTGCGAGATGATTGGCTTATATATTGCGAAAAATATGTTTTTTTGTTTTAAATAACACCTTATGAACTGTCATACGTGATACTTATGGAATTCAGATGCATTCATGCATGAATTATGAATGTTATGAATGACGGGTCGTTACAGTCTACTAAAGGTGTAAGCTCAACCAACTATTTGGCTAAGTTGACCAAGTATTAATTAGATCGATCCAAATTCATTGGTCGATTTATTGGTGATTGGATCATCTATCCAAATGTTACAACAACCTTATTTTTCATGGATTGGCTAGTTTGGCTTCGTTGGTCGACCCAGCAATGTTACTGAGCCATTCACTAATTTATTCGTCTCTTCTTAGTCGATTAAGTCCATTTCTCTTTTGATTTTTCATCTTTTCGCTTGTCGTCTCTTCGATCCCCTTTACCTCTTCGAGAACTATCTTTCTTTCTTCAATAACCTCATCGATTCATCTTTTTTTCAAGTGATATATGACAGTGTAGAAATTTACTGCTAACAAATGATAATCCCAACCTTACTGTCAGCAAATGTTATTGTGCTAAATCCTTACAAGATTTTTGCCCTGGCCACATCTACCAACAATTTATTTTCAATTATTTACTTTTCAAAAATTCGCATACGGAATTGTAAGAAAGACATCTACATATGTTAAGATCGCTTGGTTACAAAATATATCTTATCATTTCTCTTATTCAAATTTTAGCTAACAGCCCAAACATAGCTAATTTTGGATTTTCAGCAACAACTCAATATATATTTATTTATAAACACGGACAAAGATAAGCATTTCTCAAATTATAATACACGACCAAATAAGGTATATCTCTTACATAAATAAACCAAAACTAGCATCAATGCTAAAAAGTGGGTCAATTATCCCATGTGCTAACATGTGGTAGTTTGGTCTCACAGGCCCTACCACCCACTACTTCCATTCACATGATCAATCAATTAACAAACACCAAGCCTTGATTCCCAAGTCTCTCCGTTTTTCGTTTATATATCTTTAATTAATCCCCATACTTTATTATCCATAATCAAACTTTTTAATTTTAATTCATAGACATCTCGGGTGCAGGCTGACACTTTTGTCAGAAACACAGATCTTCTTCTTCTTTGTGTCAGAGAGACAACAGCTACCCACTTTCATAATTTGTGTCAGAACACCAAATCTACCTCAAAAGTACCGCCATTAAAAATTCTCTCTATTTCTTCTTATCATGGAAATGAACCCTAACTTCACTTCAAACCCTAACAATTTTAAGTCCATCATGTCCTTCAACTTCTTGAAATCTCTTAACTATCTTCAACATAATAATTCAATCGATTGCAGTTTAACTAGCAGAAGGATCAGCCGTGCTGCTTATGCTTCTATGGCCATTGCTGCAGGGCCGAGAAGGGCATGGAGTAGAGTTTTGCTAAGGAGGCCACAAGGAAGAAGATTAAGAAGAAGAAGGAATGGTAGAGTTCGAATTTCCAGGGTTGAAAAACTAAGAAGACTTGTTCCAGGAGGGGAGGGTTTGGACTTCTGTAGATTGCTTGAAGAAACAGCTAGTTACATGCAGTGCCTTAAACATCAGGTAAATCTTATGCAGCGTTTAGTGGATTCTAAAGCTATATAGCTTGCTGGGGTGATTATATTATGAATATTGTATAATTTGTAGATTACTTTATGTTATGATTTGTGTTTTTAAATTGTTAGGGAAAACAGGTGGTTTCATGTATTTATATATTTCCTGTTTAATTACTTTGTTATCTCATATATTTTTAAATAAGTATGTATGTGTTGTACATATGAAAATAGTAATTGTGAAATTATATAAAGTGGTTTATTTGTGAAGTTGGAGAATTTATTGTACAAAGAAGAATACTTTTTATAATTGTTGCAGTTAAATTAAAAACTGTTCTAATTGAGGTACTGTATATTGTTTTTGTTGATTACTTTACCTATAGCTAGCAATCATGTACCAGCTAGCAATCATGTATAAAGTGAATACCAGCTAGCAATTATATATGTATAAAGCAATCTTGATCACATATAATCATTTTACAATTTATATTGAAGAAAATTTTATATATACGCTCCTTTAAATATACATACATTGATGAACTGAATGAACTGTGTTCTATATTGCTAGTGTTTGTTTACTATACTCTAGCTAATTTTAGTTGTATAACGGTTGATAAATCAACCAATTTAAATTGACTTGAACTCTGAACAAATTTCTGCTTAATGTAATTTTGACATTCTTACTTCATTATATTCTTATGTACTTATTGATTGCTAAATATGGTAATTAGTATACACAAAAATGCAAAGCACAATGAGAAAGCAAAAGAGAATTATTGGTCTGGTATAATAAAACCCATAGCCAAATTGAACTGGCTAACAGCCCTTTTCTATTTTATTCCACATAATAACAAGTTTGGAGTACCAAGTGATGATGAGTAAATAACCTACTTGAATTTTTTTTTGTAAATACAACCTATAAAAAGTGTTATTATAACTGGAACCTGTTGGTGATTAATCTATAATAGATCTGAATACATATAACCCATATTGATTCAATTGAGAAACATTTATATGAAATTAACAGCGGAATGCGTAACTGAATCCATTCATTCTTAATTGATGTGAAGATTAATTTGGATTAGATCTTTCAAATTGGCAAAAGCTTAGACCTGTAAATTCTCTTTAGAAGAGGGTAGAGAGAATATGATAAGACTTTTTTTTAATTTGGGGACCATAACCCCAAATATATAGTGTGTGACATTTTTCAGTTCGACCCTTCAACAAACTAAAATTTTCACTCCGGTATCCATACGTTATAATTTTACATGACTAATATACCCCTTAAGTCTTAATATATTTATTCCAAAAATAGATCACGTAATTAAACTTAATTACAAGATATCCCACACATTCAAACATTAAAATATGTGGCTCCATTATGTTGAATTATTCCAACAATTTCCCCATAGGACACATATGTAACTTTATAGAATGTATTCAACTTTATGAGTTTTTAAATAGCTATCTTGATAATATGGTATATTCAAAACAATCTCGTCCATTGATTGCGTTAACATAGAACCAAAGTGGCTTTCAGTACTGTTTTTGTAACTAAACTCATCAATGATCACAGATATCAATACAATCAAACGACATAGATCAATTATGTATGTGTAGCATGGAAATTACATGAAATATGATCTTTACACGTCTATTTCCAACTGGTCCTTCTTTACTTTAATGAGATCAAAATTCCAAATAATATTTATAAACAATTGAAGTGCAAAAAAAAACTTTATTTCTGATCAGAAAAACCAAAGCATGTTCATAATCAAAATATACAGCAGTGTCATGAAATAAGTGACTAAGTACAAACTCCTCTTAAACTAAAATATCATTATATAAAAGATACATTCATTTTAGCAACATGCTCATGAAAGACCTTGGGTGGTACTCCTTTTGTAAGCGGATCCACTAGCATGGAACTTGTCCCAATATGCTCTATGGATATTAACCCATTATGCACTCTCTCCTTTACAACTAGAAACTTGATGTCAATGTAATTTGACTTGCTTGAGCTTCTATTGTTATTAGAATATAATACTGCAGACCTATTGTCACAATATAACTTTAATGGTCTTTCAATATTATCGATAATGCGCAGCCCAGTGACAAAATTCCGCAACCATTTCGCATGGTTAGATGCCTCATAACAAGCCACAAACTCTGCTTCCATGGTGGAAGAAGCTATGAGCGTTTGTTTAATGCTTTTCCATGATATAGCCCCTCCACTTAATAGAAATATGTATCCTAAAGTGGATTTTTTGATATCCGAGAATCCAGCAAAATCAGAATCAGAATACCTAATGATCTCCAACTGATCTGATCTTCTATATGTAAGCATATAGTCCTTTGTTCTCTGAAGGTATCTCATAACCATGCGAAATCTGGTTATTCTTGTTGGACAAATCTATTTCTAAGTTGGACAAATCAGGTTATTCTTATTCATTTGGGAATGCTATTTTTTAGTTTATCAATAAATTAAAATCTTGTTGGAACTGGTTCTCTCAATGTTTATGATAACTTATATATGCTTGATGTTAATACCTCTTGTTATGAAGCCTTGCATGTGGAATCGCGCGGTACTAAAAGAAAAGCTAATAAGGAAAATTCGGCCACATTGTGGCACAAGCGCTTAGGTCATATATATCTAAAACTAGAATTCAAAGGCTTGTGTCAGATGGCATTTTGGAATCTGTTGTTTTTTCAAACTTCGATGTCTTTGTAGAGCCTTCTTACAAAAGTAACAACCATCGGCCTCCTTATATTGTTTCTTTTCCGTTGGACCCTTAGTAATTTCCTTATCCTTCTTTCTCTTTTTGTCTTTTCCCTTAGGGGTGTATGCCAAATGAGCACTTTCAGTCTTATCATGCTTCAATCTCTCTCCTTCTTGTACCCAATACGAAATGAGCTCATTAAGAGTCCATTTCTCCTTTTGACGGTTATAACTGATCTTAAACTGGTTGCAGGCCCGACCCTAGGGGTAGGCTGGTAAGACCATCGAATCGGGCAAACCCCCGGACGGGGGCAACCATCATCAAAAACAGTTGTGCTTTTATTGCTATGTACTGTAATAAAAAGTTTTATCATGCAAAATTTATCAAATGTTACAATGGGTAGGTGGTTGTAGTATAAGGATTTTAAGAAGGCAGTTGAGTTCGATTCCCACTTGTGCAAGCTGCTGCTTTATTTTTTTTCTGCCCTGGCAAATTATTTCTTTTCTTGTTCGGTGCATTATATTACCCTGTTTCAATACTAAATAAAACTACATATATAATTTTAAAGGTTTCTTTTCTTTAAGAATATCATGATTTTGTTTGCACTGCTGGAACATTATTTATTATGCTTATACTTAAATTTATCATTGATTAATATCTTATATAATTAGAACTTCATCTTTATGCAAAAGGAAAAAAAGGGCATGGAAACAAATCATGCCTAGGGCGACCCACTTTCCAGGGCCGGCCCTGACTGGTTGTATTGTGAAGGAAGAGAGATTAGTACCAGACGCACTTGCAAATCATCTGAAAGCTCAAGCTTAAGTGCCTTAAGTTTTGAAGCAACATTAGACATTTCCATAATGTACTCCCTTATGTTCCCTTTGCTTTGATACTTCATGGAAATCAAGCGCTGCAAAAGCATGCTTGTTTCCGCCTTATCATTTTTAGCAAAATGTTTTTCAATCTCAGCAAGGAAATCTTTAGCATTGGTTATCTTTTCAGATACTGCACCCCTAAATGCCTCTGGAATGCTGCGCTTTATGATCATTAGACTCGTGCGATTTGAACGATCCCACCTCTCAAAGTTCTTTATAATATCATAAGAACTTTCATCCGTAAGAGGGGTGGGTGCATCCATCCTAAGTGCAAGGTCAAGATCCATGCAGCCAAGATCAAGCAATATGTTCTCTTTCCAATCCTTAAAGTTTGTTCTAGTCAGAATAGGAACATTGTTAAGATTGGCAGATACCGTAGTTAAATTAGTTGTAATTTTAACATAAGAATCAACCAAATATGCTCACATTGTAAAACAAAACCGCGGTAAATTCAAATAATTGGTAAGTCTCTTCTCAAGATACCTAGCACAACATCAACATCAATTCTTTGGACAATAATATTAATTGTAAGTGGTACTCTTGTTGTAACGATCAAATATTGACAATAAGTTCAAGTCAAATATCAATTTTCCTTTGGGTCGATTAGATATTCACTTGCAAAACTATATGACTGTCATGTATTTATCATCACACATGTATAAATGATTCGGCCAAATATTAGTCTTTCTTTGGACCGGCTAATATCCGTATGAATAAATACACACAAACATCAAAAAATTTCATGAATAACTAAAATAAGAGAGGTCACTTTGGTGACATGTTATTTCACTTAGTTCACTTGTAATGTAGGATATTTACAGTTAGTTTGCAAAGAGATACCAAATAATATTTGAATTGGTTTATTTTAACTTATTCATTTATGCATATTCCATAAATTTCAATTTTCAATTTTATACATATTGAAAATGTGGTTTCATAGCTGTAAAAAAAATTGACATCAACTAAAACTGTAACAATACATAACAAATGATATTTGCAACAACAATTAATGATAAATATTACATACTTTATTTAACTGTCAATATTCAAGACAAGATAAAACAAATTTTAACATAGCATGGTCCATACATGTGATATTGCAAGAAAATGAATAGCTGAAAACTGTAGCAGTGGTTGATCCCAAACATAGTTGGAAGCAACGAAAATAAATAGTCCATGTCAAAATAGTTTATTATATCAGTGTGGCAAGTGATTAGCTTTTGATGGAAGCTTATTTGAATAAGCAAATACGAATACATATGTTATAATATTACAGAAAGTGAAACTTATTTTTAATGAGCAGGCCATACATATAAAATATATGTATCTATAAAATATAAATGCACTAAATAATAAACAATATGTCTTTTCTTATTCCAAATACAAACATGCTGCATCATTAAATTTATTGCAACTGACGCATTTACTGCATTTATGATAATAAGTTAATTTATTTATTACTATAACAATCACATTTAATGCAATTATGATAAAAATAAATGCACTTGACCGTTATGTGGTCCCATATGTATTACAGGAACATTAAAAGGCATGAATATGCTTCCATACATGTGAATGAAACAAATCTTAACATGGTAATCATCTATAGCAATGAAAAAATTTGTACAGTCGCAATACTACTGACAATAAAATATGAATGATATGAGTAGCAACAATTAAAGGCATCAGATCCAAACAAGCGGAATTAATTTATTAATTATTTATATAGATCTGAAACAAAGGCATCATATGAATCAATAAGAAAAGAGAAAATCTCACATATCCGAAATAAAGGCATCAGATGAATCAATCAAAACTGTAAATCTCAGAACCCTAATTTCATATATAATTAATATCAGAAAATTTCTCGATAAAATCAATGATGTGTGGCTCTGGTACCACTTGTTGGTGATTAATCTATATTAGATCTGAATACATATAACCCATGTTCATTCAATTGAGAAACAAGCATATGAAATTAACAGCGGAAGGCGTACTTGAATCCATCGATTCTTAACTGATGTGAAGATTAATTTCGATTAGATCTTCCAAATTGACACAAGCTTAGATTTGTAAATTCTCTTTAGAAGAGGGTAGAGAGAATATGATAAGACTTTTTTTTAATTTGGGGACCATAATCCCATATATATAGTGTGTGATATTTTTCAGTTCGGCCCTTCAACAAACTAAAATTGTCACTCCGGTATCCACACGTTATAATTTTACATGACAAATATACCCCTTAAGTCTTAATATGTTTATTCCAAAAATAGATCACGTAATTAGACTTAATTACAAGATAGCCCACACATTCAAACATTAAAATATGTGGCCCCATTATGTTGAATTATTCCAACAGAACCGACCATGATCCAATCTTGAAAAACCCCGAATCATGGACCACTGCGGTCCAAAACTCAATTATACCTCAGTTGTGCACGAACCGAAGATCGGACTTTCAAACCAACTTCAACCGTCAATTTTACATGGTTGAAGCATAGTTTTCTTATTTTCTTATTGTTTTTTCACCATATATCATTCTCATTCTCTCTAATGTTTTGAAGAAAAAAATTAAATGTACATTTAAAAAATATTCATCGTCTCAAAATCTAAACAGCAAACTCCACCACTTCATTTTTTAATCCTGCAAGCACCTTCAAGACCACTATAAACTTTGTCAAGGTCGATAATGTTAAGCTTCTTCCGTTGTGCACTATTACTGTGTGCAACTATAGCTGTGCAATTGTAGCTGTTCACAACTGCTATAGTTATGAATTGTAGCAGTACATAATTTCAGTTGTGCAACTTCTGTTGTAGACATTGAAGACCCTCTACGACTCATCTACCTAGCATTTCATTTTCAATATTTCTACATATAACTTGTACTTAAATACATAAATTTTTGAAAAATAAAAAGTATACTGTTCCGACGGTTCAACCGGTTGAACCGTTAAAGTCTTATATTTTGAGTCGTCGCAGTTCGACTCACAGTCCAATCATGATAACTATGCCTATAATAGTTAAAATCAACAACAATATATAATAGAGATCAACTTCGTAAATAAACAAGAGTTTCCGAAAAGAGTCACAACTCGATCCTGAAAGAGGCCAAGCATATCAATGTTAAGATCGAGTTCAAAGGAAAAAACAAAAACAAAAAAACTTCCAGGGTTGGCCAGTAGAGTGAGTGGAGTGAAAGGGAAATATTTATCATTAATGGATAGGCAGAAGAATGTTAGAGGGGTTTCCTATATAAGAGTGCATCTTCTTCTCAGCCATACCTATTTAATTAGGTTTTTCCTAGTATGCTCCAAAGAGAATTTGTTGAAATACTCGATTAAGTTGAAATGGAGGAATCTAAGGGGGGAGGGAGTTCAATATTCACTTTTGTCCCTATCAGAAACAGGTTTCATGAAAAACCCAAGTTAATGTTTTCAGCAAAAATGTGCAGTCTACACTACACGTATTTGTATTTCACAATGCAAACACTTGCAGTTCTAACTGTATATTTTTATTAAACAAAAATTTTGCAGTCTACACTGTAAATATTTACATTCTGCACTGCATATATTGTAGTCTACGCTGCAAATATTTATTTTACAAGTATATGAAATTAAAACCGCAAATATTTGAAGTCTAGACTACAAATTTTCACATAAAACAATGACATGGATGTTTCATGAAACTTGTTTTAGAGAAGAATTTTTTAGTTATTAGTTTGAAAATAAGGGATGGATCTTAATTTCCACTTAATTATATCAGTTAGTATGGTTATTGCAATAATCAACTTAGATAAAGAAAATGAAAAAAAATAATGTTTTTATGAATTTGTTAAGAGCAGAATCAAATCATTGGTACTCCCATTGTAAAATTTCAAAGAAAGTACTAAATCGTCATTTTAATAATCTTTAAAAAAAAACTCAACCCACAGCCCTGATGAAATCGAAGGGATGAGATGAGCTCCCCACTAGCCTGATCCGACTACAAACAGGAGGATTTTCAGCCAGCCCAGCATAGAGATTTGATGCCCTTAACCATGTTATGCAGTTTTATGAGGACCCACCTTCGTGCCTTGAAATGGGAGTAGGACAGACGGGAATCAAACCTGCGACCTGCTTACCAAGAAGCGAGTATCTTACCACTACGCCACTATTTGCGGACTATTTTGTATGTTTCATGTATGTTTGTTTCTGCCTTAACTATTTTGTTTTTTCATTTTCAAGTCCTGAAACTTTATATCTAAACTAAAAAAATCTTAAAATTTTAGATCACTGGCATAATCTCCATCTCAATCTTTAGTTTCTCAATCTTCATGCAAATGTTCACCAACACATGATATCTATTCAATAAAAAAGTGTTGCTTTAAAAACCATTAATTAACATCAATCGTCAAAAGATATATTAAAGAAAAATTTCATTAATCGATAATAATAATACTGGAATCTTGAATGAAAGAAATGTAATGATATTCTATCACCATTGCGTTGGTGGAGATTATGATTGAAATGAAGATTGGGATGAGACCTCCTCCGTATTCATTCTTTTACTTTTTATCAATTTAGTTGATATGAGTCTAAATGTTTTGGTGATCTTTAGATAAAAGAATGATGTTGAAGATAAAAAAAAGTACGTGAAATAAGAGAGAAGTCAAAGAAAATTAACGAAGAAAGAGTTAATATAACAATTTTGCTTTACCTTTATAAAAGAGGAAGTTAATAAGTTGATTCTCTAATTAACAAAATCACACATATACATACATACATCCATAATGTATGTATATATATGAGCTAGGATCAGTAGCACCCTTATATCAACCACAAGTTACATGGACCAAATAAATAGTGGTATATAAAAGGTGTTATTAATCCTAGCTCTGTATATGTAATAATATATATAGCTGTATTTGTTTGTATTTTTCACTCTTCATATCAAATCGTTTCTCATTACAATTATGTTCGAGAGTCTGAAATTAGCGCATGTGCATTTATGGAAAGAATATGAGATAACTTTGCATTTATTTTTGTGCATTATGAAATTGCGTAAGAAGTAAATTAAACTAAACTATATTGGATTATTTTTTATGCCATTTGTGTAATATGTTTGTGTTCAGATTATTTGTCCACTACTATATTTGTTCCTTTATTGAATTACTCTTTTAAAATTATGAAAACACTATATTTTTTATATAATTATAGATAACACTACAAAACGAAGATGTTTTATTGACGCCAAAAAGGCATCGGCGGGGCATCGGTATATGACCTGTCGATGTCATATTGGACATATGTAGAAAAAATGTTAGAAATTCTATTTCGATGCTTAGAACACGTCCCTCGTGAGGTTATTATTGACGACATTTGCCCGACGCCATGCTAATGCCATTCCGACGCCATCTCGACTGCTTTATAATTGTGAAAATTGGATTTTCCGACGTCTTGCCGACGTCTTAACTGAAACATATTTGCAAAATTTCTGCTGCATTTCTCACCTTAATCATACATTCAAACATATACAATATATAATCAAACATATCACGAATTCAAATATCATATATCATATATCACATACCGTCAAATTCATATACCAAACCATATTACCCAAAATCATAATATCATAAATATACTAAACCATGCAAACATAGATATCAGCAATCATACAAATGATCTTATTACCATACAAAAACAAATGATCTTAAAAGAAAACCACTTATATTGGTATAAAAAGAGAGATAATATTTTCCATCATCCTATCCTTTAGTGATGCAAGCCATCTCCTACATAGAATCACCATTCGAAATTATATCTTACTCACTCCTCAAGCTCCCATTACTAAGAAACTCAAACAGCCGCACCGGTTGCACGGCATGGCGGCGTGGTAGTACTAAGAGCGAAGGCGCCTGAAGACATCCGTGGTAGTGTCGTTATAACAGATAGTGGTGGTTGGGGTAGTGCTGATGCTGGCACTATTACCATTGGTGGTGATAACCACATTCACTAATAGTCAACGACTCCAGCGTTAACAGTATCCCCTCCAATACTATCCCAACTAACCACCATCAGTTATAACAGCACTAATATGCATGCCCAGTTTTCTTCACTATTAATGCTACCATGTTGTCATGTCGTGCAAATGAGACAAGTGGTTGAGTTTCTTAGAAATGCTACATAGCTTTATACTAAAGAAACATGTGTGGAAGTATTGATTATGGAGAAGATTTAAGACATGCATGGTAGTGCCTTTATAAATGGTGATAGTGTTATAACCAAATTTTCTACAGTCTTCGAACGAACTTAGATGAGAGAATTGGATGAACAAACGATAAAAAAATGATTCAACAACTTTGAAATTATCATAAAAAGGTAAGAAAAATGAATTATCAAAAAATAGTCAAAATATTGATAAATTGGACACTCACGTTTTTTGGATGGGGTCCTCAGGCCGATACCAAGTAGAACTCAGGTTGAACACACAAAACTCTCGGTCATATTCTAAGCGATCGGATCCAAGTAGAACTCGATTCGGACATACAAAAATCTCGGGTCAGACTCCAAGCGATCGGTGTCGAGTAAAACTCGGGTCGGACATACAAAACTCTCAGGTGGGACTTGAAGCACTCCAACTTTTGAACGACTTCAAGTAAAACCTAAAGAAAATGCACAAAACACTCGAGTCAAACATCAAGTCAGGTCAACCCCGACCTGAAGATCTTGAATTTCATCGAGTTGATTTTCACCGACATGATTCGCTCCAATGGGAATGATGAGAAGTAACTCAAGAAATTTCAGAGACATTGAAGCCAGGAGAACCACTCGGTACCAACCACTTTTTTCTATACTTAGGCCTTCAAAACTCTTGTTCATGGAGCATTGGCTAGACTGAATCTCATTGAGTTCTTTTCTCAAAGAGTAGAAGAACAACTCTGAGGATTTTCTGAAAAGAAGCATATAAGTACAAGCGCTATCAAAACATTTCAAAAACAACTCAATCTAAAGGGAAAAGTATTTGGAACACAACAGATAAAAGATAGAAGGCCAATGGAAAGAAGAAGGGGAGGTTTTCCCCAGAAAACCCAGTTGGCACCAACCAAAACCACTTGATACCGAGTGTTTATTATTGGTAATTAGGCCCAGTTACTTACTCCAGCATACTAGGATCTAGATCTGGACTTGATGTTTCGTAGGTCTTCTGTTCTGTTAGATAGTTTCCTTATAAATACAACACCTATAGCTTTAGAAAAAGAACCTTTTGGCACTTGATTTCTGTTCTATCGTCTTCTTCCCCAAACACTCCAAACACTCCCAAATTCGAGATTCCCCATATTGTTGTCAGATTTATGTTATAACCATTATATTCCAAAGAGAATCAATCAAATAACAGGATTAAAGTGGATGTAGGCTGGAGTATTTGCCGAACCGCTATAAAAATTATGTCTTTTGTATTGCTTTTATATTTATTTCATTAGATCCAGTGCTTTTAATCAATTCTGGGGTGTTTATGACATTTTTGGTGCTAACATTTTTTGTTCTTTCACTAAGAAGGAGCTTGGATCTAAAATTTGAAGAAGATGAAGAGACCTACTGCAAGAGCTATTACCGGAGGAAGTCAACAAGGATATGTGGCAGTCAGGAGGTGTCCTTAAATTCAAATCCATCAGTCTACGTGGCCATAGAAGAGATAGAGAGGATGATGAATGAGATGCAAGATCAAATGATGGCTCGGCAAGTGGAGATGTTAAAAAGATTTTTTGGTAGAGTGGAACAACAATGAACAGCCGGAGCAGCTGGAATTCAGAACTCAAGGCCAAAAACCAATTCGATAGCATTTGGAGTTAGAGTGGAGCAAACTGCAACCGAGCACTCATGACTAGAATAGGTCGGTACGGACCCGAATCTAGTCGGTATCGAGATGAATTTACTCTGAGGCACTGTCGATTCGAATTTAGGATGATCTCTAATGCATGGAATGGGTGATCCTAAAGCCAAAAAGGCATATCAGAACACAAATGCACAACAGCAAGAGCTAGAACCAGAAGTTCGCCGTATGAACGGAGGGCAGAATGAAACCATATTAACGCCAAAAATGGATCAACACTCAAAGATTAAGTTGTTAGGAACCCGTGAGACCTAAATCTAGTAGATAATAGTAGAAAATAATAGAAAACAAGCAGAAATAAGAAAGTGACAAGAATTTTATAGTTGTTCGGCAATCTATGACCTACGTCTACTTTATAGCTTTTTTGCTTATTGATCTGGCACAGTTTGAGTGAGATGACAAGTGATTTGAGAGAGAACAAGTCACAAGTATAGAGGTTAGATGGATTCTAAGTCCTAGAATTTCCAAGAGTAGCTGCATTGGTGACTATCATATAGAGGAAAGAGTTATAAAAGAAACAGAGCTTCCGCGTAGTGATGACAGAAACCAGATCCCCTTTTAGTTGCACTATGGTTTGTATTTATAAGGGTAGCAGCAGTATTGGATTAGAAGCCCACTACCAGAGAGGTCCAGACATCAGCCTAAGATAGTGTGAAAAAGTTGGAAGTGCCATGAGTTGAAGTGATAATTCGGTACCGATTTATCCACATAACTCGCACTAAGTTATCCCCTTAGGCAGAAACTCAGTGGTTCCTCTTGAATTGTGTTTCTTACTTTATTTTAAGGTGCCCCTTATATTTTCGTAGTCCGATAGGTTGTATTGACGATATTTTCTTGATAACTTGGCTTGTCCTGTAATTTATTGAAGCTAACTCTCCGAATATTGAGATACATCATTTGGGATTCTATTAAATCACTTGGATTCGCATATAAGAGCTAGAGAATAACTTGAGCAATGTTTGAGATACCATGCACGAAGCACGATAATTTGGTACCGAGTTATAGCTATAACTCGATCCCGAGTTATGCACTTAGCACAACTATAACCCAATTTTGATGGAGCTATTTCCCTTGCCTATATGAGTATGCCTACCAATTTTCAAGTCTTTTCATCTTCGTTTCGACTTCAAACTTCTATTGACTCCTACTTGGTTAAAAACCCAGTAAACATTTACCCACCAGAGTATGCTTTCATTGGAAATAAAGTGCGCTCTAGAATGAGATAAGTCTTACTATTATCCTATGAATTCCAATCAATCGTTTGGATTCCATTCTTAGATGATGCTCTTACTTAGTTAATTTCTGAGTAGCTATTAGTTCTTGTTTTAGTCTGAATTTCAATTCCCTATTTTGACGATGTAATCTTCATTCTGGAGCCCGTGTAGTGTTTAAAGTCGACATGTAGGATCTCTGCACTAATTTGGAGTTGACCCGAGAAAGAATTGATAACTCAGTACCGAGTTATCGCCAAAACTGGATACTGAGTTATGGACTTGGTGAAAATTTGAGAAAAAAATTTCTCTGCTTAGACTATTTTTCCAGGCCCTTCTATCCACTTACTTTTGTAATCCCTCATCTATCCTGAGTCTTCATTGCTTCCAACCGACTAAACCTTCACCGAGTTAACCTTCACAATGCACCGTCCATCTTCCTGCACCATCGCTTGCTCCCACTGCTGCCTAAAGCTATCGTCGCCACCGAAGTCACCTCTCCAAAACTTGGACCCGAGATTAATCGAAACCCTAGGCCTGAACTTGAATTAAAGGTTGAATTCGGTAAATTATAGCCTGGGAATGGATGGTGGCGGCGAATGGGAGCTTAGTTGATCGCAAGTTGAGAGGAAGTGGTTGATTTTCATACGTGCTGGATTGATGGTGAACTTAGGGCTTGACCTTGATCGAGTACGCATGAATTATGGAGAAAAGTTGCACTCTTCAGCTTTATCTATCTTTCTCATGGAATTGACTAAGTCTCGTTCGTCGAATAGACTCCAATACGTCAATTTGCATCAAGCTCGGACATATTGGATGATTCTATCACATTACCTTTCTATTCCTACACTTCCAATGATCCCAGAAAGACAAGCTTTCCGCGTCTCTCCGGATAAAAGATCCGTTATTGATTATTGATCGATAACGGGTAAGTATTGAAAGATTATTTCATAGGATGATGCAGATTGACTTTGGAGTGAGAGTGAGATGGCTACATAGGATGGTTTGTTTGTGGTATTCAGGATACTGGACTCATTCTATATAGATAACACACTACACTTGATCCGACCAACACTTCAAATATGATCAATCAACACACGTTGGCTTCCTTTTGATTCCAAGCGTTAATCACACAGGAACTCTATTAGAAATAAAGCATATCTGACTATGTTGAACATAGAGTTTCTCTGTTTAGAATGACTGACCAGTTTATCCATTTTTTAAGCCCGTCGAAGGAACTTCCACTCCTTGAGAAGCTGGATCATCCATAGCTCTGGCTTTACCTTTTATTATGGTCAGGTCAAGCCAACTGGTGACTTCTGAGTCTCAAGGTCTGCTGGTTCCAGCCGGTCCACTAATACATCATCTACCTCTAGGGCTAAGAATCATAACCGACCCACCAAAGCAGGTGCCTTTGAGCATGTCGACCAGATCACTCCAAAATATTTGCTTTCAACACGACATTCCTTAATATGACATTTGTTTGCCAATAAGAGACGAGCTTACTCACAAACCCCCTCAAGGCTTCACGGCCTATAATTGTTACATATGTCTTGGCAGTGTTGTCCCCCCATTCAACATGTTTTTAGGCTACTTCCTATAAGAAACTGGGCTTTCCCTATCTTTAAGTCCATTCGAACAAATATGCATTACTGAGCTCATTATATGTCCTTTTCATGGATGCACTCGCACGACCTTCAACGTTCAACAAACTAACATTCCTTTTGATATTCAAGAGAAGGCAAGATTGCCCATCCTATGTAATTATAGAGGCCTGGAGAGGTTGTATGGTCATCGAGGGATTGGATAATAAACGCACTGCCTTCAATAATGAAGACTTCTTCATGCATTGCTTAGAGGGATTTAATTGCTTATGGCTTACAGGAAGCAAGATCTTCTTCTTTTGTTTTTCCATGCTAGCGCTTCTTAGTCGCTAACGTACCATGTATCTCTTTGCAGTCCTGCCGAGACGTGAACATAGGGAAGAGCATAAGCAAACACTCAAGGATCTAAAGGCCATGGCAAAGAAGCAACGGACTGTTAAATTCCTTTTGATGGATGAAAACTTGTGGGAATATAGGTTGCTTCACCCAGGTAAATCTATCGACGCCAAGTCTTTAGCGCCAAGTATTTCTGGAACAAACACATGTTCAACCAGGCAGACGCATAGCTCTGAGGAGAATGCTCAAGAATATGCGGCCAGCCCCTCAGGTAGAGTATAACCTAAATAAGTTCTCATTATTGATGTAGATCTAGCTTCTAGAGAAGATACTTCGAGGAATAGGGATGAAACACATAGAATGTCCCCTATTCCAGAAGAAGACGAGCCGATCCAAAGACGAGAAGGAAAAAAATTGATGGTTGCGGAGGAGGAGGTGGTTACAAATAAGGACGATATTGATAGTGATTTTCATGCTGCTGTGGAAGGAGATGAGTCATGCGGGGAATCACCAGAGATGAGCCTCAGTCTTCTTGATCTACCCTCTCTAGAAAAACCAACTGCTCAAGCATTGAGTTATGAAATTCCCATTTCTCCTCCTCCAGAATAGCCAGTTATCGAAACTTCTCTGTCTATTGGAGGTCAAGCTACAGAAACCCCAGTAAGAGATTCGACATACTCACAACCTCTAAGAAATTTCCATTAAATCGAACGAATTTGGATACTTCTTAATTAGTGAGATGAAAGGCGAGATTGCTTTAGATATAAACATATCTTCAAGTGCTTTCATAAGCGAAGGTGGAGAAACTCCAACTCTAAAACCATGCTGATATAGTCAGTAGAGTATATAAGGGGTTATTGGCACTTCACGCTCCATTTTGGGATCACGGACACACATTTCATCATTGAGTTAAGTTTCAGAGTTCAATTGTTAACTCCATTGATCTTTTCATTTCAAGGTTCCATGGGTCACAGTCTATTCCACTAGTTGTGCCAACATTTCAACTCTTATAGGGATCAGACTCCGAATCCAGCCCATCACACTTACCGTGAGACTGAAGAGGAGAGGAGAAATATGAAGGATGGAGAAGCTGAAGATGAAGCTCGCTGTTTAGAGAAAGATTGTGAGAGGGGATAGAAAAGGAGAAGGGATGGCGATGGTGATGCCCCTAGTGATATCACAAGCACCACAATGATTCGCATGATCACCGCGGGACCACATCATCCATTTCCCCTCCTCGAACCGAAACTCAGACTACCATAATGCAAGAAATCCCATCCTCTCAGGCTATAACCCCTACTGCTCCTACTTCTTCTAAGAATGGTGGGAAGTATGAACTTCTGCCGGGTCCTTCTCAACTCCAGCCTGCTTTCCTGCATCTGTTCTAGCATGGGGCTAATTTCGATCAGACATAACGCCCATAAATAAGGCTACTTCTCTCTGAAATCTCGAGGCAGTCCATAAGGACTTGAAAGCTGGGTTTGAATGGCAGTGCCTTGTTTGAGCTCTTTCTGATGTGAACCAAATCAACTACCAAGAGATTCTCTCATTTAAGGTAGAAAGAGATGATTATGATAAAAGGATCAAGGATTGTGACAATGAGATAGTTCAACTAAAGCTTGACAGGAACACCGTCCTGAGGGGAAAGGCTGCGAGGAAAATTTATTCATAGAACCGAGCCAGGCTCATGACAGAGCACTCCTCGTGATTAAGGATCAACTCAAAGATGCTCATAAGGAGTCATTCAAGCTAAAGGATCAAGTCACTGCTGGATGGAGTATCGTCAAGGCCAGAGACCAGACCATTGCTGAACAGGCAACCACCATTGTTGAACAGGCCACCAAACTTACTCGACTCCATGAGGAGAATGCAAAACGGGCTAAGATAGCAGAAAAGGCTGAATATGACAAGCTAGTGACCGAAATTGACCGCTTGGTTACACGGTAAGAGCTTTCGGACCTTCAGAGAGAGAATGACAAGGTGGTGAATCAACTGGATACCACCGTGCTACACTTTTGTGCTTTCTCTATGATGAACAGGGGTAGCTTGAGGTGGCTAAGAGATAACTATCCCCAGACCCTTGCTATTGTCTGGGAAGAGGTACTGGTCAGGTCAGAGCGAGCCAGTGATATGCGCTCCAAAGAGGAACTCATGGCCACTTATCTTAGTTCTGAAGATATAGACTTTCTAACAGCCGAAAGGAAAATTTTAAGGGAAGAGAAAGAGAAGAACGTTGCTGAGGCTGCTGCTAAAGTTATTGCCGGCCTGAATTCTTTGGGTCGGGGTAAGACATCTATTCCTAAACCTCAAGAGCAAGCAGCGATCGTTCCTACATCCATAGGGGTTAGCTCTATAATCACCTGCACTTTTCTATCATCTGAAGCCCTACGCGAGCTGTATATTTCTCTGATTATTGAGCAGCCCATCGAAATGGAAACCGATGAAGGGGGTTTTGAAACCGAAGTTTACGGTCAAACTCTTGGTTCGGGTATTTCCCTCATTTCCTCGGTACTCCAAAAGCTCCAGTTCACTCCAGAGTCGTTTACTAAACTATAAACCTGCTTTCCTATTGTAAGTCAACCGTCTCTCCCTCCTTCTTCTCCAGCTACACAAGGCTCTAGAGCTACTGTCATATTTACCACTTCCACTACTATCTCCGTAGTGGCTTCAAGTACAATTCTTGTCTCAATCTCCAGGCTTGGCCTTGACTCTAAGCAGATAGTAGCATTATAGATCCTGAAAGATGTCCCTGTCTCTCAAGAAGAAGTGATAGTGACGAGTGAGTCAAATCGGACTGATAAGGAGATAATGGCGGGAGATTTGAAAAGGAAAAGAATGGGCTACATGCGAAGAAGGAGAAGGAGGAAGCATATAGCAAGACTCCGACTACAATCAAGCTCCGGAGCTTAAAGGAGGGAGATGCCGCTATAGGAGGTTCTATGGGGTCTTGCTCTACCACGAGAGAGTCTGCACCTTTGGAGGGTGTCATTGCCCTTGGCTAGGAAAGCAAGAGGAAGAAGATTCTGATTTGTCTGGACAAGGACGTTAAAGGTGGCTGTGGGGGAAAGAAATGATGATGTGACTGAGTTCCAGTAAAGTTTAGCATTCGTGGTTTTTGTATGTTTTTGAATCAGTAGAGTTTGTATAAGTACAGAGTCTATACTTTCTATTTTGTTTGGATTTTTTTCGTGTGACGATAGAAATTGGCCGGTGTTGTGCGGGAATGGGCCCCACTATTTGTTGAGTCTGTACATAAAATGATATTAGTAATAAAAGATTATCATTTCTATTGTAATCTCTTCTATTTACTTTTCCTGCATTCTATGTATTGTGACTGTTTATAAATAATTGCATGCGTATATAATACGACTGCCCATATTGCAATTTCCTATGTCATATGTAATTCTGTGTCTGTTATCTTTATTTACTACAACTCTGTGCATGTAAATGGTATTCATGCAGTTAATTATCACGTTATATTTCTTAGCTCTGTTATGACTTGGCAAAATACTCTGTTCAGTGTAACACAACTGTGGTGTATCTCGGTTTAGCTTTTCCCGATCGTATGTTGGTGTGTGTATGCCCCCTACTCCACAGGGTTGGTTACTCCAAACGCAGGGTTCAAGCAATTGGTTAGAGAATGGTTGTTTTAGGCAACTCGTTTGGTTGCCCCCATTTTGAGTCGCGCAGTATACTCCTATCTTCAGGAACCCGTGGTTTTGATGCTTGATTCTAGGCATTTCGTTCCTTGATTGTGACTGGATTCTTCTAATTTTAGTGTTGAGATTCTATTCGCATATCGGTTCCTGTCTCCAAAAAAATTTGAACAGCTCAAGTACTTGGACTTTCCCCTGTTGTTGCCATTGATCCGGTGGTTTGGACTTTTATGATATTGTTGGAGCAATGCTGATTTCTACCAATCCTGTGATAGGAAACTTTCCCGATGTTGCCGAAGCAATGTCGGTACTTAAAATTTTTTTATGAGCTCTCGGTGTTACCAGGGGAACATCGATTACTAGAGAATAAAAGTATATCCCAGTGTTGCCAAGGTAGCACTGGTACTTAGAAAATTTTGAACCGATTTTCCCATCGATCCGGCGGTTTAAGGGTCTATATTCCCCATTCGGAGATTAGGAAGTATTTTCTCGATCGTGTGGGACATATGTGTGTTGCTTGCAAGAACGCAATTCCATTGGTTCCAAAAGCAACGTGCGACTTATTAATGGCGCACAACGAGTTTTGTGTACTTGGATGTGGTTCCATTAGTCTAAGCAGCGACGTATGGCTTATTGGTGGGGCACAATGAGTACTGCATATTCGAACGCGGTTCCATCGGTCCAAGCAGCGATGTGAAGCTTATTGGTGGCACACAAGGAGTATTGCATACTCGAATGTGGTTCCATCGTTTCAAGCAACGACATGTAGCTTATTGGTGGCATACGAGAAGATGAGACTTCCCAGCGTTACTGCGGCGACTCCTGTACTTGAGAAGACATAAAGTTTCCTAATGTTGTCGGAGCAACATTGAGGCTTTTGAGGAATAGAAAGCTTCCCGATGTTGCTAGAGCAACATCAAGGCTTTAGGAAATAGCAAGCTTCCCAATGTTGCTAGAGCAACACCGAGGCTTTGTAGATTATGGCCTTCTTGACATTGCCAGAGCAATGCCAGTTCTTAGAAAGCATGGATCGATTTTCCCTGTCGGGTCGGCGATTTGAGTCGATTTTCACCGTTGACTCTACTGTTCGACTTACAAGAACGTGGTTCCATTGGTTTAAGAAGCATACTTTATTAATAAAAGGAAAGGAAAGGCAAGTCCTGCTTATTTACAATGCTCCCAGTGTCCTTGGATAGCTTATTTGCAAAAATAGAAAATTCATTGATAAGTATTAAATATAGTAGTGCCGCAGTGAGTCGTTGTTCCAAGCATGCAAAATCAAAATTCCATCGACAGTTACTAACCTGAAAGTTTCGTCTCCAAACTTCTGGTCGATCATGTAAGGTCCTTTCTAGTTTGGGTCAAGCGCTCCTGTACCCTAGAAAATCCATTTTAGGACGAGATCTACCACTTCGAAGAAGCGGTTACGAACCTTCATGTTGAAGTGTCGTGCTACTCTTTTCTGGTGTGCAGCTGTTTTCAGCTCAGTTTCCTCCCATTTCTCATCAATCTGGTCGAGTGAATCAAGTAGTAATTGCTCGTTCTCTCTTTGACTAAAGTGTCTTCTGTGATGAGTGGGGACTTCCAGTTCTACTGGTATCATAGCTTCTGAACCATATGCTAAAGCGAAGGGAGAGTGTCCAATCGCAGATTTATGTATCATTCTATAAGCCCATAGTGCAAGCAGAAGCTCATCAACCCAATTTCCTTTAGCTTTCATCAACCTTTTCTGTATGGTGGATTTAATGATTTTGTTCAGTGCCTCCACTTGCCCATTTGCCTAGTGATGCCCTAAACACAGAAAAGCTTTTTTTGATCTAGTAACGCTTGCAGAAGTCCTTGAACTCAGCACTCTCGAACCGAGTTCCATTGTCCATGATAACTTTCTATGGTACCCCAAACCTGTAAATAATGTTTTTAGTTACAAAGTTAATCACTTTTTTAGTAGTAATTGGGGCAAACAGTTCTGCTTCGGCCCATTTTGTAAAGTAATCAACTACAACGATGACGTATTTAGCTCCTCATTTTACTATTGGTAAAACGCCGATTAGATCAATCCTCCAAACTGCAAATGGCCATAGGTTGACCATTCGCGTAAGATCCGTAACTGGGTTCACAAAATCTTTGCAAATGTCTAACATCGATCGCATTGTTTGGAATACTTTTCCACGTCCTAGTTTATTGTTGGCCAGAAGTATTCATAGGGGAGAGCCTTTTTGGCCAATGTTTGCCCTACGGTGTGGTCACCACAACTGCCTTCGTGAATCTCCATGAGAATTTTCTTTGCTTCGTCTTTTGTCACACACCTAAGTAAGGGAGTGGAGAACCCTCTTTAGTATAGTACTCTATCCTACATTACGAATTGTGATGCCTTCCGAAGGAGCTTCTTTCATTCATTCCAGTCCCTTGGGAGTGTTCCTCTAAGTAGATAGTCCTTAATCGGCACCATCCATTATTTCTACTCTTTTACGGTTTCCAGAATCTAGTCGACATCCATTTGATCTATGCTCGGAGCTGACAATACTTCCAATGGAACTATTCCTAGTGACCGTGCATCTCCAGAACTAGTCAGCTTAGCCAAGTGATCGGCCTTTGCATTATGTTCCCTAGGAATATGAGTTATTGTGTAGTGTTGATGTCTTAAGCAATTCCCATGCTTTCTACTAGTAAAGGGCATGGTTCGCACCCTTAGCCTGATACTCTCGTTTCAGTTGACAGACGACTAACTAAGAGTTGTTTTATATATGGAGAGCTTTAATTCCCAGTTCCTTCACAATTTTCAACCTCGCTATTAACGCCTCGTACTCTGCCTCATTATTAGTAACATGGAATTCTAACCTTAGAGCATACTAGATCGACCGTCCTTCGGGAGTTTCAATCACAACTCCCGCTCCTGAGCAGAATTCATTTGATGCACCGTCGACAAACAAATTTCATTATGATGCTACAACCGCTGCGTCCTCCTCCTTATCATCCCGAATTGTGAACTCGACGATGAAGTTAGCCAATGCCTGTCCATTAATCACTCTTCAAGAATGATAAGTCACATCATACTGGCTTAACTCAATATTCCACTTCAGAAGTTATCTCAAAGTCTCAGGTTAGTAAAGTACCCACTTCAAGGGTTGATCCATCAACACCTTGATGGGGTAAGCTCGCAAATACGACTACAACTTCCTTGATGCTATTAACCAGCAGTCACTAACTTTTCTAACTTCGGGTAGTTTCGTTCAGCTCTAGTGAACCATTTGCTGATGTAGTAGACAGGTCGTTGAATCCTAGCCTCCTCATGCACAAGTGTTGTACTTAGCATATGGACAGACACTACAAAGAAGATGAATAGATCTTCTCTATCTTCAAGTTTAGATAGAACCGGTGGTGTTTCCTTGTGTCGAAGTAATTCCTCAAACATTGTCTGGTAGTCTTGATTCCATTCGAAGTTCTTCTTACCCTTCTTCAATGCGTTAAAGAATGGTATGCACTTATCCATCGCTTTGGATATGAAATGGCTCAATGCTTCCATCTTCCCATTAAGACTCTAGAACTCCTTTTTTGTTGACGGGGCTCTAACATTTTGTAATGTAGCGATCTGTTCTAGATTTTCCCTAATGCCCCTCGCGTTTGCTGTGAATCTGAGAAATTTTCCTGACGAAACACCGAATGGGCACTCCAAGGGGTTCAATTTCATTCCATAATTCTAAAGGATTTCAAACATCTCTGAGAGATTATCCAGATGGTTTCCAGATACTCATAATTTCACAAGCATGTCATCTTCATATACCTCTATCGTCCCCCCATCTGATTCTTGAATATTACGTTCGGTAATCATTGATAAGTAGCACCAGCATTCTTTAAGCCGAATGACATCACATGATAACAGCATAGACCCAAGTAGGTAATGAAGTTGGTGTTCTCCTGATTGGGCTCATGCATCATAATTTGGTTGTCTCCTGAGCAGGCATCCACAAATGAGAGCAGCTCATGCCCCGCGGTTCCGTCAACGAGCTGGTCGATTTTAGGTAGTGGAAAGCTATACTTTGAGCAAGCTTTATTCAAGTCCAAGTAGTTGACACAAGTCTGCTACTTCCAATTCATTTATTGACCAGTACAGGGTTTGACACCTACTCAGGATATGTTGCGTCATGGATAAAGTTGTTGGCCAATAGCTTATCCACTTTCTCCTTTAATGCAGTGGATTGCTCCATACACCGATTGCATCTCTTCCGCCTTTCTAGTGTGAATTTGAGATCGGTATAAAGTCCATGACATGCTATCTCTGGCGATATCCAACACATATCGGAATGCGTCCAAGCGAACACATCCAGATTGGCACGAAGAAATTTGATTAGTTCGTTTTGCATCTTGACTCCAAGCTATGAACCTATCTTCATGACCCGAGTTGGGTCTTCCATGTCGATAGGGACAACAACTATAAACTTCACTAGTGTTGCCTATTCCTCACCTGCACTCTTCTTCCTATGGTCCATAGTCTTATCGATTCGACTATGGTCCCCGAGCCAAGGGCCATTCTGTAATTGCTATGCTTGCGAGTCACGAATGTGGATAGTCTTTCCCACATTCTTCCCCTTCTCATGTCGTTAGGATTTGTGTAATTCGACGACGTAATATTCTCTTACCATGCTCTGGTCTCCTCTTACCACTCCTACCCCATTCTTGGGCATTGTAAAGCATCATGAAGCCAAAGCTAATCTAAACTTAGCAAGGGCCAGTTGGTCCAAAAAAGCTTTGTAAGCTGAGAACTCATCAATTATCATGAAGGTCTAAATAAGAACCACCCTCCATTCTCCTTCTCTAAGTTCTACAGGTAAGTCAATTGTCCCGACTGGTTGTCTTGGTTCACTTGTAAATCCCTGAATTTCATCCTGCAAGCAGTCACATCCTTCACACTGATCTTCATCTGATCGAACATTTGTCGAAAAAGAATATTAACCGAACTTCCACTGTCAACAAACGCTCGACGTATAACTGTTGACCCGATTCCAACTGTTATTACCATTGGGTCGAGAGTAGGTGCCTCTATACCTTCAGTATCCCGATTTCGAAATATAATGGTCATCAATTATCATTTTTTTGTTTGACCGGGTTTTCATCTTCAATGGCATAACAAGTTTCCTTAGGAGCATGCTTCAAAGAACTAGCATATCGCTCCATCTCGCCCTAACTCTTCTGCACTGGATGAGGTCCTTTAGTTATGGTACCTTTTACCGGCCTTTGATCAGTCCGTCCGGGCCCTTCTCCATTGGGACGAGACTGATTTCCTTGATTGCTCGGAACTTGGGGTCCCGCAGGTTGGTCAGAACTCTGCGATTTCTTCATGTACTATTGGAGCTAGTTGTTCCTTATCAGTTCCTCAATTAAGACCTTGAGATGCCGACATTCATTCGTGTTATGCCCGTGAGTCTCGTGAAAGTGAAAAATCTTCCCTGATTTCTTTTTTGTTCAGATGCTTCCTGCTTGGGTGGTTTAGTGTATCGCTATCGTTAAATAGCGTATAATCCTCAAGCTTAAGATTCCTTAGTCGTTTTCCATCTCAATCGTGCCTACCAGAGTTCTAATTCCTCGTTTTCTAATTCATATTATTTCCTGTGTTTCCGTTGTAGCTCCAAAACTATTTCCATCCTGTTTAACCATGATATTGCTTTGAACCATTTACTTTGGTTGCTCATTTATGGATTTGCCTTTGACTATACTTGCCTCTTCCAGTCTTAGAAACTGGTTTGCCTTTCGATAGAATTCCTCCATGGTAATGGGTTTTTTTTATTTTCGTCCATCTACTGAAATCCGCATCCAGGTGAATGGCTCAGACCAAAGCCATAAAAATCATATCCTCCTTTAGACTGCTAACTTCGATAATCGCGATGTTAAACCGGTTCATGAAAGATTTCAGTGACTCATTGGGTCCATGGAAATAGCTAGATAAGGACATCATGTCTTTCGGTCGTGGAGTATGGAGTCTAAACTGCTCTAGAAACTTTTTGGTTAATTCATCGAAAATGGAAATAGACCTTGGTACATGTCTAGTAAACTACAAAGAAGCTACTCCTTCTATAAAGATAGGGAAACATCTACAGTAGACAATATCTGTCACCCTACTCCATCCATATGCCACTCATATTTATACAAGTGTTGTTTAGGGTCTATCGTTCCCTTATATGATGGCATAGTCGATATAGTGAACTTCTTAGGATATTTTTCTCGTAGAACGTTTTCAGTGAATGGAGTTCAGCTTGGCCTATAACCCCAGTCTTCATTCTTTCTGCCCCTACTCTCCTTTATCAACTACTTAACCATGTCAGCGATGTACTTCATGCTAGCATGGTAGTCTAAATGTCGGCTGTTAGGGCTATGCCGGGTGTTTGACTCTACAAACGGTCTCGGTTTTCTAGCTGAAGCCTAGGTTCTCCATTTTCTAGGAGAATCGCTCCAACGGAGTCCCATCAGCACACTATTGGTTTTACCAAGGCAGTTTGAACTTCATTTATGGTATTTTGCATGTTTACATCAGCGTTTAATTCCAACCCATCACCTTCAAGTTTCACATCGTCTTAGAGTCAAAGACAAGCATTACAATGTTCCTTTGGGGAGTGTTCACCTCAAGATTTGGGTTTGTAGTAGTTTGTCTTTTAGTTGGAAGAGTACTTCCATTGCCTTCTATTACAATCCCTGTAGCTTCACCAATGACCTTCTTCTTCTTTTGTTTACCGTTCCTTCTATTCAAGCCCGAGACAAAGGAATTCTCCTGTTCGATAGTAGCTGCAGTCTCTTGCCTAGCTTTTGGGGCACTCGACGATTGCAGTTCTAGCAAAGCGTCAACCTTATCCATGAGAGCCTTCTGGCTATCTGCCATTTTCCGATTTAGCTCATTAACCATTTGGTTAAGCTCTCATTTAGTCACAACATCCTATTGGAGGAACCTGGTACTAGATTTTTAGTATTAACCTATATTCGATGATTGTTAGTGTTGTTCACTTCAGTTTGGGGGTTTGCTTCATCACCACCAATTGTTTTTCCTACAGATCTTTCAAACGTAGATTTTCTTTAGGATCCATTGGAATAGCAAACTTCCAATTTCTTCAAGCAAACTTTTCGAATCTAACTTCTGGATCTGTCCAATCTAAAGTAGAGAGCTAGATCTAAGCCTGGACTCAGTTTTTAGTGAAAGCATCAAAATATTAACGTTAAAAATTAATCAACACTCAATGATTAAGTTGTACGGAACTTGTTTGAATCAGATCTAGTAGATAATAGTAGAAATACGAAAAAACAAGCAAAATAAGAAAGAGACATAAGAATTTTATAGTGGTTCAACAATCTATGACCTACGTCCACTATGTAGCTTTGTTGCTTATTGATGTGATACAGTTTCAGTGAGATTACAAGAGATTTGAGAGAGAAAAAGTCACAAGTACAGAGGATAGACAGATTCTAAGTCTTAGAATTGCCTAGAGTAGTTGCCTTGGTGATATCGTATAGAGGAAAGAGTTGAAGAGGAGATAGAGCTTCTGCATAGTGATGGCAAAAACCATATCACCTTTTGGTTGTAGTTATAGGAGTAGCAGCAGTATTGGATCAGAAACTTGCTAATAAAGAGGTCCAGACATCAACCTAAGATAGTGTGAAAAAGTTGGAAGTGCCATGAGTTGAAGTGATAACTCGATACCGAGTTATCCACATAACCTAGTATTGAGTTATCCCCTTAGGGGAAAATAAGTGATTCCTCTTGGATCATGCTTCTTACTTTATTTTAAGGCGCCCCTTGTGTTTTCATAGTCCGATGGCTTGTTTTGATGATCATTCCTTGGCTTGTCCTACAATTTACTAAAGTTAACACTTCGAATCTTGAGATAAGTCATCTAGGATTCTATGAAATCACTTCGGTTCACATATGAGAGCTAGAGAATAATTTGAGCAAAATTTGAGAGACCATGCATGAAGCATGATAACTCGATACCAAGTTATAGCTATAACTCGGTGCCGAGTTATGCACTTAGCATAACTCTAGCCCCATTTTTCTTAAGCTATTTCCCTTACCTATTTGAGTATTCCTACCAAGTTTTAATTCGTATCGTCTTCATTTCGATGTTCAAACTTCTATTGACTCCTGCTTTTTTTAAAACCCAATTAACACTATGGATCGTAGACTTCCATTGGATGATAACCCTATGATCGGAATGGATTCAAGTCAGGTTTCATTATCTTACTTTGCTTTTTTGTTTTAAATAAAAATGCAATATTACTATTAGACGGCTTACACGTGTATGAGATCCCGATCGGTCCCTAAGCATGCTCTGAGTTAGAAGTATGATGTTTGCTAGATGCTCTAACTTAAGCTTCCTAAGTGATGGCTAAAACCGATTTGAAAACACTAATGGAGATTGATAACCCCCTAAAATTGATTAGGATTTTATAAACCACCTGAATGTGATGTCTAATACTGATTTAACATGGTAGTCTTGTCCGGAGAGACGAGGCGATGAACATAAGGTACAATTTCCCTTCTCGGAGAGCAAGTGGATAGACATGTACATGAAAGTAAGTCCCCTTACCCAAGAGTAATTGAATGGCCTGCATGGATGTTGAGTCCCTTTGCTGAAGAGGCAAGCGAATTATACTCAGCAAGGATCTGGAGAGATCGAACCCTAGATTGGATGTTGAACGATCCAGAGAGATTGAACACTATATTGGATGTCAAATGATTTGGAGAGATCGAACCCCTGATTAGATGTAGAACGATCCAAAGAGATCATATTCTAGATTGGATGAGACCTTAGATTGGATGTTAAACGATTCCGAGAGATTGAACCCCAGATTAGATGTTAAATGATCTGGAGAGGTCAAACCTTAGATTGGACGTTAAATAATTCGGAGAGATCTAACCATAGATTGGATGTTAAATGATTAGAGAGGTTGGACCCTAGACTAGATGTTAAACGATCTGAAGATATTGGACCTTAGAATGGACGTTGACTTGATCTTAGGATTTAAACACCTTATGATTAGAGTAGAATAGATAAATCCCAAATGAACATGGAATGATTTAGGTATAATATATGATAACTCTGATGGAAACAGAGCAAATATGATTTATGACTCACACCTAAGAAAAGACTAGAGTCTTTAGCTATGACGGTCTGGAATAACCATGGATTTGCATAAGATTTCGAAGGAACTGGATGATTCACCACAACCTAAATTGATGGATAGTCGGAAAGCTTGACTATGAGAAGTCGACTAATGCTAAAACTTATTCTTGAGCAAAGCATACCTTACATTCATAAGGCATACTTTGCGGAAAGTGTTCTAACCAAATTTTCTGTTGGCTTCGAATGGACTTAAATGAATCAATTGGATGAACAAATGATGAAGAAATGACCCAAGGACTTTGGAAACATCATAAAAATGCAAGAAACATAAATTATCAAAAAATAGACAAATAAAGTTGAAAATTTGGAAAATCGTATTTTTGGTAGGGGTCATCTGGTCGGTACCGAGTACAATTTGGGTTGAACACGCAGATATATATATATATATATATATATATATATATATATTCAATACTCACGAGTCAGACTCCAAGATATTGGTGCCTAGTAGAACTCGGGTCGGATACACAAAAATCTCGAGTCACTCCAACCATTCGGTCCCAAGTAGAACTCGGGTTAGATACACAAAACTCCCAGGTAAGACTCGAAGCACTTCAACTTTTGGATGACTCCAATCAAGACCTAAAGAAAACACCAAACCATTAGGTCGAACATCAAGTTAGGTCAACCCGACCCGAAGCTCATGATTTTCACCGAGTTGATTTTCACCACTATTATTCACTCTACATGATTAGAACTACTAGAACGATGATATGAAGTAACTCAGGAAATTTCAAAGGCATTGGAAAAAGGATAATCACTCGGTACTCAGCACAACCACTTGGTATCGACCACTTTTTCCTACATGTGGGTCCTCAAGAGCACTTGTACATGGTGCACTGGCCAGAGTAACTATCATGGAGTGTTTTTCTAAAGGAATAGAAGAACAACTCAGAGGATTTTCTAAAGAAAAGGAAACAAGTACAAGCGGTATAAGAACTTCTCAGGAACAACCAATCAAGGGAAAAGTGTTTGAAACACAATGAATTAGATGTAGAAGGCCAATGGAAAGAAGGAGCGAAGGTTTCCCCCAAAAATACCAATTGATGCCGATCAAAACCACTCGGTATGGAGTGGTTTTTATTGGTAATTAGGCAAGGTTACTTACTCCTACATACTCAGATCTGGATCTAGCCTTGATATTTCATGGGCTCGGGTTCTGCTAGGCGGTTTTCGTATGAATACTGAACCTATAGCTTCAAGAAAAGGACCTTTTAGCACTTGATTTCTCTTCTATATTCTTCTACCTCAAATATTTCAAATACTCCCAAATTCGAGATCTACTAGATTATGGTCGGATGTTAGTTATAATCATTGTATTCCAGAGAGAATCAATCAAATAAAAATATCAAAGTCGACATTGGCTGGAGTATTTGTCAAACCACAATAAAAATTGTATCTTTTCTATTTCTTTTACATTTATTTCATTAGATCTGGTGCTTTCAATCGATTCTGGGGTATTTGTGCCATTTTTGGTGCTTTCGCTATGAAAGAGCTCAGATCTGAAATTTGGAGAAGATAAAGAGACCTACTACAAGAGCTATCATTGGAGGAAGTCAAAAAGGACATGGGGGCAGCTAAAAGGTGTCCTTAAATATAGATCCGTCAATCTATTTGACCAGAGAATAGATGGAGAGGATGATTGTAACGATTCAAGATTTTCGACGCTCGAAAATCAACATTAATACGTCCACTGTATCAACTGCCGAGCAATCGAATGACAGAAAACCAAATTGTTATGGAGAAAAAGAAGAGGTAGAAGAAGACAGAAGAAAAAGAAAGAAGAAACAACAGAAAAACACAGAACAATATCAGAATCTCACATTCGCAGCGGAACAAAATATAATAGATAAATGAATAATCTTCAAATCAAAGAACTATATCATTTTATACCTTACATCACATCAGAGTTTATAACAATAATACATCAATGGACAGTTATATAATCTTGTCCTCATACAGAATACACAGCGGAATAAATAATATCATATACAAGTGATACGTCTCGCCATCCAGCTTGCCACTGAGCTCCAAAGCACCTGCTGAATCCAGAATGACCTGATAACCTGACTCTAGACTGCCCGTGTGGAAATTGGTGGGCACCCAGAGTTTAGGAAGGAAACAATAAACTCCAGGTCAGTCATGGCGACTTGTGTGAGAACTAAAACAGTTATTATCTTTAAAACCACAACAAAGAAAGTAAAAGACATCCACAATGCTTTTGGAAAATGAAACTACCATAAGACCTCTCGCCACACACACAATGCAAATGCAGAATTGGAGGAGATTTCTTCTTATGATAGTCAAACATGCTTACTACGCAAAATAAATCATTTTGATATTATTATAAGTGCATAGTGCAGAAAACATTTTGAAAGTATAATATTAATCTTAGCCAGCATAGGCATTCCGCACTTATGCCTACTATAGCTACTATGTTCAATAGTAGGTTACCGCCACATTCCATAGCAGGTTATACAACTAAAACCGTACAAGGCTCGTATTGTTTCTTTGGATTTCCAACAAATGGTCAGGCAAAGGAACTTCCTTACACCGAAATGGAAACGCCTCTGGAAAGACGCCCCGAGAGTCAACCTGCTCTCTGCAAACACAAGGCTGACGCTACCTCATGCTATACAGCTGTAACTAGGTAGCTAACACACAAGCTATGCCATCCCCGGTCGTTACCGACCTTTATCTGAGGATCCTCAAAGCAACAACCACAAAGTATAATAAATTTGCAGCATCAACATAGGTAAAATATCTGGGCTCCATACCATGATATAACCTTTTATCCAGAAGGAAATGACATACCCTAGGGGCGCGACCCCTAAACACCTTGCCGCAACATTCCTGGTTCGACCATTTCCGGGTTGTGAGGCTCGACGAAGTCTCGTCCACAAAGCTATGCTTTTTCACAAAGCCACGCTTTGATCAACAAATGATCAATAAATGATCATCACACAGCAACACTCAGCATGCCACACTACCAAATTGGGAGTATATCACTGATAAATTTCAACTACATAACCTCTGAGCTCGTACGTCTCAGAGAAGGGTGTTAAGCTAAGAGAATAAATTCTCCGGCACCAACAGAAATGTATTTGAAAGAAATCAGCTTTATATCTCAAAATGTAATGTCAGACATGTAACCATACAAGTCTGTTCCGGGTTCGAACAGAAACGAAGGCACTTCCGAAGAAGTCCTTGCAATCCCGCTATTCACAATCCCGATCGAACTTCCCATCACAAAGGAAATCTCTATACCGTAGCTAACGGTGCAGAGACAATCGATAGGTCATCCTATCGTTTTCACAAATACCCGGTCTTCACCACCGGTCTTCAATACGATCCATATCGTCGTATCACTAATTCAAAATGGGTTATATGACACAAAGGTCTTTTCCCGGCTAACCCGAATAGTGAGCACAATATTTAAAAACATATGAATATTGGGATTCCAATTAAGTCACAACTTATTACCCAAATCCTTTTCTTTAAATGGTTTAAAAAAATTACCATTTCAAATCTTTAAACAAAAAGATTTACTTCACAAAGTTTACCTAGTTTCACAAAGATTCATTCATAGTTTTCCAAATCAATTTCCATTTCAATTTGATTAACCCATTAAATCTTTAAATCAAGATTTAATTTATAGCTTTCAAAACTATTCACAATTCAAGTCTTTTATAATATAAAAGATACACCTTTTAAAATCGTCTTTGATTTTAAAATAAAGCTTAATCATTTCACAAAGGTTAATTCATAGTTTTTCCAAACTATTTACAATTTCTTTTCAACTTGAAATGTTTCGATACAAAATTGGAAATCTTTACTTTATAAAAACTATTATTATTTGAAAATAGATAGTTTTCGTTCTTGGGAAAAACTGGTTACATTTACACAGGTTAAAGCTATTCAAGTATAAAACTTGAATTTAAATTTAAATTTCCAAAACCATATTTTAAATGGTTAAAAACCCATATAAACACCTTTTATACTTATAAAAATTTTAAACCAAAATTCCCAAATTATTGAATTCAATTCAAAATATTGAATTCAAAATTTAAATCAAATGATTTAAATTCCAAGTTTATTAAGTTATTAAAAATAACTTTTATTTTTAAATCTCATTTTCAAAAACTTTCAATTCCAATTCCAAAATTATTTTGGATTCAAAAATTCAATTTTTCAAAATTGATAAAAAATCTGTGACTTAACCGATTTCCACGTGAAATCCACATTTGTGTGTGTATTGTGTAGTCCATGGGTTTAACACAATAGTGCAACAACATTCAACCATCACAGATCAAATATAACAATATAATTGATAAGTGGTATAAACGATAACGCTTATCTTCCATTCACAAATCACAGATATTCATCATAGATAAATAGATCACAGATCACAACACAAATCAGGATATATCACAAAATATCAGATATCAGAGATGTCAAACAATTCAACATCCAATAAAATCCAAACATACATATGTAGGATTACTTTAATTATCTGATTAATTCAAATCAAATAAATTTCCAAACATTTCCAAAAGATTTATTTTCAATCACCAAAAATCAATTACCAAATGGATTTCGAAATTTAGTTCTTTTTTTAAAATAAATTCCTTTTAAGAAGATAAATTCCTTTCTTTTCCAAACTATTCAAAAATCCAAATTTTAAATAAATTCTCAACTTATAAATAATAATTTCGAAATCCATTTATCAAGCCTTTTTTTTTCATATTTTGAAATTTAATTCAATACAGTTCAAAAATAGGGCTTTTATCTTTTAACTCCTTTTAAATTTATCCAATTATCAAAAATAAATTTTTCGATAAATTTTCAACTTAAATTTCGAAAATCAAATTTTATTTATTTCTGGTATCCAACGATACCAAAAGTATATCCGGCTAAATTATAGCCTACAGCGATTTCAATCACAATATAATCATACACAGATTATAAATAAATCAACACACAACATTAAAATAATTTCAAATGTTTGAGGAATCCAGTTGGATCCCTCCAACCTGTTTCCCTGCATCCATAGATGTTAGCACAATACCAATTCCACTTCAATATGGAACATTGCGGTATATGAGATTTATAAAATACTATCCGCTATTATGCGGCGCAATAGGGTCTCATCCGCTATATAATGCGGGAAATCAACTCCAAATACATATATAATACCAATTCCACTTCATGGTGAAATTATCGCGGTATATGTTTTTAATAAATAACATCCGCTTAATATATGGCGTATAGGGTCTATTTAACACAATAGATAACAATTATCATCCAATTCACACAATCAACACTATCAACAAATTTTAAATCTAACTGTTTAAAATTTAAATCGAAAACAAATATTCGATTGAGTGAGGAGTTCTCACCTTGCTTTCAATAACGGTTGCAGTATTTTATTTCGAATAAAATTAAACGACCTTTTAATTTTACCCAAAATTTTCACTGGCTCCAAATGACTCCAATCCAGTTCCATTGCGAAGAGCTCGTTGAAACGATTCCAACGCAATTCGTTTCATAATTTTTTGACCTCGTATCAAAAAGTTATGTTATTTCAAAGTTCGTACGATTTTTAAATATAATAATTTACAAATTTTATTTATTTTTCAAACCCTTTTAATCTAGGCCGTGCGTTTTCATCTAAGAGCTCCAGGCCGAACACTCTTTCTTCTTCCTTCCAGGTTCCACGCGCACGTTAAAACCCATTATCACGTTCGTGCATTTGAATGTCGCCCCCCCCTTTACTCGACTAGACGTCGATCAAAGCATGCCACAACCACCGCCCACGTGAGCTCCATCTCCGGCACCAACCTCGTTCAACTCGGCAACGTCTTCATCGTCAAAAACGCCTTCGAACGCACGGCAAACGTGGCCAATAAACTCCACCTCCGATCGATGAAAACAAATCTCCAGAGTTGGATAGCTAGTACTCACTACGCTCTACAGTTTCGTGTTGGAGATTTCTCGAATTGATTTGTGGATTGGAAGAAAAATTGGGAAGAACGAAACAACTTTCTGGCCATTGAATAGATAATGGCGGCCAGACCTAATGAGCTAGGGTTTTGATGCAAAATGTGAAAAACAAGTCCTTTTATAGAAAATTTACAAAACACTATTCATCGAAAATTTTCCGAACTCCAAATCTCGTGTGCCGGCTGGCGTTTCTAAGGTTTTACCGACGTTCCAAATGCAATGGAACGTGTTTCGTTAGCTAATTTGATCATATGTGAGAGTTACGGAAATAAACGATCAAATTTAAATCAAATCGATTTAAAACGATTTCGATGCGTTTTGGCTTGCCCCGGACAAACCGTACGTCCGATTGACACGAAATATGAAACCTTACAATAATTTCACATTACGGATCTGATGAAACTGGTTTCGTTGAAATTCGAGACCGTTTGAAAAATGGTCATTTTTAGTTGTCGATTAAATATTAAAATATTCAATTTTCACAAATTAACTTTTAAATCAATTTTAAAAGTTTACAAACATTGTTCTAGCTCCAATATGATTTAATATGACTTTATAAATCATTTTCATGCGCAATTGATCCAATTATCAATTATTTCTGGAATTTCAAATTTAAATTAATAATTTAATTGTCCAATTAAATCACTATATTCGAAATTAAATTCATTCGGCTTATAGATCTTACTTTTTAATATTTAAAATTAATTAAATATACGAATTTCAAATGACAGAAATTCTGGGTCGTTACAATGATGAAAGAGATGCAAGATTGGATGATGGCTCAATAAGAGGTAATGTTAAATAGACTTTTTGGAAGCGTGGAACAATAAAGAACAATCGAAGTAGCTGGAATCAGAACCCAAGGCCAGAAACTAATGCGGAAGCATTTGGAGTTAAAGTGGAGCAAACTACAATTGAGCCTCCACGACCAGAATAAGTTGGTGCCAACCTGAATCTTATCGGTAGCGAGATGAATTACACGAGGGTATGGGCGATTCAGATTTAGGATGAGCTCTAATGCTTGGAACAGGCGATTCGGAAGCTAGAAAGGCATACCAGAATGCAAATGCACAACATCATGTGCTGGTACCAGAAGCTCACCATAAGAGCGGAGAGCATAACGAAGCTATATATCGAAGACTTCCATTAGATTATATCACCATGAACAGGATGGATGGGAGTCGGGTTTGATTCGCTTATTTTTCCTTTTGTTTAAAATGAATATTCTAATGTTACTATCAGACCACTTACACGAGTACGGGATCCTAATTTATCCCTTGGCATGCTCTGAGTTGGAAGTCTGAATTAATCCTTGATAGGATTTGATGATCCAATGTTTGCTAGATTCTCTGCCTTAATTAGGCTTCATGATTGATGACTGAAACCTATTAGGAAACACCAATAGAGATTAATCATCCTTAAAATTGTGTAGGAATTTATAAATCACTTGAATGTAATGTGTGATACTGATTTAACATGGTAGTCCTGTCCGGAGAGACGGGGCGATGACCGTAAGGTACAAGTTCCCTTGCCGGAGATTGAGTGAATGGACTTGTACAAGGAAGAGAGTCCCTTTATCAAGGAGTAAGCACATAGACTTGCTTGTACGTTGAGTCCCCTCGTCGAAGAGCAAATAGAATAGAATCAGCAAGGATTAGGAGAGATCGATCCCTAGATTGGATGTTAAATAATCCGGAGAGATCAAGCCCTAGATTGGATGTAAAACAATGCGGAGAGATCGAACCCTAGATTGGATATTAAACGATCCAGAGGGAACAAACCCCAGATTGGATATAGAACGATCCGAAGAGATCGTTCCCTTGATTGGACGACACCCTAGATTGGATGAGACCCTACATTGGAAGTTAAACAATCTAGAGAGATCGAACCTTAGATTGGATTTTAATCGATTCGGAGAGGTTGAACCCTAAATTGGATGTTAAATGATCCAAAGATCAAACCCTGGGCTGGATGTTAAACGATCTGGAGAGGTTGGACCTTAGATTGGATGTTAAATGATCCAAAGAGATCAGACCCTAGAATGGACATTGACTTGACTTTGGATTTGAACACCTTATGATTAGACTAGAATAGATAAATCTCGAACACGGGACAATTTTGGTATACAATATGTTAACTCTGGATGAAAATAGACTGATTATAATTTATGACTAACACTTAAGCAAGGACTAAGTCCTTAGATATGATAGTCTGGAATGACCATGGATTAGTAGAAGAATCCGAAGGAACCGTGTTATTCATCACAACCTCAATCGATAAATAGCTGGAAAGCTTGACTACCAGAAGTCGAAAACTATAGGAACTTATTCTTGAGCAAAGCACACCTTACATTCATAAGGCGTACTTTAGGAGGCAAGTGTTATAAGTAAAATTTCCGTGGTCTTGGAAAGGACTTAAACGAGCGAATTGGATGAACAAACAATGAAGAAATGACCTAAGGTATTTGGCAACTTCATAAAAAGGCAAGAAGAAGGAAATATAAAAAATAGTAGAAAAAGGATGAAAATTTGGAAAATCATATTTTTGGTTGAGGTCCTTAGGTCGGTCCGAGTTGAACTCAGGTCGAACACACAAAACACTTGGGTCAAATTCGAAGCAATCGGTACCGAGTAGAACTCGGGTCAGAAACAAAAAACTTCAATGTAGGACACGAAGCATTTCAATTTTTGGATGACTCTAAGCAATGAAGCAAACACACAAACCACTCGGGTCAGACAGCAAGTCAGGTCAACCCTGACTTAAAGCTCATGATTTTCACTAAGTTGATTTTCACTGACATGATTCAGTCAAACATGATTAAAATGATCTAGAATTATGATATGAAGTAACTTAAGAAATTTTAGAGGCATTGGAGCAAGGAGAACCAATCAATACCAAACATAACCCCTCAGTATCGACCACTTTTTCTGGATGTGCGTCCTCTAAAACTCTTGTACATAGAACACTAGCCAAAGTGATTTTCATAGAGTGCTTTTCTGAAGGAATAGAAGAACAACTCTGAGGAATTCCTACTGAATAAAAGCAGACGAGTACAAATGGTATCGAAACCTCTTAAAAACCACCCAATCTCAAGGGAAAAGTTTTCGGAACACAATGGATCGGAAGTAGAAGGCCAATGGAAAGAAGAAGGGTAGGTTTCACTTGGAAAAAACAAATCGGTACGGATCAAAACCACTTGGTACTGAGTTGATTTTATTAGTAATTGGGCCTGGTTACTTAATCCTACATACTTGAATCTAGATCTGGACTTGTTATTTCGTAGGCCTTTGGTTCTTCTAGGCTATTTCCCTATAAATACAACACCTATAGCTTCAGGAAAAGGACCTTTTAGCACTTGGTTTCTCTTCTATCTTCTTCTCCCTAAATACTCCAAACACTCCTAAATCCGATATCCATTAGATTGTCGTCGGATTTGTGTTATATTCATTGTATTCTAGAGAGAATCAATCAAATAATAAGATTAAAGTGGACGCAGGCTGGAGGTTTTGCTAAACCACTATAAAATTTGTGTCTTTTCTATTACTTTTACATTTAGTTCATTAGAGTCGGTGCTTTCAATCGATTCTGGGGTGTTTGTGCCATTTTTGGTGCTAACAAATGGTGGATGAGATAGTGTTGGTGGTAGTACTGCAATTTTGGCGATAACCACCATCACGAACAGTCAATGACTCCAGTGTTAACAGTATCTCCAATCACTATCCCAACAACCATCACCAGTTATAACAGCACTACTATGCATGTTCAATCTCCTCCACTATCAATTCTACCATGCTACCTGGCTTCACACCAAACTCATGTTGCTCAACGAACCCTTAAAATATCAGAGTAAATAATTAATTAACCAAACAAAGCAAATGATTAACCAAACAAACAAGTCGATTCTAGTAAGAAAAATGAAAGTTAAAATGTTGAGAGAATAACACAAATTATGCATTGATCTTTTGTTCTAGCAAGATAAATTTATTTTTTATTTAAGATCTAAATTTCTATGCCTTTTATTAAAAAAAACATATAGCACGCACATGATAAAAACAATATGTAATAAAATTATTTCCCTGCATTATTAGGCGCACACAACTCCATGCATCTATACGAGTATATAAAATGCTATAATTTGAATAATAATTAAATAAACCTACGACATGAATAAAACAATATATAAACTTATAAAAGTTAGTGTAGTATACCATAAATTTTAGCTAGATTTCTTTAACTGTTATTAGTGCAAAATACTACAAAAATAATGCAACAAAAAATTGGTAAACATATCATGTTTTCCAATTGTAACTACTTTCACTCCAATTGTTTTTAACCATACCATTTTTTTGCTTTCAAAACTATAGATGTTCAACTGTTGTGTGACATTAATTTGATGATAAGAAACTATTTCCGAGGTCTATTCCTTTACAATTCCAATAAAAATAAATATAGCAACATGCATACATTCCAAATTACGAAGAAACATAATACGTAGTATAGGTACTTTTGGCACAAAAAATTGGAAAGTTTATATACATATTATAAATTTAGTTACCAGACTTTATGTTGCTTGATATATACTTCATTACTTAAAAAAATAATGTTAGAAAATCAATATATACTTTATATATCATTTATCCCACTTACATCAACTCTCTCGGCTCTATATTGATTGTAAAACCCTATATGATTGTAATGGGTACAAAAAGCATTTATAAACAATCAGTTTGTTAAATTCATATACATTTTTTCATAATGAATCTAATATTGTGATACACTAGGCTAACTGACACATGCATAATTAAATCTGTAAATTAATTTTCATTTTATTTTTTAGTTCACATATGGGTTGTCTTTGGGACCAAATATACATTTTTACTATCGTAGGCCAAGCCCAATAACTCCAACCCACACAATATATAAAATAATCAATAAATAGCAACACTAAGGTTTTGAAAATTATCATGTATATGCAATATGACTTTAGTCCATCTTTATCTTGTATTGAAATCGGCATCTTCTGTCTAACAGGTTTAGATGGACCATCTAATACAATGATAGTTTTTTTGATGATGGGCATCACTCCTTTTTTGTAGATTCTGCCAATGTATCAATCATATATGTACTATCATTTTTTACAATATTATGGACATGATCAAAATATTGTTATAACCTTTAAGTTTTGGTTTGGAGGTAAGTGTCCTCGTTTGGAGAAAAGTTTATGCCACTTTCATGAATACATCTACGCCTTTTCTAAAGTGCAATGGAATCATTCCTTTATTTTTATCTCTCATGTACATTTTACTTTGGTCATTTATATAATCCATCTTCTATACTCTACACATAAAAAAAATTTACATCTACGACCCATGGTCGAGGTCTGGTCTCATATTGAGACAAGAACTAACTACTTAGCAAATTTATCAATCTGGAATCAACTGCCGAGCTAGGGCATATGACTTTATTCAATATAGTTGTATTTTACTTCCATACTCCAGTATTCAAATAATCAGACAACTATGGTCTTTACTTTAAGGGCTACCCCTTCCTTTTGCTCCCTTAGTTGGAATTAAATGGACTGCTAAATACTCTAGTTTTAAAGTCTCCTAGGTATACAAGAAGCTTGCATACCATGAAGCTACCCTAGAATTTAGTTAGAGCAAGAGGATTTGGCTACAACATAATACTGAAAGAGAAAACTTTTGCTTAGGAAAATTTTCAAAAATGCTATTCACACCAAAGTCAACTTATATTTCAGGGGAATCAATACTGACAGGATGTGTTCCTTTTGTTCCATGGAAGAGGAAGACACCATGCACATTTTTGTTAATTGTCCTTATGTATTTAGGCTATGGCACAATATCATGCTAAGACTAGGAAGAAATAATGCAGCTAGCATAAGTGCCCTTGAGTGGTCTCTGATTTACAAGGCGATTATATGGAGAGTAATGTCATCTTATGTTTTGTCGTACACTCTAAAAGTATTTATCAGGGTCATATGGAATGAGAGGAATCCAATTGTTTTTCAGAGGATGATAAAGACGCATCCCTAGTTGTTGCACTTTATTCTGCATGACATTAGGGTTGGGATGGAAAGCTCTAAACTTGCTTTTGATATTGAACTTATGGCGGCTTTCAATTGATAGTTGTTTTGTTTATTTTCTCCTTTTATGGTTTTGCTGTCTTCTTTGTGTATTGCTGTGCCTAGTGTCTCTACGTATCTCTTTTTATGTTTTGTTTGTTCTTTTTGCCTTCCAAAGCTTATTTTGGTTAAGTATTTTTTAATTTTTCAAGGCATATCAATAACTGGTAGGGGCCCAATTAACCCCGCTGGCTTTGCCCAAAATAATTACATTATCTTTCCTACGATAGTATAATTAATTTAAATAGCATTATTAATTTTATTAATTTGATAAAAAAATATTATTAAGTATATTCATAATAGTTATGAATATATTAATCAATATACGATATCTATAAGCATTTAAATTAGATTTAAATGCAAAATATTTGTTCAGGCTTGAAATGGGTTTAAAACCCATGAAGGGGTTGGTTAGTTTGGCTCTGATATGGCCTTAAACAAAAGGGGAATTAGTAAGCTAAGTCCATTGTCTAACTAAGATAATATAAGTAAAGGATTAGGATAGTAAATTGGACTTGGTGGGTTAGTGATGCGAGGTCAGTGGAGTCACTAGATGGAAGACTGCCCTTCACTTTGAGGCTACCAACAGTCGAGTGCACTTACTGCTGATGTGAGATATCACTAACCCTAGGACCCATGACAACATGAGAGATTGGATCTACTTTCTTAATTGAAAAGTATTAAATGGTCCAAATTTGGAATTAGGAGCGGTGAGTGATATCTCTAAAATGGTTTACTTCAGTGTTGAGGTACTAATTGGCTACCTTTGGGCTCGCCTCCCTACCGAAGAAGTAATCTAATGATATTCCATATTTATAAGAGTGATATTGGACATCTTAGGAGAGGTTTGCTTTAGATTTGAGGTATTAAGCAGTTGTAATGTCCACCTCTTTCCTATATAAGAAGTATTAAGTAGCCCAATGAGATTTCCAAGCAATGTCAGCTAGATAGTACCAGTGAGGAGTCCTCCTTGGGGTTAGATATTAAATGGCAAAGGTCTGCCTATAAATAGGTGTTAAATGGTTAGAGGCCTACCTAGTCCTTATTAATAAGGTATTAAGTGACTTGGTACAGTCTCTCACATTGCTAAGACTTTAATAATGATAGATGTGCTAGTGGTGTGGCTATCATAAATTATAAGGCCATATATAGTGATCAAAGGTCTCTGTAGTTAGGACCAATAGACCAATAAAGACGATGCTAAAAGTCCACCTTGGGAATAGGTCTTAGATGATGGAGTCTACCTCGATTGAGGTCTTATGGACAAAACTTCCCATTTCTCTTTTAAAACTGTTATATGGTGATAGTAGAAGCCCGCTTTATATTTAAAAGTATTTAGTGGCAAATGGGTATGGAAGTATTGGGTGGTTGATAAGGCTTCGTCAGTATATCTTACCTTGGGAATGAGTAGGTAAGAAATCGTGTGTGCAATGCAAGGTTAGACTAGAATTTCTAACCTTAATAGACATAACAATTAAATGGAAACCAATTTGTAAATTTATGTTATGGACAATTAATAGATTTTTCAGTCACCGGAACGTTGTTCCGACCCCTCTTCATTACAACCAATAGGATAGATTTAAGGGAACAAGTCACTGAAACTGGACGTGTTTAATTGTTGGAGAAGCCTTCTTTTCTCTCATGCTCAATGCTGACGTGATAATCTGCTATCCAAGAAATACCATTAATTCTAAGGCAGTAGTCATAGTCAGTATTCTTATCCTATTATTGTTTCTACTGTGAGTTCAGATTTATATCAATCTCTGATCATGCTCATGCTTAATTCCAGGTACCAAATCCAATAATCTATGTTTTGATGGACTTGGGTTTCAATTTTTATCGATATTTAGGCCCATTAAGGTATGTGTTGTTACAAGGCGGCTAAAAGATAGGATAAAAAGGCTTTGAGATGAAGGGCTAAGATGGAAGTGAATTGGTAAAAGATGATGTAGTGATCCTAAAATATCTCAAAATTCTCCTTTATATAAGCATCTCTACCCACAACCTATAGAGGACTTTTAAAGCCTCCACTCTCATTCATTTCTAGCTGAGCTATATACCTTCCATTCTCCGTCAATTCAAGTGCAAATCAAATCAAATCATGTGCTATTCAATAGCTAGTGGTAAATAGTTTAGGGACTAGCACTCTTCTGGATTGGAAATCAATTCGTGGATCAAAGTTCTCATCGTTTCAAGGTGTACTCACAAGCTTTGGTTAGAAGGTATGTTCCTAACATGTTTATAAATATTAATATATGTATGTATATAATGTATATTTCATGTATTATATTGTTAGTTAGATGACGATTCCAACATATGAATATACTGTCATAATATTGATTGGTTGTATGTCTATATATATGTTTCATATTAATTTTTCAAGTATATACCCTTATATGCAGCATGTCTCAACTTAAAAAAACAATTTTTTATTATTTAAATAATTTAATGTATAATATATATATATATAGTTTATAATTTAAATACTACTTAATACTTATGAAAAATATGGAAATATAATTTTATACATTATTTTTAATAAGTATAATATTTTTGGCAGTAACAAAATATTTTAGATATATATACATTATTCTTAAATAATATTTAAATTAGTTAATAATTTAAACAATTAAATAAATTCATATATGCATTATAAATTGCTTTTAATATTTTATAAAATTAGATTAATACATATTACACTCTCGACAAATTAAAAAACATTTTTTTAATATTTTAAAATATTTAAATATAAACCAAAAATAAAAAACAGATTTTTAATTTAAATTATAAAATTATATAATAAATTTACAAATTACATATTTATCATCTAAAGTTTACTGGAAATTTAAAATTAAAATCTAGATTCGAAAAAATATTTTTTATTAATTTTTAATAATTTTCATATGGATTAATTATAATATATATATATATACACACACACTAAAGTTTAAAATAAAAAAAAACATAACCATGTGCATGGCCAGGTAGTTATATATTTAATATAAATTTTTTTCTATTAATATATGTTTGTTATATATATGTATTTATAATATACATTTATGTACACACACACAATATATATATTTAAAAAAAATTATATAAGTAATGCTTTCAACCTTATAGCAACAAAAAAATTATATTTTATAAATGATTTAAACATATTCATATAGTTATAAATATATATTATTTATATTTCATACTTATGTTTATATATAAATATATAAGAAAAATTATTTTAATAAAAATTATAGTTTATATGTATACATATTTATATTATTATATATAAGTAAAAATATATAAACATACATTTGGACAATATATTTGTATATTGGATGAGCTAACATGTCTGTTGCGATGTAAATTCCAACATCTATATACGAGCATGTTATACTTTGCACGGTGATATATTACACATGCACACACATGTATACGTGTATATGTTAGACATATACATATAATATAACATAAATTAAATAATGCTATATCATATTATATAATTAAATAAAATAACGATTTTTATTTAAAAAAATTTAGAAATGTTCTAAACACATTAGACTTCACAAACCCAATAAAGATCCAATATAGTAAAAAAAAGTTGAAATACACTCATAACTTTTGCTGTGGGTTGACCAAGTTTCAATAATGGTATCAGAGCCCAATAGCCTATGCGGTCTAAATTAGTCATATTAAGGTTAACTATTAAGCTCACAGCCCAGATAGTAGGGTGTCTAAAAAGGCAGTTTCTAGGATTGGGCTTGGGTAATCAAATAATATGCCCTACCTAGCTACCAACTTTGCCCGAACATATATATAAGGCCAAAGGTTGCCCTAATAGAAAAGACCCAAATTTGAATTGGGCCTTAGGGTAATTTTCAAAATTGTTTGGAAAATTTAAAACGTAAGATTTTGAATTTAAAATAAGATATAAATTTGTTGTAAAAGTTATAATGTGATAAATGATTTCAAATTGTTTGAAAAAATATATATACATTTCAAAAATTTTAAAAATTTGTTAATAAGATTAATAGAATAAATTAATTAAATAAGTTAATTAATTAATAATTGTATACAATGTATATATATTATGTTATATTTTATTTTGTTTTAAAATGCTTTTTTTTGCAAGGCCGACGAGGTTGAATGGTCCCCCACCATTTTTTATTACAACAAATAATAAATACATGAGGAATAGGAGATAAGCAGATTGCCTATCTACAACACAGGTTTTTAAAGTGGACAGTCCACTATAATAAAAAGAGCTATACTAGCTTAAGGAACAGGAGCTAGGCCACTAGCCTAGACTACTATGCGCTAACACAACTTAGCACATACCATCCCAACAAAGGGTATATAACTAGCCCACAAGGCAAAGGGTAGGAATATCAGTCCTCAACAGAGGAGGAGCCAGGACCGGCACCAGGATGGACCGCATCAGAGACAAAATCAGCAAACAAAGACACAAGACGCGGAACATAGGTAGGACTCTCAGAAGAATATAAGAAGGATCTATCCCAAGAAGAATCATCCAGAATCTGACGGTTCCAGTCACCCACGTGTCCATCTAGAGCAAGAGAAAAATCACCATCCAGGACCAAGTAATATAAGCAATGCTGCTCACCAACATCCCCAGAAACAAAACGATAGAAACATTTCCTCCCCAGATTGAATCACATGTCAGAATCCTCATGCATTCAGGATACCTCAGAAGGAACCCAAGGAAAAGACGGACAAGAATGAGCAGGAGGAGCTAGGCAATCGGCAGACTCAAGAACCGACATAGCTGTGGGAGGAGGATTAGACGAAGCAAGAGGGAGGGAGATTGACTCAGAGACCACAGGAAACAAGGGGGCTGCATAAGGTGGAATAGGAGGTTCAAGGGGTGGGGAGACAGGTTCAGAGACAGGCTGGACAGCTATGACACAGGGACCGACCTTCGGAACCCAACGAAAGGAAGTAGGTTTAGGCAGGGGAACCTTCAATGGCGGAGGTGCAGAGGGGGGATGTTTGCAAGAGGAGGCTAGATGACCGAAGGAGTGACAAGAGGTGCAGATATCTGGGGTCCATCCATAGCGAACACGGACCTCAACAATAATGCCTGGAGCAAGGTGGACCTTAATCAAAGAGGGAAGAGGCTTATCCGGGGAAATTTCATTAAGGGCTTTAGCATAAACAAGTTTATCTCGGGCAGTTGTACTCTCATCAAAACATCTCAACTTACCAATATGGCAGGCAAGCCAGATCATACCAATTAGAGGCTGAAGAACGGATGGGATATGCGAGAAGTAAGTCCAAACTGGGATAGATAAAACCTGATCTCTAGCACTAGAAATAGTCAGAGACCATTGGGAAACTATAAAAGGCCTGCCTTCAATAAAGGTTGGCTCAGATTGCAAGACACGAATGGGCTCTTCAAAGGAGGAGAATTTGAATTAATACATGGAATCTAGATATATAACTTTAACTTCACCTTGAAGCTTCCATAGCCATCTACAAAGAGACCTAGGATCGTTGATACATTGTAGAGGATCTAGGAAGAATCCCACTACAAAGCCAGACCAGAAGTTGGCACCGGCTTCAACTAACTCGGGAGAAAGAAGGAAAACCCCATCTATCACATAAAGATCGAAATTCTTTGGGCAGTAGGCACTAGCATTACTAGGAAGAGATGGGAATAGAGAAGACCATCGTTTGGGGAGAGCAACCACAGAACCCTACCATAGAGAAGACAGAGCAGGTTAGACTTTGGAGTATATGGAATTAGATCGAACACCTTGCAGACATGGACATGACACACAACTGTTATTGCGAATAGAACCAGGATCATCAGACCCATTGAGTACCAACCCACTCATACCAGCAATTCCAGTTACACCAACCTTAAGACCACTATCAGACGAAGAAACCATCAACAAAATGTTAGGTTTCGAATTGTTCAAATCAGGAACAGTAGCACTCAAAATAGGATCAAAGTCATCTACAGTTGGCACGGAGGCCATCAAAGAAGCTAGGGCAGGGAATTCATCACTCGAAGAGATCAATGGTGGTTGAGACAAAACTTGCTCAGGAAATACATCGCGGCAGCCAGAGAGAGGCACGTCAGTGACAGCTCGGTCAAAACGAAGTGGCGAGAACTTGTTGGCTTTGCACGACATAATGGGGAAGGCGAAAGAAAGAGGCGGCGGGGAAGAGGAACGATTAGCAGCGTAAACCTAAATCGTGAATCGCGGTTTTGCACAGTTGGAAGCAGAGGCCATTGTTAACATAGTTGATATTATTTTGATTTGTTTTTTTAATGTTTAAAATAACATAAGTATACATGTATGTATATGAAATAAATTTTGAAATAAATATAATTTTAATTAAATAAATTAGTTAAAAGGTTAATTAATTAAATAATATACATATGTATATCATATACGTGTTATATTACAAAGGTTATAGTATATAATAAAAATTGAATATAAATGTTATATCAAGATAATATAAAATAAATTAAATGTTAATTAATTAAAATTAACTAAATAAGTTTTAATTAATATTTTACATAAGACTATTATATAGGTAATATAAAATATAAAAGTTATATAATAATAAAACTTATGTAATATGAATGTATAAATCAAAGGTGGAACATTCAGAAATCCTAACCAGCCTTAAGGAATAAATATATACATAAATGTAAGTATACTGTGATTTCCAATATGTTCGACACTTGAATCACGAGAGTAATTCATAAGAATTACGTTATTCCAGTCAAGCTACCATATATATATATATTAAAAAATTAATTGCATACTCCTTAATTATTGAGCAAACTCAAGTTAGGAATGTTAGGTGAAGTATTACTAATATATTGAATGGACGAGGTAGGATAACTATATGTATTTGTTGAGTAAACTCAAGGTACATATACTATACTTAGGCCGTCATGATATGGTAGGTAAACTCAAGGTCGTAGTGAAATTAGGACAAGTTACCAAGGGTTAGAATTTGTATACGATACATCCGATAAGGAGTTATCCATCATCCGTGGAGCTATGACTTATTGAGCAAACTCAAGGTCGGAATTCCAAGACGGACGAGTTCTAACACCTACAAGTGAATTTGAAAGACTTTTACATTTCGACTTAGGGTTTGGCAAAACATAAAAGACAAGAGGGAGCTTATTAATAAAATGGAACATAAAGTTTAACCTTATTGATATTATAAGAACGTCTATTATAATTTATCCTAATAATCTACCACTTAAACTTGCAGAAAATGACAACTCCACGTTTTCTGAAAACGACAAGCTTATGGACCAAACTATTCCAATTGGATAAGAGCAATTAAAATAGCATTAGCTTACAAGCCCCTATGGTCAGCTATTACATGCAAACCTAAGAACAAACCGCTGGTGATGCAAACCTCGAACCACGACTTGCTTATGAAAAATAGGCGTTAGACCTAGAAATTGTCCAGGTTTTTGTGATGCCTACGTTAGACAAGCCATTTTAGAGGCAACATGAAAATATATCTGTTCATGAGATATTTTATAGTCTCAAGGTCCTATTTGGTGAATAGTCAAGTTCGGCAAGGTATAAGCTTACGAAGAAGCTATCCAATACCAAAATGACCAAAGGACATAAAGTGGACGATTACGTGCTGATGATGAAGGGCTATATTGATGTACAAATAAGAGATGAATTGCAAGTTGATTTCATTCTTGGTTCTCTCATTCCTTGGTATGAACCATTCATAGTGAATTATAACATGAACTAATTGAATGTGAACCTCATGGAGCTCCTTAATATGTTGAGGTCTGTCGAGTCATAATCTAAGGATCAATGGACTGTACTTGACGATAAGTGTAGTGCATCATCTTTGAAGAGTTCAAAGAAGTAAAAATAAGAAGGTAAGAAAAACGAGAAAGGTAAGAAGACCAATGACAAGGTTGAATGTCACCACTGCCACATGAAAGGTAACTGGAAATGAATTGTCCCGACTACTTGAAGATTGTTAGAGAAAAGAAGTAGAATGATTTTGTAGCACCTTCAAGTACATTTATGATTCAAAATTGTATTGCAATCAATAAAATGTCTTGGGTCTTAGATATTGGATCTGGTACACATATATGTAATTCGTTACAAGGGTTAGGAACTGGCATCGCATGATAAAAGAAGAGATGAGGCTCCAAGTTGTTGATGGATCTATTGTTGATGCAACAGCAGTAGGAGACTATCATTTAGTTTTTCCTAGTGGAGTAGTAATAGTATTAAATAATTGCTATTTTGTAGAAGACTTAATTTATGAGATTATTTTTGTTTCTCGATTGTCCGAGATTGGATATATATTTCATTATGAAAAAAATGTTATGAACATTAGTTTGGAGGGAAATAAAGTCTGGGATGGTATTCTTGAATATGGCATTTATGTGATTAATACTAATTACGTGTGTTATATGAATAATTTTTCTAACAATGTAAATGATAGTTATCTTTGGCATTATAGGCTAGGTCATATTAGTGAGAAATGACTACACAAATTGAAAATTGAAGGTTTTCTACCATCAATTGATTCTAAATCATTTGACACATCTGAGTCGTGTATCAAAGGTAAAATGACCAAGCACCCATTCAGTGGGAGCAATGAAAGAGTTGATGAACACTTAGGGCTAGTACATAGTGATATACATGGCCTGATGCCTATAATTACCAAAGATAATATGTAACGACCCACATTTTACGTATCGAAAGATCGTAGAATATTAATATTATTTTTAGGTTGTGTGATTCTATGATTTTGTGAAATGACTACTAGAGCCATTTTCCATCCTTAGGATTTTTATCAAACGTTTTGGCCCTAAAAATTTTGTATGGCCTATAACTATTGATAGAATAATTAGAGTCTAAAACCACTTCCATTAGATCGAGATAATAGTTTCTCTTTCCATAAGGCGGTCGTAATAGGAAAACAGACCTACCATTAGGGAGATATGGCTATTTGAAGTTTTAGTTGATTTTGGACAGCTTAATGGGTAATGGATTAATGGTGAGGCCCAAAGGCCATTTCATTATTAGCAGGGAGTTAGGGCTAATAGGACTTCTCTTTATCACTTTATCTTCCCAAGAAAAAGAGAGAAAAGCTCCATTAATCATCTCTAACGGTAAAAGTCACCTAATCCTTACTTTACTTAGCCAAAACATGTCATTAGAGAGAGATTGGCGAGAACATTACCTGAGATTTAAGATTGGCTAATGGAGATCATCTTTGAGATGGTGTTCACTCTTGGAATTCGTGCCCATTTGGATTGCTTTGGATTTAGGTGACTAGTTTAAACCTTACTCGCTATTTAGTCATTATTAGACGTTCAATGATGTTTTTAAATGATTTTCGAACTGTAAAATATGCTTTAAATACTTTAACTACATATGTAAATTTCAAACGATTTGGAAAAGTTTTATGAAATTGGTATTCTGATGGATCACCATGTTCTTATGGATACTACGCTTATATTTAGGATTCACATTAACAAGTTTGGTTGCAAACTTATTAGTGTAGATTTTATGAGATGATTGCTTGTATGTATGATGCTTATTTGGTTGAAAACACTGATCGAATGGCGATTTAGTTTTAGCAACATGTTAGGGATTGGTATGGATCGATCGGTAGGAGTCCAAACTTGGTGCGATCGATATGAGATGACAAGGAAGACCTCATAAGGCAACGTACAAAGTTTCAAGTCGTTTGGAGTTCATTTGCTCGAGTTATGGATCATTCAATAGTAGTTTTGTGGACTATGGATCGTAGATGATGGCTTCGAGGCGTGCTAGAGTCAAGTGATGAATCGCTTGGGGCTCTAAAGACAATACTTGGGGACACGAACAATAGGAGATGGATCGCGAGGGGAAGAAGAGGAAAACTTCTAAGTGATGGATTAGTGATTACTTGCTTTGAGACGTGCTTCGAGCCAAGCGATGGGTTGCTTCGAGCTACAAACAGTCACTTGGAGGTATGGGCTAGTGAAGTGAAGGAAGCCAAACTTTGACTAAGTTTGGGATCGATACCCATGGACCAGTACCGATCCGTGGGTACCGATTGGTATGAACATGTGGTCGATGGAGTATGGCCAATGGGTGGAGCTTGACCAAGTTGAGTGAAGTATGGGGTCGGGGTAGGCATGGATCGGTGGTGATAGTTCATGGTAGAGGGAAAAGATGATGCTTCAAGCTATTTGGATGGTTGCTCGAGTCTTTACATGCTTGCTTCAAGACGTGATGAGGTTTGGCTCGAGTCGGTGTGTAGTCACTCAAACTCATGACAAGCCGAATACTTAGCCAAATATGGCTAAGTATAGGGATCGCCATCAAACTATATGTTTTAGTGGCAATTTTGACGATGATAATGCGCGATGCGACGATGATTGATTCTATGATGGGAAGAGATGGCTTAAATGATTGATAGCTATACTTTGAGATGCAGAGTTGAGGACTATGAGTCGTATTGTGAGAAATGTTGGATGATGGCTACGGGACGTATGATGGTATTCTACGATTGATGATGACTGTAGAGAATCATTCCTACAGTCGTGACCTCATGACGGAAGTTGTAAGATCAGTTCTAGGATGAGCTTAGCCATAGATGATGTGTGCAAAGTGATCGTTGATACTCGAAGCTTCAAAGAGTACTCGAAGAGAAAGGATAATATGAGGTACCTATTCCAACCATGATGGGCCTAGATCTCCATGATGGGAAATCTGATCTCCATAACGGGAAATCTTTACCTTGGATTAGCCATAAAAGGCGATCTAGTTCCTAAACTATTGATTGGCATGGATTCGAGTACCGAGGAACCAAGATGTTGAGTAGTCTTTGACCATGATGGGTCGTTTGAGTTATCACGTATCCAATGGACTTAGTGAATGAATGTGAGGTTGGATGATGGATGCTATGTTTGTTTGATTGTTTATCGCGCTAGGGATGTCACTTGATGTTGATATTATTGATGTATATATCAAGACACCCCTAAGCACTCTAATGTATAGTACACCCACAACGACTATAATGTAGAGTAGCGTGTATCTTATGTATGAGTTAACTTTGTGGATATAAGGATAGGACAGGTATGATTCTTCATATCATTCATCCTATTATGGTGGCATATTAGTACTTATAGGTTTTCTACCGCTCACACCTATTTGTTGTTTGACCTAGAGTTTTATGCTTTACTTCCTATTATTTCGGGTACTCTTAAATGGGTAGATTATCAATATCAGGTCCGGTGAGCACGTGGAGCTGGACTATGTCGAGTATGAGGCTACACTCCTGTATTACTACATTTACTTATTTGTTGTTCCACTGCACAACACTATGGAGCTTGCTATGCCTCTATTATCTAGAGATAGTTATTTATGTGTTATTATTTGATCTATAATTCTATTTCTTGTTTTGTGCACTATACGGATATGTACACTCTGATTATGTGATTCATTCAGTTATTTGTTGTCTTGCCTGTTTTATATCTGAGATGTTTACTATTATATTTTATTTGATGCACTGTGACATATATGACATGTTTTGTGACCGTTTTACTTGCTTTACAACCCCGATGGTAGTCCCGTATCGATTGGACATCGCTACAGCACACTATACAGGTATATTGGGTGTCGGTATTGTAGGGTGATCATCACTTTTGGTATCGAAGCTTAGGTTGCATTGATTAACCTAAGGATACCAAGATCCAGTAGTGATAGGTTAGGAGTTCTCATCCTAGACTTGCTCAAGAGTGAGTATATATATGAGAGCACATACTTGTTATATCACATGAGTACTACTTAAGTGTGATTCCTTATAGAGAGACCGATCATCCTTATTATAGACTGAAGGATGAGTCGTTAAACAAGGAATGCTGCTATGAACTCCATCTCGAGAGTCGAAGAAAGAGCTGGCTTAGGAGCTGCTAATCCCGAATTTTAGTCCATGTTCAAACCATGATGTGGAACATGTTGCAAAATGTTTAAATAACTGCTCTGAATGTTGCTGTTGATGGTGGTTCTCTAGTGCAGGCACCCAGAGTTGATTTCACAAAGCTAAACAAAGACTTGCTAGTCATGGTGGCAAACCGTTCCAAGGAACGGAGCCAGTGATGGAAGTGCAGGATTGGCTTAACATCTATGAGAGAATCGTCGATGACTTAAGGCCAAATTATGTTATAAAAAGGCGATTGGCTTCTCGACAACTTCAAAGGCGAGCTATGAAATGGTGAAATGCTGTGAAGGTCGCTACTTCTGAGGACCAGTTCACATGAGACCAGTCCAAAGCCAGATTCGAAGAGATGTTTATACTAGCATCTCTGAAGTAGGTTTTATCCCGTAAGTTTGCAAATCAAAAGCAAGGAGATATGACTATCTTAGAGTATGTTGCAGAAGTTGACGCCCTATCGATATATGGGATGTCCTTCATCAACACTACATTAAAGAAGAATGAGAAGTTCATCATCAGTTTGGATGATCACTTGGGAGAGAAGCACATGGGAAACATTGATGAGACTTTCAAGATGATAGTTGAAAAGACCTTAAGGCATAAGAGTCTTTATCCGAAGTTGAGGGCTATTGTTCATAAAGATGAGCCAAAGCCGCAATTGGGCGGGGGAGGCAAGAAGAAGTGGAATAATAAGAGGAAGCAGTTTCAAATCAAAGGTGGACAGAAGAAGAGCAAGCCCCCTCCAATTTTCTACAACTGCTTAGAGAAGGGTCAATATAGTAGAGACTGCAAAGCTGAGTGGAAGAAATGCTACAACTGCAAAATGCTTGGGCACATTAAGAACGACTATCTGAAGCCATGGAAGTAGAAGTAGACGGTGAAAGCATATATTATCAATTCCGTTTCGACTTCGGTGAATGCTCCATCAGCAAAAGAAAAGGGGAAAGGCGTCGTTATTCAAGGTATGCTTTCCATTTATGATGTTCCTATACGAGTTTTATTTGATACTGTGGCTTCATATTCTTTCAAATACTAGTAAGCTACTATATAGATTGAGATTGGGCCTTAAATTGTTGACTGGTGTTTGATTGTGTGAACCCTGTTGGAGGCTCCACTAGCCTATGTATGGTTTGTCGTGGTTTGGTCTTATCGAGTCATGGATGCTCTTTTGATTGTGATTGCTCTGCTTTGGGTTTTGTTGGGTTTGGTATTATTCTGGGGATGGACTGGCTTCATAGATATGGAGTGATGGTGGATTGTGAGAAGTCCTTGGCGACAATATGGGTAGATTATGGGCGGACGGTAGTGTTAGGTTGCCTACTGAAAAATGACATGATGGTTTGTTTTCTATATTCGCTTGATGCCCCACCTAGTTAATTGTCATTAGTACCTATTGCTAGGGAGTATCTAGACGTATTTGAGGGGATCAACGGACTTCCACACAGAGAGAAATCGAGTTCCGTAATATTTAGTTAAAGATGCCAGACCGATAGTGATGCCTTTGAGGAGGATAGCGCTTAGGGAGCTGCGGGAGCTCAAGGTGCAAGTGAATGACCTATTGCGACGATGGTTCATTCGCAGGGGTATTTCTGAGTGTGAACACCTGTAGTATTCGCCACGAAGGCGGATGGTTCCATTAGACTATGTGTTGATTACCGTGAGCTGAATAAAATGACGAAGAAGAACAAGTCTCCACTTCCACGTTTTGATGAGTTGCTCAATTAACTACATGATATTAGAGTAATTTCTCAGTTAGATCTTGCGATGGGGTTTCACCAACTAAGAGTAGCGAGAGACAGTATACCGTTTACAGCGTTTTGCATGCCATTTGGTTTTTATGAATGGTTGGTTATGCCATTTGGGCTAACCAATGCACTGACAAAATTTGTTGATCTCACAACCGTGTCTTCAAGGGTTAACAAAATAAATTCGTGCTTGTGTTCGTTAATGATATTCTTGTCTACTCACTGACAGAGGAAGAACATAAGACACATTTGAGGATCGTGCTTGAGGTGTTGAGAAAGCACCAACTGAAAGCAAAGTTTTAGAAGTGTCACTTATGAAGGAAGGAAGTGAGATTTTTAGGTCATGTTGTTTCTAAACAGGGCACTGCAATGGATCCAGCAAAAGTTGTAGCAATTCAAGATTGGACTTGACTCAAAAATGATATGGATGTGAGAAGTTTCTTGAGTTTAGCTAGATATTATAGACGATTCATCCATGATTTCGCCAAAGCAACTGCACTGTTGACTCTATTGATGAAGAAGAGTCGGACTTTTACTTGGGATGCAAGATGTGAGCATGCATTCATGAGTCTGAAAGAGAAGTTGACGATTGCACTAGTGTTGACCATTCTAAGCGGGAATAAAGAGATGACAGTATACACTGATGCTTAAGGTATCGAATTGGGCGTGGTATTGATGCAAAGAAGCAAAGTTGTTTCATATGCTAGTCGACAACTGAAGCTACATGAGAAGAAATACCCGACCCATGATTTAGAGTTAGTAGCAATTGTGTTTGCGCTGGAGATTTGGAGGCACTATCTATTGGGAGAGAGGTTCGAGCTGTTAACCGACCATAAATCATTGAAGTACCTCTTTTCACAAAAAGGATCTTAACCTTCTCTAGTAGTGATGGTTAGAGTTCCTAGCGTTCTGACTTTGATATTGCATATACCACAAGCAAAGGGAACGTAGTTAATGATGCATTGAGTATGAGACATGGCAGCTTGAGAGCTATGTTCCTAGAGTGGATGCAGTAAGAGTATATTGATGGTTATGATTTTCGACCAAGATGCAAGCTAGAGCAATACATATTGGCGAGCTTAACTATCAGTCCTACTCTGATTGTGCGGATTGGTACCAGTCAGAGGCGCGATGCTAGATTGTAACAACCCAAAAATTTTAAACGGTTTTTAATAACGTATTAAATTGAATTTTTGAGAAATTTTAAATAATAATATTTTGAAATAAAAAAATTAATGTTTGGATTACGTATAATTAGATATAAGTAGTCAATAAATAAGAAAAACATATAAATTTAGATTACGTTACTGGTTAATTAATTTGGGCGTACGTTCGTTTTAATTATTGCACCTATTGTACGCACTCTTTTATTTCATATCTTAGCTGTTAAAAATCAAATCAGCACGTGCATTTAAAAAAAAAGAATTTAATAATAATTGTTGATTGTAAATATTGATCTATTGAATAAAATTTAAGTGGAAACAATAATTTAATTGTATTGTTGTAATTCAAATAAGTTAACCTCTAACAAATGAACTAAAATTGGTAACTAATGGATATGTTAAGTTATGTGTAATTATTAAATAATGTTTGATTTATTGTTAATAAAAAGAAAGAAAAAAAGGAAAAATATTATGTTTTGTTTATACATCAAATGGTGGTTTTGAAATTTAGTTTTGAAAGCAAGTTTGGATTTTTGATTCAAAGGAAAAAATTGGTCTTAATATACATATATACACAGAAAGTTTAGTTTGGGTATTGGGTCCATTAATTTTTGTGTGAGTTCTAGTAGGTATGTATATATAGGTTATATTAGTATTTTCAAATATATTACTCATTCCTTTGAAGTTTTGAAACACACTGTCCAATCAAACCATCAATTGCTCTAATAATTTATTTTGGGAAATTCAAGGCACAACTGTTTATTTGACATCATTTTTCCTCCAAACGGTTCATTTTGCCTTTATAACGTATCCTTCCATTCCATCACTTCAATGCGTTGATTTTTGCTTCTTTCATTTCCATCGGTTCAAATTTATATAAACTTTATATTCGTTGCACGTTACATTCATTTATTTGACCGGTCCTTTCCTTTGTTATTTCCCGAATTTCGTGCGTTACTAACCAATGCTCCATATTTATTTGCCTTAATAATTCAGCTAAATTTAAGGATCACCGTTGCTTTTACATTTTGTTTATATCACCTTTCCCCTATTTTAGCCGGTTGCATTTGATATTTCCTTGATTTAAGCTTTCTAACTTTTAAATTTCCACTACTCTATATTTATTTCTGTACGTTTATCTTTGCTTGAATTTCTCTGTCCATTCCTTTTTCCATTTTAATATCCTTCATTTCCAAACTCATTACGTGCTCTCTAAACAAACAAAAAATTATTTCTTTAAACGTATAGCTGTTACTTTTCCATCATCTCAGTTTATTTTCAAATTGATACGTTACCTCTGGTCTATCTGTCTATTCCTTTTAGCATTCCTCAATTTTATGCAAATAATTTTCCCAATTCACGTTTGAAACGTTCCTATTCCTGGCTATTAATATAATTGAAATCAGTGTCTTTTGCTTAAATTATGGCATACGTTCAAAGCATAAATTATTCTCAGCTAAATTTTAGCCATTACTATCTTTATTTCTTGCCACTTTAAACAAAATTTCTTTCCACTTTATCAATGTGGGGCTTCCCTTATAAATACAAATCACTCGTACATACCTTACTCCATATCAATAGACCTTCATCTCCTCTCTTGCGTGTGAAGCTTCTTCTGTAGGTAAATGGCTGCACTAATTTTTTTCTTCTTATTTCTTTTCTTTTTCTTCTTCTTTTTCATCCTTTTCTTTTGTTTTCTTATTGTTTATATTGATTTTCCTTTATTTTAAGCATAACATGTTTTTCTCTATTTTTTTTACATGCTTTGATTTTCAATGTAACATAAAAGTTTACAATTTACACGTATATATATATATATATATATTTAAAAAGGATCTCTTTATGTTAAGGTCACATGGTATTTGGAGAAGTATGTTTAAACTATTTTGTCACTTTTCTTTATATTTTACAGTCCCGGTCCTATGAGCATTTGATTGTTGGCCATACATTTTGGGTCTAAGTATTTACATTTAAAAGATAATGTTTAAATTTATGTAAAGGAAGGCAAAATTTTAATGTATAAACTGGGATAGTTTAACATAAATAGGCGAGGCCATCATTAATTCATACTTTCTATTTTCATCAGTTTTGGTTTATGCATTTAGTAATGCTAACTAACCTATATATATATATATATAATTGGTTTTGCAAGGTCTATAGTTATATAAAATAATATGTTGATTTTATGGATTTTTGTTTACAGTAGTGCTTCACTTTTGGTGTTAAAACATAAATAGTTATATGTTTAGCAAGTTCACGTATTGCTGTTTTGTAAGTTCACATATAATAGGTATATACTTTTTTTAATATAGATGAGAACTTGGTTGTCAAATTTTTTTTATATAGTATGTTTTGGGATTAACTATTTAATTTAAACAAATATATATTATTTTAAGTTTATGTTTGATTTTTAATAAATGTAAGCTTGATTTATTTATTTATTTATATGTTTGAAACGCTTGTAAATTTAATTTGCAGTGTTCAAACTTAGAATATTAATTTCATATGTATATATACTATAGGTCAGTTTTATGAATTTTTTATATATACATATTTTTAAGTTTTATTTTATATAGTATGGTTTTATATGTTAGAAAAAAAGGAGAGAGGTTTTATATCCATAGTTATATGTTACTGCATGGGGTAATATAGCTGTTAAGTGATGTTTGCATTTGTACATTGATTTTTACTTGGACTGTATATATATATATGTTGAATAACAAGTGTTTATAGCTTTCTTTGTCGTAGTTAATATAAGTTATGTTGAAAATGGGTCTCAACATTTTTTTTCTTTAAACTTGCATGTGTTTATGTACATTTCAATATGAAGGTTACAATATTTATTTCAAATTTTATTACATTTGATTTTTAATACAAAACAATGATTTTTCTTACATACGTATTTTGTTTTGATATTGGTCTTAAAAAGAAATATTAATTTAATAAGAAAATAATATATTTATTTTGATTTATATATATATATATGTGCTTTAAATGGATATTGTTTTCAAATTCTCTTATACCAATTTTCTTCATCAAACTCGGTTCTAATTTGATTCCGTCGATTCCTGTTATCAGCTTTGTCCGTCGTGCCCGTTTTCTCCATCGAATCGTATCCATCTAGCGTCGCTTGGAATTCGTAGCTCGTTTCCTTGTCAAATCTATTTAGCCTCGAAAGGTGAGCAATCACTCACGATTAACATTCTTTTATTTATTAAATTTGATTTCGATTAAAACAACAATTGAAATATGAGGCTGTAGTTATTTAAATTGTTATATATGCTATTATCTATAATTGTTCACCTATGGGATATGACACCATATCCCATTCTTTATATTATTTTTAATGATATATGCCTGTTGTTATTATTTTCATATCTGTTATACTCTGCAAGTTCCCTGTTATTATAGAAATCACTATGGGTTGAAATGATACATACCCGAACGGACTTTAGAATAGGAGAATTTCGTTATGGGTTGAAATGATAGACCCAAGCGATTTTTATTTAATTAAGTTTGGAATTACGGGTGGAAATGATATCCACCTGTATATATTTAGTGTACGGATTGAAATGATAAATATCCGTAGCACTTGACTATATTTCTACCTTGTAGATAGTTCTATGGACCCTTAGAGGATGGTTATCCCAACATCCTTTAAGTTATTTGTATTTCAGTTGATATTTCAGTTAGGTTGAATTTATTTATATAAGAATGTTAATCCTGACTCGAGTGTTTTTTGTTTTTCTTTATGCTCGGGTCAGACTGAGTGATACAGCATTTGAGACTCACCCTTGGAGTTTGGAGCTTCATTTGGAGATCCAACTATCGATTCAGCTTTCAGTTTTTTCCAGTTGATTTGTACAGAGAGGTCATCTATTCGTACTGAAGACTTCACTATAGTTGAGATATTCTGTTGTATTTTATTTTAACTCTGATGTTTATATAGTAGCTTCATGAACTACTATTTTATCTATTCCGCTGTGTATTATTGTATTACTCTGTGTTTGTGATTGATTTATTTACTGTATATGCTGAGTTTTTCCAAATTTAAATTAACAATCTATTGTTTTGAATTATTCAAGTCTGACATGTGTGGATTTATTGTCGATTTGAATGGTCCAAAAAGTGGGTCGTTACAGTTGGTATCAGAGCTTTGGCTCTAGGAAAAACTTAGCATATATGGTAAATTTATTTAGAGTATCACTTTCGTTCGAGTTGAATCTCTTCTGTTTGTTGACTCGATTTTCTTTGAATTTTGGAATGTCCCTCGGTTCCGAAATTCATTCTTGTCTCTTTCTATTTATATTTGTTTGATTCTGGAGTATCCCATAACTCCACTGAATGATTTGTAAAGGGGGTGAAAACTCCTTTACAATTGGCATTGATTCACCAAGGATTTCTGTATCCTCGGTTTACGATGCTGCTATATCTTGATATGCCGAATTCTATCTCTGGCAATCGAATGTCGATTTGTTTTGGAATTCCGCATCGATTATATTCCTGAAGTCACGGTTGACCCGGTTAAGGTCGCCAACGATTTTATAGAAGTATATCTATCGTCTATTTTGAATTTGTATTCCCTCATCTTCGTTCGAGCCTTTCCACCTTGTTGTGAAAACTTCTTTTGGTCAAGTTTCCCTTTTTAAAAAATTTGAACCTCTATCTTGTTTGGTTTTGGACTCCTTGAATGGTAGGAAACTATTTTTGTAGATGGCAAAATTGGAAGAGCAGAAAGCAGCACGTCGAGCTCGAAGAGCACTAGCCCGTAAGGAAAAGGAGGAAGCAATGGAGAAGTGGGAAAAGCTATGGAGGGAAAGGGAAGGACCTGGACCTTATGACCATGTCATCTGCTATCGGTGTCAGGAGAAGGGACATTATGCCGCCATGTGCGGGAAGAGAGATGAAGGAAAGAAGAAAGAAGGCAAGCTTTATCGATCCAAGATCTTCTGTTTTAAATGCCATAGTATGGGGCACTTTCCCAGTCGCTGCTAGAAGGTGAAGAAAGTAAAAGCTGCACCCACTGCATCATTCGACCAATCAATCATTTGCTATCACTGCAGGATGCCGGGGCATATAGCCAGGAATTGTCCTGTGAGGAAGTACGGAAGGAAGGCTGCGTTTCCACAGTTCGTTAGGGAGGATGGGCGTGTCGTGCATTTATGCAAGAAATGCAGAAGTTGGGGCCATATTGAGGGGGAGTGTTCTGGACCCGTTGAAGTCCCACCCGGTAGAATTAATACAGATGCTTTGTTTATGTAGGGGGTATTCTGTGGATCTGTTTGTTTTCAGCAGTTGTTTGTTACTCTCGATGAACTCTATTGTATCTTTTGCTTAACTGAAGTTCTCAAATCAGGTATTCATGTTCCTGTTTTCCTTGATATGAAATTTGAATCTCTGTTTGTTTTGAAATCTATCCTTGAATCACCCTTTGTAAAATCGTGTATGTTTGTATTTTTGAGATTGTTTTATATATCGAAATCATTATTTTGATAACTATGATTTTATTCTATATATAAAAGAAAATGTTTTCAAAACAAATAAGAAATGTTATTCTATATATATAAAAGTTTTGAAAGGATTTATAATTTTGGAAATTTATATGAAATTGATTTATATAAAAATGATTTATAACTGAAGGGTTAAATTTGAAATTCGAGAATTGAATTCCGGTATTTTGAAATTGGTTTTAAGATTTTGGAAAAATATATGAAAATAATACGATTTAAAAGTATTTTCCGAATAAGAAATGTTTCTAATGAATTCCAATAATTTTGAAGAAATTTCAAAGAAGTTTTCAAGAAAATAGATGTCCAAAACCAACTTATGTCGCTGGAGAATAATTTCGGCGATAAGTGCACGCATCATCGACATTGATTTTCGAGTTTCAGAGTGAGGGATAGGCCACTTCAGTAGCTTTGCTATGCGAGTGATTTTGTGAAACCATTTTGATTTCAAATTCCGAAGTAAGATTTGATATTCGAAAGATATATATATATATATATATATATATATATATATATATTTGAAATGATTTAAAGTAAGTCGGTGTTCATTCCTCGAGTTTCGAATTTGATATAAACCTATCTTTTGAAATTGATTTATTGATTTGTTGTTGATTTCCAACTCTTGAATTTGAAAATGATTTCTTCAACTATTTCGAAGGTTCGAGCACTTCCAAATCAAGGTTAACTTTTCAAAGCTAGGAAATTTTGAAAAGTATAAAGTATATAAGTTTGGTATGTATGTTAAAGTATGTAGTAATATGATTTAAATAAGTTGAAACTGTTTTGTTAAGTAAATGAATAAGGCAATTTTAAATTTTTCTAATATGAAATTTAGATTTGAAATGTTTTGAAAAGAAATTGTTCTTCAAAATATTTTGAATAAATTTTAAATGTTTTAACTTAGTAACATCTTTATGAAACTATATATTTAACAAGTTGGAATAAATATATAGGTTGTACATATGTTATTTTATTTGCATAATTAATTTGATCCAAGTTTGAGTATACAAGTTCGAGGTGAATTACACCATTTCGTGTTAGGATTTTTCATTCGATTCTTGATGGCGAATATTTGATATGGATTTTGGGTTCAATTCTAGAATTCTCTATCATAGTATATAGCTATGCAAGGAGACTGATGGCTTCTAGTCGAGAAACCATATCAAAATCCGCATTAGGGAAGTCGAATGGACAATACTAGTTCGAAAGCGAACTTGTGTGATCAAGCGAGCGATCAAATGTGATTTTGCGAAATGATGACGTATGTACATCTTATATTCTAATATCATTGATATATTTTGACGCTGAAATTGAAAGTTGTTGGGTTAGAATATCTTTGCTTACTAAAAGAAAACTTTAAATTTAAATTACAAAGATATATAACCCATAAAAGCAAAGATATTCAATCCCATATGGCTCTTCATACAGCGAAATTTATTTTGAAAATTTTGATCCTTATATAAGATGGACCTTATGTAAGCATAAGATGATTTTGAAAACATTTGATTTTGGAAATGAATTGGTTGACCTAAATCATATTGATTTGGAAATTTGGATTTATTTTCTAAATTTATTATGTTGGAAACTTTAAAACTAAAGATATTTAAATTGAGAAGAAATAATTTGGTGGGATTGTATATGATTTTGAAAGTGAACTAATATTGAAACAAATTGAAATTTGAGAACCTTATTTTTACTAAATACTTGATTTGGGAGTTATCGAACTTATATAAAATTGGTTTGTATAAGTATGAAATTGATTCGAAAACTATTGATTTTGGAAAAGTATTTGATTTGAAAATAAAATCTTATATATAATGGACTTTATATAAGTACGATATTTGAAAGTGATTTGAAAAGGTACTATATGATACATATTTTCGAAGTAAAGATACGGAAAGTGCCTTCTGCTTGATATCCGCTTTGTGGCCACATTGTGGATTCATTCAATCGATATTTCTCTGATTTTTGGTTTTTCGGATATGATACTCGAGTTCCCATCGAATTCCATGGCGTTACCCATGGTCTTACGAGCGCGGATGCATAGCGCAACTGCCTGGCTGAGTCTTGCCTAGGGGTACAGATTGTTTCCTGGGGGATCCAGGCGTAACCATTGTGTATCCTGCAATCTGTGTAGGTCGCGAATAGTAGCGCAACTGCTTGGCTGAGTCTTGCCTAGGGGTACGGATTGTTTCCTGGGGGATCCAGGCGTAACCATTGTGTATCCTGCACTCTACTAGTCATCATGGCGTAACTCGCAGGGCTGAGAAAGCTTGCGGATATGGATTGTTTCCTGGGGGACCCAGGCATAACCATTGTGTATCGGCGAACCATGGTTGGACAAAGGTTTTGGTTTGGTTGTTTGTTTGGATTGTACTTTCCATATCTCTTTTTAAAGGTTTTTTCAAGTATTTTCACTGGGTGTTGAAACAGGTCTACTAAGTACTTGAAGAATTCTAGCTTTGCGCCTGATCAACGCATGGCCAGAGTCTGCAAGAACGAGGATAAACTTGTTGTAACATCGAGTTATAAAAGTATTTTCGAAAGAAAATTTTGTTTCGATATAAAAGTTTTTTTTTTAAAGTATTATTATAAAAGTATTTTTTTCCAACAAAGAAATTTTGAATTAATATTTGAAATTTAAATTCTTATGGTTCTAGATAAATTATTCGTGCCCGATACTATTCTTTGAATCTACCTTATCTGCTCAGTTTATTTATTCACCTATATTCTGTTCTTCCGAATCTTCCTTCTTTTTCCTTAATTGACTATATCCTTTTTAAATATTGTTTATTTGTATACTACATTGTTTAATAGAAAAATTTAGTGTTATAAATATTTTGAAGTTATTAATTTAATAAAACATGTTTAAAGAAAATTGATTTCCAAGTGAAGTTTCCAAATGAATATCTCAAGTAAAATTTATATAGTTTAAATTAATTATTTACACTTGACTTTCAATCCACTTTTATTTCTGATTGTTTTTATTCTCCTACCTCCTTCCTTTACGGAGACGAAAAGTTTTGAGTGGGGGAGAGTGTAACAACCCAAAAATTTTAAACGGTTTTTAATAACGTATTAAATTGAATTTTTGAGAAATTTTAAATAATAATATTTTGAAATAAAAAAATTAATGTTTGGATTACGTATAATTAAATATAAGTAGTCAATAAATAAGAAAAACATATAAATTTAGATTACGTTACTGGTTAATTAATTTGGGCGTACGTTCGTTTTAATTATTGCACCTATTGTACGCACTCTTTTATTTTATATCTTAGCTGTTAAAAATCAAATCAGCACGTGCATTTAAAAAAAAAGAATTTAATAATAATTGTTGATTGTAAATATTGATCTATTGAATAAAATTTAAGTGGAAACAATAATTTAATTGTATTGTTGTAATTCAAATAAGTTAACCTCTAACAAATGAACTAAAATTGGTAACTAATGGATATGTTGAGTTATGTGTAATTATTAAATAATGTTTGATTTATTGTTAATAAAAAGAAAGAAAAAAAAAGGAAAAATATTATGTTCTGTTTATACATCAAATGGTGGTTTTGAAATTTAGTTTTGAAAGCAAGTATGGATTTTTGATTCGAAGGAAAAAATTGGTCTTAATATACATATATTCACAGAAAGTTTAGTTTGGGTATTGGGTCCATTAATTTTTGTGTGAGTTCTAGTAGGTATGTATATATAGGTTATATTAGTATTTTCAAATATATTACTCATTCCTTTGAAGTTTTGAAACACACTGTCCAATCAAACCATCAATTGCTCTAATAATTTATTTTGGGAAATTCAAGGCACAACTGTTTATTTGACATCATTTTTCCTCCAAACGGTTCATTTTGCCTTTATAACGTATCCTTCCATTCCATCACTTCAATGCGTTGATTTTTTCTTCTTTCATTTCCATCGGTTCAAATTTATATAAACTTTATATTCGTTGCACGTTACATTCATTTATTTGACCGGTCCTTTCCTTTGTTATTTCCCGAATTTCGTGCGTTACTAACCAATGCTCCATATTTATTTGCCTCAATAATTCAGCTAAATTTAAGGATCACCGTTGCTTTTACATTTTGTTTATATCACCTTTCCCCTATTTTAGCCGGTTGCATTTGATATTTCCTTGATTTAAGCTTTCTAACTTTTAAATTTCCACTACTCTATATTTATTTCTGTACGTTTATCTTTGCTTGAATTTCTCTGTCCATTCCTTTTTCCATTTTAATATCCTTCATTTCCAAACTCATTACGTGCTCTCCAAACAAACAAAAATTTATTTCTTTAAACGTATAGCTGTTACTTTTCCATCATCTCAGTTTATTTTCAAATTGATACGTTACCTCTGGTCTATCTGTCTATTCCTTTTAGCATTCCTCAATTTTAAGCAAATAATTTTCCCAATTCACGTTTGAAACGTTCCTATTCATGGCTATTAATATAATTGAAATCAGTGTCTTTTGCTTAAATTATGGCATACGTTCAAAGCATAAATTATTCTCAGTTAAATTTTAGCCATTACTATCTTTATTTCTTGCCACTTCAAACAAAATTTCTTTCCACTTTATCAATGTGGGGCTTCCCTTATAAATACAAATCACTCGTACATACCTTACTCCATATCAATAGACCTTCATCTCCTCTCTTGTGTGTGAAGCTTCTTCTGTAGGTAAATGGCTGCACTAATTTTTTTCTTCTTATTTCTTTTCTTTTTCTTCTTCTTTTTCGTCCTTTTCTTTTGTTTTCTTATTGTTTATATTGCTTTTCCTTTATTTAAGCACAACATGTTTTTCTCTATTTTTTTTACATGTTTTGATTTTCAATGTAACATAAAAGTTTACAATTTACATGTATGTATGTATGTATGTATGTATGTATGTATATATATATTTAAAAAGGATCTCTTTATGTTAAGGTCACATGGTATTTGGAGAAGTATGTTTAAACTATTTTGTCACATTTCTTTATATTTTACAGTCCCGGTCCTAGGAGCATTTGATTGTTGGCTATACATTTTGGGTCTAAGTATTTACATTTAAAAGATAATGTTTAAATTTATGTAAAGGAAGGCAAAATTTTAATGTATAAACTGGGATAGTTTAACATAAATAGGCGAGGCCATCATTAATTCATACTTTCTATTTTCATCAGTTTTGGTTTATGCATTTAGTAATGCTAACTAAGCTATATATATATATAATTGGTTTTGCAAGGTCTATAGTTATATAAAATAATATGTCGATTTTATGGATTTTTGTTTACAGTAGTGCTTCACTTTTGGTTTTAAAACATAAATAGTTATATGTTTGGCAAGTTCACGTATTGCTGTTTTGTAAGTTCACATATAATAGGTATATACTTTTTTTTATATAGATGAGAACTTGGTTTTCAAATTTTTTTTTTATATAGTATGTTTTGGGATTAACTATTTAATTTAAACAAATATATATTATTTTAAGTTTATGTTTGATTTTTAATAAATGTAAGCTTGATTTATTTATTTATTTATATGTTTGAAACGCTTGTAAATTTAATTTGCAGTGTTCAAACTTAGAATATAAATTTCATATGTATATATAGTATAGGTCAGTTTTATGAATTTTTTATATATACATATTTTTAAGTTTTATTTTATATAGTATGGTTTTATATGTTAGAAAAAAAGGAGAGAGGTTTTATATCCATAGTTATATGTTACTGCATGGGGTAATATAGCTGTTAAGTGATGTCTGCATTTGTACATTGATTTTTACTTGGACTGTATATATATATATTGAATAACAAGTGTTTATAGCTTTCTTTGTCGCAGTTAATATAAGTTATGTTGAAAATGGGTCTCAACATTTTTTTCTTTAAACTTGCATGTGTTTATGTACATTTCAATATGAAGGTTACAATATTTATTTCAAATTTTATTACATTTGATTTTTAATACAAAACAATGATTTTTCTTACATACGTATTTTGTTTTGATATTGGTCTTAAAAAGAAATATTAATTTAATAAGAAAATAATATATTTATTTTGATTTATATATGTATATGTGCTTTAAATGGATATTGTTTTCAAATTCTCTTATACCAATTTTCTTCATCAAACTCGGTTCTAATTTGATTCCGTCGATTCCTGTTATCAGCTTTGTCCGTCGTGCCCGTTTTCTCCATCGAATCGTATCCATCTAGCGTCGCTTGGAATTCGTAGCTCGTTTCCTTGTCAAATCTATTTAGCCTTGAAAGGTGAGCAATCACTCACGATTAACGTTCTTTTATTTATTAAATTTGATTTCGATTGAAACAACAATTGAAATATGAGGCTGTAGTTATTTAAATTGTTATATATGCTATTATCTATAACTGTTCACCTATGGGATATGACACCATATCCCATTCTTTATATTTATTTTTAATGATATATGCCTGTTGTTATTATTTTCATATCTGTTATCACTCTGCAAGTTCCCTGTTATTATAGAAATCACTATGGGTTGAAATGATACATATCCGAACGGACTTTAGAATAGGAGAATTTCGTTATGGGTTGAAATGATAGACCCAAGCGATTTTCATTTAATTAAGTTTGGGATTACGGGTTGAAATTATATCCACCCGTATATATTTAGTGTACGGATTGAAATGATAAATATCCGTAGCACTTGACTATATTTCTACCTTGTAGATAGTTCTATGGACCCTTAGAGGATGGTTATCCCAACATCCTTTAAGTTATTTGTATTTCAGTTGATATTTCAGTTGGGTTGGATTTATTTATATAAGAATGTTAATCCTGACTCGAGTGTTTTGTGTTTTGCTTTATGCTCCGGTCAGACTGAGTGATACAGCATTTGAGACTCACCCTTGGAGTTTGGAGCTTCATTTGGAGATCCGACTATCGATTCAGCTTTCAGTTTTTTCCAGTTGATTTGTTCAGAGAGGTCATCTATTCGTACTGAAGACTTCACTATATTTGAGATATTCTGTTGTATTTTATTTTAACTCTGATGTTTATATAGTAGCTTCATGAACTACTATTTTATCTATTCCGCTGCGTATTATTGTATTACTCTATGTCTGTGATTCTGTGATTGATTTATTTACTGTATATGCTGAGTGTTTCCAAATTTAAATTAACAATCTATTGTTTTGAATTATTCAAGTCTGACATGTGTAGATTTATTGTTGATTTGAATGGTCCAAAAAGTGGGTCGTTACATAGATTAGCTGAGATCATTGCTAAGATTGAAGTAGGAGTAGAGTCTGACGATATGGGAAGTACGGAATCGACCGAGACAGTTGGCTCCGTAAGGACGGGAGATTATTTATTCCTGATGTCGATGGGTTATGTGTTACAACCTCGGTCGAGACTAACTAGAATCTAAATTCAAAATATGATTTAATTGATAAGGTCGGCCAGTGAGACGATGGGGGATAAGCTTCATCGTCGAGAGGGAAATAGCCAGGATCACCAGCTAAGGCCCCTAAATGACCGCTCAGTGATAAAGGAGGTAGGGGTGCAGAGACAGCCAGGACGTTTGCCTAGAAGCAGCCACCCTTGAAGAATGAATTTGGGGAATTTTTAAATTATTGTATTTCTAAATTAAAATGAATTTGGAGTTTAATAAATTGGAAATTTAATGAATTTTCTTTTTATGTTATTTAACTCTTACATTTAATTATATAAGAATAATTTTGGAGAAAATGAATAAATAAATTGTATGAAAACAATTTCATTGGTTGAAATATGGTTTATGTATTAATGGTTCATTTTATTAAAAATACGGAGAATGAGATTTTATTTTGTAATTTGTAGTTAATTTTGATAAAATATCCCAATATTAATAAAAATTGAGATTTTGACATGTTATTTATATTATGGAAATTTTAGAAATAAATGTTAGTTAAATTAAAACATTGTTTTAATTAAATTAGTATTTATAAAGTGTTAAAATGAAACACAACAAATTAACAACACTTGGCTAATGGATCTACATTCTTTACCCACTTATCCCAAAACAAAAGAAATAGAAATGAGAAAACGTACGTATATCGTTCTCACTTCTTATTTTTATCTCCAAAGTAGAAACTCAAATATACTCTAAGTATAAAAACCCTAAATCCCCAAATTTGCAAATCAAAGAGTGAAATCAAAAGGCGTTCAATCTATTTATTGTGTTTTGATAACAGGTAATCTCCTTTGTCTATCTATGCATCAATTTAATGATTTATTTCAATTTTGATTTTTAAAATTGATCATTCCTATGCAATCTTTGTTCATATCCTAGATTGATATTGTCATAGGAGGAAATAGGAGATTCTAAGCTATAATCTTCCGTTTTGGGTTTGTTTAGGTGAGTTTATCTCATGATTTCGAGCTTTAGATAAATGGTTGCTGCTGTTATATGATTATGGTTGAATTTAAAGTGTATATGATCTAAGTAAGTTGATGGATTCATTGTCTAATTGAATTGAATTAGTTGTTTACTTAAAACCACCATATGAAATCATGAATTTCATCCAATTATACATGTATATATGCACACATGACTGCCTATTCAGTACCTTAGATTATTAAAGAAGCAACATAGGAAGAATGAGTGAAAGAAGATCGACGGAAGGTCACCGAAATCGCCTGGACGTCAGCCTAGGCGAGCCAACCGATGGGACGGTTGGTCAAACAGGTGCATCGGTTGTGGCCTAAACCTAACATTCAAGCTATGTTCCGGTATTTCCTGATCGACCCGTTTGTCACATGTTTTCCTAGTTGATTTCCAGAAATTGATTGCTTAATTTTAATACTACATTTCATATACATTTCATTGATATTTTCCGGATTCGTGACGTATGAATTGTTGAATTCATTTTGATATTTCATACCATAGAGATTGTTTTATGGATCTTGGAAGAATTACACACTTTTGATGCACATTTTCAACCTGGATTTAAGAATGATTGATTTCTAAATCCAATCGTTTTATGCCTATTTATGTACGAATCTAATATATATATGTACATATTCATACAAAGAATTTTGTTAATATATATACTATCTATTTTTATATGCAATGGTTTAAGAAATGTATTGGAATGATAGTTTGAAAAGCTTACTTATATATATATATTCATTATAAACAAATATTTTAAAAGTGGTTTTAAAAGAAAAATATTTTCATAAAACTACACGTTATCGATCGAATGAGAAATTGATTTAAACGGTTAAATAAAACGAGTAATATGGAATGCTCGTGTTTGTTTTATCGATTAACTCCTAGACTTGTTTGACCGAACCATTGTTACACACGAGTAGTGTTTACTATTGTATAGTAAACGTTTGGGTAAACCCATATGGTATTGGCCACGTGGTCGTTATCTATTCAATTGCAATATAAAGTATTTAACACTTTTTGATGAGTTTATGACTCGCCTTTGATGTTTATAGGAATTGTTCCTATTTGATATTTATAGGTTTTGTACCTATCTTGATGTTTATAGGACTGTCCCTATTCGATATTTATAGGTTTCGTACCTATCTTGGAGTTCATAGGTTTTATACCTATTTCAATTTTTATAGGTCTTGTATTGGTGTTTATAGACTTATACGTCTATCTTGGAGTTATATGCATGCAGGTGAATTTTTTCACCAATCTTGGAGTTTGGTGCGCCCCCTTATTTATGAGGTTTCTGGATTTCTAGAATTAACGTTGTTGAATTATCACCAAATCATTTCGGAATTTTTTCTTTTAATAAGCTATCTTGAGTTTTAGTATTTGGTGATTTGAAGTTATTGATGCATGTTTGATGTTTATCGATATATGACTATATTTGAGATCCAGTTCGCATTATTGATGCATGTTTGATATTTATCGATATATGACTATATTTGAGATCCAGTTCACTTTATCTATTATTTGTTTTTGCTAACTCATTTATCTTAATATAGACTAACCCGTTTATTATTTTTATACTACTCAGGTCAGACCGAGATGTTTCTGGTCCTCCAGCTTGAAGCTTTAGAGTGGACGCCCTATTAGTTAGCTAGTGGTTACTTTTGTCGTTTATGTACATATATGTGATGTTATCTTGTATCTTATTTCGAGCTAGACTCCTTTTGTGTACATGTTCAAATTTTGAGATGTAGCAACTAGTATATGTGTAGTCTACATCATGTATCTATTTTGGGCCGATTCAGACTTGTATCTATTTGTATTCCGCTATGTCTGACCTATGATTCTATGATCTGCATTTATTATATGTTGTTCTAGATTTATTATAGCCACCATGAATTTTTTTAAGCCTGAATTGTATATGTCGATCCCACTTGATTAAAGAAAATTTATAACATATTAGTTGACGTATACATGCTCGCTTAAAGTAAAATTCATGGATGGTTGTTCCTAAACAGCCCTATTCTCTGCAATAACCGACAATATTACTTTGTAATATTCGTTGTTAGTGTGGGTCTCAGGGTGGGGCGTCACAGCTTGGTATCAAAACAAGGTTCATGACAAATTATGATATTATGGATACGAATTGTGGATTAGCCAAGTCTTAGGAATCGTCCCTTAGGTTTTCATGAAGATATTCCTTAGTGTCTATCTTTGAAATTCCTAATATCGAATCATACGACTCTTGAATACTATTTTATCTTGTCTTATTCCATTCAGAATCTTAGATGGTTAGTGGTAGACTACCTGCTTGTTCTATTGGTGGGCAGTCCAGTGACCCTCCTTCGGACAGAGTGTTTATGTCTGTCGAGCAGATTATGGAACTCGTTAGGAATACTCTGCCTACCGGACCTCCTACGGATTCTTCTTCTCGTAAGTCGAGTTTTGCATGTATGTAAAGCGACTTTGTAGATTGACGCAGCAGCGGAATAATCAAAACGAATATGACGATGAAAGTAGCAATCGGTGGATTGAAGAATACCAAAGGCCCATATCCGTTGATCCAAAGATACCGGATTCTAGCTATCCCAAACACGTTGATCGCGCACGATACCGTGTTTAAAGATCTACGATTCTTCGACGTTGATCAAGCGCACTTGATTCCGTGAATCGGCTTCAACAATCATTGATTCGAGCGCACTCGAATTCCAAAGGTGGAGATAGGAGATCACATTCAACTACCAATTTCAAAAGAGGCACAAAGCACTCAAACAAATTTTATTCAAAATCAACCTTAACCGTTACAAATGATACCACCCGCCTACTTATAGGCTTACAACTCACACAACACAAATCTGGACAACACATAGGTCGTGAACGACCTAAAAACAATGCGACCTAACAGACGCGACCTAAAAGAAACAAATACAATACAACACAGCAACACACGACCTAAGTATAACGACCTACGACCTACAGCAGCAGCGACTTAAGGAATAGTTTCTGGAAATCTTCATGCGACCTACCCCTTGAGCGACTTAAAGAAATGCAGTAGTGAGCGACCTAAAAAAATAGTAGGCAGCGACCTATCTTCTCAGTACATAAGGTCGAGCGACCTAAAATAAAGAGGCATCCACATCAACGACCTAACATAGGTCGTATCTTACTTCCGCGACCTAACATAGGTCGTAATTCTTCCCCGCGACCTAACACAGGTCGTCATTCATTTACGCGACCTAACTTAGGTCGTAGCTCGCAAAAGTCGGAGTGATCCAAAGTAATGAGTTCTGGAATGCTTAACTCGCTAGGTCGTTCCAGCGACCTATCCTTCTGATTTAGCTCGCTAGGTCGTTCCAGCGACCTATCCTTCTGATTTAGCTCGCTAGGTCATTCCAGCGACCTATCCTTCCGATTTAGCTCGCTATTCTTCACCCCGTTAGGTCGTACGCGACTTAACAGTTCATTAGGTCGCTCGCGACCTAAGACTTCTTCAGATTGCACTGCATCATCCTCCCCCGGTAGACAAAAATTCATCCTCGAATTTGCACCTTCTTCTTCCACAACAATCTTATTCCCATAATATGGAATCAAATATTTGACATTGAAAACGTCTGCAGTGTGAATATCATCCGGTAATTTCAACTGATACGCGTTATCATTTATCTTCTTCAAAATTTCCACTGGACCAATTTTACGAGCTTTCAACTTATTGTACGTTTCCATTGGAAAACGATCTTTTGTCAACACAGCGTAAACCAAGTCACCTTCTTTGAAATTCACACTCCTTCGCTTCTTATCCGCCAGTTGTTTATACTTCTCATTTGATGCAAGCAATCTCTCATGCACAGTTCTATGGCACTCCTGCAACTCAGTCACAAAATCTCCAATGTGCTTAACAACTCCCTTCTGACATGGCACTGTCGTCAGATCCAATGGACCCTCCGGACTTGCTGAGTATACAACTTGAAACGGACTGAAACCCGTACTTCGGTTAACAGCATGATTATGTGCAAACTCTGCCTGACATAAATTCATATCCCAACTTTTCAAATTGTCTTTCACAAGGCATCTTCACAAATTTCCCAATGATTTGTTTACCACTTCCGTTTGCCTATCTGTTTGCGGATGATAGGCGCTACTAAAATTCAGCTTCGTTCCAACCATCTTCCACAAACTTAACCAAAAATGGCTTAGAAATCTAGTATCCCGATCTGAAACAATAGATTCAGGTAGTCCATGCAATCGATACACTTCTTTAAAGAATAACTGAGCAACACGGACGGCATCAGCTGTCTTCTTACAAGCGATAAAATGTGCCATTTTGGAAAATCTATCTACCACCACATATATGGAATCATTCCCTCTCTGAGTTCTCGGCAAACCCAAAACAAAATCCATGCTGATATCAACCCATGGTCTGACAGGCACAGGTAATAGCATATATAATCCCGCATTCGTCGTTGTCCCCTTTGAAACTTGACAAATATGACATCTCTCCACAAAACTTTCAACTTCTTTTCTCATAGTAGGCCAAAAATATGATTGCGAAATCAACTGCATTGTACGGTCTCTTCCCACATGACCTTCCTCATGCAATTCTTTCACAATCTTCATTTGTAAGCTGCTCTCTAGTATACATAATCGATTCCCTTTAAAAAGAAAACCATTCACCAACACAAATTCATCCGTCTTTCCCTCCTTGACTTCATCTACAAATTTCGCAAAGTAAGAATCATCAACAAATAATTCTGGCAACACATCAAACCCCGTCACTTCAACCTTCATTGTAGTCAACAAATGATTCCTTCGACTCAATGCATCTGCCACTCGATTCGTAATTCCTGACTTATGCTTCACCACAAATGTAAATTGTTGCAAGTAGGCGATCCACAAAGCATGCCTAGCTGCAATCTTGTTCTGTCCCTGCATATGCTTCAATGCTTCATGATCAGTATTTAAAACAAATTCTTTATGAAACAAATAATGTCTCCAATGTTTCACAGCTTGTACGATAGCATAAAATTTCACATCATAAGTATTATATCTCATCTTGGCTCCCGATAGCTTTTCACAGAAATATGCAATAGGACGTCCTTTCTGACTCAACACCCCTCCAATTCCAACCTTCGATGCATCAGTATGTAATTCAAACAACAACTGAAAATCCGGCAATACTAGAATTGGCGATGTTGTCAAAAGCTCCTTGATCCGCTCAAAAGCATCCCCTGCTTTCTCTGACCAGGAAAATTGTTTCCCCTTCATACAATCAGTAAATGGTGCCATCACGCTACTGAAATGTGGAATGAATCTTCAGTAGAATGATGCTAAACCATGAAAACTTCTAACTTCTGTTATCGTCCTGGGTTGTGGCCAATTTCTGATTGCTTCAACTTTATTCTGATCCACCTGTATACTTCCTTCTGATATAACATATCCCAAAAATAAAACACTATGCATCATGAACATGCATTTCTTCCTTGCAGCATAAAATTGTTCCTGTCGCAGTATCATCAACACTTCTCTCAGATGTTGCAAGTGTTTTTCTGCGCCTCCACTATATATCAGTATATTATCAAAATACACCACCACAAACTTCCCAATAAATGGTCTAAAGATTTGATTCATCACCCGCATAAATGTACTAGGTGCATTCGAAAGACCAAACGACATGACCAGCCATTCATATAATCCTTCACGTGTCTTGAACGCTGTCTTCCATTCATCCCCTGGTCTGATGCGAATCTGATGATAATCACTCTTCAAATCGATCTTCGAAAATATAGTAGCCCCACTAAGTTGATCCAACAAGTCATCCAATCTGGGCATTAGAAATCTATATCTCACAGTAATCTTGTTCAGTGCCCGACTATCAGTACACATCCTCCATGTTCCATCCTTCTTCGGCAATAACAATGCTGGTACAGCACAAGGACTTAAACCTTCCTGCACACGCCCTTGTTCAAGCAACTCTTCCACTTGCCTTCTCAATTCCTCATGTTCCTTTGGACTCATTCTGTAATGTGGTTTATGTGGCAACACGACACCTGGAACAAGATCAATTTGATGTTGAATGTCCCTCAACGTTGGCAACTCCTCAGAAAATACATCTTCCAATTCTTCCAGCATTGGCTTCACTTCTTCAGGAATTTCAACCACTTCATGACTCTCACGTCCAATCAACAAAAATACTTCAGGTTCCTCCTCTACTTCCTTAATGAACTCCTTCAAAGACAGCAAAGTTTTAAGCTCTTCAATCTCCTCCAACTTGCTTTCCTCTTATTGTCGCTTCTTGGGAACTAGAGTGATTTTCGTGCCCTCAAGCATGAAACTATAACAGTTTGTACGCCCATCATGTTGCACAGCTCTATCATATTGCCACGGTCTCCCCAACAACAAATGGCATACATCCATGTCCACTACATCACACCAAATTTCATCTTTGTATTTCTTCCCAATCGAAAAATTAACACAAGCTCTTCGACTAACTTTCACCTCCCCACCTTTCCTCAACCAAGCTAACTTGTAAGGTTTCAGATGCTTCTCAGTTTTCAATGATAACTTCTTCACAGCTTCTGTAGAGATAATATTGTCACAACTTCCTGCATCAATGACAAACTTGCAAACCCTTCCCAAGATAGTGCACGTTGACTGAAAGATGTTACTCCTCAACCAGCTAGTCTCTTCCTCTTGCTTTGGTGTCAAGCAATTCCTTCTCATCATTAATGTATATCCATCATCTCCCGACAATAACTCTTCCTCCTCAACCGGTAATGAATTAGAACATTCAGCTTCTACATCCTCATCTTCAACCTCAGCAATCATTGCTTGCTTCTTTGGCTTCGGACATTCATTGCTTTTGTGACCAACCTCTTGACAATTGAAACATTTGATACTACTGTTGACCTTGGTCTTAGTAACTTCATTAACAACTGGTTTCACAACAGCCTTGGAAACATTCACATTGCTACTAGCCCCTTTCACTTGATTGTTGGAATTTGTAAACACACCACCTCCTCTTCTGCCTTGTTTCTCCCAAGCTAGAGCCTTTTGATGTGCTTCAGCAACAGATCTGGGATCAAACATGTTCACCATAGCTTGAATCTGCATTCTCAACCCTCCAACAAATCTAGCTGTCAGTTGCTCTTCCATCTCCATGATATCATTTCTGGCAGTAAGTTGATAAAATTCATCTGCATAATCATTCACAGACTTCATCCCCTGCCTCAAGTTCTGCAAACGTTGATACATAAGAGATTGATAATTATATGGCAAGAATGTAGCCTTCATTAACTTCTTCATCTTCTCCCATGATTCAATCTTTGACTTTCCCATCCTTTCCCGTGTAAGTTTAGTTTGCTGCCACCATGCCATTGCTCTCCCTCTCAAACGTGTAGCAACTAACTTAACTCTCCGATGCTCGGGAACTTCCTTAAAGTCAAAATTTTCTTCTACATTAGATAACCAATCCAAAAATTCCTCAGCTTGCATACCACCCTTGAATTCTGGAATTTCAGTTTTCATTCCCGATTCCCATCTACGATCATCTTCAACATCCCGATATGCATTTCTTCCTTGGTCTCGATCTCGATAATGATTGTTACTTCTATCACTCTCTTCATCATAATCTCGTGTGCTTTGATATCGATCTCGACCATCAACATCTCTTCGATCACGCATGTCTCTCCTACTATATCTTTCATTATCATGATATGGCTCATACTCAAACTCATGTTGAGTTCTCCTTTCTTCATCTCGATACTCATGGTGATCTCTTCTCATCGAAACTGATGATTCTCTTCTTCCTCGATTAGATTGTGGCGACACCCTCCTCGCTTCCGTAACTGATGGCGAAACTCTGTTTCCTCCATGGTTCGAGACTGGCGACCTTCTCCTTTGACCTTGATTCATATCCATCATCAATTTCTCTAACCTCCCAATACCTTCATCCAACTTCTCATTGAATTTATTGCTAATGCATTGTTCCATTTGTTCAGCATCTTCTTGCTTATACAAATCTTCAACATTTTGATGACAATTAGCTCTTTTCGGCGGCATTGTTGAAACTTAAAATACTCCAATTCTGGGCTTGGACTTACAAAATGATATCAAATGATGCACGACCTTCAACTTCAAATGAACAAACTATGCACGGCTCAAATACTTCACTTAGCTCGGCTTTTCTTGATGTAGCTCGGCTTCACTAACTCCTCAAACTCTTCGATAAGAATTGGCTCCAAGACTCGGCTTAGCTATGATTGGGTAAGTCTAGCTCTGATACCAAATGACGCAGCAGCGGAATAATCAAAATGAATATGACGATGAAAGTAGCAATCGATGGATTGAAGAATACCAAAGGCCCAAATCCGTTGATCCAAAGATACCGGATTCTAGCTATCCCAAACACGTTGATCGCGCACGATACCGTGTTTAAAGATCTACGATTCTTCGACGTTGATCAAGCGCACTTGATTCCGTGAATTGGCTTCAACAATCGTTGATTCGAGTGCACTCGAATTTCGAAGGTGGAGATAGGAGATCACACTCAACTACCAATTTCAAAAGAGGCACAAAGCACTCAAACAAATTTTATTCAAAATCAACTTAACCATTACAAATGATACCACCCGCCTATTCATAGGCTTACAACTCACACAACACAAATCTGGACAACACATAGGTCGTGAACGACCTAAAAACAATGCGACCTAACAGACGCGACCTAAAAGAAACAAATACAATACAACACAGCAACACACGACCTAAGTATAACGACCTACGACCTACAGCAGCAGCGACTTAAGGAATAATTTCTGGAAATCTTCATGCGACCTACCCCTTGAGCGACTTAAAGAAATGCAGCAGTGAGCGACCTAAAAAAAATAGTAGGCAGCGACCTATCTTCTCAGTACATAAGGTCGAGTGACCTAAAATAAAGCGGCATCCACATCAGCGACCTAACATAGGTCGTATCTTGCTTCCGCGACCTAACATAGGTCGTAATTCTTCCCCGCGACCTAACACAGGTCGTAATTCATTTACGCGACCTAACTTAGATCGTAGCTCACAAAAGTCAAAGTGATCCAAAGTAATGAGTTCTGGAATGCTTAACTCGCTAGGTCGTTCCAACGACCTATCCTTCTGATTTAGCTCGCTAGGTCATTCCAGCGACCTATCCTTATGATTTAGCTCACTAGGTCGTTCCAGCGACCTATCCTTCCGATTTAGCTCGCTATTCTTCACCCCGTTAGGTCGTTCGCGACCTAAGACTTCTTTAGATTGCGCTGCATCATAGATCTTCATGGCAAGCCCTTTAGAGGCTTTGAGAGTGTGATTAAGGTGTAGACATGGCTCAGGACATGCGAGTGGATCTTTTCTTGCATGGTCTTAATGATCAACAGAGGGTTCATGTAGCTTTTAGTGAACTCCAAGAGCGAGCTCTTAATTGGTATGAGCTTTTTATAGCGAAGGTGGATGAGTCTACTCTTTCTTAGGAGTAGCTTAGGGGATGATTTGAGTTGAAATTCATTCCTGAATCGGAGAAAGCCTCATTAGCTAAGTGGTTTATTGAGTTGAAGCAAGGGAAGTCTTTTACAGCGGAGTATGTGTCGACCTTCGAAGCCCTTTCCAAATACAGGGTCGAGCACATAAGTACTCAACTAAAGAAGAATCAAAAATTTATGGATGGTCTGAAGAAGCATCTTAAGAAGGCGTTGATGTTGCAATTGAAGGTTTCATTTGAAAAGTCAGTTGATTCGGCCCTCAAGCTTAAAACGATCGAAAAGGATAGTAGTGAGGAAGACGTAGCGGAGAAGAAGAGCTTTCATCTGAAGACAAAGCAACCATTAACAAGTTGAAGCTCTTTTATCCTAGTAAGAAGATAAAGAAGCAAGGTTCTAGTTCCACTCCATCACGGCCAAGTAAAGGAGAGTGCTTCAATTGTGGTTCTAAGAAGCATTTCATTAAGGATTGTCCTAAAGCTCTTATTTGTCGTTATTACAAGAAGGAAGGTCATCTTGTAGCATCTTGTCCCCGAGCAGCTAAAGGCCTTAATTTTGGAAGCTTAGTGTGGTGCAGGCTTTTGGTGGATCTTCTCAGCATCTAGGTATATCTCCTTCTGTTCTTGAAGGTGTATTGTCTTTCGGAACCTTCATATTCGGGTTCTCTTCGATACGGGTGCATCTCACTCATTTGAATCGAAGGACTTATTGATGCTTTATCTTTGAATGTTGTGCTTAGTGACTTCGCTGAGAATTACAAACCCGGTTGGTGGGTCCGCAACCCTCAGTATGCTTTATAGAGATGTCGAGATTATCTTATGTGGTCATTTTTTTCGTGCCGTATGCATTATCTTGGGTTTGGAATGACTTTGGGAATGGATTGGCTTAACCTTTATGAAGCCCATATCCTATGTCCCAAAAGAACTATTTAACTTAGACATCTAGAATCCGTTAAGCGGATTTCGATTGTTCTTCATGATGTTGATTCTGATTCGGAAGCATCCTTAGTTTCTCTTGAGACTTGAGAAGACAATAAAATTTCTCGAATTCTTGTTGTTTGCGATTATCCTGATATTTTTGAACCCTTTTTTGGGTTGCCTCCCAAGCAGGCGATTAAGTTCCGAATTGATCTTATCCATGGTACTCATCTAGTTAGTCGTCCTTCCTATCAGATGTCTGCTAAGGAGAATGAGGAGTTGAGGAAGTAGTTGTTGGAGTTGGAAGCGAAGCAGTTTATCCAGTATTGTTCTTCTCCTTGGGATGCTTCTATCGTGTTTGTGAAGAAGGCTAATGGTACTATTAGGCTTTGCATTAATTACCGCAAGATTAATGAGCTTACCATTAAGAACAAGTATCATTTGCCTAGGATTGATGTTATTTTTGATCTTATGTGGCTAAGGATAACATTCGTCTTACTTCATTCGCTTCATATGGCTAAGGATAGCATTCGTCTTACTTCATTCTATACCATTTATGGATCTTATGAGTGCTCGTTATGCCCTTCAGATTAACGAATGCTCTAGCTTATTTTGTTGATCTCATGAATCATGTTTTCCGAGAATTTCTTGATCGATTCGTCCATATATTCACCGATGAAATTCATGTTTATTCTAAATTTGAGGAAGAACATATGGAACATCTTAGGATTGTTTTGGAGGCACTTAGAAAGAATCAGTTGAAAGCCAAATTTTCTATGTGCTACTTTTGGCAAAGGCAAGTGAAGTCCTTAGGGCATGTAGTTTCCGAAGAAGGTATTTCTGTTGATCCATCCAAGATCGAAGCGAATCAGAATTGGAAGAGGCCTGAGAATGTATCAGAGATTCATGGTTTTCTTGGATTGGTGGGTTAGTACCGTCGATTCATAAAGGACTTTCCCAAGACCGTCTTATCTATCACTTCTTTCACTAGAAAAGGAGCTAAGTATATATTTTTGGATAAATGTGAAGCTTCTTTTCAGAAGTTGAAGGAACTCCTTTCCAACGATCCTGTTCTTGTGGTTCCGGATGGGAATCGAGATCTTATGGTCTACACGGATGCTTGATGAATGTATTTTTCTGCATTTTAAACCATTTGTTTCATATATTTTTATTTTAATAAAGCGGTATTATACGAGTATTTTATTGTGGTTTTGCAGATTATAGATTCCGAAGTGCAACGTTGAAATTAATCGGTTGTGCCGTCCATTGGTTTAAATGACACAAAAAAAAGAGTGCAACATTTTGAGTACTGAATAATTCGAAGAGAAAGTACATATCATTCATGAAGAAATGCATCTCACGTCACCAACATGTGTACTATTCATGCAAGAAATCAAATGCAAATACTGAAAATACACTTTCAAAGTTTAGCCTGAAAGTCTCTCAAAGCAAGGCCACTTGTTAATCAATTAACAAAGCAAAGACCAATTCAAAGTGAGGTGGCCTTATTATTCTCCAAATATCAAGCACATGGACCTAAATAGTAGGGTTATTTTTGGAGGCTAAAGTCTTTAAATAGGGAGAGCAATGCAGATGGAAAATCATCTCTTACCCCATCACTCTTCTTCTAGTTCAATTTTAAATTTCAGCAGTGTTTATTTTTATTTCCAGACAGAATACGTAGGATTGTTAATTAGATTTAGCAATTTATTTATTCTTGTTCTTAGTTATTTTCTGCACTCTTTCCAGTTAGTTAATAAATTCAGTTCATTTTATTTCAGTTGTTTGCTCTATTATTTTCTTTTAAGTACTTTTAGTTTCTGCTTTGATTTCTACAATTTTATATTTTTGACTGCAATTTTGATTAGATTCAAAATCGATTCGGAATATATTATTGTTTTTATTTCCTGTTCAAGAACCACCATCGAATTTGTTTAACACGCCTAAGATTTAAATATGGATTTCAAATATTTTAAAACACAATTCCCTGTGTTCGACCTGCATACTACACACCAGTGCGCTTGTAGAATTAATTAAAATTTGTCCTTTTCTAACCAATTGAAAAGTCACAACAAGTTTTTGGCGCCGTTGCCGGGGAATTGCTATTTTGAAATTTTTGATTTTTCTATTTTTTAAGTCTATTCGTGTTATTTTTTTTCTATTTTTTTCATTATTTTTTTTTTAAAAAGGTTTTTTTTTTCGTTTTTCAGTTCCTTTCACCAATGTAGCGTTTTACTTAAAAAAAACTCGTTTTTTCTTTTCGTCCACTGCATATTTTCGCTGTTTCAATTTCTTTCGTTCGTTGTTTCATATTTACCTTTCACGCATTATTTTGCATGTCAGTCAGTTGCATATTCATTCACCCATTCTGTTCAAATTTGAGATTTACGAGATTCACATTAGCCACTTTATGCTTTTCGCCCTGTACTTTCGTCTTTCATTTTTATGCTTCTCATTTTGTTCACATTTGCAGATTCACGTGAATCAAGTCAAAAGCATCAAGTAATAAGCAACCAAACAAATCAAATAGCTCCAACTCGGTAAATCTCAGCCAGTCAACAACAAGGATCTAGGGATCGAGCAATTACAAACAGTGGAGTTTTAATCACTAGCACTGCTCAGTTGCACTGGACGGACTGCCATACCCCTCTGTAAGTAATTTTCTACTCTACAGGTGTCCAACTGAAAACTGTTTAAATTTACTTTTGGCTATTACACCTTGATTTGTTTATGCGCGTTTGGGCAAGAAATAATTTTAACCGTTTAGAAAGCCAAAATATCTCATTAAACAAATCAGCGGAAATTTCAAATCAAACAAATATGAGCAATCACGGTTCACAACACAGTTCACATCACAGTTCACCAAAATCATCACCTAAATCACATGTTGGAAATGATGACTTTCATGAGAACCGACCATTATCCCTTAGAGACCGATGTTACCCAACTAGGACCGTTTAACCTTCGGTTATTTCATTTCCACCTGTCGAAGGAAATAATTTTGAGCTAAAACATTCTTTTATCCAAGGGGTACCAAAATTCACTGGGTCTGAAAATGCATATAAATTTCTTAGTGAATTTGAGTTATACGCTTCTACAACTAAAATGCAACAACTTTCTAATGAATCCATCAAGTTAAGTCTTATTCCATTCGCGCTTCTAGAAAGTGCAAAACGATGGCTTAATTCTCTTCCTAAAAATTCAATTAAAAGTTAGGACGATTTCGTCACTATATTTTTGAAAAAGGTTTTTCTTTTCCACAAAACACTTAAAATTCGAACTGAAATCAATCAATTCTCTCAGAATGAAGGAGAAACTTTTTCAAAATATTTTGAAAGGTTCAATCAATTGTTATATAGTTGTCCTCATCATGTAATCCCTAGACACGTCTTGTGCCAAATCGTCTATGAAGGGCTTAATTATCAAATAAGATCCCAACTCGAATCAATGTGCGGAGGAGAATTCATGGAAAAAACAGACAAGGAAGCTTGGGAATTTTTAGAAGAATATTCGAAAAAGGATATGCAATGGGAAACAATTCGTGTTCCAATTCGTACTCCAAACAGAGGAGTACATGCCATTGACCCATCACATCTTCCTATAGAAGCCCAAACTCCTCAAGAAGGAGAAGGACTACCCCATTACTACGCATAAGACCAAATCAATGATATAGCTCAAAATAGTCCTTATTCATCCACATACAACCCTAACTGGAAGCATCATCCAAATTTATCGTGGTCAAATCCTAACAATGCGGCTAATCCATCACATTTGTATCCAATGATACCAAATCCGAATTATCGAGCCCCAACTTCTAATGCTCAAAATTCTCAACCCACTCCTCAAACAAAACCTTCAAATCAACCATATAGGTATCCTAATTTCAATCCATCAACCCAACCTTCTCAGCCTTCACAAGAAATTACTCGATTGGAAAAACAACTCACCAAACAAAATGAACAAATCAATAATCAAGATGCGAGAATTGAGAAAATCACCAAACAAAATGAACAAATGTTGATAATGATGAAGGATCTTATGAAAATCAATGAGAAAGGTAAATTGCCTAGTCAAACCGAGGTGAATCCAAAGTATAACTCTCGAGGAGTAAATCTTTGTGAGGACGAAAATGTAAATCCAGTTAATGTTGTCACCACATTAAGGTCTGGAAAGAAGGTGGACAACCACATCGACAACCCCGACATCCTTCTTAAGTCTACCAATATTCAAAATTCTGAGACTCGGTTGACACCCGCTGTTGTCAATCCAATCGACTCTAATTCTTCATCCAAGGTTGGCAATCCCGACCACTCTTCACCTTCTGATATTGGCAACCCCAACATTTCAGCTCCCTCATCTTCACCCTCTAATATAACACCTCCTTCTTCGAATGAAAAAACTTCCGACGAGTCTATAAACCCATTGCTCCATTTCCTCATAGACTCAACAAAAAGAAGAAGCCCGCTAATTTTGACCAAATTCTTGAAATCTTCAAACAAGTTCGAATCAATATTCCACTTCTTGATACCATCGAGCAAATTCCTCAATATGCCAAATGTCTGAAAGAGCTATGTACTCAAAAACGTGCCACTAACGTTCCTAAGACTGCATTTCTAACTGCAAACACGAGTTCTGTTCTTTCAAATCCCTCCCCAATCAAGTATAAGGACCCTGGTTGTCCTACAATCGGTTGTAAAATCGGTAACACTCACATTAGTTATGCCTTACTCGATCTTGGAGCGAGTGTAAATATTTTGCCTTATACTGTGTACTGTCAACTTGGACTAGGGGAATTAAAACCTACAAACATCACAATTCAACTAGCTGATCGATCTGTCAAAAAACCATTGGGCACAGTTGAAGATGTTTTGATACAAATCGAGCAATTCTATTTCCCAGTCGATTTCATAGTCCTAGAGACTGCACGTGTCTCAAATCCTAACGGTCAGATCCCTTTGATATTAGGTTGTCCATTTTTAGCAACATCAAATGCTATCATAAATTATAGGAACGGTCAACTACGACTTTCCTTTAGGCACCTAACCATTGAACTAAATATATTCAATCTTAACAGACAACCAAGGGATCTTGAAATAGAAGAAGTTGACATCATCCAAACAATTGTAGAAAATGATTTTAGTGATACTACGGAGTGTCTTAACATGTGCCTAGATCATTTTAATTCCAATTTAAATGAAGATGAATACATTTATGAATTAAATGATATGCTCTGCTCTTCTCATAATTCACTAGAATTCAATTAGTTGATGTCTACTGAAGCCTCAAAAGAAGTACGCCCTAAATTAGACCTCAAACCTCTTCCAAACAATCTTAAGTACGCATACATAGATTCTTTAGAAAATTTCCCTGTAATCTTGGCCTCCGATCTCATTAACGACCAAGAAGAACAACTTTTGAAAATTTTAAGGGAAAATAAAGAGGCATTAGGATGGGTAATCGCTGACATTAAGGGAATTAGTCCATCAATCATCGAACATCGAATACATTTAGTCGACAAGGCTAAACCCACTCGCGAAGCTCAAAGGCGATTAAACCCTAATATGAGAGAAGTGGTAAAGGAAGAAATTATCAAATGTTTAGACAATAACATTATCTACCCTATCTCTGACAGTACTTGGGTAAGTCCGGTACAAGTTGTACCAAAGAAGTCTGGAATCACTATGACCACAAATGAGAATAAAGAACTTGTTCCGACAAAAGTCAAAACAAAATGGCGCGTTTGCATCGACTATCGAAAACTCAATGCAGCTACAAGAAAAGATCATTTTCCCCTCCCTTTCATTGATCAAATGATCGAACGCTTAGCCGGTCATGAATATTATTGTTTTCTTGATGGTTACTCTGGTTATAATCAAATCCCCATTGCGCTAGAGGACCAACACAAAACGACGTTCACCTGCCCCTTCGGAACTTTCGCTTATCGTCGCATGCCCTTCGGCCTTTGTAATGCTCCCGCAACCTTTCAGAGATGTATGATGAGTATATTTTCTGATATGGTGGAGGATTTATTAGAAATGTTCATGGACGATTTTTCAATCTATGGATCATCTTTTGATCAACGCCTCCTTCGTTTAGAACGTGTCTTAAAGCGATGTAAGGAGAAATCTTTTATGCTTAATTGGGAAAAAATTTCATTTTATGGTTAAGCGAGGAATAGTCTTAGGTCATGTTGTCTCTAAAAGTGGCCTAGAAGTTGACAAATCTAAAGTTAATCTTATTGTTGACCTTCCTCCTCCAAGGTCCGTCAAGGACATTCGCTCATTTCTCGGCCATGCAGGATTTTATAGGAGGTTCATTAAAGATTTTTCAAAAATTTCAAAACCTCTTTCGAATCTTCTGGCTAAAGACATTAAATTTGAATTTTCCAATGAATGTAAAACGTCTTTTGAAACCCTTAAATCGATCTTGACCACTGCACCTATCATCCATCCTCCAAATTGGACTTTGCCTTTCGAATTAATGTGTGACGCTTCTGATTATGCCATTGGAGCCATCTTAGGTCAACGAATCGATAAACTTCCTCAAGTCATCTATTATGCTAGCAAAACTCTTAACGAAGCTCAATTGAATTACTCAACCACAGAAAAAGAGTTTTTAGCAGTTATCTTTGCCCTCGATAAGTTTAGATCATATCTCGTAGGTTCTAAGGTCATAGTTTACACCGGTCATGCCGCATTGCGGTATTTACTCATGAAAAAGGATGCCAAACCCCGCTTAATCCATTGGATTCTCCTTCTTGAAGAGTTTGACCTAGAAATACGGGATAAAAAGGGTTCTGAAAATGTCATAGCTGATCATCTTTCTCGTATTGTTCATGAAAACATCGATAACTCTCAAATCAATGATCATTTTCCCGATGAACAAATTCTTTCCCTCTCTAGTGCACCATGGTACGTGGACATCGTAAATTACCTTGTCACAAATGAAACACCTTCCCATTGGTCAAAACAAGATAAACAAAAATTTCTCTCCAATGTTCGAAACTTTTACTGGGACGATCCTTATCTCTTCAATTATTGCACCGATCAAATCATACGTAGATGTGTCCCTGAAAATGAATTCCATAGCATCCTCTCTTTTTCACATAATCAAGCATGTGGAGGACATTTTACAGCAAAGAAAACTACTGCCAAGGTGTTACAGTGTGGTTTTTATTGGCCTTCTCTTTTTCGTGATGCCTACGAATTTTGCTCCAAATGCGCTAGATGTCAACAAACAAGTCGTATTTCCAAACGTAACATGATGCCCCTAAACCCAATCCTTGTCATCGAAATTTTTGATGTTTGGGGCATCGATTTCATGGGTCCTTTTCCTAACTCTTTTGGAAATCTCTACATCCTACTTGCAGCAGATTACGTGTCTAAATGGGTTGAGGCCATTCCCACCAGAACGAATGACAATAAAGTTGTTGTCAAATTTTTTAAAGAAAACATATTTTCCCGTTTTGGCACACCTCGAGCCATTATAAGTGATAACGGTTCTCAATTTTGTAATCATGCTTTTGAATCACTTCTTAAGAAATACTCTATCACTCATAAACTATCTACTCCATATCATCCACAGACTAACGGTCAAGTCGAGATTTCCAATAGAAAAATTAAACAAATTCTTGAAAAAACAGTTAGACGTAAGCCCGCGAGGCAGTGCATGGGTGGTATACCTTGGTCCAAAAGTTAGGTGTATATAAAAAAAATAAAAAAATAAAGAGAGAGTAAGCTATTGAAACCCAAACACTTCTTTACGTTATTGATTTGGCTTGTTATACTTATGGAAATGAAAACTACCATTTTGGAAAACTGTGATTAACAATAAAGACTTTATTTCATGGCTGACTATGTTATCGACCGAAATTGTTATCCCGCCTTTTGGCAAGGCCGTGACACCAAAAAGTTGACTGGAAAACTAAAGACAGTTCGTCGTAAAAGTTCGTTATACACTATTTCACCATGGATATCAATGATTTTTGTCCGAGTCCGGATCGGGCTACAATTGATAAGACACGTCAAGCAAATTCATGAAAGCCAACGTTCCAAATTTCAAGTCAATCCGAGTTTGTACGCTCAAGATATCATCGATGCAAGTTGGAGGTAATGACCCTAAGTTCGAATCCATCCGGCTGAAGCCACTCCGTATCCATCGAGTTAAAGTGCTTCGAATCCATGGGGTCATTCCACTTCGCATCCGTCAGCTTGGAGTACTTCGAATCGATCAAGTTGCCCCACTTCGTATCCAACTGGGCTCGGTGGTTCGTATCCCTCACGATGGAGTCCTCCGAATCCATGAAGTCACACCATTCCGTATCCATCCCCCGAATCCATGTTCGAATCCTCGAGATATCCTGTTTCGTACTCAACCAGATGCTCTGCTTCGAATCGATCCATTGGGATGCCTTGCATCGAATCCATCCAGCTATGTTAACTTCGTATCGATTGAACCATATCACTATCGATACGAGCAAAGTATACTTCGAATCCAGGGATTACTGAAGCCTTCGAATCCATCGAGTCAAAGCAGCGAAATCTCCAAGACGACTCGATCAAGTAGGCGAATAAAATGGATCAAAGCTAAAGTTTCGCTCCACGTCATCACGAAGCCACGAGCCACCATCGATTCGAAGTAATCGATTCGATCGTATCGATTCGAACGAACCAACCTGCCGAGAAACATCAATTCGAATCGAACATAACTCGAGATCCACAAGTCCAAATGCTATGAAATTTTCACAGAAGCTTAAGCACATGATGAAGAATGTCCACCCCAAATTTCAGCTCGATTGGACTCTTTCTTGATCGATTCGAACCAAGGGTCGAATCGATCCCAAAGTGGGCCCGGATCTCCAGATTTTGGCCATGTGGGCCCCCTCACATACCTGAACTGGTCTCCCCTCATTTTAGGCGAAATATCAGCCTCCTACACCTATAAATAGAGCCCCTGGTCATTCAGAAAAGGGGTCAGACATTTTTGAGAGCTAAAGAGCGCCCAGACTCTTCCAGATTTACTCAGAATCACCACTGCTTCCTTAGATTTAGATTATAATCATATAATCAGTTGTACTACATCAGGAGAAATTGTAATCATCAAGTGAACATCAATAAAATCATCAACTTCAGAGTGGACGTAGGCAAGATCGCCGAACCACTATAAATCTCGTGTTTATGTTCATTATTTCTGAATTGTGATATTCTGTTTGCTTAGATTTTAGACTTGTGTGTGAATATTGTTGATTTATATTCATACACTGGTGCTTTCACAACATTCGGGGTTTGTGACCAATTTTGGCGCAAACACTTTGGTGCTTTCACTGAGAGCTGAACTCAGGAGTTCTATCATTTGAAAGTTGAATCAGAAGGCTAAGATATTCAGATCCGAAGAATCATGACAAGACAAACAAGTAAAAGGCAGAGGCCAGAGCGAAGTCAGCATGAAGGGAGTCAAGAGGCTTCCTCAGGAGCAAACCAAGCTTCAGTTTTCATCACTAGGGAAGAGATGGAGACAATGATGAAGAGACAGGAGGAAATGATCCAGAATTTGCTTCAACAGATTGGGCAACTTGGAGCGCAAAATCAAAGAACAACCAGGGCCCAGAACGAAGCAGGACCATCCAACGCAGCGCCGGAGCTGGGGGGCACACACTTAGGACATGTTGATCCGAACCTGGGAAGAGAGACAAGGACATCCGAGCAACCTGGCGGCAATAGAGGGATGAACGCTCAGCCAGGGGGGCAGACACCCGAACGCTCACACGGACTCGGGGGGCAGATCGAAGGTAGCGAACAAGGACTACAGCTTGGAGACAATGATAGATTGGCAGAGATGGTCAGGCGAGCCATGAGAGGCGGATTAGTAAACAGAGATCTTGAAGACGTGAACAAGAGTCCCTTTTCTCCTGCGATTAGGTTGGCTAGGAACCCACCAGAATTCAAACTGCCAACAGTAGAAGGGTATGATGGGAGGACGGACCCTGCGGTCCATCTAACGAGGTATATAAGGCACATGGAAGTGTTGGGGGCATCATAAGAAGTCATGGCCCGATGCTTCCCATTGTATTTGACAGACATAGCAGCTTTATGGTTCAGACAGCTAGAGAGCGGCTCCATTGGGACATGGACCGATTTGATTGAGAAATTTATGAGGCAATTTAGGGTTCACATTTCAAGACCCAAGAATGTGATGAGTTTGGCAACGATAAAACAGAAAGCTAGAGAGTCTTTGAGGAATTTCCTGACGCGATTCAATGCGGCAGCAGCATCGGTGTATCGGCCAGATCCGTCCATGGTTATGATGGTCGCTGTGTCCGGATTAGCTGACGGCACAGAGTTCAAAAATTCATTAACTAAGGATCCACCTATGGATCTAGGGGAATTCTATCACGAGGCAGAAAAGTTTTTGCGATTGGAAGACGCTAATGCTGAAAGAGAAGAAGGAGAGGGAATAGAAGTTTATGCACTTAAAGACAAAAGGCCTCTCTAAAATGATTCAGGCAAGGATAAAGGAAAACGAAAGGCTGAGGACAATGGTGACAGGTCAAAGCGACTGCGGAGAGAGCCACGATTCACCACTTATTCAGAGCTGAATGAGAGTTTGGAGCGAATCTACCAAGATACACGAGAGCAAGTTCTCTACCGTAGGCCAATACGAAGGGATCCCACTGTTGACGAGAGGAAATCAGACAGGTACTGCTTATTCCACGAACTGAATGGTCATAACACTAACGACTGTAGACATCTGAAGGATGAGGTGGAAGGACACATCAGGAACGGTATGCTACTTCAGTATGTGAGAAGGCGAGCTTCAGCAGTGGAGCCAGAGCGACCACCATCTACATCAGCTAGGGGTCCCCCCGAGCCGGGACACCGTATGATTATCAATTAATTAAAATAACGATGAACAAGTCGTAAACCTCTCACCAACACGGGTAAATCATTTGCACATGTGCGAGATCACGAACGGTCCATAAGCATGCGCTGAATGACTACTAACCCTATCGTTGTGGGAATTTACACTTTGACATCCTTGCTTTGCTTTTGTTTCGTCTTGATTTGAACATTTGAACTTAATTTTGTTTAACATTTCTGCTAAAGGCTTATTTTCAATGAAAAAATGCTACTTGTGATTTCATAACGGCTAAGCCACTTACACATGTACGGGATCACGAACGGTCCCTAGGCATGCTCTGAGATGGCGATAAACCATTGCAACAAACAATCCGGGAATTCACCCGAACGTGAAACCTGGTATTGATGATACTAAGTCCCTCCTCGGGCACACTCAATTCGCCTCGAACGGCACCCGACCGCGAACGGTCACAATTCGATCACGAACGATCACACTTCGCCACGAACGGCACCCGACCTCGAACGGTCACCATTAGCCTCGAACGGCACTCGACCACGAACGGTCACAATTCACCTAATACGACATTCGATCGCGAACGATCACATTTTTGCCTCGTACGGCACGCGATCGCGAACGATCACATTCCTCTTTCCACGGCACCCGACCTCGAACGGTCATCATTCGCCTCGTGCAACACTCGACCATGAACGGTCACAACTCGCCTCGTACGGCACCCCTCACCTCAAATGGCTTGATCACGAACGGTCGTCATTTGGGGCCATGTAGAAATGCTAGATCGCGAACGGTCACATTCCACCTCAAATGGCTAGATCACGAACGGTCGTCATTTAAGGTTATACAGAAAATGCTAGATCGCGAACGGTCGCATTCCACCTCAAATGGCTAGATCGCGAACGGTCGTCATTTAAGGTCATATAAAACTGTCAAACTCTTCGCAGGTTGTACCACAGGTCATCAACAGGATATGAACATCCAACTTATGGAACTACAAAACACACCTCCCTATCGCAAGGCATGTTTTGGGGGGCAAATGTTATCCCGCCTTTTGGCAAGGCCGTGACACCAAAAAGTTGACTGGAAAACTAAAGACAGTTCGTCGTAAAAGTTCGTTATACACTATTTCACCATGGATATCAATGATTTTTGTCCGAGTCCGGATCGGGCTACAATTGATAAGACACGTCAAGCAAATTCATGAAAGCCAACGTTCCAAATTTCAAGTCAATCCGAGTTCGTACGCTCAAGATATTATCGATGCAAGTTGGAGGTAATGACCCTAAGTTCGAATCCATCCGGCTGAAGCCACTCCGTATCCATCGAGTTAAAGTGCTTCGAATCCATGGGGTCATTCCACTTCGCATCCGTCAGCTTGGAGTACTTCGAATCGATCAAGTTGCCCCCACTTCGTATCCAACTGGGCTCGGTGGTTCGTATCCCTCACGATGGAGTCCTCCGAATCTATGAAGTCACACCATTCCGTATCCATCCCCCGAATCCATGTTCGAATCCTCGAGATATCCTGTTTCGTACTCAACCAGATGCTCTGCTTCGAATCGATCCATTGGGATGCCTTGCATCGAATCCATCCAGCTATGTTAACTTCGTATCGATTGAACCATATCACTATCGATACGAGCAAAGTATACTTCGAATCCAGGGATTACTGAAGCCTTCGAATCCATCGAGTCAAAGCAGCGAAATCTCCGAGACGACTCGATCAAGTAGGCGAATAAAATGGATCAAAGCTAAAGTTTCGCTCCACGTCATCACGAAGCCACGAGCCACCATCGATTCGAAGTAATCGATTCGATCGTATCGATTCGAACGAACCAACCTGCCGAGAAACATCAATTCGAATCGAACATAACTCGAGATCCACAAGTCCAAATGCTATGAAATTTTCACAGAATCTTAAGCACATGATGAAGAATGTCCACCCCAAATTTCAGCTCGATTGGACTCTTTCTTGATCGATTCGAACCAAGGGTCGAATCGATCCCAAAGTGGTCCCGGATCTCCAGATTTTGGCCATATGGGCCCCCTCACATACCAGAACTGGTCTCCCCTCATTTTAGGCAAAATATCAGCCTCCTACAACTATAAATAGAGCCCCTGGTCATTCAGAAAAGGGGTCAGACATTTTTGAGAGCTAAAGAGCGCCCAGACTCTTCCAGATTTACTCAAAATCACCACTGCTTCCTTAGATTTAGATTATAATCATATAATCAGTTGTACTACATCAGGAGAAATTGTAATCATCAAGTGAACATCAATAAAATCATCAACTTCAGAGTGGACGTAGGCAAGATTGCCGAACCACTATAAATCTCGTGTTTATGTTCATTATTTCTGAATTGTGATATTCTGTTTGCTTAGATTTTAGACTTGTGTGTGAATATTGTTGATTTATATTCATACACTGGTGCTTTCACAACATTCGGGGTTTGTGACCAATTTTGGCGCAAACACTTTGGTGCTTTCAATGAAAAAATAATTGGCCAAACTAGAATCTAATGTATGAAAACTTGAGTTATATTGAAATTTGTGATTACTGAGGAACCAAAAAATTTCTAGAAGTTGACTCAAACCGATATACATTATTTTGTTGTTATGAAGTAATCGAGTCTCCATTTGTTAAAATTTTTGCATTCATGTAGTACATTAGAATCATCACATGCTGCATTTGGATTTTGTGGGTAGTATCCGCTGAAAACCCTCACGAGACACCACTCGTCCTACTAGGGACACCTAGAGGTTTAACGGCTTGTTGCATATGCTCAATGCAATCGTGTTTCCTATGAAAAAGGATTTAGTTAGTTTTTATTTTCTTGCTTATTCGAGGACGAATAAAGTTCTAGTGTGGGGGTATTTGATGAAGGTATTTTTCTGCATTTTAAACCGTTTGTTTCATATATTTTTATTTTAATAAAGCGGTATTATATGGGTATTTTATTGTGGTTTTGCAGATTATAGATTCCGAAGTGCAACGTTGAAATTAATCGGTTGTGCCGTCCATTGGTTTAAATGACACAAAAAAAGAGTGCAACATTTTGATTACCGAATAATTCGAAGAGAAAGTACATATCATTCATGAAGAAATGCATCTCACGTCACCAACATGTGTACTATTCATGCAAGAAATCAAATGCAAATACTGAAAATACACTTTCAAAGTTTAGCCTGAAAGTCTCTCAAAGCAAGGCTACCTTTTAATCAAATAACAAAGCAAAGACCAATTCAAAGTGAGGTGGCCTTATTATTCTCCAAATATCAAGCACATGGACCTAAATAGTAGGGTTATTTTTGGAGGCTGAAGTCTTTAAATAGAGAGAGCAATGCAGATGGAAAATCGTCTCTTACCCCATCACTCTTCTTCTAGTTCAGTTTTAAATTTCAGCAGTGTTTATTTTTATTTCCGGACATAATAGGTAGGATTCTTAATTAGATTTAGCAATTTATTTATTCTTGTTCTTAGTTATTTTCTGCACTCTTTCCAGTTAGTTAATAAATTCAGTTCATTTTATTTCAGTTGCTTGCTCTGTTATTTTCTTTTAAGCACTTTTAGTTTCTGCTCTGATTTCTACAATTTTATATTTTTGACTGCAATTTTGATTAGATTCGAAATCGATTCGGAATATATTATTGTTTTTATTTCCTGTTCAAGAACCACCATCGAATTTGTTTAACACGCCTAAGATTTAAATATGGATTTCAAATATTTTAAAACACAATTCCCTGTGTTCGACCTGCATACTACACGCCTGTGCGCTTGTAGAATTAATTAAAATTTGTGCTTTTCTAACCAATAGAAAAGTCGCAACAATGCTAGTAGGTTTGGTTTGGGTGTTGTTCTTATGCAACGAAACTATGTTATTGCTTTTTCTTCGAGGCAGTTGAAGCCGAATGAGGTGAGATATGCCACTCATGATTTGGAGCTCGCGGCTATAGTCTTTGCTTTAAAGATTAGGCGTCATTATTTGTTGGTGAGAGATTTGTGCTTTATACCGATCATAAGTCGTTGAAGTACTTATTCACTCAGAAGGAGCTTAATATGCGACAACAGAGATGGTTCAAATTCCTCGCTTCCTATGATATTTATATTCATTACACTTTAGGAAAGGGGAATCGAGTAACGGATGCTCTTAGTCGTAAGTAGTAGGCTGTTGTTTCTTGATGTTAATCGAGTGGAAGGATCTTCAGATTATATCATTTTGTGATATTATGGATTGTATTCCAGATTCTAGTTCTTCCGTCTTGCTGTTTAGCTTGGAGGCTCGTCCTTGTTTTTGGATCGGATCATGGAAGCCCAGAAGGATGATCCCAATCTTTCTCATCTTTTCAACAGTGTAATGGTGTTTCCCGAAGTGATGAGTTGTAGCATTTTGTTATTGATGCTTGTGATTGTATTCACAGAAGTGGTTGGCTTTTAGTTCCCAATGATAGTGATCTTAGGAGAGATATTCTTAAGGAGTGTCATCACTCCAAATATACTATTCAACTCAATAGTAGTAAGATGTATGTCAATAAGAAGCATCTTTATTATTGGGAGGGTATGAAGTGGGACATGATAGAGTTTGTGAAGCGTTGCTTGACTTGTCAGCTTTTTAAGGCTAAGCATCAGCGTCCCAGTGGTCTTTTTCAACCATTGGAGGCCTAGTGTGGAAATGGGACCAGGTATTATGATCTTACTTTCATAAATTCATATTTGAATCCTCTTTTGTGTTGATCTTGTAATAATCTTAATATTATTCATCTTCTTTTTTTCCTTTTAGGCTTCTATGGATTTCATCGATGGTCTTCCTCGTTCGAGTGGGCTGGCCATGATAGCTTGTGGGTGATGTTGATCATTTGACCAAATCAACCCACTTTATTCCTGTTAAATCCAACAGGAATGCTTCTCAGCTTGCTAAGGTCTATTTTAAGGAGATCGCAAGACTTTATAGCGTACCTAGTGCATCGTATGTGACAGGGATCCCTTATTTAAAAGCAGATTCATGAAAGGTCTCCAAAAAGCTTTGGCTTCGAAGCTTAATTTCAGCACTGCCTATCATCCACAGAAAAAATGGGAAGATAGAGCGAATTAATAAAATATTGGAAGACTTAGTTCGTGCTTATATCTTGACTTTGGTGGGAGTTGGGAAGATCATATCTACCTTGTTGAGTTTGATTACAATAATAGTTTCCAATCTAGTATCGACATGACACCTTTCGAGGCCCTTTATATAAGGCCATGTTGATCACCTTCTTGTTGTCTTGAGTCCAAGGAGAAGCTTATGTAGTCCCCGGATCTTTTCATGAAGCTTCTAAGAAGATCGACCTCATTTAACAGAGAATGAAAGAGGCACAGAGCAGGCAGAAATTCTATGCAGATAATAGGAGAAAGGCCTTGGAATTCTCTGTAGGAGATCGAGTCTTTATTCGTATATCTCCATTGAAGGGTGTGATGCAGTTCAGTCGTTCTAGAAAGTTGGCTCTGAGATTCATTAGACCATACACTATCATTGAGCATATCGGCCCTGTTGCTTATTGGATATCTCTTCCTACCCAACTCTCCGGTATTCATGATGTATTCCATGTTTCTCACATTCGGAAGTGTCTTCGTGATTCAGATTCTATTCTTGAGCCAGAATTCTTGAGGAGCTTGAGATTTCACCCAACTATACTTATGAGCAGAGACCTATTCATATTGTTGCATCGGAGGTTAAATGCCTTCGAAATAAAGACGTTTCGCTAGTTAAATTCCAATGGTCTAGCAATCCAAAGGACTGTTTGTGGAAGACTAGAGAGTTCATTGAGCGAACGTATCCAAAAACCCTTTCTCGTGCTCATTAGTGGTAAGACTCTTGTTTTGAATTATTTCATGCTTATGATATTATCCTCTTTAGATGCATCGTTGAACTATTGTTGAATTTTCCTTAAGAAATTAAGATGACGCAATTTTTATAAAGGGGGAGTCTGCAACAACCCCAGTCGAGATTGCCTTGAATCTAAATTTAAAATATGATTTAATTAATTTTGATTAATTTATTTAATTAATTTGGAGATTTTGTAAATTATTGTACTTCCGAATTAAAATTGATTTAGAGTTTAATAAATTAGGAATTTAATGAATTTTCTTTTTATTCTATTTAACTCTTATATTTAATTATATAAGAATAATTTTGGTGAAAATGAATAAATAAATTGTACAAAACAATTTCGTTGGTTGAAATATGGTTTCTATGTTAATGGTTCATTTTATTAAAAATATGGAGAATGACTTTTTTTTATAAGTTGTAGTTAATTTTGATAGAATTCTTCAATATTAATGAAAAGTGAGATTTTGACATGTTATTTATATTATGGAAATTTTAGAAATAAATGTTAGTTAAATTAGAACATTTTTTATAAATTAAACTAGTATTTATAAAGTGTTAAACTAAAACACAACAAATTAGAAACACTTTGGTTTCGAAAGGATAACAACACTTGGCTAATGGATCCATATTCTTTACCCACTTAGCCTAAAACAAAAGAAATAAAAATGAGAAAATGTATGCTTATTGTTTCGCACTTCTTATTTTTATCTCTAAACCAGAAACTCAAATATACTCTAAGTACAAAAACCTAATTTGCAAGTCAAAGGGATTTCAATCTATTTTAGGGTGTTTTGATAAAAGGTAATCTACACTATCTATCTTTGCATCAATTTAATGATTTATTTCGGTTTTGATTTCTGAAATTGATCTTTCCTATCCAATCTTTGTTCATAGCCTAGGTTGATATTGTTATAGGAGGGAATAGGAGATTCTAAGCACTAATCTTCTATTCCGGGTTTATTTAGGTGAGTTTATCTCACGATTTCTAGCCTTAGATAAATGGTTGCTGCTATTATATGATTATGTTTGAATTTAAAGTGTACATGATCTTAATATGTGGATGGATTCATTGTCTAATTGAATTGTATTTGATGTTTACTGAAAACCACCATACAAAATCATGAATTTCATCCAATTATACATGTTTATATGTATGCATGACTGCCTATTCAGTACCTTAGATCATTAGAGAAGCAGCACGTGAAGAATGAGCGAAAATGGATTGACAGAATATCACAAGAATCGCTTGAACGTCAGCCCAGGCAAGCCAACCGGTGGGCCGGTTGGTCGAACCGGTGCATCGGTTATAGCCTGAACCTAACATCCAGGATACGTTCTGGTATTTCCCGATCGACCCATTTGTCACATTTTTCCCAGTTAATTTTGAGAAGTTGATTGCTTAATTTACTGCATTTCATATCAATTTCATAGATATTTTCTGGATTCGTGACTTATGAATTGTGAATTCATTTTGATGTTTTATACCATAGAGATTGTTCTATGGATCTTGGGAGAATTACACACTTTTGGTGTAGGTTTTTAACCCGAATTTTTAAATGATTGATATCTAAATCCTATCGTTTTATACAATACTATTTATGACCAATCTAATATACACACACATAGATATATATATATATATATATATATGTATGTATATATTCATACAAAGAATTTTAGTAATATATACTTATATATATTTATTATAAACAAATATTTTAAATGTGGTTTTAGAGAAATATTTTCATAAAACTGCACGTTATCGACCAAATGAGAAATTGATTTAAATGGTTAAATAAAACGAGTGGTATGGAACGCTCGCTTTTGTTTTACTAATTAACTCCTGGAGTTGTTCGACCGAACCATTGTTACACACAAGTGGAGTTTACTATTGTATATTAAACGTTTGGGTAAATCCATGAGGTATGGGAAACATGATTGTTATCTATTAAATTGCTATTTAAAAGTATTTAGCACTTTTCGACGAGTTTATGACTCACCTTTGATGTTTACAGGACTTGTTCCTATTTGATGTTTATAAGTTGTACCTGTCTCTATATTTATAGGACTTGTTCCTATTCGATGTTTATAGTTTTCGTACCTATTTTGGAGTTCATAGGTTTTATACCTATTTTGATGTTTATAGGTCTCGTACCTATCTTGATGTTTATAGACTTGTACATTTTTCTTAGAGTTACATTAATGTTGGTGAATTTATTTCACCAATCTTGGAGTTTGGCGCCTCCCTTATTTATGAGATTTTTGGATTTCTATTTGTGAGATTTCTAGATTTAACGTTGTAGAATTATCACTAAATCATTTCAAGGATTTTTGCATTTAATAAGCTATCTTGAGTTTTAGTATTAGGTGATTTGAAGTTATTGACGCATGTTTGCTATTTATCGATATACGACTATATTTGAGATCTAATTCACTTTATCTATCATTCGTTTTTGCTAACTCATTTATCTTAGTCTAGATTGACCCGTTCATTATTTTTATAATATTCGGGTCAGACCGAGATTTTTAAGGTCCTCCAGCTTGATGCTTTAGAGTGGATGCCCTATTAGCTAGCTACTGGTTACTTCTTTCATCTATGTATATATATTTGATGTTAAATTTTAATAAATTTTATTTGTTATATTAATATATATAATTGAATTTTTGTGAAATTTTAAATAATAAAATTTTGAAATATAATTTTGATATTTTGAATGCGTCTAGTTAAACATAGCAACTGGTAAAATTTCATCAAATAATTCGGAAGTTTATTTTCTGGGTAATTTTATTTCAAATTATATCAGTTAATATTTGATGATAATAAAATGTTTTCAAAACCTGAATATTTTTATATAGAAAATTTGTAAATGATGTTCTAAGTAAGACGCCATAATTCGTTTCTTCAAATTTGATCCTCTCTAGCTCCGTTTATCTTATTTTCTGCAATTTTGCAGCATTTCCAGTAGCGGAAATTCAAATTTTTATAATTCGATTGTATCGTGGATATATGTATGCCGTTTTGATCGTCTCGTTGTGCTGACCTCAGTAGTATATTTACTTCTGTATTCTGAAGGTCCGGTACGCAACGGAATGATAAAAGCGGTGCGTTGTATCGATACCTAAATTTAAACCTTTTTGAATTCTTTTTTTTTGATTCGTTATCCACCGTGTTAACCTAACGGTCACTAGCAATTATTATTTTTTGATTTCAACAGATGTCCTTTTGCTTTCCCACATTGGTTCCAACGTTTTCGGTCTCGTTCCTTTCCTGTGCATTATAACTTCTTCCCTAAGAAGTAATATTATATACAACCTTTTATATTTTGCTTTAGCCTTTCATTTTTTCCCCTGTAGCTTTTCCCCTTGCCTCCCATTTCCATGCTCTTCCTCCACCTCTTGCCTATGACCTTCACTTCTTCCACCAGAGAAGCATGCAACTCCTCCCCTCCTTGTCTTCTCTCTCTAACGCATGCTTAGTAATAATAATTTATATGTGAGCTTATATACAGAGAAGATACTGTTGAACCCTATTTCAAATCTGATCTACCATTTTCCCATGATAGTCGCTTCCACCAAAACCCAAGCGCTGCCGAGCATCCTCTCCGGCCTTCGCCTTCATGCATTACAACGCACACCACCCATGATCGTCCATCCCACTTTGCAGCCTCACATCAGCGAACACCACCATCCTCCTTCCCCTTCAACCTATCCACTCACCAACCCGAAGCCATCGCCTTTCCCACGTTGCCTTGCATCTACACTCACGCAGCGCTTTCTTCCACTCGACAAGCACGACCGAGCACTTAATTCTCTCCCCACGCAAGGCCTGCACGCATCGATGACATGTCCACACTTCATATAGGTGATATATTTAAGTGCAGCTTTTTGTTCTTAAGTATTATTTCAAAATGTAATATATATGGATATTTTGATTATATACGTTTATACTATTTTATATATATTCATTATGTTTTAGATATAGAGTACTGTTGCGTTTCACTGTTGAAGTATATATATATATATGTAGCTTATAAATATAAGCTTAGTTATATTATTAATGTTGGAAATCTGAAATGCTAGGTTGTTGTTTTGAAATTTAATTTTGAAAGGAAATATGGGTATTTCAATTTTGTAATGAATATAGATTGTTAAATATAAATTTATATGAGTCGTTTATAACCTTTGGTTTATATCTATAAGCCTGCGTAAATTTTGCATAACTTGGTTACATATATATATAAGTTATGTAAGCTATATAGAATCTGTTTGAGTCCATATTGATTATATTAAGGCAAGTTATACTAAGTTTATAATAATTATTGATATAAAAATAAAAAATAAAAAATAAATAAAAAATAAAAAATACAATAAGTGTGTAAGCTTTATATATTAGTATTTATATTATTAAATGTTATATATATATAATACGTTTAATCTATAAGTAAGTTTTATATTAGTTATCTATTTAGTTCATAAATATTGATTTAGCTTGCTTTTATATTGTTGTTCTTCTCTGTTTTGCGAAGTGTTCATTTTTCTGGTTATCTATATATGCGTATGTATTGAGTTGCCATTATATGTATATAAAAGTTTTCAAACCACATTATATGTTGATGTATATATAGGTTTATATCTACATAAGTTTAAAATAATTACATATAATATGTTCTGATTTTCTGAAATGTTACAGTAAGGTATGTATATTTATATATATGATCTTTTAAGTAAAGATATATTATAGTAAAGCAAGTTTATACTTTTTATGTATATCAATGTATACATGGGTTTTGGTTTTCCATGCATGATGAAACTGTTTATGTAAATTTTGATATGTGGGTTCTAATATATAAGTGATAGTTTATATGTATTGAAATAAAGCAAATTTATTTTGATTTTTTTAATGTAATAAAAATAAATATATAATATAATAATAATGTATATATTTTTAGTTTATAAAAAAAACTGATTTTGATTCTTGATTTCCAATTTATTAGTAGTCCGTCGAATTCGTGCCAATCTTGCCTTGCCTCGAAATTCGTGCTTGGATCCGTAATTCATCTCATTCTCGTTCATCGCTAGCCTCGAAAGGTGAGCAATCACTCACGATTAATGTTCTTATATTTATTAAATTTGATTTCAATTGAAACGAAAATTGAAATATACTACTGTTAGTTATTTACATTGCCATATATATGATACTATCTGTAACTGTTCACCTGTGACATCTGACACCATTATCTGTTATTTATATTGATGATATATGCCTTTTATGTTATTATCATATCTGTGTCACTTTGCAAGTTCCCTGTTAGTATAGAATTCACTATGGGTTGAAATGATACATACCCGAACGATCTGTAGAATAGGAGAAAATCGTTATGGGTTGAAATGATAAACCCAAGCGATTTTCATTGAATTAAATTTGGGATTATCGGTTGAAAAGATATATACTCGTATATAATTTAAATTGCGGATTGAAACTGTAATATCCCGGAAATTTTAACAATATCAATTTAATAATCTGTTGAATAATTAAATTGATATGGATAATCTTTGATAATAAGATTTGAATTTAATTTAATAATATGATTAAATTAGTATTAATTGATGATTTTATCTTTAAAAAGTTAATAAGATATTTTCTATTTGAATATATACATATTTATTTGTATGTATTGTAAATAGAAGCTTTGGGCAAATTGGAAATTTAGATTTAATTTAATTTGAATTTGAATTTAAGTTTTGAAGTTCAAAAGAATAAATATTTAATTGTTGGATATTATAATATTTGTATAAACTTATATTTATAAAATATAATTAGTTTTTGGTTTCTCTTTAAAAAGATATATATATATATAGATAAGTGATTAAATAAATAAGAAAAAGGCATTTTATTTACTTTTAAAATAAATAAAAATATGTAAAATTACTTAAAAGACATGTGTCATTATCCTAAAGCCTTGTTTTAACAAGTGTAAATAAAAGATGAACTCTAATGACAAGTGTCCTTAATTATTTTCTTTTTATTTTATTTTTATAAATTACAAATTCACTTATATAAACATTTTCATATCTTCACTTCATTCCTTTCTATTTTCTTTTTCAAAACAAGAAAAACCTCAAACTTCTTTCTCTAGTACAAATCTGAAAAATCAGATCAGTAACCAAAACTCAAAACAATTCTCTAAACAAATCTGAGATTAAAATCAGTAATCAAATGCTTCAAACCAAATCAAAGAAACCAGTCTGCAATTTTCTAATTCAAGGGAAATCAAATCCCTGTAACCAAGTTGCAATCTGAAATCAAAACCCTGATGCATTCTTTTCAAATCTGCATCATCTTCAAAAAGCCTGTCTTCATTTTCAATTTGGAAACAACTCAAAGCCAGCCTGCAATTCTTTTCAACATCAAAGTCTGTCTGCCTTCATTTTTCTTCAACCTGGAAACATGCATGTAGTTTAAATCAGTAAAGCTTCAACAACTAAAGTTAAAAATCAAATTCAAGAAGCATTCAAGTTAAAGTCTTCAAGAGATAAAACTGCCTCTGTTTCATCTTTGTTTAAGGTGAGTAACAGTTTTTATTTAAAACTAACTTAAGTAAATATAGTTGCTTGATTTCTTCCTGTGATAATCATGTTTGAAGTGAATAAATGTGATGTAATTCTCTGTATTATGTTTGGTTTCGAATGCATGTTGGGTTTTGGTATGTTCTTGCCTGTTATGGAATGACAGTTTTAGATACTGATCAAAATCAATTATTTCATGTTCAAAATCCTTATGATGGCTTAAGATTTAACCAAGTATGAGTATATAACATGAATTATAGTTGAAATTTTATTTAATATAAAATAAAAACTGTTGTGTCTCTGTAAAAGAAAATAAAACAGGACAAATATTTTGTAAGTGAAAAATTAAAATCCCAGATTCATTGATCCAGGAGTATAAGTTGAGTACTTATACTAAAACTCGATTTTTAAAACATAAATCATAATTTATAGTTTAGAAATAAGGGTGCAGTTCTGTATTTATCTAAAAATGAATTTGTGGGTAATTCTGTTGATCTCGATAGTTTGGGATGTTGTAAATCTTCAGTAGTGATGGTGGAATGATCAAGGATATAGGGAAAATTACTGGAATTTAAAATAGAGTAGTGAGGCAGTAGAGATTTAGAATTTATGATTTTAACCCTAGTTTTAACTAGGTTAGAAAATCGATCGTCACAACGTCTCTGGTCGATCGAGTTCAATAGGACTCTGGGTAATTGAAGTTATGACGTGGACGAAGTCGTCGCTGGAGTCGCTGGCGTTCTGGTGATCAGAAATGGGAGGACGAGGGATTGTTGACAGGGATTGGGAGTAGTCTGTGTTCCTGTTTTAGTGCTCAAGTGCTCGATTTTGATCTCGTCTTCGTTTCGTTGCTCGAGTGATTGGTTTCTGGTAGGTGGATGAACGTCGACTGGTGGGGGAAGTCGTCGATGGTCGGAGGTGATGGAATCTACTGTGCACGTGCACGAGATCGTAAGTATATCTGGTGAAGTCTGGGATTTTAACAGAGGGGTGCTCGAGTTTTTCTCGAGTTTTGTTCGAGTGATGCTCGAAGTTTTTAGGTGTGCGACTCGAAGTATTTTTGAGTGGTCTCGGGTAAATTGATGTTGCCAGGCTTTTAAAAACTGTCTGTTTAAAACTTTAAACTAAATTTAAAACTGTAAAGAAATATTTAAACAGGAATTGGAATCAAAGTTTTATTTCAAGTTTGGTTTTGAACCCTAGATTTGAGATAAATAAGTTTATAAATTTAAATGTTTTAAATAAGTTTAAATGTTAGTTATATTTAAATGTTTTGAAATTTTTAAAGGGAAGTTGATTTAAGTTCTTTTTAAAAATTCCTTTAGAAGATATAAGATTTCTTTAACATGTAAAAGTTTTTAAATTGGATTTAAACTTTGTTAAAGACAAATTGTTATTCATTTTAAATCCGGAATTTAAAATGAAATTTAAAAGTAAATTTGAAAATGGATGTTTCAAATGTTTTGTGAATAAGGAATTTTAAACTTGGATAAGTAAATATTTTATCTTAAAGTTAAAAACATTATTAAATCTTTAAGGTAAATTAAAATGGTTTAAATAATCAAATTAATTAATCATTTGGATTAATTAAATAGATAATTAAAGGTTTAAACTAATTAATTTATGATTAAGATAAATTAATTAGGAATGATTAATTTATAATTAAGGATTATAAATTAGGGTATTAATTAATGATTAAGAATTAATTAATAAAGTAATTAAAGATTAATTAAGTTATGGTTAATACTTAATTAATTAAATAATTAATGTTTAATTAATTGGTTATTAAGATTTATTAATTTGAAATTAATAATAATTAATATAAGTTAATTATTTAAGAAAAGTAATTAAATAATTGTTAATGAAGGTCATTAACTATGGATTATTAAATAATTAATTTATGTAATTAATTTTAATAATTAATTAGATTAATTAATTTAAAGATAATCATTTGTGAAATTGTTTAAATGGAATTACTTAATGGAAGTAATTAAGAATTAATTACTTATTGTAATTAATTGAAGTTAATTTGATTAGTTAAGTTAATTAATTAAGTTTAATTAATTTAGAATAATCAAGAGTTGATTTGATAAATAATTACTTAATGTAATTATTAAGGTAAGATTATTTAGAGAAGTAAATAATAAGATAATTACTGGAAGTAATTAGTTGCATAATGATTTTATTAATAGAAGTAATTTGAGTTAATTACTTTGAATAATTAATCAAGGGATTAATTAAGAAATTAATTAAGGAGTAATTAATTTAGTTAATGAAAGTAATTAAGGGTAGTTAATTACTGATTGAAGATTAATCAAAAGTGATTAATAAATGTTGTTTAATTAAAGGTTAATTACTTAATATAATTAATTTAATTAAGTAATTAATAATTAAGTTGTAATTAAGGATCATTAATTAATATAATTAATGATGTAATTAAGATTGGTTAATTAAGTAATAATTAATAAATGAAGTGATTAATTAATATAATTAATTAAGGATTAATGTAATTAATTATAGTGATTAATTTAATTAATTTTAGTTAATTAATTAATGAAGTAATTAAAGGTTAATTACTATAAGTGGTTAAGGATAATTAATTTAAATAATTAATTGAGAATAAATTACTTGAATGTAATCAAAAGATAATTAATCAAGATGATTAATTGAAATGAATTATTAAAGGATAATTATTTGATTGTAATTAATTAATGGTTAAGGAAGAAGGATTTATAAAATGAAGTAATTAATTTAATTCAATTTAAATTAAGATGAGATAAATCATTACTTATGAATGGGTGTTAGTATTGGATACTTGACTTTGATTGATATCTCTGATGAGATATATGCTGTGTGATATGGATGTTAGTTGAATTGTATGGATTATCTGATAATGTTGATTATCTGTTGTGAATTATCTTTCTTTGTGTATAAAGATAATTGAATTGAATTGTTTTAACCTTTAAAACAACTTGGCCTTAAAAGATGCGCTTTGGATTTCGATGAGACCGGGATCGGGTTTCCGTATACCGGATTTCCAGGTCTGGAGACCCGAACACCACATCGATCCAAATTAACGATAGGTCGTGAATCAAGTGAAGATGAAGATTCAGAGTGCAAGGGTTATTGTCGTTAACTTTGAGGGTGATTCCAAAACGAGTGTAACGAGATAATGCCTTCGGTTTCGTTCGAACCCGGAACGAACTTGTATGGATTGAATGCTTTCAGAACATCGTCAGGTGGACGATGAGCATTCTAAGTGATGTGTTCTTTTCTAAGGTAATCGTGACCTCAAGCCTCACAAACCGGGAATGGCTAAAACAGGGGAGGTGCAGCAAGGTTAGTGGGTAGCACCCAAGTAGGACAAGGTTACCTCTGTCTAGATGTCCCTTTCTATTTTCGACTTAGTGGTGCGGTTGCTGATCCCAACCGTGAGGTATCTTGTGCGGGAATTATCCAGTAAGGGATGTTCCGACCTTGTGTTGCAGGGGATTGGGAGTGATCCTCGGTACGGTGATCTAGGCCACGTACTGTGACGGGCGGTACCCTGGTAGCCCTGCCATTGTATGGAATCCAAACTCCAATAAGTGCCGTACGTATTAGTTGTGCCCAACTATGTTGGAATGTGAGATGTAAGCATTTCAGCTATCTCTGTATTTTACTTGAAAACCCTAGACCCTATTATAATACAATCGAATTTCCTATCAAATGTTTTGGTTAGCGTAAGGTAAAAACTTACCCATGTTTATTTGTGGGGAGTCTTACGTGATACCTTTTCTTTCAAAAGGTTTTGAAGTTAAACAAGTTTAACCTGTTACTCACACCAGACCCATGTCTGACCCAAGTTGTTTATTTCTGTTTTATAAACTCTTGGGTACTCAAATTTTTACGAGTAGCCAAGGGATTCAGGTTAGCCTTGACGAATTATGGAGGAGCAATGGAGCAGGAGGCTTCGGCGTTGTAGATAGATAGTAGTTTCCGCTGTGTTGATTTTGTATTGATCTCTGTATTGGATTGAGATGTAATAACTAGACAGATGATTATAACTGTCTAGTATATGTAACTCTGATAAGTGTTGTATATGATACTATGTAATATTTATGTGATATAATATATTTTGTTTCGTTCCGCTGTGAGATTCTGATGTGTTGTTATTCTTTCTTTCTCTTCTTTTCTCTTTTCTATCCCTTTCTTTCTTATTAGCGATACGACTTTCTATGGAGAGAAAGTCGTGGTCGTTACAGTGGTATCAGAGCATAGGTTGAGCGAATGCCTAAGCTTTTGGTTAATTGAATATCAGAGCAGTAGGTTGAGTGAATACCTAGGCTCTGAAGTGGTGTCTATCTTGAGAGCGCGTAATTGTTAGTTATATAATTTTTTTTTATATTGTGTTAATTGATCTGTTGAGTGGTATATGGATTCTGGTCAATACGAGTAGCTAACGTTATTGATAGGGATCTCTAAACACTTGAACCAGGCCAACGGACACAATATTGTTTTAAAGAGGTAGATGAAATAATTTTACCCAGAAATAATTTCTATATAAAAAAAAAATATCATTTTAAATATATATATTTATGTATTTCTACCTATTTATTGGGTTACCTGTTCGGGTTTTCCAATATAAGTTATAAAGGTAGATAAGGTGGTAGTGTGTGTAACACAATTATCAATAGTTGGAGTTTGAATGTTGAGGTTGGAAGTGTATCTGTCAAGACTGTAGACCTAATACCGTCTCGAGTGAACTTTGCAATTGTGAGGATTTCATCGATCTCTGAAGAAAACCTGTTAAGGTTCGGAGTTCATCTTTGAAGTGTGGATGAGTAGAGTTGGATCTGTTGATGAGGCAGAAGTGAGTAATGGTACCTTGATACCTCAGGTAATAGTAGCTGTGTGATAAGACGCAGTGAATATGGATGTTCCCGAAGATGTTTTCTTTGGAACAAGTTGTGGAAGTGTGTCTGCTTCGGTGTTGTGGCTGAGTTCAGCATGGTGATTCTGTTTGGTTTGGAGTTCGAGTTTCTCGAAGATCTTTGGAATAGGAAGTCCTTGGCATCAGTGTCAGCAGTGCAGCTCGGAGTATTCTGTGATGGCAGGAAGTTTTCTGGATGAGCAGTTTTTCTGGAAGTGAAGATCAGAAGCAGCAGAGTGGATCCATTTCTTCGATAAATTGGATAAATAAGTGTAAGCTGTTCTGATTGGTAAAGAGAGAACAGTCTGTTTGGAATTAGGATGGGTTGATCGCAAAAGTGACTTGCGATTGCTGAGTGTTCTCTTGGGTTGTCAGAATTTTCTGGATGTCTTCAGGGAAGTCAGAAGTTTATCGGCATTAGAGATTGAGTTTTCTTATCGACTGGATTCCAGGAGTGATACCGATGGTTCAGTCTAGTGGAAAGATGTTTCCTAGAGATGGAGTTTGGTGATGCAGCTCAAGTTTTGCTGGAGTATCTGAGTTTTATTTATGGATCAGTGAACCTTATTTCTGGAATGAGTTGTCCAGTCTGTGCTTGTGTTCTACCTCAGATCAGAGTTGAGCAGCGAAAGCAGTTTGGAGTGTATCTCTGATAGGAGAAGTAAGTTTGGAATCTACTGATGTTGTGAAGTAAAGTTATGTTTGGATCTCTTCTGTGTTCTGATTTGGATAAGTATTGGGTTTTCAGGATTGAATTGTCAGTTTGGATAATTGGAATTCATTGTGTTTTACGTATCTCTGAAGGAGTACGTATTTGATCTATCTCTGGTTTTAGAATCAGCAGTTCTGGAAGTTGGGTAGTTGAGTCAGACTCGTCTGTAGTCTGATATTCTGTTTAGTTCTGTAGATCTAGATGAGTAGGATATCTATAGCTTAGTAGTTTAGATTGTTTGTAGAGAGAGTATTCCGGTATATATATATACTTGGGGAAACTCGAGGTATTTTATCTAGAATTTAGTCTAGATAGTTAGAATTGTTTGATTGGATGATTTGGTTGCTATGGTTGCTAGCATATGGATGATAGTATATGCTTGTGTTTTAAATTTAAAATCTTTAATAAGATTATTAAATTACCTTTGTTTAAATTTCGGGGACGAAATTATTTTAAGGGGGGAGGAATGTAATATCCCGGAAATTTTAACAATATCAATTTAATAATCTGTTGAATAATTAAATTGATATGGATAATCTTTGATAATAAGATTTGAATTTAATTTAATAATATGATTAAATTAGTATTAATTGATGATTTTATCTTTAAAAAGTTAATAAGATATTTTCTATTTGAATATATACATATTTATTTGTATGTATTGTAAATAGAAGCTTTGGGCAAATTGGAAATTTAGATTTAATTTAATTTGAATTTGAATTTAAGTTTTGAAGTTCAAAAGAATAAATATTTAAATTGTTGGATATTATAATATTTTTATAAACTTATATTTATAAAATATAATTAGTTTTTTGGTTTCTCTTTAAAAAGATATATATATATATATAGATAAGTGATTAAATAAATAAGAAAAAGGCATTTTATTTACTTTTAAAATAAATAAAAATATGTAAAATTACTTAAAAGACATGTGTCATTATCCTAAAGCCTTGTTTTAACAAGTGTAAATAAAAGATGAACTCTAATGACAAGTGTCCTTAATTATTTTCTTTTTATTTTATTTTTATAAATTACAAATTCACTTATATAAACATTTTCATATCTTCACTTCATTCCTTTCTATTTTCTTTTTCAAAACAAGAAAAACCCCAAACTTCTTTCTCTAGTACAAATCTGAAAAATCAGATCAGTAACCAAAACTCAAAACAATTCTCTAAACAAATCTGAGATTAAAATCAGTAATCAAATGCTTCAAACCAAATCAAAGAAACCAGTCTGCAATTTTCTAATTCAAGGGAAATCAAATCCCTGTAACCAAGTTGCAATCTGAAATCAAATCCCTGATGCATTCTTTTCAAATCTGCATCATCTTCAAAAAGCCTGTCTTCATTTTCAATTTGGAAACAACTCAAAGCCAGCCTGCAATTCTTTTCAACATCAAAGTCTGTCTGCCTTCATTTTTCTTCAACCTGGAAACATGCATGTAGTTTAAATCAGTAAAGCTTCAACAACTAAAGTTAAAAATCAAATTCAAGAAGCATTCAAGTTAAAGTCTTCAAGAGATAAAAACTGCCTCTGTTTCATCTTTGTTTAAGGTGAGTAACAGTTTTTATTTAAAACTAACTTAAGTAAATATAGTTGCTTGATTTCTTCCTGTGATAATCATGTTTGAAGTGAATAAATGTGATGTAATTCTCTGTATTATGTTTGGTTTCGAATGCATGTTGGGTTTTGGTATGTTCTTGCCTGTTATGGAATGACAGTTTTAGATACTGATCAAAATCAATTATTTCATGTTCAAAATCCTTATGATGGCTTAAGATTTAACCAAGTATGAGTATATAACATGAATTATAGTTGAAATTTTATTTAATATAAAATAAAAACTGTTGTGTCTCTGTAAAAGAAAATAAAACAGGACAAATATTTTGTAAGTGAAAAATTAAAATCCCAGATTCATTGATCCAGGAGTATAAGTTGAGTACTTATACTAAAACTCGATTTTTAAAACATAAATCATAATTTATAGTTTAGAAATAAGGGTGCAGTTCTGTATTTATCTAAAAATGAATTTGTGGGTAATTCTGTTGATCTCGATAGTTTGGGATGTTGTAAATCTTCAGTAGTGATGGTGGAATGATCAAGGATATAGGGAAAATTACTGGAATTTAAAATAGAGTAGTGAGGCAGTAGAGATTTAGAATTTATGATTTTAACCCTAGTTTTAACTAGGTTAGAAAATCGATCGTCACAACGTCTCTGGTCGATCGAGTTCAATAGGACTCTGGGTAATTGAAGTTATGACGTGGACGAAGTCGTCGCTGGAGTCGCTGGCGTTCTGGTGATCAGAAATGGGAGGACGAGGGATTGTTGACAGGGATTGGGAGTAGTCTGTGTTCCTGTTTTAGTGCTCAAGTGCTCGATTTTGATCTCGTCTTCGTTTCGTTGCTCGAGTGATTGGTTTCTGGTAGGTGGATGAACGTCGACTGGTGGGGGAAGTCGTCGATGGTCGGAGGTGATGGAATCTACTGTGCACGTGCACGAGATCGTAAGTATATCTGGTGAAGTCTGGGATTTTAACAGAGGGGTGCTCGAGTTTTTCTCGAGTTTTGTTCGAGTGATGCTCGAAGTTTTTAGGTGTGCGACTCGAAGTATTTTTGAGTGGTCTCGGGTAAATTGATGTTGCCAGGCTTTTAAAAACTGTCTGTTTAAAACTTTAAACTAAATTTAAAACTGTAAAGAAATATTTAAACAGGAATTGGAATCAAAGTTTTATTTCAAGTTTGGTTTTGAACCCTAGATTTGAGATAAATAAGTTTATAAATTTAAATGTTTTAAATAAGTTTAAATGTTAGTTATATTTAAATGTTTTGAAATTTTTAAAGGGAAGTTGATTTAAGTTCTTTTTAAAAATTCCTTTAGAAGATATAAGATTTCTTTAACATGTAAAAGTTTTTAAATTGGATTTAAACTTTGTTAAAGACAAATTGTTATTCATTTTAAATCCGGAATTTAAAATGAAATTTAAAAGTAAATTTGAAAATGGATGTTTCAAATGTTTTGTGAATAAGGAATTTTAAACTTGGATAAGTAAATATTTTATCTTAAAGTTAAAAACATTATTAAATCTTTAAGGTAAATTAAAATGGTTTAAATAATCAAATTAATTAATCATTTGGATTAATTAAATAGATAATTAAAGGTTTAAACTAATTAATTTATGATTAAGATAAATTAATTAGGAATGATTAATTTATAATTAAGGATTATAAATTAGGGTATTAATTAATGATTAAGAATTAATTAATAAAGTAATTAAAGATTAATTAAGTTATGGTTAATACTTAATTAATTAAATAATTAATGTTTAATTAATTGGTTATTAAGATTTATTAATTTGAAATTAATAATAATTAATATAAGTTAATTATTTAAGAAAAGTAATTAAATAATTGTTAATGAAGGTCATTAACTATGGATTATTAAATAATTAATTTATGTAATTAATTTTAATAATTAATTAGATTAATTAATTTAAAGATAATCATTTGTGAAATTGTTTAAATGGAATTACTTAATGGAAGTAATAAAGAATTAATTACTTATTGTAATTAATTGAAGTTAATTTGATTAGTTAAGTTAATTAATTAAGTTTAATTAATTTAGAATAATCAAGAGTTGATTTGATAAATAATTACTTAATGTAATTATTAAGGTAAGATTATTTAGAGAAGTAAATAATAAGATAATTACTGGAAGTAATTAGTTGCATAATGATTTTATTAATAGAAGTAATTTGAGTTAATTACTTTGAATAATTAATCAAGGGATTAATTAAGAAATTAATTAAGGAGTAATTAATTTAGTTAATGAAAGTAATTAAGGGTAGTTAATTACTGATTGAAGATTAATCAAAAGTGATTAATAAATGTTGTTTAATTAAAGGTTAATTACTTAATATAATTAATTTAATTAAGTAATTAATAATTAAGTTGTAATTAAGGATCATTAATTAATATAATTAATGATGTAATTAAGATTGGTTAATTAAGTAATAATTAATAAATGAAGTGATTAATTAATATAATTAATTAAGGATTAATGTAATTAATTATAGTGATTAATTTAATTAATTTTAGTTAATTAATTAATGAAGTAATTAAAGGTTAATTACTATAAGTGGTTAAGGATAATTAATTTAAATAATTAATTGAGAATAAATTACTTGAATGTAATCAAAAGATAATTAATCAAGATGATTAATTGAAATGAATTATTAAAGGATAATTATTTGATTGTAATTAATTAATGGTTAAGTAAGAAGGATTTATAAAATGAAGTAATTAATTTAATTCAATTTAAATTAAGATGAGATAAATCATTACTTATGAATGGGTGTTAGTATTGGATACTTGACTTTGATTGATATCTCTGATGAGATATATGCTGTGTGATATGGATGTTAGTTGAATTGTATGGATTATCTGATAATGTTGATTATCTGTTGTGAATTATCTTTCTTTGTGTATAAAGATAATTGAATTGAATTGTTTTAACCTTTAAAACAACTTGGCCTTAAAAGATACGCTTTGGATTTCGATGAGACCGGGATCGGGTTTCCGTATACCGGATTTCCAGGTCTGGAGACCCGAACACCACATCGATCCAAATTAACGATAGATCGTGAATCAAGTGAAGATGAAGATTCAGAGTGCAAGGGTTATTGTCGTTAACTCTGAGGGTGATTCCAAAACGAGTGTAACGAGATAATGCCTTCGGTTTCGTTCGAACCCGGAACGAACTTGTATGGATTGAATGCTTTCAGAACATCGTCAGGTGGACGATGAGCATTCTAAGTGATGTGTTCTTTTCTAAGGTAATCGTGACCTCAAGCCTCACAAACCGGGAATGGCTAAAACAGGGGAGGTGCAGCAAGGTTAGTGGGTAGCACCCAAGTAGGACAAGGTTACCTCTGTCTAGATGTCCCTTTCTATTTTCGACTTAGTGGTGCGGTTGCTGATCCCAACCGTGAGGTATCTTGTGCGGGAATTATCCAGTAAGGGATGTTCCGACCTTGTGTTGCAGGGGATTGGGAGTGATCCTCGGTACGGTGATCTAGGCCACGTACTGTGACGGGCGGTACCCCGGTAGCTCTGCCATTGTATGGAATCCAAACTCCAATAAGTGCCGTACGTATTAGTTGTGCCCAACTATGTTGGAATGTGAGATGTAAGCATTTCAGCTATTTCTGTATTTTACTTGAAAACCCTAGACCCTATTATAATACAATCGAATTTCCTATCAAATGTTTTGGTTAGCGTAAGGTAAAAACTTACCCATGTTTATTTGTGGGGAGTCTTACGTGATACCTTTTCTTTCAAAAGGTTTTGAAGTTAAACAAGTTTAACCTGTTACTCACACCAGACCCATGTCTGACCCAAGTTGTTTATTTCTGTTTTATAAACTCTTGGGTACTCAAATTTTTACGAGTAGCCAAGGGATTCAGGTTAGCCTTGACGAATTATGGAGGAGCAATGGAGCAGGAGGCTTCGGCGTTGTAGATAGATAGTAGTTTCCGCTGTGTTGATTTTGTATTGATCTCTGTATTGGATTGAGATGTAATAACTAGACAGATGATTATAACTGTCTAGTATATGTAACTCTGATAAGTGTTGTATATGATACTATGTAATATTTATGTGATATAATATATTTTGTTTCGTTCCGCTGTGAGATTCTGATGTGTTGTTATTCTTTCTTTCTCTTCTTTTCTCTTTTCTATCCCTTTCTTTCTTATTAGCGATACGACTTTCTATGGAGAGAAAGTCGTGGTCGTTACAGAAACGATAAATATCCATATCACTTGACCATAGGGTAGAAAATTATATACAGACATCGTTGGTCTATATATAAATATTTTGAAAATGATTTCTATGGTTTTAAAGAAATATAGGGTTTTAAATTAAATATTGATTTTTAAAGATTTATTAAAGTTGATATACAATATGTTTAAGTATTTATTTAATATCTATATTTTCAAATATAGAGTTTATTATGATTCAGGTTGGAAGATAAATTTGAAATTGATTTGAAATTTTGTTTATTTAAGAATTTTACTTAAATAAGTTGATTTGAAATTTATTAAATATGACATTTAAAGATATGTTTTATAACTTGAAATTGATGATTTAGATTTGATTAAATTTGAATTTGGAATTCGAATTTGATTTGAATCGATTTGTGAAAGTCGAGGAAACTATTTTATTTTATAAAGTAATTTTAAATTATATTTAAAACTATTGATATTTTACTTTATAAATTATTTTAATATAAACTATTTAAATATAAATCATTTTTAATATAAATTATTTTATTATAAACTATTTTAACTTATAACTATTTATATAAACTATTTTTATTTATAAACTATTTTAACTTATAACTATTTGTATAAACTATTTTATTTATAAACTATTTTATTATATATAATAATTTTAATATCTAAATTGTTTAAGAGGAAAGTGTTATGATTTCCAAAATTCTATAATTTCAAAAGTGTTATGATTTCCAAAATGATATAATTTCAAAGTGTTATGATTTCCAAAATGCTATGATTTTAAAGCTGTGATTTCCAAAGTGTTTTGATTTTAAAAGACTATGATTTAGAAAGCGTTATAACTTTGGAAAGTGATATGATTTTTGGAAATGGATATATTTGAAACGAAAATGATATTTTGGTTTTGAAGTATAAACTATTTTGAAATGACCGTGGTGTTATAATAACGTTTGGTTGTTAAAGAGACCGGGATCGGATATGGGCATACTCTCCGTCGATACCGAAAACCACTTTGACAACCGTGTACGTGGTGGAGATTCCAGAATGAAGTAGGATGGTGGCGATGATTCCTATTGAGGTATATAGTGGACCCAACTCCCGTGAGTTGGCATAAGGTGGCTAAAACATGAGCGATTGACGGGCCAATGAGGTAGCACCTCTGATCGGACGCATTTCTTCGATACCATTCTATTACTTCGTGATTGATTTGGTGGCCACCCTTCGATTTTGATTGGGAGTGTGTTCCGAGGTGGGCGGTAGTGGTTTCTATGCGTTACCACTAGTCCGAATGCGTAATTGGTATATCTACCCTGGCATTGCCTAGTTGTGTCGTGTCACCTACCATATCGAGCTTTACTACGAGTTTGGATTTGTGTCATAGCCTGTGGAGTATTGAGGGTAGCTCCTGATCTAGGGGTATGCTAATACTGGATAGACTACTGGGACTATTATGTGTTAAGGTGGAAAATGTAAAGCCTTAACGCTATTTAAAAGTAAGTTTATTTTATTATTAGACATTATTATAATGGCGTATATTACTACATAGTAGATAGTATAACGGATCCTCAGAGGATGGTTATCCCAAACATCCTTTAAGTTACTTGTATTTCAGTTGTTATTTCACTTGAGTTGGATTTATTGATATAAGAATGTTAATCCTGGCTCGAGTGTTTTGTGTTTTGCTTTACGCTCGGGTCAGACTGAGTGGTTCAGTGTTCGAGACTCACCTTTGGAGTTGGAGCTTCGCTTGGAGATCCAGCTATCTATCCAACTTTTAGTTATTCAGTTGATTCCAGTGATGTATTCTGATCTCGTATTTGACTATTGTATTGAGACATCTATGTATTCGAGACTTCTGTTGTATCTTGGTCAACTCTGTTATATATATACATAGTAGCTTCATGAACTACTATTCTTTTGTTTCCGCTGCATTATCATTATATTACTCTGTGCCTGTGTTCTGTGATTATTTTATTTACTGTATATGCTGAGTTTTGCCAAATTTAAATTAACAATCTGATATTTTGAGCAATTCAAATCCGACATGTATGGATGCGAATGGTTGTTAATTGAGGATGTTACATGTTGCATCTTATGTCAAGCTAGACTTTGTACATATTTATATTCTGAGATGTAGCACCTTGTATATGTGTAGTCTACATCATGTATCTATTTTGGATCGGTTCAGACTTATATCTATTTGTACTCCGTTGTGTCTGATATGTGATTCTGTGATCAATATTTATTATATGTTGTTCTGGATTTATTATAGCCACCGTAAATTTTGTTTTAAGCCTGAATTGTGTATGTCGATCCAACTTGATTAATAAATGTGTCACATATTAGTCGACGTATCGATGCTCGCTTAAAGTAAAATTCACGGATGGTCTCTCCTAAACAACCCTATCTTTGCACTGGTCGACTATATTACTTTGTAATATTCTTTGTTAGTGTGATTCTCGAGGTAGGGCCTCACATTATGGGATGAGGTTCTATGGGAATGCCATCATTCGAGATTGACTGTACATCCCGGCGGTAATAAGATGTATCGTGATATAAGGCGGACCTTCTATTTAAAAGGAATGAATAAAGACATTGGGACATTTTTCTCGAAGTATTGGAACTGCCAGTTGATTAAGGCAGAGCAGAAGAAGTCTAGTGGTTTGATGCAATTTCTAGAAGTTCCCGCATGGAAATAAGAGTAAATATTGATGGATTTCATTGATGGATAGTCGAGGACTCAGGCAGGGTACGATAGCATTTGGGTCATAGTCAATCGATTGGCTAAGAGTGCCAAACTTATACCCATCAAGTCCAGTAGAACGACAACCAAATTGGCCGACCTGTATGTGAAATGGATAGTATGATTCCATGGTGTGCCAAAGAGCATTATGAGTAGCCAAGACCGGTTGTTCACTAGTAGGTTTTAGAAGAGCTTACAGGAGGGATTAGGGACAGAGTTGCACCTCAGCACATCTTACCACTCTCAAACTGACAGCCAAACCGAGGGAGTGAATCATATCTTAGAGGATCTCTTGTGTTCTTATATACTCGACTTTAGAGGCACGTGGGATGATCACTTCGTTGAATTCACATATAATAACAATTATCAGTCTAACATCGGTATGTCACCATTTGAGACGTTTTATGGTCGACGGTGCAATGCTCCTTCTTGTTGATGGGAAGTGGGCGAGAAGCTGATACTTGAGCTAGATATGATTAAAGAAAATTAAAAGTAGATCGAAATCATTTAACAATGGATGAAAGCCGTTCAAGACTGATAGAAGAGCTACGTTGATAAGAGATGTAGAGATCTAGAGTTCTCTATCGACGGTACGGTATTTGTCAAGATCTCACACTAATTAGCAATTATTAGACGTTTAATGAAGTTTTAAATGATTTTCAAACTCTAAAATGTGTTTTAAACTCTTTAACTACAAGACCGGTTGTAACGACCCGCTATTTTGGACCATTCGCATCCGCACATGTCGGACTTGAATAATTCAAAATACTGCGTTGTTAATTTAAATTGGCAAAACTGAACATATACAGTAAATAAAATAATCACAGACACAGAGTAATAATTGCAGCGAAAATAAAAGAGATAGTAGTTCATGAAGCTACTATATAAATATATAAGTTACATCAGAGTTAAACCAGATACAACGGAAGAGGAACACGATACATCAGATACAAATCAGAATACATCACTGGAATCATCGAATACTGAAAGCAGAATAGTTGGCTGGATCTTCAAGCAAAGCTCCAACTCCAAAGGTGAGTCTCGAATACTGGTACACTTAGTCTGACCCGAGCGTAAAGCAACACACAAAACACTCGAGTCGGGATTAATATTCTTATATCAATAAATCCAACTCAAGTGAAATAGCAATTGAAATACAAGTAACTCAAAGGATGTTTGGAATAACCATCTTTTAAGGATCCTTTAAACTATCTACTATGTAGTAGTGTACGATAAGTAGATAATGTCTATCAGTAATATAAAATATAAAAATAGTGTTAAGGCGTTACCATTATCCCCCTTAACACATTTTATATAAGTGTTATAGTCTATACAGCACTATAAACTCCACCGTAAACTAGTGGGATATCAAGGAGTACTCCATAGGTATAACGCAAAACAAATCGTAGTGGTCACGTATATAGGGATCCAAGTATGACAAGGCACATGAGGCAATACCCAAGGTAGTGAAACTACCGTTTGCCTGATTCGGACTGGTGAGAACGCATCGCCGCAGCGATCGCAACACCGTGAAAAAACACTCCCAAAATCAAGGGTGCACCAATTGACAACAAGTAATGAGTAGTTTTCGAAGAAGTGTGTTCGCTCGAGGTAGCCAACCCCCCATTTGGCAACAGATTCATTAACAATTTAATTTCATAATATAATCATACAAAACTTTATTTTATTTACCAAATTTGAAAACGATATTGTGTCGTTTGCTCTGCTCAAGTGTTTTGGAAATCCTATCGATAGCGTTGATCAGACGAATCGATCGGAAACCCAAATCAACATCAACAACTCAAACAACACAATATATTTTTAAAACATTTTAAATATTAATTTACAAATACACTTCCTCGCTCGACTATATAAGAATAGATTTCAAAGCAAAGATAGAGATTCAAATTTGATGGACTCAAATCAAAGAGAATTTCGATTCGAAGATAAGTTTGAAACAAGATATGATGATTAAATAACAAAGTAGAAAGATTTGATAAGTTTATATAAATCGCGGGCAACCTTAATCGGGTCGACCGTGACTTCAAGAATAAGACCAATGTAGAATTTCGAGGCAAATCGACATTTGATCTCAAGAAATAGAATTCAAGTATAGCAGAAGATAGATAGCATCGTAAACCGAGGATACAGAAATCTCCGGTAAATTGATGTCAATTGTAAAGGAGTTTCACCCCTTTTATAAATCAATTTGAAGATTGGCGAGACCGCCAACTCATTATAAAGATCATTCGAAGTGGAGTTATGGGATACTCTAGAATTAGAAGAAGACGAATAGTGGGGAACATGAATGAATTTCGAAACCGAGGGAACGTTCCAAAATTCAAAGGAATCGAGTCAAAAGGAAGAGATTGAAACTCGAATGAGAGTGATTCTGTAAATACATTTACCCTATATGCTAAGTTTTGCCTAGAGCTACCAAAGCTCTGATACCAACTGTAACGACCCGCTATTTTGGACCATTCGCATCCACACATGTCAGACTTGAATAATTCAAAATACCGCGTTGTTAATTTAAATTGGCAAAACTGAACATATACAGTAAATAAAATAATCACAGATCACAGACACAGAGTAATAATTGCAGCGGAAAATAAAAGAGATAGTAGTTCATGAAGCTACTATATAAATATATAAGTTACATCAGAGTTAAACCAGATACAACGGAAGAGTAACACGATACATCAGATACAAATCAGAATACATCACTGGAATCATCGAATACTGAAAGCAGAATAGATGGCTGGATCTTCAAGCAAAGCTCCAATTCCAAAGGTGAGTCTCGAATACTGGTACACTTAGTCTGACCCGAGCGTAAAGCAAAACACAAAACACTCGAGTCAGGATTAATATTCTTATATCAATAAATCCAACTCAAGTGAAATAGCAATTGAAATACAAGTAACTCAAAGGATGTTTGGAATAACCATCTTTTAAGGATCCGTTAAACTATCTACTATGTAGTAGTGTACGATAAGTAGATAATGTCTATCAGTAATATAAAATATCAAAATAATGTTAAGGTGTTACCATTATCCCCCTTAACACATTTTATATAAGCGTTATAGTCTATACAGCACTGTAAACTCCACCGTAAACTAGTGGGATATCAGGGAGTACTCCATAGGTATAACGCAAAAAAAATCGTAGTGGTCACGTATATATGGATCCAAGTATGACAAGGAACATGAGGCAATACCCAAGGTAGTGAAACTACCGTTTGCCTGATCCGGACGTTTAATATATTTCAAAACCAAATTAATTTCAATTTCAAATAGAATTTGTAAACCAACATTTCATTTGTCTTTCTGAATCAATTTCCATAATTTACGTTTCAAAACTTCCAAATTCATAATTTCAAAATCTTATAATTCAATTTCAATTTCTATTTAAACAATTCAAATATTGATTCAAGTTCGTATATAAGTTTCATTCCGAAATCATTTAAATTAATTTAATTTAACATTCAAATCAATTTAAATTCATTTATCTATTTCATTCAGTATTTGTTAAGTTAATTTTCCATTCAAAACAATTTCTATTAAATTTCCAATTCATTAAATCCATTATTTAAATTCAACTTCATTATATCAAAACTTACAAATTGAATTAAATTAAATTCATCAAATCAAATTCTTTAAATTTCAAGTCTTACATTAATTTCAATAAATCACATTTTATTTCTCGTTGAAGAAATTCAATTTCACATATTCATTTACTTAGTTACAATTTCAAAGCTCAATTAAATAAATACTAAATTTCACTTATTCAAGAAGTTCAATTTTACTTATCAAATAATTCAATTTTATTTAATTATCAAATAATTTCAAAACTTAACTATTAAATAATTTCAAACTGATTTTTAAATAATTTCAAAACTTAATTCGATCATTTCTCAAATTAAACAACGTTCTTTCATCAATTTCTTTATTAATATTTTATTTTAGATTATTAAATATTCACGTTTAAATTTCATTAAAATTCAATTTCCAACCTCGTTTCAAAACCATATTATTTATTCAAATAAAATCTACATTTTATTTTTAAATCAAATTATCGACCAATCGGGTTTTTATTTAATTCTCTATCCTAGGTCAAAGTTCAATTTGGGTATTTATCATTTCAACCCGATTCCAATTCAATTAAAAATCAAAACATAGCAAAGGGAACTTGCAGTGATGATAACTGGGATGGTGTCAAAGTAAATAAACAAGCAATAACAACAATCAATATCAATCCAATAATCAATTCAAATAATCCCGAAATAATCGTATTAATTTACATTGTTGTTTGTGCAAATTAATATAATCATTTCTAGAATCTACACTATCATTTCATGTAGATTAAAGATTATTCCACTAATATTAATACGGTTCTTCATTTGATATCAATTATTAAATTTCACACTACAAAAATTTTACAACATACATTCAAAGATTCAAGGTGTGCTTAACCAATTTTCTACGTGTCAATTAATTTAACATTTAAAGGGTCATATTGTGCAAATGTCATCTAATCAAATTTAACATATATCAAACCTAACTATCCTACGTCAATTTCAATTTCAAATTATTTATCATTTACTACATTAATAATTTAACGTCCAATGTCAAAATCAATCAATCGATCATTTAATAACCAAACTGGATTATCATTGTATATGTAACAGATAATGGTGTCAGATGTCACAGGTGAACTAATACAAGTAATAGCATATATAACAGTGTAATTAACTAACAGCAGCATATTTCAATTGTCTTTTCAATTGAAATCAAATTTAATAAATAAAAGAACATTAATCGTGAGTGATTGCTCACCTTTCGAGGCTAGAGAACGATGGAAATGGGAAGCAACTGATACGGATACGCACACAAATATGGGTACGACACGGGACACGACGAGCTAGCAATTGCTACGATAAATCGATATTGAGATGGTAAGTCAAAGTGGACAAGAGATCGATTGAACCAAGATATATGCATTATTATTTTCTTAAAATCAAAAATAAACTTTCAAACCCGTACACCAAAGTAAACCTTTACATACATTTAAAACCAACATTTAATTAAGGCGCATATTAAATAAAATATTCATATTATACCTTTTCAGACATTTATTTAAAAAAATTTATACAACACTTAATAAGGCCGAGTAGTGTACCTTTTCAGATATTTATTTCAAAACATTAAAATACGTATAAAATACAACACTTTATAATACATATAAAATACGAGCAGGTATAGAATGCACCTTATATATGCGTATAAATTTTGTAGCATAGAACAACAAAACAGTTAATACTGTATATATATATAACCTTTTTTTAACATATTATATATAATATATGACTTAAGACAAACCTTCGAACATACCTACTTTTAACTACAGCAAGCTTCCGATCCAAAAATACAAGCCTTACAACCAACCCGCTTCACCAAAATTCATTTTTTTTAACTAATATTATATGACTGAAAGAGCATATAAGTGAAAGGCTAAAACCAAATTTATATGTATGTGCCGTATGTTTATATACAAACGAAAAATAAATTTTTTTTTAGAAAGACAAAACTTGAATAAAATTTATATATACAACATACGTACATCTATAGAGAAGCACGGCAGCCACAACTTGCACATAACTTGTACACAGTACTATACATGTCTTACACCGTTCTATAATATAATATATATATATACACGTTTTAAAATACTGGTAGCAGATTATCACTAAAAACAAAACCCAATATACTTACAACTATATGTTAAGCTATGCAGACTCAATATATATAGGCTTGCCAAAACTTAGTAGTATAGAATATGTATTATAAATTTACAAATCAATATTAAATAATCAAATAAAATAACCCCCAGCCAAAGACATTAAATATCACTTAAAATTAATATGAGGAAGCATATATGTGTCAACAGCAGATGCACGGTTGTATGCAGGCAAACATTATAATGTAGGCTACTCTATGAATGCATACATTTTATTTAATAAATTTAATAAACAATAGCTAACTCAAAATATACAAAGCAATATGTACGTAGATATCATTATAATTATAAATTAAACACTCATAACAAGTGTATGATATATATTACTTTTATAACTTTATTAAACAATATAAACTTACATAAGTTCATTTATATATATATATATATATTTATCAGATCAAACATATGTGTACATATTAAATATTTAAACTTACAATTCTACAGATTATACAAATATTAACAAATGTATAAACTTATATATTTACTTGCTAAATTGCTAAGAAAATATATATTTATTTATATTAACAAATAACATCATACTTTAAAACTTCACAAAGCTATTACAGACAACAATAAAATAAAATATATAAATAAATTTGAACAAATACAATACACAGGAAACACGCACCTATATGGAAGGAAGAAGGCCGAGTAGTGAAGAGGTTGGTCAGAAGGTTACTACGTGGCTCGACGAAGGCACAAGCTGCTCGGAGGCGGGGAAGAACTAGGAGGGAAAAGGCATCTGGCTATGGTGGTCGGATCGCGGAAGTTGGCGTGGCGGGAGGAGAGGGAAGTGTTGCGGCTGGGTGAGGCAGCTGGGCGCGGTGCTGCTGAGGCAGGTCGAGCGGCAGCGGCGTTGGCTCGTAGGGCACGAAGTGGAGGGGTAATGAGTTGCAGTAGTGGCCGATGCACGAGGTGGCAGGCCGAGTGAAGCTACGACGTGGAAGAAGACAGAGGAGGAGGATGGTTGCTACAGGAAATAAATATGTTTTGTTTTTTTTTCTTTCATTTCGAAGATGAATATTACTTGCGTTCCACGGAAACAAAGTAAATGAACTAGTAAAACCAAAGGTCGCGTAATATTGAACGAAGGGAAAGACACACCTCGAATTCCACAAATACTAAATGCACATAGCCGTTGGTTTTGGACAAGTATGGAGGTGAAAGGACAGATAGAAACCAAAAGGTTTTAAATTGGGTATCGATACGGTTACCGGTTGCACGGATTACATCGGGTACCAAACTTCAAAACACAGAAACGAATATACTGCGGAGATCAGCACAACGAGACGGTCATAACGGTATATAGATATCAGTGGTATGATTGAATTAAAAAAAATTCGAATTTTCTAGCAACGGAAAATGCAGCAAAAACGCAGAAAAATAAGATCGACGGAGCCAAAGAAGTCCGAATTTGGAAAAACGAAAAATGACGACTTGCTCAGAAGATGATTTAGAATTTTTGTATGTAAAAATATTTAGGTTTCGAAAAATTTTATTTCCATCGCTTTTTAACTGATTAAATTGAAGTAAATTTACGCACGAAATAAACTTCATATTCTCGGACGAAAATTTACCAGTTGCTATGTTTAATTAGACGCAATCCAAATATCAAATTTCTATTTCAAAATTTATCGTTTAAAATTTCATAAAATTTTAACTAATTACGTTATTAAAACAGTTACAATTTACGGGTCGTTACAATTTGGGTCATAGTCAATCGATTGGCTAAGAGTGCCAGACTTATACCCATTGTTTCCTGGAGATTCGACCAGGTAACTAGTACTCGGTATCCAGTGGAACTCGGCATCAGAGAGTGACCGGCATCCAGTGGAACTCGACGTCAGAGAGTGCGCGGCATACAAGAATGCTCGGCATACAAGGGCGCTCGGCATCAAGGCTGCTCGGCATACAAGGGCGCTCGGCATCAAGGCTGCTCGGCATACAAGGGCACTCGGCATCGAGACTGCTCGGCATACAAGAGTACTCGGCATCAAGGCCACTCGGCATAAAGAGCACTCGGCATCGAGACTACTCGGCAACAGGAGTACTCGGCATCCCATGGTGTTCGGCGTAATACTCGACATCCAGGAGACATTCAGCATGCACAACTGCTCAGGATACCAGTATCGTTCGGCATGCATACACCGTTCGTTCAAGAGCTTGAGATGGAGGCACGTTCGGCCTCAACAGACAACCATCCTACACTTCCCACGACACCAACATACCGTTCGGCATAGAAGGAATGGTTTGGCGCAGAGCGTTCAGCACGCCTGGTCCGGCATACAGCGACCACTGCACTGGGGCTTGAGCGTTCGGCTATCCAGCCCACTTGGGAAGTCCAGCCCATATTTGCCTATAAATAGAGGGGCAGGGTCATAGTGAAATGGATCCTTTTTTGGATAGAAAACACCGGGGAGACTCTGCCATTTTCAAGACTCATCTTCTCTACTTAACAACTTCATTCAAGCATTTGATTCACGAATTGTATTTGTAATCAACTATAAAGAAGTTCAATAAAGTTTAACCTCAAAGTGGACATAGGCAATTATGCTGAACCACTATAAATTTGGTGTTCTTACTTTCTGCAGTTAGATTAGCATTGTCTTCTCTGTTTAATTTACTTTCATCACTTATATCTCTACACAATCTTTCTCTACGAGGTTAGTGACCAATTTTGGTGCTAACACTTTGGTGCTTTCACTGAGAATCGAATTCTCAGACCTCAAGGATCTGCTTTGAAGCTACTGGATTGAACAAATCCCCCAAAGAAGATCCGACTCACTGATAGGACATCCGTTGATTCTACTCAGAGTTCATACCAATAACTCTACAATGGCAAGACCATGGACCAGGTCAGCTTCTCATAATGCGGATGCCCGCGAGACTGCTAGCGTGCAACAAGCAGGACCTAGCAATCAACCAGCGATCCCGAGTGCAGGGATTGCCGCTCAAGAATAGACTCCAGTTGTCACCAGAGTTGAGTTCAATGACTTGATGAGAGAACTTAGGGAAAGCAGGAGACAACTGGGAGAACAGATGCAAGCTAATGCCAACCTGATGGCACAACTCACTCAACAGCAGCAATAGAATGCTGGAGGCAATCCCGCTGCTTACTCCTCATCTGACAGCTCAACTTCCTCTGATGAACCTCCCAGGTGCAGACGCCGTAAGACTGATGTTGCGCGAGCAGATGCTGCTGTTCGAACAGCCGGAGACCGCGACCAAGCAAGAGCTGGAAGCTTCAGGACCGGGATACAGATGGAAGATAGAGGCCCAGATCATCAGAATGCTAACGATGTCGAACCTCAAGATGCACGATTGGCAGATCGCCAAGAGAGAAGGCATCAGCATGGACATGCGCGTAGAACAGACTCCAACCTTCCGCCTTCCATACAGACACCCGATCTGACAGCCATGATCAGGCAATTGATGAAAGAGAATCAGGGCTTATCAAATGATGACTAGGGAGTGTCAAGAAGTCATACTCCGTTCACGGATGTGGTGTTGCAAGCGGCGTACCCAAGGAAGTTTAGTATGCCTACCATTCCTGCATATGAAGGAAAGACTAACCCTAGACAACATGTCATGAGGTACGAATGGATGATGGATTCAGCCAGAGCGAATGATGCCACCAAGTGTAGGTGCTTTCCGATTACTCTATCTGGGATCGCTACTATGTGGTTCACCCGACTTCCTCCGCGATCCGTATCAAATTTCGAGGAGTTGGCAAAGAAGTTTGTTGAGCAGTTCAGGATACACACTACGCGCCCAAAGGACGTGATGTCTCTGTCAAGTGTAATCCAAAATCCTGGGGAGTCGTTGAAGGAATATTTGCAAAGATTCCACGTAGCAGCAACTGAAGTCAGTAACCCCAATGACCATGCAATTCTGATGGCTGTAATGAGAGGTGTGGATCCAGACTCTGAGTTTGGAGACTGGCTGGCAGGAAAACCTCCAGCTACGCTAGAGCGTTTCTACTCTAAGGCACACCAGTTCATAAGAAGAGAGGAAGCTAGGTGGGTAAGACGAGATAAGGCGCCAGGACCTGTCCAAGAGTCAATAAAGAGCAACATTGCTGTGAAGCAATCCGGAGACAGCTCGGGAAAGGTCCAAGTCAATGTCCAGAACAAGCCTGGGCAACCTAAGGAGTCCGGAGGAAGAAGCCAAGGGAAAAGGAAAGAAGCAGGAAAGTGGAAGTCGAGAATTCCAAGCTACAGCGAGTACACTCCGCTAAACGCCCCACTTGAAAACATTTACCTATCCACCTGCAATACTTTTCAGTAATGAAAACCACGTCCAAAAGAATCAACTGAAGAACAGAAGCGGACCGGGAAATATTGTCGCTTCCATGAGACTTATGGACACAATACGGAAGAATGTAGACACTTGCACGACGCTATCGAAAAGTTGATCAGGCAGAAGAAATTGCAAGAATTTGTGAAGGATCCATAAGAAGGAGGACAGGGAACGTCGAACCCAGGTCATGCACCAGCTCCACGTCATCCCGAGGAGCCTGCCCGGACCGTTGGTAGGCTGGTCATAAATACAATTATCGGCGGGCCTCACCCCGCGGATAAGAATTGGCAGGAGATGGAGCGATATGCAAGTTCCTTGAAGCACGCAGATTTTGAGTGTTGTTCGAACATGGAGAACGGAGCCCCTGCTAAGCAACAGCGCGTAATGACAGACGATATTGTGTTCAGAAGCAGAGACGCTGATCAGGTAGAGGCTCCGACCATCGACCCCATGGTCATATCTGCAATGATCGGACCAACATACGTAAAAAGAATTCTGATTGATTCTGGAAGTTCAGTCAACATCATCTTCAAGAAGGCCTACGATCAAATCAAGCTAGAAACAAAAGACTTGAAACCATCCAAAGCTCGTATCCACGGCTTTAACGGCGCTTCAACTGATGTAGTGGGATATGTCGAGTTACCAGTTGAACTGGGACAAGGCGAGCGTCGGAGAGTGCGAATTCTACCCTTTGTAGTTTTGGATGTGGACTCTCCGTATAACGTTTTCTTGGGCCGGCCAGCCCTGGCGGAGTTTAGGGCAGCGTTAGCCCCGTGGTGTTTAACTTTGAAGTTCCCGACTGACAAAGGAGTAGGCGTTGTTCACGGCGATCAAGCAGCTGGTCGTTCCTGTTATGTGGCCGAGCTCCGAGAGGCCCACCGGAGGGAGAAAGGAAAGGTTGCGGACAATCCCGTCCGCATCCTCAATGCGGATAATTGACAAGTAGTGCCCGAGCCCTGGCTCGGGCATAGGTCTCGGATCTACGGAGATATAGATCCGAGAGACGATGATGAGAAACCCAGGGAAGAGAAGGCGGCACCGGCTGAATTAACAATTGACATTTCAATTAGCCGTGACGACCCTTCGCGAATACTGAAGATCGGATCCCAACTAGGCCCCGAAATGACTGAAGACCTTAGCTACTTCCTCCGGGCGAACCTTGATGTGTTCGCCTGGACGCATTCTGATATGTGTGGGATTTCTCCCGCCATCACGAGTCATATGTTGAACATAGACCCGAAATACGTCCCAGTCAAGCAAAAAAGGAGAGGAATGGATCCGGAGAGGTCCGCCGCTCTTGGAGAGGAGGTGGACAAACTCAAAGCAAATGGGTTCGTCCGCGACGCCCTCTACCCGGAATGGGTCTCCAACCCTGTGCTAGTAAAGAAGGCGAATGGGAAATGGAGGACTTGCATAGATTATTCCGACTTGAACAAAGCATGCCCTAAGGACAGTTTCCCGTTGCCTAGGATCGATCAGTTGGTCGATTCCACCGCAGGACACGAGTTACTATCATTCATGGATGCGTACTCAGGATACAACCAAATCCCAATGCATATTCCGGACCAAGAACACACCAGCTTCGTTACAAATGTCGGGCTGTATTGCTATGTAGTGATGCCCTTTGGATTGAAGAATGCTGGAGCAACTTACCAACGTCTGGTGAATCGAATGTTCAAGGACTAGTTGGGTAGAACCATGGAAGTCTATATGGATGACATGCTCGTGAAGTCACGACGGTCAAACGACCACATTCAAGACTTGGCTGAAATGTTCGACATACTCAGGTTTTACGGCATGAAGATCAACCCGTTGAAGTGTTCTTTCGCCATTGCATCGGGGAAGTTTTTGGGATTCATCGTCAACGCTAGGGGAATCGAAGCCAACCCAGAAAAGATCCAAGCTATTCGAGATGTACAAGCGCCCAGGACTATAAAGCAGGTACAGAGCTTGAACGGAAAAGTAGCTGCGCTGAGTCGATTTATATCCAAGGCAACTGACAAGTGCATCCCGTTCTTTGACATAATAAAGAAAGGAAAGAGAAATTTTGAATGGACGTCTAGCTGTGAGGAAGCATTCCGGAATCTGGTAAGGCATCTGGAGAGCCCACCAATGCTATCTAAACCAGTTGACCATGAGATGTTGTACGTTTACTTGGCTATATCCCCTCATGCGATAAGCGCAGCTTTAGTTTGTGAGGAGGATCGAGCCCAGAAGCCGGTGTATTATGTTAGCAAGCGTTTAACGGGGGCAGAGAGGAATTACCCTAAAATTGAGAAATTGGCTTATTGCTTGGTGATTGCATCACGCAAGCTGCGCCCATACTTTCAAGCGCATTCAATCGGTGTTTATACCGATCAACCCCTGAGGCAGGTACTCCAACGACCGGAAACTTCTGGAAGATTGCAAAAGTGGAACATCGAGTTGAGCCAATTCGATATCGCGTACTTACCACGGAGAGCCATCCGAGGGCAAGCGTTAGCAGACTTCATCACTGAATTTACCATACCCATCAAACCAGACGATCACGACATCATTCCCCCCCTTCGATGGAAATTATACACTGACGGCGCATCAAACGACCGTTGCTCCGGCGCGGGCGTAGTTCTTGTAACTCCGGAAAACCGATCGATCTGTTATGCCCTAAAGCTCGATTTCCCGGCTACAAATAACGAAGTCGAATATGAAGCACTGATCGCTGGCTTGAAGCTCATCAGGGAGCTCGGGATCGAATCAGTCGAAATCTTTTGTGACTCGCAGTTGGTGGTTTACCAAGTACGGGGAGACTACCAAGCAAAGGGACGAAAGCTTGCTCCGTACCTCATTCAGGTCCAAGAACTACTATCAAATCTTGAGCGTTATGACATCTCACATATCCCGCGCGAACAGAACAAAGAAGCCGACTTGTTGGCTAAGTTTGCGAGTACCGACGATGCGCAACAAATGGGATTGTATCCCGTCGAAGTCTTGCATGCCCCGAGCATAGAAGAAATGAAAGTCGATCGCGTGTTGGGAATAGAAATCGAGAAGGAATCGTGGATAACCCCGTTCAAACTGTACCTGACGACCGGGGCTTTACCAGGAAAAAGAAGCGAAAGACGGCAGGTCCTTCGAAAGGCCGCGTGATACGTAATGCAGGATGGGTCCATGTATCGAAAAGGATTCTCGGTCCCGTTATTGCGGTGCATCGCTCATGATGAAACAAAGCGAGTCTTGAGAGAGGTTCACGAAGGGGAATGCGGCGACCATACTGGGGGGCAAACGCTAGCAAAGAAGATCCTCCGCTATGGATATTACTGGCCCACCGTAAACCGGGATGCCGCGGACTACGCAAGAAAATGCGACAAGTGTCAAAGATATGCAAAAATCCCGAGGGCTCCATACCCGGAACTCACACAAATGATCAGTCCCTGGCCATTTGCGATCTGGGGAATCGACATAATCGGCTCTTTGCCTTTATCTAAAGGTGGTGCGAAATATGCAATAGTTGCAGTCGACTATTTCACGAAATGGGCTGAGGCAGAACCTTTGGCCACTATCACCTCTAAGAAGGTCATTAACTTCGTTTTACGAAACATTATATGCCGCTTTGGCCTTCCACGCACCATCATTACAGACAACGGAACGCAATTCGAAAGTAGAGAGTTCAAAGAGTTCTGTTTAAAGTACGGCATCGAGAAAAAGTTCGTCGCCGTTGCACACCCAAAAGCTAACGGACAAGTCGAGGCCGTTAACAAAATAATCAAGTCCATACTAAAGAAGCGTCTGGAGAAGGTTGGAGGCAAGTGGGTAGATGAACTCCCGACAGCATTATGGGCGTATAGAACTACCCACAAGTCCGCGACCGGCCACACTCCGTTCGCCTTGGCATACGGCTCCGAAGCCGTTATACCCGTGGAACTTGAAGTTCCATCGCACCGAGTGACATACTATGATCCCAAGACGAACCAAAACCTCTTGCTGGAATCACTGGACTGCATCGACGAAAAGCGTGAAGAAGCTGAATTAAGGGCGGCGGCGCACAGACATCGAGTCAAGCGTTACTACGACGACAGAGTCCGCCCAAGAATCTTTGATGTGGGTGATCTCGTTCTGAAACGAGTCTTCCCGGTACCATCACGCATGAATCCCAGCTGGGAAGGTCCATACGCCATTGAATGGAAGCTTGGAGAAGGAACATTCAAGCTAGCGACCGTTGATGGCGCAACACTCCCCCGAGCATGGAACAGTGAACATTTGCGGCACTATTACATTTAGCATGTTTTCCTTTCTTGTTGTAGGCACTGTTATTTCCTGCATGTTTCCCTTCAATAATGACTTAGTTTCCTTGTGAAAGTTGTAATCAAGCAATTTAGTTGATTTTCGTTGATAAAGGCTTGAAGCCATATTTTCTATGAAGTTTCTATATCTCTTAATTGGATGATAAATTACATTATCATTCACGACATGCAGGCTCGTACGAACGATTTCCAATCTCCGAATCCCCAGAGTGCGGAGCGGAGTACTCTAAGTCCCCAGACCGCGGACTAGAGTATAAACGATTTCCAATCTCCGAATCCCCAGAGTACGGAACGGAGGACTCTAAGTCCCCAGAGCGTGGACTAGAGTATGAACAGTCTCAAGTCTCCAAGTCCCCATAGCACAGTGTCAGCAAACCGAATAAAGACAAGAGAATCATTCAAACAAAAAGAAACTAAAATTTTATTCGATAAGTCCAAAATGGGGATACACGATCACTCCTACAAAATTTAGGCCTATACAAACTACGAGTTGCGGAAGATAAAAACAATTACAAAACCTAAGCAGGAAACTTGTTGAGCAAGTGCATCGATTATTTCTTCGACATCTTCTTCTTGTCTTCCTTTGGTGTTTCCGACGACTCCTCTCCCTCACGCTTTCTCTTGGACTTTTTGCTTGCTAGAGAAACGGAGTCAGGAGTAGGAGACGGAACATCTAGTGGTCTGGACCTGCCTGGGAGAATGATTTTCAAAGGTCTGTTACGCGGGTCAGTGAGTTCCAATATTTCAGATTCAACTTTGACTTTGACCTTTTTCTTCTCCTCGTCGGCGAGACGGTCCTTCATGCTCATCTCTGAAGTATGCTCAGAGGCGCCAGTGATTTTAATTTCATCGCTTCCTTCGGCAGGAGACGAAGTATCAAGTTTGTCATCATCAAGCGCCCCGATCACTTGAGCGTCTGGACCGGGAGTTACTCCTGCGTGAGCAACGTCGCTTGTTTTCTCTGCTTCCTCCTTGGCGTCATCGCTCCTCGGAGTTGGCTCGGCGTCAGAACGACCTACATGAAAATATAAGAAATGGGCATTAGAACGAATAACCATTGCTGAAAAATGACGGGATCTCTTCGACTTCTAGAGAAAGAAGAATTTCCTACCAGGATCCGGTTGGCTATCGGTGGCGCGCGGGGTTTCACCCTCCAGGATAGGTGACAGCACATGAACGCCAAGCCCGGGATCTTCGGGATCATAACTGGCATGTTGCTCGAATGGATCAAGCGTCAACCGACCGGCCGATTGAGCAGCATAAGGAGCGGTGATGTGAGGAGTAGTAGTGTCGGCCTCTGACGGGCCGGCTTCGTCGTTCTTCTCTTTCGAAGGGAAAGAGCCTTTGCCATAAAGAGCCAATGCTGCGGATAAATCTGATGGCTCATTCCCCCTCAGGAACTCCTTCACCAATGCATCCTAGTCGACCTCTTCGGAGCCTGACTCGACTTTCCTGATCTTTATCAGAGTTTCCCATGCCTCAGCCAGGGATTCAAGGTAGCCGTCGCCCAAGAATGTTAAGTCACGGTGCATAAGGACGTGGGCTCCGTACTCGGCGATCAACGGGTCAAACATACTTTTGACCTCTTCCCTGCCGGCCTCTGCGGCCACCTCAAGGCGAGGATCAAGCTCCTCCACAGCCATTCTTTTGCCCTCCTCACGGGCCTCATCCTTCATTTTTTCGACCCCGGCAAGTTCATCGTCGAGTTTTGTCTTCAGGAGTCGGGTAGCAACAATCTCATCACAATATCGCTGTGATTCTTCCTGAGCAACTATTTTGTCTTCTTTCTCCTTGGAGAGTAGTTCTTTCAGCTCTTTGACTTGAGTAGCGAGCGCGTCCCTTTCTTTTTGGACAGAGTCTTTTTCTAGGGCAAGGGCGCCGCTGCGCTGGACTGCTTCGTCAAGCTCCTTTTTGTGAGCCACCTCTAAGCGAGTAACTGCCTCAGTAGTATCTTTTGCACCTTGTTCAGCGGCTTCTAGCTTTGACTTATACGAAGCGAGCTCTTCGTCTTGGAGTTTGATGATTTTCTTATCGCTGTCAGCCTCCAGATTCAGACGGTCAATCTCGTGTTGACGCTCGACAGATACTTCCGAGATCTTCTCCACCAAGTGCATGAATGCGTCATGTTGAACATAGACGTCATTGTTGCAGGCAATGGCACTTTGCTTCACGTGCCCAGGAATGTGATGGATGGCTGGGAGGAATTTCAAGCCATCAAAGCAGATTTTTGGAAACTTGGCCTTAAGGTCGACCATCTTTTCCGCAACAGTCGGGTCCACTGCAGGAGTAGGAGGAGGAGGCTTTGAGAATTCCGTTCTTTTACGTTGCTCTCGAACTTGCCTCGTACTCGATGAACTGGAGTGTTGTTCTCGAGCAGCATCAGACTGATAACCCTTCTGCAAAGACTTCTCCTTATCCGGCTCAGTTGGAGGAGGAAGATCGCGGGACTGAGAAGATTGAGAATGTGCTTTCTTGCGGTGAGACGACTCACGAGGACGATTGTCCCTACCTTCATAATCACCTCGGTCCCTGCGTCTGCCTGAACTGGAATCCCGTCCTGAGTGATGGAATATAGAAGACCCCTGAAGGCGATCAAGTCCATGAGAGCGGCCCATATCACCTGCAAAGAATGGAAATAACAACGAGTTAAGGGGAATTCACGAATTAAAAAGACTTGAAGTATATTATGGAATGCGCATGTGCATGTGTGTCCTAGTGTCCCCCCCGACAGACCCGTTCGTTTATCTTTGCTAATAGGAGTGTTGTCTCCTTGAGCCGGGAGTTGAACTCCTACATTGCCTCTAGCGGGCGAAGAGAATTTGAGAGCTTCAGGGTCATCGAACCCGTAATTAAGTAAATCATCGGGGATGGACAGGTTGGACAGACCCCTCAGAGAAGTTTCCAGGTGCTGCGAAGAAGCCTCTTTCTCAGGAGGGATAGGCGTAACTTTTGAGATGCCACCAACTTTCTCCTTTTGAACCGTATATTTCAACTTCTTCTTTCCCTTCGAAGGGGAGGATGATGTCTCAATATCCTGAACTTCGATTGCCGGATTCCAAGCGGGACCCACGTTCTCGCCCTGAGTTTTGGGGGCATCATCCTCTTTGCGCTCGCCTTCTTCGTGCGTGTCGGGAGCGCGACGCGACGACGGTCCGGCGAGTTTTTTCCCTTTACCAGATGGAGGTTTGGGAATTGTAACACCTTCTGGAAGGCTGATCCGACGACCAGGGGCTAGCAAGCCGAACCCCGACAGCGATTCATTTGAAATGATAGTCCGGATGTCTCGATCCTCAGCAGGAAGAGCTCTAATGGCTTCAACAGCCTCAGAATACCCTCGGCCTTCCGGACGCGGGTTGATACCTGAAAAGATGAAATGAAGAGTTAGGAAAAGCATGACTCCGATTAAAAACAAATAGTGATTCAACAGAGAGACTTACTGCCTTCAACCCATCTCCTAGCGAAACCGGAAGGGCAGCGCACATAGAACCATTCCTGTTTGTACAGGGCGAATTTGCTGCATGCCCCTGTCAGGATCTGGCATTTGTGGTATGGCTCGAGGAACATAAAAGAAGGACTGTCTTTCCGTCTCTTGAACATATAAATGTATCTGATATCACCAGGGGTTGGAGGTCTGGAGAAGACAGCCATGAAAAGTAAATAAGTCCCATAAAGGAATGCATGGCCATTTGGGTGGAGCTGCGACGGAGCTATGTCTATATACTGCAGCACATCCCGGAGAAATAAATTGAATGGAGGCACGTTGCCCATCCAACACATGAACTTGTTGCAGGCGGTGTACCCGACTGGGGGCAAATGAGGGCGGTCGTGTCTCGAAGGAACTAACACTTCGGCAAAAGGAATCCCGTGAATGGAGCATATCCGTCGCAGAGCAGCTTCGTTGATCTTCGAGGCTTGAGAATCGATCGTATTGTCTAGTAAGATGGTTGACTCCAGAGCATCAGGCGCCAAGTTATGAGCGGGAGAGGTTGACGGGTTAGAAGTATCTGCGGCTCCCTGCCTCGATGACGGCCCAGGCCTGTCGGATATGGTAGCGGAGCTAGATTTTCTCGACATCCCGAATAAATAATGAACCTGGCTAAATGCTTGAGAAAGCTATACTTAAAAAACGTTGAACGTTAGAATTAGCAACACGATTCCCCCCCCCCGTGTGGTGTGTGAACTAGTGCAAGCAATTGTGTACAGGCAATAAGAATGTTTTAAAGATATAATGATTAGCTTCGAATCATCGCCTTCGAAGACCGTCATCACTGACCATCTCAAAAAGCTCGCATTGAGGTGATTACAGTTCCAGATTCAAAAGACATATGATTTCTAAAGTAATCGGCCTAAGTGTAGTTTGACATTTATACTGGTTGGCATTTAAGTAATGATCGGCAATTGTACTGTTCGTCCTAAGTATAGGTCAGTATGAATGTTTTCTCGGCGTGTCGAGCGCTCGGCTAAAGGTCTCGTTCAGTTAAGGCATTGTCCTGATAAGAGTTATGTTCGGCATTCATGATTATTCGTCCTAAGTATAGTGTTCGGCTGTGTTTTCCTCAGTCTAAAGAGTGTTCGGCAATTGTATTGTTCGGCATGTCAATTGTTCGGCTGAATTCAATGTTCGGCATGTCAATTGTTCGGCTTGGGTTATCGTTCGGCTAAGTTATTGCTCTACATTTTAGTAATTGTCCGGCATTGATACCGTTCGGCATTCAAGATTGTTCGGCTTGGGTTATCGTTCGGCTAAGTTATTGCTCTACATTTTAGTAATTGTCCAGCATTGGTACCGTTCGGCATTCAAGACTGTTCGGTTTGGGTTATCGTTCGGCTAAAAGTGGCGCTCCACCACGATTTCAACTCCACCCTACACCTTCTCCATCTGCGCCGAATGACAGGGACAGATCGCCCGGCGAAGACTACGCCGTTCAGCATCCCATCTTTCTCTTCCTTCCATTCTTGTTCGGCACGAAGGAGCTAGCCCTAACTAGACAACTCCAAGCATGCGAGCCATTTCTGCTCGACGCATATTATACGATCATAGAAAGGTCATGTTTCCCATGAAAACAACCTAAGTCTTGTGTTGAAGTAATCTAATCACAGAAGGATTGATACCTAGTTTGAAAGTCGAAGTTGAGGAAGGATCGATTAGGTCTCAAATCTGATAAGATGGCAAGAATTGCAAGTCTCTAGGAATGACAGAAAAGAAGGCGTAAAAGGAAAAGAGACGACAAGGACCTGGTTATATAGAGGGAGGTAGAAGTTGAAGAGGCTATACCCGGTAGAACCGGTCAACACCGAAGCGTTCGGCATCATAGCAGAGTATCGTTCGGCACACGAGGTACGTTCGGCTTCGAGCGTATCGTTCGGCATCCAAATCTCGTTCGTCTTGCACCTCCTTCACTAACATTCTCGAGAAGGTACCTCCGAGGTAAATTGTACCAGATTCAAAGCGCATCACGTTCGGCCACGCGATACACTTTGGGGGGCAAGTGTTTCCTGGAGATTCGACCAGGTAACTAGTACTCGGTATCCAATGGAACTCGGCATCAGAGAGTGACCGGCATCCAGTGGAACTCGGCGTCAGAGAGTGTGCGGCATACAAGAACGCTCGGCATACAAGGGCGCTCGGCATCAAGGCTGCTCGGCATACAAGGGCGCTCGGCATCAAGGCTGCTCGGCATACAAGGGCGCTCGGCATCAAGGCTGCTCGGCATACAAGGGCGCTCGGCATCGAGACTGCTCGGCATACAAGAGTACTCGGCATCGAGACTACTCGGCAACAGGAGTACTCGGCATCCCATGGTGTTCGGCGTAATAATCGACATCCAGGAGACATTCAGCATGCACAACTGCTCAGGATACCGGTATCGTTCGGCATGCATACACCGTTCGTTCAAGAGCTTGAGATGGAGGCAGGTTCGGCCTCAACAGACAACCATCCTACACTTCCCACGACACCAACATACCGTTCGGCATAGAAGGAATGGTTCGGCGCAGAGCGTTCGGCACGCCTGGTCCGGCATACAGCGACCACTGCACTGGGGCTTGAGCGTTCGGCTATCCAGCCCACTTGGGATGTCCAGCCCATATTTGCCTATAAATAGAGGGGCAGGGCCACAGTGAAATGGATCCTTTTTTGGAGAGAAAACACCGGGGAGACTCTGCCATTTTCAAGACTCATCTTCTCTACTTAATAACTTCATTCAAGCATTTGATTCACGAATTGTATTTGTAATCAACTATAAAGAAGTTCAATAAAGTTTAACCTCAAAGTGGACGTAGGCAATTACGCTGAACCACTATAAATTTGGTGTTCTTACTTTCTGCAGTTAGATTAGCATTGTCTTCTCTGTTTAATTTACTTTCATCACTTATATCTCTACACAATCTTTCTCTACGAGGTTAGTGACCAATTTTGGTGCTAACACCCATCAAGTCCAGTAGAACGACAACCAAATTGGCCGACCTGTATGTGAAATGGATAGTATGATTCCATGGTGTGCCAAAGAGCATTATGAGTAGCCAAGACCGGTTGTTCACTAGTAGGTTTTAGAAGAGCTTACAGGAGGGATTAGGGACAGAGTTGCACCTCAGCACATCTTACCACTCTCAAACTGACAGCCAAACCGAGGGAGTGAATCATATCTTAGAGGACCTCTTGTGTTCTTATATACTCGACTTTGGAGGCACGTGGGATGATCACTTCGTTGAATTCACATATAATAACAATTATCAGTCTAACATCGGTATGTCACCATTTGAGACGTTTTATGGTCGACGGTGCAATGCTCCTTCTTGTTGATGGGAAGTGGGCGAGAAGCTGATACTTGAGCTAGATATGATTAGAGAAAATTAAAAGTAGATCGAAATCATTTAACAATGGATGAAAGCCGTTCAAGACTGATAGAAGAGCTACGTTGATAAGAGACGTAGAGATCTAGAGTTCTCTATCGACGGTACCGTATTTGTCAAGATCTCACACTAATTAGCAATTATTAGACGTTTAATGAAGTTTTAAATGATTTTCAAACTCTAAAATGTGTTTTAAACTCTTTAACTACATATGTAAATTTCAAATGATTTGGAATTTTTTTATAAAATTAATGTTCTTTTGGATCTCCTTGTTCTTATGGATACTACCCTTAGATTTAGGATTCACATTGACAGATTTGGTTGCATACTTATTAGTGTAGATTGTATGTGCCGATTGCTTGTATGTATGATGCTTGTTTGGTTGAAACCATTGATCGAATGGCGATTTAGTTTTAGGAAAATGTTAGGGATCGATATGGATCGATCGGTAGGAGTCCAAACTTGGTGCGATCAATATGAGGCGATAATAAAGGCCTTATAGACTAAGTTCTAAGTTTCAAGTTGTTTGGAGTTCATTGGCTCGAGTTATGGATCGTTCGAGGTGGTTTTGTGGACTATGGATCGGTAGATGATGGCTTCGGGGCATGCTTGAGTCACGTGATGGATTGCTTGGAGTTTTGGAGACAATACCTAGTGTCACAAAAGATAGGGGATGGATCGTGTAGGGAAGAGGAGGAAAACTTCAAAGTGACGGATGAGTGATTGCTTTCTTCGAGAAGCACTTTGAGCTAAGCGATGGATTGCTTCAAGCTACAAACGGTTGCTTAGAGGTATGGGCTAGTGAAGTGGAGGAAACCAAACTTTTGGCTAAGTTAGGGATCGGTACCCATGGATTCATATCTATCCACGGGTATCGATTGGTATGAAAATGCGATCGATGGAGTATGGCTAAGGGGTGGAGCATAACCAAATTGAGTGAAGTGTGGGGTCGGGGTAGGCATGGTCAGTGGTGATGGTTTAAGGTAGAGAGAAAAGATGATGCTTCGAGCTATTTGGATGGTTGGTTCGAGTCTTCACATGCTTGCTTTAAGACATGACGATGTTTGGCTAGAGTTTTTAATCTGTAGTCACTCAAACTCATGTCAAGCCGAATACTTAACCAAATATGGCTAAGTATATCGACCGGCACCTAACCATAGCATTTGATGGTGATTTCGACAATCACAATGAGTGAAGCGATGAAGATGATTCCATGATGGGAAGAGATGGCTTCGATGGATAGTTGTACTTATGATGCAGATTGAAGACTATTCGTCGCATTGAGGCAATTGTTGGAAGATGGCTGTAGGATGCATGATGCTATTCTACGATTGATTATGACTATATAGAATCATCCCTATCGTGGTGACTTCATGATGGAAGTCGTAAGATCAGTTCCATGATAACCTTTGCTATAGATGACATGTGTAAAGGGATCATTGATACTCAAAGGTTCGGAGAGTACTCGAAAAGCGAGGGTAATATGAGGTAACAATTTGGACCATGACGGGTCCTAATCTCCATGATAGGCAATCCGATCGCCATGACGAGCGATCATTACCTTGGATCAGCCATGATGGGTGATCTAGTTCCTAGCCTATTGAGTGGCATGAATTCGAGTACCGAGGAACTAGGACGTTGAGTAGTTGTTGACCATGATGGGTAGTTTGAGTTATCACGTATCCAACGCACTGATTGAGTGAATGCGAGGATGGATGATGGATGCTAATTTTTTTTGATTGTTTGTCGTCCTAGGGATGTCACATGATGCTGATATTATTGATATATATATATATACACACACACACCTTAGTACTCTGATGTATAGTATACCCATGATGACTATGATGTAGGGTAGCATATATCTTGTGTATGTGCTAACTCTGTGGATGCGGGGACAGATCATGTATGATTCCTCATACCATTTGTACTATTATAATGGTATATTAGTATTTAGAGGTTTTCTATTGCTCACACTAGATTTTTGTCTGACTTCGGGTTTTATGCTTTGCTTTCTATTATTCCGGTTACTCTTAAATAAGTAGATAAGGGATATCTGATCTGGCGAGCATGTGGATCTAGACAAGTGGCCAGCAAAAGGCTATACTCCGGTATTAATACATTTACTTATTTGTTGTCCTACTGCACATCACTATGGAGCTTGCTTGTGCCTTTATTATCTAAAGACAATTATTTATGAGTTATTATTTTATGTATAACTTTATTTCTTATGTTGTACACTATATGGATCTATGCACTCTGATTATGTGATTCATTTAGTTATTTACTGTCTCACCTGTTTTATATTTGAGATGTCTACTATTAAATTTAATTCGATTCACTATGAGATATACTATAGGATCTGTAATTGTTTTACTTACTTTACAACCCCAACGGTCTTCCTACATCGACCGGGCACCGTTGTAGTGCACTATACATGTATGTTGGATGTCGATGGTGTACGACGGTCGTCACATAATAGTTCTTACATTTTTACCTTAATTGATGTTTCTCAAGACTAGGATATGTGTATTTTATGAAGAACAAATCCGATGTCTATGAAAAGTTTGTTGAATATAAAAATGTAGTAGAAAACCAAACGGGATATAAGATTAAGATAGTTCGATCAGATCGAGGTGGTGAGTATATTGGACAGGATTTCCAACACTACTTAAAAGATAATGAGCTTATCTCTCAGGATACTCCACCATATACTCCGCAACACAATGGTGTGTTGGAACGAAGGAACCAAACCCTATTAGATATGGTTTGTTCCATGATGAGTCTGTCATATTAAGGATATGCACTAGAAACCACGACGCATTGTTGAACTTGTTTCCCACTAAATCTATGCCTAAAACATCATATAAGATGTGGTATGGTAAGAAACCCCAACTCAATTATTTAAAGGTGTGTGATTGTTCAACATTTGTTAAGAACGTTAGTCCGAATAAACTAGAGGCAAGATTTGTACTATGTAAATTTATACGATATCCCAAAAACTTGATGGGGTATATATTCTACAATATCGAGGAACAAAATTTTATTTTTTCTCGGCACGCTACCTTTTTTGAAAAGGAATTTATATCAAATAAAATTAACAGTGAGGCTTATGCTTCAGCCATAGGATCCACGATATACGCTATGCTATGTACTAGACCAGATGTGGCATACATATTAGGATGCATAAGCCGATACCAGCCTAAACGTGGAGATAAACATTAGACAATCCTAAAATATACACTAAAGTATTAAGAAATACTACGGACTTATTCCTCATATACGGGAATGGAGACCTCCTTATGAAGGGGTATATAGATTCGAGCTTTCAATGCGATATAAATAATAGTAACCACTGTCTGGTTATGTCTTTATGCTTAATGGCAGAACTGTTAAGATGCAGTATGGATGCACAATTTTTTAAGTGAGCTCGAATTGATTCCCGATACCGAGAATCATATGGCATTATTCTACGATAATAATGAAGCGACACAGATCACAAAGGAGCTCAAAGTATACATGATGTCATCGCATATTCTTTTGAAGTTCCGCCTGATTAGAGAATTTCTTAAGAAGAAAGAGGTCGTGATACAAAAGGTAGATACCAAAGACAACATAGCAGATCCATTCACTAATGATCTAGCTTGGTCGGCTCTCAAGAAGCTGATTGAAGGGATGAGATTGAGATTCCATAATCAGCCCCAAGTGCAAGTGGGAGATTGATAGAGCTAGGGGTATGCCTTAAGGACAATTCTATAATTTATTGTAAATTAATTAACTCTGTAATCAGTTCTCGTTCGTAATAAAGGTGTTTTTCTTTCTGCTATGTATTTGTTATAATGTGTTATAACTAGTTAAAATATATTTAGAAGAAAAAACTAAAAATGGTGTATTTGTGATAATAATAACAAATAGTTGTAATCATGAGTATTGTACCACAATATTATAAAACACATCATTTTAATGGTCCTAGTCAAGATGCATCGAGACTGGATATCGATGTATCCATTGAGACTAGAGTACGTAATGCTCTCCAAATGTTGAGCAGTGTATTACTCATGACTGTTGGAGGCTCCTAGGGATTATGTACTGGTATTAATGGATAAATATGAAATGACTCACTCGATAGTTTTCTGTTGATTAATATAAGTTAGGTCAAATAGAAAATATCGATGTGACTGATTTGCATAATTCTCTCGACTTGATAATACTATTGATCTTCAATATGAAAGCACCGCTTTGATTATAGTCAAATCATGGCACGCGTCTATTGAGTGACTGTAGTTGGGTCGAGTGGAAGTATTGGAAGTGAAGTACTATTCAAGTGAGGATTCATCTCCTCGGTTATATGGGGTTAGTATCACGGTCAACTCAGAGTCAGAATCTCTGGCCAGAGTAGTTTGGTTAACAATAATTGTTATTATTGAACCAAAGATTTTGTGTAGGACTATAGATTTGAATATGGATGATACTGGAATTTTTACCATTACTAAATTCCATAAGTCCAAAGCGGTATAGTTTTGATGAAGAGAATTGGTGTAAATAAAAGTCACAATAGGGTAACGCGTAACAAAGTAAAATTGGGTTTTACCAAAACCAAGTAAGTGATAAATTTGACCAAAATATCACATCGCTTGTTAAGTGATGAATGAACGTTAACGTTTGAATAGTTCGATATTAACCGCTGACCAAATTTACACCTAACGAGTCACACAACTGAAACGATGAATTCTCCTTTGACCAAACGATCTAATCAATTTGTAATAGTTATAAATTAATTAAATAAATTAATATTCATGAAATATTAGTTATAAATTTGATTTTGATTTAATAAACAAATATTATTAAATATATTTATAATATTTTTAAATATATTAATCGATATATGATATCGGTGAGCCTGTAAATTTGATTTACATGAAAAATATTTATTCGGGCTTTAAATAGATTTAAACCCCATGAAAGATGCTGGTTAGTTTGGCTCTGATATGGGGTTATAGGCGGCTAAAAGATGGGATAGAAAGGCTTTGATATGGAGTGCTAAGATCGAAGTGAATCGGTAAGTGATAATATAAGATACTGATCCCCAAATATTTCTAAATTCTCCTCTATATAAGAATCTCCACGCTCAACCTTTAGAGGACTTTTGAAGCCTTCATTCTCATTCTTTTCAAGCCAAGCTCTATACCTTCCATCCTCCAACATTTCAAGTGCAAATCCAACAAATCAAGTGGTATTCGATAGCCAGTGTTCAATAGTTCAACGACTAGTACTCTTCTGGATTGGAAATCAATTCATGGATCGGATCTCATCATTTCAAGGTGTACTTACAGGCTTTGGTGAGAAGGTATGTTCCTAACATATTTATAAATATTAATATATGTTAATATAGAATGTCTATTTCATATATTAGATTATTAGTTAAGTGAGGATTCCAACATATAAATATATTGTCACAATTTTGATTGGTTATATGTAAAGACCAAACTCGTAGAAGGTGCGCTAGGGTATGTGAACATGGCACTCGAGGCAATGTCAGGGTAGATATACCAATTATGGATCCGGACTGGTGGTAACGCATAGCAGCTACTACCGCCCACCTCGAAACACACTCCCAAATCAAAATCAAGGGGTGGCCACCAAATCATCAAAAAGTCAAAATATAGTATCGAAGAAATGTGTCCGATCGGAGGAATGACCTCACTTGGCCCGGCATGGTTCCTATTTTAGTCACATCTAAGCTGACTCACGAAAGTCAAGGTCATGTCAATACCTCATACAGAAATCATTCGCCAAACCATCCTACTTCATTTCTGGAATCTCCACCACGTACACAGTTGTTAAAGTGGTTTTCGGTATTGGCAGAGAGTATGACAATATCCAATCCCGGTCTCTTTAACAACCAAACGCTTATTTCACACCGGATGGTTCATTTACATTTCAAAAAGGTCAATTCACAATTTATATCAAAATATCATATTCAATTTCAAATCATACCTCTTTCGAAATCATATTCACTTTCAAACTATATTCATTTTCAAAATCATATTCACTTCCAATCATATTCACTTTCAAATCATTGATAAGTTATGTTAATTAATTCTTTATTTCAAAATCATCTTATTCACTCAAATATGTCATTTTACAAAAGGTATCAATTCCAAACCCAAATTAGGTTGTATTATCATCAAGGATTTAATTATAAATACTTCAACTTTACATAGTTTGAAATTTTTAAAAATAGTTTAGGTAGTCATAAATAGTTTTAATAGGTTGAAAATAATTTAAAATAGATTAAATAGTTTTAAAATAGTAAAATATTTTAAATAGATTTAAATTTGATTAAATTAGATTTTATGATTTTAATAGATTAAATAGATTTTATTAGATTTAAAAATGATTTAAATAGATTAAATATAGGTTAAATAGATTCAAATTATATTAAGTAGGTTTAAATAGATTAAATAGATTTAAACTAAAATAGATTAAATAAATTAAATTAGTTTAAAATAGGTAAAATAGATTAAATTTGATTAAATAGGTTATAATAGATTAAAATAAATTAAATAGTTTTAAATTGATTAAAATAGTTTAAATTAATTAAAATAGTTTAAATTAGTTTAAAATAAATTTCAAAGTTATATCCAAACATTTTCAGTAACTCAATTCCGATAAATTCATTTATATTTGACACTTCAACTTTGAACTTCAAATTTAAATCCTTTGAACAAATCATTAAATCAATTCCACTTTCAACATTAACACTTGGATTATCGAAAATAATTCATTTTATATAAATCAGTTTTTATTTCAAAAGCCAGTTAACTGAATTCACATATTAAGGAATCAAAAATCATTTAATTTAACCAATCCGGTGTCCGTATATAATTTTCTACCCTAGGGCCAAGTGATACGAATATCTATCATTTCAATCCGCAATTTAAAATTTTGCGGTTATATATCAATTCAAACCGCAATGCCGAATAAAATAAAAATTCATAAAATCGCTCGAGTCTATCATTTCAACCCATAACGATTTTTCCCTAATCAATAGATCTTTCGGGTATGTATCATTTCAACCCACAGGGAACTTGCAGTGTTAAAACAATATAAAATACAACATCTAGTCGTCCAATATCAAAAATCAAACATCCATCACAATCATCATCCAAATCAACCAATAAACATCAATAGATAACTGATAATCAATACAGGTTTTAAATTGACAATTGAAAATTCAATATCAAATTAAACGATAATTAAATGCAATAAAGGTTAAATTTAACTAGAATGACAATTTAAACATACCAAACATCAATTAATTAATTTCAAATCACATCATAAATTAAATTTAACTAACATAAGATAGTTTAGTAATTATGAGTGATTAAAAGACTCACTTTTGATTTCAAATTGATTTGAAATCCAAAATAAGGCCCAAAATTCAAAAGTCTCGGAATTCAACCAAACCATCTCTATAATGTCCGAAATTCTGATACGATCCCAACGGAGAAAACCGAGCGTGAATCTAAGCTTGTATGAAAAAGTTATTAACGTTAGAAGATTGGAAAATTTCGACTTCGAGTCGCCGCCTCAATTACCCGGTGCTTGTTCTGAGTTTCTGCCAAAATGACCTGAGACCCGAGTCATTTGGCTCCTGACCCAAAGTCACTCCAGGGTTTTCGCCTCTGTAACTCGAAGCGCGCCCAGATCCGCCTTATTTGGCCACGAACCCTCTCAGACTCTAAGTCGCTGCAGGGTTTTCTCCTTTGAAACTCGAAGTAAACCTCTTCCCGACTCGAAGTAAACCTGGAGCGAATTTTTTTTGGTTTTTTATATTTGAAATTAGGTTTTGGAATTTGGGAATTAGGTTTGAGAAGGAGGAATAAGATGTACGTACAAAAATAATAATATGAGAAACAACTAGAGTTTATAACAGCCTATATGTAGGCAGGGTTGGATCGAAACTACTACGCGCCCAAAAAGTTCGTTCTGACCCCAAAACAAAAATGGGTCATTCCATATATAAAAATAGATGTTTTCGATAATTTTAAACTCAATTGAACATGTTTCAATTCCTAATTCCATCGTATGAAGAAGTTAGCTTAAAATCAGCTTATTTCAAATTGATTTTAATTAAATTGATTACTACGCGTTTCGAGTCCGTACGATCAAACGACAAGTCCGATCGCGATGAAACTTGAAACTAGACAATAATTCACCGGTATGGATCCGGTGAATCTGGTTTCATCAAAATCCGAGATAGTGGCCAAAATGGCTATTTTCACGTTAATTAAATAAATTAATAATTAATTAATTAAATCACTTTTTCATTCAAATTTGATAGTTAACAAATTTCATCATTTTTAACCACTTAGACATTTACGATGACTTAATACAAGTTTATATAACAATTCAGTGCTGGTTATTACACCAATTACAGTGTTCAATTCCAACTTTAATTAAATCCAAGTAACTATAATTTAATCCCAATAAATTAATTTAATTTGATTTCAATCTTTATATTCAATCAATTATTACTCTAATAGCATAGTTAATATTTTTTGATATCTTATTTCACTAATATGCTACAATTTCCATCTTTTTATTTGTATTAACTACCATATTTCAATTATATTGAATTTTTGTCAATTTCACACATTAATTGTAATTTAAAATTCCAAATTAATTTATTTATCTTGATTTCACTCTTTTATTAATCAACTATTACATTATGAATATAATTAACATTTTTTTTCCTTTTATTACATTCACAATTTACAGTTATTGTCTTAACTCACATTAATGTAACATTTAATGGCATTCAATTGCAATTGATTAAATGAATTGGTAACAAATAACAATTGTCACCATTTCTATATTTAATCACATTTGTAAGTTTATTATTTACAACAAAAGTTAACAACTCACACTATACTAATTTTACAATTATTAATTTAACCTACATTAACTGCACTAATTAAGTGAACTAATCGCAATTGATTTCAAATTTAATTTAACAGGCTAAATAAATAGGTAACATATAATAATTGTCACCATTAACTTTTGGTCACACCTTACAAGTTTATTATCCACAACAAGGGTTATAATTACTACTACAACACTAATTTTATTCAATTACAATTTATTACACATTATTTCATTAATTAATCAACATTTAAATTATCAATTATTCTTTAAATCCAATTATTAATTAATGTATACATTACTAAAATTTATTTACAATCTATATCAATTATAACTTTTTTAATCCTTTTAATTAATTGGAATTTCATTCAAAGCAATTATAAATTACCTTAAATTAATACTATTACATTTTATTCTAATTATATTCTTGTTATTTAAATCACAAGTTTTTTTCATTTCTTCCAACATTAAATCATTTTTAATTATCGAAAATTACAAGTCGTTAGAATCTGGGCCGATAGCCTCCGTGGATTGGGGGTTCATGGAAGTCTATGAAGTGGCGACCGTTGTAGACTCTATGGTCAGTGCCTGCTGCCGTAGGATGGCTTCACCACCAAGAGCATGTACGGATGCAGACATACCTGCAATTTCACAAGGTTCAATGGGTACGCTCGTGACTTTCGTATGCAAGATGTAAACGTTCTCGAACTATGAGGAGGAGAGTGGTATACCTTCTCTAGATTGTCCTTCGATCGAAGATAGAGTACTACGTTCAAGAATCGGAGATAACACAAAAGACTTGTGGATTTCAAGATGATCAAAATCATAGCCTATCTCCTTTTAAAGGGAATGAGAAGCTGAGGCACCAACTACTTGACTTATGAGAGGGTCTTGAGAGTCCGACCCGGAGGTTTCGTTGCCATCCTTTCCCTTCTCGATGATCATTGGGTCATGGAGTAAACTAAGTCGGGAAGCCTTGATTTCGTCAGGCATTTCATTACGCAAGATTTCATGAATAAGCTACTCTTCACCAACCTCAGCGCTTCCAAGGGATTTCTTCTTCAACTCAACAATATAGCCCTAGGCTTCGATGAGTGAGTCAGGGTACCCCTCTCCAATGAAGTGAAGGTTGCGATTCATGAGAACGCTTGCATTGTTATATATCAGCACGGGATCAAAGTCCTCTTTTATCTTTGTTCGACCGGCCTTCCTAGCTTCCTCTTGGAGGGTCTCTATTTGCGTAAGTTGTTTATCAGCCTCAATCTTAGTTAGGCGAGCCTCGACGGTTTCCTCGCACTATCGTTGGAACTCTAGTTGAGCCTCGAGTTTCTCTTGTTTTTCCTTCTTAAGCTCCTCCTCAAGTTGTCGAGTACGTAGGACTAGGGTGTCGTTATCTTTTTTAGTGCGTCCTTTTCCTTCTGCAAAGCATCCTTCTCAAGGGCTAAAGTGCTACTGTGATGAACAGGTATCCAATTCAGTTTGGTGCACTTTCTTCAAACGTTCCACTGCTTCGGAAGATTCCCGGGCTCTTTTCTCATCATCGACCAGCTTTGTATTCAACCCCTTGATTTCTTCACCCAAGTGTTTGATGGTGTCTTTATTGTCTCTGCAACAAAATAAGCCTTTTACAACAGGAAAAACTTGTTGTAATAAGTGGTTCGCAACGGGCCAGCGCCCATCTTTTTATTGGACATTGTAATAAATGTATAAGATTTTACAATGGGAATAAACCGTTATTGTGGACCATTGTAGCAGAGTATAGTACAACGAACTCAACCCGTTGCAATAGGTCTCAACTACAACATCCACTGCCCGTTGTCATATGAGTCAATTTGTTTGAGAAACATGATATTACAACTAGCATGGATCATTGTAGTAGAGTATAGTACAACGGACTCAGCACGTTGTAATATATCTTAACTACAACATCTATTGTCCGTTGTTATAGGCCCCATCTACAACTTCCATAGCCCATTGTAATTGGTCTAATCTACAACATTCAAAGACCATTGTCGTTTATATCTTTTGCAACTATTTTGGCCCGTTACAAAATAAATACAAAAAAATTAGGTGCGAGGTCCATACAGTACTCCTGTAGAAATATTTAATAATTACTAAATATTATCATAAAACAATCGAAATCACACATAATATAAGACTATAAAGCTACATTCATAAACTTTTCAACATATTCCAAAAGAAGTATATAAGTTTTTACATTCACAATGGTCTAACACATAACTAGTTACAAAATACATAATAACTAGTTACAAAATACATACCAAGTTCTAAGTACTAACATACATAGCCCATAAAACTAGAATGCACATACATACTAGGCCAAGGAGATGAACTCTTTGGGCCATGCGACCGTTGATCCAACAGCCTCTTTAATAGTGGACATCTCTGAATTTGGTCTAAATAAAAAAGCCTATTGTTTCACCACTACATTCACCCATACCTTCCACGCATTAGATCCAAGCTTTATGAAATGTACTAAAGAATTAGGATCGACACTTGCTATGCTTCCTTCTACAACTACGTTCTTCTGCCAACTCCATAACTTGCACTTTCTTTTGACCAAATTTTCGAGAGTATTGTGATCATGAATCTGCAAATTTTTACTATCTCGGTGTGACTGAAAGAAAACAAAAAACAGTTAACACTTGTGATATGACATAGGCAGTAGTGCTTAGTATTATAAATCTCAAACTACATAGTGAAAGAGGTGTTTGTAGCCAGGTGAAGTTTGCAATAGACTATACACACCCTAGAATACACACCAATTTAAATAAACACAGTGTAGATATAACTATAATTATAAAGTGCATAGAAACAAAACAGTAACAGAGTAAAATAATATATGCCTCAACACCATCACTCACAGTAATATCCCAAGACTTTGAACACACACTCACTTAAACACATATATATTCACACACATATATTGATAGAGACACATATACACTAATAACCACACAGCAGCTGCAGTTGCACATTTATTTAGGAGCATAGGTACACACCCACAAAAAATAAAATATCACAAAAAATAAAACATCACAGGCACACACAATCAAAGATACACACTATACATACCTATGAACGCACATTGTTATATGGACACACACCACACAAAAAAACGGTCCACAGACACACACAACACCAGTACATGCACACAACACATACATACACATGAATATATACACACGTACAAGAAAACATGGTAGCAGCAAATGCACCAACTCAAGCACACAAACACTGCTACCCAGTAAATATAAACATATAGGGATATACCACTACCGTTCTTGTTGTTGAGCATCTCTTTCTTAGTTTAAGCTGACGTTCGCTATGTGATATTATGGTCTAAGAGCATCTCTGGTATGATATAATTTTAGTGTAATAATGTTTTTAGGCTGTTAGTTAGTAAATAAGCTTTATGGATAAAGCATGTGTTCTATAAAGAATTATATGACCAAAAGCAAAGAAGATTTACCTATTCATTATCTATATTATTTTTTCAACAATTATTACTCTAGTTCCGGTATCAAGTTTCAATTTTCAAAGAATAGAAGAGACCAAAAGGATCTGAACCATCAATTAGGATGTGTACAACAAGTAATAGTAAAGGTCTCTTCAATCCTTGACTATCTATGGCCAGATTCAACGCTTCGGGATACCGAGGGGCTGCCCCATGGTCTCTTCCTTGTCCTTCGCGGATGACGTTGTCATTTTCTCTAATGGCAGCGTCTCCTCTGTCCGCCGACTTCTCGACTTTCTTCATCAGTATGAGCGTTCTTCGGGCCAACTTGTTAACCCTGCCAAATGCTGTTTCGTCCATGCGAAAGATTTGCCTCTCACTCGTGCTACGTGGATCGAGTTTGTCTCCGGGTTCAAGGAAGCCACCCTTCCTCTTCCTTACTTGGGTGTTGTCCTGTACCGCGGTAGAAAGCTCAATGCTATTTTCGACCCATTGACTGATAAAGTTAGGGGTAAGATCTTACGCTGGAATGCTTCTCTTATTTCTCAAGCTGGTAGACTTGTTCTTATCAAATCCGTGTTGGATTCAATGGGAACTCATGTTTTCGCAGCTATGACCCCCACTTCTTCTTTCTTCCGGTCTTATCGATCTTTGGCCTCCGCTTTCTTCTGGGGCAACAAGGACAGTGGCCGTCGACACCATTGGGGGTCGTGGGATGCGGTCTGTCGCCCCAAAAACGAAGGCGGACTGGGTCTGCGCAATCCAAAAGACCTATGTGCTGCCTTCGCCTGCAAATTGTGGCACAGATTTGGCGCCAACAATTCCTTATGGGCCTCTTTCCTTCATGCGAAATATCGCAATCTTGAGGGCTCTAACTTCTCAGGCTCTCCGTCTTTTGCTAGTGAGACCTGGAAGCACATGCAGACGGTGAAGCCTCTCTCCGACTCTCATGGTGGCTCTTCTGGTTGGGATGGATCTCCTTTTTACATCCTTAAAACTTGGTCCTCTACTAGAATTCAAGCCCCTATTCGTCCGATCTTTTCTTTCATCTGGGACTCTCGTATTCCCCCCAAGGTCTCTATTTTGATGTGGCGGATTCTCCATGATGGATTGCCACTTGAAGAGAACCTTCAAAAAATCGGTATCCCTCTAGTGTCTCGCTGTAGATGCTGCGGCAATGGGGAATCAGAATCCCTGAATCATTTGTTCTTTGGTGGTTTCTCGGCCAGATCGTGCTGGAATTACTTCGGAAACCTCCTTGGTTATCGTCATTTAGCCAGCTCCCCTACTGATCTCCTTAACTCTTGGTGGTCTGGGAATGGTGGTAAGTCTCTTCGCTCTATTGTTTTTCGCTTAATCCCCTGCCTCATCTGCTGGCACCTCTGGTGTGCGCGGAACAAGGCAACCTTTGAAAACTCTAGTATGGATCCCTCATCTATTATTCGGTGTGTGAGGAAAGACGTCTTCCTTGCTTTCCGTGGTAGACCTTTCAGGGGTCGTTTGAACTCCCGTGCGGAGCATCTGGTCGGACATCTCTCTATCTCGTGTGCTTTGTCTCACGCTAGACTGGGAGTAGGTTGATCATCGCGAGCGATCGCTGGCCTTCACCCAGCGCTCACTTCCCCTCCCCCCTTTTTTTGTGTTTAATGTTGTTGTTAGTTTTCCAGGTTCTTTTCTTTTTGGTTCTTCTTTGGCTCGGATGAGTTTTGGTTGTCTGGTATCGGGATCCGACCTCCATTTGATCGCTGATTTCTGGTGGTTTCACTGTAGTTGTTCGGCGGCTTCGACTGGCCTTGATCTTCTTTTATGCCACTGGTTCGGCGTTGACGGCGTCTGCTTTACTCTGACTGCCAACTTCCGTGTGTTCCTTTTTTGTTGGATTCGCGTTTACTTGTTGGCTCTCTTTTGGTTCGGCTTGGAGGTCTGGCCTTATCCTTAGGGTAAAGGCGGGTTTGTGCTTGCTGGTGGATCAATTCCTCATTCTCCTCCACTTTCTTGGTGTGGATTTGTTGCTGTCTTTAGTGTCTTGGTTTTATTTTCCGCTGTTGTTTTGCGGTATTTTCTTTTTGGTGGTTTTCGTCCCATCTTGTTTCCTATTTTTGTGAGCCCTCGGAGAAAGGCGTTTTTTCTCCTCTATATATATTATATTTCTTTTAAAAAAAATATTGATCATCATACAATCGCCCCATTTCTCCATTCTTCATTTCTTTTGCAAATAAGAAGAAGAAGAGTTCAATCTTCAACTAGAAGGGGAATAAAGAAGAAAAAACAAGAAGATAAGGAAGATGGAAAAAAACATGGAGCCTTTTCCAATGTAACTAGACCTATCACTTAAACTTAGCCAACCAAACACGCATAATCACTACAATGATCATCGAGATATTTCTAATCATGAAGATCTAGGGCTTTAGAGAAACAACCCTAATAGTAGTTGTTCACCCAGTCCTAGTGCACCTACTGTAGATCTCTCGTTATCAAACTCAATCAATATTAGTTCCGACGCAAACCCTAACTTTCAATATACTCAAAATCATTTCCACCACAATCAAAACTCCATTAGAGGCATACCATTGTATAGTAATATCCAAAGCCTTAGTTTACAAAATAAACAACCTCGGTATGCTTATAACCAAATAGCGTTGTCAAGAACATCAAGGTTTTTTTCAAAGGGGTGTTTCTAGTGAAAAGAAGTGGGAGAATGCCAAGAATGAGATGGACTACTACTCTTCATGCAAGATTTGTGCATGCTATTGAGTTTTTAGTAGGCCATGAGAGTAAGAAATATATTATTACTACTACTACTTTATTATATTTTTATTGATAATAACTTATGTAATTTTTTTTTTCTATTTGATTTTGGATTAATTAATCGGGGAAACACCGAAGTTAGTGCTTGAGCTTATGAATGTTAAAGATCTTACACTAGTTCGTGTGAAATATGTGACGACCCGCAAATCCATACCCATTTAATCGACAATAAACCACACATGTTCGACCCAAAAGGTACAAAATGATGGAAAGTCATGAGAAAGAAGAGAGAGGGTGAGAAGAAAGAAATAAGAGAGAAGAAGAGATGAGAAGAAGAAGAGAGAAACAGAACCATAACAATACAGAATCTTACATCACAGTGAAATAACATATAATACAGATGAATAATCTTTGCAAAAGAGAAACTGTAATATACATACATTAATCAGAGTACACAAATAAATAATTATTAGTCGGGACAGTTATAACAACATGTCCTCACAAATGCTGATAATTTACAACAACAATGCAATGGAAAATAAACAGATACGTGTATACGACATGAAGATCTCCAGCTCGTCTGCTGGAGCTCCAAAAGTACCAAATCTGAATATATAAATATACTCAGCCTGACCCAAGCATTGAAAGGGAAGAACGCCCAGATCAGTTTGGTAAACCGGCGTGAGAAAAACATATCTCAACTGAATTTTAAAGTTCTAAGATTACCAAACTTCTTTACCAAAACATAAGGTATCTCGTAAGATCACGTCCACACATAAACACAGATGGCTTTTTCCTTTACGATAACCAAAACATTTCATATATAATTCTCTTATATTATAATAGTGTCTATTGCATAAATAATAATGAATCATAGCTGAAATTGTTGCATTATTAAATTCCAGCATAGTAGGTTTACTAACAAAATGGCAGGCATGTAGTGGATATTGGATTCCATATAAATGACAAGGTAAGGGACTACCTTCCATACAGTACACCTCTAGAGGAATGCACCTAGGGAGCAGATACTGCCTGCCTATACCAACACAAGATCGACCTACCCCTTCTTGGATAGTACCGAATATGTCATCACCGCGGTCATTACTGACCATTAACGGGTACCCGAGTCATACATTCACCACATACTTAGACATGTGTAGAGTAAATCTTGAAGGATGGTGACATCTCCTAACGGGAGCAACCCACTTAGCCTTGCTGCTTCTACCATGTTTTAGTCATTTCCTGGGGTGTGAGGCCAAAAGACGTATCGTATACCTATCACATATCACATCATCTTTAAATGCCACATTGCCATTTCCGTTGACTAATAATTGCCTTCCACAAAAATACAACCCTTGAGCTCGTACTTCTCAAAGAGGGTGTTAAGCTAAGAGAAGTTGCCTTCTCCGCCACCATAGATGTATGTTTGTAAAAACCAATGTACGTAATCTCAGAAAATGCACTATCAGACATCCATCCATACAAGTTGTCTAGGAACAGGACAAACCAAAGGTACTTTCCTACCACATTCTATCAGGAAATCCCTAGGATTAGTATTGAGTAGTCCTTGCATTGGATATTTCATAACGAAGAGACTACTGCAACTATATGTATATTGGGATTTTAACCCAAAATGATCAACAAGCAGTCCTTCACTATGAAAATACTAAATATCAATATCATCAACAAACCTGCACAATCGTCGAATATAGGTTGGTCCAAAGTGGTTTTCGGATAAATCAATCCTGGTCTCTTCGCACCAACAACACAAAAGCGTTACTCAACATCATATAGAAACCAAGTCTCGTAGACTTATTACGTTTCCAACTATCAACTTGTTATCCTTTGGCCATGAAGGAAGCTTGGTATATAGGAGTAATCACTCTGCACTACTTGAATCAACATCCTTTACACCAAACGATAATCAGGCCTACACAGATGCCTACGTATTAAGTGTATGACTAAATAGTTTCCACATCAAGTCGAGAAACTAAAATGGCCAAAAATATAATTTAGCACTGAAACAGTCACTAGGCCTGATTTATAAATCTTTTATTTATTAAATCACTTTTCCAAATTTATTACTTCAAATTATCTTTAAAAGGATATATTTTCAAAACCATTTCAATACTTGGAAAACATTTCATAAACTTATTTTAATAATAAGCGAATTCATAACTTATTATATTTTCAAACCATTTAAACTCCAATTTAAAATATCACTTTCCAAAACTTTCATTTTAAGGATTTTTCGCTTTAAAAACGTAAATATATTTCCTTTTATAAAAGTCCATACTTATCTTATCAAATTAAATTGATTTCACATTTATAAAACAGTGTTTATAATTCACATTTCTATTTTATAAAAACTTCCATTTCTAAAATTCCTTCATTAACCAATTTCCCATTTATCTCATTTATATATCAAAACCCCACTATAAGCTTATTTACTTATAAATTTCTTTATTTACACATTCATTCTTTTGTAATCTCATTATTTATAAAGTCCATTATAAATTCACTCCAAAATTTCAATTGCAAATCCATTTACAAATTTGATTATAAATCATTTCTAATATTCATAAAACACTGTTTATAAAATCCATTTCATTAAATCTCTTTATTAATAGCATTCCTTTATAAACTTTCATTTTAACACTTATAAAACTCGTTTATAAGTCCATTACTTTTATTTATAAAATATAAAATTTATAAATCTTATATATAAACCATTTATAATAAGTTCAAAATTCTAAATTTAACTTATTTTATAAAATAGTTAACTTCATATTTCAAAAATCATATTAAGTATATTTTGCAAAGCCATAATTTTTATAACATAAAAATTATAACTTTTTATTCTTTTAAAATAAATTCATTTCTTTAACAATTCAAAAATTATTAAAACATATATATTTTCAAAATCATTTTGAAATCCTTTTTAAATTAAAATCATCATTTTAAATATTTTAAATTTCCAAAAATATGGCCTAATGCTGCAAAAGCGCTAAATAAGGGGATTCACATCAATAATAGCAAACATGACATCCATCACATCAACCATCACATAATACAACATATATAACAATATGTGTAAATAAAAATCAACAATGGTGAGGAATCCAGTTGGATCCCTCCAACCTGTAACCTGCAACAAATATACATATGAGAAAATATGTACAATGTCTGCTTCGAGGCATACACGCGTACAAAGGGTCATCCGCTTATACACGGGAACGTATAGGGTCTCATCTGCTCTAATAGGCAAGAATATATCCAACTACTAATAATATAGTATAACATTCAAACAATCATCAAACATCATATAATAAATTTATTCCCACTTATATAAAAATATAAACGAGCCAGAGAGAGTGAGTTTTACTCACTTTGGTTACAGTCGTTGAAATAGCGATTCGTTTGGATTAAAATTAAACGAGCATTTAATTTAACCCAACATTGCTGCTAACTCCTAATTTGTCAAACCAGCTCTAGAATATAGTGCTCGACAATACGAATCCAACGCCGCTTGTTTCGTATGAAACAGACCTCGTATGAAACAGTTATGCATTTTTAAACAGTCGATTAACATAAATTTTAATTAACTAAAATTAACATAATTTAAAATTTTAAAACATTAAACCTTACACTATTTACGTTCTTCCCTCCCTTCAGGCTTCCTCCTATACGTGACTTTCTTTGTTTTTTTATTTGCCGTTTGAAAACATCATGCGTGCTAAACGCGCCACCACCTACGAACTACCGCGACCATCCCCACGTCGCGCACCACCAACGCCAGCCACGACCTACCCCATGCGCGCGCATATGCACGAAACTAGGGTTCGCCAAGCCCATCACCTACTCGTGTTTGGACGAGTCTTGCAGCCTCTACGTTGCCCCAATTCCGATCTCCACCATTGGATAGCTAGAGCTCGACGTGCTCTACAACTTTGAAGTTAGGGGTTTTTGCTAATTGTCGATGGATTTGGAGATGATTGAAGAAGAAGAAGCACCATTTATAGCTGTTCGAGATATAGTGGTGGCTGCTTAAAAATTAGGGTTTGACTTAGAATCTAGGGTAGAGGTCCTTATATAGACAACTACAAAACTCTATTCATCGCCAAATTTTTAGAACTCTGTTAGTCCCTGAGGAGTTGGTTTTGATGACAACAACCTTACTTAGAATTAGATTATAAAATATATAATATTAACATTATTGTGTAGATATATATAGATATGTTTGCATGTACTAAAGAATGAAGAATTGTACAGTATAAAGATTCAAGATCAAAGATTGAAGATATCAAGATTCAAGACTCATGAGTATCAAGAATTTCAAGAGTTCAAGTTTCCAAGATAAGTTATATAGTTAGGAATATTGTTAAAACTCATAGAAAGGCACTGACATCTTAAAATATATTTTATTCATGGAATGGAATCCATCGTGCTCGTTAAAGGGATGGAACCCTAAGTAGGATGGAACCTACGAAAAATCTAGTGGAACATCTTTTTGTATCCACTTACTTTTATTTCAAAATGATTTTCAAAATATATAGCTTGTTTTTCAAAATGATTTTAAATATTCCTGTTTAAAAACCAAAATCATCTGTCCTGGTTTTTCAATATATTTTAGCCTAAAAAATATCCTTAATTTTAAATATCTTTGATTTTAAATTATTATCCTAAGTTTTTAAACTACAATTTTGATATTAATATATTTAGCTGTTTTATATATTTATACTTAAGATTTAAATATAAAAGTGTAGAAAATTATTATATATATTTTAATATTGTTCTCTATAGTTATTTATGTATTATAACTATATATAAGTATATTTATAAATTTAAATATAAGTATAATATAATATAGAAATTATTTTCAAAGAAAAACAAATCACCAAAAAATACAAGGGCATGTCGACATGGTCACATGTACCCCTGTCGACATGGTGACAGTTAAATTGTTTTTTAAAAGAAGTGTCTATTCGCCACATCCCTTCACCAATGGACATGGCTATTGATCTACTATAAATAAAGGATGTTTTCAACGAATTTTAATCACTTTTTACTCTGATTTAACTTCTCTTCTTCTTCTCCACTTTCTTATTTACAAATTACACCATTACTCTGCCGAAATCAATATCGAATCAAACTAGATAATTTATGGTTTTGATTCTCTCCACTATCTCTACAAGATCCAAGTGCTAATCTGAGTTATAGACTTTTTGTAATCAATTGAGCGAGAGAAGGTGTGATTGTAGCCCTGGAAATCAATTGGGTGAACTTGTTGCCCCGGAAATCAAGTATCTCTACCCAGAGGATTGTGATTCTGGAGGGTGTACCTCGTAGCCTTGAAACCGAGGGTTGTATTTGTAAGAATTGTTTTTGAAAGGATATCCATACTTGTGTTGCGGGACTGGATGTAGGGTAACTCCGAACCAGTATAAAATCTGGTGTGTTCTTTCCTTTACTACTTTTACTTTATATTTGCATCTGTGTTTGATTCTGTGTTCATATATGTGTCTGATTAATGTATACATTGTTAACAAATTAAGATAAACTAAAAAGGATTAACAAATTTCTTAAAACACTATTCACCCCCCCTCTAGTGTTAATTCTAGCCTTAAGATCCTTAATCCGCATTCTATCAATTGGTATCAGAGCTTTGTTTTCAAAAGTTTCATAATCTGATTTTTGAAAAGTTTTAAAATGGCTATTTTTGAAAAATTTGTTAAAACTAGTTTAGAATTGTTTAAATCATCATTGTTCCATGAGTCTGCATATGAATGTTATTCAAATTCTAGTTGTCTACCCAAATTTTATAATGTGCAGGAAAGATGCTTTATGGGTATTAAGGAATCAATCCACAATGGACAATCTGTGCAGATCAAAAGGAATAAGTGGATACTTGATAGTGGATGCTCTAGACACATGACTGGTAATCCGGATATGCTGAATAATATTATATACAAAGACAGAGGACTGGTTAACTTTGGAGACAACTCGAAAGGATACGTGATTGGCATCGGCAATGTCGGTAACTCTGAAACTACTATTATTACTAATGTTTTGATAGTTAAGAATCTGAAACACAATCTGCTAAGTATAAGTCAACTATGTGATAAAGGATATAAGATTAAATTTGAAAAAGATAAATGTCATATTGAAGATAATAACTCAACCATAATATTTGAGGGAATTAGGAAAAGGAATATTTATATTCTTAGTATGAAAGTTTCAAATGATAACCTATGTCTTTTGGCAAATACAAGTGACCCTTGGATTTGGCATAAGAGATTTGGACATTTGAATTTCAAACTCTTATTTAGACTGTCAAAACATGATCTAGTAAGAGGCCTCCCTAAAATGAATTTTAAAGTAGATAGTTTATGTGATGCATGTCAATTAGGAAAGCTTAGAAAAAGTTCCTTTAAATTAAAAGATACGATTTCAACTTCAAAACCCCTTGAGTTACTTCATCTTGATTTATTTGGTCCATCTCAAATTCAGTCATTAAATCATAGTAAATATGTTTTTGTAATTGTAGATGATTATTCTAGATTTACATGGACAATATTTTTGAAACATAAAAGTGATACCTTTGAATGTTTTAAGAACTTTACAAAAGGATTCAAAATCAATTATCTTTAAAAATTATAACTATTCATAGTGATCACGGTGGTGAATTTGAAAATGAAAAGTTTGAGGAATTCTGCAATAAGAAGGGAATAACTCACAATTTCTCATTTCCAAGAACTCCACAACAAAACGGAGTAGTTGAACGTAAAAATAGAACGATACAAGAGTGTGCGAGAACTATGCTTTCAGATAGTAATTTACCAAAACACTTTTGGGCAGAAGCTGTTGCTACCGCCTGTTATATTTTGAATAGAATTTTAATCAGATCTTTAACTGATAAGACACCTTATGAACTTCTTCATGGAAAGAAACCTAAGGTATCATACTTCAGAATTTTTGGAAGTAAATGCTTTATTTTAAATACAAAAGATAATTTGGATAAATTTGATCCTAAATCCGACAAAGGAATCTTTATTGGATATTCTAATAGAAGTAAAGCTTATAGAGTTTTTAATTTAAGATCTAACACCATCGAAGAAACAATGCATGTTTCGTTTGATGAAAATTTAAAAGATTTTGAAATTACAAATGATGAAGAAGATTTAGTTACTCAAAATCAGGAATCAACCGAAATTAATAATGAAATTAATCATCCTAATAAAAGGATTAAACTTTTAAAAGATCATCCTATTGAAAATATAATAGGAGATATGCAATCTATTGTTACAACTAGAAATCAACTAAGTAAAATGAGTAATGTAGCATTTATATCATCTATTGAACCCAAAAATCCTAAAGAAGCATCAACTGATGATTCATGGATTTTGGCTATGCAAGAAGAATTAAATCAATTCACTAGAAATGAAGTTTGGGAACTTGTTCCTAGACCTGAAGATAAAACTATAATTGGAACTAAATGGGTCTATAAAAATAAAATGAATGAACAAGGTGAGGTCGTTAGAAATAAAGCACGATTAGTCGCCCAAGGTTATTGTCAAGAAGAAGGTATAGATTGTGATGAAACCTTTGCTCTTGTAGCAAGATTAGAAGCCATTAGGATTCTACTTGCTTTCGCAAATCATAATAATTTCAAATTATTTCAAATGGATGTTAAAAGTGCATTTTTAAATGGATTTGTAAAAGAAGAAGTATATGTTGAACAACCACCACTTTTTGAAGATGAAAATTTACCAAACCATGTGTACAAACTTAAGAAAGCTTTATATGGTCTAAAACAAGCTCCTAAAGCCTGGTATGATAGACTAAGATCTTATTTATTACAATCAAATTTTGAAATTGGTAAAATAAATAATACTCTTTTTATTAAAAGAAATAAAAATGATATCCAACTAGTTCAAGTATACGTAGATGATATCATTTTTGGTTCAACTAACTTCGAAATGAATAAAGAATTTTCCGAAATAATGACAAAAGAGTTTGAGATGAGTCATATGGGTGAATTAAACTTCTTTCTAGGATTGCAAATAAAATAGTTAGATAATGGTATTTTTATTAGTCAAGAAAAATATGCTAAAGAACTAGTTAATAAATTTGGTTTGACTACTGCGAGTGGAAAACCTACTCCCATGGCAACCAATGAATATCTAAGTAAAGAAGATCTCTCGAAATATGTAGATCAAAAGTTGTATAGAGGAATGATCAGATCATTGCTCTATATCACTGCTAGTAGACCTGATATCATGCATAGTGTATGTCTCTATGCAAGATATCAATCTCACCTAAAGATTCATTTGATTTAAACACACCTTTGATTATGGCTTATTTTATCCTAAAAATGATTCATTTGATTTAATATCATACTATGATGCTGACTATTCTGGATGTAAATCAGACCGAAAAAGTACAAGTGGAACTTGTCACTTTTTGGGACATTCTCTGGTTTCCTGGTTTAGTAAAAAGCAAAATACAGTTTCTCTATCAACAACTAAAGCAGAGTATATTTCTGCTGCTTTGGCTTGTTCTCAAGTAATATATATGCAACAAACCTTAAGAGATTTTGGATTAAATATCTCAAAATCGCCAATTTACTGTGATAATTCTAGTGCAATAAATTTATCTAAAAATCCTACTCATCATAAACATATTGATATTCGACATCATTTTCTTATAGATAATATAACTAAAGAAGTAATTACTCTTGAATATATAAACTCTGAGAATCAAACTGCTGATATCTTAACAAAACCATTAAATGAATCTATATTTACTAAATTCAGAAGAGAATTAGGTATTTGTTCTATAACTGAAATATAAACATAAATATATAACAAGTATATTTAAATAAATTAAAAATAAATTAGAAGCCAAAATTAAAATACTCCTGTCGATAACCCCATATCCCACCATGTCGACATATAACGATATTTTTTGAAAATTAAAATTCCCCCCAAAATTTGAAAAGTTGGTTATATATTCTTCCATATTTCGACTTTCTCTTCATTCTCTCTCATTTTCTTATGGTTTAAACTTCTGAAACAAAGAAAATAATGGCTTCTCTATCAAATTCAAACATAAACTCGACTTTCTCATTTCACTCTCCTACTCCCGGCCCTCTTCAACGCTCCATTCACGCTCGTGTGATAAAATTAGAGGATACTACAAAGGACATTCTACAAATGGTGACTGAAATTCAAGTCAAACAAATTCGGATGAGTAAAGAACAGGAGAAGCAAGGTCGAATCCTTAGAAATTTGTAGAAGTTCCTAATGGATAACCAAGCGAACCCGATCTTGATCGAAGAAGAGTCTTCTAGTGACCATACACAAGAGGACAACGAAGAAGAGCCAATGGAAGAGGAAGAAGCACCCTTGGAAGAAGAGGACGCACCTGTTCATGAAGTGCAAGTTGAAGTCGACGACACCGTAGTTTGCGTTGGTGAAGTATGTTTTGATAAGGATGGAAACCTTGTCGAACAGCGTGGAAACTTCTGTCTCCACTATCCTAATTGTTCGATTCATAGGACTCCTATTGTCAAGAATACTCCTTAGTGTTCTTTCTTTCATTCTTTCGTTAGTATCGTTGTATATATAGTTGTTTATATTAAAAACACATGTATATTTGTTTACATAGTTTACACACATATAAATATAACATTATATAATAAATTGTGTTCTCTTATTCGTATATTCCAGTATCTTTTGAATATATAGTTTATTAGTTAAGAATAGTAGTTATTAAGAGTTTAGTTTAAAGTTAAGTAGTGATTATGTATGATAACACTATCATTATAATCACAAGTAATGTAGTCTTAGTTTCAGGGGGAGTTATATAGAGTTATATAGAATTATATAGTATTATAATTATGGAGTTATATGGTTTTTGTTGATGACAAAGGGGGAGAAGTATAAAATAGAATAGTTAGGCATAGATTAAGGGGGAGTTATTAGAAGTATTAGGATAGAAGTGATATTTTATAAACAAAGGTTGTCATCATCAAAAAGGGGGAGATTGTTAGTCCCTGAGGAGTTGGTTTTGATGACAACAACCTTACTTAGAATTAGATTATAAAATATATAATACTAACATTATTGTGTAGATATATATAGATATGTTTGCAGGTACTAAAGAATGAAGAACTGTACAGTATAAAGATTCAAGATCAAAGATTGAAGATATCAAGATTCAAGGCTCATGAGTATCAAGAATTTCAAGAGTTCAAGTTTCCAAGATAAGTTATATAGCTAGGAATATTGTCAAAACTCATAGAAAGGCACTGACATCTTAAAATCTATTTTATTCATGGAATGGAATCCACTTCGTGCTCGTTAATAGGATGGAACCCTAAGTAGGATGGAACCTACGAAAAATCTAGTGGAACATCTTTTTGTATCCACTTACTTTTATTTCAAAATGATTTTCAAAATATATAGCTTGTTTTTCAAAATGATTTTAAATATTCCTGTTTAAAAACCAAAATCATCTGTCCTGGTTTTTCAATATATTTTAGCCTAAAAAATATCCTTAATTTTAAATATCTTTGATTTTAAATTATTATCCTAAGTTTTTAAACTACAATTTTGATATTAATATATTTAGCTATTTTATATATTTATACTTAAGATTTAAATATAAAAGTGTAGAAAATTATTATATATATTTTAATATTGTTCTCTATAGTTATTTATGTATTATAACTATATATAAGTATATTTATAATGTTTAAATATAAGTATAATATAATATAGAAATTATTTTCAAAGAAAAACAAATCACCAAAAAATACAAGGGCATGTCGACATGGTCACATGTACCCCTGTCGACATGGTGACAGTTAAATTGTTTTTTAAAAGAAGTGTCTATTCGCCACATCCCTTCACCAATGGACATGGCTATTGATCTACTATAAATAAAGGATGTTTTCAACGAATTTTAATCACTTTTTTCTCTGATTTAACTTCTCTTCTTCTTCTCTACTTTCTTATTTACAAATTACACCATTACTCTACTGAAATCAATATCGAATTAAACAAGATAATTTCTGGTTTTGATTCTCTCCACTATCTCTACAAGATCCAAGTGCTAATCTGAGTTATAGACTTTTTGTAATCAATTGAGCGAGAGAAGGTGTGATTGTAGCCCTGGAAATCAATTGGGTGAACTTGTTGCCCCGGAAATCAAGTATCTCTACCCAGAGGATTGTGATTCTGGAGGGTGTACCTCGTAGCCTTGAAACCGAGGGTTGTATTTGTAAGAATTGTTTTTGAAAGGAAATCCGTACTTGTGTTGCGGGACTGGATGTAGGGTAACTCCGAACTAGTATAAAATCCGGTGTGTTCTTTCCTTTACTGCTTTTACTTTATATTTGCATCTGTGTTTGATTCTGTGTTCATATCTGTGTCTGATTAGTGTATACATTGTTAACAAATTAAGATAAACTAAAAAGGATTAACAAATTTCTTAAAATACTATTCACCCCCCTCTCTAGTGTTAATTCTAGCCTAAAGATCCTTAATCCGCATTCTATCAAACTCCAATTGATGTGTGACGCCTGGTGTTCCCAATGTCTTACCCCTATTCCGAATACAATGGAATATATATCGAGAGCCAATTCCAAAGTGTTTTGAAGATAGAATTTCAAATCGAATTGTTTGAATTAAATTTCCTTAAACAATTTCTAGGCGTCTCTAATTCATACGATCAAACCGTAAGTCCAATCGCTACGAAATTAGGAATCCTATAATAATATCCTATTACGGATCCAATTATGAAACTAGTTTCGTCCAATTCTGAGACATTGTCCCGAATGGCTATTTTTACTCGTCCAATTAAATTACAAAATTTCCAATTTCTGTTTATTCACTTTTAATTCAATTTTAAAAGTTTATTATCTTCGTTCTAATTCAAAAGGAATTTAAATCAACATTAGAAACCATTATTATTCACATATGATTCCAGATTCAATTATTTAACCGATTTTACTTATAAAACTTACTTTAAAATATTTAAAATCAATTAAATATTCTAAATTCATATGACCGACAAAATGGGTCGTTACATACTTCTCTCTTTAAAAGAATTTCGTCCCCGAAATTACTAAGTAGGAATGGTGCTACAACTCCATTAACTTTCAAAACAATTTAGTTGAAATAGATTACCAAATTTTTTAAGTGTTTAACTTTTCCAAAACAAATTAGTTGAAACTTCTTATAAAAAAATTTCTAAGTAGTCAAATTCATTCGTAGTCATTAGCTAATACAATTCCAAAAATCAACTAATATAATTTCAAATTATAACTCAAAATCAAAATTTTAATTATTAAATTTTTTCCAATTTTCCTAAAAAATTTCTATCGCCTTAAATTTTTAAAAAATTTCGCCAGTCTTCTTTGCGTGGTACGATCGAAAAAAATCACAATATATATAATATCACAAATATACATATCAACTTCGAGATGAGGCATCCCATAGGGAACGTATAAAAGTACAATATGTAATCTGAGATTTGTACCAAATATATTATTAGCAAGCATATATAAGCAATATAGCGCGAAGGCGAGCTCCAAATGCGAAGCATACGCCATCCGCACCTACTAAACACTCAACAAACCATAAGAACATGTATATAGAAATAATATCAATATATAACATAACTATACAACAATCATATGCAAATGAAACACATGTAACAAAAGAAACCATCAAACAACTAACATACATTACATTCATTCATTAACCATTTCTATTTGCATTTTACAATGTCAATAGTTTTAACTTTCCTTCTTATTAACATTCATTTGATTTGTTTTCAGTTTTATTCACAATCATGCTATATACATACATGTTAGTCACATTCATTTGATTTACATTTAATCGGTTCACTTCCAATTTATTAACATGCATTTATCAATATTCATTTCATTAATTATTCAATTGGTTGACAATCATTCTATTCACATTAATTTTCATTCCAATTAAATCTAATGGACTTACATTCAATTATAATAATATCCATTTACATTCATATTCACTATCCACTTTTATTTAATTCATGTTTATTTACATGTACATTCATTCTCTACTTACGTTCATTTCAACATTTTTATGTTTATCGTCAATTCACAACTTAAGTTATATTCAATTTTTCAAACAACATTCAAAATCATATTCAATTAACTAGTTTATTTCATTAGTTCAATTCAATTCATTTCATTAATTCAATCATTAATTCATTTTACAACTAAAGTTGAATTTCATTTTATAATTCAAGTTCATATTCATTCCATCAGCTTCTTATTATTCAACTTTACTTTGTTTATTCATTTTATTTATCACTTTTCACTTAACTTCACTTAAGTTATGTTTTATTTCATTCTCACTTACATTTAATTTCACTATACAACTTAGGTTTACTTCCAATTCAATTCAAATTCTATTTTATTTAACTCATTTCATTAGTTCATTTCTTTTTCTTTACTTGAGTTAAATTTTATTTCAAAAATCATTTCCTTTTAACTTAACTTAGATTTCATTTCTAAAGTCATTTTACTTAACTTTTACTTAAGTCAAATTTCATATCACTATTCAAATTCAGATTTTGTTTTTCTTAACAAAATTGTTTAACCATGTTGATATTTGGTTTTACTTTATTTTTTTCTCATTTTATAACTTATACAACTTATTTATTTAAAATTCCATGAATATTTACTTAAGTTATTCACATTCTCATATTTTATAATTTCAATTCATGGTTATACAATCACCCTACCACTCAAGTTTATATTTATTTTTATTTGATCCATTTCAAATATCTATCTAATTCATTTCAAATTCCATTGGATTTATTTAACTTTTCCTTAGTTAAACATCAATTCATATAATTCATTTCACTAACTCAATTTATTTAACTTTACTTAAGTTAAAATTTTAATTGCATATCTCAATTTCACATTTTCTTTTCTTAACTATACCATTTTCAATTTATAAGTTCAAAACTCATTTTCTATATATTTGTAAAATTATACTTTGGATTTTAAATTCAAAACTTGTTTTATCAAAACAAAACTTCATTAATAAATTACTAAGGTAGAAAATCCATCACTTAGAAACTCGAAAATGAATACTGATGATGTTGCAGTCACTATCCTTATTATTTCCCAGGTACTATAGTGAATTCAGTGCTTTTATTTCTTTTAAATCCTTCTATTCATAAATTACATTTATAAATTAATACTTATATAATTTCTCTTATTTCACTTTTCTTATATACGTTCATTTAAATTTTTGTTTATCTTTGTTGATTGATAATGATAACATCTTTTATTTAGACACAACAAATAAAAAGTGACAATAATCAAATATTATCATTCGTTAACAACCAACAAATCATCTAACTATAGTATTTTTTGAAAAACTATTAATTATATAGAAAATATAATCAAGGTAAAATTATTTTATTTACCCAATTTAAAAACAATATCGTGTTAGTTTGCTTGTTCAAGTGTTTTGGAATCCCAACCGATGACGTTAGCTAGATGCATCAACCAGAACCCAAAATTCAAACTTAACAAAACAAACAACCCAATATAAAACATTTTTATATCACTAACAAATACACACTCATACACACACGTGTGCGCGCACACACACACACACACTAAGAATCATTCTATGGTATTACTAATCATATCTATAATGAGTACCAATCAAAGCTAGGTTTATCGCTAAACCCAAAGCTTTGATACCACGCTGTAACAACCCGCAAATCTGTACCCTTTGAATCGACAATAAACCACCTATGTCCGACCCAAAAAGCACATAATGATAGAAAGTCATGAGAAAGAAGAGAGAGGGTAAGAAGAAAGAAAGAAGAGAGAAGAAGAGAAGAGAAGAAGAGAGAAATAGAACCATAACAATACAGAATCTCACATCGCGGTGGAATAACATATAATATAGATGAATAATCTTTACAAAAGAGAAACTGTAATATACATACATTAATCAGAGTACAAAAATAAATAATTATCAGCCTGGACAGTTATGACAACCTATCCTCACAAATGCTGATAATTTACGACAACAATGCAGTGGAAAATAAACAGATACGTGTATACGACATGAAGGTCTCCAGCTTGTCTGTTGAAGCTCCAAAAGCACCAAATCTGAATCTGTAAATATATTCGGTCTGACCCGAGCATTGAAAGGGAAGAACGCCTGGATTGGTCTGGTAAACCAGCGTGAGAAAAACACATCTCAGCTGAATTTTAAAGTTTTAAGATTACAAAACTTTCTTTATCAAAACAAAAGGTATCTCGTAAGACCACGTCCACACATAAACACAGACGAGTTTTTCCCTTACGATAACCAAAACATTTCATTTCAAATTTTCTTATATTATAATAGTGTCTATTGCACAAATAATAATTAATCATAACTGAAATTGTTACATTATTAAATTCCAGCATAATAGGTTTACAAACAAAATGGCTGGCACGTAGTGGACATTGGATTCCATACAAATGACAAGGTAAGGGACTACCTTCCGTACAGTACACCTCTAGAGGGATGCACCTAGGGAGCAGATACTGTCCGCATAAACCAACACAAGTCCGACCTACCCCTTCCTAGATAGTACCGAATATGTCATCACCCCGGTCGTTATCGACCTTTAACGGGTACCCGAGTCATACATTCATCACATACTTAGACATGTGTGGAGTAAATCTAGAAGGATGATGACATCTCCTAATGGGAGTGACCCACATAGTCTTGCTGCTTCTACCCTGCTTTAGTAATTTCCTGGGGTGTGAGGCCAAAAGTGGTATCGAATACCTTTCACATATCACATCATCATCACCTTTGAATGCCACATTGCAATTTCCATTGACTACTAATGGCCTTCCAGTATAAAAATACAACCCTTGAGCTCGTATGTCTCATAGGCAAATGAAACACATGTAACAAAAGGAAAAAAAGTATAGCCGGCCATTGCTAGGAGAAAAAGTGGAAGAAAAATCCATGTAAAGTTAAGGATTTAAGCAAGGGGAATTAATCTCAATCAAATCTCAAATTTCTTATCCTAATCAAGGTGAATAATAATCTAAATCATCTCTATTTTGTTGTATAATCATTTGTTTCCATGTTTAAGATTAAATCCATTATTATGATGATTTTTGATTGACGATATTCTTGGATTTGGACATATTTGGTTCAAACAAAATAATTTAATAATTATTTTACACTATTTTAATGGTAGAACCGATCATAATGATATTTGTATGCCATGAGAAAATTTATATTATGTAAAAAATGATTCTAGAGATGGGTTTTAATTTTTATAATTTTCCAAGCTATGGAAAATTTAATATGAATTTTCAAAGGAAAATATGAATAATTTGGTTTAGAAATTTATTTCGATTATTTCATGAAGAATTTGGGACTAGAATTTTTATATGTTAGATAATATATTGAAAGTGAATTTCTGTAATTTTTGGTGATTTGTACTAAGTAATTTACTAAGAAATAAAATTATTTTAGAGGAATGACTTAATTATTTTATTGGCTTTGCTTAATGGAAGGGCTTATTTGTTAAATTAATCCATGTTTAGATCTGAAATTATGCGGTAGTTATTTTGGTAAGAATTTGAAAAGTTGTGGCAACCAATTAAATCTTTACAAAAAGGCAGGTTAGTTATAATGTAATTGCTTTAATTGGTATTAAAACAGTCTTTACCCAAAAAAGTGGGTTCCACCTTGTAACAACCCGAAATTTTAGCTATAATTATTAATTAATGAATTAAATAAATAATAAAATAACTTTGTGAAATTATCATAATTGAGCCACGGGAGTTGTACCCTTGTGTCCATGGTAATTTTCTGGTCAATTTCCATATATAGATTGTCAGAATTCGAGTTAATATGAAGGAGATACGAAATAAACAAGAAACGAGAAAAATAATAATAATAATAATAATAATAATAATAATAATAATAATAATAGGTCAGTTGACCCTAGGGCCGACCCTCCCCATGGCCAGGTCAACCTATAGGTCGACCTACTATATGTAAAGGTCGACCTAACTGTCGACCCACCTACGCACATGGACGATGTTTCGTCCAGATTTTAACGATGACGTGTTTTTTGATTTTTATTGCATCCTGTGCGTCCGTGCTTCCATCCGACGGTTCCCAGTGAGCCTATGACGTGGTTGCACCAAATTTAATCTTCAAATCCAATGGCGTGAGCTCCCCAAGTGACACTATAAATAAGACCCTAGACCTAGCTATTTTTCTCATTCAGATTTTCTCCAATACTTAGACATCTGTTTTACGTTAGAATTCAGCCTATAAATGTTAGTTTCTTTTTATTCCTTTTTACGCGAATAAAATAATAAAAAGAGAATAATTCTCTAATATGGACTAGAATATAAGAACACTAAATTTACAGAAATTGGATGTAAAATAAGAAGAACTATAACAAAAAGAATGTAGACTGAAATAGGAAAATTTGAGACATTTGCAAGCAAAGTTAATAACTGGAAGTTATAATTAAAAAGACAGAATATAAGAGAGATTATAACGTAGGTTATAATTAAGCAGAAAGAACAAAAAGAGGCTTATTTTAAAACTTAGAGTTAAGTTAATAAACAAATATAGCAGAGATAACAGAAGAGGCTTATTTTAAGACTTAGATTAAGTTAATAAGCAAACAGAGCAGAAATAATAGAAGAGGCTTATTTTAAAACTTACACTAAGTTAATAAGAAAAGTTAGAAGTAGGACCCATACCGGCAGCATTCCCCTTCAGTTAGGAACTGATGGTCTCACAATAGATTAGGTGGGACTGGGACATGCTTATGCTGAAGTAATGGTAAATAAGAAGTCAATATATAGAAGCTCAAATCAGGGGATTTGGGCAAGGGTTGCAACTAGATTTTGTTTGTTAGAACCCGTACCATCAGCATTTCCCTATCAGACTAGGACTGATGGTCTCACAACAGATGAGGCGAGGCTGAACACGCTTATGCTAAAGTAATGGTAAATAAGAGGTCAAAAGGTGGAGCAACAGATAGTGCGAGCCGACGGTGGCCGAGCGTGTGGCCTTGGTGCAGGGATATAAGTCGCTATTGAGTTCCAAAGCGCTAAACATGTGTCTTTTGCTGCGGAACCCATAGGATAAGACTAGCTCACACTGGCACAAAAGAGATAGAAAGCCGATCAAAGGGTAGAATTAGGACTTCAGCCTAATCAAAATAGGATTAGGAATTCAGCTTAATCAAAGCAGCTATTTAAGACAAGTGCAAACAATTGAAAATAATCAAAACTATCTAAGCAAAGCAAACAGTTAAACAATATTTTATTCTAGTTCTATCTTTCCTTTATTTCCTTTTATACTAGAACTATTGCTAAGTCTATTATCTTTACCTTGCTTAAAAATACTAGTAGTGACTTCCACTCACTAGACTTATAGTCTGACCCGCTCCTCTATTTCCTTCCGCCACCCCCCTCCATAGGCTAGCAGAGGCAGGGACAGTAGATTGGGATTTCTTGGAGACCCATTTGCAGAGCATTCTCATTCTTCATGTATTCTTCTTCTTTTCAGTTTTCTTTTCATTTGGGTTTGGATATACAGGTACTTTGTGAGAGGGATGATTTTTACTATTTATGTACTCTGATGATGTGACTGAGATGATATTTTTCATGAGACAAATGTATTTGGTTTTTAAGACATATTATGTATTTGGTTTTATGACTTATTTATGGAGTAATAAAGTTTGATTTTAAATGTTTCCGCTATTATTATTTATTTGTCTTGTGAATCTTAGTCTCTGTAAAGTTTTTAGCTACACCTATAATGCACCATATCCTTTAGTGTGTCCTTTTGGGTGTACTAAGGAGTGTGGGGTGTTTCACTTGGCATCAGAGCCTAAGGTTACAGGATTCCTAAAAACATGTTTTAAAAATAAAGTATTTTTCCAAAAGTAACCTATTTTTAAAAGTAGCATATCTTCAAACTAGAAGTACTTTTCAGAAAGAAACTCTTATTAGAGAAATAGTTTTTCAAGTATAAAAGAGTTTTTATAAAAATCCCCTCAAAGTCCAGTTCAACCTTCTTTCGATTCTTTCGAGCCTAAATTTCCTTTTCTTTGCATAGTATGACTGATTGGTTCCGTAGAGCTACGGTACCAGAAGTGCAAGGGCAAGCACCCAATACAGCACTAGCAGGTGGAGATCCCATTAATCCACCTACATCAGCCAATTTTTCTAAGCTATGCAAGGACTTCGTTAGTCTAGGAGGCAAGACATTTTCCGACACAGAGGATTTCATGGAGGCACGAGCTAGGTTGAAGGATATTGAGCGAATGTTTGGGCTGTTAGGATTGGAGGACCGACAGAGAGTTCAGCCTGCATCTTGGCAGCTGAAGGGAGAGCTTAAAGAGGTTCCTAAGTTAGAAATCTCTAAAAGCTGTGGTGGAAGAACAAGAAGGATAAGGATAAGAGGAAAGAAGGAGGACCTCTGAAGCGGATCAAGAAAAGCGGGATATGTCGTAGCTGTGGATTGGTTGGTCATTATGCAAGGGACAGTAAGAATAAAGTGATGAAGGGGAGGTGTTTCAACTGTGGGCATCCTGGTCACCTTAGTAGAGCTTGTCCTCACAGGATGGGGCAGAGAGCAGGCGCACCTACAGTGCAAGTACAGGCTTTGGATGCAGCACCTTCTAGTAGTGGACCGGATCAAGGTAGGAAGGTCTCTGTAGAAGGTTTGATCTCTATTTCGAATTTTCCTATTTGGATTCTTTCATTTCTAGTTCTTTGTTTGATTGTTTGAAGTTAAATATCTCTTTATTAGTATACCCCATAGGAGGATCAGCACATTTATCCATGATTTGTAGGGGTTTGAAAAATTTTACACTAGGCGTAGAGCTTGATTTTGACTCCTATGTACTGGTATTTTCGGGGTATGGGATGATTTTGGGATGGATTAGATATCCACTTATGGAGCGATATTGGATTGCGAGAGGAGAGTCATTAGACTAGAGACATGTAGCGGTAGGACTCTCGAGGTTTCTAACGACCCATAGGGGTCAGTCATGTTGAGCTTCCTATATCCCTTGATTCATTACTAGGAGAGCTAAATTCCGTTCCAGTCGTCAGAGATTTTCCAGACGTCTTTGAGGAGGTTAGGGGACTACTCCCTAAGAGAGAGATCGACTTTAGGATCTATCTTAATGAAAATGCTAAGCCAGTGGCATTGCTCGTGAGACATATGGCTCATAGACTGGGGAAGGAGATGAGCAAGCAGATTAGTGAGCTATTGGAGAAAGGCTTCATTAGACGGAGCTTATTTGAGAGGGGAGCACCAATTGTCTTCACTACAAAGGTGCATGGTTCCCTTCGACTTTGCAAGCTCACTAAGGAGAACCGTTACCCACTTCCTAGGATAGATGATCTTTTCGATTAGTTAGTTGGCTCTTCAGTATTTTCACAGCTTGATTTAGCTACTGGATTTCATCGGCTTATGGTCGCTGACGATAGCATTGGTAAGACAGCATTTAGGACACCGGATGGATTCTTTGAGTGGTTGGTTATTCCATTTGGGCTAACCAATGCCTCAAAATATTTTGTAGATTTGATGAGCCATGTTTTTCAAGATGTCCTAAATAAGTTCGTAGTAGTATTTGTGGACGACATTTCGGTGTTTTCCAAGAGTATGGAGGAGCATGTTATTCATCTAAAGGAGGTTCTTCATACACTTTGCAATCATCAGTCGAAGGTAAAATTCTTGAAGTGTCACTTTTGGTGTAAGGAAGTGCGTTTCTTAGGACATAAAGAAGGTCAACACATGGAAAGAGTTTGAGAAACGGTTTTGTACATTTAGGTTCGGATTGTGGAAATCCAAAGAGTTGTAGGTCAAGATTGGAAATATACAATAGATTCAGTTGAAAAGAAGAAAGCCCATGTGTAGATAATTGCAAAAATTAATTACTTCAGAAAAGTGGATTTAACTGTAGTGACTTGGAATAAATATTAGCATATAAGAGGAATAGGAACAAAAGACTTTAGTAAGGAAATTACCAAAGTTTAGGAAGGGTATTCCTAGGGTAGTAAGAAGAAAATCCACTTTATGCCTAACCCAATAAAATGAAATTGTTAGGATTGAAAAGTTGAAAATATAATTGTCAATAATTTTGAGGAAGTAAATATTGGGTTTTTGAGAAAAAAAGTGGTATGAAATTTAAATTGGTTTTTATATGATGTAAATTTTGTTAAAGGTGAAATTATTTTTAGAATTATAGAGCATATATATAGCTCGCTAGTTTCTTTGTAGGTAAACAAATATTTTAAATATAAAAACCTAGAGTGTATTAAGTATCGAAAATGTAGATTACAACATTTATTGTTGTAATAGATGTTTTCATGAAAAATAAGGGAAGCATAGACTATAACACTACAGTTATAGTAAGTGACTCCTAAAGGAAATGTTTCTACATAATATATGAGATTTATTAGTATTTATTTTTTAATCCATACACAAGTATTTTGGGCTGTAGTAAGAGTGTTTTACGCAACATCTGTTTTAACCCAAATAAAAATGAGTTTTGAAGATAATTTCTAAGTGTAGAAATAAAGTGGTTTGTAAGTACACTTATTATTTAAATAAGTATGAGGAAATGTTGTCTAGTTATGGATATATTAAAACATTTTTGAAAATGAGTTTTTTTGAAAAGAAAAGTGTAAGTTAAATATTAGGAAATCAATAAATTTCATAGAAAATGTCTATCGCAAGAGAATATAGGTTAAACATACTTTAATCTATTGGAATGGAATGAATAATGGTATAATTTTCTATGAAACCAAATCACAAATAAAGATGTTTTGTGCAAGTTATAAGGAATACGTGAAAGAGATATACAAGGTATGGGAAGCACCATATTTTGTATAGCCTATTTCGAAAAATATAAAATAAGTTTCTTGTAATTTCACATCACCATGAAGTCCTCTTTTAAAGGATTCATAGAAGATTTTCTCGTTAATAGTTTCTCATAAGAGAAAGTAATTCCAATACATTAAGGTATAAAACCGTTAGGTGTAATAAGAAGTGTAGTAATTAGAGACAGTGTTAGCTAGAAGAGATATTATTGAGAGCCTTAGTAGAAAAAGCTAAGCAATGGAAATTTTATATATTTCTTGTCCATTAATTATGTGCATTGGTTACTTGCCTTTGTAGAAAGTCCCAATTTGTAGTAAGTTAGAAACTCTCCAAGGTTAGGTAATTGGAAAGTTAAGGGGTTTTTAATAAAATAATTGTTCTTATCTACACTAGTTTTTGCAAAACTGAAAATCTATGAAAAGAAGGTGTTTTGAAAACATTCGGGGACATTTTAAAGATATCTTAAAGGAAATGGTTTGGTGAAAAAGTAAATAAGATTTTGGAGCGAAAAGTTTAGTAACGGTTAAATTTAAGAATTTAAATTTTTATAGAAAGCTGTAAAGGTCTTTAAAAGGAAAAGAGGAATAAGTTTTGAATTTAGAATTTGTAAGTTTTCCCCGCTAGGTTTGGGGAATATTGTAAATTCAAAAGGTTGTAAGGATGCAAGTCTAGAAAGATAAAATGTTAAGTAACCAAGTACCTTTGAATTTAATAGAAATTTGAAAATAACACTTTTAAAGGCAAAACAATTTAGGATTTGATGTTTTAAAAATTTAGAAGCTTTAGTTTTTGAAATAATAAATACCAAACCAAACTTTTAAATGTGGAGTAGATAGGAATCATTTCCTAGGTGTGACGGAAAAAGTGTAAGGCTATGTAGGATAGCAGTGATTAATTTTAGAAGTAATAATAGAAATTTCCTTACACTAGTGAGAACCTAGGATTATTGCTTCATGTGGGTAGACTATAGAAGAATAGCAAGGTGGTATTAGTAAGATAGTAAGACACATGTGGTTGAGGATGTGCATTCTGATTTTAGAGGAACTTAGAAGGAGCATCTTCCTTTAGTAGAATCCGCGTATAATAATAGTTTTCAACCTAGCATTGGAATGGCACCTTTCGAAGCTCTTTTTGGAAGGTCATGCAAGTCGCCTTCATGTTGGTTAGAGTCTACAAAGAGATTGCTACTTGGTCCCGACATGGTTAAGGAGACTTCCAAGAGGATTGATTTGATTAGGAGAGAATATGTACCTCTTATCCACATCTCTTTGATAGTAAATTTTGAATTCTATTTCCATCTTTAGTCTTGAATAGGTTCTTTCCTTTATTATCCTTTAGAAGGGTAGATTTTAGGACTTAACCTATGGATGGTAGGACTGAATGTAAACATGTTACTAGAACATGTTATGTATGTTGGACGCTAGTGGTTGCAAGTGTTTGCTAGTGGATGCTAATGGACGCATATATATACACTAGGCACTATTATCTCTTAAGGATCGGCTTAACTAGGTCACCGGAGCATATGCAATCATGTAGGCACTATTATCCTTTTATGCAATCATGTATGTGCCATGTATCCAAATGTATTTGGTTATATGACTTATTTATGGAGTAATAAAGTTTGATTTTAAATGTTTTCGCTATTATTATTATTATTTATTTGTCTTGTGAATCTTATTCTCTGTAAAGTTTTTTGCTATACCTATAATGCACCATATCCTTTAGTGTGTCCTTTTGGGTGTACTAAGAGGTGTGGGGTGTTTCATGCCTCTTTCAGAAGCACCTTTCCACCCATTACTTTCGCTTTGACCTAGTCAAAACAAACATTGCCGAAACTAATACACAAGGTATCATAAGTATGGTACGTAGTGGATTGGGGAAAGGGGGAAGGCAGGGCGTTGAAACCTTTGCTTCCGATGGGGCCGAAACCTTTGTTTACTTTCAAATAATAAGCCCCCGTCCTGTTTTGCCAAAATCTTTCAAAGGAGTCGAAGCATATGCTTTCGAAAGGGTTTTCTAAATAGCTTTCGAAGGGGTTGCCATCTTTTATTTCAAAGTATAAGCTTTCGAATGAGATCCTCTATTTAAAGAACAATGCTTTCGAAAAGGGTGGTTTCGACCTAGTCGAGACCATGCTGCCATTCTTTTGGCCTTTTGAATGTATTGAAGTCATCAATGCTTTCGAAGGGTAGCTTTTGTTTTAAACTTATACTAAGTCACTTCCTAAAGCTTTCAAAACGGTTTAAGGGTTTCGAAGGCAATGGCTTCGAAAGAGGGTTTCAATGCTATCCTTTAATGTTTTACTTAATGATTTGAAGCCTTCGAAAGGATGGTTCCGAAGCCATCAGGTTTTTCCCCAATCATTTTTAGTTAAAGGTAAATGGTTTCGAAAGAGATACTTTCGTTTGTATTCACTTAGACCCAATAAGTTATGTTTTACGTTAAACCCAATGGTTTCGAAAGGGGTACTTTCATATGGTTTCGAAGTTATGCTTCTATAACTGAATGGTATCACTTTAGTACATTCAAAAGGTTTTGAAAGAAAGGTTTTGAAGTGTTTTGAAAGACAGGTGCCTAGAGTTTTGAGAAGAAGATTTTAGTGCTTTCGAAAGGAAGTTTTCCAATGGTTTCGAAAGTAATGATTAAAGGTTTCGAAAGCCTTAGTTTCAAAACAAATAACTCAATCTCATTTCAAAGGACAACCATGGCATTATAAGAGTTTTGAAATGATTTTAAGAATGGAGTTTTTGAAGAAGTTTTTCTTAATTAATAGGCTAAAGGGATTAACCAAGTTTTATATAAAATGATTTCATGGATATTAAACCACAAGTGTTGGTATTATTATGTATTTATGTTTACTTCTTCATATATACATATATATATATATATATATATATTCACATTGTAATGGACCCATAATTGTATTTTGGGGAAGGGCAAAATAACCAGCTAAGTTGAGCCAGTAGTGAATATAAATTAAATTAACTCCTGAATGAGTAGAATTGCATCCACGAGGTCAGATAGACCAGAATGTAGGAAGCCAGAATATTGACTAAAAGAAGTTGTCAGGTAGACAGGTTTATAGTAAACCCATGAAAACTATGTTTAGATTGAGTTATTGGCAACGGCCAATAGGTTTGTAGTGAACCCATGAAAACTATATCTGAATTAAGTTATTGAAAAAAGTCAATAGGTTCATAGTCAACCCATGGAAACTATGATAAGAGGGAAGTTATTGAAGATGCCAATCGGTTTAGGGAGAACCCATGAAACAATGAAGTTATTGGCAGGGGCCAATAGGTTCTTTGTGATCCCATGAAAACTATGAAACCAGATAGGGAGTCCATACGGATTAAACAGGTTATTAATCAGCCCATGAAAACTATTAGGTTAACAGTGACCCTAGAAACTATAAATGAGACAAATAGTCAAAATAAAAAGGGATGGGAAATCCAGAAATGATTTACTTGTTTTGCATATCATCATAATATTTTGAATTGCTATGTTTTAACCATTGTGGATGCAGGAGCACAGTATATGGTTTTATAAAGTTTTGAATAAGATACTAGTGAGGGGAAAAACAGTTCTGCTATGTGGCGTGGTCTCATTAGATATCTAAATGGTTTGAGATGGTAGATTATTATTCATACCAGGCTATATGTCTGACCCGATGTTTGTGTTTTACCCTTAAACTCTCGGGTACTCAACTGATTTTGGGTAGTTTGAGGGTTGAAGTTTTCAGGTACCTCTCTAGACAAATAAACTTCCGGAGATGTGCAGGAGGCATGATAGCTATTTAGAGTTCTTTTCTATTTTGATTCTGCTGCATTTTGTTGTAAAGGCAAAGATGTTTAATTGCCTAGTCATATACTCTGATCATCCAAGGGGGCATCATCATATGTCGCTCTTGGCGTATGTTGTAATAATTATATTTTATCTGAACGTGGTTCTCGTATTGGGATTATGTAATGAATTTGAAATGCTTTGAAATGGAATGAGAAAGTTGTTTATTGATTTTAATTTTTTTTTCCATATTCATGTGTTTCTGTTATATTAATATATCTAACATTACCGTATTTGGTCGTCGAGGATTAATAACTATGGATGACTGCAGCATCCGTAGCCGTTAGTTTTGGGCCTCCAAGTTGGGGATGTTACAGGTTATAACACATATATACCAAACACATACTAAATATTACATTTTGTCATATTATTACATAAAACCGTATAAAGAATACTTAATGATCAATCTCAAAATGTTATGATTAATTATAGATGTACTGAATTTTCGAGAGCACAAAGACACCAAGACCTAGCAACAACTTAATAGCAATTTTTGTGTAAACGTAGGTACACCACTACCGTTCCTGCTTTCAACCAGTGTCCATCTTATCATTTTTGTTTCCCAAAACCAATAACAAGTAGGTTGTTTTTAAAGGGTAATTTTATTAAAATACAAAATACCGACATAAATAATGATACATGAATATCAATATTTATGTTTCTACCGATTTTAGCATCCTATGTGAAGTGAATGAGATCAAAAAGTCAATATATATTGTGTTGCATTTTTTTCCTAACAGCAACGCTAATTTCTGAATTTAATAGTTAATACTTAGATGAAGCTAGTTAGATTTGAACTACCATTAAAGAGCAAAATCATAGTCACTAAACCACTATTTCGAGCTATTCATGTTGATGGATATTTGGTGTCAGCGGATAATAATTATTGTAAGAAAATTTTAATTTATGCTTAATGATCTACTGTATGCTCACTTAATTTAATGAAGAATAAAAAAGGTATTTAGTGTCAGATGATTCCGCAGACCCAAAACATGTTAAAATAATCTCACCCCTAAAATTGCTAAGTTAACCAAAATGAAAATGTAAAACTCACTCCTTGTACATACTCTTTTCATACAACAAAACACTTTCATCTCCTTTTCAAAGTCAAATGACTAATCCGCTAAACCCAGCACAAATAATATATATACTGTATTTCAGAAAATTGAATCCTCTTAAATTCAGAGACACTATGCCACAGTTTGTGGCCTTGGGCTAGGGCCACACTGGGTTGTGTTACATGTAAACTAACCGATCTTTTTTTCTGACCTATGCAGGTCTATTCACAATATGAATATTATGATTATTTTTCATGGCCACATATTTGGCCTTTTAGTCGTTTCTGTGTCTAATTGGACCCTGCAGAGGATTAAAAAAATGTTTACAATTTGTGAACTGCGATACTTGAAATATCTGCATTAAAAATATACAATCAATATATCATTTGTTTAAGGAAGGATGGGCACTCATAAAATAAGCTTTATTTTGCAACGTATAATTTCTTAAAGGTGCCGATATATCATCGTATCAAATAAGTAATAACAAAACATCAAAAAGCATATACAATGAACCAATTAGTACAAAACCTACACAATGTATATTAACATCTTTTTGGTTGATCTGAATAGCAGCTCTGTTGCTGATTATTTATTGTAATTTAGTTAGTTTTTTCCAATAGAAACAGTGCAATAATGTGGAACTGATAAAGTAATTTGCTTTAAGGCCCATATAATGATATTTATCCTCACCGCTATTCAATCAAAATAGGTGAGTGGAGTAAAATAAGTGAGCATAGTAATGTACCATCTCACATTTTCAATCATAAAATAATTTACACGGAAATGTCATCCACACGCGTTCCTAATTTATCAGTTCCAATCATAACAATTAAAATGAATATCCTTGAATTAACTTATGCTTAAATCAGGTATCAAAGGCAACCTTGATTTGCAATATGGAAACAAAGGCATGGATATAAAATCAACTTGTCTTAACTGATTTTTTTGTTATAATTTGAGAAAAACAATATAGACAAGATGATCTATATTGTTAACTAGAAGGGCAATAACAATATCAAAATGCTACAATGTACAATAGTACTCCAATAAACAAAAAAAATTGGCTTAAAATAAGCTGCATTATCTAAAAAGATATTTACATAATTGTAATAAAAGTGACCATAGGGTTCCCTAAATATGGAGTTTAGTTCGTTCCCAGGAAGGTTGATTAAACATTGTTGCAGCTCTTTTTTTCCTCATAAACACGTATAGAAACATGTATTACCAAAATAATTTTAAATATTTACTCAAAAGTTCTAAATTGCTAAAGAATGTCGATCATATTCTATAATCTTAAAGCATAATTTTAACCAAATAATCAAACAATAGCTGTGAATTCATACCACTAGCTCAACGTAGAAGTAGATGTCGTCGTAGATTGAAGTCGATCAACTCGTCGATTTTGCTTAAATATGAAGCATGTAGAGAAGAAGAAGGCTGAAGATCCGGAATCGTCACTCCAAATTGTCCTCGAAATTGAAGAAGCTTGAATCATCCCCTTGAAATCGAAATCAAATTGAAGTCGAAATTCTCTACTGGCTTGAAATCGAAGTGGGTTGAAGTCGAAATAGAAATTGAAAGAACGTCGGCAGATGGAGTTTTGGAGAATGAAACGTTCTTTTTTTGTGAATTAAGTCTGATGAATTGTGAAATGAGGCGGCAATTGAACTGTGGGTTATTATATTTAGGGTTTTCTATAAAGAAGGGTACATTGTTGATGTTACAAATCTAATGGCTGAAAATTGTCAATGGCTTTATGATTACTTACGAGCGTTACGGCACGTGCTTTGCACATGGTGATGGTGTGCACTTCATACATGAATTATTTTTTACAAATTGTATATGTTTAACTTGTTCAAAAAATATGATTTGCATAAATATTTAGCCATTTTTTGCATTGAACTGATATGCAGTTATTTTTAATTTTTCTTTCTAAATTACAACATCTAATTTTTCTGTTAGTTTGAATTTTCATTTTTATTGTTAATTAATAAAGAATGGACTTAATTTTTTTTTAGTTTGAATTTTTATTTCTATTATTAATTAATAAAGAATGACTTTGAAAAGAAAGTTTATATGTTAGATCCTATTTTTAAGTGGTATTGATATTTCAATAATATTTGTAGATGGGCGTTTTGAATTGGTAAAGGAAACTTATTTGTTAGATCTTATTTTTAAGCGATATTAATATTTAATAATATTAATAGAAGGACATTTTGGTAGTTCATGTTGATACCAAAAAAGTGTAACACCAAAGCTATTACAACTATTAATAAAGATTTAACTTAGTTTATAATTGTTTAATGTTTAAGAATTAAGTATAATTTGAAAATAAAAATGGATATTTAATTCCATAGCGGGCATATATTTTTCAAATATATGTAGTGTCATATCCGCATTCCTATCAAAAATATTTTCGCATATCGGATATTTGTATCCACGTTTCGGATATGAGATATTGTTGGCCTTTTAGAGCACGGATACAGATAGTTTTCGGATTTTTCGAGTACTCATTGATAGCCCTAATTATAGCAGGCAGATGGAGCTGAAAACTGATATCTAGTAACACGGCTGAAAATCGTTGTAATAGGACTATATTACAATGGGCTGAAAACCGTTGTAATAGATCTATATTACAACAGGACAAAAACTATTGTAATAGACCTATATTACAACTGGCCAAAACCGTTGTAATAGAGCTGAGAATTGGAATCTATTACAACAGCCGAAAATCATTGTCATAGGACCATATTACAATGGGCCAGCTGACAACGTTGTAATAGGCATAATTGAAGATGAAAAATTGCACCTATTACAATAGGCTTAAGAAAATCGCTGTAAAAGGTTTATATTACAACATTATTTTGGTCTGTTGTAAAACATGCATTATAAAAGGATAGTTTTGTTGTAGTGTGTGAATCGCTTCTAGAGTTAAGCGATCGATCTCATACTTTTTTTCCATCAACACTTCAGAAATCCCTTCAGCCACATGTTGAATTGTGCCATGCTGGATGTATAAATCATTGACATAAGAGAGCACCATGTCCTTGGCCTTTGGAGGAATCATGTGCAAAGCAAGAATAAATTTGAACTCATCAAAACATAACTTAGGAAAGGTGGCCTTGAGCTCGGCCATCTTTCTGATGCAATGGCATTGAGAGTAGTTGGGGCTAAGAGGGACCGTTTGCCATGCCTATGAGAAGAAGTGTCAAGACTTCCTATGTCAGTCTGGCATTCAAAAGATCGCTGGGTGCCGGAAGAACCCAAATGTTGCTCGAGTGGTGTAGCCGAAGTAGGGGCGTAGTGTAATGACTTGCCCCTACTATAGACCATGTGATGTGGATCGGCACCCTTGTGATGAGATGACTGGGACTTTGACTTGTGCTTGGATGACAAATCCCTGGATTAATGATTCATATCCCAGTCCTCCCTTCCGTCATGGCCTTCTCTTTCCCGTCGAGGCCATCGACCATAGTCCAGACCTCGATTGGACCTGAAATAAGACGGCTGAGAATATGATGATTTCTTCAAGCGATCATAGTTGCAAGAGCATCCCATGGAACCTACGAATAAAATAAAGATGTATAAGAATCACTGAAATTAAAGATGGATAGGTGTCATGCGGTGTAGTGAACGTGAACATGAGTGTCCTAGAGTCCCTCCAAAGGACCAGGTATTGGAGCTTTGCTAGATGGAGTAATCTCTCTCATGCTAGTTGGAGGTATGTCAGCACCGATTCGAATAGAGAGTCGGACCGCTATGGCTCATATTAGCAAAATCATAATTCCTGACATCTTCTGGTATAGGGATGTTCGACAGTCCCTCGAATAAATTTTCTGGAGGCAAGGAAGTGGATTGATCAACATCAGTAATGGCTGGCTTGGACTGCTTGGTAGTTTGCCCTTTGCAAAGCTTGTAGATGAGCTTCTTCACTTTTTCTTCTTTAAAGCAAAGAGCTACGTATCTTGAGATAACCCGACTACATCCTCGTGGCTTGAACCCACATCCTCATTAGCACCGGCCCTTATTTTTCCTTCTTTGGCATCATCCCGAGCCTTCTCAATTTGGGGCATGAAAGAATTAGCATCCCCACCTCCTTGTTGAGCAGCGCCTCTTCTTCCTCATCAGCATTCCCTGTCAAACCGGTACTATGACCCTCTTCTAACAAGCCGAAGGCAAAGAGACACTCATCGGTAATAAAGGATCTAACATCTCTATCTTCCTGAGGTATATTCCTAAGATCAGGGACATCCTCTGAATAACTATCACCGATGGGACGTGGATAGCTACCTGTAAGGTTCAAAGAACTACTCGGTTCAAAGTACGACTTGAAAAAAGCACTCAAGGTAGAGTAAAACAACACTCACGTCCTCCCAGCCATCGCCCCCGCAAAGCCGGGCGAGAAACATACATAAAACCACTCATTCTTGAAAGTTCTTAGCTTATTCCAAGTAGTAGTCATGACATGATAATTAATGATTGAATAAAGAAATGTATACGAGAGGCTTCCCTTTCATCACTTGAAATTAAAGATGAATCTAATGTCCTTCGGAGTTGGTTCACGATATAAGAATTCAAGGAATATCATGTATGTATAGTAAAGAAATGCATAACTGTTCGGATGCAGCTAGGCCAGAACCAATCTCAAATGATGTAGCACCTTCCGGATGAATGGATTAAAAGGTGGGAATCATCCTGCCCAGCATATATACCTGTTATAGGCAGTATATCCTTCTAGAGGTGAGTAGATTTGTCATTACGAGACGGGACTCATACATCCTCATATGGGATCCTATGTTTGATACAAAGTTTGCGGAGAAAAACCTTATTGGCTCCCGAAGACACGGAGTCTTCCGGATCTTCTAGAAATATAGCATCTTCTAAAATGTCAGGAGCTAGTTCATCTTCTTTTTCTAGATTCACATGAATTTTAGGCATTTTTTGAGAACTTTTGGGATGTTCTGATTGATTACCTGGAGTGTGCCATGAAGATATTGTTGTGGAGCTTGAATTAGCGTCAGAATCTCCATGCAAAGCAGTCTTTTTAGTAGTCATGGCAGCTAAATGCTCCAAGTGTTTGGAACTCATAGCTATCAAAAAGTATATAGTCATTTTTAGAGAAAGAAACTTGTTCCCTTCGTGTAAAGTGTAAACTAGTGCGGTGTGGTGCAGTGTTGTGCATTACAGTGATAAACAATTCATAATTAAAATGACAGCTGTGACAAAACTCTAGGACTCAACCGGAGTGACAGTCATCGCTGACCGTCCCAACTGACTTTCACATCGATGGTTGTGGATGTCATATAAGCTTCAGGATCAATTATCGGTATATTGGAGTACGGTATTTGCATTTAAATCCATATGTTGTGCATATTCAAGTTCAAGTCATCTTCACAAGTGTGAAATTTTAAGTTCCAATGTTCAAGTTCCATGCGAGTGTAAATGTGCAGTCCATTCGAGTTCAGAGTCATAGGCATCTGTTTCAAAGTTTATTTGTTTAAGGCATATGCTACATTCTAGGTTCATGTTCAAGATCCTTCATGTGTACATGTCAAGTCTTGAACCACCTAAGTGTAAAAATCGCAAGTCTTGCCTAGACAAGGTATCGGCACCACTCCCATTGCCTAGGTGACCTTACCTAAACCAACTCAATCAACTACATCACGCCTAAATCGATTCCTATACCACAACTGATCCCTCTCATTGAAACTTATCTGTTCCATCTTCCCCGTACTATCACGACCGATCTCATACCCACATCGATCCCTTCATTCGCCACTTCATCTCTCTCGCAACCGCATCGATCCCATACTACTCCACCAATTCGTTCCATCTCTCCTACAACCAGAAATGTGAATCACATCATCTCATCCCCACTAAACTCACGTGCCACTGGATGGAAATCCACCTATATAAGAAGACACAACTTGATCGAAGGGAAGGAGCTCGAAGTTGTTTGAATCGAATTAAGGGTTCAGGCATAAACGATTTACAATCAGATCGGTACAGGTTAGATGTTAGAATTTAACTAGAGGCGATGGTGTGTTTGAGGAGAATGGAGGAGTGTTGGATCGGCAAAGGGTTTGAAGGATCGGAGGAGTTCTCGAGCTGTTTAATGGCGGATGCAAGGGGAAAGGGGGATCAGATCGGTTATTGAAATAAATGAATGAGGTGAACAAAAATAAGCTAAGTATTTAGCTTATATATGAGAAAACTTAGCGCTTTACTTGTAGCCATGAATTGGCTAAGTCCATATAGGTCAGGGGATCGGATCCTATCCCCACCTTAGGGATTTACATCGATCCCTTACCAATTCAAAAAAATTGAAAATGAATGGAAAATAGCAATGCAACTGCATTTGAACTATGTAGAATCGGCAATGACTCATAAGTGCACAAACCTGATTGGGAGCCGATGACCAAAGTGTGTACATGAATGTGCAAGTGTGCATACCCAATATTCAATTTCTTGAATTGACAGAAATTGAATTCTTATATGGATTTCAATGAAAAGAAGTCACTATAGATAGCCGAGACCTACTAACTAGATCAACAAACTAATTGGAACTGAGCATAGACAAGCCCGAGGATTACACTCTAGATTTATACTGAATAATATCTACCAAGCGTTGTGACAAACAGAGAGAGAGAGAGATGCGACTCTTTAGAAGGACAACGCGACAGAAGGATAACGACTATTCAGGAAGATGAATGGAATCATTTTCGGTGACTCTAACTTACTTCGATTCAAAGAACGTCATATTTGAAACAAGATGTACTTTGGAGGGCAAGTGTTATCCGACCTTTTGACCAGGATATATCCAGACTGATTAGACAACTTAGACTCAAAGATAGACAAGGCAGGTATCCCAGAGAGGTTATCATGGAGTCCAGAGATCAAGCACAGGTAGCGGTATGAAGCAAAGAGCAAGCGAGATCAAGAGACAAGCTCTCCGGAATGTTCTAAGAATGGATTAGTGTCTCCCCTAGGCAAGGGATTGATACCTATCCCTTCTCATATATAAGAGATCATATCATATCACTATAGCTATGAACAACTTGAACCAACGGTTCAACTCAATGGGAATCGATCGATATCTCCAAAAACTTGAAGGCAACTACGCAAATAAATTTGGAAACACGAAGCTTGCATGGAGGGAGGCCCATAGGATCAATCGCACGATGCCTATGGCACCTAGGAACCGATCGGTGCCGAATCTGCCGATTGCTTAATATTGGGAATTGGGCCACGAGACTTTTTGGGTGACCATTTCTACACCTTGAAATTCTGTCGGTGAATTTTTGAGAAGATATTCGGTCGTCTACCCCTATAAATATAGAGTTCAATGTTCATTTTAGAGATTTTTACGCTGTTGTTTTATGTACTCCATTGTAATAAAGGATTAATTCGATCCCCCTGTACTTAGAAAAACAAGTGATTAACAAAGTAATTTCATCAAAGTGGATGTAGGCAATCAACGTCGAACCACTGCAAATCTGCGTGTTCTTGTTTTATGCTTGTTTCCTCTATTTTAATTTTAGTTCTTCACTTTATATCTCTACATAAAATCTATTGTGCGTTTGTACCAACTTTTGGTGTTAATAGATTAATACATATTATACTCTTGCAAAAATTTAAAAATAATTTTTTATATACTTTTAAATATTTAAATATAAACCGAAAATTAAAAAATATATTTTTAAATTGTTTTAAATTATAAAATTATATATTAAAATTTCAAGTTACAAAATTATTATCTAAAATTTACTGAAAATTTAAAATTCAAATTTAGATTCGAAAATATATATTTTTTATTAATTTTCATTAATTTTCATACGGTTTTATTATAATATATATATAAGTTTAAAATAAAAAACAGAGCCATGCGCATAACCAGGAAGTTATATATTTAATATAAATTACTTTGTATTTTATTTGTATTAATATATATTTATAAATATACATACATACATACATACATATATAAGTATTTAATATATACATTTATACATACATACATACATATGCGTGTGTATTTAAAAAACATTTATATTTATACAAGTAATGCTTTTGGTCTTACAACAAAAAATATATTTTATAAATGATTTAAACATATTTATATAGTTATAAATATATATTGTTAATATTTCGTAATTACGCTTATATATATATATATCAATTTATACAAAATTATTTAAATAAAAATTATAGTTTATGTATATATAATTAAAAATATATAAATATACATTTAGACAATATATTTGTATATTGGATGAGTTAACATGTCCATTGCGACGTAAATCTCAGTCCGTTGGGATGTATATCTCAGCATCTATACATGGACATTGTATACCTTGCACAGATTAATCTATTACACATGCACACACATGTATATGTGTATATGATACACGTATACATATCATACAACATAAATCAAATAATGCCATATCATTTTATAAATTTAAATAAAAAATATTTTATTTAAAACAAATTTAGAAATTTTCTAAATAAATTAGACTTCATTGGCCCAATAATGATCCAATATGGTAAAAAAATTGAAATTCACTCATAACTTCCAGTGTGGGCTAGTCCAGTTCCAACAACAACCACCACAACTAATGCAAATAGTAGAAGCAGAAAATAGTATTACTACTCATATATCTCAACAAATCATTATATGAGGCAACTACAACAATAATAGCATACCCAGCCATTCAACATTAGCAACACACAATGTAAACTCTAATCACCAAATAAAAATAACAACAGTGTAAATATACTGACATTCATGCTGATCATCCACAGGGTCGGCCCAATGAACTAGGCTAAGCCCAAGAAGGAAAATGGAAAAAAGGTAAGTAAAATTACTTATAATTTGGATACTGATGGGATTCGAACCTATATCATCCCATTCCAGTTACGACCATTTGACACTCAACTAAACAATCTTATTGAAACTTTACATAGCGGTAATTTATTTAAAGTCTAAAAGAACAATTAAAGTTCTTTTTTTCCTACCGCCCCATCAAAAGGGTTTCCCATTTCAAATGCCTCATGGGCCTTATCCTTGGGCCGGCCCTAATCATCCATTATAGTAATGCATCAATGTAAGTATAAATTAACAAATGTGTGCTAATCACCCTATAACAGTGATATAACATCAATTATCAAATGTGTACTAATCAAATCAACATTAATAACACAACATCGATAGCATCAATGGGTACTAATCATCTCACAATAGTAAAACGACATCAATTATCAAGTAACCACAATTAACTACTCATCATCTAGTAGAAATAATGGTAAATGTCGCACACTCATCAAAATGTTATACCGTCATCCAACATCAAATATATGTGATAATTACAATCAACAACTAATCACATATTAAGCATCCATCCAAATAGTATATCCACGTCTATTATTTTATTAAGTATAAAATTATTTTATTATTGTTTATTACAAAATAATATATTTAAACCTTCTTAATACATTCCAAATTTATTACTGTTTATTATAGAAAAATGATATCTTATTTTAAACTACTGAAACTTCATTTTATTTATATTTATTATAAAATAGTAACTGTTTTATACAAAAACACTTTTGGAGAACATTTCTTCATTATAATAATTATTATTTAAAATCTCAATCTATTTCATAAATTTTGAACTCCCCAAATATTAATTTTAATATAATTTCAATTTCATTTATGAATTTCTCCAAAAATTCATAAATAATAACCTTATTTAATTCCATCTTAAATTTTAGTAAAGTCCGTTAAATCTTCATTATTTATAAAAACCACCCAAAATCTATAAATATCCTTATCTATAATTTATTTATTTAATTTTTAGTTATTATCAAGTTTACTCCAATTAATATTTTCGGTCCAAATCAAAGAAATTATTTCAACTAAATATCCAAAAATATGACAATCAACAATAATTACTCAACCAATGCATAATACATTCAAAATATTGTAATAATTAAACACTTGTTCATAGAACATAACATACATCAATGCATATGATTTTTCATCAATTATTATGGATTATATAATTTAAATTTCAGTTAATTAAATTAAATAATGCATGTCAACATGCTTTTCTAACAGCCTCTGACCTTAGCAAACCCAGTTTCAGATCGTTTGAAATTTCACTATAAATCCAACGAAATAAACTCTCTCTCCCCGATGTCGTTCTAATACCCCTAAACTACCGATTCACATCAACTTCACTGCCGCCATAGCCACCTATGGCCAGATCTGACATCGCCGCCACCTTCCCCATGCCGAGTAGCACCCTAGCCCACTGCACGACTACCCTCGATGTTGTCGGTTGCCACCACCGCGGTGCCCAAATTTAAATATTTTTGCTTAACCAATCTAGCACCCTTTTCGATGATCCATGCCGATAGATCTACTCCAATATGCCTCCTCTATACTCTGGTATAATCTGCTTGCCTGATATTCAATGTTTCATCGTTAATTCTGTAACCGTAAAATGGATGATTGAGGCTTCTTTGCCGATTTCTGGTCAACTAGAGTCTCGGATGGAAAATCGAATTTCAGATGCCTCTTCGCCTCATCGAGAGCTTCGAATCCATATATAATTCAATAGGTTTCGATAGTTTGATTTTTAATCACTTTTAATTAATTTACTAATCACCATTATAGCATAATTAGGTTAGTTACGGGATTAGGGAAGAAGATTGAAGACAGAGGTGATGGCTAGGGTTTCTGTAATGACCCTAATTTTAGTTAACATTATTTAGACATTTAATTAGATAAATTTAATTAGAAATGTAGAGGGTTAAGAGGTTGAGATTTGATAATTAAACTTGAGCCATGCCTTATAAATGAACTAAAATAAGTAATTAAAATTTAAGATAAGGAGGAGGAAAATTAGAAGGGAAAAGTAGGAAAAGCCTTATTTTATATCCTAAAACCCTCTCTTTCTCCACTTCATTTATTCATTTGCATCTACAAACTAAATTAAAACCTAAGGGGTGTGGCTGGCTATTAAAGAGAATGGAAACCAAATATTAAAGTTATGAGATTCAAGATCAAAAGCTTAGGAAATCAACCTTGATCCAAATCTCAACATTCTTAATCAGACCAAGGTGAATAATTAGTTTACATCTCACTTTTGATAATGATTTCGGTTTCAAGTAGATCCGAACCATGTTTAAAAATAATATGCAATGTTATTTTTGTTAAAATGGATATATATGCTTGTTGATGATTTATATGGTTTAATAGTGATTTTATGATACGTTTGGATTAGAAAACCTATCAAATGACCATCCAAATGAGTTGCGTTATTGATATATGGTCAAAAACATTATTTTAGAAATGGGTTTCAAGTTTCATAATTTTTTAAGTGATTGTGGATTTATTATGAGTCTTCTATGAGTGAAAATAGTTAATTTTGGGTTTGAATTATTTAAGCCAATTAAACAATGTTTTTGGGTCTGACATTTCTATATGTTAGAAAACATATTTAAAACGAATTATTGTAATTTTTGAGGATTTTTCCTAAATAATTTACCATGGTTATTAAATTATTTAAGTTAAAGGGCTTAAATGTTTTAAATGTTTTATTAAGGAGAAGGGCTTATTTGCTTAAAATGTTTCGACTGTTAAATGCTGAATTCGGCAGCCTTTTTGGAAAAGAATTTTGGTAAAGAATTGGCAATCAATCATAATTTGGCAAATTATACAAGTTAGGTTAAAATAAATTACTTTAAAAAGCATAAAATCAGTTTTGTTTCTAATTACAACTTCGCCACTTCCATTGCTTGCTTCCGTCACCATACCCAGTAATCCTTTTGCACCCATTCAAAACCAATGCACATGATCAATTGGTATGTAGTGTACTAGAGAAAGGCAGAAGGAAAGGACGATGTCGAAAGTACACTTTCGAAAGGGTTGAAGCCACTTTTATTAGCTTTCGACTCCATTAACTTGCCTTTGTTTTTAAAAAAAGCTTTTAAAAGGGTTGGCGCTTTTGAACCGCTTCGATACCCTAGCTGCCGCATTTATACCTTTCACATTAGTTAGAGGCCACTTTTCTTTATAACCTTAAAACAATGTATTCAAAAGGAAGACCTTCATCTTCTTAATATTGAAGCCGCCTTCCAAATGCTTTCGAAAAGGGTGACTTAGCCGCTTTTACTAATAGTTTCGGAGGCAATGGTTTCGAAAGGGTAGTTTCGTAGTGTGCTCTTCCCCAATTCTTTTACTTGAGATAAATGCTTTCGAAAGTGATGCTTTTGCTTCTACTTTCTTTGACCCTATAATGTTGAACCCAATGATTTAGAAATACTTTTAAAGGGTTTCGAAGCTATGTTCCTACAAATTCTTAGTTGAACCCAATGCTTTTGAAAGGTATGTATTAAGTGTTTCGAAAGGTATTTTTTAAGTGTTTCCAAAGAAATGTTTCCAATTCTTTCGAAAGGCATGCTTAATGGTTTCAAAAGAGGATGTCTAAGGTTTTAAGCGATGATTTCGGAAGGGATGCTTTCTTTGATTTCAAAAGGGGTTGTTTAAAGTTTTAAACAATGGTTTCGAAGATACTGTTTTGGCTTTATAGCCAAATGTTTTCTAAGTTAAAAAGGGCTTTAACTTATTTCAAAGGGATAGATAACCCATTAATTTTAGGTTTTCATCAACATTGTTTTGTAAAGCATATATCATGGCATAACTATTTTGAGTAAAGCAAAGAGTATGATTTCCTTGTTTTATAAAGATATGATTTCAAGGGTAGATCTTTTATAAAGATGGTTTTCAAGGAAATGAAATTTGAATAGGGTAGCTAACCCTAAGTATATGACTCGGATTTTGGAAGACTAGATGGAACTGGTGTAGGGTCACGCCCTATGCTTTAGCTAGTAGACCCTAGCTAATATAAGTCCAAAATTCCAATGTGTAGGGCTCTATAGTGTCACGCAGTGGAATAAACAATAATGCTCAAAATATGAATAGGAGAAAACATCACCATCTGCTAGTCCATCTGCACAGCTCTAAGTGCTATATACACCTGCTATCTAGTCTACTCATTTAAGAGCACCCGAGATAATAAGAAGTAAAGCATAAAACCTAGAGTAAGAAAATAGTCTGGTGTGAGTGACACATAATCTCAAAACACAATAAAAGTCGGTATAGTATATGGAACATACAGTATGGAGAATCATATCTGATATGTCCCTGAATCCACAGTGTTAACACATAACATAGGATATGCTATTCTATATCATAGTTGCTATGGGTGTATTGTACATTAAAGTACTAAGGGTGTCTAGATATCGACATCAGTAATATCTACATCATGTGACATCCCTAAGGTGAAAGAAACAATCAAACAAACATAGCATCCATCATCCATTCTCACATTCACTCACTCAGTGCATTGGATATATGATACTCGTATCACCACCATCATATGGTCAAGGACTACTCAATGTCCAAGTTTCTCGATACTCAAATCCATGCCACTTAGTAGGCCAAGAACTAGATAACACCTATCATAGACAGCTCAGGGTACTCAGATCGAAATATCATATGATTCGGGGCACCCATCACGGACCCAAGTGAGCGTCCTCGCATACCCCTGCTTTATGAGTACACATCAAGGCCTATAAATATCAATGCTCCCTTTGGACACCTCATCCATAACAGAGCTCATCTTGGAGCTGTCCTTACAACTCCCATTTGAAGTCATCGTGGTTGGGAACTACTCTAGACATGCATCATAAGTCATAGAGTGTCATCATGCATCTTGTAACCCTCCTCCGATAGTTCCATCAATATGATTCATAGTCCACTATTCTACATCTTGAAGTACAACTATCCATCATCGAAGTCGTCAGTTCCCATCATGGAATCATCATCGTCGAACCATGGAGTCATCGCGTCATAGCATCATCCCTACTTCAGTGTCAAAATCACTCATCAAAGTGCCATAGTCAAAACAAATGTCGAAAGAATGAACGAACAAACCATGACATCATGCTCATCGAAGCCTCTCCATCATCCATGTCAAATTGGCCAAATCGTCCATCATTAATAGTGGTAGATATTGACCACTATAGTGTGGTCGATAACGATTACTTTGGTCGTGTACTTAACCAAAAAGTGGTTAAATACAAACCAAATAAAATATCCGGCGTTTTCGCTGAAGTCCAAAGTGTATCTCTAAGTCCACCATGCTTCATCTTCACATCAATCAGAGTGCACTATACTCTATGCACGAAATCCAATCTTAAGGGATATATTCTAATCCTATATCGCCTTCGAATGGTGTTTTCAACCAACTACCAAACAAATTAGCATACATGTAACCAACAAGCATAATAATGTTTATAATAGCTTACATACGTCTATAATAATAGAAAAAAATCCATCTAAAGGAAACAATGTGGGATAATGTGGGATTATATCAAAATAGCTGAGATCTATCAATATCATCGAAATAGTCCGCAAATGGGAAAAATGTGATATTTAATTTAAAACTGTTTTAAAAACTTTTAATTCTTTTTATAAAATAAGATCTAGGTTTAACTATATTAGAAATCACGTTTAAAAGTTAGAGAAAATTTCAAAACGTCGTTTTAATAATATAATAACAATCATAGTATGGTGAGAGATAATTCCACTCACTTCATCTAAATCCGTCCAAACCATTGCTAAGTCATAGAGCTCTCCATCACAAGCGCAACGCAAGAAACGGCATCCAAAACGGACCTCGTATGCAAAAATTATGGCGTATATAAGTGTCACGATTATCTAAGTAATTAAATTAACTAAATAATTAACTAACTTCCTAATCACCTTAGTTAGGCCTAATCCCTCTTCCTCCCAAATGTGCATGTCGTACATGTCTGATATAAGAAAACCCATAACCGAACACTTCATTCTTCGATTTCTCCTAATCCCCTCAATGATTTTCAATGCCGTTTTCTCCAGAACGCTCATCTTCACGTCCTCTTCGCCACACCACCCTAACTATAATGTCTGATCACCTTCAACCATTTCTACCTGTAGGTGCCGTACATCATAATGGTACCGTTCATTTTGCCTAAAACTTCCTCTATCAATAGCCATCCCTTGCCCTAGTTCGGCCATGGCTAACAGCCTCCACCCAAATCGACGTCGCACCCCATAAAATCGAAATAGGCTTGAAGTGTTTTCTGATACGAGTTCGATGGAGGTAGAATCGGAATTTATCGTTGAGTAAATATGGAGATTTTGATTTTTGAAGTAATATTGAGGGAGGTGGCCATGTTATTTTGGAGAGGATAATGGAACAGTAACTGATCCAATGGGAGAAGGGTTTGGGTATTTAAATAATAATATTTTATTTGTTTTATTCAATTTCTCAAATAAAACTATCATGTGTTTTATGCCCGTACGATAAAACGACATGTTTGATCGCCATGAAACTCGTCTGCATGCATCAACTCATTTTTCGGTTCCGATGGCATAAATTTCATCGCTATCCAAGACTACATTCTGGAATGATAATTTCGCGCTTTTCGGGAACGCTTCGACATTGGATCGTCTTATCTCCAAATATAGTGATCCTAATACTCATTTTAATTCACAACATCGATACGAACTCAATGGAAGTGGTCTCGAGTCCTAATTGGATTGTATGTGAAAAAACATATTTTTAGGACTATCAATTAATTAACGATTCAATATTTAAATAATTTATTTAAATATTCCATTGTTAAAAATACGGGTTATTACAAAGGGGTTTGCACAAAGGAAGGGAAATGAGTATGATGAGATTTTTTCATTAGTTGCGTGCCATATTTCAATCCAGATATTTCCTGATATAGTTGATATTCATGATTTGGAATTGGAGCTGCTTGATGTGCAAATCGCCTTCCTTCACGGTGACTTCGATGAAGATATCTACATGAAGCAACCGGAAGGTTTTGTCGTGGATGGTAAGTAAAATTTAGTTTGCAAGTTAAAAAAATCACAATATGGTTTAAAACAATTACCTAGATAATGGTACAATCGATTTGATCATTTTATGCTTGAAAATGGTTTTGATAGAAGCATCAAAAATGCTTGTGTATATTTTAAGAAGTTGAAAAATGATTGTTGGGTGTATTTACTCTTGTATGTGGATGACATGTTTATTGCTTCAAAGGATAAAAACGAAATCAACAAGCTAAAAATGTGTTTGAAATCAAATTTCATATGAAAGATCTTGGAGAGGCAAAGAAAATTTTGGGCATGGAAATAGAAAAGAATCGAAAATGTTTTGAGTTGAAACTGACTCAAAAGGAGTATATAGAGAAAGTGCATTATCGGTTTAGCATGGAGAATATAAGGCATCAAATACAACTTTACCTTTGCATATGAAGATTTCGATTAAGGGATCACCTATCTTGGAGAAAGACAAGGCTTATATAGCAAGGAAGCCATATGCAAGTGTGGTTGGAAGTTTAATGTATGCCTTGGTGAGTACAAGGCCCAATATTGCAAATGCCATGGGAATGGTTAGCCGGTATATGGCTAATTCGGGAAAATCACGTTGGAAAGCTGTGAAGATTATTTTGAGATACCTTAGAGGTATATCATCTCATATATTATTTTTGGCGGTAGTGATGGAATGAATTGAAAGTTGGTTGGTTATTGTGATTCGAACTGCACCGGTGATAAGGATCGGAGAAAATCAACTTCGGACTATATCTTTACTCTTGGTTTTATGACCATAAGTTGGAGATCAAGGTTGCAAATCGTAATTGCTTTATCCACTACAGAGGCGGAGTTGATAGCCGTAGTGGAGGCGGCAAATGAAGCACTATACTTGGGGCAATTGTTGTCTGACTTGGGTTTTGAACATGATAGTATCAACGTTTAATGTGATAGCCAAAGTACTATTCACTTAGCAGAGAGTTTGGCCTTTAGCTCTCAGACTAAGCACGTTGAGGTGAGTGGGTCATTTTTAGTAGCCGTGGATGAAGATAAGCTTGTCATCTTCGAAAAGTGCACACAAAGGATAATGTGGTGGATATGTTTAAAAAAGCACTGCCGGTTGGGAAATTCAAGCATTGCTCGAACTTGATTCGCTTGTTAAAGTGCTAGGTGCCATGGGGTGGCATGGTTGAAGGAGTGTTTTTTTATTGATGATGAAGAGCACCAATGAGAGACTGTGGTTCTATCTTCTTGGTAAGTACTTGTTTGCAAAGCTAAATACTTTTGTCTTTTGGTAAGATGGTTTTAGATTTGGGAACTTTTAACACTTCGCTAGTGGACGGTGGCCTTGCCAGAGCTCGTTGGCGAAGTGTAATGAGCGATGGCTTTGCCGGAGCTCATTGTAAAAGTATTCAGGCATGTTTGGTAGAAGGTAGAGGTGATGTTGGTTTGATACCATTGGTTCTTGATGTATGGAGATAGATATAGTGTCAAGGTAGAGGGTTGAATTTTGGTGACACTGTATGGAGAATTGAAGAGCTCAAAAATAGCTTGGTAATGGTGAAGACGCTTCAAGAATCGAAGCTCGGGAGCTCGAGATATCGAAATTTGAAGCTAGATGATTCACAAGATGGAGGAGCAGGAAGTCAAACGTCCGGCCGAGACCTCCAGACGTCCAAAAAATGGTTTTAAGGCATCTGACATGGAGTTCAGACATCTTTGTATGTTTGATCTTGTTTCCCTAAACTTTGCTCAGATGTTTAACTAGGAAGCTCAGACGCCAGATCGCCTGTTGCAGAAGCATGTCGGAGCTCAGACATCTCTGAGTCATTGGTTTGGAAATCCGAGAGTTTGCTCAAATGTCTGATCACCTAAAACGTAGTGGAGATCCTATGAAACGTGAAACATCTTATATATGCAAACATTGTAATCTATAATATGTATATACAAATATGTTAGGACTTAACTTTAACTTCTAAATCAAATTTTTAGTTTTAGAAAGGAAACTAAAGTTTAGGATTTTACTCAAATTCAAATATAACAAAGAGATAAAAGACTTACAATTTACACATCCATTCATGAATTTTAGATCAAAGTTCTTTTTTTAAAACAATATTTAAAGGACATTGTTAAAGGGACTCCATTTTTGGATACGATGAGATAAATTTGAGGGGGACTCCACGTAGGAGAAAATTTGCTATGGGTACTCAACCAGAATAAAATGGTCTATAATTTTACCCCTTGCGCAAAGCAAAATTCGGCAACAACCAATCGAATGATGAGAAAAAATGATAGTTGTTCACTGAAAACCATTTTTGACAGGATCTTGTCGAAAAAATGAGAAAAAACGGTAATTTGACGTCAAAAATTTGAGGGTAGTTACATATTTTTAATTTTATTTAACAGGGTAAATTATTTTGCATACCCCCTAGTAGTTTTCCAAAAAATGACCGTCTTATCCAATTTTAGAGTCCCTTTACCAATGCCCTATTTAAAACATTCATATTCAAAACATATATATTATAACATAAGAAATTAATTTTCAAATTGAAAATTGAAAATACATTTACAATTTATGTACATTTGTGTATGAAAATAATACAAAATCATAAAATAGATCTCAATCAAAATTAGCCTTTTTTCATAAACAAATTCTTGAAAATAGAAGATAGAACCTTGTTAAAAATACACAAAAAAATTCTTCAAAACAAAAGAAAAGGAATTAGACAAATTAAGCATATGTAAATTCGTGACATTCAAATCTAAATAACACAGAGAACAACGACAAATTAACAAAGGAGAATGAAGATTTTAATCCTATCAATTATAATGAACATATTTTGAAAAGCTATGAAAAGCAAAAGTAGATCTAAATTAAATCAACATAATAGACATACTTTTAAAAGAGATTGACATAAAAGTGTTTTAATTACTAGTTACAAAATGAACCATTAAAACGCCAGATAAATCATATGGGATTCAAACATATGAATAATATAAACAAATTAAATTAGATAACTACCTTGGGATGTTTCCAAAAATCACACATTAAATGGTGAATCAAAAGCTCTTAGATTCTTGAATCAACCTCCAGGTGTTGCAAAGATCAAGAGTTACAAACCACATTTTGTTTTTTACTTTATTTTTGAATTTGTAATGAGAATTTCTAGCCATGGAAGCCATTAAAAATATTTGGCCATTAGGGGATGACAAAGGAGAGGTAAAGCCAAAATGAACGATGGGAATAATGAAGGCAATGAATTTTCAATTAAGGCTAGAGATCATATCCCTTCTTTTTTTCACTCTCTTGCCCTTCCAAAGCCAATTTGAGTACCTCCCCCATTTTCCTTTCTTTGGTCGGCCAATACAAGGCAATAATGGACCAAAAAATTCCCTAATCCAATCAGTATTTATTCTATTTAAATCCAATTTGAATATTTTACAAATATCGCATACCGATACGTGTATGGATAAGTTTTTACATATATGCAATTCATTAAATACTAACGGTGTTCAAATATCAAATAAAATTTAATAATTAATATTTTACAAATATTAATTAATTTACTATGATTATAAATTAATTAAACCTTGTGGTTTATTCATAGTATTCATCATTGCAGTTATGCGACTCAAAGTTGTAAACTCAATCAATGATTAATAACAAGCAATTCGAATATTAATGTTCACGGGTCACCTTAGCTAGTGGTGTAACATATCGACTGAATTAATCGCTTACACATCTTTGTTGGAAAAATCTAATTTTACTAATTGTAAGTGGTCCCCGGCAGTAACGATGATTTACATAAAATCTCTTCGTCAACACTATATCACATTAGGACTTATGAAATTTAATTTTGGTAAAAATTCCAGTATCATCCATATTCAACTTGGTTAGTCCATAAACAAGGTCTTTGGTTCAATAATAGCATTTATTATTAACCGTACTACTTTGACCTGAGATTTTTAGTTTGACTTGACTACAATTGACCGTGATACTAACCCAGTATAGCTAAGGAGACGAATTCTCTATTAAATATTGTTTCACTTAAAATGTTTTAACTCAAACACAACTATAGTCGTTCAATGGACGTCATATCATAGTTTAACTATAATCGAAGTATAGTGGCCACATTGAAGTTTCACGGTATTCTTAATTCAAGAGAACTATGTATCATCGTCACTTTGAGATTCTTTGTTTGACTTAGTTATATTAACCAACAGAAAACTCTCGAATGATTCATTACATAGTTATCCACCAACTAGCACTATGTAACCACTTGGTGCCCTTCTAACCACGACTAATACACTGCCCAATATTTGAAGAGTGTTACACATAATTAGCCTCAACGAATGTATCTATATCCCATCTCGAAACCTCTTAACTAGGAATATTTAAAATAATATATTATATTTAGTGCGATAAATTTCTCATAATTACAACGTATTGTAATTATTATCACATTACATATCATTTAAGACTAACACCACTGTCCTAGTAGTTAGACACTTCGACTTTGATGTAAGAGATCATAGGTTCGAAACTTAAATAGCGTGATTCGAACTACTGAACATACATTGACATGTAGTATGTTGTATATTACCTAAGACTTGTAGTACTAATATGTACTACTATATAAGTATCCAATTTAAAAAAAATGTATCATTTAAGAATTTTTTAATTAATATACTTTAAATTAGTTATTTAATTAATTTAAAAAGTATATAACAGAAAGAAAATACCTTTTGTTTTGAGCAAGATTGATTATCGAGTTAGATATATGTAACAAATTATATAATTGCCTATAAGGCATAACCCTAACTTTATCAGATAAATAATTGTGTAATAAAAAATAATAACTCTTAATAGTTACTCTTTTAACACGAGGTATTGTTGACAAATAATTACTGTACTTGTAAGCGATAAAAGCTCAATACCAACTTTTACCTATCGCAAACTGAAGCATCGATTTACCGACAACTCTGCTTAATAAGGCTATGGTTTTTCTATTACCATGCTGATTGGTATTGTATGGTTTCAAACATAAATTGTCGTACCTAACTAAATCCACCCCTTTTAGAAGCTGAGAGCTATTTGTCTCGTTACTGATGTAAAACTCTTTTTATTATAAAATGGTAGATGACAATTCAGTCCTACCTCCATTGTATAATAGATGCAAAAGAAAAGGATATGAAATTAACACATATACACTTACTCCATAAGTGCGCATATTTATTTTTGTGCTATAAACCAAAGGTCGATTATCATTATATTTGTTAAAGAAGGCCTTGAATTACAATTAGCTTTTTGAAGTTTATGGAAAACTTGTCCTTGTAATTATTAGTAAAATATGTTATCTATTGGATTATAATATAAATTTGCAATTGAAAATCAAATAATTTAGAAAATGATAATAATATGACTTTATGACACATTTTGAGTAGAAACATGTTGGTGGTATTTCTTGGGTATAGCAGCAACTGCAGAGACTGTATGCACTTTGATTGTCGATGTTCGCTACATGGCACGCAGTATAGCGCTCTCCTTAAGACGCAACTGCCTTTATCGTCGTATGATGGAACAAGTGGATGCGTAGAGTTTAGGCCAACTATCTCCTAAGATACAATAAAGCCCGATTATTAAACTCTTTGATCGACCGTGATCGCACAACCAAAGTTCAAACCCAACCATCTTCAGAATGACTGTGGTGACAAGAATACTGCGATCGTAACCTATAGTGTTACAAACTCGGTGTAACTTTTAGAAATAGAATAGATGTCAAGTAGAAGAAAAAGAAGAACTAGGAGTGAAGAAAAAATGAGGTGATATTTTTTTTTGAATTGGACGCCTATTTATAGGCAACGAACGATTATGTCGATTATGATGGTCCTGTCCATTCACTCCGGTTACCATAATTGTTCATTCCAACGATCTTAACTGTCCATTACAATGACCATAACATTTTGTTTAAAAAATACAACCTCTGATATTCACGCCATAACACCCATTCGAATTTGAAATATTTCTAAAACTACTTGCTGAGATATAAAAGAATTCTCCTAGAAAAATATTATTATTTTAAACTAACGCTGGACCAAACCCAGGACGGTACAGGCAAGTTAAGATATACCAAAAGTATCAAACATTATCAGAAAAGTCTTATTTAAACAAATAAAATGCCAAAATTTCCATGGTGTGAGACTATTCCACTTTCCAACTTCTTTCTTTCCCTCTTCCTCTTAATTAAATAACTCAAAAAAAAATTAACAAAAAAAATTCCAACAAAATATACCTAGTAGATCTACCCAGAAAATTATACGTTCAATCCATTATGCAACTATCGTAACACATACCAATCTAGAACAAAAATATGAGATATTATGCCTCATGAAAATTTTGATTGGCAACCAAAAATTTTGATTTACTGTGTGGGGTATATGATCATATTTCACACCTAATTTTCATTTTTATCTGATGACCGTTTGCTGATGACAATATGCAAATAAATCATCTACAGATTGCGGTTGTTGAGCAACATAATCAAATAATTAGGATAGAATTACTTACCATTTGATATCTAATAACACCTAATTAAGTTAGCCTCATCTATGGCTTTTGAATCAGATTGTGGTAAACAAAAACATCATGGCCCATGCACATTTAAAGACCACGTACATGTTTTATTGTGAAAAGTGTCAAAGCATCCCACGTGTATAAGTGGTGCCTACAAGACTGAGATATCACTAAAGTTAATGGATAGAAATTCTCTGGTTCAGGTTAATCCATCCATGTACACTGACTTTTCTGTAAGATGGATACATGTCCACTGTATAGAAAATTTTAATATCCATGAACTTTCCTTAATCTGAAAACCTTACAATTTTTCTGTTGTTCTTCTGTGAAAAATTAAAGTAATTTAAATGTGCTCATGTAAACATGGTGAAAAGATTGTATTACATGTATAGCTACCTGATTTATAAAGACATCATCCCTAGACAAGGGAGGGTCCATATGCATTTTACTGTTTCTCCACCTTCAGCCAAATCATTCTCTCCCTTTACCTATTAGAGCATATTCAACCATCAAAAGCAAGATCTTTTTCTGCTTTCCTCTTTCGTTTCCTGCAGGTTTGCAAAATGTTCTATTGAGCAACATGAAACTGCACTTTTTTAGTATCTGTATTGTTCATCATATCAAAAATGAATAAATTGTTGTACAATAAAATTTTCATATAATAAAGATGAGATTTTATTTTTTATTTTTCCTCAAAAATGAATAAACTATCTGTAGTGTACAGAATGAATGATGCAAACACGTTTTCTTCTCATGTTCTATATCTCTTGGCCACAACTTAAATTATGAGAGTTGCTACTAGCCATGAAGGCCAAAAGATTTAATTTAATTCTACATCTGCAGCGTTTGCCATAGTTTATCAGGTCCTAATTGAATAAAAATCAAAAGACAAAAACAGCAATAAAACATGGAAACGTTATTACCAGTGCAACCGTACAACGGTGGAAAAAAACCGACCGTTGCAAATACCAATATAATAAACAAATGTACCATTAATTATTTTCCAAATGCACAAATTTCAATTATTTTAAATGTAATCATATTAAAGAATATATAACTTTATCATCCAACTGCATATTATACTTGTTTTCAGATACATCAAAATGTTTAAGTTGATACATAAAAAATGATGTTATTAATACCACAAATACTGATTTTGATGACAACAACCATATAAATATATATACTAATATATTTTCAAGTTATGTATAATATTTCAAGTTGTACATAATATTTTGCAGGATGTTACATAGGTTTATAAAAGTACAGGATAATAGAGTTTCAAGACTGATCAGTAAAAAGAATAGAAATCAAGATTCAAAAATGATCAAGACAATTGAATACTCATTAGTTTGAAGACAAAGGCATGAAGACTATAATAGTTAAAAGACATCAGATAAGTTTGTTAAAGTCCATGAATAACAATTCATTTTCTTTGAAATATTCTCTCACCAAAAATCTATTTTATTTTTAAAACATATTTATACAAATATTTTATAAAAATTTAATGTATTAAAGTATTTAAAATCTATTTTTAAATGATTTTACAATATATCACTTTAAAAATATTGTTGTTTTCCCAACATACAAAGATATGTCGACATATTCTATCCAAGTATGTCGACATATATACCGTTAGATAGTTTTTTTTAAAATTGGAAGAGTTATGTTTTTTTGACTTCATCTTTTTATGAATGGCCTGTCCTTTCAAACGCTATATAAAAAGGATTGGAAAATTAATTTTTTATTGATTATTTACTCCATTCTTTTTACTCTAAACTCTCATTATATATTTCACAAAATCCACTTTTTATACTCTTCAAATCCACTCAAATTTAATCTCTATTTCACTACATTCATTCTCTATAATCTACTTGCTGTTTTGCAAGTATATAATCACTCTCTTGTTGTTATAAACCTTTCTTTCACCAATTCAAAGATCGAAGTGCTATAGGATATTTTGTATTCAAGTTACAACTATCAATATTTGGAATCAAAGATTCTCTACTACTATTTTGTGTCGGTGTGCTTGTTGCCCGTTCAAATCAAGTGGGTATGCTTGTTGTCCGTTGAAATCAAGTAGATGATCTTATTGCCCACTAAGTCAAGGGAGTCTACCATGAGCTCGAAAAGTCAGAAGGGTGTATCTTGTTACCATAAAATCAAGATTATATTCTGCTTTGCTTTTTACCCGATTAAAGTGCACGTTAAAAGAAAATCTGTACTAATACTGTACAGGACTGGATGTAGGATTGGTCAATCCAAATCAGTATAAAACTCCTGACATCATCTCTCTTACTTTTACTTTATTTTTACTGTATTTGTATATATTTATGACTGCCTGTTAATAAATACATGTGTTGATTATCCATGTTCTGATTTAAATCTTGAAACTATTTAGAAAAGTTCTATATTAATTATAAAATACTATTCACTCCCTCAAGTATTATAGTAGCTTTAAGATCCGTCCACACTAGTATAATGTAATTTATACTACATCGTTTTCATATTTGGTATCAGAGCATTAGGTTTTAAAACCTCGTTCATTGATTTTTGAAAATTATAAATGGTTAGTAACACTGGTAGTACACTTTTTGTAACAAACCGGATTTTCGACCCTCGAAAATTGACACTAATACTTCCTCGGTATTCACGTGCCGCAAATCCAAGTGCCAGAAAGCTCGATTGTTATGGGAAAAAGAAATAAAGCTAGAACAAAATCTCACACGAATGAAATAACATATATTATTTCAACAATAATCTTTACAGCGGAAAATTTTGAATACAATATCAAAGTCTAACCTAGATTCAGCCTGGACAATTACAAACCCTTTGTCCTTACAACTACTGAAAAACAACAATACAAATGCAGCGGATAATAGAATATATTTATACGTAAATGAAGATCTCCAGCTCTTCTCTGGAAACACTGAGACTGAGATTTTATTACTTATACAATCATATAACGGTGGAAAAACTAACTGTTGCAATGCATAATTTCAAAACAAGACGGTTTGTTATAATTTTTATTAATTTCAACAAAACAAACAATGATAACATGCTAAATATAAAGTTAGTTGCATTGTAGAAAACATTTGTACAATGATGGAAGTTTAAAAACGGAGACACATATAAGCGCCCGTTGTAACCATCAATCTCTAGTTTAGAAATTATAGTATATACCCATATAATAAACTAATGTACCATTAATTAATTTCTCAATGCACAAATTTCAATTAATTTAAATGTAATCATATTAAAATATATATAATTTTATCATTCAAATTAAGTTTCGAGAACTCGATTTCGATCGTTTGAAATGTTGTTAGTTTAGGACGAGTTCGGATATTTCGGTTTTGCTTTTGGTTTGGTCCCGGTTTTGAATAGTTGAAATTAAATTAAAATTTATACTAAATTCTAATTGAATTAAATTTAATAATATTAAATTAAATTAAATAATTTCACATAAAATTTAACCTTACATCATATTGAACTTAACGTAGTATAATCCAAATCACCAACAAATTTAACCTAACACCAAATTAAATAATTCTAGCCCAAACTCAATTTATCCAACACAGCCCAACACACAAATTAAACCCAATAAAGCACAACACAGTCCAACACAATTTAAACCCGCTAAACTAGGCAAATTATTTCCGCTACTGTCGCTCAAATTCACTGTCCACAAAAAGCTGGGGTAAGAGAGAATCGGTAGACCGATAACGCTAGAAAAAAATGCTTGAATTCTCCGTTGACATTTTCATTTCGATCTTCGTTGTCATTCATCACCACCGCACATATGGTTGTTGTCCTTCACTGCCGCAACAATTTTGAGGTTGATTTTCACTGCCGCGCGCAATTTTCAGGTAGTTTTTTTGATTTAGGGTTTTACTTTGATTATTGCGCTTTTGTTTCCTTTTTTTAACATTGCAACCGAAACTGATTTTCTTAATCGATTTCAGTTCACACACCGTTGATACTAGTATGGTACCGCCTAAATTTCGAGATACCGTCCAATACCTCAAACCATGATCCAAATGACATTAGAGTATCTCCAGCGAGGGATTGATTTTTAAGGTGAGGGGAAGATTAAAAAGCGTTGATTCCTCCCATTCCTCCAGCAGTCGAGTCGAAGGAATTGATCCTTTTTTAAAATTATAAACAAGTTTCTAAAAACCGTTTATTTATAGTTATAAACAGTTCTGGAAACCGTTTATACCTATGAGTGACGGCATGCGATTCACACATGGAATATTTTTTTATACAAATGGCATGTGTTTCATACATGCAAGAGATGATTCATTCAACTATGAAACCAAAGGTGTTACAACCATATTAAAAAAAGAAATAGGATGAAATTCCCAATTTTTTAACCATAAAAGAGCATAATTATCTAATCTCATTAAAGATCCGCAAATAAAATAAAATTAAGGATAAAACATTCGCTCAATAATTATGGATCAACGTTTGACTATTTAAACCTGTTTAGCTATTTGTTATTTTTAAGGGTATTTTGGGTTGTTCACGTTTACACAAAATGTGACACCAAATACTACAGCTATTATTAAAAATTAACGGTTTTCTAAAACTCATTTATGATATAATGGGTTTTTAAAATCTGTTTAGGGTATAAATGGTTTTCAGAAACCCATTGATACCATTGACGTTTTCAGAAAACCGTTTATGAATTCACGCTAAAAAAAGAATAGAATCCCCACTTCTTTTCTTTTCCCATGCTCAAATTCACACTGAAATAGCATGGGAAAAGAAAAAAAATGGGGATTCCTTACATTTTTCACAGCCATGCAGCCGTTGTAGATGCTCTTATAGTGTAGAAATTTTAAAAATCATTGATATCATATATCTAACTAATAAAAGTAACGATTACACAAAAAAGAAACTGTGCATAATATTTATTTTCAAATTCATTAAAATGTTTAAGCTTATAAATAAAAAATGATGTTGTTGCTTTTGAATATCAAGCTGGAAAAACTTTTTCCATCGATTCATGTTCATGATTTTCATTATTGTGAGTTATTCATGTAATCCTCTCTTAAAAATTGCATACCCTATAGAATGATTAAGAACACATATTTGTTAAAATACTTGATATCTAGAGCTGAAATCATGTATATCTCTTAAGTAAGTGCAATATGATATTAGAAGAATATGAATGCACACACACAATACCAGCCATCAAAAATCATTTAGATAAATTAATTTTCATTCATTTGAATGAGATCTATGACAGTATTTATATATATCCTAAACGACGGTTCTATCTAGATATTTGATGATTCTAATGATTTGATTGTCTAAACACCAGCTTGCATTAAAAAGGAAAGTAGATAGAACCCAACTTGTTGATCAGCATCAAAAAAAAAGCAAAGGTTAATGTTTTGAATCCTACTTACAAGATCGCATTTTTTTCACTAAAGAATAACTAACCCGTATAATTGAAGTCCTGATTTAAATGACTGTACCAGCTTCATTTTCATAGTTTATATATATATATATATATAATTCCACACAATCAACAAGATCAACTATTAATCATTAATAAACTTCGATTTTACTAAATGAAATTTTATGTTTTTTCGTTTTCCTTTTAAAATGCCATTCATATATAGATTGTTATACTTAGAAATAATAGGTTTGATGCAATCCACCTAACATTGTTGAATCTATATATATTTTCCTGTGAATGCACTTGATGTATCATTCAATGTCGAAAGATTATAGATGTTGACAATTTTCTAATCTACTCGTGCATAATAGCTTAAATTTACACTTCTAAATTTAATATTTATGTGTTGTGTATCAGTGCACTTTTTAAAGATACTTTGCAAACACTTACATGGTAAGCCAATAATTAATTAATAGTCATCTTAAACAAAAGTATTCAGTGAATCCAAAATCCCATAAACACCTCAAACTACCGTTCAGTTCCACTATTTTGATAGTGTTTTTAGTGCACCCAAGAAAATATTGAAAGGGAGTGCGGATTAAGAATCTTAAGGCTAATTTAACACTAAAGGGGGGTGAATAGTGTTTAATGGATTCTAAGACTTATATGGACTAATTTAAAAATTATGATATAAACAAATGCAGAACTTAATCACAGAACAATCACAGAATCAAACAGATGCAGAAAGTAAATAAAAAGCAATAAAAGGAAAGAACAAACCGGATTTTATACTGGTTCGGAGTTACCCTATGTCCAGTCATGTCCCAAGGCAAACTACTCATACAGATTTTTATCATACAGTCATGTCTCACGAGTCCGGGGCAAACTCTCTTGATTTACGGGCCACAAGATTACCCAATTGATTACCAGGCACAATCACACCTTATAGAGAGACTCGATAAACTTTGATTACAAATTGATTCTATAACTCTGAATAGCACTTTGATCTTCGAGAGAGGGCAGAGAATCAAACAAGAATGAGATTTTAATTTGATTCACTTGATAATTCGGTAGAATTTCGGCACGATCTTAAAAATATGAAAATTTTAGAATATGGATTTGTGGAGAAGGAGTGAAGAAAATAAGAAATTAGTTAGTTAAAAAAATCATTTGTGAAGGCTATTTATAGACCAGTAACGGTCATAACCATTCGTAAGAGATTTAAACGAATAGACACTTCTTTTGAAAATTGAAACTTTTGAATTTAACGGCCACCATGTCGACATGGGGTATCCCATGATGTCAACATCGCTTAGTTAAAAATAATGTAAAACTTGTTTTGAAAATGGTATTGAAAGGAAAACAAGATGAAATGATTCTCGAGTAAAATAAACTAATTTTCCTATGTTTTAAAACAAAGAATATTTTAAGGCTAAAACATCTTTTTGAAAATCATTTGAAAAGATAATATTTAAGGCTAAAACATTTTGAAAAGCAGTTTTGAAAATCATTTTGAAGTAGTTTTGCAAGCTTCTTCCTGTAGAATATCTCATCACATCGAGATTCGAGAACTTGTACAAAACTAGGATGCTCGTGGGTTTGTAAGCCACTTGTCATAGGTTTGTAAGCTACTTGTCGTGGGTTTGTAAGCCACTAAGAAGACAGAAATGGGTTCCATCCCAAATGAAATTTGAAATGAAGATTTCCATGCTATTATGAAGTTCTAACAAAACTAGACACTTATCTTGAAACCTTGATCTTGATGCTCATGAGTCTTCAAACTTGATTTCTTCATTCTTGATATTTATACTGTATAGTCTTCAATAATCAATACATGCCTTATATATATCGTGCATAATAACATTCATATATATATATAGACAATAGTGTTAGTATATAAGTTATAATAAAATAAGTTACAAAGGTTGTTGTCATCAAAACCACTATCTCCAGTTCCTAACAATCTCCCCCTTTTTGATGATGACAACCTTATAAAATATACTTACCACTTCGATCATACCATAACTCCCCCTTACACCAACAACTCCCCCTTATTCCAAGCCTACTATTTTATATAACTTCTCCCCCTTTGTCATCAACAAAATTAACCTATAAACCTTGAACTTAATAGAAAATGAGATAAACAAACATATAACATAAGAATAATAACTATATATGAGTGAAATATAGCATCCTAAGTTAAATGGAATTCAAGATTTTATACACCAAAGATTGTTTTTAGAAGAACATTAATTAAGATAACACTTGTATACAAATTAACAAACCAATATACAATCAAGAAAGAGAAAAACGAAAAACGCTTAACGAGGACCCTTAACTATTGGTGATTTATGGATCGAACAATTTGGATAGTGGAGACAAAAGTTTCCACGTTGTTCGACCAAGTTCCCATTAGCGTCAAAAAGGACCTATCCAACGCAAATCACGCCATCGTCTTCGTCCATATGAACATCCGGATTCGGCGGAGGATGTTCTTCTTCTTAATCCTCTTGTGGTTCTTCTAAAGGCTCTTCTTCTTCAGAATCTATGGCTTGTGATGATTCTTCGATAACAATGGGATTGGCATGGTTATCCATAAGGAAGTTTTGTAAATTCCTAAGGATTCTGCCATGCCTATCTTGTTCTCTAGCCATTCACAATTGACTTACTTGAATTTCCATCATCATTTGAAGCAAATCTTTCATTTTCTCTTGTAATTTGATGACTCGTACGTGTGTGGAACATTGAAAAGGGCCAGAATGAGGATAAGTGGGTGAAGAAGGTTCATTATTAGAAGAGGAAACCATTAATTTACTGTTTTAGAAGTTTATTATAGAGAATAGAACAGAGAAAAGGAGTAAAAGTCAAAATATATAAATATATAACCAAATAACTAATTTTAGAGGGAAATTTAAATTTGAAAATCTCGGCATGTATGTCGACATAGGGGGATGGGTCATGTCGACATGCCCAGTTCAATTTTTGAGAAATTTTTTATTTATATTAATTATTAACTATACTTGTATTATTTATAATTTATATTTCAGTTAATGAACATATACCTACTTCTCTTCTGAATTTAGTAAAGTTTTGTTCATTTAATGGTTTGGTTAATATATCCGCAATTTGTTTTTCAGTTATATTCAAGAGTTATGACTTCTTTACTTATATTATCTCTAAGAAAATGATGTCTAATATCAATATGTTTTGTTCTAGCATGATGAGTTGGATTTTTAGATAGGTTTATTGCACTAGTATTATCACAATAAATTGGTGATTTGGTTATAGTTAATCCAAAATCTTTTAAAGTTTGTTGCATATATATAAATTGAGAACACGCCAAAGTAGCAGATATATATTCTGCTTCAGTTGTTGACAAGGATAAGTGTTTTTCTTCTTACTAAACCAGGAAACCAGAGAATGTCCTAGAAAGTGACAAGTTCCACTTGTACTTTTTCGGTCTGATTTACATCCAGCGTAATCAGCATCACAATATGAAATTAAATCAAATACGTCATTTTTAGGGTAAAATAAACCATAATCTAAAGTATGTTTTACATATCTTAAAATTCTTTTAATAGCTTTTAAGTGAGTTTCTTTAGGTTGAGATTGGTATCTTGCACAGAGACACACTATGCATGATGTTAGGACGACTTGCTGTTATATAAAGCGGCGAACCAATCATTCCCCTATATAATTTTTGATCAACATCTTTTGATTTATCTTCTTTACTTAAAGCTACATTAGTTGTCATTGGAATTGGTTTCCCACTAGAAGTGGTCAATCCAAATTTATTAATTAAATCCTTAGCATATTTTTCTTGACTAATGAAAATTCCTTTATCTAATTGTTTGATTTGAAGTCCTAAGAAGAAACTTAGTTCTCCCATATGACTCATTTCAAATTCTTTAGTCATTATATCTGAAATTCTTTATTCATTATGTTATTAGTTGACCCAAATATTATATCATCTACGTATATTTGTACTAATTGAATTTCATTTTTGTTTCTTTTAATAAAATGAGTTGTATCTATTTTACCAATTTCAAAACCAGATTGTAGTAAATAAGAGCTTAGTCTTTCATACCAGGCTCTAGGAGCTTGTTTCAGACCATATAAAGCTTTCTTTAATTTATATACATGATTTGGAAATTCATTATCTTCAAAAAGTGGAGGTTGTTCAACATAAACATCTTCTTTTATAAAACCATTTAGAAAAGCACTTTTAACATCCATTTGATATAACTTGAAATTATTGTAGTTTGCAAAAGCAAGTAGAATCCTAATAGCTCCTAGTCTTGCTACGGGTGCAAAGGTTTTGTCATAATCATTTCCTTCTTCTTGACAATAACCTTGTGCGACTAAACGAGCTTTATTTCTCTCGACCTCATCAAGTTCATTCATTTTATTTTTGTAAACCCATTTTGTTCCAATTATACTTTTATCCTCAGGTCTAGGAACACGTTCCCAAACATCATTTCTGGTGAACTAATTCAATTCTTCTTGCATAGCAAGAATCCATGAATCATCAGATGATGCTTCCTTTGGATTTTTAGGTTCAATAGTTGATATAAAAGCTACATTACTCATACTATTTAGTTGATTTCTTGTTTTAACTATAGATTCAATATTTCCTAGTATATTTTCTACAGGATGATCTTTTAATAGCCTAATTCTTTTATTAGGTTGAATGATTTCACAATTAGTTTCATTAGGTTCATTATTTAAAGTTACAAAATTTTCTTCATCTTCTATTTGTACAGTATCTTTAAAATTTTCATCAGAAGATACATGCATTGTTTCTTCAATAGTGTTAGTTCTTAAATTATAAACTCTAAATGCTTTACTTCTATTAGAATATCTGATAAAGATACCTTTGTCGGATTTAGGTTCAAATTTATCTAAATTATCTTTTGTATTAAGAATAAAACACTTACTGCCAAAAAAATAAGCTACTATGGGTTTCTTATTGTAAAGTAATTCATATGGTGTTTTATTAGTTAATGGTCTAATTAAAATCCTATTTAATATAAAACAAGCTGTAGCGACTTCTTCAGCCCAAAAGTTTTTAGGTAAGTTACTATCAGAAAGCATTGTTCTAGCACACTCTTGAATCGTTCTATTCTTACGTTATACCACTCTGTTTTGTTATGGAGTTCTTGGAAAAGAGAAATTATGAGTAATTCCTTTTTGATTACAGAAATTCTCAAAATTTTCATTTTCAAATTCTCCACCGTGATCACTACGAATAGTTTTTATTTTTAAAGAAAGTTGATTTTGAATTCTTTTAGCAAAATTCTTAAATAATTCAAAAGCATCACTTTTAAGTTTAAGAAAAATTGTCCAAGTATATCTAGAATAATCATCTACAATTACAAAAACATATTTATTGTGATTGATTGATTGAACTTGAGATGGACCAAATAAATCTAAATGAAGTAATTCTAGAGGTTTAGAAGTAGAAATCATATCTTTTAATTTAAATGAACTTTTCTTATGTTTTCCTAATTGGCAAGCATCACATATACTATCTACTTTAAGTTTAACTTGGGAAGACCTCTAACTAAGTCAAGTTTTGATAACCTGGATAACAGTTTGAAATTTAAATGACCAAATCTTTTATGCCAAATCCAAGGGTCACTTGTATTAGCAAAAAGACATAAGCTATCATTTGAAACTTTCATACTAAGGATGTAAATGTTTTTCTTCCTAATTCCTTCAAAGATAATATTTGACTTATTCTCTTCGATGTGATATTTATCTTTTCCAAATTTAATTTTAATTCATTTATCACATAGTTGACTTATACTAAGCAGATTATGTTTTAAATTCCTAACTAGCAAAATATCAGAAATAAGAGGAGTTTTTGAATTACCGACATTGCCGATGCCAATCACTTATCCTTTTGAGTTATCTCCAAAGTTGACTAATCCACCATCTTGATATATAATGTTATTGAGTATCTCGGGATTTCCAGTCATATGCCTTGAACAGCCACTATCAAGTATCCATTTATCTTTCTCAATTTGCATAGTTTGTCCATTGGTTGTTGATTCTTCAAAAGCCATGTAACATGTCTATTCCTGCATAACAAACCAATTCGATAGATAACTTGATTTTTCATAAAAACTATATGCAGACTTATGATACTTTGATGAAATGCATAAATTCAAACTAGTATTAACAAAATTTCCTAAAAATGCCATTTTTAACTTTTCAAGTTTCAGATTATGAAAACTATGAAAACCTATGCTCTTATACCAATTGAAAAGGAGTGCGGATTAAGGATCTTAAGGCTAATTTAACACTAGAGGAGGAGTGAATAGTGTTTAATGGATTCTAAGACTTATATGGACTAATTTAAAAATTATGATATAAACAAATGCAGAACTTAATCATAGAACAATCACAGAATCAAACATAGATGCAGAAAGTAAATAAAAAGCAGTAAAAGGAAAGAACACACCGGATTTTATACCGGTTCGGAGTTACCCTACATCCAGTCCTGTCCCAAGGCAAACACCTCATACAGAATTTTATTATACCAATGTCGAGATTACAATTCTCAATTTCTAAAGGCCTTGAGGTACCCTCCTGTCTCACGAGTCCGGGGCAAACTCTCTTGATTTACGGGCCACAAGATTACCCAATTGATTTCCAGGCACAACCACACCTTATAGAGAGACTCGATAAACTTTTGATTACAAATTGATCCTATAACTATGAATAGCACTTTGATCTTCGAGAGAGGGCAGAGAATCAAACAAGAATGAGATTCTAATTTGATTCACTTGAGAATTCGATAGAATTTCGGCACGATCTTAAAAGTATGAAAATTTTAGAATATGGATTTATAGAGAAGAAGGAGTGAAGAAAATAAGAAATTAGTTAGTTAAAAAATTCATTTGTGAAGGCTATTTATAGACCAGTAACGGTCATAACCATTCGTGAAGAGATTTAAACAAATAGACACTTCTTTTGAAAATTGAAACTTTTGAATTTAACGGCCACCATGTCGACATGGGGTATCCCATGATGTCGACATCCCTAAGTTAAAAATAATGTAAAACTTGTTTTGAAAATGGTATTGAAAGGAAAACAAGATGAAATGATTCTGGAGTAAAATAAACTAATTTTCCTATGTTTTAAAATAAAGATATTTTAAGGCTAAAACATCTTTTTGAAAATCATTTGAAAAGATAATTTTTAAGTCTAAAACATTTTGAAAAGCAGTTTTTGAAAATCATTTTGAAGTAGTTTTGCAAGCTTCTTCCTGTAGAATATCTCATCACATCGGGACTCGAGAACTTGTACAAAATCAGGATGTTCGTGGGTTTGTAAGCCACTTGTCGTAGGTTTGTAAGCTACTTGTCGTGGGTTTGTAAGCCACTAAGAAGATAGAAATGGGTTCCATCCCAAATGAAATTTGAAATGAAGATTTCCATGTTATTATGAAGTTTTAACAAAACTAGACACTTATCTTGAAATCTTGATCTTGATACTCATGAGTCTTCAAACTTGATTTCTTCATTCTTGATCTTTATACTGTACAGTCTTCAATAATCAGTACCTGCCTTATATATATCCTACATAATAACATTCATGTATATCTAGACAATAGTGTTAGTATATAAGTTATAATAAAATAAGTTACAAAGGTTGTTGTCATCAAAACCACTATCTCCAGTTCCTAACAAATATCATGTCACTTCTTCTGACGTTACACCAGTTCAAAGCTAAGAGTAGCACAAGTTTTAGTAATGTGTGTGTGTGTTGAAATTACATAAATATAACTTGGGAATAATTGATAAAATGCAAAAGCCATTTTCACCTCTTTCCATAGATAGATTAATAGAGCATTTTCACTATATTTTGGCATGTTAGGTAAGTAGGTGTAAAATAATGATGTTTTATAATGTCATATTAAAATTTAAAATAGAAAATTGATATAAATACATGTATCGTATATATATTTATTTAATTGATATACTATCAGGTGTTACATTTAGTGTGATATAATGTAAGTAACAAAATTTATATTTAATAAGCAAACATGTAAGTTGCCACATAACTCTTAAAATAGAATTAGTTTCATGTATAATAGAATTTACTAAGATAGAATGCAACAACAATGAGTAGCAAAAATTCAAGTGAAACAAAAAAAGAAAGTTTTCTAAATTTAAGTCATCACTTACTCAATTCAGGCTTCTGACTTCAGCAACAATGCGATCAGTTACTTCAGTCTTCTAACCAAGGAATATTGAGCAACATGGCTTCATTCTCGATCATCCTGGAAATAACTTCCTACAACCAGTAGAAAATAAAATTTAACTACGAAAATTCAGCAAAATGTTTTTGTAAATAAAACATCCATACGCCCAAATAATGTGAACCAGAATAAAACATCAATAAGAGCATGAGAAAATTTGCAATGATTTTGAATACATACACACCAGCCAAAATTTACATACCTATAGAGAAGCCAATTATATCACAACAGTTGTTTCACTCCTAGATAACATTTAGCATAATATAATCACATAAATTTGATCCCTCTCAATTTATAGAAATCAGACGGTTTTATTAGCAAAACTGCAATTTCACAATTCCTAGTACAGAATACGTATCCAACTTCCTTTCTCTCTCTCTCTCTCTCTTTGAATGTCCACATTCAAAACGCAAATACCCAAATCTAATAAACCCTGGTTCTTTTTTTCAAAATCATTCGCTGCTTTACAATTCTTCTTTGGTATTCTAGTTGTTGTTGCTACTCTCAAGTAGGTATTACTTTCGAATTTAATTTCCTATTCAAATCTTAGATAGTATAATTTTGTGAAAATTGTTCAATTGACATGTTGATAAGATTAATTTTTTAATCTTTGTTGATGGGTCTCTATAGTGTTATGCATACAAACAAGGGTAGTAATGCAGTAATTGATAAAAGAGAATTGACAATAGAATTATAGAGGGTTTGATACCTTTTAGCTCTGTAATTGTTGTTCTAATCTACAAAATCTATAATGCACTAATTGTTGCTGATAACTTTTTCATGAACCATTTTTAACATGTTTTGAAATGAAAAAATATTGTCATAAAAATTAACGTTGTTACTTATAAATTACTGCAGTTTCAACATATCATTCTCAATGGAAAAATTTGTCACTAGAACAAAACGCACGATAAATGAATCAGATGTGACCAAAGATGCAAACGATAATATAGTGAAAAGAGATCACGTTGAGATCGATTATTAAAATCTTCCTTCCGACCCGGGTTTATGATGTTCTATATGTAATTATAATCCAAATGATAGAGATTGTGTTCGACGATCATAATTACAAAACGGTCCTTGTCAACCTTACCATCATGATTTTGCTCAAATGGTCATGATGAATAAATTGAGAAGATTCAATAAATATTGGTTTGAACAATATGCTAATTGGTTGGAGTATAGTATAGCCAAAGATTCGGTGTATTGTCTTTATTGTTATCTTTTCAAGCCTAAAATGAACCAAGGTGGTGGTGATGTATTTTGTTAACATTGGTTTTCAAAATTGAAAAAAAAAACTTGATCTACATGTTGGAACACATATATTGCCCAGAAGCAAGCGACAAAACAATGTTTGAATCTCATGAGTCAAAAGCTTAAAACAAGTATTTCATCTTTATTTACTAGTAATACAAGCAAAATACAAAATTGCATATAAAACTCGATTGGCTGCAGCTATAGGTTGGGTTCCCTTTCTGTTACAACAAAGTTTACCATTTCGTGGTCATGTTGAATCTAAATCATCGACCAATAAAGGAAATTTCCTAGACTTGTTTCACTTTCTTACCGACCATAATCAAGAAATTAAGAGTTCATTGTTTGAAAATGCTCCTGGAAATTCTCAATTGATTTCATATAATATTCAGAAGGACTTATGTATTGATGCCGCTATTGAAACAACTAATGCTATTATTGTGGACATTTGTGAATCATCAATTACTCTATTGGTTGGTGAATCTCGTGACATATCAATGAAGGAAGAAATGGTCGTTGTTTTGAGATATGTAAACAAAAAACGAACCATAGATGAGCGCTTCATTGGGATTGAACATGTAGCTAATACAACATCTCTATCTCTCAAGAATTCTATTGAAAATATATTATCTGGCCATAAGTTAAGTGTAGGGCGTGTTCTCACCCAGAAGACCTCGAGACCAAGAAGCTTGATTCATCCATCCAGGCTTGCCTAAACTCATTCGGCACCCATGTCTCACAGAACCCATTCGGCAGTCTCAAGCAACTGCCGAACCAACTCCATCCCCTATCACCGAGTCATCGAACCACGCATCTCCCTGCTCCTGCCGAACCATACCCTCACTGAACCAAGGCCTCCACCGGATCAAGCCTTCGCCGGACCAACCTTCGCCGAATCGACCCATGCCGGACCAGCCTTAGCCGGATCAACCATACCCTCCACCGAACCCAAAGTACTACCGGACCACTTCACCACCGAACTAAGACACTTACCGAACCAAAAGCATGGAAGTACACGACCGAACCAGAACGCTGCCAGGCCAGGTTGCTCCAGCCCAGGCCCACCAGCAGCTATATACATCCAAGACCTCTGCCCCCAACCTTACTCTATAAATAGAGGGGCAGGGGTACGACAATGGGGGACAAGTTTGAGAGCTCAAGCACGGAGAGAACTTTCGAACAATTTTCTTTTACTTGTATTAAAGCTTTGTACTTGTAATCAAAACAAGAAAAGAGAAATAACATATAAAGTGGACGTAGGCACATTCTGGCTGAACCACTGTAAATTTGCGTGTCTTTTTACAGTTTAGCCCCTGCTTTTCATATATTTGCATAAATCACTCAAATCGCTAAGAGCAACATAAGCTCTACTAAATCATACAATTTTGAGGTGTTTGTCCATTTTTTGTGCAAACATTTTTGGTGCTTTCACTGAGAGCTAGAAGCTCGAAGCTTCAGGTTCATCCGCTTAACAAGTTTTCCTAACAGCATCGTCCGCCACTTGGAAAACATGCCTCCCAAACAGAGAAAAGTTCTTAACAAAGGAAAAAACATCGCATCCAGCAGTCTTCCAGATCCAGCTGTCACGAATCAAGTAAATCGTCCTCCTCCAGCAACAGTAACAAATGAAGAACAGGCTAACCCAACCACTCCTGCCACAGAACAGCCTGCAGCAATTACTAGAGCAGATCTGGACAGAGTTGTGGTTGAAGTAACTAACCGCTTCACGTCCCAGCAGGAAGCCTTGGTGGACCATCTCATGTCACGCTTAAGGGACGCTGAAGAATCCAACCGCAACACTGAATCATGGGCGAGTCCCAGTCTGGAGGATCTCAGAGACAACAAAGATCTTCCTTCTTCGAAGGAGCTAACGGTAGAAGTAGCCATGGTAGGAGCCGAGACCGAGCACAGCCCGAAGTTAGGCCTGAGGAAACGTTTGGTACCGAACCCAATGGGGGAGGTACCGGGCGAAGGTCAACTATAGATGAGCCTGTCATGCTGCCTAACCACAGAAACGCCAGTGAACGGGGCCGAGCTAGAGTCCAGCCCGAAGTTGGACCCGAGGAAGTGCTTAGATCAGAACCCAGCAGGGGGAGATCAAGGCAAGGGCCAACTGTAGCTGACCCGAGCATGCTCCCAGAAGACCAAAGGCAGCCACTGGAAAATATGAGGAATGATAGACGATACCATCCCTACAGGTCATCTGGACGGAATCAATCCCACAGAACAGAACCAAACTCATTTCTATCTGCTCCAAGTTCTGATGAAAGGATGGCACGCTTATTCAGAGAGTGTGTCCAATGGGAGCAAAGAGATCGAGGGATAGGCGCTAGGGTAACCAGCCCTTTTGCCCGCAATATCGAAATTGCTATCACCCCCCGAGAATGGAAGATGCCAACAATGGAACCCTACAAAGGGACCTCCGATCCCGTTGTACACTTACAGAGGTACACGCAGCATATGCTCATGAGTGGGGCGACAGAGGGAGTACTATGCAAATGCTTTCCGCTCTTCTTAGCAGATCTTGCTACCTCCTGGTTCTGTCATCTACCCCAAGGATCCATCAGCTGGTGGGAAATGTTGAAAGAAAAGTTTATCAGTCAGTTCCGCATTCATGTGGAACAACCTAAGGACGCTTATTCCTTATCCAGTGTCAAACAGAAACCTGGAGAGAAGCTGCAGCAATACCTAACCCGATTCAACGCCGCAGCAGCCGCAGTCCAAGATGCCGATGAGAAGCTTATCCTAATGGCCCTCTGTAGTGGTGTGCATCCGGAGACTAAATTCGCTAGAAGGTTGACGAAAGAAAAACCAGCTACTTTACCCGATTTCTTCCATGAAGCCGGGAAATATATGAGGCTTGAGGATGTTGCCGTCGAGGGGCAGTCAGGACAGCAAAATAAGGCAACTCATAGCAACGCCCCTGCTGTGGCAAGGGACGTTCGGAGAAATGACTCCAGAGACAATGCTGGGGGCAAGAAGGGAGAAAAGCGCCTATATCGGCCAGGACCAAGATTCGACACTTACACTCCTTTGAACGAGACCGTCGAAAATATCTTCCTTGCCACCCAAGGCGAAGTTAGATACAAACGCCCACCATACAAGAAGGAATCAGATAACGCACAGAAGTCTGGAAAGTTCTGCCGCTTCCACGAATCTCACGGGCATGATACCAATGAATGCCATCATCTCCGAGATCTGATTGAGGGACACATCAGAAGAAAGAAACTGGAACGTTATGTAAAAGGTCAAGACAGAACCCCAGCTCCTGCCAATGAAAAACCAAGGCTACCCTCACCAGGGGCCGACAGAGGAAACCGCAACGCTAGCAGCTCTAGTCAAGAAAAGATAGTGGTCCATACCATCTCAGGAGGGCCACACATCGCAGACAGAAGTTGGAAAGAGATGGAAAGGTACGGAAAGTCGCTTAGAGACAATAAAGACTATGTCAATTCGGTTATAGAAGAACGCTACCCGAAGCGGAAAGAAAGTGATGACATCACATTCGGTAAGCGTGACCTAGAAGGAAGGCAGTACCCTCACATAGATCCCATGGTTATCTCTGCCCGACTCGGTCCCGCCGAAGTTTACCGAATCCTGGTAGATACTGGAAGCTCAGTAAACATCCTGTTCAAACACGCATTCGACAAAATGAAGCTATCAATGAAGGATGTATCTCCCTGCGATAAACCACTACACGGTTTCACTGGAGATGCGAAGATGCCTCTCGGACAACTGGACCTCTTTGTTGAGATTGGAAGCCATCCTCGCTCCGTTGTACGGAAACAGACATTTGTGCTAATAGAAAACCGTTCAGCCTACAACGCCTTCTTAGGAAGGCCAGCTTTGTCTGATTTCCAAATTGTCCTAGCCCCATGGTGCCTAAAGATGAAATTTCCAACGGACCATGGAGTAGGGGAAGTAGAAGGAGACCAGGACGTTGCTCGAGACTACTATGTGACTGAACTTCGCAACAACCACAGGAAGGATAAAGGGAAGGGTGTAGAGATTGCCCTCTGCACAAAAAGTCTGGAAGCATAACAACTAAAGAAAGCCCCTCCTCTTCGATATACCAGCGACCCTTTCAATGAATTAGACCCTAGGGACAAAGAGGAGGAGGCCACCGCCGAGCCTGCAGAGGCTATGGAGTTTATATCTGTAGACAAGCACGACTCAAGTAGACTATTGAAAATTGGGTCCCAACTAAAAGCCGAATTGAAGGAACAACTCATCGATTTTCTCCGCCACAACTTGGATGTATTCGCTTGGTCACACGCTGACATGACCGGAATCTCCCCCGACATAGCATGCCACGTATTAAACATTGATCCTACCAAGGCGCCTGTAAAACAAAAAAAGAGAAGTATGGGGGCAGAGCGATCAGCAGCCCTCGATGAAGAAGTAAAGAATCTACTCGCCAATGACTTCATACGAGAAGCTGTTTACCCGGAATGGATCGCTAACCCGGTACTAGTAAAGAAGGCTAATGGGAAGTGGTGGACATGCATCGACTTCTCCAACCTAAACGACGTCTGCCCAAAGGATTGCTTCCCACTTCCCAGAATCGACCAACTTGTAGACAGCACAGCCGGGCACGAGCTCCTATCTTTTATGGACGCATACTCAGGATATAACCAAATTCCTATGCATGCTCCCGACCAAGACCACACTAGTTTCATCACCGACCAGGGTTTGTACTGCTATAAGGTAATGCCTTTCGGACTTAAAAATGCAGGAGCCACCTACCAGCGCCTCGTCAACAAGATGTTTGCGGGGTTAATAGGACAAACTATGGAAGTATATGTGGACGACATGCTGGTGAAATCATGGAAAGCCAAAGATCATGTAAGCCACCTAGGCGAAATGTTCTAGGTACTTCGACAGTATGGAATGAAGTTGAATCCACTAAAGTGCTCCTTCGGAGTATCATCGGGAAAATTCTTAGGGTTCATCGTCCATGCCCGAGGGATTGAAGCAAACCCTGAACAAGTCCGAGCGCTAATGGATATCAAGATACCTTCCACCCGAAAGGAAATGCAAAGCCTAAATGGAAAAGTGGCCGCCCTAAGCCGATTCATCTCCAAGGCAACGGACAAGTGCGTCCCCTTTTTCGAAGCTCTAAAGAAAGATAAAGGAAAGTTCGAATGGACGGATGAATGCTTAACCGCTTTCCTTAACCTAATCGAACACCTCCAGAAACCACCGGTACTCTCGACTCCAAGCGAAGGCGAAGAATTATACCTATACCTTGTTGTGTCATCTCACGCTCTAAGCGCTGCCTTGGTAAGGGAAGACAACCACACGCAACGACCAGTTTACTTCGTCAGCAAAAGGTTTACTGGGGCAGAAGTCAGATATCCTAAACTTGAGAAGTTAGCATACTATTTACTAATCACATCACGGAAATTGCGTCACTACTTCCAGTCCCATTCCATCAAAGTTCTGACCGATCAACCGCTGAGGCAGGTACTCCATCGTCCCGACACTTCTGGGCGATTACTTAAATGGTGCATTGAACTTAGTCAGTGTGATATCACCTATCACCCTCGCACCGCCATCAAGGGACAGGCCATGGCTGATTTCATTGCAGAGTTCACTACCAACGAAGATCAGGAGCGATTGGAAATAACAGAAGATATCAAGTGGAATCTCTTTGTGGATGGTGCATCAAACGAACAAGGCTCGGGGGCAGGTGTGGTAATAATCACTCCCAGGGGAAACAAACTGCACTATGCTATAAGGTTGGAGTTCGCTGCCACCAACAACGATGCAGAATATGAAGCAGTGATAGCTGGACTAGAAATTGCCATAGAAATCGGGGCCAATTCTTTGTGTCTCCACAGCGATTCTCAACTTATTGTTAATCAAATACTAGGAGAATTCCAAGCTCGAGAAGAACGACTCATAGCATATCTAAAGAAGACCAAGTTACTTCTCAGCCGATTGGACCACTACTTAGTCAAACACATCCCACGGGAGGAGAACCGAGAGGCCGACGAATTAGCAAAGCAAGCAAGTGTGAGAGACATCACCATCTTCGAGGCAGTAACCATCTCAAAGCAACTGGCCCCAAGTTTTGAGCAAGTGAATCTGATAGCTGCAACCGAAGAAGCAACTTGGATGACTCCCATCCGAGACTACCTACAAAGTGGCACTCTACCCAACGGGCGTAACGAAGTCAAGAAAATCTTGAGGAAAGCATCCCGCTACACAATACAAGAAGACATCCTCTATCAGCGCGGATTCTCTAACCCGTTATTAAGGTGTGTCGCTGGGAGAGAAGCCAAGGAAATCTTATCCAACATCCATCAGGGGAGCTGCGGAGATCACACCGGAGGGCAAACATTAGCAAAAAAGATACTCCGATACGGATATTTTTGGCCCACCTTAAGCAAGGACGCCTTAGATTTCGTCAAGAAGTGTGACAGATGCCAAAAATTTGCTAAGGTTCCATGGCTACCAACAACTGAGATTACTCAAATGACCAGCCCTTGGCCCTTCGCAATATGGGGAATTGACTTAATCGACGAGCTACCGATGGGCCGAGGCGGGGCCAAATATGCTATAGTGGCCGTTGATTATTTCACCAAATGGGTGGAAGCGGAACCTCTGAATAAAGTATCTTCAGCAAAAGTTATTAACTTCTTAATCAAAAATGTTCTATGCAGGTACGGAGTCCCACTCAAAATCATATCAGACAATGGACTTCAGTTTGACAGCGAGGAATTCGCCAACTGGTGCCAAGAACACGGAATTCATAAAAGCTTCTCATCCGTAGCATATCCCCAGGCAAACGGACAAGTCGAAGCAGTCAGCAAAATTCTGAAAACTCTGATCAAAAAGAAGCTCAAAAAGTCAAAGGGCGCTTGGGTGGATGAACTCCCTACGGCACTGTGGGCCTACCACACATCTTTCAGAACATCAACGGGGCACACTCCTTTCTCTTTGGCATACGGATCGGAGGCTATGCTCCCAGTTGAAACCATTGTGCCTTCCCACCGTAGAATCCACTATAACCCGGAAGAGAATGAAGAGCTCCTCCACATGTCTTTGGATCTAGTTGAGGAGAGAAGAAATGATGCAGTCCTTAAAACAGCAGCCCACAAGCAGAAAGTGGCAGCGCAATACAACTCCAAAGTCAAGCATCGTACCTACAAGAAGGGGATCTTGTCCTCAAGCGAATCTTCCCTCGCCCCGGAGCACTAGACCCAATCTGGGATGGACCATATGTAATTCATAAAGATCTCCACAACGGAGCCTATATTTTGTCAACAGTGGACGGAGAGGTGTTCCAGAGGGCATGGAACATCCAACACCTCCGTCGATGCTTTTCTTAACTTGTATTGCCCATATGAAGTGAATTAACAAAGAGAATCAGTGGACGTAGGCCTTTTTCATGCCGAACCACTTTAAAAAACTTTGTCTCTTTTTTAACTTGTTCCTTTATATCTTGGCTACTTGTTAACTTTATCCTTTTCTGTTGAACAAAATCCTGTGCATATAGCATTTCCACTCGAAGCACTCCACGGCGCAACTTCGCCTGGGCAAAACCTAACAGGTACTATGCGAATCTATGCCCTCGCCAATGAGACACTTTTGCTCCAGCATCCCTCTGCTGTGGGTTAACTCATTGCTCGCGACGGCCCTTAAAGCCAACTGTAATGAGCCGATTATAAGCCACCGAGAAGGCTGACTATAGCCGAGGCAGCTCATTACGGCGTTAGGCTCGCCGGCAACTGTGAACCGACTATAAGCCCCAACATAAGGTGTGGCCAGCCAGGGGCAGTTCCCATTTGACGATCGGCACCCACGCTAGCCGGCCATAGTAAATCGAATAATACCCACGATTACGGGCCATAATGGCCCGGGTAGTTACTGTGCGCGATCTCGGCTCCGATGTGTCTTAGGTGCGGCTGTGGTAAAAAAGAATTAACTCCCCGCGGAGGCGTAAGATGGGTGACAAATGTCTCCAAGACCCACAGCTAGGGAAAGTGACTACAAAACCCGTTTGCCACGAACTTAAGCACATCGAAGGCCTTCCGTGATTGGAAGTTTTACTATTTCACATATTTCAATTTTACTTAAAAAGCTTTCCTCCTATCCTCTATAACAATCCATAAAGTACAGGATACAGAGTAGGAGATACTCGCCAATGGATGCAGAGATTCACAATCGGATGGCAGGGCATTCAACTGCTTTCCATGCTCGGTCATACAAGATATTCGAAACTTCCATCTACAAACAGAACATGAAAGGCGGTATTTTCTTCCTTTATGAGCAAATGCATGACTATAATTCGTTCACACCACACACTAACATTGCAAGTCATGGAATTATGTCTTAAATCAGAACCCGACATCAAACACAATTTAATTACAAGAATATACATAGCTATATTTCTCATACGACATGCCAAAATAACAGCAAACATTCAAAAGACGACAAAATCAGCTTAAGTTAAAGAATTACACGTCAAAAATAAGACTATTTATTACAAGTGGCAAAATATTCCAACCTAAAGGCTACTTTACTATTTTTCGACTAACATATACAACCCTATCAAATCCACAAAAAAAGTTTTTCCAGGTCTAATCAAGGGGCCGGCTGCAGTGGAGCTTTATCCTTGTCCTGTTGACCCCCTGTCCAGCCAGAGAAAGGATTCATTAGCAATAAGAAACCAAGTTGATGGAGAAACTAAAAAGGGAGACTTACCAGCGCCTGCTTCCTGACTATCCTGATCGTCATCCTCTACCTGCACGCCTACCTCCTCAGCGGCAAGCAACCGCATACCTTCCTTCACCGCCACCTTCTCCTCCTTGGCAAACTGAGCAGTGACTGCATCCATGCTGAAGACCACGCCACCATCTTTATCCGCATCGGCCTTAGCCTCCTCCAAAGCCCGAAGATAGATCTTAGTCATGACCCTAGGATAATCATCCATCCAGGATAGGTTACCCTGCTTCCAAGTTCGGAAGTACATGTCCTGAAGCATTTCATCCATCATCCCCTCATTCTCCTCAAACTCCCTCATCCGGGCCTCGGAAGCCGACAACCTTCCAATAGCAGCTTCTCCCTCCAAACGGTATCTCGAGCATTCAGCTTGAAGGGATTTCCGCATCGCCTCCATCTCCTCCTTCAGCCTAACCTGAGCAAGCTCTGCGGCTTCAAGCTTCCCCGACAGCTCCTCTACCCGCTCAAGATCCGCCCTTCGAACCTCATCCACTGTCGAGATGGCCATATTTATCTGCTCCTTGCAGGCAGCTTCCATCTTCCGCAGTTCCGCCTTACTATCCTCCTCTATAGCCTTCCTCAACCGCCCGGAGGCAGCCTCATGCTGAGAAATCTGAATGGCCTGGTCAGCGAGCTGTTTGGCCTGGTCTGAAACCATCAATCTTAGTCGGATGTTGGCACTCCCAATCTCCTCTCCAGCCTTAACTAGCCGGGCATGATGCCCCATCAGCTTCCTAGTCTCCTCCGCCACCCGGTCAATATTAGCCTTGGCCTCGTCTCCCATGGTAACTATCCGAGTGGTAAGTAGATCAAGATCTAAGGACTTAGCTTCATCAAACACCCGTACCATGGGATTGCGGGGAAGAAGGTGCTCACCAGTAACCTCGTCAAAGGTAATGTCATGGGAACTTGGATCCAGATCAGGATGACCCGCAAATGGATTGCGAGCCAAGTCAGGACGGTCGATATGAGTAACGGAAGGGTTTCCGGATGGGTGCGGAGAGGGTGCAAACTCGCTGTCCTCCTCCGTGATATCATGAAGAGGCTGAGCCGGGAGCTGAGGACCGGGCGAAGGTTCGGATAAAGGATGACTCCTCCTTCTCTGCTGAATACCCTCTTCGATAACCCCGAGAAGAGGATGGTAGCCGACTACATCCCCGGAGCGGTGGGTCGAAGGCTTCGGCTTGACAGAAGTTTTGGAAAGCTTATATTGCTCAAGCCTGTGCCGAAGGTCTGAGGCCTTGGATGTCTTGCCTGCTCCTGATATGAAGAACAAGTGTCACAAGCTTACATATCTATATGATTCAAGAAACGCGGTAAATTACAAGTTAAAAGAAGAAAGAAAGCACGTCTGTTATACAAACCCTGGGGAGAAGTAGGATACTGCAATGAGTCCTGGATTTCATTCCAGGACGGGAGCGGATCATAAAATATTCCTAAGTCCCTATCATTAATGAAGCATGCAGGAGTCAAGAGTTCACCTTGAGTCGTCGGAGCCACCTTGGCTGGAATGGTCTGAGAAGACTCGCTTGCACCGGTCCCGGCCTTGTCCACTTTCCCGGTTTTCTCTACCAAAGCCGGATCTTCGTCCAGCCCCTCGAAAGCCTGGTGGAACGCATCATCCGTCCACTCCTGAATCTCGCCCGCTTGCCCAGGAAGCAAGGCCCCGATGCCATCGCCACCTTTATCACCTTCCCGACCATCTCCACCCTCACCTCTTTCCTCCTCTATGTCTTTCTCCTCCTGGGTAAGTGGACAATTGCTGGGGGAGGGACCGTCCGACTTCTTGAGTTTCTTACCTCCGACGGCTGGAGGTTTTGCGAAAGGTTTCCTCTTGCTACTCTCTACCGTAACACCTCCCTTAGTCTGAGCAGCCGCCCTCTCCTCCGCCGTTTCCCTCAGCTTGACTACTGACTGCTGTGGAAGGATTAAGTTATACTCCAGAAGGGTCGCATTTCTGATCAGGAAGGCAGATGATCTATACTTCCCGAGAATAGCTTCTATCTCAGCCGCCGTCTGAACCAGGCGGTCAGTCTCCACAATCGTAAAGCCACCTGTCGCTAGCAAAAATGAGAAAGTATGAGAAGAAGCATCGCAATCGGAATGGAAATTATAAGTAAAAGCATCAACTTACATCCAGAAGTAAAGTGCCGAATTGAAACGGAGTCGTTCCTGACAAAGAACCACTCCTTCTTGAACATGCTGAATTTAGAATACAGATCCAAGACCGGCTTGAAGGTCACGGCTGACTCCAAGCTAATGTATGGGGACCCCTTTTTATAGCCCCTCAGATTATATAGATACCGGATCTCCCGGTTGGAAGGAGCACGACCATACTTCCTCTGGAAAATGACGAAGAGGCTCACCAATATAGCATAGGAGTTGGGTTGAAGCTGGAATGGGGCCACCTTTAGATATGTGAGGAAGCTGGCTATCCAAGCGTTAAGAGGAGGAATGGCACCACACATGCAGTGGTATCTGCTATAGGCGAAGTACCCTTCAGGAGGATCGTACGGCATAACTTCTCTACCTGGAAATAGCAAGTGCGCCCTATCGATTCCAAAAGATCGGGAAATGACATCAAGCTGCTCCTCCTTGAGGGAGCTGGGAAAGCAATCAGGCGGGGAGTTCAGAAGCTCCTGAGGGCCGTACCCATCCACCAAAGATCTCGGGGTAGATCCGTGACGTTCCGGTCCTGGCTGAGCAGGGGGCACTGTGGAAGATTCTCCTTCGCCCTGAGACCTCTTTTTATCTGACCGAGTTTCCGCTTTACGAGACATTATCTGCAAACACAGAAAGTACATCATTAAAACGCATGAATTATGTAACCGAGAACTTCACTGATAATTCAAGTATAAAAGATCGTTCGGTAAAGCAAGGCGGGAGTTCGTTCGGCACTACACTCCCCGAGTTCATCCGGTAATAAGTGCCATTCGGTACTTAAAACCCCCCCGGTTTCGTCCGGTAGTTCAAGTGTTTTAGCACATTCGGTATTCGAACTCCCTATCCCATTCGGTGGCCTAGCCATAAAGTTCATTCGGCATTTTTCAAAAAAGCTCGTTCGGCAATACAAGCACAAGTACATTCGGCTCCTCACCTGATTCGGCAGGGACTTTGATTCGGCAAAGGCAAGGAAATGGTTCAGCTGATAAAAATGACGAGGGTGTATGGCCCCTATTTATAAACAAATGTTGGACACCGGACCAACTGGATCGGCACCTAGGGGCCGAACGAAGCTATCCATAATACCCAACTTAAAACAAAGCACGCCATATACAGATATATGCCCTACTTTGGGGGGCAAATGTTGGGCGTGTTCTCACCCAGAAGACCTCGAGACCAAGAAGCTTGATTCATCCATCCAGGCTTGCCTAAACTCATTCGGCACCCATGTTTCATAGAACCCATTCGGCAGTCTCAAGCAACTGCCGAACCAACTCCATCCCCTATCACCGAGTCACCGAACCACGCATCTCCCTGCTCCTGCCGAACCATACCCTCACTGAACCAAGGCCTCCACCAGATCAAGCCTTCGCCGGACCAACCTTCGCCGAATCGACCCATGCCGGACCAGCCTTAGCCGGATCAACCATACCCTCCACCGAACCCAAAGTACTACCAGACCACTTCACCACCGAACTAAGACACTTACCGAACCAGAAGCATGGAAGTTCACGACCGAACCAGAACGCTGCCAGGCCAGGTTGCTCCAGCTCAGGCCCACCAGTAGCTATATACATCCAAGACCTCTGCCCCCAACCTCACTCTATAAATAGAGGGGCAGGGGTACGACAATGGGGGACAAGTTTGAGAGCTCAAGCACGGAGAGAACTTTCGAACAATTTTCTTTTACTTGTATTAAAGCTTTGTACTTGTAATCAAAACAAGAAAAGAGAAATAACATATAAAGTGGACGTAGGCACATTCTGGCTGAACCACTATAAATTTGCATGTCTTTTTACAGTTTAGCCCCTGCTTTTCATATATTTGCATAAATCACTCAAATCGCTAAGAGCAACATAAGCTCTACTAAATCATACAATTTTGAGGTGTTTGTCCATTTTTTGTGCAAACATTAAGCATATCAAGTTTGCATGGTTAAGGCAACGATGAAGCTGCTAACATGCAAGGTGAGCTTGCAGGTTTAAAAACACTTATTTTAAATGGGAAACCTTCTACTTTTTATATCCATTTTTTTGTCCATCAACTTTAGTTGGCTCTTGTTTATGTTGCAAAAAATCATGCTAAAGTTGAATTTCTTTTTGAAATAACTTCAAGAATAATGAATATTGTTGGAGCATCATGCAAAAGAAAAGATATTCTCTTAGCAAAACAACATGAAAAGATACTTGAAGCATTGACTAAAGAAGAGATTCTTACTTAAAAAGGGTTGAATCAAGAAACAAGTTTACAATGGTCAGGCGACACTTGATGGGGATCACACTATGGTACACTTATTAGACTTACTATCATATTCTATTATATGCGTGAGGTGCTAGAAATTATTATGGATGACGGTGTTAGTTCGGAGCAAAAGGTCGATGCACAAGTTTTTCTAGAGATAATGCACTCATATGATTTTTTGTTTACCATGCACTTGATGAAGAATATCGTAGGGATAACTATTGATCACTAACATTGCAAAAAAAGATTAAGAGATTGAAAATACGATGAATTTAGTAAGAATATCAAAAAAACACCTAAGAGATGAGAAGTAACGATAGGAAATGGAAACCTTTGTTAAAGGAAGTGTCTTTATTTTGTTCTTTGAATGAAATTGTTGTACCTAACATAGATGATGGTATGTAGTTCATAACCGTTCAAGACGCGGAGCTGAAAAAATTACAAATTTACATCATATACAAGTTGAAGTTTGTAACACCGTTATAAATTTACAACTTTCAGAAATAAACAATCGTTTTACCGAGCAATAACAAGTTGCTTTTGTGTATGGGAAGTCATAATCCAATCGACGCGTATTCTGCTTTCAACATTACAAAGTTGCTTAATTTTGCTAGATTTTATCCAAAAGATTTTTCTACTTGTGATATTGTGACACTTGAGAATCAACTTGAAACTTACATTATTGATATGTGTTCAAATGATGAGTTTTTGGCTATTAAAAACATTGCTACTCTTGCAAAGAAAATGGTTGAAAGAAAAAGACATGTAACCTATCCATTTGTATACAAGCTCATCGTGTTGGCATTGACTTTACTGGTAGCGACTGCAATTGTTGAAAGAGTTTTCTCTACTATGAAAATTGTTAAAAATTGGTTGCGTAGTCATATGGAAGACGATTGACTTAATGCTTGTCTTGTTATATATGAGAAAGACATTTTGAGAGAAATTGATAATGAAGCCATTATGCAAAGATTTTAATATATGAAATCTCAACGTGAACAATTGTAATCGAAAAATTATTGTCAATGTAACCTTTTGTTTTATATGGAAAAATGGAACAAAAACTTTGATATATCGATATAATTTTTTGATGATTTGTTGTAATTTATATTACAACTCCTCTCAAATATAATCTTGGATTCGCCCCTAGGTGCACACTCCATATAAGCATAAACAGAAATGCTAAGCGACAAAATGATAATAGGCACACATACATATACTGTTCAACTCCATAAACAGAGCATGAGAAACATTATATGTGGATTTTTAAAAGTAAGCAAACAAATCCTTTCCATTTCCATTTGAAAATGGTGCAACCTTTTGAGTCTTAAAAGGATGAAATGCATGGTTTGACTTAAGAACTAGAAACAAGTATTTAAGATTAATTTAATTGGTGGTGGTTAGTCCATTAGAAACTATAGCATAATATGCTTTATCTTTACAAGAAATTACATTGTAACTTCAATGTTTAGCTCATTAATCAAAAACAAGCATGCGATCCCACATAATTAAAGTAACTAGATAGAAGAAGTTAACTAAAAAATATATTCAAAGCAATATAATTAGGTACAAATTTTGCACTTAACATAGTGTTGTGACTCACCAAATTTCACATTAATGAAAGAAACAGTAGAAGCCTTGTAATTTTACGATTTACGGTGGATGGTGTAGACTTCAAAAAAGTTGTTTTGAAAGAAGGGTTGAAGGAGGCAGCAAGGCCAATGAAGAAATAGTTGTCGTTGGAGAAATGGAAGAAGGAGGAGAAGGGGATTTAGGTTTTGTCCCCGAAGATGAGGAGGAGGAGAAAGAGGATTTAGGGTTTGTTAACTAGGTTTTTAAGCTAGCAGAATTCAAAACGAGTTAAAACATTCAGATTAAGTCAGAACGACTCGAAAAGTGACCCGAAGGCCTAAAAGTACAAGACAAAGAAACATAAGAAGTTTGGTCCAGAATTACGTTAAATATTCGGATCGATACCGATCCGATACAATTGGATTGGTACCGATCTGAAATGTTGGCTCGTGGTTCCTTCTAACTACTTGCATTGCACTCTATGCCTTTACTAAGCTCACTTATCAAGTTTGGTAACATTTCAAGCAACCTAGTTCAAGAAGTGACGACTCATTTGATCCATTCAAATATCTACCCACTTTTGGACTGAAGAAACTTAAAATGGACCTATAGAAACTATACCTACTTTGATTGACTTGAAATTTGGAGGGGAAACTTAGAAGAAATAAAGGAAAGCTCACTCAAAAAATGAAATCATTTGGTGAAGTTATTTGGCATCGGTACCGATTCAAAGTTTGGATCGGATCGAACCTTACTAAATTAGGTCCCACCACCCGAGATCCAGTGTATAGGTCGCACACACCCTTTAGAAGCTACCTGCAAAGTTTTTCTAATTTCGATAGGTATCGAGCGAGTTATGGATGGATCTGCTCCAAATTAAGCTAGTTTGACGAATCAAGTCCAACCCACCTAGGATGAGCCTCGCCCCTTGAGATTCGATTTGGAGGCTCTCCTACTCATCTACATATGAATTTTCGTGTCATTTGGTGAAGTATTAAGTGAGTTATGGATGGATCTTCTACGAAGGAATGGATTGGATGATCTATGAAGATGATTGATCAAACTAACTTCAAACGACTTGATATTTGGACAAGACACTCAATTATGGGATAGGAAGAAAACCAAATTGAGAAGACTCAAAAATTGTATAACATTTCAGATCGGTACTGATCCGAAAAGTTAGCTCCAAACAACCCCAAACTTCTTGAGTGACCTCTACATGATGACTACATGCTTTTAGTAAAGTGGCTCTGGCCCGAATGCTCTCTAACCCCTACAAATACCATCATACCTGCAACAGTACAGGGGACCTGATCTCTGTTGAGGCTCTGCCATTATTTTTTTGCTCTTCTTCTCCCACACAACAACCATTAAGGGGCAATTGAGATCCTTCTTCTGTCTCCAACAATGGTGGCTTGATCTAATCTAGGAAAGGAGAATTATATTGTAATCTAAACTCCTTTGTAATAGCACTTGATCAATAAAAGAATCTATATAGTGGATGTAAGCTTCATTAACAACCGAACCACTATAAAAATCTCGTCTCTTTGCTTTTTCAATGATTTATTTTTGTTTTTTCTATATTTTTTGCGTTAGTAAACAGGGCTGGTGCTTTCACACTCAATGCTGGGTGTTGATCTATTTTTTGGGTTAACATTTTGGTGCTTTCATTGAGAGCCTTGAACGAGATCTGAAGAATTTAAATTTGAATCTAAGATTTAGAGAAGACGAGTAGGGCTAATACTAGATCTAGAGATGTAGCAAGTCAACCGGGGCCTAGGGGAAGTCAGGAGGTGTCCTCAAATTCTCATCAACCTAACTATGTGATTAGAGAGGAGATGGAAAGGATGATGAAATAGATGCAGAATGGGATCTTAGATAGACAACTGGAGATGATGGACGGCTTCTTTTAGAGGATGAAGCAGCAAGGGATGTCTAGATCTACAGGAAATAGGAATCAAACTCCAGGGATAAACATAGGAGCTGTCGGAGTTGGATTGGAACAAAATAGAGTCTTGCTCCTACACCCAGAGCAACCAATACTTGGAGGCAATGACAGAATCAACATGGGAATCAATCCCAATGTCGGAGTGACTGTTGAAACACCAAGAACTGGTGGTACAGGAGCCAATCCAAATACCTGGATGCAACCAACAGAAGAATATGTACCAGAACTTCCTCGAAGGAACGCAGGTCTGAATGAAGCTAGAGTTATAAATCAGAACACAGGCATGCGACCAGAAGAGTACATCCTGGGATACCTCCACTGTAACAGAGGGCAAAATATTGCTTTAGGATGGAGACCTTCATTGGACGGTGAGAACCGAATTGCTGAATTGGTATGAAGGTTCATTAGAGAAGGACCCCCATATCAGGGTCTGGAAGAGGTGAGCAGGAATCTGTTTACTGCTAATATCCAGAATGCAAGAAATCCTCCAGATTTCAAGTTTCTAACGCTGAAAATGTATGATGGGAAAACAGATCCGACGATTCATATGATGAGATACATCTAAAATATGGAGGTGTCGGGTGCTTCTGAAGAGGTAATGGGGCGGTGCTTCCCATTATACTAAATGGATTTGGCTGCAATATGGTTCAGAAAGTTGGAGAATGAGTCCATAAGCACATGGACCGACTTGGTGAGCAAGTTCTTGAGACAGTTCAGAGTTCATATCTCACAACCGAGGAATGTACTTAAGCTCTCAAATGTAAAACATAGGCTTGGAGAGTTCTTAAGAAGTTATTTAAAAAGAATCAATGCGGTGGTAGCTGCGGTCGATAAGCCGAATCCATCGTTTATCCTAGTGGCAGCAATATTTGGAGTCGCAAGTAAGACTGATTTCAAAGCTGCATTAAAAAGGGATAAACCAATGGATCTTGCGAAATTCTACTATGAAGCTAAGAGATATTTGCGTCAAGAAGATGCTAAAGCCGAGGGTGAAAAAGTGAATGTTGAAATAAATGCTGTGGAGGACAAGGGACCGTCCGGAGTTAGAATTGGAAAAGACAAAGGGAAGAGAAAAACTGATGACGACTTCGAGGGGTCGAAACGGAAGAGGAAGGAGCCTAGATTCTCTTCATATATTGACCGGACTAAAACCCCAGAGAGGATATACTTGGATACTAGGGGGCAGAACCTCTACCGCAGGCCACTTGGGAGGGAACCCACTGATTGAGAGAAAGGATCTGAAAGGTTTTGCATCTTCCATGAGCTGAATGGGCATGAAATGAATTAATTCCGACACCTTCGTGATCTGATAGAAGAACTGGTTCGGAACAACCAGCTACCACAGTACGTGAGGAATAAAACTGTGGTGGAATTGCAAGAACAACCACCATCTGCGGCAAATGCATCAAGAAACGCCCAGGGATTTGAGCCAAGACAAATTATCCCATGATCGGGGTAGATAGAAGTCGGATCCGGCTCCCACACTTTGCTTTTTCATTTCTTTTTCCACACTTTTCTTTTGGTATTTAGACAATAATAACCTCAGGCCGCTTACACGTGTACGGGATCCCAAATGGTCCTTAGGCATGCTCTAAGTCGGATGCCTGGATGAATATTTAAGACAATAATAACCTCAGATACGCTTACACGTGTACGGGACCTAGATTGGTTTCTAAGCATGCTCTGAGTCAAGTCTTTGGGACGAACATTTAGAATTTGTGCTTGTTTTGATTCATGTTTGTTTGATTTCTCTTATTTGTTTTGATTTGAATATTTGAATTTTGAAAATTCCACATTGATTGTGATGACTGATATTGATCGTCTTAGAGTCCCACCACAGGACCGGAGTGCAAGTTTCCTTGCCATAGAGCGAGTGTATGAACTTGTACGACATTGATCGCCTTAGAGTTCCAATCGGAGAGATGGGACCAAAGTGCAAGAAGTAAGTTCCCTCACTGGAGAGTGAGCGGATGGGCTTACTTAATCCACCTTAACTTAACAAACAAATGATCGGGAGAGATCGTCCCCTTAACTTAAAACAATAAACGATCCAAAGAGATCGCATGTTAAACTGAACATTAAATAATCCAGAGATACCGCACATTAAACTTAAACGATCAGGAAAGATCGAGCCTTAAAATAAATTTAACTTAATAAAAGGATTTGAATGCCTTATAAATAGAATAAAACTGATAAATCCTAAATGAACACATAATGATTTGGATATATGATGTGATTCTTATATATGATGTGATTTTGATATATAATGTGATTTTGATATATGATTATACAATTATGAATGAGAAGCAAAATGATAATGATGTAAATCCCGAATAAACACTGGACAATTAGAGATATGTGATGTAATTAAAGATGTGTGATGTAATAACTCCAAATGAAACCGGAATGATTATGACGTATAGATTGCAGTTAGGTAGAGTCTGGAGTCTTAGGCTATAACAAGTTTGGAATGACTTATGATTGACGAAAGAATCCAAAGGAACTGGATGGTTCACCAAGGCTAAAGCAGTTGGAAAGCTCAACAATCGAAAACTCATTACTGGAACTTGTTCTGGGGCAAAGCACACCTTTCATTCAAAAATAGTACTTTGGGGAGCAAGTGTTAATTGGGATTTAACCCAACAGAATTCAAAAGAAGTTAAAATGTTCAGATTAAGTCAGAACGACTCGAAAGTTGACCCGAAGGCCCAAAAGTACACAACAAAGAAACATAAAAAGTTTGGCCTAGAATTACGCTAACTATTCGGATCGATACCAATCCGATCCAATTGGATCGGTACCGATCCGAAATGTTGGCTCGTGGTTCCTTCTAACCACTTGCATTGCAATCCTACGCCTTTACTAAGCTCACTTATCAAGTTTGAGAACATTCCAAGCAACCTAGTTCAAGAAGTGAAGATTCATTTGATCCATTCAAATATCTACCCACTTTTGGACCAAAGCAACTTAAAATAGACCTACAGAACTTATACTACTCTGATTGACATGAAATTTGGAGGGGACACTTAGAAGAAATAAAGGAAGGCTCACACCAAAAATGAAGTCATTTGGCCAAGCTAGCTGGGATCGGTACTGATCCAAAGTTTGGATCGGATTGAACCTAACTAAACTAGGCCCCGCCGCCTGAGATCCGGTGTGTGGGTCTCACATACACTCTAGAAACTAACTGCAAAATTTCTTCTGATTCTGATAAGTATCGAGTGAGTTATGGATGGATCTCCTCCAAATTGAGCTAGTTTGACGAATCAGGTCCGACCCACCTAGGATGGGTCTCGCCCCATGAGATTCGATTTGGAGGCTCCCCTACTCATTTACATTACATGTATGAATTTTTGTGCCATTTGATGAAGTGTTAAGTGAGTTACAGATGGATCTTCTATGAAGGGATGGATTGGATGATCTACGAAGATGGATGATCAAACTAACTCAAAACGACTTGATATTCGAACAAGGCGCTCAATTATGGGATAGGAAGACAACCAAATTAAGAAGACTCAAAAATTGCACAACTTTTTCGAATCGGTACCAATCCGAAAAGTTAGCTCCAAACACCCTCAAACTTCCTGAGCTACCTCTGCATGATGATTACAGGCTTTTGGTAAAGTGGCTCTGGCCCGAGTGTTCTCTAACCCTATAAATACCATCTTATCTGCAACAGTAAAGGGGATCTGATCTGCCATTATTTTTTCACTTTTCTTCTCCCACACAATAGCCATTAAGGAGCAAGTGAGATCCTCCTTTTGTCTCCAACAATGGTAGCTTGATCTAATCTAGGAAAGGAGAATTATATTGTAATCTAAACTTTTTTGTAATAGCAGTTGATCAATAAAAGAATCTATAAAGTGGACGTAGGCTTCATTAACAGCCGAACCACTATAAAAATCTCTTGTCTCTTTGCTTTTTCGGTGATTTATTTTTGTTTTTTCTATATTATATTTGCTTATGTAAACCGGGCTGGTGCTTTCATAGTCAATCCAGGGTGTTGATCCATTTTTTGGGTTAATAAGATTGGAGTAGAGTTTGAAGTTGGGGACGGATTGAGTATAAATAAAAATAGAAGATGAGAAAATTTAAACTGTAGGATCCGAGAGAAATATTCATAGAACCGACGATCGAAAAGGAAACTATCGGGAAAGAAGATATACAAGAATAGAGGAGAGAAATGGGTAAAATTATTTTGGCTTTTAAAATTTTAGTTTGGCTCTTACGTTAAACAAATCCTTTTTTGATCATGTATGGTATATTAGCACCTAGAAAAATATTTACGGATCTTAAAACTTAATGTTACGTTGTAAATTTTGATTATGACTTTATAAGACCAACTATTATTTTATTTATGGAGCTTTGCACTTTAGGTCCCTATTTTAATGTTGTTATAAGAAAAATCCATGTAGTATAAGTCTGTATTTTTGTAAATCAAAAATTGCAAACTAGCTTGTAATTTTCTGATAGAAAGTGCAAGTAAACTCGCGCTTTTCAAAAAGTTTTTCAAAAATTGAAAAGTCAAATTTCTTTATTCATAACTAAAAATAATTGTTACTTAAGTATAATTTTAGTTAATAACTATAGTTTTCACCATTATTGAATTTTATAGAATTTTTTATTTTTCCACAAAAACTTCAAGTCAACTTGCATTTTTTGTCAGAAAAAATAAAGACACCTTACGCTTTTTGTTTTTTTAAAAATAAAGACCTAATTTACATAATCATTGCTGTAGCAACTTCTCTTATAACAACATTAAAAATAGGGACCTATAACTTTTTTACTATTTATTTTAAGTAAACAGACACACAAATATTTCAAAACACAAAAGTTATTATTCCCTAAACTAAATTCAACTATTCACAAAACACAACATAAATCATATAACTTAAAAAATCCAAAAATGAAATGATAAAATTTATTTTTTCCATCATATTTAGGATGATGAGATTTAAATAAATACTTGCTTGATTGGTTAAAAAATAGTTTGTCAAATCAACTTGCATTCCTTTTGAAGAATTTGATCAATTATCTTCTTATATATTTTCACTATCAAACACTTTTATTCGAAGTGACAGGTGCGTTCTCAATTTTATTGTGGTCGGTATCCTTTATCTAACAACCCCACACACACATACACACATATATATACATATAGATATATACATATACATACATACATATATATATATATATGTGCAAAAAATGACATAAACGTTGCATGATAAAACATTACAATTCAACAACTTACATTGAGATTTTTAATTATAGCATCATCAAACTTTATATCCTTCGAACTCATGTTAGCAACGGGATCATTAAATTCATCCTATATAACAATAAAAAAACCCAACAAAACTAATATTGATACGTAGTAGAAAAAAGATTTTAATGCATAAAAAGTAAACTAACCTCTTTGTGTTCATCAAAATTTAGATCATCCACTAAGTCTTCACTTGGCTACATATATTAGACAAAAAGATAGATTGTTTCGCTTTAGGGGTTGAAAATTTTGTTTTTTTTATTATGTTTTGAGATAGTGCATGTGTGTGTTTCTGAGGAAGACGAAGCATATATGATAGTTTAGAGTTGTATGAGAAAATAAATTTTGATGGTCATAAGCATATGAAAAAATTTGACAAGTAATAAAAATTTAATGCTAACCAGAAGCATTTTCCTAAATACCAATAGGAGCACACTTGATAATTTAGTCAGATTATCCTTCTACATCTAAATGCACTTTCTTACCTATTTTTCTACAACTTATCAAATTACTAGAAAATTTGAATTACATGATCGTTGTCGATAAACAAAAGTCGAGCATAAACAATTTAATTGGTGATTTCTTTTATTCTCCATAATATAGTTTATATTGTTACTATAAAACTACATTAAAAAAATTATGACTCTCACCGTCTTAAGTTTTTGGTTTATTTGATAAAATTTATTACTATGTATGTGTCTTTGAATGCCATTTAATAGCATTTTGAAATGCTTGAAAAGAACCGATTTCAATTCTCCATCTACTCAAGCAAGACATACATACACTGGTGTGCACGTAGACAAATGCGCAAGGGCGGTGTCCAAGGTTGGTCTTTATTTTTTTATCACCCAAAAAACAAAGCTTCAGTTGTAAACTCTGAGGAGGTGTGAATAGTTGTATTAATCTATCGAACCACACCTACGGACTGGTCGGTCTATTTTACATTAATGATCTATTAGCACTAACATTTAAACACTACTAGATGAATTACAATTAATATCTTAACATCAACTAAGTAGTGGATCAAGTAGCTTCACAAAATTGTTTTGTAATTTATATATGTGTCATTTTACATAAAAATTGACCTACCAATGTGCAACCCATGACGTTACAATTTCTGTGATTGTGTTAACAAGCTATTAATAACCATCATCAAGTCTTTATGGATCCCTAATAGTGTCGACTTGGTAGTTGTTTAGTTATATATTTTAGTTTTACATATTATTTTTTTCATGATATGAGATACAAAGCTTATGTTTTTACCATAGTATCCTTCACTGGCACTAATTGTCATGCTTGACTTTTGAGTTTGTTATGTTACAATGGTGACATAAGAAATATTTGGTGATTCGAGGATGATGATAAAGTGAACTGTACTTTTGACTTTAAGGATTTTTATATAAGATTATTTTAGTTTTAGATGGTGATTCAATCCTTGGAGTACAAACGTTTTATCAAATTATTGGCTTTAGGATTCAATGAAGTCATTTAACACTGTAATCAGATCCAAAGTTTGTATTACTTTAACCCTACAAAGAACACTCTTTTATTCAAAGGCTGATGATGTAGTAGAAGAATTCAAAAATGAAGAAGAAGAAAATTTTCATGATTGGAAATGAATTCAGTCATGCCTTTATATAGGCCAGTTTTCCCACATGGTTAAAAAACTGTACATGTTAGTCCCAATAGTCATATCTCCTGCCATCCTAATTTATGTCGATTGCAGCATTTTGAATTTGGAACTTTTGGGCTCGTAAGCAAGCTGAAAAAGGACCTGTCAAAATCTGTCCGAAAATATAATCTGAACCCAAACCCTACTCGGCTCAACCAGTCGGACGACCGATGGTGGGGCACATGCATGCGTTAAGATTCATGATCTCTCTCTTCAATCCAGGAGAAAACAATTTGATGCCTAAACGACCCAATCTTCCCATAACGGTTTTATATGTAAACAAATATATGACCTCATTCTACAATCTGGGACTTATATCCCTTCTTTTTTCTTCTTCCTTCTTCCAAAATAAACATAAAATCCAAAACAATTTTGAAAATATCCAGCATTTCCCCCCATTTTAAAATAAATAATAAAATAAATAAAAGGAATGGTTGCATCACTTAGGTGACTGCTTACTTACCCAAGTGAGATCAAGCCGACATAGGTCAAAGATGAAGATTTTGCTTCATCATGGAAAACAATACATAAATAAGAGGTATCTTTTGAATTTGAACCTTCACGTAGTGTAAAACCCTTCAAAATCCTATCGAAGTCTTTGGTGAAATAATCTTGAACCAAGTACCCCTACGAAAGAACCAATACCGTCACACATACTAATTTCTGTAAGTAGAATGTTCTGTATGCTCAGCATATTAATAGCCATGTGCTTAAATCCCGAGTTCATGAGTCTACTTTAGAAAGCGGTCCTACTGCTTTAGGAAACAATCTTATTTCCATACTCATATAGGTAAGTAGCTCTGTAACGATCCAGAATTTCTGTCATTGAAATTTGTAATATTTAATTGATTTTAAATATTAACAAGTAGAATTAATAAGTCGAATAATTTATTTTTCGAATAACTGGATTTTATTGGATAATTAAATCGGCAATTTAATAGTTGAAATTCCAGAAATAATTGAAATCTGGATTAAATGTGAATGAAAATGATTTATAAAGTTATATTAAATCATATTGAAGTTATAGTGATGTTATAGAACTTTTAAAATTTAATTTAAAGTTAAATTGTGAAAATTGAATATTTTAATATTAAATCGACTATTGAAATTAACCATTTTTCGAACAGTCTCAGAATTGGACGAAACTAGTTCCATTGGATCCGTAATAGTTTGTTATTATCGAATTTCAATTTTCGTAGCAATCGGAGTTGTCGTTTGACCGTGGCAGCTCGAAAACGCATCGAAATTGTTTTAATTTTAATTTGGCGAGTTAAAATAGTCATTTTTCAAAAAGTCTCGGATTTCAACGAAACTAGTTTCATCGGATCCATAATATGAAATTATTATAAGGTTTCAAATTTCGTGTCAATCAGATGTATGGTTTGTCCGGGGCAAGCAAAAACGCATCGAAATCGGTTTGAATCGGTTTAATTTAAAATCGATCGTTTATTGCCGTAACTCACACAGATGATCGAATTAGCTCCCGAAACCTATTCCATTGTGTTCGAAACGTGGGGTAAACCTTAGAAACGCCTGCTGGCACGCTTCGTTTGGAGTTCGAAAATTTTCGGATGAATAGTGTTTTTGCAATTTTCTATAAAAGGCCCCCATAGTCTTCATTTTGCAAAAAACCTAAGCAAACCCTAACCCTAAATGCTCAGCCGCCACCTACAATTTTAATGGCCAGAATTTATTCGTCTTCTCCTCTTAATCTCTTCCAATCCGTGAATAATTAGAGAAAACTTCCAACACGAAAGTCGAAGAGCTCGATGAGAGCTTCAAATCCATACAGAGATAATGGGTTTTGGAGCAACGAAGTGGAAGAAAATGACCCGCGTTTGTGCTCGTTTTTGCACAGTTTTCGAGTCCATAGGGGAGGCCGAGTGGGGCCGGTTCTCTGGTGAAGTTGGAGTTCGACGTGGGCTACAAGGTGGAAGTCTCTGATCGTCTTCAAACTGCTCGTAGTGGTGGCGAAAATTCAACAAAGGATGGCGGTTATGGGTATGTTGAACGTGGTTTTCACGATGGAGAAGAGGGGGGTGGTGCGGCCTGGATCTGCTATGGCAATGGTTGAATGGCTGTGATTGAATTGGGTTTGAAAAGTAAAAAAATAAAAATAAAAATAAATGTGTAATTTATATAATATAAATTCGTTCAAACTTTAAAATATCGTAACTTTTTCATACGAGGTCCGTTTTGGACGAAACGAATTACGTTGGTTTCGTTTTATCGAGCACTACGCTATGGAGCTGGTTTGGAGTCAATTGAAGTCAGTTAAAATTTTGGGTAAAATTAAACGTCTGCTTAATTTTATTCGAAATAAAATGCTGCAACCGTTTTAAAAAGCAAAGGTGAGAACTTCTCACCCAATCGAATAGTTTCGATTTAAATTTTAAATAGTTAGATTTAAAATTGCTTGACTGTATATTTGAATGATGATTGTTATATATTGATTGTTAAAATAGACATTATACGCCGTTATTAAGCGGAGGTTATTTATTAAAAACATATACGGCGAATATTTCACCATAAAGTGAAATTGGTATTATATATGTACTTGAAGTTGATTTCCCACATTATATAGTGAATGAGACCCTATTGCGCCGCATAATAGCGGATAATATTTATTAAACCCATATACCGCGATATTCCGTATTGGAGCGGAATTGGTATTGTGCTAACATCTGTGGATGCAGGGAAACATTTTAGAGGTATCCAACTGGATTCTTCACCAGTATTTATTTGATTAAAGATATTGTGATATTTGTTGATTATCATATGATGATATATGATGTTTGATTGTCGTGATTGATGATTGGTGCTGTTGCATCATCGATCCATTTTTGAAGTTTAAAAAAATAACGATTTTGATTTTAAAGGATTTTTAAAGTGATTTTTGAAAGTATACATTTTATTAAATTTTTAAATTGATTCATTCTAAATAAATAAACGTTATAATTTTTATGTAATTAAAATTAGGATGTTTGTGAAAATATAATAAGAATGTGGTTTTTGAAGTATAAGTTGATTAAATTGTAATTGGTTTAAATTGAAATTTTCGATTTATTATAAATGGATTATATTTATAGAAAATGTATAAAATTGTTATTTTATAAATAAAAATAAGGAGATTATTTAGGAGTTCTATAAATGTTAAAATGAACTTATAAACGGATCTTATAAGTAATATTAATAGATATGGATTTGTGAAGTTACAAAAATGAAGGATTTTGAAACTAAATGAATTATAAGTTATCAACTTATGATTTGGATTTTGGTTATATAAATGAGTCAAATGGAATTGTTTAAATAAAGGGATTTCATAACTTGAAGTAGTTATAAAATATAAATGTGATTTATAAACGTTGTTTTATAAATCCGAAATCACTTGTTTTGATAAGTGAATTATAGAAGTTAATTAAAGGAATTATATCCATGATTTTAGATAGTGGATAATCTTTTAATAAATGTGTAGAAACATTGAATTGGGTAAATAAAGTATATTCACGATTTTGGACAGTGAATATATTATTAAATAAAATGGATATGTTTTGGAGAAGTGATATTATGAAATGAAGTAATTGTTTTAAAAGATGTTTTAAAACGTGTTAAGTATCGAATACATAGATTTCAACATTTATTGTTGAAATAGACGTTTCGAGAAATAAGGAAATGGTGGACTATAACACTGTTGTTATAGTAAATGGTTTTCGAAAGGAAATATTTTGTATAGTATTGGGATTTATATATCTATCTAAATTTCGAATCCCTATACTAGTGATTTTGGGTCGTCGTAACGATGTTTTACGTAACATTCGTTTTGACTCAAATAGATTTGTTTAAGAAAATGATTTCCTTAAAGAATGAAATATATACTTAATTTTGATTTAAGTGTATTGAATATTTTCAAATGTTGAAAATAAATAAGATTTGTGAATTACTTATTATTAAATAAGTATGGAAATATTTTCCAATATGAAATGAAAGGTTTGAGATTTTATCTTTTAAAGATAAATTGAAAATGAATATTTGAAAGTGATTTGAAATTTGGTTTCAAATGGTTGAAGTGTGGAAATTATATATCTTGTAAAGATATTTTTGGAAAATAAATAATTTGGAAAATTATTTGGAATCTGATGATGCTGTGCAGACCTATTGATAGTCAAATAACCGACTATCAATTAATTACCTTGAATGGGTATTTGTCGTGAATTGGATGAATTTGAATGCCACACTTATTTTTGAATAAGCGCTCACTATTCGGGTTAGCCGGGAAAGGACCTTTGGGTCGTATAACCCATTCCGAATATGTGATACGTCGTAATGGATTGCATTTGATGACCGGTGTTGAGGACCGGATATTTTTGAAAACGGAAGGATTACCGTCGAGTTACTCTGCATCGGCTGATCTCCGATATAGAGGTTTTATCACCCTTAGTGACGGGAAGTCCGGACGTGATTTGAAAATTATTCGGATTTGCAAGGGCTTCGTGAGAAGTGTCTTCGGTTCTGTTCGATCTTGGAACAGACTTGTATGGTTGTATGTCTGACGTTACAAATTGAGATATAAAGCTGGTTTCTTTCAAATACATATCTGTTGGTGGCGGAGAATTTATTCTCTTAGCTTAACACCCTTCTCTGAGACGTACGAGCTCAGAGGTTATGTAGTTGAAGGTTATCAGCGATATACTCCCAATTTGGTAACGTGGCATGCTGAGTGTTGCTGTGTAATGATCATTGTTTGATCATTTGTGATATGATCATTTGTTTGATCATTTATCTTTGTGATCATTACTTTGATCATTTGTTTGACCCAAAGCATGGCTTTGTGACAAAGCGTAGTTTTGTGGACGAGACTTCGTCGGACCTCACATCCCGGAAATGGTCAAAACAGGAAGGATGCAGCAAGGTTATTAGGGGGTAGCGCCCCTTTAGTGTATGTCATTCCTTCTGGATAGAGGTGGTATCATGGTATGGAGCCCAAATACTTAACCTATGTTGTTGCTGCATTATTATTCTTATGTGGTTGTTGGAATCGAGGATCCTCGAGAAGATCGGTTACGATCGGGGGATGACATATTCGTGTCAGTAGTTACCCAGTTAGGGGTAACTCGGCCTTGTGTTGGCAGAGATCTAACCGTAATGTTAGGTTATTTCTCGGGTCGTCTTTCCAAAGGCGTACCTATGTGGCAATGGGAAGTTCCTTGGCCTGACAATTTGTTGGAAATCCAAAGAAACAATACGTGACTTGTACGGTTTTAGTTGTAGAACCTGCCATCTAATATGGTAGCTATAGTAGGCATACTATAATGGTACCTATGCTGGCTAAGATTTATATTCTACTTTCGAAATGTTTTCCACTATGCACTAATAATAATATAAAAAACGATTTGATTTGATTTTGCGTAGTAAGCATCTTTGACTATCATAAGAAGAAATCTCCTCCAATTCTGCGTTTGCATTGTGTGTGTGGCGGGAGGTCTTATGGTAGTTTCATTTTCCAAAAGCATTGCGAAATTGACTTTAAAATCTTCCTGTTGTTTGTTTTAAAGATAAACTGTTTTAAGTTCTCACACCAGTCACCATGACTGACCTGGAGTTTATTGTTTCCTTCCTAAACTCTGGGTGCCCACCAGTTTCCACACGGGCAGTCTAGAGTTAGGTTATCAGGTCATTCTGGATTCGGGATGCTGTGGAGCTTAGTGGCGAGCTGGATGGCGAGACGAACCACTTGTATATGATATTATTTATTCCACTGTGTATTCTGTATGAGGACAAGTTTATATAACTGTGCAGTGTTGTATTGTTGTTGTAAACTCTGATGATGATGTAATGTATAAAATGATACAGTTCTTTGATTTAAAGATTATTCATTTATCTATTATATGTTGTTCCGCTGCGAATGTGAGATTCTGATATTGTTTCTGTTTCTGTTGTTTCTTCTTTCTTTTTATTCTGTTTTCTTCTATCTCTTCTTTCTTAAACCCTAAGAATTCGGTTTTCCGGCATTCGATGGCTCGGCAGTCGATACAGTGGACGTATTGATGTCGATATTCGGAAGTCGAAGAATCGGGTCCTTACAAGCTCAAGGTGTTTCTACGATACACCTTGATAGTTCTCTAGAGTTATCAAGGATCTTCATCCATCCTAGTTCATATAAAATCAAACACTAATTCATAAATAAGTAATTTGTTTTGACTTATAATCATTAACTTGTTTCTATCCATTGAACCTTGTTTGTCCTTTTCAAAACATAGGTTGGTTTTTGTTAGTGATGATCAACCTTCATTCACAAACCTTAGTCTTACCTCTTTTGATCTTATAGAAACCATTGCCTTTGGAAGACTTTTAGTCAGTGAGTCAGCTAAGTTTTTCTTTGTTTCTCACTACAACAGAAAAGCACTTACGCAGCGTTTTAAAACCGCTACCATAGTTATCCGCAATGTTTCGAAGAACGCTGCTTAACTTACCGCCGCAATAAAGTAAGAAAATATTGCAGCGTTTCTGAAGTGTTGCTAAAAAAAATAGGCAACCGAAGCTTTTCAAAACGTTGCAGCAAATTATTTTTCCAGCGATTTTTGAACGACGCAAATTTATTTAGCAGAGTTTTGAAGTACGCAGTCTGCTTCAATAGAACTACTAACATAACAACAGTTATGAAACGCTGCAAAAATGATTAAGTAGCGTTTGAAACAATTTTTTTTAGTGCAGTGGTGATTTACCATTATGTTTTGATAGTTGCAACGTTTTTATTTTGCTTTGGTTTAATTTTCTACAACATTTTGTTAATTTAGTTTTGCAGCCCTTTTAAAACGCTACAGTATATCAAAGTTTTAACTCAATTTTACAATTACTGCAGCAGTTTTAAAACAACTATAACAATGCATGAATCAACAAACTGCTTAGTTTATTAAATACCAATAGATATAATATGATATTATAAACAACTATAAAGATTAAACATTATCAAAGCTACATTAATTTTACACCGTAAAATTTAATCATATACAACATTTTATGGATAATATTTTAAGCACAGATGTTAGCGACATAAAATCTTACAAAAAAAGCTTGTTAAAAGAGCAGAATATAAATAGTGGAAAGTCCAAACTCGTCTCCTTCAAAAGTCCAATATGCCTATAAGAAAAAAAAACAATTAGAGATCAATGATAGAAGAGAACAAATATGACATGTTCAAGTTCAAAAATGGAAGTGGACAAGCGGATCAACCTAAGACTTAAAGCACAGCTGGATTATAGTACCATCTGTACTACGACAAGAACAACTCTATGATCTAAATCTCTACAAATGGCGATGTCATGATGTGCATCCAAAGGACGACAATTTACATAAAGTTCCTACCCTACTAAAGTATAAAACAATTTCCAAAGGACCAGCATATCATAAACTGGATCTTATATGGTACAGTCCATTCATTTTTAAGACTTATGTGACAAAATCTTCCTTACTTCAGTAATGTAAAGCAAAACATTTTGAACTAGGCACATTAGAGATGTTCAAGTCAAGCAGGCACCATCATCATGCCTGCACAAAAGTGCTGTTTCTAAAGGGGCATTTGATTAGCACTTCTGGTATATAAAAAACTGTCATGTCAGAGTGACATATTACACTTTGATGATTACTTAACTATTCTTGTTTCAAGTTCGTAAGGAATGCATAAAAAGCTCATGAAATAAGCCAAGTTAAACTAGGTAAAGACACATGTTAAAACCACTTTTATAAGTGGATTTTATCACACAATACATTAGCCAATTATTATTATCATGGCTTTGTAAGCTCCGAGATAGTCTTCCCCGGCAGACTTTTCTGACGTCTAATAGACGAACTAAATTATTTTTCTACCACAATAATAATGACAGTGTAGGGCCTAAACTTCCATATTGTTACAATAATAATATTAAAAAGTAAATTTGCTAATTATCTTTCACCAAATAGAAAACATACTGCAATCAAAAAGTACTCATTAACTAATTCTTAGATAAATTAACAAAACAACTTTGTCGCATATTGCCTTTAATAAACCCTTACCTGCAAAAAGAACGTTATTTTTGCCTGACAGGGCTAAAAGAATGAAACATTCTTATTCAAATAAAAATCAATTTCAAGAAGACGGTACTACTTTCAGCAACATACCCCTAAAAGAGGTCAAAAGCTGCATATAAGTTTCCTTCACACCAAGTACTGATGGTTTAAAGTTTAAAACTGGTTTCATAACACTAGCATTTAGCGGCAACAAGGACATAACCACCAAAGAAAGGCCACATCTACAAATTTAAAGAAGAGTCCACATCTACCTCAACTACATAAATAATACAGTGAAATGGTTAAACAGGATCATCATCGCCTTCCTCCTTATATGCGCATAACAGTCATCACTGCAATCGAAACACTTCAAGCAAACTTAGTAGACTTAGGTTATATCCTACTCCAGGACAACAAATACAGTAAAACTCTATGATCTAAATCACTGCAGTCATATGCTTGGTTGGTTATATCCTACTCCAGACAACAAATAACGCTATTGATAACGAGTAAGCTTTTAAATTAGTAGACTGGTAGGGGAAAATTTTAGGTGCAAACAATCATCACCAACTGAATAGAGCATCTAAAATGGATTAGGATTGCTACGAGCAATTTAATTAACAGTCAAAGTGGTTTCGATAATTTAAAATAATCATGCGGACAAGATTAGGACTGCTTCACCTGAAGTGAAGTTATTATGTACCATCTCTACTTGCCTTAAACATATAATATACTCTCATTTGGTAAGAAGGAAAGTCAGGGCATAAAATTTTCCTCTATATAAATGTGAACTAAGTGCCTATCTCTCTATCAAACTAGAGATAACAACTGGTAGGATTAAATTGGTTTGCCTTATTATGGTGTCATATTTTTCGTTTTGACCATATTTGCAGTAGCTGATTATCTGTTCCTACATCTTTTATAACTACCGTGTTCAAAACTTTGAGAAAATTTGAAATAGTTAATGCTCTACATTTATTGAAATTCAGTATTAAATTTAATTTAAAGTTACGTCAATTTCTGTTTTTATTACAACAGAGGGGTCCTAACAATGGATTTACCATAAGGCTTAAAATAACATTTGAATATGTCAACGGACTTGCATAGTTGAATGAATATCGTAAGGAGTTTAAACTTTAAACATCATGCCTTCTTTTAAAAAAGTTACGATTACTTTTTGATACTAACTGTATTCGGCACTATTGATATGAAGGTCATCCTAAGATCATCCATTGGGACATTAAAACTGCTAATATTTTGCTCAACTGCAACTTTGAAGCTATGGTATGTTGTTATTACACATAAACAACAGTAAAGGCTTATTAATATAAACTTAACAAATTGCTACCTACACATCAATAGGTTGCTGACTTTGTTTTGGTTAAGTTGTCTTCAGATTCTAACAATCACGTTTCGACATGTACAGTGGGAAAATTTGGTTGAGTCTATGTAATAATAAACTTCATATAGGTTACTTATAATGTTGATATGTGTTAACATTATATTATATATAGTAATATATGGGTGATAACAGTAAGTGTTCCACAAATAAAAGTTTTAGCACTAATATATCCCTTTCCATCTACTGGTACAACCAATAACTTAGTAAAACTGCTAGCACTGTTATGATCAAAGACCAAATGAATTTATTCGGAGAAAAAACACATTAGAACAAGTTAACTTTTCTATTAAAAATAAGCATTAAAAGTTCGATTGTCAAATCATCATCCAAATCGAAATAATTGAAGCTATCAAACTGTAATAAGGTAATTAGATATTACCTTACGTTTTAGAATTGAAACGGTAGAAAATAAAGTGGTTTGAACTTCTAGGATGACATACGGCGTATAGGGCTTGCCTTATTTTGGACGCTGGGCATACAAGTGCTGGTACCCGAGAAGAACCGTGCATGTGGATTTGATTTCCTTTTTACGTATCATCCCTCGTCCTTTTTTATTTTTGATTAGCGCTTCCTAACTCCATAAAACTGTTTATAGTACAAGGTATCAGGGATACCAAGTATGCTAATTGCAAAACCTGAATTCCTGCTTGACCATAAAATCATTAATCAGTTATACAAATTTTGTAAATGGTTTTATGGTATATTCCTTCTTACGTTTACTGGTTTTAGCAATATTGATTAATTATCCGTGTATTAGAATGATTATATTTATTCAAGGCCTGCATTGTTTGCACTGGCCAAAATATGATTAAAATTAAAAATGCATAGTGCTTGCCTATTGTTAGAAGTGTCAAGATTTTTGCACAATCCTACCAAGCAACACCTTGGTGCAGCAAAACGGATCCTTCGTTATGTGGCTGGTACAATAGATTTTGGCGTTTGGTACTCTAAAACTTCGAGTCTCAAATTGATTGTCTTCACTGACAGTGATTGGGCAGGAAGTTTAGATGATCGTAAAAGTATTTCAGGAAGTGTTTTCAGTCTTGGTTCAGGTGCAGTAACATGGAGTTCAAAGAAGTAAGAAACAGTAGCATTATCTTCATCTGAAGCTGAATATGCAGCCGTTACTTCAGCGGCACGTCAAGCTTTATGGCTTAGAAAGCTACTTGCAGATCTTGGTTATGTGCAAACAGAAGCTACTGATATTTTTTGTGAGTCTGTGACAATCGGTCTGCAATAGCAATGAGTAAAAATCCAGCCTTTCATGCAAGAACCAAGCACAAAGATGTTCAACATCATTTCATTCGACAGCTAATATCAGATGGGAAAGTTGTGTTGAAATTCTGTGGTACTAATGAGCAGGTGGCTGACATATTCACAAAGGCACTTCCTCAAGCCAAGCATGATTTCTTCAGAATGCAGTTGGTAGTCTGTAACTTTGAATCAAGGGGAGCTGTTCAAGTTTATGGGCTGATAAAAATAAAAGTATCTGCTTTGTCCTAGTCCATAGGCTTTAGTAATAATACGTATTGTTGAAATAGTTTATTTTTGGCATGCTTTTTGTTTTATTACCTAGTCTTAGGTTGCTTAGATGATCCTACTTTTGTGTTTATGTACATGCCTATATAAGAGGCACTTTCTTCAATAAAAAAAAGTAGTTTGCTTCCTGTCAGATTATACTCCTATTTTTATTTTACATCAACACCTATTTGGTGAGGATTCATTACCTGTCATTTCCCGAACAGCATACGACTATTTGTCTAGAATGTCGTTGCACATGCTCTGATGTAACAAAAGCTGCCTAATTAGGTAAGCACTAAATATTAAAATGCATGTTTAATGATATTAGCTACTTCCCGTCTATCAAAATGCCCAAAACGAAACAAAAAATATTAGCTACCATAATACATAATGATACAGGCTTGCGGCTTATTACTCGAGTTGGTACGAATAGTTGAATCATTTTTATTATTCCGTTTTCGTTATTTTTTTACGTTAGATCCATCCAATTTACTGGATTTATTATTTGTATTATGCCGTAAACTGTAAACATTCCAAAAGTAGGTGCCGCAATGTTGCCGGTTCAGGATGTGTTTCCCAACAGCAGAAAGCCCAACTACTGATGAGAAATATTTAATTGTGGTAAGGTAAAATTATGTTTTATGATCTTAGTTTTACCTTACTAGTGTAGAATAATTTGTCTACTTTCGCGGTTCCATTGATTCAACATGAGGACGGCAACTGTTATGGTTATCGTATATGCAATCAGAGCAGATTATTATATTCTACTATAATATACGATTTATATAATAAAAAGAATATCAAGTTGTAGCATCTTACTCTAATATATATGAGTATAATAAGAACAATATATGCTTACATATGGAATAATAATATCAAACACGAGATCATTACCATCATCTAGTAAAAGGATATAAAATTACAATCAGATATCAATTTTACTTGCATTAGTTTAGCACAGGGAATTCATTTCTTAGTGAGTGTCAGTTTTTGTGCATCTCACACTTTCCTCATGTATAAGAAGAAGAAAAATGTTTGTTGGAGTAATGCGCGGCAATTGATCCAACCAACTATACCATCAGCTTATTAACTGATAATCAGTCTCAACTTAATATCTCGAAGTTCTTTTTCTCCAACTTTTAAATTGCTTTCCAGAGGACTTTCTTAAGACAGATTCGATTGTTTATTTCCATATAGATATAATATACATTCTAAGTAAATCTTATTTCATACAATGCACAATGCAAAGCCTTGTACAGCGTGTGTCACCTTTTACATTGATTTACAAAATCTTTCTTCTTATACTTCTGTGAATACTTATAAATTCTCGGACTTACATTATTTTACTTAAAAATATCATGTATTTAACATTCTCAAACATACTACTCCTTTATGGATCTTAATTAATTAACTGTGTCTGTTGTACTTTATTATACAGCTAATACGGGCCTTGAATTTTTATTTGCTTCTTTCCTTTTCAACTAGCTAAAGTTCTAGCTTTGAGCTTGGGTTGGTTAGGCTACAGTTTACCGGAAAGAAGCATTCAACGAGTACCAACTGGTAAGCCTAACATGGAGAACACAAGTATACATGTGACTGAGGTAGTTAGGCTTGCTATAAAGGATCGCATTTTACGAGTGTTTGTTATTTGTTAATGACTTCAACTGCGTGCATGATTTATATAGGAGATAATTGCATACTTCAAGAAAATAATATTTATTCTGACAAATAAAATCATATTTCATGGGTCACCATACCTTAAGAATAATGCAAAACAGACTGACTAGCTGCTCAAAGTCTCAAACTGAGCCTAAATTGAAAGATGCCTACTGAAGTATGAGACCGCAAATAACGATCATAATGCTCTTGTTACTTTGTTCAGTTTTACACAACAAACTCTATCTAGATTACATAATCTAAATGAACGATCAAAGCTCAAATATACCCGCTTTCCTTTATTTCAACAATGTTAGTATGTGACATGTATATGCATCACATAAAAATCCTTTCAATGTAAGTCCGTAAAAATAGCAACAAATTTCAAGGAAAAATCCTGGATAGATTAAAAGCAATAACTTTATTGCTGCTGAAAATGAAACAGCAATAACATTTTATCTCCTTTCTGACAATCACTAACAAAGTAATTCCCTGTACATTCGCATATTACGTTCACTTTATTTTCTCATTGTTTATTCGAGAAGACTGTGTGCAACAGATTAGTTTAGCACAGCAACCACTTTAACCGTTGATTCTACAAAGGCACCATGAGCATAAAAGGACACTCAGACTACATATACACATATAAGAAGCAACCTAAAAAAATAGTTGACAATCACATACTAAAAGAACAGAGCATCTTATAGCAACACACTTGCACAACAATAAATACTGTCTTGAAGAAAAAAATCGTTAATGATGATTATTTTAACTATAATCGTCATACCAGCAGCATGCATGAGCTCCTACAACTGCAAGTAGGTCAATTTGACTATTGTATTCTATCAACCAGAAAATAAGCCAACGAACCATATAAACAAACACTTTATATCTATGCTTAGCTCGACAACTTAAATTAGATCATTTTGCCCGTTAGTTCAAGTTCAAACTATTGAGAGGATTCACCAAATAATTATACTTCAAAACAAAACCTTAGCATGACAGCATTTTAAAACAAGTACCTTAATCAATAAATTTGTTCCTTCTTCCTACTACGTAAGTGGATTATATTCGATTTTCAGTTCAAACAATAGAATAAACAAAGTAGTTGTACAGATAACAGAGCAAGTTTTCAAACACTCAAATAGACAAGAGCTACAAAAAAATATAATGTTATAAATGATCCTCGAGTTACTACTACATAACCTTCCAGTTTAACGGTTAAACTAAAAATGAGTCTTTTTTATCGCATCAAACGTATAATGACAAATGATGGTCTATCCACTATACCATGTACATTACAAGTACTCTGTTGGGCTCTAACCTATCCTTAATACTTGAATCCTCTTTAGAGTTAAAATGGAATGGAAATATAGTTTGGGGCTGCTAGTAAGACCTTTTTGATCTAAATTTATACGCTTTGGTGAACAATTGAGCTTTGAGATGATAACAAAGAATCATCCCTTGCAGCTCAAAGTTAAAGCATATGATGAGGTGGTATTAACAATAGAAAGAAGAACATATGTAACTGTTTATGTATGTAATATGGCAGTGTAAACATGCCTACACACACACACCAAGACTATAATAATAATCTATAAATTAATATAAATTCATTTTCCTTCTGTTATTCAGTTCTTGCTCCATTAGAAATATTCCTTACATTGAAATATATACAACCGTAATAAACTAGCATATCAAACAATACAAACCTTTTCCTTTACCATTTTGCACTAATTTTGAAAGGCATTACAGACTTTTTCTTTACCATTTTTCTAGATATGTTACATATGAGTTACTCACTATCTCAATCATTCTTTAATCGAATAAAATCTGCAACCACGTTAACAATCAGTTTACTTGTATTTAACAGGAAATAATACGATCAGAGAAAATTTTGCATTAATTGTTAAGTGATCTAATTAGTTACTACCATAATCAATAAAACCTGATGTGAAAATTCTAGTTGTTAATACGGCTAACGCAAATTTCACTGCGGTGTAAAACTTTTATCTAATCACTTGTGCACATGATAAGGTGCATCCGTTTCAGTATATTCGTACGAACAACCAAAGCAAAAGCCAGAAATAATTCTCATTGTCACTTGTACAGCACAGAAGCTTTTTGAATAAACTAGCTAATCAAAACAAAGTTAATCATACAAATATAATGACACCACAAATTGAATTATAGATACAAGTAAAAAAGTTGATTTACTTGTATACTTCGTAGCGTGGAAGTTGCGGCCCGACAGAGTTGATTTATGGCTCAATATTGAACAAAGTTGATTTACGGCTCAAGAAATCAGATCGCGACAAGTTGATTAAAAGGAGGGTTGCTGCAGGTTAAATCGACGGCTCAATATTGGGCTGGAGATCGAGTCGATGTTGAACGACGGTGGAAGGTTGCTGTTGAGCGATGGAGATCGATGGTGAGAGGTTTGATGTTGAGCGACGTTGGAGATAGACCGGAGGTTGTGATATTTTATTAAACTTGGGATAGGGATAGGGATAGGTTGGAAGGAGAGAGGTCGATTGAGAGCGATTCATGAGAGGCGGCAAAATTTGATTTTGTTAGTGATCCATCCACGGAATCGCAGCATTTTTATTAAAACGCTACAAGTTGGTGCTGCGGAAAGTTACGTTTTCTTGTAGATTCTATGTGAGTGTAATTACTTCTCTTTTGAATAATTGCCTTACCATATAATGTCTAAGACTCACATATCTAAACTTTCCATTATATATTTTGGTAGAAGCATCATAAATCATGGCATGGTTATCATAATTAATCATACTGTATAGGATGGTTTTTTCCATAAAGGAACTTCTATTAAAATATTATTAAACCATTCAACCACTTTACATGCATCTTCTAATGCAATTAATATTGACAATATTGTTGAAGTATAAGGACAAATCTGCTTCTTAGGATCCCAAAACACATCAACACCGCCTAATGTAAAGATCTATCTAGTTGTAGACTTGAATTTGGATTCTACATTGTTCTAGGTCACATCACTAATCCTTGTAAATAGCAGGATATCCTTTATAAGATAAATCATAGTCTATGTTTCCTTTCAAACAAGCTAGAACTCTAGAAATAGTTTTCTAATGTTTATAACCTCTTGTAAAGTGACACAACCGAAGGAACTGGGTCTGCCCGCAGTGAAAGAAATGAATGAATTTCAAAAAAAATTACAATTTTGAATCCTTAATGGACCTATGAAGGCTAAATATGATTTAGAACTTTTCTAAATTTGGTTTAAATAAAATCATGTATTTTATTTAAATTAGTTAAAGTGAAGTTTTAAATAAAATTTTAATTGCATAGTGTATCAAATACACCTAACATTTATTTATAAAAGTTAATATACAAGAAAGGAAACCTACTATTTCTTTTCCTAAAACAAGTAATTAATTGAGAGCATAAATTGCAATAAATGAAAAGAGAAACCTTTCATTTTCTCTCTTTAATTTGAATTGATTGATTTATTAAATGTCGTTAATTAACAATTTATTCATGGCACGAAATATTATTATGTCCAAATGTATTCTAACTTTACAAATTGTAGTTTACAGATTGTGTACGAAGATTTTATTAAATCTATAAATTGTAGTTTGGGATTTATTTAATTTTGGTTTTATCTATAAAACTGTGTGTATATATGTATATACACACATATGTGTGTGCATATGAAACATAGCTATCCATGCAAGGAATAATATGCCCGTATATAGATGTTGGGATTTACACCGCAACGGACACATTAGCTCGTTTTGTATGTATTATATGTTGCCAAATATGTGCACGAACATATAGTTATAAATTTCAAATGATCATTTATATATATATATAATATGTTTTATCATTTAAATATTGTAGGAAATATTTATTTATTTATATAACTATATATTGTACCATAAATAACAGTAAAGAAATATATATATATATATATATATAAACTTACTAATTAGAAAACATGTCAGGTCTAAAGTTATAATATTTTAAATATTTATATGTGAATATTATATTGAATTAAGTAGTTTCGGCCATAATAAATTAATATAAAATAATTATATGATAAAAATTCAAGTTTTATAATTTTTGAAAATCTGGAAACATATTTAGGGCAAAGAAATTTTTTTTGGAATTTTATCAATTAATATAATATTTAAATTAAATAATTGATATAGGCAAAAATTAAATTAATTTTAAAAAATATAAAATTAAGCTGAAAAAATATGAAATATTTTATAAGGCACTTGACATGATGACTTAATTTTAAAAAAATATAAAATTGAATTTTAGAAACACGTATTATTTTACGTGAATTATTCAATCAGATATTTATTAAATAATAATGATAATAATATATAAATAAATTATTTAAAAAAAATTCAGCACTTATAATTCATAATAGACATAAAAAAGTGTTAAGAAATTTCATATCAGTGTTATACAATAAAAATGAAAACATATGTTTTAATTCAAATTGTATGTGAATATTTAAATCATAAATAAATATATATGTATATATAAACGTATATAATTTTAAACTAAAATTTATTTTAATGTTTAACATCAGATTACAAACATAAAACATGAATTAGATCTATAAACTTTATACACATATCCAGTCATTGTGACGACAACAATACATATGAAAATCTCACATAACTAATGAAATAACAATAATCTAATTAATGTACATAAGATTAAATGATTAACAAAACTTAAAACCACAATAGTATGATTTACATATAAAAAAACATTACCTGGAACAGATGCCCTAAAGACCATTTTGAAATAATGAGATATGTTTCTCTAAAACTCTTCGATTCGTAAGATTGTTAGTCTAGAATCAACGACCGTTTACAATCAAATAGTTTTATTTTTAATTTGAATTGGATTTGAAATTTTTGGATATCTTGTAAAGGATAATTGCTGCAATTAAAATGAAGAATAAGAAGAAGAAGAAGAAGAAGAAGAAGAGGTGGAGGAGGAGGTGGTGGCTCCAAAAATGAATTAGAATGTAATTAGGTTTTGAGATCATAATTTATATGGTAGAATAAAAGAGAAATAACTAGATCTCTACCACACATCTCCAAAACCTAATCACACATGTTGTACCCTTCCCTACCTCTCTCTAGACCAGCCGGCTATCCTTCCAAAATGTATGAGTTGTGAGCCCATTTAACCCAAATTAAATATACACAATTATATTTAACTTAATTTGTTATTGATATCTCATATCGATCGGTATATTTATAACTTTTATAAATATATGCAGCAAATTTATTTCTCAAATCATATTTAAATTTTATAATTAATATTTCAAAAATATTTATTAATTTAATTAATTTATATCAGTTATAAACTAATTAAATTGTTTGGTCTAAAGAGAATTCATCATTTCGATTGTGTGACTCTTGGGTGTAAATTCGGTCAGCGGTTAACATCGAACTGTTCAAATGTTAACGTTCACACTTCACTTAAGGCCCTTTTGGATCGACTAAAATAAGTTGTTTTTTTGCTTTTTGAAAGACAAAATCCATTCATTTTGGCTTTCGAAGAGTCAAAAAACAACTTATTTAAGCCAATCCAAACGAGCTTTTAGCAAGTTGTGTGATATTATGGCCAAATTTATCGCTTACTCAGCTCTGGTAAAATCAAATTTCACTTTATTAAGCATTACCTAGTTGCGACAGTTATTTACACCAATTCTCTTCGTCAAAATTATATCACTTTGGACTTATTGAATTTGGTAATGGTCAAAATTCCAACATCGTTCGCATTCAACTCTATCATCCAAACACAAAGTCCTTAGTTCAATAATAACTATTATTATAACCGTAGTGTTGTGGCCAAAGATTTTGACTAGGGTTTGACTTGAGTTGACCATGATACTAACCCCATATAACTGAAGAGACAAATTCTCTCTCAAATAGTGCTTCACTTTCAATACTTCCACTCGATCGAACTATAGTCACTCGATGGATATTGTACCATGATTTGACTATAATCAAAGCAAAGCTTTTATATTAAAGATTCACAGTATTCTTAAGTCGAAAGAACTGTGTAAATTATTCACATCGATATTTTCTGTTTGACTTTAGTTATATTAACCAACAGAAAACTATTGAATGAGTCGTTTCATAGTTAATCAAAAACCGTTAGTGTGACGACCTACCTTTCTAACTCCTAAGAATGACACTTAATACATCCATGATATTCATGTGCCGTTGCCCAGGCGTTCGGAAGGCAAGTTGTCTTGGGTAAAATAAAGAACGGAACAAGAGAAAATAGATAAACCTCACAACAGAATGGTTACATATAATACATAATGACATAGTATAAAAGGTTACTCCTTATATGGAGTTATCAGAGTTATACAAAAGTACTACATTTAACAGATTTGCAGTTATACATCCCGACTTATCATTTTTGGATATAAAATACACTTGCATAATTATATCGCAGAAATAAATAACTAGATAAATAAGGAGCCTCCTGCTCGTTCGTCGTCTTCAAAGAACTCTAAAGAAAAACCTGCTATTCTCGGACTACTCAAATATAATTGAGTACCCGAAAGTTTAGGAAAAATAAACAACCCGTGTCAGAAAAAATGTCTAGTATGAGTAAAACTATGAAACAAATGGGTTGTATTTAAACAATAACATGTGGGACCACACCGCTAACGCGGGACGGATTTTCTCCCACATAAACAACAACCAAAAATAACAAAAATAGAAATGAACAATAGAGAAAAAATCCATACGTAGATGGTGGGCATAATTAATATACATCCAGACTTGAAAGAATGGAAGCGGTCTGAATAGAAATCCAAACTGAACAGAATGGATAAAACAAGATAACAGTCCAAACTCGATAGAATGGACTAAACCTGATAACAGTCGAAAATTAATAGAATGGACTAAATAGGATAATAGTCCAAACTCGATAGAATGGACTAAATCAATAATTAACACCGCGAAGAGTGGTTGAATCTTCCCGTTGCAATTAAAGAAAACAGATTTGAAGGTTCGAATCAAATAAGGAAACGAAAATCTCCAACAATGACTAGGAGGGTGCACCCCCCTTACCGAAAAGTATACATCTAGAAATATACTTAAGAACTTCGATGGTCCTTGGACACATCTAAGTCGGACCCCGCCAACGGTTACCGAGTATCCGAGTAATTCACATTTGGGTACACAAATATCTGAACCAAATCTAGAGCTAGTAGATGTAAAATTACCCTAATGGGAGCAATCCCACATAACTTGGCTTTCATTCGTTCTTTGGGTTTAGTCATTTCCGACAAAGGATAACAAAGCTCAACAGAGCCACACATCATCTTAGAATGACAATAACAAAAAAGCCAAAGTAACCGATAGCCAAGAAACCAACTATCGAGGATATAAAACAATTATATATGGAAATTAAGTCTTGTATACTTATCACCACTCATCGCATTCAAACTTGTATTATTCCTTGGTTAACAATAATACCGGACAAGTCATGGTATTATTACCCCAAAGTCATGTCTTACGACTATTCTTAATTTTGAAATAGGGACAAGTCTACTTCATCGACATTTAGTGTTAAGTACAAAAATAAATCATTTCCATATAAGTGATATCGCTTTACGAAACTTAATTCGGTTCCATAACCAAGTCAAACGTTTACTTTTTAAAACTGAATTTGTGCTTGGACTTCACATTACAAGTATTAGCTTTAAAACACTTTGTTAAAATAGTTCACTAACTTTAAACATCATTTTAAAAAGGATTTAATAACTTAAAACATCCTTATTACTTTTATTAATCAACTTTAAACTTCGTTAACTAAGTTGATTTAATTAACTATAATAACCTTTAATTAAAAAGGGCAAATCACCTTTAAAACATCATTAATTAAATTAATTAATAATTTAAATATAATTAATAAATAAATAATTAAATCTCATTATAAAAAAATGATTTATTAATTATAAACATCATTAAATGAAGGATTAATTAGAGTTAAAACAAGTTGATTAATTTTAAAAATCATTTATTAAAAAGATTTATTAATTTAAAAACATCATTAACAAATTAATTAACTATAATCCATCATTATTGAATGATTAATTTTCCTTAAGCATCATTAAATAAAATGATTAATTAAATTAAACAACATTAAATAAAATGATTAATTAAATCAAACAACATTAAATAAAATGATTAATTAAATTTAAAACCTTCATTAACTAAGTAATTAGATAACCTTAACCCTTATTAATTAAACAATTAAATAACTAAATTAAATAATCATTATTAAAATGGTTAATTATTTTTGTAAACACCATTAACTGAAAACTTGCTTAAATTGTAAAACAAACCCAAGCTCGATATGAAACCAATCGATTTCGACAAGAAGATATTTTTCTAAAAGTGCTGATATAGTGACTATCGCTATACGGGCAGTTCGAAAAACAAGTTTATGACATTATCAACATAATCAAACATCACAAAGCAATGGTTTAAGCATACATACAAGGTAAATAATTATAATACGGCATGTAATGTAGATATACTAACAAAGTTCAAGAACAATAAATATGAGCATGAATACAGTTTATGAACTTTGGTTTTAAAGGTAAAATTTTACTCACCAACTAGTTTGCTAACTAACCTTTTCTAACAAGTTTACTAACTTTCAACTAGTGTATCTTACTAACTTAACTTAACATGTTTGCAACCATCACAACGTATACATGTCCAAACCAAACATAAACAAAATCACATCATATCCAAACCAAGCAAGCTATATATAACACAATACAACTAAAGATAACCTTTTCCAAAAATTTAGGAGTTTTAGTCACCGAAAAGCTATCCAAACTCTTACTAAATTAGGGTATAACCTAGCACTTCCATTCCCAAGCAAAAAAGATGGAGTTTTTTTGATGGCCTTGACATGAAAATATGGTTCGGCCTTAGGCTCTTTAAGCTCGGCCTTTGATGTTTTAGGTGGATGAGTGCTTGTTTTCAGAAGATAAGGTGATAAAGAAGATGTAGAGAGGCTTTAGCAAGTTTTGGAAGAGATTTGAGTGGAATAACATGGATTTTAAAACGTAGGAGACATGTTTAGGTAGCCGTCGAAATAAGCTCAGGCTTTAAGAAATTTTTGGAACATGAAAAGAAAATATCAAGGAAGAAAGGAGTTAGGAAATTTTGTTTTATAAGAATGCAAAGCTTCTCAAAGAAGCTTATTTATTAAATTATATTTGCTTAGCTTACATGGGAAGACTCTTTATTTAATTATATTTGCTTAGCTTACATGGGAAGCTTCTTTATTTAATTATATTTGCTTAGCTTACATGGGAAGCTTTTGTTTAATTCAATTTTGCTTGGCTTACGTTGGAAGCTTATTTATTTAATTTATTTTTGCTTAGCTTACATGGGAAGCTTCTTTATTTAATTATATTTGCTTAGCTTACATAGCAAGCTTCTTTATTTAATTCATTTTGATGGCTTATGTTGGAAGCTTCCTTATTATATATTTCCTTAAGCTTATATACATATATTCACATGCATTCAAACATGCCTAAGTAACTTATAAATATGTGTTCGTGCATACAAAAGAGTTATGACATTTCTGATAACCTTTAGCCGACGAAAGGTCGAAAATTCAGAAACGAATTCCGCTCACATTTTCAATCTTACATCGAACTAAATATTTTTGCAAACTAAACTAGAAAACTCTTTCAACATCATTATTTATTTATTTAATAGGTTTTTATTTTAGTTATAAACATATTATTTGAATATTTAAAATTAATTAAATATTCACAAATTCAAGTAGTGAAATTATGGGCCATTACAGTTAGTACGTAATCTCTAGGTGTCCCCAGCAGTCATGAGTAATACACTTCCCAACATTTGAAGAGCATTACGTACTCTAGTCTCAACGGATACATCGATATCTAGTCTCGATGCATAGAAACGTTTAAAAAGGTATATTTAATTTTATTGTGATAAATTACTCAACGTTACAACACTTTGTAACTACTATCACAAAACATATCATTTATGCATTTTCTATTAAATGTACTTTTAATTAAATTAATTAATTAATATAACCACATTATATCAAGTATATAATAAAAATAAAATATCTTTATTTCAAACAAGATTGGTCAATGAGTTACATATATGTAACGAATTACATAATTGCCCATTAGGCATACCCCTAACTCTATCAATCTCCCACTTGTACTTGGGGCCAATTATGAAATCTTATTCCAAATTCTCTAATCGGTTTTCCCAAAACCAATTAGGTCAGTCCCTCTGTAAACAGTATGCTATTATGTTTCAATTATCTATTCTGTCAATCAACTTTCTCCGACGGTAATAAACTATTTTATCATGCGGAACAATTCGGAGTATGTCTCTCGACTTCTAGTGAGCTCTATGTTTTGTTATGAACTATATCACAAAAATGTTATCATATAACAATGCTATGAGATTCTCAACATTTAGAATCGGCTCATTTATAAATTTATGCACTTATTTATTTATATACATTGCTTTTATTGCAGCACTATTCTAGGTGATGTACTTAGTCTTTTTCATTGAATCAGTTATGATCTTTCATTTGGAACATTTATAACTTAAAAATTATTAACTTGAATTTATTATTGACATATTATACTCAATATCACTTATGAGGTTTGAGTCTAAACACTACTTCATAAGGTGTTTTTATTTCTGTAATTAATTCTCTAATATTTCATAAATACACGAGAACACTTCAAACAACCATTTAGTGATATTATCTTGGAATTGATATTTTCTTCATGTATCAAATACACAAACAAATCAAGATATCATACAACATAACATGTATGATAATTCCTATTAGGAATGCATAAGGAACTCATCTCACATGTTCCATATTAAATAATTTAATAAAATGTCTTTGAATATCGATTTGGGACATTCCCAATATCTTTTATACTCACTATAAAAGACACCATTTACAATCCAAAATTGTGCATTAAAACAACTAAGGTCGATTTTAACACAAGTACATCGCTTAAAATCAACACCGTGTTGTTTACTTATAGTTTAGAAATATCAATGTACCTTTTAACGTTCTTTCTCATGAACACACACTTCCTTTGCATTTTGATTGATAATCAAACTATTTGATATTTCTATCAAAATATTTGTTTAATTTTGATGCTTATAAAATGATACTTCTATCATTTCTTGGATCATATCCACACTCACAAACTCAATATCGCTCCCACTAACTTCGAGACATTTTAGTTATTATGTGTAAATAGTTTACTCTAAATCAATATTAAGAATTTTCTATTTCAATACATACGTACCAAACATAAAGTCATACTAAGTGGTAATTTTGTGAGTAAATTTGAATTAACTTGAGCATGTTGAATACTGAACCTATTAGGATAAATTCAGCAATTGAAATTTGCGATATTATTCTTATTAACACTGCTCATTTAATTCCAATTATAGTAGTCTTTTTCTTTAAAACTCAACCCAGAGCCCTGATGAAATCGAAGGGATGAGATGAGCTCCCCCCTAGCCTGGTCCAATTGTAGTAGTCTTACTTATAAAGACACAATCACGGCCGATGGATCACATCCCCTCGGTTACAACTACCAAAATCATATTTTGATAGCGTACTTGGAATTCTTTTCGATTTGTGCATCATATCATATCATAGAGTTAGCACTCTTAATGGCTTAAACAATCGAGGATTATATATTTTCCACATTGATAATAAACTCATAGTTCCTCTTCAATGTGCGAGAATACTTATTGGACACTTTAATGCATTGTATTCATTTAGGTTAGTTAATTTCATCCCATCTAATCAGTTCTATCTATGGATCGTATCCAATTCCATTTTACTACCAATAATTCCTCAAAGATATTTCTTTACAATTAAGTTGGTATTTCTTGAAACAACAATTATTTCTCGGTGCAACAGAATAGGTATTCATGGATATTTTATGAATTTATTTATTTATAAAACTGATTGGTTTTAGTTTACAAAACTTAATGTTCAAAATATAAATATGTCATCCAATTACAGTCTTCCAAAAATTCTTTTTGGGAGATTCTTGCAAGATCCCTTACGAACAATTATTATGTGCAATCTTTCGACTCGCACAATCTGCCAACTCCTTAGCCTAGATGTGTTGGGGTTTCTTATAACCCTCATCTTGTGTAATTTTGTAACCTGTTATTTAGATGAAATAATATTAACCTTCTGTACTACTCTTAAATACATGCCCTAATAGAAAGAAACTAACTCAACTTTACTCACAATTAATCGTACATTTTCCAACAAAGTTCGATTACTCCGTATCGATGCATCATTATGTATCACATGGAGGAGTGACTTTTGAGATTGAATCTTTATTCATTTTTAGGTACGTTCGGAACCCGTTCCAGTATAGTCACTCATTCGATCAAATTGAATCATTTCTATCGCATGTTATTTTATTTACTTCTATTTTATACTCAATGAGTTTACCATAGACATACTATATCTGTATCAAATGCACATGTCCATGTTGATGATAACTCATCGGTGAATATGATGAAGTATGTGAAACCAATTTGGTATTAATAGACTTGTGATTGCATACATCAATATGTGTTAATCTAGAGAGTTCATTAGCTCTAATGATACTCCCACTAAATCAGTGCATAGCCCTTAATTCTTTGAGATATAATAAACTAGTATCATATGGTTCATATAACAATACTATCTCTCAAAACTATGACTTAGTCTATAAATCCAAAATATTTGTAAACAATATTAGATACTTATGTATTTACTAATACAACACTTTTGTTATGATAAAAAATGCCATACTATAGTTTTATTCTATAATAAATACTCATAATATTCATATTGAAATATAACTAGGTCTACTTTATAGTCGTTACTGAAAAATAGTTATTATTTCACAAATAATGTGTGGTACGTTTTATGAAAACAATTTTCATACTTTGATGTAATTAATAAGTGATATATGGCATGTTTCCACTATTTCAGCCATTACTATAATAGTGTACATAATTTGAAAGTCCAAATTCACTTAATATAGAGTATTTTATTTCAGATACTGTAACCAGTTTATAGTGGAGAGTTCTTTGATCAACTATTTTAAACCGATAGAAACAAATTTCATAGAAAACAGTTTTCTATATAAAAATACATTTGGAAATAAAAATCATATTTCTTATTCCAATATTAAGTATCTTTTATTAGTATTACAATTCTTGTCTTCAATGTTTCTTTATGAAGCAAAAGTGACCATTCACTTTCTTCATTCTAACTATACCTTAAATCATATCTACTCTCGTACATACGTTAATCTTTCTAAATGGTCAAATCATTCAAATGAAAAACCCTTACAACAATACCATAATGAACTATTTACAAAAGCACATTCGATTATCCTTAACTTTTAAAGACATCATATATGTTGCGCTTTGCGTAAACTGATCAAACCAACATTTTAGTGATCAAGTTCTTATATTTATATTATAGTTTTGGTTTACTATTACATTTAACATGATACAATCCTTTTGTAATCAATCAAATTGAATACTCGATCTCGCACTAAGGTTTATTTGATTTTTCGAATGAACTAATTTCATCGAAATATTGTACATTACAAATTTTGACCGTTCAAATATAACATTTATATGCAATTGTATATAGATCAAGTATCCATAGTCTTGTATTGATTTTAGAGTTCAAAACACATATAATGCAATACATGGTCTCAACCAAATAGACACGTATGCGACCAAATTACGAAAATATTAAGTAGTTGTAAAACTAAGCACTTGCATGGGCAAAAAACGTTCACATGCAATAATCATTTATTAGTAAGTATATGTCATATTTCTATTTGTCAATTTTCAATTTAGTTCATTTGTATAACTTAATTGATAAACATTTTATTAATTATTTTTAAATGCATAAACTTATCATTGTAGATTATTAGAACATTATATAGCATATATTCTTACAATATTAGAAAGGTTAAATGTTATTTTCATTTTTCTAATAAGGCCCCTACTAGTCTTTTATGTTTCACCAAACCCTAAGCAAAATATAGAAGTCTTTGAACTTCACCAGTGGGTGTTAGAACTCGTATGCCTTGAGATTCTGACCTTGAAGAAAGCTCAATAAATCATAGACCTGCATACGATGGACAACTCATTATTGGTTGTATCACATACGACTCCTAACCTTTGGTATCTTATCCTAATCATGCCTTTTGTAACGATCCGGAATTTTTGTCATCTTAAGTTTGAATATTAATTTTTAATATTAAATAATACGGTCTTTTAATCGAAGAAAAATTCCCGTTAAATGACAATTTGTAAAAATAAATAGTTTTAAGCCAAGATAATATTTTGAATTTCCAGATTTTTATTTATAAAATAGAAAATTGATTAAAATGGAATTTCTTATATATATTAACAATAGAATTTATATATATCATAACAACAATAGAATTCATATTTAAAAAGTAAACAAATTCAAATTAATATAAAATGAATAAATATGAATATAGCCTATGAAATATATTGTTGTATAAATAGAAAGAGCTTTAAAATTTGGGATTTTCTTATATATATACACATTAGTTAAGAAGAATGTAATATATATATATGAACTAAATAAATATAGTTATTAAAAATATAATATATATATATATATATTGAAAAGTGGAAGAAGAGATATATATGAAAATATATGATGATAGAAATGAGAAAAATTATAAAATCATTTTAAAAAGGAAATCTTTTACAAATGGTGTTTTGACAAAAATGTTATTCATATATTTAAAATAAAGTAGCAAAAATTTTATTTCTTTGAGTTATGTATTTTAAATATAAAAATAGATATGAATATGAAGACTTAAATGGTTTATTTCAAAACCACTTTGTAAATTTGTTTTCAAAATATATTTGAAAGCGTGGATCAAAAGAAAAGATAATTAAATAAATGAAAAGAGAAAAATAATCAAATAACAAAAGAAAAAAAGGGTAAAACATATAATATAAAACATAAGCAAAATGGGTAAACATAGATATACTTACATAAGCATTGTCTGGGCTAGAAGAGGAAAAACTAAAAACATTATCTTAACTTCTTTTCAAGATTTTAAGCCATCAAAAATTCATCTCAATCCATCACATTGTACAAAATCTTGTACAGATCTGCAAAACTTTTCTTGAGCCAAAATACATCATTACATTTTGGTAGAATCGTATATATATGAGCATGTGTTTGGGTGTCGGCTTCAGTTTCACAAGTCTATAAATCAAAAGCTTTGTAACAAACGAATAAACAAAACATAGTAAAAGAAAGGAGAAAAGAAGCATTCTGTTCAAATCTGAAAAAAAAAACAAAGCAAGATTTCAAGTTTCAGATCATAAAAATTAAAGATCAACTAGAAGATTCAAAGATTTCAACAATGTTTAAGGTGAGAATAAAATTTTTAGAATACCTAGAAATGTCTTTTAACACTCTGTCATGTATAAACAGAGCTAAAATCTATATATGCTTAGTCTTTAAAAATCAATATCTCTCAATTCGATTTGATTTTGATGATGGTGTAAACTAATGAAATGATCGTTATTGTATAGATTGCACTAAAAATAGTTTGGTTACATCTCATGAAGTATGTAGTGAGATATGTTGGAATTACAATAGGCAACTCAGTTTTCGACAAAACCCAATATGTTCAAATCATCGAATTAAAATCATAGATGTGATTATCATCTAAAAATAGGATTTTTAGCAAAGAAATTATGATTTTTAGTAGCCTAGGGATTGAGAGATTCGAAAATGATCAGTTTTCACTAAAAATTAATTTTCGGAGATACGATTGACGATAGGTAGTGTGGTTTGGCTGAGGAGGGGCGTTGCGACGTGTGGAAGGGGTTCACCATGGCCAAATTTCGAATTAGGTTTTGGTTTGGTGTGGTGATGGGCTTTTAGGGTTTAGGGCCGTGATTTTGATGGGTTCAGGAATTTGTGATGCGGGGGCAAGGTGAGGCATCGAGCGTGGTCGCCTGTGGCATAGAGGTGCTCTAGACGATAGCGATTCAAATGGCATAGGCGGCGTAGACTGCAGATGATAATGGCGGTCGTGGGGGCTTCCGTTATGTCGCATTTGGTGTTTGCTAGCTCGGTTCGTAGGTGGGAATCTAAAATGGGATGCGTGTTGGAGGTGATAGGATGCAGCGAAGAGAGGGGGAGGGGAGCGACGTGGTGATGGCCTCGGCGAGCTGAATGGGAACTCGATTGGCTCGTGCACGTGCACCATGTGCACGTCGTTGATTTACTAGGAGCTAGGAATGGGAATTTGAGAGTGTTTGGGAAGAAGGCCTGTGAAAAGTGAATATGGGTTTGATTAAAGGGTTCGGTCATTCATGCTGGGTGGAACCTTTTGTTCGATTCAAAAAAAATGTAGGAGATACGAGCAGGAATCGTGAAAATGGGAGAAGAAGAGAGGAGAAGGGGGGATGGGTTTCTTTGGTAGGTGGTTTTTGGCTTCGGCCCATGCTTTAAAAAAAATAAAAAAAAGGGTTGAGGGAAGTTTTAAAAAAAATTAAAATGTTAAAGTATGGGCTTCGGCCCAGAGAAAGAGATGAAGGAAGTTTGCTTCAATTCAAAATTGTTTAATTATATTTATTCTTTTTGTAAAGTTTAAATTGCTATAACTAATGCACACGAAATCCAATTAACGCGAGACTGATTGCGTTGGGTTCGTATCGACGAACACTATGTCATCGCATGAACTGTTGTTGAGTTTGAATAAGTGAAAATTTATAGCAATTTGAAACGGTTAGAATTTAATTAACCGATTTAAAACAAATATCGATGTTTAAATTTATATGACATGTCCATTGAAGTTATTTGTCTAGATAAAAATAACTAAGGCTTAATTTAAATTAATTACGATAATTTGACATCTTTTTAGCGGAATAAAACATCATTCCACTAATTGTATTTAATTGGACCCCTGTTGGCAGAATAAATCACCATTCTGCCATTATTATCGAATATATGTGATTTTGGACATTGACTAGCAGAAATAAAACCTTGTTCTGCTATTTTATTTATATGGACATCTATTTACTATCCTGATAATTATATTGGGCAATACGATGTTAAATTAATTGTTAGAAATAGATTGATATGAATATCTGTATCTGTTATTCTAGATTGTTATGGAATGAATGGTAACTTGATTAAGTACCATTGAAATTAGTAAACCTCTTTTCCGATTTGGAAGTTGACCTTTGAACCAAAATTGTTTTAAGAATGATTATTATTTATTAATGATATTATAAAGTTAATTAATAATTATTTAATAATGATTTGAAGTTAATCATTTTATTATTCTTAAAAATTATTTAAAAAGTATTTAATTATTGTTTCAAAGCTATTTAATTATTTAAATTGTTTAAAGAATATTTAATTATTAATTAAAGTTATTTTATGGTGATTTGTTTAAAGTTATTTATTACCTAAGGATTAATTAATATAAGATATTATTATTATTCCAAAGATAATTTGTTTAAATATTAATAATGTTTTAAAAATAATTTATTATATATAGTAAACCTTTTATAAAAGAGTATTTTCCTAAATTAAACTTGGAAAATTTATATAGAAACTTTATAAGTATTATTTTGAGATAATTATTAAATAATGTTTACGAAAGGTAATGGTATACTTTCATGGATGAAAATCGGGAGCCAAAGATTGCCTAAGTTAAGTTTGGATTTCTTTGGGATAGAGACGTAATCATTAAGCTGTGAATCCATGGTTGATACCGCAGAGTACTTTCCATATTTATTTAAAAAGGTTTTCAAATATTATTGAAGAAAATGGTTTGTGAATATACTTATTCCTATCTGATAAGTATATACTGTTTTGATCAAGTAATTTGATTTATTGAAATTTTAATTAAATAAGGCTTAGTGATTTCAGTGGGAACTGAATCTTTGATTTAATGATTGTGTATTGATAGTTAAATAACCGACTACCAAATCTGGACACAAAAACATAACTTTGGAAATATCTTGGAGAAACATGGGAATTATATGGTACAGTTACCGTTCAAGGTGCTATATTGTACGTATAAACTCGTTTCATTCTTCTAGGACGATTATAAGGAAATCCGTCCACTAACGGTTAGGAGATGATCTTCGATCCTACTTTCGTGTAACGACCCGCAAAATTTAATGATTTTAAAAGTATATTTAACTGGAAATTTGTGAAATTTTAAACAATAAAATTTGAAATTAAAAATTTATTATTTGGGATACGTCTATTTTAATATAGCAACTGGTAAATTTTCATCTGATAATATTGAAGTTTATTTTCCTGTGAAATTTCATTTCAAATCAAACTGGTTAATAACAGTGAATTTAAAAGTTTTCCGAAACCAAAATATGTCAACAGGAGAAAATTTATTCAGATCATTCTGAATTAGACTGCGAAATTCGTTTTTCCAAATTTGGAATTCTACTGCTCTGTTTATCTTAATTCTGGTAAAATAGCAGCATTTTCTGGTACCGATTATCGACTTTTGATCGGATGATCGTGCCACAGATATCTGTATACCGTTTGATCGTCTCATCATGCTGATCACTGCGGTACATTCGTTTCGTACTTTGGAGTTCGAGAGACGACGAAGTCTACGAAACGCCTACCATATCGGTCATGTATCTGTGACTATCTGTTTTCTTTGTCCATTTGCCTTTTTCTTTTATTTCAACCAGTTCACTATATATTGATTTGTCCGTTATCTGTCAATCAAAACAGCACTTTCTTTTGGTCTTTCATTTGCCTTTTTGTATATCCAACATGGGAGATTGGACCGCCGTCTGTTTTATATTCTTAGAAATTTTAATTCCTTTTGTCTCTTCACTTTTCTAACCTATTGAAATGATAATAGTGTCAACACATATTGCCTTTCAGTTGTCCAATGACTTTGCTTCCTCTGAAATAAAAAAAAACTTGCCACCAACCCATTTCGTTCGTCTTCTCCAATTTTCCCGTGCTACCCTCCTCTCCCATCACCAAAATGAACCGCCACCTCACATCCTCCTCCACCCTCTCCCGTGTGTCGTCACTACCCATATAGCTGCCCTCTGATCTTCCTCTGCCGTGCTTTCCAGACCACAAAACCCGAAGGCACCAAAGTACCCACAGCTCCAATCCCTTCTCCATGCTCACGCCACTACAGATAACCCCACGCTCCACCCCGTCAGGGAATCGAACCACCCACTTCCCTCCGATGCCAGTCCACCACGCGAGCGCAGCCGACCTGCCTCACCTCCCCGAGTTCGGCCGAGACCCCAACCACCATCTCCTCTGTTCAAACCAGTGTCTGCTGCCTCAGCCTTGCCGAGTTCCTACCCATGTTCGTTTCCTTCCCGGGTTTGCTTAAAGCCTATTTCCTTTGGTTAGTTATATATATATATATGTATAGTTTATATTTGTAGATCGTTTTTTTTGTTATAAAGTGATAAAAGTTCAAACTATATATATAGCTACTTTATTATTTGGTGGGTAAAACATATATATAGTTACTGTCATGTCTATTATATAATTTGTTTGCATTGGCTGTCTACATATATAAGTTATATAATGGTTAGTTTATAATGCATAGTTTTGATATGTATTAGTTATATGTGTCAGTTATAATATATTATACATATAATATTGCATATAAATGGTATTTTAAAGGTGCATGGTTTGTTTCTCATATATGTCCAGCGTGCGAACATTTGCTTGTACATGATATAGTCTGCATATATACTTTAATGGATTAACATATATAAGATCATATTTTATATATACATCTAAATATTAATTTGGTTCTCTGGAGTATAGCATTGAAAATAGTTGTTTTTCTTACAACATCTTCGCCAGGATTGGACATAGATATGTATGAGTATAAGAAGGATATATTATATATCTAAAGTGTTATCTTTTACGTATATTGCTAGTTTATATAAATATTGGGATTTTTTTTACCAATATATATTTTGACAACAAATATATGTTTTATAAGTTTGTAACCGGCTTTGCTAATATAGATGATATATTATGCTTTATACCAAATATGTATATACGTATTTAGTCTTGAATTTTATGCTTTTATCTGCTATATAGAGTAGTGTTGTGTTTTGTAAAAAAAAAGAGTTATATATGCCTTGCTTTCAATTACTTTGCAAAAGTTATAAACTGTATATGATATGTATGTAAAAGTTTACATCCGTGCTATATATGTTGAAACTTTAGCCAGTTATTTATTTATACATGTATATATACTACTTTATATCTTGTTTTGAAAGTATATATATTTAGTTATTATATATGTATATAGTTCAGTCTGCACGTGTTTTATGTATATTAATCTTTATTTTAAGCTTTGTTATGTATAAGCATACTCTGGCAATTATATAATTATATAGCTTATACATTCTGGTTTACATATATGTCAAATTATAAGTAGTTGTGTCTATAACTGTATATATTATGGTTTGTTGGCTAGATAAAGAATGAGAGATTATAGAGCAGTTTTATATATATTTGAAACGGGTTAATATTTATATAGTAAATAAATATTTATTTTAGGGATATATATGCTAGTTTATTTTATATTAGTTTTATATATAAGCAATGATACGGTTGGGCATATATAAGTTATATTTTTTTTTTCAACATACATTATGTGTGCGTATATATATATCTTTGACTTTAGTATTTGAGTTTTAATTTGAAACAATGGATTTTGAAATGAATATATATATTTGATTTAATATATGTTTGAGGTTAAAATATGACTTTATATCAGTTCAGTTATTCCAACTTATCTTCATCCATTCCGATCTGATTTGATTTCGTCAATTCTCATTTATCAGCATCGTTCGTCGATTCGAGTTCAATCGTACCTTGTTGAGATTTGTGCTTGGATTTCATAACTTCTCGCATCTTCGTTCATCTCTCTAGCCTCGGAAGGTGAGCAATCACTCACGATTAATGTTCTTATATTTATTAAATTTGATTTCAATTGAAACGACAATTGAAATATGCTGCTGTTAGTTATTTATATTGTTATATCTATGCCATCATCTGTATCTGTTCACTTGTGACACCCGACATCATTATCTGTTATTTATATTGATATATATATGCTATTATCTGTAACTGTTCACTTGTGGGATATGACACCATATCCTGCTGTTTATATTATATTGTACTGATGATATATCTATGCCTGTTATATTATTTCTATATCTGTTATCACTCTGCAAGTTCCCTGTTAGTATAGAATTCACTATGGGTTGAAATGATACATACCCGAACGGACTTTAGAATAGGAGAAAATCGTTATGGGTTGAAATGATAAACCCAAGCGATTTTCATTTGAATTGAAATTGGGATTACGGGTTGAAATGATATCTACCCGTATATATTTAAATTTCGGATTGAAATGATAAATATCCGTATCACTTAACCCTATGATAAATATATATACAGACACCGTTGGTCCATATATATAAATATTTTGAAAATGAATTCTATGGTTTTGGAAAGAAATATATGGTTTTAATAATGTTGAGCCTTAAATTATTATATATAAATAGGAATGATTGACTAAATAAATATAATATGGTTGAGTATTTAAATTTATGTTTCAAAATAGATTTCAGTAAAAATTTGAATAAGTTAAGGTTGGGAAGATAATTTGAATTTAGTAAAGAATTTCATTTAATTAAACCGATTTAAAACTTATTGAAATTAGGATTTAAGATATGATTTATAACTTGAGTTTGATTTAAATAATTTAATGAATATTTCTTGTTTAAATAAATTTAAGGAAATATTTAGTAAAAATGAAATTTAAGGCTAGTTAAATGATATTGAATTTATTAAGTGAATATTCCCTGATTAAATAATAATGAAGTTAAATCAAAAGCTATATGAAACTGTTAAATTTAACTTTGAAAATGTTGAATATTAAAGTTTGAAATATATTGAAAATTTAAATGGTATATTTTAGAACTGAATTGAATTGATGAATTGAGCTTTGAATAAAATTTGAATTTGGAATTTGAAGTTGATGTGAAGCAATTTGTGAGACTTGAGTAAATTATAAATACCTTACTTTTAAATTATTTAACCTATATATATATATATACTATTTTGGAAAAATAGATATATTTGAAATGAAATGATATTTTGGTTTTTTTAAGTATAAATTAATTTGGAATGACCACGGTGTTATAGTGTATATTTCCACCTTGTAGATAGTTCCGTAGATCCTTAGAGGATGGTTATCCCAAACATCCTTTAAGTTACTTGTATTTCAGTTGATATTTCACTTGAGTTGGATTTATTAGTATAAGAATGTTAATCCTGACTCGAGTGTTTTGTGTTTTGCTTTACGCTCGGGTCAGACCGAGTGATACAGCATTTGAGACTCACCTTTGGAGTTTGGAGCTTCCTTTGGAGATCCAACTATCGCCTCAGCTTTCAGCTCTTCTAGTTGATTTGTCCAGAGAAGTCATCTGTTGTACTGGAGACTTCACTGCATTTGAGATATTCTGTTGTATTTTATTTTTAACTCTGATGTTTATATAGTAGCTTCATGAACTACTATTTTATCTATTCCGCTGCGTATTATTGTATTACTCTGTGTCTGTGATTCTGTGATTGATTTATTTACTGTATATGCTGAGTTTTGCCAAATCTTAAAATAACAATCTGATATTTTGAATTATTCAAGTCAGACATGTGTGGATTATTGTCGATTTGAATGGTCCAAAATACCGGGTCGTTACAGTTGGTATCAGAGCCTTGGCTCTAGGCGAAACTTAGCATATATTGTAAATTTATTTATAGAATCACTTTCGTTTGAGTTTAATCTCTTCCTTTTGACTCGATTTCCTTTGAACTTTGGAACGCTCCCTACGGTTCCAAAATTCATTCTTGTCTCTCTCTATTGGTATTCTTTTGATTCTGGAGTATCCCATAACTCCACTTCGAATGATCTCTATAAGAATAGGATCCCACAAATCTTTGAATGAGTTGTAAAGGGGTGGAACTCCTTTACAATTGGCATTGATTCACCGGAGATTTATATATCCCTGGGTTTTGATGTTGCCATCTCTTGTTATGCCGAATTCTATCTCTGGCGATCGAATGTCCATTTGCCTTAGATTTCCGCATCGATTATATTCTTGAAGTCACGGTTGACCCGGTTAAGGTCGCCCGCGATTTATATAAGTGTATCCGACTACTGTTTTGTAATTAATTATCTCATTTTCGTTCGAACTTATCTTCGAATCAGAATCCTATTTGATTAGAGTCCCTCTAAGTTGAATTTCTATCTTTGTTTTGAAATCCATTCTTGAACCATCCTTTGAAAAATCAGGCTTGTTTATATTTTAGAAATTGATTTATATATCGAAATCATTATATTCTATATATAAAAGTGTAATGTTTTCGATAAAGATTATAAACCCTTTTAAAATAAGAATTTGAGGTTTCGAAAGGATTTGTAATTTTGAAAAACTATATAAGAAATTTGATTTATCTAAAAATGATTTATAACTGAAGGATTTTAAAATTTGAAATTCGAGAATTTAACTCCGGTATTTTGAAATTGGTTTTAAGATTTTGAAATATATAATAATAATATGATTTAAAGGTATTTTTCCGAATAAGAAATGTTTCAAATGATTTTAATGAGTTTCGAATGATTTCGAAGAAATTTCAAAAGAAGTTTGAGAAAATAGAAGTCCAGAACTCACTTATGTCGCTGGAAAATAATTTCGGTGATGAGTGCATGCATCATCGACATTGATTTTCGAGTTTCAGAGTGAGGGATAGGCCACTTCAGTAGCTTTGCTATGCGAGTGATTTTGTGAAACCATTTTGATTTCAAATTCTGAAGTATGATTTGATATTCGAAAGATATATGTATATATATATATTTGAAATGATTTGAAGTAAGCCGGTGTTCAGTCCTCGAGTTTTGGATTTGATTTGATATAACCCTATCTTTTGGAATTCATTTACTGATTTGTTGGTGATTTCCAACTCTTGAATTTGAAAATGATTTCTTCAACTATTTCGAAGGTTCGAACACTTCCAAATCAAGGTTAACTTTTCAAAGCTAAGAAATTTCAAAAAGTATAAAGTATATAAGTTTGGTATGTATGATGTAGTAATATGATTTAATAAGTTGAAAGTGTTTTGTTAAGTAAATGAATAAGGCAATTTTAAATTTTTCTGAATATGAAATTTGGATTTGAAATGCTTTGAAAAGAATTTGGTCTTCAAAATATTTTGAATAAAATTTAGTTTAAATGTTTTAACTTAGTAACATCTTTATGAAACTATATATTTAACAAGTTGGAATAAATATATAAGTTGTACGTATGCTGTTTTATTCGCATAATTAATTTGATCCAGGTTGAGTACACAAGTTCGAGGTGAATTACACCATTTCGTGTTAGGATTTTTCATTCGATTCTTGATGGCGAATATTTGATATGGATTTTGGGCTTGATTCTAGAATTCTCTATCGTAGTATATGGCTATGCAAGGAGACTGATGGCTTCTAGTCGAGAAACCATATCGAAATCCGCATTAGGGAAGTCGAATGGACAATACTAGTTCAAAAGCGAACTTGTGTGATCAAGCGAGCGATCAAATGTAATTTTGCGAAATGATGACGTATGTACATCTTATATCCTAATATCATTGATATATTTTGACGCTGAAATTGAAAGCTGTCGAGTTAGAATATCTTTGCTTACTAAAAGAAAATTTCCAATTTAAATTACAAAGATATATAACCCATAAGAGCAAAGATATTCAATCCCATATGGCTCTTCATACAGCGAAATTTATTTTGAAAAATTTGATCCTTATATAAGATAGACCTTACGTAAGTATAAGATGATTTTGAAAACATTTGATTTTGGAAATGAATTGGCTGACTTAAATTATATTGATTTGGAAATTTGGATTTATTTTCTAAATCTATTATTTTGGAAACTTTGAGACTAAAGATGTATAATTTGAGAAGAAATAATTTGGTGAAATTGTATATGATTTTGAAATTGAACTGATATTGAAACAAATTGAAATTTGAGAACCTTATGTTACCAAACACTTGATTTGGGAGTTTTCGAACTTATATAAAATTGATTTGTATGAATATGAAATTGATTCGAAAACTATGGATTTGAAAAGGGTACTCAATCTGAAAAGTGAAATCTTATATAATTAAAGTCTATATAAGTGTGATTTGGTATACTTTTGATTTTGGAAAGTATTTGATTTGAAAATTAAATCTTATATATAATGGATTTTATATAAGTAAGATATTTGAAAGTGATTTGAAAAGGTACTATATGATACATATTTTTGAAGTAAAGATATGGAAAGTGCCTTCTGCTTGATATCCGATTTGTGGCCACATCTTGGATTCATTCTATCGATATTATTCTCTCTGATTTTTGGTTTTCCGGATATGATACTCGAGTGTCCTTCGAATTCCATGGCGTTACCCATGGTCTTATTGTTCTTTCGTGACTGCATAGCGCAACTGCCTGGCTGAGTCTTGCCTAGGGGTACGGATTGTTTCCTGGGGGATCCAGGCGTAATCATTGTGTATCCTGCAATCTGTGTAGGTCACGAATAGTAGCGCAAATGCTTGGCTGAGTCTTGCTTGGGGGTACGGATTGTTTCCTGGGGGATCCAGGCGTAACCATTGTGTATCCTGCATTCTACTAGTCATCATGGCGTAACTCGCAGGGCTGAGAAAGCTTACGGATATGGATTGTTTCTTGGGGGACCCAGGCGTAACCATTGTGTATCTGCGAACCATGGTTGGACAAAGGTTTTGTTTGTGTTTTTGATTGGATTGTACTTTCCATATATGTTTTTAAAAGTTTTTCCAGTATTTTCACTGGGTGTTGAAACAGGTCTAATAAGTACCTGGAGAATTCTAGTTTTGCGCCTGATCAACGCACTACCAGAGTCTACAGGAACGAGGATAAACTTGTTGAAACATCGAGTTATAAAAGTATTTTATTATAAGGTATTTTCAACAAAAGAAATTCTATATTAAAATTTGAAATTAAAACCCTTATGGTTCTAAATTAATTATTCGTGCCCGATACTATTCTTTTAAATCTACCTTATTTGCTCAGCTTTATTTATTCACATATATTCTGCTTTTCCAAATCCTCCTTCTTTTCCTTGTTGACTATATCCTTTTTGAATATTGTTTATTTAGATACAACATGGTTTAATAGAAATTTTTAGTGTTATAAATATTTTAGAAGTTATTAATTAAATAAAACATTTTAAAGTAAATGATTATTTGTTTATTAATAATATTTGAAAGTATCTTGAGATAAATTAATAAAATTTATGAATTATGGATTTAAATGTTTTCAATAGTTTCTTTGTAAATATAAGTAATAATGTAAATAATTGTTTTCAAATAATTTTCATATCTTTATAAAGGTGTTATTTAAACATATAAATGGTACTTAAAGGAAGCAAGAAATTTTACAAATGGGTTTTGAAAGGTATTAAAGAATTAAAGATAATTGAATTGAAAATGAAGTTTTCAAATGAATATTTAAAGTAAAAAATTTATATAGTTTCAAATTAATTGTTTAATCTTGACTTTCAATCTATCTTTTCTGTCTGGTTGTTTCTATTCTTCTACCTCCTTCCTTTTCGGGGACGAAAAGTTTTGAGTGGGGGAGAGTGTAACGACCTGCAAAATTTAATGATTTTAAAAGTATATTTAACTGGAAATTTGTGAAATTTTAAACAATAAAATTTGAAATTAAAAATTTATTATTTGGGATACGTCTATTTTAATATAGCAACTGGTAAATTTTCATGTGATAATATTGAAGTTTATTTTCCTGTGAAATTTCATTTCAAATCAAACCGGTTAATAACAGTGAATTTAAAAGTTTTCCGAAACCAAAATATGTCAATAGGAGAAAATTTATTCAGATCATTCTGAATCAGACTGCGAAATTCGTTTTTCCAAATTTGGACTTCTACTGCTCTGTTTATCTTAATTCTGGTAAAATAACAGCATTTTCTGGTACCGATTATCGACTTTTGATCGGATGATCGTGCCACAGATATCTGTATACCGTTTGATCGTCTCGTCATGCTGATCACTACGGTACATTCGTTTCGTACTTCGGAGTTCGAGAGACGACGAAGTCTACGAAACGCCTACCATATCGGTCATGTATCTGTGACTATCTGTTTTCTTTGTCCATTTGCCTTTTTCTTTTATTTTAACCTGTTCCCTATATATTGATTTGTCCGTTATCTGTCAATCAAAACAGCACTTTCTTTTGGTCTTTCATTTGCCTTTTTGTATATCCAACATGGGAGATTGGACCGCCGTCTGTTTTATATTCTCAGAAATTTTAATTCCTTTTGTCTCTTCACTTTTCTAACCTATTGAAATGATAATAGTGTCAACACATATTGCCTTTCAGTTGTCCAATGACTTTGCTTCCTCTGAAATAAAAAAAACTTGCCACCAACCCATTTCGTTCGTCTTCTCCAATTTTCCCGTGCTACCCTCCTCTCCCATCACCAAAATAAACCGCCACCTCACATCCTCCTCCACCCTCTTCCGTGCGCCGTCACTGCCCATATAGCTGCCCTCCGATCTTCCTCTGCCGTGCTTTCCAGACCACAAAACCCGCGCCACTCCCCTACAAAACCCGAAGGAACCAAAGTACCCACAGCTCCAATGCCTTCTCCATGCTCACGCCACCACAGACAACCCCACGCTCCACCCCATCAGGGAATCAAACCACCCACTTCCCTCCGATGCCAGTCCACCACGCGAGCACAGCCGACCTGCCTCACCTCCCCGAGTTCGGCCGAGACCCCAACCACCATCTCCTTTGTTCAAACCAGTGTCTGCTGCCTCAGCCTTGCCGAGTTCCTACCCATGTTCGTTTCCTTCCCGGGTTTGCTTAAAGCCTATTTCCTTTGGTTAGTTATATATATATGTATAGTTTATATTTGTAGATCGTTTTTTTTCTGTTATAAAGTGATAAAAGTTCAAACTATATATATATAGCTACTTTATTATTTGGTGGGTAAAACATATATATAGTTTGTAATGACCCAAGATTGTAGGAATTCATTCTGAAAAATATAAATGAATTTAAAATAATTTTTAAATAAATTTTGAAGGAGGAATTGATATAGCTTGATAGTGTATCAGTGTGTGTACATGTGTGCACAGGAAATGCACATGGATATAAGCTAAAACCCTGAACTCCAAGAATACATACATATTGATGTGTATGGAAATATATATATATATATATGTATATATATATATGTAGATTAAATTCTTAAAAGTAGTATGCATGAGTAAATGTATATATGAATGCTACTGAATATTTTGAGTGTACATGTGCATGTGTGTGTCAGTATAGAATGATGTATGAATATATAGGTGGGTGTACAAATTATTTCAGTAAGACTTATATAAATATATATATATGTGTTAATAAAATACTAGAGTTTAAACTAGTGAAATAAAATATACAGACATATTTTAATATAAGCAGAAATAAAAAGAAAGAAGATATAAAAAGAACTAATCCTCTTATAAATAAATGAAGGAAGTACATACCATTTGCATGAAAGCTAAAAATAGGAAAAAATAAGATAAAACAGGGAAGTGCTTGGTATAGGCAGAATTAGAAAAGAGTATTTAATAAATAACAAAACCAAGTCACATTTTTAGCATGATTGTAGACAAGGGGGAAAAAGTATTTTTCTGAAAAGCAAAATTTCTGAAAGAAAAATGTAACCACTTTTCTCTTCACCCAAATTAAGCCGGGAAGGGGTAAAACTTTGGGTTTAAAATGCAGATAACATGATTTTTTTTCTGGTGGGCAAAAATGGCTTTAGCCAATACCCAAAACCCTAAGAAAGACCCTGTATATATATATATATATATATATATGTATATGCAGCAGCCTCCTCTTCTCCTCAGAAAAGAAATTTTGAAAAAAAAAACAACACCATAGAAATCATAAGACAAGGGAAGGAAAAGAGCTTGAGGCTAAGGGCAGAAGCTCATCAATTAATTAAGGAAACAAAGAAGAAAGCTAGGTGAGAAAACTCACTCAAAAATCTAAGGCAATAAGTCCTAATGTAGGCAGCCAGTTAAAAGTATTTTCTTAAAAGAGTATTTTCATATCTGAATGTTTATCTGTGAATTTAAATCTGAAAATGTTTTGATTTTCTTTGGTTGATTACTTGTTTTATTATAACAAAGTTTTATGTGTTGTTAGTATACATATCTGTTTTATACACTCAGATCTCTGATATGTTAATGTTTAGGGATATAAACAAATACCCAGAAAATAAAATGTTGAGAATAGGCAAGTAGTATTGGTTTTGGCTCAACCCAGAAAGATGTAAATAATGTTGAGCTGCAATATACTTATGTATAAGTGCTGAGGCTTGAAATAGAAAGGAATTAGGGGTGCAATAGGGTTGCCTATGTGCTGATGCTCCTGATTCAATAAAATGCATAGCAAACAAAATTTTGTGATTCAGTGAAACCAGATTATTCTGAGTTTAACTCAAGCACAAATGTTTGCAAAAAGAAAAACTCCCCCAGAAGCCATAAACCAATGTTAGCTGCCTAAACTCCTTTAAAGAAAAATATACCAGGATGAATATCTATATATATATACAGAACCTTATTTTGTAGTCACCAATGGTTGTTTGCTTGTTGCTTCTGTATGGTCATGAATAATATGAGATACCATGATATAGATGTTTTCAGTTAATGGATCACTGAATGATTTTGGCATGAAAAATCAAAAGGGGTTATTATTAACTTAAACCTGATTAGGAAATTGGGGTCAAGAACACTGCAGGAATGACTTGTGTGCTTGAGTAACATAAGTTGACACATGGCTTGTTTAAGTCCTGAGATCTTTGTGTAATGGAGTGAATTAGTTCATTACAGTGTGTCCATTGATTCATAAATATTGCAGATGAGACCAAGGATAGATAAATATACCCAGGGAATAATATTTGAGATGATGAGAAAACTAGAGTTTTTCCCAGAATTGGAATATGAGAATTGAATAATTGATTTAACTCATATTGGTTATTTTCCTGTTTGGTATGAATGATTGGTTGACTATGATTGAATTGTATGCTTGAATGTATGTGCCATTTTTTTATATATATGTAGTCTCTGGAAAGAAAATTAAAGTGTGCACATGCACAATGACACAGAGCATGCACACAAGTATTTACCTGATTCCAAAGGACAGAACTTTATGTATATGTACTTAACTGGATTTTAACCTAATTAACAAATTGCTTTTGTGAATTTTCTCATACCAGACATGTGTCTAACCCTAGTGTGCTAATGGCATCTGGGGTGTCTCATTTAAAATGAGGCAGTTTCAAATGCTTTTTCAGGGATTGCAGCAACTAAGTAGGAGTAGGAGCAAGGCTTTGAGAAGAAGATATAGCATGCTAAACTTAGTTAGATAAGAGCCTAAATGTTGAAATCTGCATGTATTGACAATTTAAATTGCTACTTGTATTAAGTGTTGAATATTGGATGGTTATTTTGTTAGGTATTTGTTGACTTGTATCTGGAAACTATGAACTAAGTTGAAAATCTGTTATGTTTAAAAAGAATTTTAATCAAATCTTGTAAGTGGATTTAGCAAGAACTCCATGTTAAAATTGAATGATTACATTTTATAAATGCATTAGTCAATCATGAATCTTTGGAAAGGATTTAAGTTTTGGAAAATCAGGATAGTTGATTCTCAGAAAATTAAATGGTTTTACTTTCTACTATGGCATATGTATACAAAAGGAAATAGACATAGGTTGAATGTTTTTATATGGCTGCAAGGTTTCCATAATTTAACTTGTTCCATACAAATGTTTCATGTCCTGTTTTTAAGTAAAGAAAGGATCTGTAGTAAGGTAGATGGAAGCCAGATTCAAATAGTTGCAGTTATATATATATGCACATAAACATGTTTTGTGCAATTGTCATCACACCTTTTCCTTTGCACTTGTAATAGGAATCTGAATTTCACTCAGATTTTAACCAAATGCATTTTAAATGCCAGACAGATCTTATAAGAAGAAATACAAACATGAATAATGATAAACACTCCTATCATCCTCAAAACCCAAGAACCAGACTCTTAATTCATATCAATCCAGAAGCCTTCCAGGTTATAGGAATGGGTTTCAAAAATAATAAAGCAAGAAATATTGCTTTTGGTATGTTAGATTATAGGCAAAAATAAAATATATATATATGTGCAGATATAGATAGATAACAGATTTCAAACTGTACAGGAGAAAAAAAAACAAAAATTGTGTTTGAACCAACCAGCATAGTACTTGAACTCGTGACTTCTCGTGTATAAGTTAGGCGCGTTTCCATTACGCCTAGATGTTGCTTGTGTTCACTTAGGATCCGCTTCTTTTTAGCTTGATTTTGTCACTATTCAGAACTTAACACAACATCTATATTTAAAAGCTTGCTTTCTACTGATTATTACTTGATCACTTCTTAGTTAGGATAAACAGACTAATGTATAGATTTCCAGTGGATTGTTTGAAAAAAAAATCAGCAATCCAATATCCTCTTGTTTTCCAGAACTCTGATTCAAACAAGAGAGGCATATACATCATCACATGTATGTGCTTATCTTTGTGAATGTACTGATATATTTATATTGGTTGATTATTGTGATCCTGGATATATTTTAGTTTATTGGAGAAAGATATTGACCCTGAGAATTATATTTGCAATGGATGATATATCTATATATTTATATATCCTCTTTATAAAAAAAAAAAAATTTCCTTATGGAATTAGAGTAGAAATAGGAGGGTCATTTCAGTTGGTATCAGAGCTATGTTATTTAACATAGAAGAAGTAAGGATCAAGTTCTTAGATAGAAATAAAATTTAAAGGAACCAAATATATATATGTAACAATGTGTTCAGTGTGAAAAAAAAAACCCCACTGAAACAACCAAATTACCAATCAAACTAACCAGCTATGTAAATTATTATTAGCAAACTATGGTAGGGAGACCACCAAATCAGGGAGCAGGATCTTCCCATGCACCACCAATGGTCAATCTGCAAGACTTGGTGAGAGCATTTAGGGATGGGGCAGGACAAAGGCAAGAAAATCCCTATGAAGAACTCTCAAAATTACTTAAGACATATACCCATTTAGGAGGCAAAAGCTTTGAAGGGACAGAGAGTGTCATGGAAATTCAAACATGGTTGAGAACATTGGAAAGAATTTTCAATGACATGCAACTTGATGATCAAAGAAAGAGGCAAGTGGCTTCAAGACAGCTAAAAGGAGTAGCTTTAGGCTGGTGGGAAGTAATCATAGCAGTAAGGAATGAGAATGAAATCACTTGGAATCAATTCAAAGAGATGTTGGAAGCAAGGTTTGTACCAGCATCAGCAAAGACTACCTTGCTAGAAGAATTCATTAGACTTAGACAAGGAACCATGACTGTCACAGAATACACTCAAAAGTTTGAGGGGCTTTCCACATATGGAGCAATGCTTGTGGCAGATGAGGCATCCAAAAATGATAGGTACATAAAAGGTCTGAACCCAGGACTTAGCAGAGCCATGTTACCCTATGCAGACAAGACTTTTGATCATGTGATAGACTTAGCTTTGAGGTTGGAGCAGCATGACAAGGAAAGGGAGAAGTTCAGAAATTTTAAGAGCAATAATAACAAGAAAGGTAAGGGGAGGTATCACCCTTATGATAAGAAGAAAGAAGAGGCTGGTAACAAAAGCACTGGAGATGTCAAAGCTAAGGAAGACAAGAAGAAAATTGTGTGCCATCAGTGTGGAAAGGAAGGGCATATCAAACCAAGATGTCCAGAATTGAAAGGAGGAGCTTTCAAATGCTATCTATGTGGGAAAGAGGGGCATATGAAGAGGAATTGTCCTGAGTATAAACAGCAAGGCAAATTGGCAAATTTGGAAGGGAAAGGCAAAGCCACAGTGGAGAGTAACACTGTAAACCATAGCCAAGTGGAAGGTACATTATTTATTTGTACCATACCCATAGCAGTAGTATATGATACTGGGGCAACTCACTCTTTAATTTCTTATGAATTGGTTAAAATGCTAAAACTGAATTGCATATTGGTTGAAACCCCATTGCATATACACAGTCCATTGGGGAGTTCTAGTGTTTTAAATATGATTTGTGTGGATGTGGAATTAAACATAGGAGGAAATATTTTTATTTCCAATTTATATGTTTTGAATTACCCAAATATAGGTGTTATATTGGGGGTAGACTGGTTAAAGCAATTTAAAGCCATAATTAATTTAGACTCATCCACCATATCATTGCAAAATTCTAGAGGCCAGAGAATCACAGTTTTATGTGAGGTAGCTAAGGAGGGAAAACTATATCATTTAGTTGACTCAGAAAAAGATTTCAGTGAACTAACCATTGAAGAAATTCCCATAGTCAATGAATATTTGGATGTGTTTGGTGAGGTCAAGGGTATTCCACACCATAGACCAGTAGAATTCCAGATCAATCTAGTTCCAGGAGCAAGCCCAGTGATTAAAAAGCCAACTAGAATGGGGCCAAATGAACTAAAAGAATTAAAGAAACAGTTAGAAGAATTGGAAGAAAAGGGTTTTATAAGACCAAGTAATTCTTGCTGGGGAGCACCAGTGGTATTTTTTAAGAAGCAAGATGGCTCTTTAAGACTCTGCATAGATTATAGAGAATTAAACAAAGTAACTATTAAAAATAAATACCCATTGCCAAGAATAGATGATCTTTTTGATCAATTAGCAGGGGCAAAAGTATTTTCTAGACTAGACTTAGCATCTGGTTTTCATCAAATGAAGGTGGAAGAATCAAGCATCAAGTACACTGCCTTTAACACTAGGTATGGGTTGTATGAATTTTTGGTTATGCCATTTGGCTTGACCAATGCACCATCTTACTTTGTAGATTTAATGAACAGAACCTTTAGAGATTGTTTAGACAAGTTTGTGCTTATTTTCATAGATGACATTTTGATTTATTCCAAGACAGTGGAAGAACATAAGCATCATTTGCACCTGGTTTTGTCTAGATTAAGGGAAAAAGATTTAAAGGCAAAATTTTCAAAATGTGTGTTTTGGAAAGAGGAAGTACATTTTCTTGGCCATGTTATATCTGCCAAAGGAATTTCTGTGAACCCCAATAAAGTAGTGGCTATTCAAGCATGGAAGAGGCCAAGCACTATGAGTGAAGTGAGATCCTTTATGGGGATGGCAGGGTATTATAGAAGGTTTATAAAAGATTTTTCAAAAATTTCTACACCACTCACTAACCTAACCAGGAAGAACCAAGCTTTTGTTTGGTCAGAAAAATGTGAAAAGTCTTTTGAACAGTTGAAGGAGGCATTGGTGAATGCTCCAATTCTAAAGGTACCACATGGAAATGAAGAATTAGTGGTATACACTGATGCTAGTGGATTTGGCTTGGGTGCAGTGTTGATGCAACAAGGCCAAGTCATTGCATATGCATCCAGACAACTTAAACCCCATGAAGTAAGGTATGCCACACATGATCTCGAATTAGCAGCTGTGATATATGCTTTAAAACTTTGGAGACATTATTTATTAGGCACAAAGTTTGAACTCTACACTGACCACAAGTCTCTAAAATATTTGTTTTCACAAAAAGATTTGAACATGAGGCAACATAGATGGGTGGAGTTCTTAGCTGCCTATGATTTTGACATACTCTATACACCAGGCAAAGCAAACAAAGTTGCAGATGCTCTAAGTAGACAGCATGCTAAATTGGCTATGATGATGATAGAAGAATTTAAAGATTTGTCTTTGCTAACTGAGTTAGAGATTGAGGAGAATGGTTGTGTGCAGATGCATGGTGCACAAGAAGATAAAGGGAAGTTAAGCTTAATGACACTTCAACCAGATTTAATTCTGAAGGTAGGAAAAATGCAAGAACAAGATGCTCACTTATTAGAGAAGAGAATTCTCCTCTCAAGAGGGGAGGAAGTAATGAATCACCACATTGATAAAGATGGTTATGTGAGATACCAGAATAGGATGTGTGTACCAGAGGACATAGAATTGAAGAAGGAGATATTGAATGAATATCACAGAAGTAAATACTCCATACATCCAGGTAACACAAAAATGTACCAAAATTTGAAAAGAGACTTCTGGTGGAAGGGGATGAAATCTGATATAGCCAAGTACATTGCCAAATGTATGACTTACCAACAAGTCAAGGCTGAAACTCAAAGACCATCAGGGTTGATGCAACCTCTTAGTGTACCACAGTGGAAGTGGGAAGACATATCTATGGACTTCATAGATGGACTGCCTAGATCTAAGAGAGGTAATACAAGCATATGGGTGATAGTTGATAGGCTAACCAAGGTAGCACACTTCATCCCAGTCAAGTCAGAAAGAACAGCACCAAAACTAGCTCAAATTTTTATAAAAGAAGTGGTAAGGTTACATGGCATTCCCAAAACCATTGTGAGTGATAGGGATACCATCTTCACTTCAAAATTCTGGAGAAGCTTTCAAGAAGCAATGGGAAGTGAACTATGTTTAAGTACTGCCTACCATCCTCAATCAGATGGGCAGACTGAGGTGGTAAACAAAGTTTTGGAAGACATGTTGAGAGCATGTATACTGGATTTTGGGGGCAACTGGGAAGATTATCTTCATCTAGTTGAATTTACATACAACAACAGCTACCAAAGCACCATAGGAATGGCTCCATTTGAAGCCTTATATGGTAAACCCTGTTTGTCACCTGTTTGCTGGGTAGAAGCAGGAGAAAGGTCTATTTTAGGACCTGAGTACATACAAGAAACCAAGGAGAAAATTGAGTTGATAAGAAGAAGAATGACAGCAGCTCAAGATAGACAAAAGAAATTTGCAGACATGAGAAGGAGGCAAGTAGAATATGAAGTGGGAAATTTTGTTTTCATCAAAATCTCACCCATGAAAAATGTGCTGAGGTTTGGAAAACAAGGCAAATTAACCCCAAGATATATTGGACCATACAAAATTCTGGAGAGAATTGGTCCCTTGGCATATAAGTTGGAATTACCAGAAAACATGCAAGGTATACATGATGTTTTTCATGTATCACAATTGAGAAGGTGGGTCCATGACAAGGCAGAAATTCTTGAAACCCCAACCCAAGTGTAGATAAATCCTAATTTGATTTATGAAAAGGATCCAGTGGGAATTTTGGCAAAAGATGTGAAGAAGTTGAGGAATAAATCTCTGAAACTTGTGAAGGTACAGTGGAGTCTAGATCCTAGTGATTGCACATGGGAATTAGAAGACAAAGTTAGGATGAATTATCCTAAGCTATTTTCAGATTAAGGTAATTCTGATTTTTGATTATTTTCTTTATTTTGGATGAATATATTTTTAGTTAGTATAGAACTAAGAATCTATTTGGTAGAGAATATACTTGTTCTCTGAATTAAGTTTAAAATTTATTTTAAGCTTAGGAAAATTGTGGGACACAATTTCTAAAAGGAGGGGTGTATGTAATGACCCAAGATTGTAGGAATTCATTCTGAAAAATATAAATGAATTTAAAAAAAATTTTAAATAAATTTTGAAGGAGGAATTGATATAGCTTGATAGTGTATCAGTGTGTGTACATGTGTGCACAGGAAATGCACATGGATATAAGCTAAAACCCTGAACTCCAAGAATACATACATATTGATGTGTATGGAAATATATATATATATATATATGTATATATATATATGTAGATTAAATTCTTAAAAGTAGTATGCATGAGTAAATGTATATATGAATGCTACTGAATATTTTGAGTGTACATGTGCATGTGTGTGTCAGTATAGAATGATGTATGAATATATAGGTGGGTGTACAAATTATTTCAGTAAGACTTATATAAATATATATATATGTGTTAATAAAATACTAGAGTTTAAACTAGTGAAATAAAATATACAGACATATTTTAATATAAGCAGAAATAAAAAGAAAGAAGATATAAAAAGAACTAATCCTCTTATAAATAAATGAAGGAAGTACATACCATTTGCATGAAAGCTAAAAATAGGAAAAAATAAGATAAAACAGGGAAGTGCTTGGTATAGGCAGAATTAGAAAAGAGTATTTAATAAATAACAAAACCAAGTCACATTTTTAGCATGATTGTAGACAAGGGGGAAAAAGTATTTTTCTGAAAAGCAAAATTTCTGAAAGAAAAATGTAACCACTTTTCTCTTCACCCAAATTAAGCCGGGAAGGGGTAAAACTTTGGGTTTAAAATGCAGATAACATGATTTTTTTTCTGGTGGGCAAAAATGGCTTTAGCCAATACCCAAAACCCTAAGAAAGACCCTGTATATATATATATATATATATATATATATATATGCAGCAGCCTCCTCTTCTCCTCAGAAAAGAAATTTTGAAAAAAAAAACAACACCATAGAAATCATAAGACAAGGGAAGGAAAAGAGCTTGAGGCTAAGGGCAGAAGCTCATCAATTAATTAAGGAAACAAAGAAGAAAGCTAGGTGAGAAAACTCACTCAAAAATCTAAGGCAATAAGTCCTAATGTAGGCAGCCAGTTAAAAGTATTTTCTTAAAAGAGTATTTTCATATCTGAATGTTTATCTGTGAATTTAAATCTGAAAATGTTTTGATTTTCTTTGGTTGATTACTTGTTTTATTATAACAAAGTTTTATGTGTTGTTAGTATACATATCTGTTTTATACACTCAGATCTCTGATATGTTAATGTTTAGGGATATAAACAAATACCCAGAAAATAAAATGTTGAGAATAGGCAAGTAGTATTGGTTTTGGCTCAACCCAGAAAGATGTAAATAATGTTGAGCTGCAATATACTTATGTATAAGTGCTGAGGCTTGAAATAGAAAGGAATTAGGGGTGCAATGGGGTTGCCTATGTGCTGATGCTCCTGATTCAATAAAATGCATAGCAAACAAAATTTTGTGATTCAGTGAAACCAGATTATTCTGAGTTTAACTCAAGCACAAATGTTTGCAAAAAGAAAAACTCCCCCAGAAGCCATAAACCAATGTTAGCTGCCTAAACTCCTTTAAAGAAAAATATACCAAGATGAATATCTATATATATATATATACAGAACCTTATTTTGTAGTCACCAATGGTTGTTTGCTTGTTGCTTCTGTATGGTCATGAATAATATGAGATACCATGATATAGATGTTTTCAGTTAATGGATCACTGAATGATTTTGGCATGAAAAATCAAAAGGGGTTATTATTAACTTAAACCTGATTAGGAAATTGGGGTCAAGAACACTGCAGGAATGACTTGTGTGCTTGAGTAACATAAGTTGACACATGGCTTGTTTAAGTCCTGAGATCTTTGTGTAATGGAGTGAATTAGTTCATTACAGTGTGTCCATTGATTCATAAATATTGCAGATGAGACCAAGGATAGATAAATATACCCAGGGAATAATATTTGAGATGATGAGAAAACTAGAGTTTTTCCCAGAATTGGAATATGAGAATTGAATAAATGATTTAACTCATATTGGTTATTTTCCTGTTTGGTATGAATGATTGGTTGACTATGATTGAATTGTATGCTTGAATGTATGTGCCATTTTTTTATATATATGTAGTCTCTGGAAAGAAAATTAAAGTGTGCACATGCACAATGAAACAGAGCATGCACACAAGTATTTACCTGATTCCAAAGGACAGAACTTTATGTATATGTACTTAACTGGATTTTAACCTAATTAACAAATTGCTTTTGTGAATTTTCTCATACCAGACATGTGTCTGACCCTAGTGTGCTAATGGCATCTGGGGTGTCTCATTTAAAATGAGGCAGTTTCAAATGCTTTTTCAGGGATTGCAGCAACTAAGTAGGAGTAGGAGCAAGGCTTTGAGAAGAAGATATAGCATGCTAAACTTAGTTAGATAAGAGCCTAAATGTTGAAATCTGCATGTATTGACAATTTAAATTGCTACTTGTATTAAGTGTTGAATATTGGATGGTTATTTTGTTAGGTATTTGTTGACTTGTATCTGGAAACTATGAACTAAGTTGAAAATCTGTTATGTTTAAAAAGAATTTTAATCAAATCTTGTAAGTGGATTTAGCAAGAACTCCATGTTAAAATTGAATGATTACATTTTATAAATGCATTAGTCAATCATGAATCTTTGGAAAGGATTTAAGTTTTGGAAAATCAGGATAGTTGATTCTCAGAAAATTAAATGGTTTTACTTTCTACTATGGCATATGTATACAAAAGGAAATAGACATAGGTTGAATGTTTTTATATGGCTGCAAGGTTTCCATAATTTAACTTGTTCCATACAAATGTTTCATGTCCTGTTTTTAAGTAAAGAAAGGATCTGTAGTAAGGTAGATGGAAGCCAGATTCAAATAGTTGCAGTTATATATATATGCACATAAACATGTTTTGTGCAATTGTCATCACACCTTTTCCTTTGCACTTGTAATAGGAATCTGAATTTCACTCAGATTTTAACCAAATGCATTTTAAATGCCAGACAGATCTTATAAGAAGAAATACAAACATGAATAATGATAAACACTCCTATCATCCTCAAAACCCAAGAACCAGACTCTTAATTCATATCAATCCAGAAGCCTTCCAGGTTATAGGAATGGGTTTCAAAAATAATAAAGCAAGAAATATTGCTTTTGGTATGTTAGATTATAGGCAAAAATAAAATATATATATATATATGTGCAGATATAGATAGATAACAGATTTCAAACTGTAGAGGAGAAAAAAAAAACAAAAATTGTGTTTGAACCAACCAGCATAGTACTTGAACTCGTGACTTCTCGTGTATAAGTTAGGCGCGTTTCCATTACGCCTAGATGTTGCTTGTGTTCACTTAGGATCCGCTTCTTTTTAGCTTGATTTTGTCACTATTCAGAACTTAACACAACATCTATATTTAAAAGCTTGCTTTCTACTGATTATTACTTGATCACTTCTTAGTTAGGATAAACAGACTAATGTATAGATTTCCAGTGGATTGTTTGAAAAAAAAATCAGCACTCCAATATCCTCTTGTTTTCCAGAACTCTGATTCAAACAAGAGAGGCATATACATCATCACATGTATGTGCTTATCTTTGTGAATGTACTGATATATTTATATTGGTTGATTATTGTGATCCTGGATATATTTTAGTTTATTGGAGAAAGATATTGACCCTGAGAATTATATTTGCAATGGATGATATATCTATATATTTATATATCCTCTTTATAAAAAAAAAATTTCCTTATGGAATTAGAGTAGAAATAGGAGGGTCATTTCATAGTTACTGTCATGTCTATTATATAATTTGTTTGCATTGGCTGTCTACATATATAAGTTATATAATGGTTAGTTTATAATGCATAGTTTTGATATGTATTAGTTATATGTGTCAGTTATAATATATTATACATATAATATCGCATATAAATGGTATTTTAAAGGTGCATGGTTTGTTTCTCATATATGTCCAGCGTGCGAACATTTGCTTGTACATGATATAGTCTGCATATATACTTTAATGGATTAACATATATAAGATCATATTTTATATATACATCTAAATATTAATTTGGTTCTCTGGAGTATAGCATTGAAAATAGTTGTTTTTCTTACAACATCTTCGACAGGATTGGACATAGATATGTATGAGTATAAGAAGGATATATTATATATCTAAAGTGTTATCTTTTACGTATATTACTAGTTTATATAAATATTGGGATTTTTTTTACCAATATATATTTTGACAATAAATATATGTTTTATAAGTTTGTAACCGACTTTGCTAATATAGATGATATATTATGCTTTATACCAAATATGTATATACGTATTTAGTCTTGAATTTTATGCTTTTGTCTGCTATATAGAGTAGTGTTGTGTTTTGTAAAAAAAAGAGAGTTATATATGCCTTGCTTTCAATTACTTTGCAAAAGTTATAAACTGTATATGATATGTATGTAAAAGTTTACATCCGTGCTATATATGTTGAAACTTTAGCCAGTTATTTATTTATACATGTATATATACTACTTTATATCTTGTTTTGAAAGTATATATATTTAGTTATTATATATGTATATATTTCAGTCTGCACATGTTTTATGTATATTAATGTTTATTTTAAGCTTTGTTATGTATAAGCATACTCTGGCAATTATATAATTATATAGCTTATACATTCTGGTTTACATATATGTCAAATTATAAGTAGTTGTGTCTATAACTGTATATATTATGGTTTGTTGGCTAGATAAAGAATGAGAGATTATAGAGCAGTTTTATATATATTTGAAACGGGTTAATATTTATATAGTAAATAAATATTTATTTTAGGGATATATATGCTAGTTTATTTTATATTAGTTTTATATATAAGCAATGATACGGTTGGGCATATATAAGTTATATTTTTTTTTCAACATACATTATGTGTGCGTATATATATATCTTTGACTTTAGTATTTGAGTTTTAATTTGAAACAATGGATTTTGAAATGAATATATATATTTGATTTAATATATGTTTGAGGTTAAAATATGACTTTATATCAGTTCAGTTATTCCAACTTATCTTCATCCATTCCGATCTGATTTGATTTCGTCAATTCTCATTTATCAGCATCGTTCGTCGATTCGAGTTCAATCGTACCTTGTTGAGATTTGTGCTTGGATTTCATAACTTCTCGCATCTTCGTTCATCTCTCTAGCCTCGGAAGGTGAGCAATCACTCACGATTAATGTTCTTATATTTATTAAATTTGATTTCAATTGAAACGACAATTGAAATATGCTGCTGTTAGTTATTTATATTGTTATATCTATGCCATCATCTGTATCTGTTCACTTGTGACACCCGACATCATTATCTGTTATTTATATTGATATATATATGCTATTATCTGTAACTGTTCACTTGTGGGATATGACACCATATCCTGCTGTTTATATTATATTGTACTGATGATATATCTATGCCTGTTATATTATTTCTATATCTGTTATCACTCTGCAAGTTCCCTGTTAGTATAGAATTCACTATGGGTTGAAATGATACATACCCGAACGGACTTTAGAATAGGAGAAAATCGTTATGGGTTGAAATGATAAACCCAAGCGATTTTCATTTGAATTGAAATTGGGATTACGGGTTGAAATGATATCTACCCGTATATATTTAAATTTCGGATTGAAATGATAAATATCCGTATCACTTAACCCTATGATAAATATATATACAGACACCGTTGGTCCATATATATAAATATTTTGAAAATGAATTCTATGGTTTTGGAAAGAAATATATGGTTTTAATAATGTTGAGCCTTAAATTATTATATATAAATAGGAATGATTGACTAAATAAATATAATATGGTTGAGTATTTAAATTTATGTTTCAAAATAGATTTCAGTAAAAATTTGAATAAGTTAAGGTTGGGAAGATAATTTGAATTTAGTAAAGAATTTCATTTAATTAAACCGATTTAAAACTTATTGAAATTAGGATTTAAGATATGATTTATAACTTGAGTTTGATTTAAATAATTTAATGAATATTTCTTGTTTAAATAAATTTAAGGAAATATTTAGTAAAAATGAAATTTAAGGCTAGTTAAATGATATTGAATTTATTAAGTGAATATTCCCTGATTAAATAATAATGAAGTTAAATCAAAAGCTATATAAAACTGTTAAATTTAACTTTGAAAATGTTGAATATTAAAGTTTGAAATATATTGAAAATTTAAATGGTATATTTTAGAACTGAATTGAATTGATGAATTGAGCTTTGAATAAAATTTGAATTTGGAATTTGAAGTTGATGTGAAGCAATTTGTGAGACTTGAGTAAATTATAAATACCTTACTTTTAAATTATTTAACCTATATATATATACTATTTTGGAAAAATAGATATATTTGAAATGAAATGATATTTTGGTTTTTTTAAGTATAAATTAATTTGGAATGACCACGGTGTTATAGTGTATATTTCCACCTTGTAGATAGTTCCGTAGATCCTTAGAGGATGGTTATCCCAAACATCCTTTAAGTTACTTGTATTTCAGTTGATATTTCACTTGAGTTGGATTTATTAGTATAAGAATGTTAATCCTGACTCGAGTGTTTTGTGTTTTGCTTTACGCTCGGGTCAGACCGAGTGATACAGCATTTGAGACTCACCTTTGGAGTTTGGAGCTTCCTTTGGAGATCCAACTATCGCCTCAGCTTTCAGCTCTTCTAGTTGATTTGTCCAGAGAAGTCATCTGTTGTACTGGAGACTTCACTACATTTGAGATATTCTGTTGTATTTTATTTTTAACTCTGATGTTTATATAGTAGCTTCATGAACTACTATTTTATCTACTCCGCTGCGTATTATTGTATTACTCTGTGTCTGTGATTCTGTGATTGATTTATTTACTGTATATGCTGAGTTTTGCCAAATTTTAAAATAACAATCTGATATGTTGAATTATTCAAGTCAGACATGTGTGGATTATTGTCGATTTGAATGGTCCAAAATACCGGGTCGTTACATTTCGTCTGTTTGTTTCTTAAAGAATCAGGGTTGAGTTTATCGAAAATAACGAGAGTTGTTTCGAAGAGACCAGAATCGGATAAGTTATCTTAAAAACCACTTCGATCCAACGAATACGTTTTCAAAATGAAGACAAGGGCATGGAATCGAAGATGGAGCAGTGAAGTGCAAGGGCTAATCGCTACTAATCCTGAGAATGATTCCAAATTGGATGTGGTAGGACTAGTGCCTTCGGTTTCGTTCAAACCTAGAACGGACTTGTATGGATGAATGCTATCAGTATATTATCATTGGAGGACAATGAGCATTCCAAGTATAAATTCCTTAAAAAGGTAATCGTAGCCTCAAGCGTCATCAACCAGGAATGACTGAAAATCAGGGGAGATGCAGCAAGGCTAAGTGGGTCGCACTCAATTAGGGTATGTTTATCACCTTTCTGGATACCCTCGGATATTATTACTATGGTGCATGGGAAGAACTCAATAAGGGTAGGAACACCTGGGGTGATAGCATATTCGGTTCTATCCAGGTTAGGGGTAGACCGGTCTTGTGTTGTAGGGGATCCCGACGAGGTCCTCGGTACATTTTTCTAGACGCGTACCAAGATAGGTGGTACTTTAATGCCTAATCATTGTATGGAAATCCGTTCTCCAATACGAGCCTTTACGGTTTTGGTTGTAGAGCCTAGTATGTTGGAATTTAATTAATGTAACAATTTCAGCTATTTGAATAAGTATTTGTACTTAGACACTATTATAATATCATTGGATTTTCTATAAAAGGTTTTGGTAATCGTAAGGGAAAAACCCGTCATGTTTATGTGTGACGTGGTTTTATGAGATACCTTTGATTTTAAAAGGATTTTTGAAAGTTATAATGAATAAAGTTCCTTGTGATTTAAATTCTCACGCTGGTTTTACCAGACTGACCCGGACGTGGGTTTTCCTATATGCTCGGGTCAGACCGAGCATATTTCCAAGTTTAGCTGGAAGATGGGAACTTCAGGGAAAGGAGCTGGAGGACCAAAGACGTATTCACGTAGATGATTATATTTCGTTTCATTTTAGTTGTGTTATCAGCAGTTGTAAGGACATGATGTTATAACTGTCCGTGCTATATAGCTTGGTGTACTTTGATTGTTATCTGTTCTGTAAACATTACAGTTTTGTTTTTATTTAAAGATTTGTTCTATATTATGGATTTTTCGTTTCTGCTGTGAGATTCTGTGTTGTTTGGTTTTCTTTCTATCTTCTTTCTATCTTCTTTCTACTTTCTTTTTATTACTATTCGCCTTTCTATTTAATTTCGACTTGACATGTGGGTTAAATTGTCAGTTGGAACTGTACGGAAAAGTGGGTCGCGACATCGTGGTATCAAAGCTTAGGTTGAGCGAATACCTAGGCTTTGGTGGAATTACTCATTAGAGATAGGATCAGTAGTACCCTAGAATGAGTTTGAGTGTATATATATACACACGAAAGTGCGTATTTGTTAGTGATATAAAATGTTTTATATTGTGTTAATTGATCTGTTGAGTGGTATATGGATTCTTGTCAATACGAGTAGCTAATGTTATTGATAAGGATCTCTAAACACTTGAACAAGGCCAACGGACACAATATTGTTTTAAGAGGGTAAATGAAATAATTTTACCCAGGATATATTTTTATATATATAAGGAAATGATTTTCAAAATATATAGTATTTTGATATGTTGTTTGATAAGTGATGATAATATTTTATCATTATCATCTAGGATTTGATTGGTTATAACCATCTAGTTTTGAGTATCCTCTATTGCTTGTCCTTCTGACTTGAGTATTCCTTTAGAAACCTGGGTCTTGTAGATAGAAGCTTTGGAAAATTTGGAATTTTTAGTAAATTTTTGTTTCTAAAAGGAATCTAAAATATTTTAAGATAAATATTTTAGGAAGATTTTACATATATAAAAGAAAATTTTATAATAATTGATTTATAAAAAGAGATATTTGAGAATTTAAAACTCTAGTGATTTCGAAAAATTGCTTTAAACAAGTTTTTGGAAAAAAATGATTTTTGTATTACTTTGGTGAAATTTTTAAATGATTGTAATTTAAAAGAAGAGTTATTTGAAGTATGTACCTATATGTACTCTTTAGCATATGTAAAGTCCTGAAACCTTAGGATCTCATTCTTTAGTTTTGTTAATTGATTGAAGAGAACTCCCATTGTGGTTAGAGGAGCACTTATGAGGGCTAGGAGGCTTGGCGATCAGGACTTGGTTAACCGGATTCTGAAGGATCTTGTCTAGCCATCGATATATGAGGAGGAGATAAAAGAGGAATTTGAAGCAGAAGAAGAGCCCGAACCGGAAAATGATGACGCTGTCATCTGGGAAATGGGCAAGATTGATAAAGAGCCACTTGTAGATGGGGATAACCTTCTGAGGCAACCAAGCCCGGAGTTTGCATGGATTCCGGACAATGATGTTGAATCTAGGGAGATGGAAGGACCGGAAGTGGAGGACTATGATGGAGAGAGTCCACTGTGAGATGTTAGCTTGGGTTGGGTAATTCTCTTAGTAATGTGTACCCTATTAGGCCATATTAGTTGCCATAGACGTCGGGATGTGTAAATTAATGAAGTATTTTAGTAGATGCTTGGGTAATGGGTATATATGTATAACTGGCTAGTGGTTATAGATATCTCCCGTATATGTATGTGGTGACTGTAATTGTAAGAGTATCTTAGTTGATACTGTATGACTGATATTTTGGGATATAAATATATATGATTGAACTTGTGTGATATGGTTGTTTATTAATTCATCAATAAATTAAAATTCGGTTAGTTATGTTTACTAGCCCGATTACGACAATTTCGGGGACGAAATTCTTTTAAGAGGGAAGGAATGTATCGACCCGAAATTTTTGTCATCTTAAGTTTGAATATTAATTTTTAATATTCAATAATACGGTCTTTTAATCGAAATAAAATTCCCGTTAAATGACAATTTGTAAAAATAAATAGTTTTAAGCCAAGATAATATTTTGAATTTCCAGATTTTTATTTATAAAATAGAAAATTGATTAAATGGAATTTCTTATATATATATATATTAACAATAGAATTTATATAAATCATAACAACAATAGAATTCATATATAAAAAGTAAACAAATTCAAATTAATATAAAATGAATAAAAATAATCAATGACGAATAGAAATGAATATAGCTTATGAAATATATTGTTGTATAAATAGAAAGAGCTTTAAAATTTGGGATTTTCTTATATATATACACATTAGTTAAGAAGAATGTAATATATATATATATAAATATATATATATATATATGAAATAAATAAATATAGTTATTAAGAATAATATATATATATATATATATATGTTGAAAAATGGAAGAAGAGATATGTATGAAAATATATGATGATAGAAATGAGAAAAATTATAAAATCATTTTAAAAAGGAAATCTTTTACAAATGGTGTTTTGACAAAAATGTTATTCATACATTTAAACTAAAGTAGCAAAATTTTTATTTCTTTGAGTTATGTATTTTAAATATAAAAATAGATATGAATATGAAGACTTAAATGGTTTATTTCAAAACCACTTTGTAATTTTTTTTTTCAAAATATATTTGAAAGCATGAATCAAAAGAAAAGATAATTAAATAAATGAAAAGAGAAAAACAATAAAACAACAAAAGAAAAAAAGGTAAAACATATAATATAGAACATAAGAAAAGTGGGTAAACATAGATATACTTACATAAGAATTGTCTGGGATAGAAGAGGAAAAACTAAGAACATTATCTTAACTTCTTTTCAAGATTTCAAGCCATCAAGACTTCATCTCAATCCATCACATTCTACAAAATCTTGTACAGATCTGCAAAACTTTTCTTGAGCCAAAATACATCATTATATTTTGGTAGAATCGTATATATAGGCATGTGTTTGGGTGTCGGCTTCAGTTTCACAAGTCTATAAATCAAAAGCTTTGTAACAAACGAATAAACAAAACATAGTAAAAGAAAGGAGAAAAGAAGCATTCTGTTCAAATCTGAAAAAAAATAAAGCAAGATTTCAAGTTTCAGATCATAAAAATTAAAGATCAACTAGAAGATTCAAAGATTTCAACAATGTTTAAGGTGAGAACAAAAATTTTAGAATACCTGGAAATGTCTTTTAACACTTTGTCATGTATAAACAGAGCTAAAATCTATATATGCTTAGTCTTTAAAAATCAATATCTCTCAATCCGATTTGATTTTAATGATGGTGTAAACTAATGAAATGATCGTTATTGAGTATAGATTGCACTAAAAATCGTTTTGTTGCATCTCATGAAGTATGTAGTGAGATATGTTGGAATTATAGTAGGCAACTCAGTTTTCGATAAAACCCAATATGTTCAAATCATTGAATCAAAATCATAGATGTGATTGTCATCTAAAAATAGGATTTTTAGCAAAGAAATTATGATTTTTAGTAGCCTAGGGATTGAGAGATTCGAAGATGATCAGTTTTCACTAAAAATTAATTTTCGACGATACGATTGACGATAGGTGGTGCGGTTTGGCCGAGGAGGGGCGTTGCGACGTGGGGAAGGGGTTCACCGTGGCCAAATTCCGAAATAGGTTTTGGTTTGGTGTGGTGATGGGTTTTTTGGGTTTAAGGCCGTGTTTTTGATGGGTTCAGGAATTTGTGATGTAGGGTGATGCAGTATGGAAGTAGATCTGAACCAGCGGTAAAATCTATCTAGGATTAAATCATGAATTGCAGAAAAATGAATCGATGAAACAAGGTAAATTGAGGAATTGATGATACCCAAGTGCCCAAATCCGTTGATCTCTCGAGATACCGGATTCTAGCTATCTTCAACACGTTGATCGCACACGATACCGCGTTAGAAGATCTACGATTCTTCGACGTTGATCTCACGTACGAGATTCCGTGAATCGGCTTCAAATTCGTTGATTCGAGCGCACTCGAATATCCGAAGATGGAGAAAGGAGATCACACTCAACTTGCAATTTTAATGGAGGCACAAAGCTCTCAACAAATTTTATTCAAAATTCAACTCTCTTTTACAAATGACAACACACCCCTATTTATAGGAAATTACAACACACACATGCGACTCACGACTTAACTCAACACATACGACTTAAGTTCACCAAACGACTTAACAGCATACGAGTTACAACATCATACGACATAACAACAATGCGACATACGATTTACAACATTATACGACTTAACAACAATGTGACTTAACAACAATGCGACTTAACAACAATGCGACATAACAACAATGCGACATAACAACTTGTGACTTAAGAAGATAACACAGCTTCAGGAACGACTTAAGCGACTTAATGACTTAAGCGACTTAACGACTTAATGACTTAACGACTTAAGCGACTTAACGACTTAAGCGACATAAGAAAAACAGCCATATCCATTTTAGTCGCTCCGTTGAGTCGTTGAAGAGGTGCGGAACGACCCATGCGATATAAGCACGGAAGACTCAAATGCGGACGACCTAAGGATACTTTCTCCAATATGAGTCGTTAACTTGCTATCTCGTGCTTGTCTCGTTTGCTTATCATGGTGCGCTGCATCATCCTCCCCTGGTTGAAAAGAATTCGACCCCGAATTCATACATTCCTCTTCTTTAACATGCTTAATCTCATGGTATGGAATCAAGTGTTTGACGTTGAAAACGTCAGCAGTATGGATATGATCCGGCAATCTTAACCGATAAGCATTCTCGTTCATCTTCTTTACGATTTCAAAAGGGTCAATCTTTCTAGCAGTCAGTTTGTTGTAAGTACCAATAGGAAATCGATCCTTAGTCAATACTGCATATACAAAATCTCCTTCTTTGAACTCTAAATTTCATCGCTTAATATCCGCGGATTGCTTATATTTCTAATTCGCCTTAAGCAATCGTTCCTGCACAACCTTGTGGCACTCTTGCAATTCATTCACAAAATTACTAGCCCGTTTGATCACTCCTTTCTACTGTGGTACTGTAGATAAATCTAATGGTCCCTTATGCATTGTTGAGTAAACGACCTGGAATGGACTGAACCCAGTGCTACGATTAACTACATGGTTGTGTGCAAACTCAGCTTGACACAGCTTGGAATCCCAACTCTTCAAATTGTCATTCACGAGGCATCTCAATAGATTACCTAGGGATCTATTCACAACTTCTGTCTGTCCATCCGTCTGTGGATGATAAGCACTACTGAATTTCAGCTTTGTCCCGACCATTCTCCATAGACTCATCCAAAAATGACTCAGAAAATGAGTGTCTCTATCCGATATAATAGATTCAGGCAACCCATGAAGATGATAGATCTTTCTGAAATATAATTGTGTGACATTAACTGCATCTGCCGTCTTCTTGCATGCGATAAAATGTACCATTTTTGAAAACCGATCAACCACCACGTAGATAAAATCATTACCACGTTGCGCTCTCGGCAATCCCAATACAAAGTCCATACTAACATCCACCCATGGTTTAGTAGATATAGGCAACGACATATATAAACCTGCATTTGTTGCGGTCCCCTTTGAAACTTGACAAATATGGCACCTCTGAACGAACTTTTCAACCTCCTTCCTCATTGACGGCCAAAAATAAGACTTTGAGATCAACTGCATAGTACGGTCACAGCCCATGTGTCCTTCTTCATGTAATTCTTTGATGATTTTCATTTGCAGACTGCAATCCGGAATACACAACTGATTTCCTTTGAATAGAAAACCATCAACCAGCATATATCCATCCATGTTTCTTTGCTTGACTTTGTCTAAGATCTTGGAAAAATATGAATCTGAAGTAAGCAAATCTGGAAGTAAGTCAAAACCCATCACCTCTAATCGCATGGTTGTTAGTAAATTATTCCTCCGACTCAATGCATCGATGACGCGATTAGTTACTCCAGACTTGCGCTTTACGACGAACGTAAATTGCTGCAAATAAGCTATCCACGATGCATGCCTAGCTGCAATTTTATTTTGCCCTTGTAAATGTTTCAATGCTTCATGATCCGTATACAAAACAAATTCTTTATGGAACAAGTAATGTCTCCAATGCTTCACGGCCTGCACAATAGCATAAAATTCCACATCATAAGTACTGTATCTCATCTTTGCTCCAGAAAGTTTTTCACTGAAATAGGCAATTGGACGACCCTTTTGAATCAACACTCCTCCAATTCCAACTTTGGACGCATCTGTATGTAACTCAAATAGTAACTGAAAATCTGGCAACATTAGAATCAGTGCTGATGTTAAAAGTTCCTTGATATGTTCAAAAGCAGATCATGCCTCTTTCGTCCATGATAACTGCTTTCCTTTCATACAATCAGTAACAGGAGCCATCACACTACTAAAGTGCGGTATAAATCTTCGATAAAATGAAGCTAACCCATGGAAACTTCTAACTTCTGTTATAGTTTTGGGCTGTGGCCAATTTCTGATTGCGGCTACTTTACTCTGGTCCACTTGTATCCCTTCCTTGGACACGACATAACCTAGAAATAAAACACTCGGCGTCATGAACACGCATTTCTTCGTCGCTGCATAGAACTGTTCTTGACGAAGAATAGTTAACACCTTTTGCAAGTGTTGAATGTGCTCCTCTGTGCTAGCACTATATATCAAGATATCATCAAAGTAGACTAGAACAAACTTCCCGATGTAAGTTCTGAAAATTTGATTCATCACACTCATAAATGTACTTGGTGCATTAGATAGGCCAAATGGCATGACCAGCCATTCATATAATCCTTCCCGAGTCTTGAATGATGTCTTCCATTCATCACCTGGTCTTATGCGAATCTGATGATAACCACTCTTAAGGTCGATCTTAGAAAAGATTACAGACCCACTGAGTTGATCCAATAGATCATCAAGTCTTGGCATAGGAAATCTGTACCTGACAGTTATTTTGTTGAGTGCCCTGCTGTCTGTACACATTCTCCACGAACCATCTTTCTTTGGCACCAACAGAGCTGGTACAGCATAAGGACTGAGACTCTCTCGAACACGCCCTTGCTCAAGCAACTCCTCAACCTGTCTCCTCAACTCTTCATGCTCTTTCGGACTCATACGATAATGCGGCCTATGCGGTAAAACAGCACCTGGCACTAGATCAATTTGATGTTGTATGTCCCTTAGTGGCGGTAAATCCTTGGGTAATTCCGCAGGAAAGACATCTTCAAATTCATTTAACACTGGTCTAACCTCCGTAAGAATTTCAAGATCTTCACTTGTTTCATACCCAATCAACATAAACAATTCAGCACTATCTTCCACTTCTTTAACAAATTCTCTCGAAGATAATAGACTAGTTGGTTCCACTTTCTTCTCTGACTTGCTTTCACTTTGTTCACGCTTCTTAGGAACTAAGGTGATTTGAGTACCTTCGAACATGAAACTGTAGCTGTTGGTGCGACCATTATGTTGTACAGCTCTATCATATTGCCATGGTCTTCCCAATAGTAGATGACACACATCCATATCGACAACATCACACCATATTTCATCTTTGTACTTCTTCCCAATAGAAAATGTAACAAATGCTCGTCTTCCCACTATCACTTCTCCACCTTTCTTTAGCCATGCTAGTTTATAAGGTCTAGGATGTTTTTCAGTCTTCAACCCTAACTTCTTGATGGCTTCTTCAGAAATAATGTTACGCAGCTTCCCGCATCAATAACAAATCGAAAAACCTTTCCCAAGATAGTACATGTAGACTGAAAGATATTGCTTCTCAGCCAACTAGAATCATTCTCATGTTTTGGCGTTAAACAAGACCTCCTCATCATCAAGTTACACCCTTCGTCTCCTGACACAACTTCTTCATCTTCATCAAACTTCGGTGGTTGAGAATAATCAACTTTAGCTTCCACATCCTCATACTCACATTCCTTTGTAACTAATGCTCTCTTCTTTGGCTTTGTATATTCATTACTTTTATGGCCAAACTCCTGACAATTATAGCACTTGATACTGTTATTGACCTTTGCTTTAGCGGCTTCATTGACAATTGGTTTATTGACTGCCTTGGAAACATTAGCACTGCTACTAGCACCTTTATTCTGGTTGTTGGAACTCGTAAACACACCACTTCCTCGTCTCCCTTGTTTCTCCCAAGTTAGAGCTTTCTGATGCGCTTCAGCAACAGACATTGGATTAAACATATTAACCATGTCTTGAATTTTCATTCGTAACCCTTCAACATATCTAGCCGTTAGCTGTTCCTCGGTTTCCATAATATCATTCCTTGTAATCAATTGATAGAATTCATCTGCATAGTCATTCACTGTCTTCGTCCCTTGTCTCAAATTCTGCAAACGTTGATACATAAGAGATTGATAATTGTACGGCAAGAAAGTCGCTTTCATCATCTTTCTCATCTTCTACCAAGTGACAACTTTTGATTTTCCCATTCTCTTCCGAGTTAGTTTAGTTTGTTGCCACCAAGCCATAGCTCTTCCCCTTAGTCTTGTAGCAACTAATTGGACTCTGCGATTCTCAGGCACATCCTTGAATTCCAAATTTTCTTCAACATTCGACAACCAATCAAGAAATTCTTTTGCTTGCATACTACCTCTGAATTGTGGAATTTCCATCCTCATACCTGACTCTCATTTACGATCATTTTCCGAATCCCGATATTGATTTCACACTTGGCCTTGATTTCGATAATGAATACTACCTCCATCACCATCTTCCTCAAAATCAGATGTATTTCGATACCGATCCTGACCATCTACATCCCTACGACCACGCATGTTCCTTCTACCTTGTCTTTCAGCATCACGATATGGTTCATTTTCGAAACCACGTTGAGTTCTTCCCTCTTCATTTCGATACCCATGGTGGTCTCGCATCATTGAAACTGATGATTCCCTCCTATCTCGATAAGACTGGGGTGACATCCTCCTTTCTTCCGAAACCGATGGCGAAACCCTGTTTCCACCCTGGTTCGAAACTGGTGATGTTCTCCTTTGATTTTGATTCATGTCGATCATCAATTTCTCCAATTTTTCAATACCCTCATTGAACTTTTCATTGATACGCTGCTCCATCTGCTCAGCTTCTTGTCTTCTATATAAATCTTCAACATTTTAATAGCGGTTAGCACGTCTCAGAGGCATGATCAAATCTTCAACAAATCCAAACACAAACTTCACTTCGATCCAAAAAATCTCGAATCAAAACTCCCCAACTTGTTTGAAATCTCACGAACACCCAAATGAACAAACAACTCAATTCGAACTCCAAAAAATTCAAATCTCGAAACTTCACACCCAACGAACTTGGAAAAGTTCGTCTCCTCGCTTTGATACCAAATGACGCAGCACGGAAGTAGATCTGAACCAACGGTCAAATCTATCCAGGATCCAATCACGAATTGCAGAAAAATGAATCGATGAAACAAGATAAATTGAGGAATTGATGATACCCAAGTGCCCAAATCCGTTGATCTCTCGAGATACCGGATTCTAGCTATCTTTAACACGTTGATCGCGCACGATACCGCGTTAGAAGATCTACGATTCTTCGACGTTGATCTCGCGCACGAGATTCTGTGAATCGGCTTCAAATTCGTTGATTCGAGCGCACTCGAATATCCGAAGATGGAGAAAGGAGATCACACTCAACTTCCAATTTTAATGGAGGCACAAAGCTCTCAACAAATTTTATTCAAAATTCAACTCTCTTTTACAAATGACAACACACCCCTATTTATAGGTAATTACAACACACACATGCGACTCACGACTTAACTCAACACATACGACTTAAGTTCACCAAACGACTTAACATCATACGAGTTACAACATCATACGACATAACAACAATGCGACATACGATTTACAACATCATACGACTTAACAACAATGCGACATAACAACAATGCGACATAACAACAATGCGACATAACAACTTGTGACTTAAGAAGATAGCACAGCTTCAGGAACGACTTAAGTGACTTAAGGCCTTAAGTGACTTAAGCGACTTAACGACTTAAGCGACTTAAGCGACTTAACGACTTAAGCGACTTAACGACTTAACGACTTAAGCGACTTAAGCGACTTAACGACTTAAGCGACTTAACGACTTAAGCGACTTAACGACTTAAGCGACTTAAGAAAAACAACCATATCCATTTGAGTCGCTCCGTTGAGTCGTTGAAGAGGTGTGGAACGACCCATGCGACATAAGCGCGGAAGAGTCAAATGCGGACGACCTAAGGATACTTTCTCCAATATGAGTCGTTTAAGGTCGTGTTTTTGATGGGTTAAGGAATTTGTGACGTAGGGGCACGGTGAGGCATCGAGAGTGGCCGCGTGTGGCGTGGAGGTGCTCTGGACGATAGCGATTCAAATGGCATAGGCGGCGTAGACTGTAGATGATAATGGCGGTCGTGGGGACTTCTGTTTTTTCGCGTTTGATGTTTGCTAGCTCGGTATGTAGTTGGGAATCTGAAATGGGGCCGCATGTTGGAGGTGATAGGATGCAGTGGAGAGAGGGGGAGGGGAGTGACATGGTGATGGCCTCGGCGGGCTGAATGGGACTCGATTGGCTCGTGCACGTGCACCATGTGCACGCCGTTGATTTACTGGGAGCTAGGAATGGGAATTTGAGAGTGTTTGGGAAGAAGGCCTGTGAAAAGTGAATATGGGTTTGATTAGAGGGTTTGGTCATTCGTGCTGGGTGGAACCTTTGTTCGATTCAAAAAAAATTGGAGGAGATACGAGCTGGAATCGTGAAAATGGGAGAAGAAGAGAGGAGAAAGGGGGATGGGTTTCTTTGGTAGGTGGGTTTTGGCTTCGGCCCATGCTTTAAAAAAAATTAAAAAATGGGTGGAGGGAAGTTTTAAAACAAATTAAAATGTTAAAGTATGGGCTTCGGCCCAGAGAAAGAGATGAAGGAAGTTTGCTTCAATTCAAAATTGTTTAATTATATTTTTTTTTTGTAAAGTTCAAATTGCTATAACTAATGCACACGAAATCCAATTAACGCGAGACTGATTGCGTTGGATTCGTATCGATGAACACTATGCCGTCGTACAAATTGTTGTTGAGTTTGAATAAGTGAAAATTTATAGCAATTTGAAACGGTCAAAATTTAATTAACTAATTTAAAACAAATATCGATGTTTAAATTTATATGACCTGTCCATTGAAGTTATTTGTCCAGATAAAAATAACTATGGGTTAATTTAAATTAATTACGATAAGTTGACATATTTTTAGCAGAATAAAACACCGTTCTAATAATTGTACTTAATTGGACCCCTGTTTATAGAATAAATCATCGTTCTGCCATTATTACCGAATATATGTGTTTTTGGACATTAACTAGCAGAAATAAAACCCTGTTCTGCTATTTTATTTGTATGGACATCTATTTACTATCCTGATAATTATATTGGGCAATACGATGTTGAATTAATTGTTAGAAATAGATTGATGTGAATATCTATATCTGTTATTCTAGATTGTTATGGAACGAATGGTAAATTGATTAAGTACCATTGAAATTAATATGCCTCTTTTCCGATTTGGAAGTTAACATTTGAATCAAAATTATTTTAAGAATGATTATTATTTTATTAATGATATTTTAAAATTAATTAATAATTAATTAATAATGATTTGAAGTTAATCATTTTATTATTCTTAAAAATTATTTAAAAAGCATTTAATTATTTTTTCAAAGCTATTTAATTATTTAAATTGTTTAAAGAATATTTAATTATTAATTAAAGTTATTTTATGGTGATTTGTTTAAAGTTATTTATTACCTAAGGATTAGTTAATATGAGATATTATTATTATTCCAAAGATAATTTGTTTAAATATTAATAATGTTTTAAAAATAATATATTATATATACACTACGCCATAGATGGCCTACTACAACGAAATTACATGGTGTTGCTAGCTATAATGTAACGATAGGTATGCTGATTTTTGTCTATTACAACACTCGCTTCAAGGTGTTAGCATAGGTATCAACAAGATGTTGCAGTAGCTATAGATGTATTCAAATTAAAAAATTAATAAAATTAGCAATCCGCGTGAATACGATCCAACGGTCTACATTTAATCCGATTGTTAAACTGGATCACCGCTACAATTTGCTCCAGATTTTCATTTTCCCGCTTTACTTTTCATATCATTTTCGTTCTAACCCCCAATTTCCAAATCCCTAATTTCTAAATCATATTTTCGTTTCTTTTTTTTTCTTCCAAATTTGCTGGTGGGTTCGCAATTTGCTGGTGGGTCGCCGTTACTTCGCGGTCACCGTTACTCCGCGGTCAACGGTGTACATAAAGCTCGTTCTTCACTCTCTGGGTCACCGTTACTCCGCGGTCAACGGCCTTCTTGTGGGTCGCCTCGACGCTGCTGGCGATTCATCTCCAGCGATCGTTGAGGTTTCAGACGCCATTCCTCTTTCACACTCGAAAATCGTTGGTTTGAGCATAGTAGGATACTATCATGCGAATGAAAGGGCTGGGGATTTGGAATTGGGTAACATTGCAAAAAGAACCGAGGATTACAATTTCAGATATTTTCCTCGAGCTGCAGTCCTTTTGGTGAATTCTTATTTTAATATTTTCTAAGACCCTTTTGTTTTGTTTGTGTTTTGGTTGTAATTGGATATTATTTTTCCAATTAGTTGGACATTGAGAAATTGAAGGAGCTTCCAAATAAGAAGGGACGAGATCCGGTGGTGCAGGTTAGTCTGTTTATTTTGCCTGTTAATTTGACTGATGACTCAGTAATTTTGGTTGTTGCTCATGTAATTCATACAAGGTTGATCATTTTGCTTCTAGAAGCAAACAGACAGTGTAACCATTTTTATTTAATGCTTCTACTTCCTACTGCTAAATTTTGAAGTTGGTCTCTTTATTGTGTCAAATTAGAGCATTGGGTAAAAACCTTTTGTATGATATGATGATTCTTTCACAATGAGTTAGCAATCGACTTATGAGGCCTCAAACTATGTTGGATATTCATAGACATTAAAGTATATACCAAAGTAAGGATATCAAATGATATTTCGACTTGAGTAGCATAAGGTATGTGGAAATGTAGTGGTAAGTTCCATCTTGACATTACAAATGGCAGGTTAGCTGAAGAACATGTCTATGTTTCTCTTGTACATGCCTGATGCATTCACTGTTTTTGCTTGATGGGCTGCCTATATTTTGTACTGCTGTGTTTCTTGCACTGGCTTGTCTATATTTTGCTGAACCTGGTATATGTGACAGGTATTGAAGACTGGACAGTTGGATACAAGCTTGAAGACAGAGTCAAATCAAATGTGCATGAGTGTATGAATGCATGAGCTGAAGACAGGTTTCAAAGAAGGCTCGATCTTCCAAAATCGGATGAAGACAGGTCGATCCCCGCCGGGACTGCGGTGCCCCGGACCCCCGCCGGCGCTGCGCCCAGACCCGCTTCTCGGCTCGCCTTCGCCTCGGCACTCGGCTCGCCTTCGGCTCGGCACTCAGCTCGTCATATATTTGTCAGTGTCAGTGTCGGTGTCTGTATAAATTGAAACTGCATATGTAATGAGTGAACTGAGTGATGTAGTGAGGATTATCTGTATATGTAAATATCAGTGTTATATATCATTGAATTGTAAAATAGTGGAGTCAGGAATTTGTACTATTTCAAATGTTGAAATAAAATATTTATTTAAATAAATTACTGTTTGAATATCAAATTCTGTGCAATAGCATTTTATTAAATAAATATTTATTTCTATTAAAAAATCAAATATGCTCTACATTGTGGGCCCCACAATTTCAGAAAGTTAATATCTATAGCATCATTTTGGAATGTTGGTACAGACACCTATGGATGTTGCCATAGACCCAAATAGGGTTCTATTGCAACAATATTTCTTATGTTGCCTTAGATAGTCAAAATGTTGCCTTTGAGGTCTGCGGCAACGCGGCAAAATGCATCACCGAGAAAGTGTTGCCTTTGCCCTTTTTTAGCCTACAGCATCATTTTTTGGCACTTCCTGCATCACTTCTTTGGTGTTGCGGTACGCAATCTATGGCGTAGTGATAGTAAACCTTTTATAAAAGAGTATTTTCCTAAATTAAACTTGGAAAATTTATATAGAAACTTTATAAATATTATTTTGAGATAATTATTAAATAATGTTTACGGAAGGTAATGGTATACTTCCATGGCGGAATATCGGGAGGCGGAGATTGCCTAAGTTAAGTTTGGATTTCTCTAGGATAGAGACGTAACCATTAAGCTGCGAATCCATGGTTGATACTACAGAGTACTTTCCATATTTATTTAAAAAGGTTTTCAAATATTATTGAAGGAAATGTTTTGTGAATATACTTATTCCTATGTGATAAGTATATACTGTTTTGATTAAGTAATTTAATTTATTAAAATTTAAACTAAATAAGGTTTAGTGATTTCAGTGGGAACTGAATCTTTGATTTAATGATTGTGTATTGATAGTTAAATAACCGACTATCAAATCTAGACCCAAAAACATAACTTTGGAAATATCTAGGAGAAACACGATAATTATATGGTATAGTTACCGTTCAAGGTGCTATACTGTACGTATAAACTCGTTTCGTTCTTCTTGGATGATTATAAGGAAATCTGTCCACTAACGGTTAGGAGATGATCTCCGATCCTACTTTCGTCTATTTATTTCCTAAAGAACCGGGGTTGAGTTTACCGGAAATAAAGAGAGTTGTTTCAAAGAGACCGGGATTGGATAAGTTATCTGAAAACAACTTCGATCTAATGAATATGTTTTCGAAATGATGACAAGGGCATGGAATTGAAGATGGAGCAGTGAAGTGCAAGGGCTAATCGCTACTAATCCTGAGAATGATTCCAAAATGGATGTAGTAGAAATAGTGCCTTCGGTTTTGTTCAGACCCAGAACGGACTTGTATGGATGAATGCTATCAGCACATTGTCATTGGAGGACAATGAGCACTATAAGTATAATTCCTTAAAAAGGTAATCGTAGCCTCAAGCCACATCAACCAGGAATGACTGAAAATCAGGGGAGATGCAGCAAGGCTAAGTGAGTCGCACCCAATTAGAGTATGTTTATCACCTTCCTAGATACCCTCAGATATTATTACTACGGTGCATGGGAAGAACTCGGTAAGGGTAGGAACACCCGGGATGATAGCATATTCGATTCTATCTAGGTTAGGGGTAGACCGGGCTTGTGTTGTAGGGGATCCCGGCGAGGTCCTTGGTACATTTTTCTAGACGTGTACTGTGATAGGTGGTACCCCAGTGCCTAGTCATTGTATGGAAATCCGTTCTCCAATACGAGCCTGTACGGTTTTGGTTGTAGAGCCTAGTATGCTGAAATTTAATTAATGTAACAATTTCGGCTATTTGAATAAGTATTTGTACTTAGACACTATTATAATATCATTGGATTTTCTATAAAAGGTTTTGGTTATCGTAAGGGAAAAACCCGTCGTGTTTATGTGTGACGTGGTCTTACGAGATACCTTTGATTTTAAAAGGATTTTTGAAAGTTATAATGAATAAAGTTCCTTGTGATTTAAATTCTCACACTGGTTTTACCAGAATGACCCGGGCATGGTTTTTCCTGTATGCTCGGGTCAGACCAAGCATACTTCCAGGTTTTGCTGGAAGATTGGAACTTCAGGGAAAGGAGCTGGAGGCCCAGAGACGTATTCACGTAGTTGATTATATTCCATTGCATTTTAGTTGTGTTATCAGCAGTTGTAAGGACAGGGTGTTATAATTGTCTATGCTATATAGGTTGGTGTGCTCTGATTGTTATCTGTTATGTAAATATTACAGTTTTGTTTTTATGTAAAGATTTTTTCTATATTATAGATTATTCATTTCCGCTGTAAGATTCTGTGTTGTTTGGTTTTCTTTCTACCTTCTTTCTACTTTCTTTTTCTTACTATCCGCCTTTCTGTTCAATTTGGACTGGACATGTGTGGTAAATTGTCAATTCGAACTGTACGGAAAAGTGGGTCATGTCACCTTTACCTTGAGGAAAGCTCAATAAGTAAAGTGGAACTATTCACTCGGGCCTATCATTTTGTGACGGCCTAAGTATACACGTAACATGAGGAAAGCTCAACAAATGCGTGTAGTTATCTTACCTTGTTTATTCAGTATGTTTATAGTACTACACATAACATCCCAACCTTGAGGAAAGCTCAACAACTAAGGAGTATGCAAGAAATCTATTAATATATAAATGATAGAGGACAACTTTATATTAAAGATTCATAATCTTCAATATATTATATCGAGTGATATCGACTTATGGAAAAATATATTTCTTATGGAATACTCCCATGAGTTAAGTGTCGGACACATCGAAATCATGGTATACGTACATTTACGTATTTATTTATTCCTTAAGTCTATTTAGGGTTTCTTTAATGTTCCACCTTTAGTTTATACATTCATATAATATAAGTTTTATTATTTTATAAGTTTATATTTCATATTGCTTATACAATAGTTTTATGTATAATATTTTATGAATTAAATCTTATTTAATTAATTAACTCTTTAATTAATTTTAAATTAGTATTCCAATACAACTTTTATATTGGACATATATACTATAACCTTTATAGTGTATACTATAACCTTTATAGTTACATATATCTTATATATGTGTATGTTTATTTAATTAATTAACCTTTAATTAATTTGTTTAGTTAAACAGTTTTAATTAAATTATATTAGTTTCAAAAATTTATCTTATATACATACATGTATACTTAAGTTATCTTAAACACTTTAAAATAACATAACATATATCAACATATATAATCCATGCATATAAGTATTAATTAATTAACTCGTTTAATTAATTCATTTTATTAATCTTATTAATAAATTTTAAATTTAAAAATTAATTTTTAAATAGTTTCAAACATTTTGAACTTTTCATTACATTTTCAAACATTTTGAAAAATTATGTTATATTATAACCTTTTATAATAAACATGTTTTTAGTTTAAATTTAACTTCTAAATTTAAAATCTTGTCTTAATTTTCAAAACTATTTTTAAATTTAGCCCAAGACCTAATTCAAATTGGGGCTTTTCTACCAAGAGCAATCTTTGGGCACTCTTCACCTTTCAGGCCAAGCAGGTAACCTGGTAGGATAGGGCATTTGATTACCCAATTTCAATTCTAGACATCACCTTTTTAGACACCGTACTTTTAATTAGTTAGCCCTAACATGACTAATTTAGACTGCATATGCTATTGGGCTCTAATACAATCGAAGGAACTGCTAGCCCATAGCGGAAGAAATAGATGAATTTCAAATTTTTTTTTACCATTTTGGATTTTTAATGAGCCTATGAAGTATAAATTTCATTTAGAACTTTTCTAAATTTGGTTTTAATAAAATCATGTATTTTATTTAAATTAGTTAAAGGGAAGTTTTAAATAAATTTACTTTTAATTATATAATGTATCAAATACACCTAACATTTATTCATAAGAGTTAATATGTATAGGGAAGAAAACCTTTCGTTTCTTTCCCTAAAACAAGTAATTGATTGAAAGCATAAATTGCAACAAATAGAGAGAGAAACCTTTCACTTTCTCTTTTTAATTTAAATTGATTGATTCATTAAATGTCATTAATTACTAATTTATTCATGGCATGAAATATTACTATGTCCAAATGTATTCTAACTTTATAAATTATAGTTTACAGATTGTGTACAAAGATATTATTAAAATTTTAAATTGTGGTTTGGGATTTATTTTATTTTGATTCTATTTAAATAATTATACACACACATATATATATACATGTATGTATACGTATCGTATACATATATCTATATGTGTGTGTGTGTGTGCATGTGTAGCATCGCAATCCGTGTAGGGAATAACATGCCCGTATATAGATGTTGGGATTTACACTGCAACGGACACATTTGCTCATTTTCTATGTATTGTATGTTGTCAAATACGTGCATAAACCTATAGTTATAAATTTCAAATGATCATATATATATATATAATATGTTTGATCATTAAAATATTGCATGAAATATTTATTTATTTATACAGCTATATATAGTACCATAAATAACAATAAAGAAATATATATATAAATTATTTTTAAATTACTAATTAGAAAACATGTTTGATATAAAGTTACAATAATTTTAAATATTTAATATATATGAATATTATATTGAATTAAGTAGTTTCGGCCATAACAGATTAATATAAAATAATTATAAGATAAAAATTCAATTCTTATAATTTTTGAAAATCTAAAAACATATTTTAGGGCTTAGGAAAAATTTCTAGAATTTTACCAATTAATATAATATTCTAAATTAAATAATTGATAATAGGTCAAAATTAAATTAATTTTAATAAATATAAAATTAAATTGAAAAAATCTAAAAAAAAATTAGGAGGCACTTGCCATGATGACTTAGCTTTAAAAATATAAAATTTAATTTTAGAAACACATATTATTTTACATGGATTTATTGAATCAGATAATCATTAAATAATAACAATATATAAATAAATTATTAAAAATTATTTCAGCACTTATAATTCATAATAGACATAAACAAGTGTTAAGAAAATTTTAGATCATGTTATACAATAAAAATGAAAACATATGTTTTAATTCAAATTGTATGTGAATATTTATATCATAAATTAATACGCACACAAACATATATAATTTTAAACTAAAATTTATTCTAATGTTTAACATCAGATTACGAATATAAACATGAATTAGATCTATAAACTTTATACATATATCCAAACTTCATTGTGACAAGAACAATACATACAAAAATCTCACCTAACTAATGGAATAACAATAATCTAATTTATGTACAAAAGATTTAATGATTAACAAATCTAAAAACCACATAATATGATTAACATATAGAAAAACATTACCAAGAACAGATGCCCTAAAGTCCACTTTGAAATAATGAGATCTTTTTCTCTAAAACTCTTTGATTCATGAGATCGCTAGTCTAGAATCAATGACCGTTCACTATCAAATAGTTTTGTTTTTAATTTGAATTGGATTTGAGACTTTAGGATACTTCTATAGGATAGTTGCTGCCATTAAAATGAAGAATAAGAAGAAGAAGAAGAAGAAGAAGGTGGCAGCTCCAAAAATGAATTAGGATGCAATTAGCAAATTGAGATCATAATTTATATGGTAGGATAAGAGAGAAATAACCAGATCTCTACCGCACATTTCCAAAACCTAATCACACATGTTGTAGTTGCCCCTTCCTCTCTCTAGACCAACTACCTATCACTCTAAAATGTATGGGTTGTGAGCCCATTTAACCGAAATTAAATATACACAATTATATTAAACTTAATCAGTTATCGATATCTCATATCAATCAATATATAGGTTTTATAAATATATGCAACAATTTTATTTCTCAAATCTTATTCAAATTTTGTAATTGATATTTCAAAAATATTAATTTATTTAATTAATTTATGACAATTATTAACTAATTAAATGGTTTTGGTCTAAAGAGAATTCATTATTTCGGTTGTGTGACTCTTGGGTGTGAATTCGATCATCAATTAACATCGAACTATTCAAATGTTAACATTCACACTTCACTTAGCAAGTGGTGTGACATTATGGCTAATTTTATCGCTTACTCAGCTTCGATAAAATCTAATTTCACTTTATTAAGCGTTACCTAGTTGCGACAATTATTTACACCAGTTTTCTTCATGAAAACTATATCACTATGGACTTGTTGAAATTGTTAATGGTTAAAATTCCAACATCGTCCACATTCAACTCAATGGTCCAAACACAAAGTCATTGGTTCAATAATAACAATTGTCATTAACCTACTACTCTAGCCAAAGATTTTAACTTTGGTTTGACTTGAGTTGACCGTGATACTAACCCTATATAACCGAGGAGACGAGACCTCTCTTGAATAATGCTTCACTTTCGATACTTCACTCGACCCAACTATAGTCACTTGATAGGCGTTGTGCCATGATTTGACTATAATCAAAGCGGAGCTTTCATACTGAAGATTCACAATATTTTCAAGTCGAAAGAACTGTGTAAATTATTCACATCGAAATTTTCTATTTGACCTTAGTTATATTAACCAACTAAAAACTATCGAATGAGTCATTCCATAGTTATCCAATAACTATTAGTACGTAACCCTTAGGTTCCCCCAGCAGTCATGAGTAATAGACTGCCCAACATTTAGAGAGCATTACGTGTTATAGTCTCAATGGATACATCGATATCCAATCCCGATGCATCTTGACTAGGAACATTTAAAATGGTATATTTAATTTTATTGTGATAAATTACTCACAGTTATGACACTTAATAACTACTATCACAAAACATACCATTTATGGATTTTCTATTAAATATACTTTTAATTAAATTAATTAATTATTACAACCACATTATATCAAGTATATAATAGAAAGAAAACGCCTTTATTTCAAACAAGATTGGTCAAAGAGTTAGTTATATGTAACAAATTACATAATTGCCCATATGGCATACTCTTAGCTCTATCAACAACACGGTTTAGCATGTGCTATGTTGATTCTAGTGCAATGCATAGTATACATATGACTTCTAATAATACTAGAATAATCTAGTTGAGAGATAGTACCACCAATATTCTTCGCTAACTTAATACTAGGATCTAAAAGAGTTGGAGCTGGTTTGCCATTGTAATGACTGTACTTCTTAATGTAATGACATTGGGTTAGTACCAACTCTTCCTCTTTTCTTATGATTTTAATCCACGATATCACATCGGCCTCTCTTAGAACTTTTATATCAAATTTAAAAGATAGAAATGTCATTGTTTCTTTCACATGAGATATATCAGAACCATAATATTAACATGTTATCAACATATAAACACATTATAACACAACCAGTTTTATCTGATTGACTAAAGATACGTTTATCAACATCGTTAACAAAGAAGCCATTTGATAATGGTACTTTATCAAACTTCTCATGCCACAACATGAGTGCTTGTTTTAGGCCAATAAAAGGTTTCATCAACTTACAAAATTTCTTTTCTTGTCCTGAATTTGTTGAACCTTCTAGTTGTTTCATATATATCTCTTCTTCTAAACCACCGGTTAGAAAAGAAATTTTCACATCCATTTGGTGAATTACTAAATTATGAAAGGATGCAAGTGTTATCAAACAATGAATAGAAGAACCATGATGAGAGGAGCATTGTAGAAAAGTAATCTACTCCATGTCTTTGCTTATAACCATTATCAACCAATCTAGCTTTAAATTTATCAATGGATCTGTTTGTATTTAACTTTGTATTGAATATCCATTTACATCTTACTGATTAAACACTAGGAGGTAAATCAGTCAAAGTCCAAATTTGATTTGCCAAAATTGAATTCATTTCATCACTGATAGCTTCTTTCTAGAAAATAGCATCTTTAAAACTCATAACTTCTGATAAAGTTTTAGCATCATCATCCACATTCATTGTTTATCTAGTTATATTAAGAATTTCATCCTTATTTCCATCTACTAAATATGTAATGAAATTAGGACCATAGTTCTTTACTATTCTCAGCCCTTTGATTTTTCTACGTTAAATATTTCTTTAGGCACTAGGTGTAACGACCCAGAATTTTTGATAATTTAAATTCGAATATTTAATTAATTTTAAAATATTAATAAATGGAATTTAGAAGTCGAATGATTTATTTGTCGAATATTGGATTTAATTTGATAATTTAATCGATAAATTAAATAGTGAAATTCCAGAAATAATTGAAATATGGGTTTAATGTGCTGGAAATGATTTATAAAGTTATATTAAATCATACTGGAGTTATAGAAAGGTTATAGAACTTTTAAAATTGAATTTGAAGTTAATATGTGAAAATTGAATATTTTAATATTTAATTACCGACTGAAAAATAGCCAATTTTCGAACAGTCTCAGAATTGAACGAGACCAGTTCCATTGGATCCGTAATAGTTAGTTATTATCGGATTTCAATTTTCGTATCCATCGGAGTTGTCGTTTGATCGTGGCAGCTCGAAACGCATCGATATCGTTTTAATTTTAAATCGTCGAGTTAAAATAGTCATTTTTCAAAAAGTCTCGGATTTCGACGAAACCAGTTTCATCGGATCCGTAATGTGATATTATTGTAAGATTTCAAATTTCGTAATTTTTGGATTTACCATTTGTCCGGTACAAATTAAAACGCCTCGAAATCGATTTAAATCGGTTTAATTTAAATTGATCGTTTAATTCCATATCTTGCATAGACGATCGAATTAGCTTCCGAAACCTATTCCATTGTGTCCGGAACGCGGGGTAAACCCTAGAAACGCCAGTCACTGCGCGTAAATCGGAGTTCGAAAATTTTTCGATGAATAGTGTTTTCGTCAATTTTCTATATAAGGACTTCATATTCACAAATTGCAAAAGGAAACGAGCCTAGGGTTTCTAAATGCTTCAGCCGCCATTTTCAAAATCAAAGGCCAGAAATTAGTTTCATTCATCCCTCGATTTCTCTCAATCCACAAGAAATTTCGCGAAGTGTTCAACACGAAAATCGTAGAGCTTCGCGGTGCCTTTCGATCCATACGGTTATGATGTGGTTAAACGCGAGGTAGAGGTGGCTTTATGGCCGTGTACGTGTGCCGTTCGTCCTCGGGCTGCGTGCAAGGGAGGTGGCCGAGTGGGGCTGCACTTAGTGTGGTGGTAGAGCTCGCGACGAGCTTCCGTGTGGTGGTAGTATGATGGAGTTTTGTTGAGCGAGGAGGTGGCGGCAAGGAACCCTAGTCGAACGACATATGGGTTGTCTTCGTTCGTGAAGACCTGGAGCAAAACGAAGGTGAGGAAGAAGCATCAGAGAACGGCCCAGATTTTCATAAACGTGATCTAACGGCCAGATTCATTTAGGTTGAAAATTTAAAAAGAAATTGTAATTATTTATTTTATTTTATTTGTATAAACTTTAAAATAGTGTATCTTGTTCATACGTGATCAGAAATTGACGAAACAAAATGCGTTGGAATCGTCTCGACGTGTACTACGTGATGAAACTGAATTGAAGCCATTTGGAGCTAGTGAAAATTTCGGGTAAAATTAAACGCGTGTTTAATTTTATTCGAAATAAACGCTGAAATCAGAATTAAAATCACGGTGAGATCTTCTCACTCAAAATTTAAAGTGGAATTTACAGTTATTTATTGATTGACTGTTTGGATGTGATGTTAGGTATAGTAGGATATATCTATTATATATAGATAGCAATATATACATATTGGCATATGTATATATTGGATTGATTGATTCCCGCCTCGTATAGCGGATGAGACCCTATTGCGCCGTTAGTAAGCGGATTTTTATAAAACCCATATACCGCGATAATTCCGTACTGGAGCGGAATTGGTATTGTGCTAACGTCTTTGGATGCAGGGAAACAGGTTGGAGGGATCCAACTGGATTCCTCAACAGTAGTTATTTATTTACAGAATTGATGTATATTCTGTTATCATATGTTGATATATGATGTGTTGTTGTGATTGACCAATTGGTGCTGTAGCATCATCGGATTCAGTTTTGGAAATGTAAAAATAACGACTTTTACTTTAAAAAGGGTTTTTAAAGTGATTTTTGAAAATATACGTTTTATGGAATTTTTGAATCAATTTATAAACGTAAAATTTTAAAGTTATAAAAGCTATAATTTTTAGTGAAATATAACCGAAGTGTCGTTTTTGAAATAAAAGTCGATTTATTTATTAAGTGGTTTAAGTTGGGATTTTTGAATAACTATAAACGATGTGTATAGAAAGATTTATAAAATTGATATGTTGTAAATCAAAATATTGGACTTATAAAACGAATTTTTTTTATAAGTGTTAAAAAAGAGTATAAAAGGATTTCATAAGTGAATGAAATTAATAGATTTATAACGCGAAGTTATAAAGTGAATAGATGTTGTAGAATAAACGATTATAAGTAATTTACTTATAAATTAGATTTTTGCACTTAATTGGGATATAAATAGAAATTGCTAAATGAAATGATTTCATAAGTTGAAATTGTTATGAAGTATAAATGTGATTTATAAACGTTGTTTATAAATCTGGAATCACTTATTTTGATAAGTAATTTTAGAAGTTAATAAAAGGAGAATTTTATAAATCGAAGTTGTTAGAAAATATAAAGGTGAATTTATAAACGTTGTTTTATGAATTCGAAATCAATCAAATTTGATGAATGTAATATAGAAGTTATTAAGGGAATTTTATCCACGATTTTGGATAGTGGATAATTCTTGGAATAAAACGTGTAGAAAAGATTGAAATGTAATTATTGAAGTATATTCACGATTTTGGACAGTGAATATGTTATCAAATAAAATGGATACGTTTCGGGAAAGCGATATTTGAAATGAAGTGATTGTTTAAAGATGTTTTAAAATGTATTGAATATCGAAATCATAGATTTCAACGCTTTATTGTTGAAATAGACGTTTTCGAGGAATAAGGAAATGGTGGACTATAACACTGTTGTTATAGTAAATGATTTCCGAAAGGAAATGTTTTTATGTAGTATTGGGATTTATATACCTATCTTAATCTCGAATCCCTATACTAGTGATTTTGAGTCGTCGTAACGATGTTTTACGTAACATTCGTTTTGACTCAAATAAATGTGTTTAAAGAATGATTTCCTTAAAGAATGAAACATATACTTAATTTTGATTTAAGTATATAGAATATTTTCAAATGTTGAAAATAAATGTTTTGTGAAATACTTATTATTAAATAAGTGTGGAAATGCTTTTCCAATATGAAATGAACTGTTTTGAGATTTTATCTTCAAAGATGAATTGAAATGTGGAAATTGATTTGAAATTGTTTTCAAATGATTAAGTGTGGAAATGATATATATCTAGTAAAGATATTTTGGAAGATGAAATAATTTGGAAAATTATTTGGAATCTGATGATGTCGCGCATCTTTATTGATAGTTAAATAACCGACTATCAATAATTACCTTTAGATAGGTATTTGTTGTGAATTGGATGAATTTGAATGCCACACCTATTTTTAAATAAGCGCTCACTATTCGGATTAGCCGGGAAAGGACCATGGGGTCGTATAACCCATTCCGAATATGTGATACGTCGTTATGAATTGCATTCGAAGACCGGTGTTGAAGACCGGATATTTTTGAAAATGGAAGGATTACCGTCGAGTTACTCTACATCGGCTGATCTCCGGTTTAGAGGTTTTATCATCCTTAGTGACGGGAAGTCCTGACGTGATTGAAAATTATCCAGAATGGCAAGGGCTTCGTGAGAAGTGCCTTCGGTTCTGTTCGATCCCGGAACAGACTTGTATGGATTGTGTGTCTGACATTACACTTTGAGATATAAAGCTGATTTCTTTCAAATACATATCTGTTGGTGGCGGAGAATTTATTCTCTTAGCTTAACACCCTTCTCTGAGACGTACGAGCTCAGAGGTTATGTAGTTGAAATTTATCAGCGATATATCCCAATTTGGTAACGTGGCATACTAAGTGTTGCTGTGAAATGATCAGTGTTTGATCATTTGTGATATGATCATTTGTTTGATCTTATATCTTTGTGATCATAGGTTGATCATTTTGTTTGACCCGAAGCAGGGCTTTTTGAGAAAGCGTAGCTTTGTGGACGAGACTTCGTCGAGCCTCACACCCCGGAAATGGTCGAAACAGGAATGTTGCGGCAAGGTTATGAGGGTCGCGCCCTTTAGGGTATGTCATTTCCTTCTGGAAAGGGGTGGTATCATGGTATGGAGCCCAGATACTTACTCATGTGGATACACTTTCTTTATGATGTGTGATGTTGGATATCGAGCGCTCGGATAAAGGTCCCAAAGGACCGGGTGATGACATATTCGTGAGTTACCTGTTACAGGGGTAACCCGGCCTTGTTTGGCAGAGAGCAGTTTGTCTCTCGGGACGTCCAGCCAGAGGCGATCCTATTCGGCAGGAGGAAAGGAAGTTCCTTAGCCTGACCATTTGTTGGAAATCCACCTTCCAAATACGAACTTTGTACGGTATTAGTTGTAGAACCTGCCATTTACTTATGGTGGCGCCCCACTGTTTAGATGGTAGCTATAGTAGGCATAGTTCGGAATGTTAATGCTGGCTAAGATTAATATTATACTTTCGAAATGTTTTTCACACTAGACATTAATAATAATATCCAATGATTGGCGTAGTAAGCATCTTTGACTATCATAAGAAGAAATCTCCTCCAATTCTGCGTTTGCATTGTGTGTGTGGCGGGAGGTCTTATGGTAGTTTCATTTTCCAAAAGCATTGCGAATTTGTTTTATTTTCTTTGTGGAAATAACTGTTTTACGATCTCACACCAGTAACCATGACTGACTCGGAGTTTATTGTTTCCCTTCTAAACTCTGGGTGCCCACAAATTTTCCACACGGGCAGCCTAGAGTTATATTATCAGGATATTCTGGATATTCTGGAGCTTTGGAAGCAAGCTGGATGGCGAGACGTAGTATTTGTATCTGATATATTTATTCCGCTGTGTATTCTGTATGAGGACAAGTTATATAACTGTCCATTGTTGTATATTGACTCTGATGATTGATGTATGTATAAACTGATATAGTTCTTTGTTTTAAAAGACTAGTAATTATCTATTGTATATTGTTCCGCTGCGATATGTGAGATCCTGATATTGTTTCTGTTTCTGATGTTGTTCTTTTGTTTCTTCTTTCTCTTTTCTTCTATCTTTTCTTCTACCTCTTCTTTTAAAACCCTAATGGTTCGGTTTTTCGTTCACCTTGAGTAAATAGATGGAGATTAGTGTCTATTCAAGGGGTACGGAAAAGTGGGCTATTACATTTGGTATCAGAGCATATGGTTAAGCGACAACCCTGCTCTGTTGGGTGTTACTCATTAGAGATAGAGTCAGTAGTACTCTAAAATGAGTTTGAGTGTAATAATAGATATGAGTGCGTATTTGTTAGTGAATATAAAATTGTTTTATATTGTGATGATTGGTTTGTTGAGTGGTATATGGATTCTGGTCGGTATTGTCCGTACAACTCTATCGATAGGGATCTCTAAACACTTATATAGAACAATTCGGCACGATATTGTTTTAAATTGGGTAAATGAAATAATTTTACCTCGATTATATTTTATATATAAAGAAATAATTTTTCAGTGTTAAAGTGTGTATAATTGATTATTTGATAGTTTGAAAATGTAAATATATACAAGTTAGTTAAAGTTGTTTGAATAAGTAAATGAAAACAACAATTGTGAAAGAGTAAATTGTATAAACCAATGAATTATAATGTATGAAGTTATAATTAAAATGATTTACAATGGTAAAATAATCTTATATGTAAGAAGTGAAATTATGTGCAAAGAGATTTATAAATGTGATTTATGAATAAAAGGAAATTTTTGAAAGAATTTAAGCACTGATTTCACTATTGTTGCTGGGAAATAATAAGGGTGATGACTGCAGCATCATCAGTATCATTTTCGAGTTTCTGTGTGATTGATTTGCTACCATAGTAAATTGGAAATTGAGGTTTTGTTGTGATAAACAAATTTGAAAATTAAAGTCCAAATTTAAATATGGTAAATATAAGTGAAATAATGTAACGACCCGCAAAAATTTAATGGTTTTAAAAGTATATTTAACTGGAAATTTGTGAAATTTTAAACAATAAAATTTGAAATTAAAAATTTATTATTTGGGATACGTCTATTTTAATATAGCAACTTGTAAATTATCATCTGATAATATTGAAGTTTATTTTCCTGTGAAATTTCATTTCAAATCAAACCGGTTAATAACAGCTAAATTTAAAAGTTTCCGAAATCAAAATATGTCAACAGGAGAAAATTTATTCAAAGCATTCTGAATCGGACTGTGAAATTCGTTTCGCAAAATTCGGACGTTTCTAGCTCCGTTTGGATTTTTTTCCGTACGGAATAGCAACGTATATCAGGGTCCGTATGGACTTTTGATAGGAAGGTCCTGACACTGATATTTATGTTTCCTCTTATCCGTCTCATCGCACTGATCACCGTGATATATTCATTAGATTATTTCGGAGTCCGGTGCGCGACGGAATCATCAAAATGCAAAGTGTAACGATTCACCAAATGGGGTCCATTTACAATTCTGTGTCCTCCATCTGGTCCAGCTCGCTGTGTTAATCACAGATATATCTTGTGTCCTTTTCCATTCTTCGGTTTGAGCACCCAAAAGTCAAAAATCCGAAAAGACACGAACGTTTCGGGGTGCACGTATATTTTCTTTTATCTCTTTCGTTTTGTTCCATTTCATTCGTCTCCCTGTTAACTTCTCACGCAACTATCATCTCTCCACCATGAATTCAAGCAGCCTCTCTCCCCCTGCTTTCTCTTCCGTTCGCCTGCTCCGAGGCCACCACGTCTCCGGCCAGTAACCGCCACACCACTCCCCTCCCTCTCAACTCGACCCCTCACGCAAATCTCCACTTCGCCATGCACACGGCAGCCTCTGCCTCCTTTTGCCTGCCACCACACCGCTGCCAGCTTCGCCCATCCTCCCATAGCTCACCCGCCTCATCAGCACCTTCCCACCACCTTCCAGCCCGCCTTCCTCCATCAACCCGAACCCCACCGTCAGCCCACGCGACCATCCTCACCTAGCAGCTCCGCCCTGACTTCTTGCCTCCCACTGCCGCTCACGCAACCACCTGCGCCTCCGCTGGCTCCGCCACGTCGTGATGCCTCAGACCCACCTCCGTTTGTCTATCTCGGGCTTGCTGCCTCGCTTTCCGTCTTCGAAGTCGGCCACCCTTCCCTTTCTATTTTCGTTTGCTCCTTCATGCATTTCTCCTCACCTATATCTATTATATATATACAGGTATGCATATATTATATGAATGTTTGCAAAATGATTTACTGTTTATATATTATGAAGTATTTATATATGTGGGTGTTGTTTATATAAGTAGTGTGTGATGTTTTATAATTTATTTCGACTTTAATATATAAAAGGTTACTTTTAAAAAGGTTTAAATTTTGATTTTTATTTGAATAGTGGTCTAAGATATGGTTTAATATAATATATAAGTGGTATATTAATTATGTAGTATAGGTATAAGCATCTGTCTGTCCTAGTTTACAGCTATATGTATTATATATGTATTGTTTTATAAGTGGCAGCCTATATATATTAATATATACAACCTGTACAACATGTTAGTTAGTTAACTCATGAAATATGCCTATGTATTGTTCCAGGGAAGTATGATTTAAATAAATGTATACTATAAAGTTTATATAGTTTTAAAAGTAACAGTTGCATTTGAATAATGTCAGTATTGGTTTAAATATGTACAAGTGCACATATGTTATTGTATGGGCTTAAGGTATTAGCTGTATATGCTTAAGGTATTAGTTGTATATATATAGGAACACACTAGCGTGTCTTTGCCAATTATATGTATATTATAATAATGATATAATTTGACTGATATATTAGTTACATATATAGAAGTATTGTATTCATACTAAGTTTATAAAGTAAATGTTGTTGTTTAATATATAATATAAGTTGTGTGTCAGTACATATCAAGTTTGTAGTATAAGTTGACCTATTGTTATACAATGTGTATATATATTGATTTGAGTTATATATTTTTATAAGTTGTATAAAGGTATACTTTATTTTACAAACATGAGTAAATATAAATTTGAAAATAAATATATGTTTTAATTTGATTTCAAAATTGTTAATATATGTATTAAGTTCAATTTATATCAACTGATTCAGTCATTCTCATCTATTTCCATCAGCTTTGTCCGTCGTGCCTGTTCCTTCATCGAATCATGTCCATCTAGCGTTGCTTTGCATTTCGTAACTCAAGTTCATTGTCAATTTTCTCTAGCCTCGAAAGGTGAGCAATCACTCACGATTAACGTTCTTTTATTTTTTAAATTTGATTTCAATTGAAACGACAATTGAAATATGATGCTGTAGTTATTTAAATTGTTATATATGCTATTATCTGTATATGTTCACATATGACATTTGACACCAGTATCTAGTATTTATATGCCTGTTATTACTATTATCTGTATATGTTCACCTATGACATCTGACACTAGTATCTGTTATTTATATTGATGATATATGCATGTTGTTATATTTTATATTATCTGTTATCACTCTGCAAGTTCCCTGTTAGTATAGAATTCACTATGGGTTGAAATGATACATACCCGAACGGACTTTAGAATAGGAGAAAATTGTTATGGGTTGAAATGATAAACTCAAGCGATTTTCAATTGAATTGAAATTGGGATTACGGGTCGAAATGATATCTACCCGTATATATTTAAATTTCGGATTGAAATGATAAATATCTGTATCACTTAACCATATGATGTATATATACAGACACCGTTGGTCCATATATATAAATATTTTGAAAATGAATTGTATGGTTTCGGAAAGAAATATATGGTTTTAATAAATGTTGAGCCTTAAATTATTTAATTTAAATTAGGATGGATTTAATACATATGATATGTTTAAGTATAAAAATTATATTTCAAAATAGATTTTGGTAATAATTTGAATAAGTTAAGGTTGGAAAGAAATTTATTTAATTAAACCAATTTGAAACTTATTGAAATTGAGATTTAAGATATGATTTATAACTTGGGTTTTATTTAAATAATTTAATGAATAATTCTTGCTTAAATAAATTTAAGGAAATATTTAGTAAGAATGAAATTTAAGGATAGTTAAATGATATTGAATTTATTAAGTGAATATTCCCTGATTAAATAATAATAAAGTTGAACCAAGAGCTATAGGAAACCGTTAAATTTAACTTTGAAAATGTTGAATATTAAAGCTTTGAAATATATTGAAAATTCAAATGATCTGTTTAGAAATGAATTAAATTGATGAATTGAGCTTTGAATAAATTTGAATTTGGAATTTGAAGTTGATTTGAATCGATTTGCTAGACTTGAGGAAATTAAATACTTTACTTTTTAAATCATTTAATATATATATATATACTATTTTGGAAAATGGATATATTTGAAATGAAATGATATTTGGGTTTTGAAGTATAAATTTAATTGAAATGACCACGGTGTTAAAATGTATATTTCCACCTTGTAGATAGTTCTGAAGATCCTTAGAGGATGGTTATCCCAACATCCTTTAAGTTACTCGTATTTCAATTGATATTTCACTTGAGTTGGATTTATTTATATAAGAATGTTAATCCTGACTCGAGTGTTTTGTGTTTTGCTTTACGCTCGGGTCAGACCGAGCGATACAGCATTTGGAGCTTCCTTTGGAGATCCAACTTTTGATTCAGCTTCCAGCTTTCCAGTTGATTTGTTCAGAGAAGTCATCTGTTGTACTGAAGACTTCACTACATTTGAGATATTCTGTTGTATTTTTATTTCTAACTCTGATGTTTATATAGTAGCTTCATGAACTACTATTTTATCTATTCCGCTGCGTAATATTGTATTACTCTGCTTCTGTGATTCTGTGATTGATTTATTTACTGCATATGCTGAGTTTTGCCAAATTTAAATTAACAATCTAATATTTTGAATTATTCAAGTCTGACATGTGTGAATTATTGTCGATTTGAATGGTCCAAAATAGCGGTCGTTACAAATAAGATTTATACTTATGATATGAGATAATAGATTTAACTTTGGTAAAGTTAATGAATTTGAGTAGCATAATGAAATATGATGTGAAATTTAACTAAAAGAAAGTCAAATGTGAATGTGTAAATGATTGTATAAATCAAGATGTAAATAAGTTGATAACTTATAGAATATTTGAAATCTGATTGGAATGAAATTCAAATTGAAGACGAATGAATTAGTAATTGAAACTAATCTAAAAATAATCAGTTATGAATAAAAGCTGATAAAATTCAATATTCAGAAGATAAGCCGAATCCAAATTAGATTGGAATTGTGAAATTGAATTCAATGAATTTGAAATGTGAAATTGAATGAAAATGATATAAGAAGTTTATATTGAAAATTTTGTAATAGAATTTGCAAAATGGTTTGAATATATGTAACTAGATATTATGGCTAGTAGGATATACAGGTGTTATAAAGGAATTGGAATTTTGATTTCGAAGATAAATTTGAATGGCTCGACAAAAGGTAAGTATTTAAATTTCGATATGAGATTTGATGATTTCTTGTCTAGCCGCTTGGCTTTTTCTTTTTCTTTTTGAAATCTGAGAGTCCGTAGGGACGTTTTGTAGTCGTACCGTATTAGCCGCGCAAAGGAGACGCTGGCGAAATTTTTCGAAAATTTCGAGTGTTAGAAAATTTTGGGAAATCTTGAAAGTTTAAAATTTGGATTTAAACTCGAATTTGAATTTAGAAGTTAAACAATGTTGTTTGAAACTTATAACTGAAGTTAGAAATTAGTTGAATGATAACGAATCTTTAGTAGAAAGATTTGTTTTGATAAATTGATAAAACTATTGAATTGTGAAAAATAGTAGACGAGTTAAGGACCTTTCTTCCTAACTTGTAATTTCGAGGACGAAATTCTTTTAAGGGGGAAGTCTGTAACGACCCAGAATTTTTGATAATTGAAATTCGAATATTTAATTAATTTTAAAATATTAATAAATGGAATTTAGAAGTCGAATGATTTATTTGTCGAATATTGGATTTAATTTGATAATTTAATCGATAAATTAAATAGTGAAATTCCAGAAATAATTGAAATATGGGTTTAATGTGCTGGAAATGATTTATAAAGCTATATTAAATCATACTGGAGTTATAGAAAGGTTATAGAACTTTTAAAATTGAATTTGAAGTTAATATGTGAAAATTGAATATTTTAATATTTAATTACCGACTGAAAAATAGCCAATTTTCGAACAGTCTCAGAATTGAACGAGACCAGTTCCATTGGATCCGTAATAGTTAGTTATTATCTGATTTCAATTTTCGTATCCATCGGAGTTGTCGTTTGACCGTGGCAGCTCGAAACGCATCGATATCGTTTTAATTTTAAATCGTCGAGTTAAAATAGTCATTTTTCAAAAAGTCTCGGATTTCGACGAAACCAGTTTCATCGGATCCGTAATGTGATATTATTGTAAGATTTCAAATTTCGTAATTTTTGGATTTACCATTTGTCCGGTACAAATTAAAACGCCTCGAAATCGATTTAAATCGGTTTAATTTAAATTGATCGTTTAATTCCATATCTTGCACAGACGATCGAATTAGCTTCCGAAACCTATTCCATTGTGTCCGGAACGTGGGGTAAACCCTAGAAACGCCAGTCACTACGCGTAAATCGGAGTTCGGAAATTTTTCGATGAATAGTGTTTTCGTCAATTTTCTATATAAGGACTTCATATTCACAAATTGCAAAAGGAAACGAGCCTAGGGTTTCTAAATGCTTCAGCCGCCATTTTCAAAATCAAAGGCCAGAAATTAGTTTCATTCATCCCTCGATTTCTCTCAATCCACAAGAAATTTCGCGAAGTGTTCAACACGAAAATCGTAGAGCTTCGCGGTGCCTTTCGATCCATACGGTTATGATGTGGTTAAACGCGAGGTAGAGGTGGCTTTATGGCCGTGTACGTGTGCCGTTCGTCCTCGGGCTGCGTGCAAGGGAGGTGGCCGAGTGGGGCTGCACTTAGTGTGGTGGTAGAGCTCGCGACGAGCTTCCGTGTGGTGGTAGTATGATGGAGTTTTGTTGAGCGAGGAGGTGGCGGCAAGGAACCCTAGTCGAACGACATATGGGTTGTCTTCGTTCGTGAAGACCTGGAGCAAAACGAAGGTGAGAAAGAAGCATCAGAGAACGGCCCAGATTTGCATAAACGTGATCTAACGGCCAGATTCATTTAGGTTGAAAATTTAAAAAGAAATTGTAATTATTTATTTTATTTTATTTGTATAAACTTTAAAATAGTGTATCTTGTTCATACGTGATCAGAAATTGACGAAACAAAATGCGTTGGAATCATCTCGACGTGTACTACGTGATGAAACTGAATTGAAGCCATTTGGTGCTAGCGAAAATTTCGGGTAAAATTAAACGCGTGTTTAATTTTATTCGAAATAAACGCTGAAATCAGAATTAAAATCACGGTGAGATCTTCTCACTCAAAATTTAAAGTGGAATTTACAGTTATTTATTGATTGACTGTTTGGATGTGATGTTAGGTATAGTAGGATATATCTATTATATATAGATAGCAATATATACATATTGGCATATGTATATATTGGATTGATTGATTCCCGCCTCGTATAGCGGATGAGACCCTATTGCGCCGTTAGTAAGCGGATTTTTATAAAACCCATATACCGCGATAATTCCGTACTGGAGCGGAATTGGTATTGTGCTAACGTCTTTGGATGCAGGGAAACAGGTTGGAGGGATCCAACTGGATTCCTCACCAGTAGTTATTTATTTACAGGATTGATGTATATTCTGTTATCATATGTTGATATATGATGTGTTGTTGTGATTGACCAATTGGTGCTGTAGCATCATCGGATTCAGTTTTGGAAATGTAAAAATAACGACTTTTACTTTAAAAAGGGTTTTTAAAGTGATTTTTGAAAATATACGTTTTATGGAATTTTTGAATCAATTTATAAACGTAAAATTTTAAAGTTATAAAAGCTATAATTTTTAGTGAAATATAACCGAAGTGTCGTTTTTGAAATAAAAGTCGATTTATTTATTAAGTGGTTTAAGTTGGGATTTTTGAATAACTATAAACGATGTGTATAGAAAGATTTATAAAATTGATATGTTGTAAATCAAAATATTGGACTTATAAAACGAATTTTTTTTATAAGTGTTAAAAAGAAGTATAAAAGGATTTCATAAGTGAATGAAATTAATAGATTTATAACGCGAAGTTATAAAGTGAATAGATGTTGTAGAATAAACGATTATAAGTAATTTACTTATAAATTAGATTTTTGCACTTAATTGGGATATAAATAGAAATTGCTAAATGAAATGATTTCATAAGTTGAAATTGTTATGAAGTATAAATGTGATTTATAAACGTTGTTTATAAATCTGGAATCACTTATTTTGATAAGTAATTTTAGAAGTTAATAAAAGGAGAATTTTATAAATCGAAGTTGTTAGAAAATATAAAGGTGAATTTATAAACGTTGTTTTATGAATTCGAAATCAATCAAATTTGATGAATGTAATATAGAAGTTATTAAGGGAATTTTATCCACGATTTTGGATAGTGGATACTTCTTGGAATAAAACGTGTAGAAAAGATTGAAATGTAATTATTGAAGTATATTCACGATTTTGGACAGTGAATATGTTATCAAATAAAATGGATACGTTTCGGGAAAGCGATATTTGAAATGAAGTGATTGTTTAAAGATGTTTTAAAATGTATTGAATATCGAAATCATAGATTTCAACGCTTTATTGTTGAAATAGACGTTTTCGAGGAATAAGGAAATGGTGGACTATAACACTGTTGTTATAGTAAATGATTTCCGAAAGGAAATGTTTTTATGTAGTATTGGGATTTATATACCTATCTTAATCTCGAATCCCTATACTAGTGATTTTGAGTCGTCGTAACGATGTTTTACGTAACATTCGTTTTGACTCAAATAAATGTGTTTAAAGAATGATTTCCTTAAAGAATGAAACATATACTTAATTTTGATTTAAGTATATAGAATATTTTCAAATGTTGAAAATAAATGTTTTGTGAAATACTTATTATTAAATAAGTGTGGAAATGCTTTTCCAATATGAAATGAACTGTTTTGAGATTTTATCTTCAAAGATGAATTGAAATGTGGAAATTGATTTGAAATTGTTTTCAAATGATTAAGTGTGGAAATGATATATATCTAGTAAAGATATTTTGGAAGATGAAATAATTTGGAAAATTATTTGGAATCTGATGATGTCGCGCATCTTTATTGATAGTTAAATAACCGACTATCAATAATTACCTTTAGATAGGTATTTGTTGTGAATTGGATGAATTTGAATGCCACACCTATTTTTAAATAAGCGCTCACTATTCGGATTAGCCGGGAAAGGACCATGGGGTCGTATAACCCATTCCGAATATGTGATACATCGTTATGAATTGCATTCGAAGACCGGTGTTGAAGACCGGATATTTTTGAAAATGGAAGGATTACCGTCGAGTTACTCTACATCGGCTGATCTCCGGTTTAGAGGTTTTATCATCCTTAGTGACGGGAAGTCCTGACGTGATTGAAAATTATCCGGAATGGCAAGGGCTTCGTGAGAAGTGCCTTCGGTTCTGTTCGATCCCGGAACAGACTTGTATGGATTGTGTGTCTGACATTACACTTTGAGATATAAAGCTGATTTCTTTCAAATACATATCTGTTGGTGGCGGAGAATTTATTCTCTTAGCTTAACACCCTTCTCTGAGACGTACGAGCTCAGAGGTTATGTAGTTGAAATTTATCAGCGATATATCCCAATTTGGTAACGTGGCATACTAAGTGTTGCTGTGAAATGATCATTGTTTGATCATTTGTGATATGATCATTTGTTTGATCTTATATCTTTGTGATCATAGGTTGATCATTTTGTTTGACCCGAAGCAGGGCTTTTTGAGAAAGCGTAGCTTTGTGGACGAGACTTCGTCGAGCCTCACACCCCGGAAATGGTCGAAACAGGAATGTTGCGGCAAGGTTATGAGGGTCGCGCCCTTTAGGGTATGTCATTTCCTTCTGGAAAGGGGTGGTATCATGGTATGGAGCCCAGATACTTACTCATGTGGATACACTTTCTTTATGATGTGTGATGTTGGATATCGAGCGCTCGGATAAAGGTCCCAAAGGACCGGGTGATGACATATTCGTGAGTTACCTGTTACAGGGGTAACCCGGCCTTGTTTGGCAGAGAGCAGTTTGTCTCTCGGGACGTCCAGCCAGAGGCGATCCTATTCGGCAGGAGGAAAGGAAGTTCCTTAGCCTGACCATTTGTTGGAAATCCACCTTCCAAATACGAACTTTGTACGGTATTAGTTGTAGAACCTGCCATTTACTTATGGTGGCGCCCCACTGTTTAGATGGTAGCTATAGTAGGCATAGTTCGGAATGTCTATGCTGGCTAAGATTAATATTATACTTTCGAAATGTTTTTCACACTAGACATTAATAATAATATCCAATGATTGGCGTAGTAAGCATCTTTGACTATCATAAGAAGAAATCTCCTCCAATTCTGCGTTTGCATTGTGTGTGTGGCGGGAGGTCTTATGGTAGTTTCATTTTCCAAAAGCATTGCGAATTTGTTTTATTTTCTTTGTGAAAATAACTGTTTTACGATCTCACACCAGTCACCATGACTGACTCGGAGTTTATTGTTTCCCTTCTAAACTCTGGGTGCCCACAAATTTTCCACACGGGCAGCCTAGAATTATATTATCAGGATATTCTGGATATTCTGGAGCTTTGGAAGCAAGCTGGATGGCGAGACGTAGTATTTGTATCTGATATATTTATTCCGCTGTGTATTCTGTATGAGGACAAGTTATATAACTGTCCATTGTTGTATATTGACTCTGATGATTGATGTATGTATAAACTGATATAGTTCTTTGTTTTAAAAGACTAGTAATTATCTATTGTATATTGTTCCGCTGCGATATGTGAGATCCTGATATTGTTTCTGTTTCTGATGTTGTTCTTTTGTTTCTTCTTTCTCTTTTCTTCTATCTTTTCTTCTACCTCTTCTTTTAAAACCCTAATGGTTCGGTTTTTCGTTCACCTTGAGTAAATAGATGGAGATTAGTGTCTATTCAAGGGGTACAGAAAAGCGGGCTATTACACTAGGATATCTCGTTGCTTTGAGAAGAGGATTAATCTCCATAATTGTTATCATTAGTTTCAATATGTTTTGGAGTAGATGATACCAGTTGATCCTCATCAGTTTGACTTTGAGAGATAACTTGTTTTCATAAAAAATCTGTATTTACAAATTTTATTACTTCAAAAGTGTCAAATATTATAAATTTATAAATTCTATGAGGGAAACAACCAATAAAGGAACACTTAAATGCTATATTTTCTAATGTTAGTCTTTTATGACTTGGTTTTTTAACATATGCCAAACAATCACAAACTTTAAGTCTTGATAAATTAGGTTTTCTTTAAAACGTAATTCATAAGGGGAAACATCCTTCATTTTCATACGAACTCCATTTAAAACATAATAAGCAGAAAATATGTCATCACACTATAAAGTGTTATGTAACTAGAACTAATTAGCACAACATTAACCATTTCTACCAATGTCCTTTTTTCTCCTTTAGTGACTACATTTTGTTGAGGTGTATAAGAAGCAGTACATTGATGAATTAAACCATATTGTTTACAAAATAATGTGAAATGATTTGTAAAATATTCACCACCATGATCAAAAAGCAACACTTTTATTTTAAATCCTAACTGCATTTCCACTTTTGCCTTATTAATTTTAAACTTATTAGAAACATTATCTTTGTTTTTCATTAGATAAACATAAGCTTATCTACAATAATCATTAATAAATATGACATAATACTGTTACCGCCATAAGTTATATGGCATTTTAAGTTACAAATGTCAGTATATACTAAATCAAGCAAACTACATTTTTTTATAGATTTAAATGATTTCCTATGTATTTTTCCTTAAACGTGTATTTCATATTTAGACATAGATTCAAAATTACAATCAAAAATTAATTCTAACTTATTCGTGTTTTTAAGTAAACAATAATTAACACGCCTAATCTAGCATGCAATAATTAATAGACTAACCAATATAAGCAGAAGTATTTTTTTTTATTAAATTCAACTTTATCATGTCATTACAAAGATATCCCTATCCTATGAACTTGTCATTTTTGGATTACACCAACTTGTCAGACTCATACACCATCTTGAATCCTCCTTTATTAAGAGGTTATCCAGAGACCATATCCTTACAGATATCAGGTACATGAAATACATTAACCAAAGTTAGAACTTTCCAGAGGTGAATGGAAGTTCTACAGTGCCTTTTTCCATAACTGTGCTACGAATATTATTTGCCCTAGCAACTTGATTGCCCTCTCTGCTAACTTCTTTGTAGGGCTTGTATGACTGCGATCTTTGCATATACGAATGGTTACTCCAGCATCAAGCCACTAATCATTTTCCATGCCACCAACGAATTTTGCTTTTTGTACTACAACAACAACTGAGTCTTCGAACATATTTGCTTTATATTTTTTCTTTCATTGATGACAATCACGAGCATTGTGGTTGGCTTGTTATGGAAATAATAAGCGCCTTTCTTTTTTATCTTTCTTAGGATGACCATTTTTCTTAAACGTGTCTCATTCTAAAGCTTCAAAAAAAAATTTACTTCAAAATTATTAACCTTGGAATGAAACTCGGTTTGTTGACTATTATTTAGTTCTCATATACGAGAATCCTCTTCTAGGCAAAAGTGATGTTGTAAACATTCTAAATCATAGTCTGTTTCTGAATGCTTTAAATTTTTCCTATATCATTCCAAAATTGAGAGAGTCTAAAATTATGACCCCAACCATGAATAATTCAGAGAAATCAATCTTGGCATGTTTGTGTTGATTTTTTATGTATTATTTCACTAACTTATCCAATAATGGACATATTTTAATCATTTTGAAATCCATAAAACTGCATACCATAATTTTTTTGCTACTGCCTCCGATATGAGATATTTACTTTTCGGTGCTATCTAGAGTGCTTTTGTTTTTTCCAGGCTTTGACGTGCAATATAGATAGAAATGATAGTGCATTCAAAATGTGTCCTTTGCATAAAAAGTCATCTTCTTTGCACTTTGAACATTTCTTCTTAAGTGCATCATCCATAGGACTTTCTTTGAATATTTCCTCCCAGCCATCTTCTCATATGTAGAACAGTTTAATGGTGATCAGGAAGATCTTCATTGTGATGACACGGATTTTCGAACCAGTTAAAATTGCCAAAAATCTGTCCGTTCTAAAACTACTAATGGAAACTACCAACTTAATACACAATATTTGATGAATATTCAACACTATTAAATGTATAGGATAAAGTTTCAATTATACAACTTATCAGAGTAATTTATTTATTTATTAATCCTATAAAGTGTGCTTTAATACATACCAAATACAATGACTATAAATTTACCACCGCATAACTCTGATGAGAGAGACAACACTATCCTTACCTGAGAACTCAATAAACAATGTAAATGCGGAATAAAATAGTAAGCAGGAAATATATAATAACACAAGATAAACAACAACCAATAACCGATAAACATGAAAGGGTTATATTATTTTAGGGGCTGCATCACTACCACTTGTGACTGCCTACGTACCCCTATCTAATTGGGTACCCAATTAGATACAGGATCAAGCCAACGTAGTTCTCCTACTGCAAATAGGACTCATGGAGCCTACGATGCAACAAACAATATGCAATTCCCAAAACTACCCACTTAGGCTTAATCTTAAATTTTAGTTTTACAAATCTAATTACCTTTATGGAAATTATCTCTTTGGACTTTATTCTCGAATTCTTATTTCAAAACTTTTGAAATATATATATCTTTTATATTCAAATTTTACTTTACTTTGGGATCTTAAATCAAATTACTTTTGAAAAGTTTATTTGGAAATCCCAAATACTGTAATAAAACGTATCAAACAATATGCAACCAGATCGGGAGGTTTCTCCCAATAACGAGGCAACTGGGTCCCAGCCTTCATACAATTGATAAATAAGTACATCCCTCTATTCCAAGAGCGGACTATACCAAAAACATATGCCCACTTTTTAGTTACGGGTTACCCAAATCATTGGTAACATAACAAATCATTTTATATCCCAAAGCAATAAATCATTTCACACTAATATTCACAAGTACTTTCAAATCTATAATAATTTTCATTTCCCAAATCTCTTCAAAAATCATCTTAAAACCATCGAGTTTAGTCCTCGAAATTCTTTTCATTTTATAAAACATTTTTATAAAACCATTCTTATATAAATCACTTTTATATAATATGACTTCAAAACATTCATTACCAAACATTTCTATTTCTTTTAAAGGGAAATCATTTCATAATATTTCCATTTGAAAACCAATTTTCAAACCAATTCATTAAATTGAAGTGAACCAAATATTATCGCTAAACACCTTATAGTCAAATTGTGAAATAAATCACAAGGTGTTAGCCTACAATTATTTTCTACCCAGCCCATGCATATGGATAATTAATTGCTCATAAACTAGTCGAGCAATGTTAAAAATCAATAAATAATAATCAATGCTCATAAACTGGTCGAGTGAAATCCAAACAATCAAACAATCAATTAACAAAATAAACACAACAATAAATGATAAATCAATGCTTCATTCTATCAAATATTTATAACACTTTATTTTAACTTTGGTTAAAACGGTTTGATATTTATTTTGGAGCATCCGGGCTTTCCTTTCGATCCGTTCCACCCCTCGCCTAAGAAAAGAAAACATAGGCCAGGTAAGTTCAGGGCACTAGTTGCTCCATCCCTAACCTTAGTTAAACACCTTGTTTTATCTTCCCAGATCTCACAGGCGGGACAAATATACAAGTCGTTTCCGCATACTTAGTTATCAACTTTATTTTGGAATTGATTATAAAGATTCCAAATTATCGTTTAAACACTTAATTTTCCTTTCAAAAACATTCACAATCGATTCAGGGAAAAATCCTTACATTTAAACTTATTTTCAAAAAGTTATACCATTCGTAGAATAAAAGTGCTGCGGAAAGTGTTATATAAGCTTATTTGATTAAATCAACTTTTAAACATTCGATAATTCATATTTTCCAATCCAAATATCTTTTAAACCATTTTAATATTTTTATCAAATTTATTTCATATTTTTAAATCATTTAAAAATATCATTTATAAAGAAATCCCTTTTTGGAATCCGAACTGCAAAACCGCGATGTTTTTAGAAAATTGTTTTGGACATATTTCAAACTCTACTTGATGAAATTTTGATTTCCTTTATTTGTTAGAAAAATATGGATATAATAGACCGAAAAATTCTTATCTCAAAGAATTCCGAGCTAGATTCCACTTTGTACACTCATTTAACTTTTATGGCGCGAAATCGCGAACTACCGTTACGCGACGCGCCTAGTTTTGACTTGTTTTTTAATTTCTTTTCATACTTCTTGGAAACACTTTTAAATATTTATAAAACATTTCTAAATCATTTTAAATGTATTTTAAACAATATTTTTATATTTCAAACTCATATTCCATTTCATTTCACTTTATAATATTATATTATTATAATATCATTTCTAACCATTTTAGATTATTTTGAAATCATTAAGAGGCTAAATAATTTAATACACACATTTATATGGATTTAATTTCATTGAATTAACTATACTTACTAACCATTTCTTTTATCATTTATCAAACCAAGTTATCATCCATATCACAAACATATAATCAACCATAATATCAACCAAGTTATCATCCAATATCAACCAATATTCAACATATTAATTTCTAATTTAACATGTGTATTACCAACTTATGTTTTATTAAAATAAAACTAAGATTTGAGTACTCACCTTTAACCAAACCGATTAACTTCCTACCAACATTCTTACTTACAACACTTCACTAACTACTTCAACTAATCAACTTCTACTCCATTTCTTTTGCTTTATGCTATCGACCCCTCCTTCCAAACTACCGAAAATGCGGCATAGCTTCCGCAGCACCTTGAATTTGCTCCAAGCTCCTTGGAATGAAATCAGAGTGTAACGACCCGTGAATTTCGTTAACTAAGTTTGTCATAATTTCCATAATTTATAGTAAAATGAATGTTAGGAATTAGATGTAGCAATTGAAATTAAAAGTTAACAAATATATATATATATATATATATATATATATATATATATATTTAAAATGAAATTCCAATTCAATAAAATAATGTAAATGTTACGATTTGATTTTTAAATAGAATATGAGAAACAAGAGTAAGTATTGAATAATATGTTATTTATTTATGGTATTGAATAAAAATTGGTAAGCCAATTGTAATTAATGGTAATAATGTGACATAAGCTAATAAATTAGATTTCAATGCAACACCCATTAATGAATGTAATTGAAATAGGATTTAGGTAAATGTATACTAGGTTATAAATCAAAAAGGAGGAAACAAATGTATATATCGAATTGATTAATGAATAAATATACATTGAATAGTAATTGAATGTACAGTTAATGGGAATTGTATAAAATCAATAATGATAATTAGATGTGCCTTATGGATAATTAATTCCATAACGGAAAGAGTAAATGTATTCATTTGAATATAAAATTGCAATTGGGTAGAGATTATTAAGTAACAATGTTAATGCAAGGTAAGTGATGCTAAATTAAAGTCAATAATAATGAATAGTGATTAATTCAAAATTTGTAACATATATTTTAAATTACTTGCTTATTTGTTAATAGAATTAGAATTTGTAATAAGTGATAATAAAATAAATGAAGATTACACTAATGGGAAATGAAATAACGTTCATTAAATGTTGAGTAATCATAGGGTCATATTTATTAAAAGCGTTACTTTAATAATGTGGATTAATTGAGAAATTAATACTAGAAGCATGTAAGTTACTTTAATAACGTTATAAATTGATTTTACCTAAACTTAAGTGTAAGTTAAAGGTTGAATTTGGAACTTATCCATTTAATTTGAAACTTATTAGGACAAAATGGGATTCAATTTATAATGAGGGTTTATTTTAAGAAATCGAAAGAAATTCTTTAATGAGAGAATTAAGCTACTTTAAACTGACGGGAATTTGTTTAAAGAATTACAAATTAATAAGTAAATTCAAGAGGGTAAAATTTATGAATTATAGAATTTGAACCTTTAATAGTGAGTAAATTTATTTAGATTATAATAGTTGAATTTATTGCAAACGAATGAACTCAAATATGTAATTATTACTGTAATTTAAAATTTTAGTTGAAAACGGGAAATATTTATGTGATAATTTTAAATCCAATGGTACGCCCTTCTATTTGGAATTTTGAATGAAATAATTATGGGTAAATTCAATTTAATAGAAATTTTGGGAACTAAAATTTATAATTTTGAATATAATGAAAATTTAAGATAGGGCATTTCAATTCAATTGATAAATTATTTTCTCTATATTGACGTTTAAATTTTGTTTAAATAATTGCAAATGATTGAGAAGTATAAAGGTGATAGATTGTCAATTCTATAATTGAAATATAAAATTCGATTTAATTAATTTAATTTCATTTCATTTAATTAATATAAAATTTTCCTTTTTGGTCACGGACTCGGATTTCGACGAAACCAGTTTCATCGGATCCGTAACGTTGAATTATAATAGTGTTTCAAGTTCGTAGCGATCGGACTTGTCGTTTGATCGTACGGACTCGAAACGCCTTGAAATTTATGCAATTGAAATCAATTTGGAAAATATTGTTTTTAGCATAACTTCTTCATACGATGGAATTTGAACCTGAAACCTTTTCCATTGAGTTTAAAATATTTTAAAACACCTATTTTGATATATGGGTTTACCCAATTTCGTTCCGGGGTAAGAACGGGCTTTTTGGACTGCGTTGGCGTTAATGCGTACACCTGTTTTATCCATCTATTCTATTTTCAACCTTCTCTATAAATATCCTGTTATAAACCCTAGCCTCCCTAATCTTCATTTGTCTGTACGTACAATTCATCTTCTTCTTAGCTCCTCATTCCAATGGCAGACAAAACCTAATTCCCAAATTCCAAATCTAATTTCAAAAAAAAAAAAAGAGATTTACGCGCTTCGTGTCGCGCTTGGGATTTCCAGGGGAAAAACCCTGGAGCTACTTCGGGTCACGAAGAAAATGACTTGGGTCTCTGGGTCGTTTTGGCAAAAACTCAGAGCAAACATCGGGTATTTGAGGCGGCGGACCGGGTTGAACTCGAAGTCGACTCAGGACCAGAATTTTCCAATCTTCAAATTTTCATAACTTTTGCATACGGACTCGAATTTGGACGCGGTTTCTTTTGTTAGGATCGTATTGAAATTCCAGATCTTTTGACGCAAGTTTGGACCAATTCTGAGACTGTAAAATTTTTGGGTTTAAATTGAATTTAAATTCAATTTAAATTCAAAAGGTGAGTGTTTTAACCCACTCACAACTTCTAAGATTTCTTATGTTTGTTAAATTAAATTTTGATGTGATTTAAAATTTATCTATGATTGTTTGGGCATATATTTAATCATCATCTCAGTTAGATAACATTTAGTTAAATTTAATTGTTATTTAATTTTATTATTGCATAAAATTTGCGAGTTAAATTTATTTATTATTGCATATAAACTGCCAGTTGAACAGTTATTAAATTTTATTGAATATAAACTATTTGTTGATGCCTGTTATATTTTATATGCTTTATATTGATGTTTTGTTTAAATTGGATGATGATTGTAATAAATGGTTGTTTATTGGTATTTGGATGAATGAATGCTATATTTTATATTGTATAAACTGCAAGTTATTATGCATTTTTATTTTATTCGGGATTGCGGTTTGAAATGATATATAACCGTAATTTTATTTTAAATTGCGAATTGAATTGATAAATATCCGTATCACTTGACCATAGGATAGAAAATTATATACAGGCACCATGGTCTATATATAAAATATTTTAAGGGATTTTCTATGGTTTGGAAAGAAATATACGGTTTAATAAATATTAAATTTTGATATTATATAAATATTATTTTATATATGGTTAAATTCTAAAATTTAAGCTATGTATGACTTGATGAGGTTTTAAGTTTGATTTACGAATATTTCAAGTTTGAGCTTTATTTAAGTGATATTGAATTTATTAAATAAATATTTCTAAACTAAATAATAGTAAATTGAATTAAGGTATATATAAGATTATCATATTTGGTTGGGAATTTTGGAATATTTAAAGACTTGAAATATATCAAAATTGAAATGTTTTATTGAAATTAAGGTATTATTGTTTTTCAAAGTATTTGTTTTCGAAATTGTTATAACTTTGAAAGTAATATGGTTTGAAAATGAATTTATTTGAAATAGAATTTATTTAAGAATTATCTTTAAATATATTGATTTGAAACCGATTGAAATTGTGAGATTAAGAATATGACTGCATTATGTGATTTCGGTTTAAGATGGTTTTAAAGAATATTTCAAGTTTTATAATTAAAAGTAAGAATAATGATTGAAAATTTGGATTTTATTTAAATGATATATTATTGAATTTGGTTTTTATGTATATACTATTTTGAAATAAATGATATGTTTTGAAATAGCAATAATAATTTGGTTTTAAAGTATATACTATTTTGAAGTAAAGGATATGGTTTGAAATGGCAATAATATTTTGGTTTTTGATGTATATACTATTTTGAAATAAAGAATATGTTTTGTAAGGGTAATGATTGTGTTTTTAAAAGTATATATATTTCTTAAAATGACCACGGTGTTATAATAACGATTGGTTGTTAAGGAGACCGGGATCGGATATGGACATACTCTCTGTCGATACCGAAAACCACTTTGACAACCGTGTACACGGTGGAGATTCCAGAATGAAGTAGGATGGTGGCGACGTTCTTAAGGTATGTTACGTGGACCCAACTCTCGTGAGTTGGCATAAGGTGGCTAAAACAGGAGCTATCTCGGACCAGTGAGGTAGCACCTCTTCTCGGACACATTTCTTCGATATTATACTCTTACTTGTGATTTGACTAGATGGCCATCCTCCGATTTGGGAATGTTGTTCGAGGTGGAACGGTAGTGGCTGCTATGCGTATCCATCAGTCCATGTGCGTAATTGGTATATCTACCCTGGCATTGCCTAGTTATGCCGTGTCACCTACCATACCGAGCTTTACTACGATTATGATTTTAAGATCCGACCGCGTTAAGGTTCTCCATCCTCTTAACGCTATTTTCTATATGATTATACTTTACTGTTTAGACACTACTGTATATAGTATTACTACATAGTAGATAGTTTAACGGATCCTTAAGAGATGTGAATCCCGAACATTTCTTAAGTTACTGCACTCACGTTAGACACTGGATAGGAGATGTCAAACCCCGTAAACATCTCTGACGCCGTTTACACTCATATTTATTTCATTGATTTAACTTACATAAGATCTTTTAGTTCTGACTCGAGTGTTTTGTCTTTTCAATTCGCTCGGGTCAGCCTGAGCATTTCAGGATTTGAAGGCCCTATTTCTGGAGGACGAAGACAAAGATTTTATTACTACTATTTGTTATATATTCTACTACACCATTGTATTCCGCTGCATTTATTATCATTCTCTGGTATGTGTAACTCTGATATGTATTGTATAAGTATAATCAAATGTTTTGTAAAACAGCTTCATGAACTGTTATTTGATTATTATATTTTATTGTTCCGCTGCAAGATTCTATTTTGTTTCTTTTATTTCTCCACTTTTTCTTATTTACCCCATAACAATCCGCCCTTCTGTATGGTTTAAGTTGGCATGTGTGTCTGCTTAAGCGTACAAAAAGGTGGGATGTTACATCTGGTATCAGAGCTTTGGTTTAACGATAAACCTTAGTTTTGTGGGGTCTGACTCTTTATTAATAGGGTAGTAATACCCTATGGGAGTCGCTGAGTGTATATATATATGAGAGAGCGTATTTTTTAGTGTTATAAAAAGGTTTTAATATTGTGTTAATCGGTTCCGTTTTGTATTTATAAATTCTGGTTGGTGCATGAGACGCTATGACATCAATAGGGATTTCTAAACACTTAATAGGACAAACCGACATAATATTTGTTTTAATATAGGTGAATGAAATAACTTTGCCTATTATATTTTCCATATATAAAAAATATTTTATAAAGATATAAATTTGGTTGCTATAGATTGGGTGTTAGGTAATGAAAATATAAATAATAGTTGAAACTAAGTTGAAAATAAAATAAATGAAAACTGGAAATTTAGAGCTTAAGTTCTGGGGTTTTTAAAGATTTCTTTCAATTGATTTTGGAATATAATAATAATATCGTTAGAAGTATTTTCTGATATAAATATTTCAATAGAATTTGAAAGAAATGTTTTAAAAGAAATTCCGCAAAGAAATAAGTTGTACTCCCCTTTTTGTCGCTGGAAAATAATTTCGGTGATGGCGGCCGCATCATCGACATTCATTTTCGAGTTTCAAAGTGGGAAGGCCACTGTGTAGTTTTACTACAAGATTATTTTATTTTAAATTGTTTTAAATATAATTGGATATATAAATTATAAGTATATATATTATCTATTATCTTAAAATGATTTTTGAATAAAACCCGGTATTTGATTCTTAAGTTTCCATTAATAAATAGTCCTAATTACTGAAGTGAATTGGAATGTAGGTAATTAATAAATTGAAACCTCTAAGGAAATAAGAGATTTAATGCTAGGATATAAATGGTATTAAATGAAAGTTGAAATTGTAACCTATGAAATAAAGGAAATAATTATTGAACATTAAAATAATTAAAAGAAATGAGAAAACTTGTACAACTTTCAATTTCAGTCTTTAAAAGCATAAATATAACTTACCAAAAATTTATAAAAGTTGAAAATGTTTAATAAGAAAATGTATAGAAAATTGTACAAGTAGACTTATGTAATGAAAAATTCAGTAAATTTCTTTTATTAATAAGAATTAAAGTATAACTGTTATGCCAAGTAATTAAAATTGAACATGAATATTATTAATAAATGAATAAATAAAATCAAGTAAATGAATAAATATGCAAAGTAAATTAATTTAAAAATGAATAAATGAAATTAATAAGTATTGATGTTCTAGTTGTTATGGACTTAAATGTTATATATAAATAATAATAAACTTAAGTAATAGGTTGAAGTTACCTTAGAATAAAAGATGAATACTGGGAAAATGACTGTAAAACTTAAGTAATAAATTTACCTACCAAGGAATTGGTTGAATGGATAAAAATAAATGATGAATAAAGAGGAAATCAAACAACAATATATGGAATGAAATTAATAATAATGAACTTGATCTATTGTTGAATTTGTTATTTGTTTGGCTTATGGTTGTTTGGGCAAGGATACTTTAATATTGTTTGGATGTAGGAATAATCTATTTAGTTTCACCTAAGACTGCTGAGTGAAGATTACACTTAGTAGTTTATTCTTCATTCTGTACAATTTAAAGTTGTGAACCTGAACAACTATTTCTTTTTTTTGATATGAATGAATGATTGATTTTATGGTTGTATGCCTTGTTGCAAGTGTTTAAATTGTAATAGAATATTATACAAGTAGAAATTTGAAATAATGAAAGTATTCAATGAAATTGCTATTAAATGAGAATTTAATGTTATAAGCTTAAGTATAATTGAAATTTTACCAAGTAAATATAATTAAAGGTAAGTATGACAAATAGATGAGGTCATACAATTATAAATGAATGTAATATAAATAAGAGAAATTGTAAACTGAAAGGGTTAAAGTAATTTCTAAATAAAAGTTGGAAGAAATACAATGAAAATAAAAGGATAAACCGTTATATGAATAAAAAGAATCAAACAACAAATGTATGAATGGAATGAATAAGAATAGACTAAAACTATTGCTGAAATTGTTGTTTGTCGTGGTTGTGGTTGTTGGGTAAGGAAACTTTAATTTGTTGGGATGGATGAAAAATCCATTGTGTTTAATCTAAGACTGTTGAGTAAATGATGCATTTGATGGTTTATTCTTCATTCCGTACAAATTAAAAGTTTTGAAACCGAACAACTATTTGTTGGTTGATTGAATGGTTGTTTGTATTTGTGTGTGTATGCTGTTTGTGAAATTGATGGTTGTTGTATTGATTTGTTGTTAGTGATTGAAACCACTTAAATATTTCACTTTATATAAATTGTTAACCCTTTGGATTTAATAAGTGAAATGCAGGTTATGGAAGCAATTGCTACTGTTTTTGGTTCCATAAATTAAACGTAAATTGCCCGACAAATAGGTACGTTTCGGATTACGATTTATAATGCTATTTATATATATTTTCCCGTGTTGGGATATAATATTTTGGATATTATAAGTGATATTTTGTTATATTTAATATTATATTTTCTCCCGAGCCTCTCCGTACAAAGGAGACTCTGCCGAAATTTTTCGAAATTTTTGGGACTTAGAAAATTATTTTGAAATGTTATATTTAAGTATAAAAAGATATAATGATTAAAATGGGTAAATTTTATATAAAGTAATAAATTTTGTAAATTAGTGTTTATAAGTTGATATTTTGAATAATATGTATTGTTTGTCTAATTCTTCCTTCTCCCTTCTTTTTTCTTTTCAGGGACGAAAAGTTTTGAGTGGGGGAGAGTGTAACGACCCGTGAATTTCGTTAACTAAGTTTGTCATAATTTCCATAATTTATAGTAAAATGAATGTTAGGAATTAGATGTAGCAATTGAAATTAAAAGTTAACAAATATATATATATATATATATATATATATATATATATATTTAAAATGAAATTCCAATTCAATAAAATAATGTAAATGTTACGATTTGATTTTTAAATAGAATATGAGAAACAAGAGTAAGTATTGAATAATATGTTATTTATTTATGGTATTGAATAAAAATTGGTAAGCCAATTGTAATTAATGGTAATAATGTGATATAAGCTAATAAATTAGATTTCAATGCAACACCCATTAATGAATGTAATTGAAATAGGATTTAGGTAAATGTATACTAGGTTATAAATCAAAAAGAAGGAAACAAACGTATATATCGAATTGATTAATGAATAAATATACAGTGAATAGTAATTGAATGTACAGTTAATGGGAATTGTATAAAATCAATAATGATAATTAGATGTGCCTTATGGATAATTAATTCCATAACGGAAAGAGTAAATGTATTCATTTGAATATAAAATTGCAATTGGGTAGAGATTATTAAGTAACAATGTTAATGCAAGGTAAGTGATGCTAAATTAAAGTCAATAATAATGAATAGTGATTAATTCAAAATTTGTAACATATATTTTAAATTACCTGCTTATTTGTTAATAGAATTAGAATTTGTAATAAGTGATAATAAAATAAATGAAGATTACACTAATGGGAAATGAAATAACGTTCATTAAATGTTGAGTAATCATAGGGTCATATTTCTTAAAAGCTTTACTTTAATAATGTGGATTAATTGAGAAATTAATACTAGAAGCATGTAAAGTAATAACTAAAAGGGAAATACGTTATAAATTGATTTTACCTAAACTTAAGTGTAAGTTAAAGGTTGAATTTGGAACTTATCCATTTAATTTGAAACTTATTAGGATCAAATGGGATTCAATTTATAATGAGGGTTTATTTTAAGAAATCGAAATAAATTCTTTAATGAGAGAATTAAGCTACTTTAAACTGACGGGAATTTGTTTAAAGAATTACAAATTAATAAGTAAATTCAAGAGGGTAAAATTTATGAATTATAGAATTTGAACCTTTAATAGTGAGTTGATTTATTTAGATTATAATAGTTGAATTTATTGCAAACGAATGAACTCAAATATGTAATTATTACTGTAATTTAAAATTTTAGTTGAAAACGGGAAATATTTATGTGATAATTTTAAATCCAATGGTACGCCCTTCTATTTGGAATTTTGAATGAAATAATTATGGGTAAATTCAATTTAATAGAAATTTTGGGAACTAAAATTTATAATTTTGAATATAATGAAAATTTAAGATAGGGCATTTCAATTCAATTGATAAATTATTTTCTCTAGATTGACGTTTAAATTTTGTTTAAATAATTGCAAATGATTGAGAAATATAAAGGTGATAGATTGTCAATTCTATAATTGAAATATAAAATTCGATTTAATTAATTTCATTTCATTTCATTTAATTAATATAAAATTTGCCTTTTTGGTCACGGACTCGGATTTCGACGAAACCAGTTTCATCGGATCTGTAACGGTGAATTATAATAGTGTTTCAAGATCGTAGCGATCGGACTTGTCGTTTGATCGTACGGACTCGAAACGCCTTGAAATTTATGCAATTGAAATCAATTGAAATCAATTTGGAAAATATTGTTTTTAGCATAACTTCTTCATACGATGGAATTTGAACCTGAAACCTTTTCCATTGAGTTTAAAATATTTTAAAACACCTATTTTGATATATGGGTTTACCCAATTTCGTTCCGGGGTCAGAACGGGCTTTTTGGACCGTGTTGGCGTTAGCGCGTACACCTGTTTTATCCATCTATTCTATTTTCAACCTTCTCTATAAATATCCTGTTATAAATCCTAGCCTCCCTAATCTTCATTTGTCTGTACGTACAATTCATCTTCTTCTTAGCTCCTCATTCCAATGGCAGACAAAACGTAATTCACAAATTCCAAAATCTAATTTCAAAAAAAAAGAGATTTACGCGCTTCGGGTCGCACTTGGGGTTTCCAGGGGAAAAACCCTGGAGCTACTTCGGGTCATGAAGAAAATGACTTGGGTCTCCGGGTCGTTTTGGCAAAAACTCATAGCAAACATCGGGTATTTGAGGCGGCGGACCGGGTTGAACTCGAAGTCGACTCAGGACCAGAATTTTCCAATCTTCAAATTTTCATAACTTTTGCATACGGACTCGGATTTGGACGCGGTTTCTTTTGTTAGGATCGTATTGAAATTCCAGATATTTTGATGCTCGTTTGGATGAATTCTGAGACTGTAAAATTTTTGGGTTTAAATTGAATTTAAATTCAATTTAAATTCAAAAGGTGAGTGTTTTAACCCACTCACAACTTCTAAGATTTCTTATGTTTTTTAAATTAAATTTTGATGCGATTTAAAATTTATCTATGATTGTTTGGGCATATATTTAATCATCATCTCAGTTAGATAACATTTAGTTAAATTTAATTGTTATTTAATTTTATTATTGCATAAAATTTGCGAGTTAAATTTATTTATTATTACATATAAACTGCCAGTTGAACAGTTATTAAATTTTATTGAATATAAACTATTTGTTGATGCCTGTTATATTTTATATGCTTTATATTGATGTTTTGTTTAAATTGGATGATGATTGTAATAAATGGTTGTTTATTGGTATTTGGATGAATGAATGCTATATTTTATATTGTATAAACTGCAAGTTATTATGCATTTTTATTTTATTCGGGATTGCGGTTTGAAATGATATATAACCGTAATTTTATTTTAAATTGCGGATTGAAATGATAAATATCCGTATCACTTGACCATAGGATAGAAAATTATATACAGGCACCGTGGTCTATAAATAAAATATTTTAAGGGATTTTCTATGGTTTGGAAAGAAATATACGGTTTAATAAATATTAAATTTTGATATTATATAAATATTATTTTATATATGGTTAAATTCTAAAATTTAAGCTATGTTTGACTTGATGATGTTTTAAGTTTGATTTACGAATATTTCAAGTTTGAGCTTTATTTAAGTGATATTGAATTTATTAAATAAATATTTCTAAACTAAATAATAGTAAATTGAATTAAGGTATATATAAGATTATCATATTTTGTTGGGAATTTTGGAATATTTAAAGACTTGAAATATATCAAAATTGAAATGTTTTATTGAAATTAAAGTATTATTATTTTTCAAAGTAATTGTTTTCGAAATTGTTATAACTTTGAAAGTAATATGGTTTGAAAATGAATTTATTTGAAATAGAATTTATTTAAGAATTATCTTTAAATATATTGATTTGAAACCGATTGAAATTTTGAGATTAAGAATATGACTGCATTATGTGATTTGGGTTTAAGATGGTTTTAAAGAATATTTCAAGTTTTATAATTAAAAGTAAGAATAGTGATTGAAAATTTGGATTTTATTTAAATGATATATTATTGAATTTGGTTTTTATGTATATACTATTTTGAAATAAATGATATGTTTTGAAATAGCAATAATAATTTGGTTTTAAAGTATATACTATTTTGAAGTAAAGGATATGGTTTGAAATGGCAATAATATTTTGTTTTTTGATGTATATACTATTTTGAAATAAAGAATATGTTTTGAAAGGGCAATGATTGTGTTTTTAAAAGTATATATATTTCTTAAAATGACCACGGTGTTATAATAACGATTGGTTGTTAAGGAGACCGGGATCGGATATGGACATACTCTCTGTCGATACCGAAAACCACTTTGACAACCGTGTACACGGTGGAGATTCCAGAATGAAGTAGGATGGTGGCGACGTTCTTAAGGTATGTTACGTGAACCCAACTCCCGTGAGTTGGCATAAGGTGGCTAAAACATGAGCGATCTCGGACCAGTGAGGTAGCACCTCTTCTCGGACACATTTCTTCGATATTATACTCTTACTTGTGATTTGACTAGATGGCCATCCTCCGATTTGGGAATGTTGTTCGAGGTGGAACGGTAGTGGCTGCTATGAGTATCCATCAGTCCGTGTGCGTAATTGGTATATCTACCCTGGCATTGCCTAGTTGTGCCGTGTCACCTACCATACCGAGCTTTACTACGATTATGATTTTAAGATCCGACCGCGTTAAGGTTCTCTATCCCCTTAACGCTATTTTCTATATGATTATACTTTACTGTTTAGACACTACTGTATATAGCGAATATTACTACATAGTAGATAGTTTAACGGATCCTTAAGAGATGTGAATCCCGAACATTTCTTAAGTTACTGCACTCATGTTAGACACTGGATAGGAGATGTCAAACCCCGTAAACATTTCTGACGCCGTTTACACTCATATTTATTTCATTGATTTAACTTACATAAGATCTTTTAAATCTGACTCGAGTGTTTTGTCTTTTCAATTCGCTCGGGTCAGCCTGAGCATTTCAGGATTTGAAGGCCCTATTTCTGGAGGACGAAGACGAAGATTTTATTACTACTATTTGTTATATATTCTACTACACCATTGTATTCCGCTGCATTTATTATCATTCTCTGGTATGTGTAACTCTGATATGTATTGTATAAGTATAATCAAATGTTTTGTAAAACAGCTTCATGAACTGTTATTTGATTATTATATTTTATCGTTTCGTTGCAAGATTCTATTTTGTTTCTTTTATTTCTCCACTTTTTCTTATTTACCCCATAACAATCCGCCCTTCTGTATGGTTTAAGTTGGCATGTGTGTCTGCTTAAGCGTACAAAAAGGTGGGATGTTACACAGCGGCACTTCCTTCTCTTTTTCTTGCTCCAGAGCTTCACAAACTTGCTCCTCCTTCTTAATAGTTCGGCCTCACCCTATTCCACCCTTCCTCCATCATTTCTTCACTTCTTAGATGCTAAACCATGTTTTAATTGTATTCTAAGGTCTTTGGCAAAGTTTGGTGGTGTTTTGACTTTGTTTGATATGGTTTTGAAAAAGTTAGTAAGGAAATGGAAGAGAAGAAGCCATTAGAGAAGCTTTTAGAAAGCTTGAGAAAGGAAGAAGAAGAAAATGTAGAAATGTGTGTGAAAGTGAAGAAGGAGGTGGGTATTTATAGAAAAAGTAAGGAATGAAATTTTACAAATTTAACCTCTTATCAAATTACCAAAACACCCTTACTTCAAACTAAAGCAATCTCCACTTTTTCAATACTTAACATCATCTTTCACATCCTTACTTTATGTCTTAGTCACTTAAAGATTAAGTAAAGAATATCATAATTATGTTAGTTTTGATTTGATGTGATTTGATGTTTACTTTTTCTTACTTTTGTTAATTCTTACTTACTTTTACTAATGACTTCTAGAAGTTTTCTAATCCTATTTAGTAAAAGTAAATTTCATTAGTGAATTAATTAATACTTATACTATATAAATATATGTTCCTATATAAGAAAATAAAGGTGCGACGACGTTGCAATAACTTTTAATCGACAAAACGTTGATTTTCGACAAAATGTTTTACGGTCACATTTTGACGTTTTAGTTAAACTATTTATTTATGTAAACCAAATTTAAAAACAAATTTTTATAATGCTACTTAAAAATATAAACACTCATAAATAAATTAAAATAATTTATTTAACCATTGAAACTTACTTTTCTGAATCAACATTTTGTCACTTTTGTCGTTATAGGCAAATGTTACTATTTTTGTGTATACTTCTCTTTCCAAATCCTATCTAATATTGTTTGAATAATATAACCTTACCTATTTTACATTTAAAATCACTTTAAACAGTATATTTTAAAGTGGTCAAATTCTGGGTCATTACATTCATGGTTTCTTTCCATCTAGTAAAATTATCTCCATCATAATACTCCAATTAGTAAGGCGATGATTCATGACCTATAGGTAATTGATATTGCTTGAACCTTCCATATTTGAATCTATTGTCTAAAAATTTGTTGGAAATATTCATTGGTTCGAGGATGATGATGATATGAACTATACTTCTACCTTTAAGGTTATTTTTATAAGATTCTTTTAGACAATAATTCAACACTTCTAGTATAAACATGCTATCGACTTATTGACTTTAGGATTCAATGAAGCCGTTTAATAGTATAATCGAATTCAAATTTTGTGCTGCTTTGATCTGACCAAGAACATTCTTTTACTTAGATGTTGATGATGCAATAAAGGACTTTAGAAATGCAGAAGAATAAGAAAAATATTTCATTACTGAAAATGAATTTGGACATGCCTTTATATTGGCAGTGAAAGGATGCATTTGATCGTCAACTATCGTGTCCATACGTTGTAACGGTCAGTTTTCCTGCCTGATTCAAAAAACACATATGCTAGTTTCAACGATCATATCTCCAGTTGTTTCTCATTTTTTGCAATAGTTCAAATTTTGAACTTCTAGGTTTGTAAACGGGCTAAAAAAATTACACATCAAAATCAATCCAAAAATATTAATTTGAACCCAAACCGGACTCAGCTCAACTTGATCAGTCGGACGGACGAATGGCAGCAGCATGCGTGTGTATTAAGATGCATGGCCTCTCTCTTCAACCTAAGAGAAAATAATTAAGTGCCCTGATAAATAATATTCTCATTGGAGTCCCATAATTAAACAAATATAAGACCTCATTTTCTATAATGTGAGACTTAATATCCTTTCTTTCGTCTTCTTTCTTCCAAAATAAACATCAAACCCAAAAAATTTCAAATATATCCAATAAGTGTTTAATTAAATCATTCTTCTTGTTAACTTAAGCTTTTAACTCATCTATAGCATTGGACTACGATTTATAATATATATATATATAGGTAAGTCACGGGTGAAAGAATACCTTGCCAGTGTAGTATAAAGTTGGATACCTTGTGCATAATTCTGTTTGTTGGTGATGTACATGTTTGACAAATACGAATTTACATACTTTTGGTTAAGGTTTCATAATTTTAAGGACATCATTTCTAATGATTGATTTAGAACTAAAAATATTAAGCGGCGGTTTGATTTGAAAACTAATCTTGCATTTTCAAAATGTATTTTGAAATACAGATAAGGAAATAGGTTGTTAGAAAATGATCGATTTGGAAATTGGTTTTAACATATAAAATTAAAAATGATTTTTTTTCTTATTTTCCTACTTTCAAAAATATCAAAAACTATATTCTCATATCCCATTCTCACTTTTGTTGTAATGACTATGATTTTACACCTCATCCTTTTCTCCAAAACCATTTGAAAGACATATTGAAAATGAAAAACACAAACTGATTTTCGAGTCAAACATGTCGTAATTTTCTTTTTCGTACAGTATAAACCGTTTGACATAAAAATCACAAGAGCAACTAATCGATAAAGTTGCATCTTGTTTAAGATAACCAGACCATTTTCATATTTAAATTAGAAGGTACTTTATCGTATACAAGTGGTGTAAATACACTTACAAGTGAGTGGAAGAAAATACAAAATAGGCTCAACAAATCACTCACATGACAAACATACAAAAAAAATCATCAAAACTAAAAAAAGAAAAAAGGAAATGGTAGCCAAATAAAATGACATGTTACATATGCTCCACCATGACATGCTTATCATGTTTCCGATCCTCTTCCATCTACTTGCAAAAGGTGTCTTCAGAGAGCCTCATTCTCCCAAAATTCATCTTCCAACCTCATTGCCTTAAATGAAAAATGATCAAGTTTTAGGTCAAGACTTTTAACTAATCTCCGACCTTTAATATATTTCCAACTTATTCCATTATTGTTTGGTAGCCTTGCTCACTTTTCTCGAACGTGTAGGATGGGCCGACCCACATAGCCGAACCAGCCGGCTTGATTCACATGGCCAATGCCTCATCAATAATTTTATCACTATTGATTGTTGGTTGGGAATTTTGATTGACATTTAATTTGAATACCCTAGATAATTAAACACCAATATGTGATAACTAATAATTATTGTAATATGTTATTGAATTGGTTGATTTGAATGTTGATTGTATGTTATGATGGATGCTATTGTGATTGAATGTGTGTTTGTTCATTTATTTTGATATATACCTGTTATCACCTTGTATATTATTGACATCATTTAAATGGTCATTTAAATCATTTTAAAATTGGATACCTATGACATTTAAATTATGGGTTGAAATGATATATACCCATACAAATGGAATTTGTAAACATTATCACTTGGCCATAGAGTGGAAAATTATATACGGACATCGGATTTGGTTCAATTAAATGGTTTAAAAATCTTGAATTTGGATTGATTTGAATGAGATTGTTTTAAAGAAAATAATAATTTAGATTTATATAAGTTGAATTATTTTCTAATTCGAGATTTGAAAGGTTTAAATGAAATTGTTTAAAGGATTTAACTTGAAATCTTAAAGTTGAAACTGAGATACGGTTTAAATTTATCGAAATTGAATTATTTGAAAATTTTAATTTTTAATTTAAACTTTGGATTTATTTTAATTAAAGTGGGCTAAATTGGTATTTCAAATTTTGATTAGGAGATGGAAAATCTCGTAACATCTCTTAAATTATTATACTCGCGTTGTACACTTGATAGGAGATGGAAAATCCCGTAAGCATCTCTGAAGTTGTTACACTCATATTTTACGTGATATTGATTTGACTTACATAGGATTTTTAGTTCTGACTCGAGTGTATTGTTTTTTTCATTATGCTCGGGTCAGCCTAAGTATTTCAGTGTTTGAATATATTATTTCTTAAAGATGAAGATGGAGTTTGAAGACCGTTTTTATTAATATTATTCCGCTACATTACTTTATTATATATGTTAAATGTATAACTTTGATGATATTGTAAAGTGGATTTATTGTATATTGTAAAACAGTTTCATGAACTGTTTATGTAATTATTATATTTTTGTCATTCCGCTATGAGATTCTGTACTTTTTTCTTCTGTATCTTATTTCTTTAGAATAAAACCCCATTAATAATATGTTCTTTTGAACTGTTTGAGTCAGACATGTGTGGCTTATTGTCGACTTGAATCGTCCAAAATGGCGGGTCGTCACAGAGTTATTATAACTAATGATGTGAAAACCATATCCAACGAAATAGAAATGATTACTTTAATTAGCCATGGTTAATTCATGAAAATTATCCATAATATACGCTGAAATAATGTGTTTATGTGGAGTATCCAGTCTCTTTGATTTATAAATCAAGAAAGCATCATTTTATAAAGGTTGGAATTTGTTTTGAAATAAAAGAAATTGGAAAGGAGGAATTTTGAAATTATTTGTAAAATAATTTTTATGTATTGGTTTTGAAAAATAATGGTTTTAAAAGACGAAAATGATATGAAAATATCATATGGATTATATAAAAGAATTGTAAATGGAAAAATAGAAAATTTAATACTATAATGATATAATATTAAAATATTTAGAAACAAAGTGAAAATGGATTTTAAAATCATGTAAAACAGTAAATAAAAATGGGTTTAAAATGGTTTAAAATGTTGTATAAAAGTTTTAAAAGTTTTTCGGCAAAGTTTGGTGAAATTTGAAAAATTGAGTAAAATTGAGCACGTCGCATAGTGCAGTTCGCGATTTCGCACCGTAAAAAGTTAAATCAATGTGCAGAATGTAATATAAATCAAAATTTATTAAAATAATAATTCTCCAAACCCTTATAACTATAGTTTTCAAATGAAAAAGAAAAATCAGGATTTCATATAGATAAAGTTTGAAATATGTCCAAATTAAGATTTAAAAATAATCGCGTTTTGGCTGTTTGAGGAATATTGTGTTTTACTCATTTTAGATGGGAATTTTTATTCTTTGAAAATATACAATAATTTCCCAAAATATGTTAAACCATTTTAAAAGAGTTTTAAGTTTGAAAATTGGACATAAAAATGATGAAATATGAACTTGGATTTAAAGAGATTTTGAATTACTATTTACCAACATTTTTGTGATGGTTTTGGTAATTTTTGCAAATCATGGTTTTAACTTAATTATTGTTCTCCAATATTTTTATTAATCTTTTCAAACGAATAACTAAGTATTTTGAAGGTGATTTGGAAGTTATATAATTGTTTTATAGGAGTTTGAAACAAGTGGCTAAAAGAAAATTGTTATAAAACTTGTTTATAAAATAATATTCAGCATTATGAACTCCTATACTTAGTGTTAGGCTTCGAGGCATGGAAATCGCAACTATTTCAAAAGTTAAGAATGTGATCGAACTAAGGATTGAGAGGGAATAAATCCCCAACTTGGAAGGCGTCATTATTAACTGATAAATGTTTAAGTTTAAAGTCGAAGACTAAGGTTAAGTAAATGAGGTATTCATTTCGAATATCATTTTCAATAATAAACTAAGTATGTAGAAATGACTATTATGTTTGTCCGATCTGTGAGAGTCACAAAAACTCGACCGAGGGGTAGAATGGATCGAAAGGAAAGCCCAAATGTTCTAAAAATGCCATTTTAAGGTTAGAGTCGATCAAATAACATGACCACCATAGGGGTGATAGAGTGATAGTCTCTAGGCTTAGGTTTGGAAAACCAGTTTTCTACTCTCTCTAGTTATCCAACTAGCCCGACGGAGTGTATAGTTAAATTGATTTACTCAGGCCACATTCTCCTAATATAAAAGAGAAGATATTTGAAGTTTTCTCCCAAAGTTGAACAAGATTTAAAAATGTGATTTTGGAAATGTTTTACAAAGTAAAAGATGAAATGATTTGGTATTTCCAAAGTTAAAAAGAGGTTTTAATTAACCAAAGGATTTGATAAATAAGGCTTAATAATCCCATATATATGGAAAGAAATAAAAATGGTTTAAAGCTTCTATCTTTGAAGAGATATTTATTTGGATGAAAAGATTTATAAATTGGATGATGTTTAATAATCACCTACATACCCGACATCTTTTTATCTATGATTGGTTTGGAGAGACCGGGATCAGATTTGGGTGATTTCTATCCGAAAACCATTTTGAACCAATATACGCGTTCGAAAGTGAAGACATATTGAAGATAATAATTTTGAAGATGGAGATCTTCATAATGTAAGGCTACTTGCCATAAACCTTTGGGATGATTCCCATATTATATATATGGTGGCAGTAGTGCCTTTGTCCTGAAAATCTTCGATTGGCAAGGACTAATTGCTACTAATCCTAGAGGAGATTCCCAAACAGGATGTAGTAGGAGGAGTACCTTTGGTTAGTCCTTCAATTGGAAAACTTGTATGGACAAATGTATGACATTGCATTTCTAAGACCATGTACATTGCTTTTAACATATGCACATTTGTTTGGTGGTATAGGAGGTAACCCCTCTTATACTTAACACCTTTCCCTGAGGTGTGTGAACTCAGGAGTTGTACTTTTGTTGAAATAAATAGGTTGTTGTTAGAAATGATAACGTGGCATTCTAAGTGGAATTTGTTTTGTGGAAAGTAAAGCATGGCCTCACGAGCCTCACATCCCGGAGATGATACCGAAAACTATGCAGTCCGAAGGAAATATTACAATATTATAGTCATCGGATAATCATAGATAAAAAGGTGTTGCGGCCTTAGATTTTAAATGAAAATGTATAGTGGTATATGAGTCCCTGTACGAAAAGCCATCAGATACGCTAATTAATACTAGTGTAGCAGTATAGTATAGTGGTGTATGAGTCCCTATACGAGAAGCCACCGGGTACTATGATTGCTATACATGGAGTCCACAAAAGAAGGAAAAGGCCACTAGTTCCTTATTCTAATACGAGCTTTATGATTTTGATTGTATTTCCAAAATAGCTGTAATGCATTGCAAACATTTCAACTACCTCTTGGTACCATATACTCTGTCGACTTGTCCAGGTATTGGTTCTTTCTTTGTACATACGTTTATTTGAAATGTATTTTCAAACCAATGCCATTAAAGATAATATCAAAATGTTTCGATATAAAGTATTTTGGTTATCGTAAGGTAAAAATCCATCCGTGTTTATATGCGGCATGGTCTTATGAGATACCCTTTCTTTTCAAAAAGGTTTTGTTTTGGCATCAATCTGATCTATGACACTGTATATATATTTATAATTCATGTTTCTCCCGTTGGTTTGCCATGCCTAATCCGGGTATTCTTATTACTTGGGTCAAATCCAAGTAGTTTTAGGATTAGATGAAGGTGCTTGGAGTTTCTAGAGGAGAGTTGGAGATCTTCATCAATGTATGGACGTAGTTTACTTTTCCAATGTGTTTGTTGTTTTTAGCATTTGTAAGGACATGTGTTTATAACTGTCCAGGCCGAGCTTAGTTTAGACTCTGATATCTGTATTTCAATTTTTTTCTATAAAGATTATTGATATTATAAATTATTCCATTCATATGAGATTATGTTCTGTCTTTATTTTCTTTTACCCTTAACAATCCATTTTTCTGGCACTTGAATGCTCGGTACGCAATACAGCGGGCATATTGGTGTTGATTTTCGAGGGTCGAAAATCCCATTCGTTACATTTGGTATCAGAACTTAGGTTGAGCAAACACCTGAGCCTGGTACTGGTAAGTCTCATCAGAAATAGGATTAGAAATACCCTAGGATAAGCAACTCATTAGAGATAGGGTAAGAGACACCCTAGAATGATTTTGAAGTATTACATATGAGTGTGTATTTGTTATTGACTATAAAAATGATTTATGTCGATTAGTCTGTTTAGTGGTTTAAGAATTCTGGTTAATACATGGAATGCCATGCGATTGTTAGGGATTCCTAAATACTTAAACAAGAAAAACTTACACACTGTTTTGAAAATATTATATTTTATAAAAGAATATTTTCGAAAAGGAATTTTTTTATTAGATGCATTCTCTTTGGAAAGTTCGATGAATAAGTCTTGATGTGTTTAATGACGATCAAAATAATCTCCTAAGTATTGGTCAGATGTTGGCTTGGGCGAATGATATCGTACACTTGTTAAATTATTCTCCTTATCATTGTAAGATCAAGGCAAGTTCAAATCCAAAAAAATTTTAATTAATTTATTTGGATAAAAGATTTTTTGAATATAATGAGATGTATTCAGTATGAAACTCCCGATGGTATTTTGGTATATCGCTTAGGGGACTAAATGCCTTTTTTGAATTTGGGTAATGAGTTTTGGATGTGTCCAAAGGTACACGAAGAGCACGTGCAGAAAAAGAAGCTAAGGAAAAATCAAAACTAGGACCTTATGTTGGCATCTAATGCTTAAGGTGTGGTAAAGAAGGGCATGATGTAGTTCATTGTGAGGATAGGATAACAAAGAAAGGGAAGAAAGACAAACCTATTTCGGATGATATATCCTGTTTAATTGTAAAGGGCAAGGACATTTTCTACATAAGTTCACTAAAACAAAGAAGAAACCAAGAGTTCCATCAGGGAAGGAAAAGAGTTGCTACCACTGCAAAGAATTAGGACATATAGTCAGGGAGTGTCCTTTAGGAAAAGGATAAAAGAAGGCTAAGACATGTGCCCTTCATACAGCACCCCCTACAGTCGCTATTATAGCTGGAAGGAGTGCATGGGCATGTAGTTCATGTAATGAATTGGGGCACATATGGGATGATTGTCCAAAGAAAAAGATGTGGTTGACTAACTTATGTACCAAGGGAAAAGCACTCTACCTCGAAAAGGGCCCAAGAATAGTGTATAAAGCAAACCTAGTATCTATATATTAAATAGTTGTGTATGATAAACTGTATTCTCTAGGTTTATCCCTTAATTAGTAAATCTCTTTTTGGTGGATTATTCTCTCTGTGCATTTCTTCTATCCCATCAATTTAATAAGATATTTTGAAATATAAATTTAAAAGGATAATTTTAGATAACTAATTAACATGATAGTTAGTGGTTATAAATTTTTGATATTAAGATGTTTACATTTATTGTGGAAATTATTTTCGAAGGAATATATTTCAAAAATAATAAGTTGATTAGATTTAACAAGTCTAAATAAGAAGAAAAGTTTGTGAAAAGATTTTAATAAAGCTGTGTCTTTATGAAAAGTGTTTAAACCAAAGATAAAAGCTTTATGAAATATTTTCATAAAGATTTGAGAAGATAATAAGTACATATGATATACGTAGATCATTTCGCTGCATGATTTTGATCTATGATTCGAGTACAAGACTTTGAGGTGTATAAACTAGTTCAAAAAAGAACTTTTCACTCGATTCTTGACGTCGAACATCGACGAGGGTTTGTGGTTGGGTATTTGAGTTTTCTATCATAGTTGAGAGCTATGCAAGGAAAGTAAGGGTTTCTGATCAAGAATCCTGATCAGAGTCCGCACTAGAGGATGGAAAGATTAATACTAGTTCAAAAGTAAAGTTGTGGATTCAAAAAGAAGATCGAATCAGATATTGCGTCCGGATGGTCTGTGTATATCATAGAGATTTACGTTTATAAATTAATGTTTTGGAAAACTCTTTATAACGACCTGCCTTTTTGGATGGTTTAAATCGACGATAAACCACACACGTCAAACTCAAACCATTCAAAAATGCAGGTTGTTATGGGGTAAATAAGAAAAAACAGAGAAAGAAAAAAAAAACAAATACAGAATCTCGCAGCGGAATGACAAAATATAATAATCAAATAAACAGTTTGTGAAGCTGTTTACAAATAACATTGATTATACTTTTATAATACAGATCAGAGTTACATACGACAAGAGTAAAAATAAATAAATGCAGCGGAACAACGTGATGCAATGGAATAAATATAATAAAGATAATAGTAAAAAATCTTCGTCTTCATCCTCCAGAAAGCAGTCTTCGATAAACTAAAAAGCTCAGACTAACCCGAGCGAATTAAAAAGACAAAACACTCGAGTCAGAACTAAAAGATCTTATGTAAGTTAAATCAACAATAAAATATGAGTGTAACGGCGTCAGAGATGTTTATTGGGTTTGATATCTCCTATCCAGTGTCTAACGTGGGTGCAATAACTTAAAAGATGTTCGGGATTTACATCTCCTAAGGATCCGTTAAACTATCTACTATATAGTAAAATATGCTATTATAATATGTCTACAGTAAAGTAAAAGTACTAAAATAGCGTTAAGGCGTTACCCATATCCCCCTTAACACATATTATATATTATCATAGTCTATACAGTACCGTACGCTCCTCCGTGAGGTTTACCCAGAGGGCACTCCATAGGTATGGTACAAAATAAACTCGTAGAAGGCACGATAAGGCATGCGACAAGGCACTCGAGGCAATGCCCAGGGTAGATATACCAATTACGAATCCGGACTGGTGGTAATGCATAACAGCTACTACCGCCCACCTTGGAACACACTCCCAAATCAAAATCAAGGGGTGGCCACCAATCATCACAAAGTCATAATATGGTATCGAAGAAATGTGTCCGATCGGAGGAATGACCTCACTTGGCCCGGCATAGCTCCTGTTTTAGCCACATCAAGCTGACTCATGGTAGTCAGGGTCACGTAAATACCTCATATAGAATCGTACACCAATCCATCCTACTTTGTTTCTGAAATCTCCACCACATACACAGTTGTTAAAGTGGTTTTCGGTATTGGCACAGAGTATGACAATATCCGATCCCGGTCTCTTTAACAACCAACGCTTATTTCACACCAGATGGTTCTTTAACATTTCAAAAAAATCAATTCATAATTAATATTCAAAATATCATATTCGATTTCAAACCATATTACTTTCCAAATCATATTCACTTTCAAAATTATCGATAAGATAGGTTAATTAAATCCTCATTCCAAAATCATCATATTTACTCAAATATGTCATTTCACAAAAAAGGTATCAATTTCAAATCCCAACTTAGGTTGTATCATCATCAAGGATTTAAATATAAATACTTCAACTTTACACAGTCTGAAATTTTAGAAAATAGTTTAGATGGTCTTAAATAGTTTTTAATAGTTTAAAAATAGTTAAAATACTTTAAAATAGTTTAACTGATTTAAAATAGTTTAAAATAGTTTAAAATAGTTTAAATAGTTTAAATAGATTTAAATTAGATTTAATTAGATTTAAAAATGGTCTAAATAGTTTTAAAATAGATTAAATAGATTTAAATTATATTAAATAGATCTAAAATAGATTAAATAAATTTAAAATATATTAAATTGGATTAAATAGATTAAATAAATTAAAATTTGAATTAATTAAAATAGTTTAAATTCCTTAAAATAGTTTAAATTAATTTAAAATAGATTTCAAAGTTATATCCAAACATTTTCAATAACTCAATTCCGAGAACTTCATTTATATTTAACACTTCAACTTGAAACTCCAATTTAAATCCTTTAAACAATTCATCAAATCAATTCCAATTTTAAAGTTAATGCTCGGATTATCCAAAAGAATTCAGTTTATATAAATCAATTTCTATTTCAAAATACCAGTTAACTGAATTCAAAATTTTAAAGATTCAAAACTCATTTAATGACCAATCCGGTGTCCGTATATAATTTTCTACCTTATGGTCAAGTGATACAGTTATTTATCATTTCAATCCACAATTTACAATTTTACGGTTATATATCATTTCAAACCGCAATCCCGAATTAAATAAAAATCCATAAAATCGCTCGAGTCTATCATTTCAACCCATAATGATTTTTACCTAATCTATAAATCGTTCGGGTATGTATCATTTCAACCCATAGGGAACTTGCAGTGTTATAACAATGTAAAATACAACATCCAGTCATCCAATATCAACAATCAAACATCCATCACAATCATCATCCAAATCAATCAATAAACATCAATAGATAACTGAAAATCAATAACAGGAATTAAATTGACAATTAAATTAAATATTCAATTAAACGCTGATTAAATGCAATAAAAGTCAAATTTAACTAGAATGCCAATTTAAATATACCAAACATCAACCAATCAAGTTCTAAACACATCATAAATTTAATTTAACTAACATAAGATAATTTAGTAGTTGTGAGTGGGTTAAAACACTCACCTTTGATTTTAAATCGGTTTGAAATCCAAATAAAAGCCCAAAATTCCAATAGAAGAAATCGTGCATGAATCGAAGTTTATATGCAAAAGATATTCATGTTATAATCATGTTATATGAAATATTATTAAAATAATAATTGGTACACGTTTTAATAAAAATAAACAAACAAAGTTTAATACTTACGTTTTTCTCAAGATAAGGCTTCAGGCAAAGATTGAAGAACAAACTAAGATGTAGGCAGGACATGTAGGAAAAATGAAAAAAAAATAAAACTCATGTTTCATAAAAGAAAGCTTTTTAATTTGCAAGTTCACATTAAAATGATTTAGTGGAAGGAAGATTTGAAATGGAGATCTAAACATAGGAAATAAACCGGTGACAAAAAAATGAAGAAACAATTAAAAAACATGAACAATTTGCCAATTCTTCAGCAAAGAATAATTTGAACTAAATGAATATGAGGTGTCAGGAGAAACAAAACATAAAAGAAGAAATAAAGTGGCAGGTTATTTAATAATAAAGAAATGAAGGTGGAGGGACAAAAATGAATGTCACGTTTCTAAAATGAAGGCTTTAGGAAATATAGGCTACCAAAAATAAAAACAAAATATAGGGTTGTGGAAGAAGGCTACAGGAAAACAAAATGAAAAGAATTGAAGTGGCTGTAGAAAAATGAAATGAGATGGAGAAAACAACGAACTCACATTTTTTTTAAGAATTGGAGGTAGGACATGGTGTAAAGAGGTGGAGAAAGGTTAAATAAAAAAAGTTATGTATACATATAAAATGAAACTCACGTTTGAGAAGATGTAGCTTCAGGAAAAAGAAGAAAGAACAACCAAAATGAAGAAATAAAAAAAATGAGGAAAGAAATGAGGTAGGTATTAAATAAAGAACGAAAAATATACGTTTGAATTTTAAAAGATATGTTTACAAAGAAATCAATATTTTTGGTATAAAATTTCAAAACTTGTGCTACCTCGATTAATTTCATTAATAGGAAATGTTTCAAGGCAAGGCTCACGTGTAAATAAATGAAACTTACAGGAAAACCAAAGGAGGCTAGTATTTAGTAAAAGAAAATAATAATGGAAATAAATAAATGAAAGGGGCGGCTGAAATTTGAGAAGATAAATAAATGAAAAGATTAATGAACGTGAATAGTGGAATATGAAATTCTAATTTATTTAAGACTATTCATTACACAAATAAAGAACAGAGCATTTAATTCAGTTTAGACTGACGTGCTAGGTGAAAAGTTTTTTTTTGTTTCTGAAGGGAAATGAATGCATGCATGAGTGAATAGTGCATGCAAATGAATTCATGAATTAATGCACATACACATTTCATTTCAAATGCAAAGTAACGCCTCATTAATAATTCAATTTATGGCAAGAAGTGAGAGAACAAATGGAATGAAATATGCAAAAGAGAGGGGTCAACGAAACGTGAGATGGCAACTGAATAAAGTAAGGTAATAAATTAATGAGGATGGAAGGATTAGTATACTGCAACAACTTTTGAAATTCAATTTTAAAACGTATATTTCCTTCAATACATTTCATTAACTCCAAATATACACATAAATATATGTTAATTTAACCAATATTTTTTTTACACACAATAAATAATATTGAACGCACCAATTAACTTAATATTTCTCATTAAAATAATTATTGTATTTTTAACACAAAAACGTAAGTTGCACATATCACTAATAAATTACAATTCACTCCTATTTCCTATTAATGGAAAGGTTTTAATTGTTATTAATTCCAATAATTAAATTTCAAAACATACGCTAATTACTAGGAAGATAGTTAATCCAATTGTTTTCCTTTAAATTGTATTTCAAACATATCTATTAACATTATTGGATACAAACATGAGTTGGAAATTTACTTACAAATAATTAATTTCTTACTCTATGCTAAAACACGTTTCAAATAAATAATCATATGTTTTCTCCTTTAATAAATTTATTAATTTTATTCTTCATTAACATTTATTATTATAATCACCGTTATTAATTACATTCAAACAATGTCATTAAATACACCTAACATATGTTATCATTTTTTTTCTTACTATAATACATGTAATTAGTAGAAATTCAAATTAATATCATAAACATATCTCTTAACATACGTTAACACAAATAAAATCATAAATTTTTATTTTTCTACCACTTATATTCCTAAATTATATCCCTTATTACAATTAGCCTTTGGTATTCCTATCCATTAATTACATTTGAAACAATGTCATTAAAATACACATTAATATACGTTCTAGATTCCAACCTATGTCATTAATAGAAATTTAATTTAAGATCACAAATTTATATTATAGTTTAATTTGTATCAAAAAAAACTTAAAAATTAAATTCCTAACAATTTTATTCAAACTTTCTTATTTAGTTTAATATATTCAAACAATTAAAATATGGGTCGTTAAACTCTTTTGGTTCTTGGGTTTGGTAAAATTTCGAGGACGAAATTCTTTGAAGGGGGGAAGAATTTAACGACCCATAATTTTATCACAATGGTTTGGGATATTTGACTAATTTTAAATATTCAAATAATTATTTTAAATGATAAATAATTCTTTTTAATAATGTTAATAAGTGATTTACAGTGGTTTTATAAATATATATACTTGTTTTGTAAAAGTTTATAAACTTCGTCAGACTTTGACAAATCGACGTCGTAATTTTACAAATGGATTTTAGTATCATTTAATATGGTTTTGTAATTCAAATAAACTTTTTTAATTATTTAGAAGTGATAAAACATTTATTTTCAAGTTTTTTTACAAATATATGTAGTCTAAGAAAAAGTTTAAAATATGATTGTAATACGGATTCCGAATTTACGACGGTTTAATAACAAAAGTTATTGCAACATTATTGGTACATACATGTGCATACACATGCACACACATATATACATACGCATATTGTGCACATTTAGTCAAATCATGAAGAAATAATATAAAAAGAGACACTTAAGTATAACGAAATGGAAAAGCATACATCTCATCACCATAAATGCATCTTTTCCTTCAAAACCAAAGCAATGTCAACATCCATGTACTAGATACCTTCCTTAAGAGCTAAGAAGGAAGACAAGGAAGTGATGGAAGCACCTAGAGGGGGGTCTTGAGCATGATGGTGATGGGAGGTGATATATTTTAGGTGTATGCTTAAGGGTTAAGAGTTCTCACCCTATAAATACATCAGTACTCCTTCACAAATTCATTCATTTCATCTTCATCTTCTATTCTTCTTCCATAAGGTCTTTAATAGCCTCTTCTTCTCCAAGAAAATAAGGCAAAAATATAGCAAAATAAAACAAAATTATATACAAAGTTATTCCACTTCCAGAATGTTGCCAAACTCCTCCTCTTCTCCCCTATAGTGCACGGCACACCTACCACCAGCTCAAAGCCAAGCTTCCACCTCCTACAAGCCAAGTCTGAGCATCCCAAGAAAAGAGGAGCTAGTTCAAAAAGCTCCAGAGTGGAGAAATTGGAGAGAAGTGCCGCCAGAGTACCACTGGAATAATTTCAAGGAGTTCGAAAGGAAAAGTTATAATAGTGAGAACGTATCCTAACTCTAGTTTATGTAAGTCTTAAATTGATTTTAAATGATGATAAGCATGATTAATTTGTTAATTAAAATATTTGGATAAAGATTGGTTGATTTGATCGGTTGATAACTTGGTTGTGATTGGTTGATAACTTGGTTGTGATTAATTTTTTTTATTATAACTTAAGATGTGAAAATCGCATCCAATGGGATAGAAATGATTACTTTAAATAGCCATGGTTAATTCATGAAAAATAATCCATATTATACTCTGAAATAATATGTGTATGCGGAGTATTAAGCCTCTTTGACTTATAAATCAGGAAAGCATCATTTTATAAAGGTTGGAATTTGGTTTCGAAATAAAAGAAATTGAAAACGAGGAGTTTTGGAATTATTTATAAGATAATTTTTGTGATTTGATTTTGAAAAATAATGGTTTTAAAAGATTAAAATATCATATGGATTATATGAAAGAATTGTAAATGGAAAAATAGAAAATTGAATATTATAATGATATAATATTAAAATATTTAGAAACAAAGTGAAAATGGATTTTGGAATCATGTAAAATAGTAAAATATGGGTTTAAAATATTGTATAAAAGTTTTAAAAGTGTTTCGGCAAAGTTTGGTGAAGTTTAAAAAATTGAGTAAAAATGAGCTCGTCGCGTAGAGGCAGTTCGCGATTTTACGCCGTAAAAAATTAAATTAATGTGCAGAATGAGATATAAGTCGGAGTTTATTGAAATAAGAATTTTCTGGACCCTTATAACTGCAGTTATCAAATGAAAAGGAAAAATCAAAATTTCATATAGTAAAGTTTGAAATATGTCCAAATTAAGAATACAAAATAACCATGTTTTGGCAATTTGAGAAATATTGTGTTTTACTCTTTTTAAATGGGAATTTTAATCTTACAAAATATAAAATAATTTTCAAAAATAGGTTGAACCATTTTAAAAGAGTTTTAAGTTTAAAAATTGGAATAAAAACGGTGAAATATGAATTTGGATTTAAAGAGATTTTGAGTTACTATTTAACAACGTTTTTGTGACGGTTTTGGTAATTTTTGCAAATCATGATTTTAACTTAATTATTCTTCCCCAACCTTTTTAGTAATCTTTTCAAATGAATAATTAAGTATTTTGAAGGTGATTTGGAAGTTATATAATTGTTTTAAAGGAGTTTGAAATAAGTGTTAAAAGGAAATTGTTATAAAACTTGTTTATAAAATAATATTCGGGATTATGTACTCCTATACTTAGTGTTTGCCTTCAAGGTATGGAAACCACAACTATTTCGAAAGTTAAGAATGTGATCGAACCAAGGTTTGAGAGGGAATAATTCCCTAACTTGGAAGACCTAATTATTAACGGATATGTCTTTTAAGTTTGAAATTGAAGACTAAGGTTAAGTAAATGAGGTATTATTTCCGAATATGATTTTCAATAATAAACTAGTACGCTGAAAGAACAAATACATGTGTCCCACCTGTGAGAGTCATAGAAACTCGATCGTGGGGTGGAATAGATCGAAAGGAAAGCTCGGGTGCTCTAAATAGATCATATTATGGTTAGAGTCGATCAAATAACTTGACAACCTTATGGGTGATAGAGAGATAGTCTCTAGGCTCGGGTTTGGAAAAGCAGTTTTCTATTCTCCCTAGCTATCCGAACTAGTCGACGGAGGGAATAGTTAAATTGATTTACTCAGGCTGCATTTTCCTAAGATTAAAGAGAAGAGATTTGGAGTTTTCTGGCAAAGTTAAACAAGATTTAAAAATGAGATTTTGGAAAAAAAATTCAAAGTAAAAGATGAAATGATTTGGTATTTCCGAAGTTGAATAGGGGTTTTAATTAACCAAAGGATTTGATAAAAGACGCTTAATAATCCCATATATACTTAAAGAAATAAAAATGGTTTAAAGCTTATATCTCTTAAGAGATATTTATTTGGATGAAAAAATTTATAAATTGGATAATGTTTAATAATCACCAACATACCTGACATCTTTTTATCGACGATTGGTTCGGAGTGACCGAGATCGGATTTTGCTGATTCCTATCCAAAAACCACTTCGAATCAGTATACGCATTCGAAAGTGAAGACATCTTGAAGACAATATTTTTTAAGACAGAGATCTTCTTAATGTAGGGCTGCTTGCCACTAACCTCTGGGGTGATTCCCATATTATATATATGGTGGCAGTAGTGCCTTCATTTTGAAAATCTTTGATTGGCAAGGACTACTCGCTACTAATCCTAATGGTGATTCTCAAACAGGATGTAGTAGGAGGAGTGCCTTCTGTTTGTCTTTTACCTGGACAACTTGTTTGGACAAATGTCTAACTTTGCATTTCTAAGACCACATACATTGGTTTTTATAAACGTACATCTATTTGGTGGTGTAGGAGGTAACCCCTATTATACTTAACACCCTCTAAAGCTTCACATCCGGAGACAATATGAGAAACTATATGGTCCGAAGTCACAGGCTGTCGGATAATCGTGGATAAAAAGAAGTTGCAGCCTTAAAGTTTAAACGAATAGGTATAGTGCTGTATGAGCCCCTGTACGAAAAGCCACCAGGTATGCTGATTCATAATAGTGTAGTAATATGGTATAGTGGTGTATGAATCCCTGTACGAGAAGCCATCTACTACTATGATTGCTATATGTAGAGTCCGCAAATAAAGGAAAAGGCCACTAGTTCCCTATCATGTTGGAAATTCAATTCCAATACGAGCTTTACAATTTTAATTGTATTCCCAAAATAGCTGTAATGCCTTGCAAACATTTTAGATACCCTTAAGTACCATATACTCTATCGACTTGTCCAGGTATTGGTACTTTCTTTGTACATACGTTTATTTGAAAAGTGTTTTCAAACCAATGGCATTAAAATAATATCAAAATGTTTCGATATAAAGTATTTTGGTTATCGTAAGGTAAAAAATCATCTATGTTGTGCGTCGTGGTCTTACGAGATACCCTTTCTTTTTAAAAAGGTTTTGTTTTGGCATCAACCTGATCTATGACTGTGACATCCCAGAATTTTAAGCAATATCAATTTAATAATCTGTGTAAAAAATTAAATTGATTTGAGAATATTTGTTAATAAGATTCGAATTGATTTAATAATCTTCTTTTGAATAAATGTTTAACTGATAAATTATCTTTTAAAAGCTAATAAATTGTTTTCTATTTATTTATATATATATTTGTATATATTTTAAATAGACAAGGTCTGTTTTAAATTTTAATAAATAAGGATATGTTTTCAAATTCTAATCTTTTTGATAATTACAATTTGGAAATTTGATTAAATAATATTAAATAAATAACCATTAGCTTTAAAATATACTCAAGATTAAAGTTAAAATGGTTTAAATGATTTTAGCTTAAATTTAAATTAAACAAAAGGTTTGTTGTTCTTTTTAAAGTATAGCTTGATAAATAAGCAATTATGTAAGAATGAAACTAAAAACTTAAGCTAAAAATTTATATCAATAGCGAAAGTAATAAGCAAAGTAAAATAACAAAATATCTACACATAAAAATATAAGTATGCAGGTAAGTATAGAAACAAAACTGGTAAAAAAATATGCAAAGCAAGATGTTGTAGTTGTAAAATAAAATATGCAGGTAAGAAAAATGTGCAAGGCAAAATATCTATGCATAAATAATCTAAATAGGAGGCATAAGTACTCAAAGCATTTAATGCTTTCAACTCAACAAAGTAAAATAAAGTCAATTCGAGTTGTTAAAAATCAACTCAGCCCCAAAATGGAAAACATTCTCTGATATAAAAAATATATATAAGAAAAGTGTACCTACAAACAGCTACCAGATCACCCACCCCTTATACCAACTCCTCTATATCTATCTTCTTATTTCATTTGTTCACTATACAGCAAACCAGAGATGTAGCAAGCTTTTAACTTTTAAAACTTAAGTATAATTTACAACTTCATCTCAACAAGGCAAAAAGGTTTAGGATCAAAGGCAAGGCATTTCTCAGTTTTAAAGGTTCAAAACTGCTTTTCAAAATAGCAATGCTCTGTTCTTTCGCAAAGCAAAAGTGAGTAACTTCATTTATAAAATATGAGTATGTGGTTGTTTAACTAAGTATGAAATAAATATAAAATGTGTTTACATCCTGTTGAATGCTTGTGTGATTATGCAATGATGTTTGTGTATTGAAACCTGTAAGATATCCTTTTTTTTTAAATCTCAAGTTCATACCTTACTTCAAAAAAATCCTTCCTGATTTATCTAGTAGTTGTTAGAGCTTAGTATTTAAACAAAATATGTTTGTTTTATCATAGTTTTGAGTTTAAAAATTGGTCTAAGTTAAACTAATTTGTTTTTGGCCTCTAGAAATAATAAAACAGCAGTAAAAACTTAAATAAGTAAAAATCAATTATCATGATTGAGGGATTTAGGTATATGAATAAAATACTTAAACCAAAATTTGATTTTTAAAACTAAAATCACTATTTTTAGTAGTCAGATTTGAGGACATTTCTGGTTTGACTAGAAATGAGTATTTAAGTGTTCTCTGGTGATCTCAGTGACTGGAGAAGCTGAAATTCTGTCTGGAGATCGAGGAGTGACTGGTGAATGGAAGAAAATTGATCGGTGGATGATCAATGGCCAGAAGTGGCAGTGGTGATGGGATCTTCTTCCTAAACCTAGTTCTGGGCAATGCTAGGATGTTGGGTCTTCGCGAGGCCTATGGTGCATCGAGTTCGTTTGAACTTTGAGGAATGGAAGATGGAGAGTAGTCGATGATGTGGATGAAGTCTTGGTCGATCTGGTGATCGGAGTTTGAGGAGCGACTGTGTTCTAGGTTTGGGAACTTCTAGCTTCATGTTCCAGGTTTTGGTTCGAGATGCTCGAATTCGAATTTTAGGGTGGTTCGAAGTTCTGATGATCGTATCAAAGGGAGATGATGATCGGTGATGTGTTGATGCCTGAGTGGATGGCCAGAGATGGCTAGAGCCACGGTGCACGTGCTCCTTGCCGTTGAAGTGCTGAGGAACTTCAGTGGTGTGCAGGGTTTGAACTCGGGAAAGACTCGAGTTATTCGAGTATGTGACTCGAAGCAGCAGGGCAAAAGACTCGAAGTATTTTTGGTTTGAGTCGAGTAGTGTTGTTCCAGGCTTTGTAAAACCTGGTAGCTAAGATTTGTTTTTAAACAAATTCAAATGAAAACTTAGATTGGTAAACCAGATTTAAAACAAAGTTTAAATCCAGTTGAAGTGTGAATTCAAATTGATTTTTGAAATTCAAATCTGAAATGAAATAAAAGTTTTAAAATATTTAAATGTAGTTTTCAGGTTTCAAAACTTGACAGGTTTTCAGTTTTAAATTTAATTTAAAGTTTGAAAACAGAATTTAAACTGTGTTTTAAATTCAAAAATTTAAGGTATAGATTCAAATAAACTCTTGAATCTTGAAGCTTCCAAATGGATTTGGATTTGAAAAACAAGTTTTAATTCAAGTTTATAAAAGCAAGTTTAAATCAAAGTTTTAAATCAAAGTTTAAAGCAAAGTTTAAATCAATGTTAAATATGGATTCAAGTTTCTTGAATTCAAATATGTGATTTAAATCAGTTTTTAAAATCTGAATGTTTTAAACAAGTTTAAATCAAATAGCTTTTTAAAGTAATTTGTTTTCAAATAAATATTTCAATTGGATTTTGATAAAGTTCTTTTATAAAAAGGATTTGAATATATAATCATTTGGAATCTTAAATTCAAAATGGAATTTGAATCTAAATTTAGAAGTGTAATGTTTTAATTACACTTTAATATTTATGAAGTCATTAATAAAGGAATAATTTATCTTAGAGATAATTAAGATATTGAAGTGAATTAATTAATAAGAAAATTAAGGAATGACTTATGTATTTAATTTATAAATTAATAATTTAGGTTAATTTATGATTAGAGATTAATTAAGAAGTAAATTAAGAAATGTTATTAGTTAATGAAGATAATTAACTAAGAATTATTTTAAATAATAAGTTAATGTGATTAATTTTGATAATTAATTAGATTAATTTAGATAATCTATTGTAAATTGTTAATGTAATTACTTGATAAAAGTAATTAAGAGATTAATTACTTATTGTAATTAATTTTGATAATATGATTAATTGAAGTTAATTAATTTAGTTTAATTAATTTTAAGAAATCATTTGATGATTTGATAAGTGAAATTACTTAGTAATTAATGGAGCATAATTACATAGGAAAGTAATTAGATGATAATTACTTGATGTAATTAATACAAGATGATTTGTATGTGAAGTAATTTGGGTAATTACTTTTGTAATTAATCAAAGGATTAATTAATGGAGATAATTAATTATGGGATAATTAATTTATTTAATAACTAATTAAGGATAGTTAATTACTGGTTTGTTATTAATCAAGGGGGATTAATAATTAGATTTAATTAAAGGTTTAATTACTTAATGTAATTAACTTAAAATGAAGTAATTTAATTAGAGATCATTAATTAATATAATTAATGATATAATTAGGAATTGTTTAATTAAGGAATAATAAATAATGAGGTGATTAATCAATATAATTAATTAAGGATAAATGTAATTAATTATATTTAATTAATAGATGAAGTAGTTAAATGTTAATTACTATGAATGATTTAGAATAATTAATTTGTGGAATTAATTAAAAGACTAATTACTTATTGTAATTATAGAATGATTAATCAAAGGTGTTTAATCAAGATGAATACTTAGAGAATAATTAATTAATGGTTGTATAAGCAGGATTTATGGAATGAGTAATTAATTTAATTTACTTTAAATTAATTTAAAGATAGAAGTAATGTAACGTCCCGGATTTTCGCGCTCGAAAATCGACATCCATACTTTACATCGTACTCGAATGCCGCAGATTCGACCGTTCAAATCCGAGTCGCCGGAGCTTATAACAACATTAAGTAAACAACACAGCGGAAAAGAAAAAGAATATAGACATCCAACATCTGATACAATATCCAGATACAATGATGATACAATGAATATCTATATACATCAGAGATATGATACAACAAATAGCAGCGGAAAAGAAAAACGATAATATCAGCAGCGGAACAAATAACTCTAAGATAGTCTTCAAGAGAGAACTCCAGCAGTAGCTCGAACTCCCAATAACGATACACCAAGAATAAGCAAGTGCAGTCCGATCCAAAGACTGAACTAGCTCCAGAAAATCTACTGGACCTGAATATCTGAAAAGAAACCCAACTCTAGACTGCTCGTGTGGAAAATTATGAGCACCCAGAGTTTAGGAAGGGAACAATAAACTCCGGATCAGTCATGGGACTGGTGTGAGCAACAAAAACAGTTTATCTTTAAACAACAGCAAAAGAATTTTAAAACATTGAAATCCGCAATGCTTTTAGAAAATGAAACTACCATAAGACCTCCCACCACACACACAATGCAAACGCAGAATTGGAGGAGATTTCTTCTTATGATAGTCAAAGATGCTTACTACGCAAATCAAATCATTTGATATTATTATTAGTGCATAGTGTAGAAAACATTTCGAAAGTATAATATTAATCTTAGCCAACATACGACCAGTATCGTATGCCTACTATAGCTACCATCTAAACAGTGGTGACCACCGTACGTAAATGGCAGGTTCTACAACTAATACCGTACAAAGTTCGTATTGGAAGATGGATTTCCAACAAATGGTCAGGCTAAGGAACTTCCTATCCACGATGGGTACGTCCCTGGAATAGACGACCCGAGAACCTAACCGGATCTCTGCCAACACAAGGCCGGGTTACCTCTGCAAAAATAGGTAACTACTGACACGCGTATGCCATCCCCCGATCGTAACCGATCTTCCCGAGGATCCTCGATTCGCAACAAACCACATAGTAAAAATGCAGCAACCACATAGGTTAAGTATCTGGGCTCCATACCATGATACCACCTCTATCCAGAAGGAATGACATACACTAAGGGGCGCTACTCCCTAGAACCTTGCCGCATCTTTCCTGTTTTGACCATTTCCGGGGTGTGAGGCTCGATGAAGTCTCGTCCACAAAGCTACGCTTTGTCACAAAGCCATGCTTCGGGTCAAACAAATGATCAACCTATGATCACAAAGATATAAGATCAAACAAATGATCATATCGCAAATGATCAAACACTGATCATCACACAGCAACACTCAGCATGCCACATTACCAAATTGGGATATATCGCTGATAAATTTCAACTACATAACCTCTGAGCTCGTACGTCTCAGAGAAGGGTGTTAAGCTAAGAGAATAAATTCTCCGCCACCAACAGAAATGTATTTGAAAGAAATCGACTTTATATCTCAAAGTGTAATGTCAGACATGTAACCATACAAGTCTGTTCCGGGATCGAACAGAACCGAAGGCACTTCTCACGAAGCCCTTGCAAATCCGGATAATTTTCAAATCACGTCCAGACTTCCCATCACAAAAGAGTGATATAAATCTCTATACCGGGAGCTACCCAGTGCAGAGACATTCGACAGGTTGTCCTTTCATTTTCGAAAATATCCGGTCTTCAACACCGATCTTCAAATGCGATCCATATACGACGTATCACTATTCGGAATGGGTTATATGACACAGATGTCTTTTCCCGGCTAACCCGAATAGTGAGCGCAATATTCAAAAACAAATGGATAATGGGATTTCAATTAAGTCACAATTTAAACCCAAACTTTCTCTTTCAAATGGTTAAACAAATTTCCATTTTAATCTTTTTTAAACAAAAAGATTTAATTCACAAAGTTCACTTAATTTCACAAAGATTCATTCACAGATTTTCCAAATCGATTTCCATTTCAATTTAGTTTAATTCGTTGAATCTTTAAATCAAAGATTTAACAAATAGCTTTCAAAACAATTTCATTTCGAATGGTTTAACAAAACATCATTTTAAATCTGTTAAAAAAAACAGATTTAATTCATAGCTTTCAAAAAGAATTCATTCATAACTTGAAAAATCATTTTTCAATTCAAACTTGAAATTCCTTTTCTTAAATTGGAATTTCTCTCCTTATCTGAAAGCTTTTATTCTATTGAAAACAAACAGTTTCATTTCAGAAAATCTGATTCATTCATACGAGTTGAAATCCTTGGGTTAAATCCAAATTCTCAAAATTACTTTTAGGTGGTTTAACTTCATATAAACACCCTTATATCATCTTAAATCCCTAGTTTCAAATCATAGGATTAAATTTCAGACTTGAATTCTAATTTAAATCAAATTATTTAAATTTTCAAAACTCGATTTAAGTTATTCAAAATAACTTTTATCTTTGAAATTCTATTTCAAAAGCTTTTCACATTTAAACCCGAATTTCTAATTTCAAAATCAATTGAAATTAAAATTTCAATTTCAAAACATCAAATTTAAATTATCTGTGACTTAACCGATTTCCACGTGAAATCCATATTTGTGTGTGTAAAGGTGTGGTCCAGGGGTTTCACACAGTAATGCAACATCATACAATCATCACATAACAAAATACAGGATATAGTTGATAAGCGATATAAACTATACGCTTATCGTTCATTCACAGATCACAGATATATATCACAGGTAAGTAAACTACAGATCGCAACATAAATCAGGGTGTATCACAAAGCATCATATATCAGGGATATCAAACAATTCAAATCATTCAATAGAATCCAAACATTCACAAGTAAAATCAGTTAATGGTTTGATTAATTCCAATCAGATTAATTTCTTATGAATTACTAATCCTGGTTGATTAACATTAATTATCTTTAGTTAATAAATTAACTATCCCTTAATTACTTTCATTTATTATTCTTTAATTAATTATTATTTAAACATGTGATTAACCAACTTTAATCATAAATTAATTACTTTCAATTACTTTCATTAAGTAATTATCTTTAATTAATTATTTACCCTTAATTAATAAATCTTTAATTAATTACATTAATTATTCTTTAAATTAAATCACAATAATTAATTAGCCTTAAAATAATTACACCAAGTAAATAGCTTTAATTTAATTACCCAAAGTAGTTATTTCTTAATTAATTAAAAAAAAGGAAAACATTTAATCTTTGGAACAAAATCATTATTAATCCACAAATTAACTTAAGGCCTTAAAGTCAAAAATCAATTTGAAAACATCGTTCCCTTTTAAAGTAATTTCTTAATTAAGCTTAAACTTAATTAACTTTAAAAAAAAAAAATTTACTTTAATCCTAATTCCAAAGTTAACTTAAAACATTTATTATCCTACAAGAATAAATCAGAAAAGGTTTAAGACTTGTTTTAATTAAAATTTTGAATAAACTTGTTTTAATTTTAAATCTAAAACCTGCTATCATACCAAACACTCAACCCCGAGCCACCCTCGTTTCTTTCCTGAGTATTTCCCGAGAAACTCGCATACCTCTTTCCCCCGAGTCTCACACGAAGACCACTCGAGATCATCCCCGAGAAACCATCATCTTCCCAAACTCCACAACAACTTCCTGATATACGTGATACCCCAAATTCGAGTGTGCACGTGCACAAATCATCCACGCCGCCGCCACCTCCGGTGACTCTTCACACACATCGGCGATCCACCACCTGAACGATTCTGACCCACGAACTAACGCCGCGAAGCCCAAAATGAAATCGAGTGTTCTCGAGCTCCACTGGAACGACATCGCAACCTGGAGCCGCCTCATCAACGCATCCCCGACCACCATACAGTCTGAAACTCCGGCCAAACCCTCGTTGACACTCCCTCTTCCATCCCCCAACAGCCCATAAGACTCGATCAACTCTGGTCGTCGAACGAGATCAAAACAAAACTGTGTCAAAACTAGGTTTAAAAATTTTAAACCTTCGCCGCCGTCGCCTCGTCGAACTGGAACGACTCCAGTCATTTTTCCCAACACCACCATAGGTTTCCCCACCTCCACGCGAAATCCCAGCCATCACAACGCAGTAGATCACCAGAATTTGCCAATGAAATGACATTTGAACAAATTCGAACTGCTCCTTCATTTCATTACTAAAAAATGTGATTTTAATTTTAAAAATCCTATTTTTGATTTAGAAATCTATTTGTAAACCTGAATTGACAATTTAAGATGTTCGAAAATGTCACTTATATTAAGTATTACTGTTCTTAAGTTCCTCCCAGAGCAGATCGACTTTATTTAGCATGAGTTAAATTTTAAAATCTACCTTATACTCAACCAGTCATATTTTGTTTGAAGTTCAAGGCCTAACAAGAATTGGAGGAAGTGTATTTGATTTTTGAACAGGTCTTAAACCTGTAAACTTAGAACAGAGCCTGGTATACAGACATGCACAAACAAGTACTACCTATATACATACATTCCATTCATTTCATACGTGCAAACATCATTCACAACATAAATTCAAAGAAAATCCCAGGTATCACAGATGAAACAAGTTTAAGCTTTTTAGAAAGAAGTTTACTCACAGATAAAAGAACAAAGAGGTCTAAAAGAAAAATTAAAGTTGCTCACCTGTTTTTGTTGAAGCAGAGAAGAACATTGTCACGTACCGAAATTTTCGACTTTCGAAAATTCGACATCGATACTCACTTTATCGACTGTCGAACAATCGAGTGCCGGAAACTCCAATAGTGAGGGTTTTAAGAAAAAGAAATAGAAGAAAAGATAGAAGAAAAGAGAAGAAGAAGAAGAAAAGAAACAGAACAACAACAGAAACAGATTACAATATCAGAATCTCACATATCGCAGCGGAACAATATATAATAGATAAATGAATAATCTTTAAAACAAAGGACTATATCATTTTATACATACATCAATCATCAGAGTCAATATACAACAATGGACAGTTATATAACTTATCTTCATACAGAATACACAGTGGAATAAATACTATCAGATACAAATACTACGTCTCGTCCTCCAGCTTATCTCCAAGCTCCAGATTATCCAGAATATCCTGATAATCTAACTCTAGACTGCCCGTGTGGAAATTTGTGGGCACCCAGAGTTTAGAAGGGAAACAATAAACTCCGAGTCAGTCATGGTGACTGGTGTGAGATCATAAAACAGTTATTTATCTTTAAAATAAATAGCAGAGAATTTTAAAGTCAATTCGCAATGCTTTTGGAAAATGAAACTACCATAAGACCTCCCGCCACACACACAATGCAAACGCAGAATTGGAGGAGATTTCTTCTTATGATAGTCAAAGATGCTTACTACGCAAAATCAAATCATTTTGGATATTATTATTAGTGCATAGTGTAGAAAACATTTCGAAAGTATAATATTAATCTTAGCCAACATACGACCAGTATCGTATGCCTACTATAGCTACCATCTAAACAGTGGTGACCACCGTACGTAAATGGCAGGTTCTACAACTAATACCGTACAAAGTTCGTATTGGAGTTTGGATTTCCAACAAATGGTCAGGCTAAGGAACTTCCTTTTCCACGATGGGTACGTCCCTGGAATAGACGACCCGAGAAATAACCTAACATTACGGTTAGATCTCTGCCAACACAAGGCCGGGTTACCTCTGCAAAAATAGGTAACTACTGACACGCGTATGCCATCCCCCGATCGTAACCGATCTTCCCGAGGATCCCCGATTTCCAACAAACCACATAGATAATAATGCAGCAACCACATAGGTTAAGTATCTGGGCTCCATACCATGATACCACCTGTATCCAGAAGGAATGACATACACTAAGGGGCGCTACTCCCTAGAACCTTGCTGCATTCGTCCTGTTTCGACCATTTCCAGGGTGTGAGGCTCGACGAAGTCTCGTCCACAAAGCTACGCTTTCTCAAAAAGCCCTGCTTCGGGTCAAACAAAATGATCAACATATGATCACAAAGATATAAGATCAAACGAATGATCATATCACAAATGATCAAACACTGATCATTTCACAGCAACACTCAGTATGCCACGTTACCAAATTGGGATATATCGCTGATAAATTTCAACTACATAACCTCTGAGCTCGTACGTCTCAGAGAAGGGTGTTAAGCTAAGAGAATAAATTCTCCGCCACCAACAGATATGTATTTGAAAGAAATCAGCTTTATATCTCAAATTGTAACGTCAGACACACAATCCATACAAGTCTGTTCCGGGATCGAACAGAACCGAAGGCACTTCTCACGAAGCCCTTGCATATCCGGATAATTTTCAATCACGTCAGGAATTCCCGTCACTAAGGGTGATAAAACCTCTAAATCGAAGATCAGTCGATGTAGAGTAACTCGACGGTAATCCTTCCGTTTTCAAAAATATCCGGTCTTCAACACCGGTCTTCGAATGCGATTCAAACGACGTATCACATATTCGGAATGGGTTATACGACCCCATGGTCCTTTCCCGGTTAACCCGAATAGTGAGCGATTATTTAAAAATAAGTGTGGCATTCAAATTCATCCAATTCACAACAAAACATCCATTCAGGGTAATTATTGATAGTCGGTTATTTAACTATCAATAAAGATGCGCAACATCATCAGATTCCAAAAAATTTTCCAAATTATTTATCTTCGAAAATATCTTTACTAGATATAATAATTTCCACACTTCAAAAATAAACCAACGTTTATTTTCTTTAAAACGAATTTCCATTTCTTTTATAAATTCCATAGTGAATTTATATTTCAAAAATATCTACTGATATACGATTTTCAAATCGATTTCAATATTCAACTTCAATTTATCTTTTCAAAGATAATTTCTCAAAACAGTTCATTTCATATTGGAAAAGTATTTCCATACTTATTAAATAATAAGTAATTCACAAATCTATTTATTTTCAACATTTGAAAATATTCAATATACTTAAATCAAATTAAGTATATATTTCATTCTTTTAAGGAAAATATTCTTTTAACACCTTTATTTGAGTCAAAACGAATGTTACGTAAAACATCGTTACGACGACTCAAAAATCACTAGTATAGGGATTCAGATTTTAGGATAGGTATATAAATCCCAATACTACATCAAAACATTTCCTTTCGGAAATCATTTACTATAACAACAGTGTTATAGTCCACCATTTCCTTAAATTTCTCGAAAACGTCTATTTCAACAATAAATGTTGAAATCTATGCTTTCGATTCATAACACATTTTAAAACACCTTTAAAATGTTTAACTTCATTTTTTTAAAATATTCCTTCTTCAAAAATGAATCCATTTTACTTAACCATATATTCACTGTCCAAAATCGTGAATAAAATTTACTTAACCCCATTTCAATCATTTCTACACATTTTTATTTCAATAAAAATTCGCTATTCAAAATCATGAATATATCTTCTTAAATAATCTTCTATATTAGATTTATCACATTCAATCTATTTCGAATTTATAAGCACGTTTATAAATTCTATTTCTCTTTTTAACAACTTCGACTTATAAACCTTCTTTTATCAACTTCTATATTTAACTTATCAAAATAAGTGACTTTGGGTTTATAACAACTTTTATAAATTCCAATTCCATTTATAAAAACTTCAATACCAAATCAATTTCAATATTGATTTCTAAATTTATTTTCACTACTAAAATAAATTCCTTATTTTTCTCAAATTATTCAACATCCTGTTTTGAAATGGATTCTTCAAATTGAAATCATTTTACATTGATTTCACAACTTATTTCAATTTACCAATTAAATTCCAAACTGAATTTCCAACTTATCTTCTTTTAAATAAATTCCTTTTTTAAGAAAATAAATTTCAATCGTTTCTTTCAATCTATTTAAAAATCCAAATTTAAATTAATTTCTTCAATTTAAAATCACTGTTTTATGAAATCCATTTATTTAGCATTTTCACTTTATTCTGGAATTTATTCGATAAGATTATAAAAATTAACTTTTTATACTTTAAAATTCCTTTCTTCAAAATTTCTTCAATTTCTAAAATTGATTCACTTAGAAATTTCTACTTTGATTTCAAAAATTCAATTTCGTTTATCTTTGGAATCCAATGATGTCAAACATCCATTCAGGTAAATTTTAGCTTTCAAACAATTTCCAGATATCAATATGATTAATAGCATCACTATAATCATTCACAGATTCATATCACAATAGAAATAAATTAAATAAATGTGAGGGGTCCAGTTGGATCCCTCCAACCTGTTTCCCTGCATCCAAAGATGTTAGCACAATACCAATTCCGCTCCAGTACGGAATTATCGCGGTATATAGGTTTTTATAAATCCGCTTACTAACGGCGCAATAGGGTCTCATCCGCTATACGAGGTGGGAAATCATCAATCCAATATATACATATACCAATATGTATATACTGCTATATATATAGATATATCCTATCATATCTAATATCACATCCAAAGGGTCAATCATCAATCAATAACTGTAAAAGTAAAATTTTCCTTCGAGTGAGAAAATCTCACCTTAGCCTTTTTATTTTGCAGTCCATTCCATTTCTATTTGTTTCTTCCATTTTTAACCTTGTATAAACATTATATAAATTAATTAACATTCGAACCATCAAATAACCCATTTCCATTTTTTTGATTGTTTAATTAACTAATAGTTTCATTTAAACCAATTTCTCATTTAAATATCCTTCGTGACAACGTTATAAGGTTTTATAAATAATTTTAACTAATCAAACAATTCATTACCATTAAATAACAAATCAACTGATAATTAAATTGTACAAATCTCTTTAATTCCCCTTTTGAAATTCTATAACATTTTAAAATCATATATATATCTCTAAACAAGTTCATTTCCTTTTGAGTTAAACTACATATCTATCAAATTAAATTTCCTTTTGATAATTTAAATTAACAAGTGATTTTATTTTTTTATAACAACATCAATTTATCCGATTAATTTAACAAAAGAAAAATCGTTACCTTACTGGAAATTGTCGAACCACCCAAGATCGAGATCGAACTCGATTGGCTCTCGAATCCCACCTCAAACACTGACCTCGACAGTTTCGATCGCCCATCACCTCGCTAGACTTCGAGCTCACCACTTCCTGGAACTCGCGAGCCTCACCCAATCTCGACGAAACCATCGCGACCCCAGACTCGCGAAACTCCCACTACCTCCAGTTCCATCGATCGCGTCGCCACCATTCGATCATCATTCCAATAGCTCGCCATCGAGTTCCCTCATGCCGCGCCTGCCCTCGCGTTTTCTCTGGGCCGCCACTTCGCCAACCTGAATTCGAAGTCGAACATCCTCCACGCGCGAACGCGAATCGCCAAGACGCGCGCCCAATCGCCTCGCCATCGAACTCCCCTACGACATCGCCGATACCAGCCTCCTCCAACTCACGGTACCAGGCGTGCGCACGCGATTCAATCGCGTCTTCCATCGCGAAAACCTAATTCACCTTGTCACTCGCTGCCCCCGCTCAAACTCGAGTTCGCTTTTAACGTCGCGACACATTTTCTTTGATTTGGGGATGAAGAGGGAGACGCCATTGATTTAAAACGAGAAGATAAATTTTCGTTTGTTTTTAAATGAAAGAGGCTCGGGATATTTCAAATCGAGGAGGCATGGGTTTTGATTTTTATCTTTTGAACGAGATGGTTGGCACGATTTCGTACCCGTGATACTTGGCGTGGGTTAAGGGAAGAAGACGTGTGTTTGTTGACCAAATTATAAAATTTTTAAAATCAAAATTTTACCTTGAATTCGATTTAAGCTTAACACGTTTACTCTCCGTACGGTTACGTATTAGCTCCGAAAAATACGAAATTGGAAATCCAGTAATAATTCAATATTACGGACCCAATGGAACTGGTTTCGTCGAATTCCGAGACTGTGCCTCGGACGGCTATTTTTAAATATCGATTCGAACAATAAAATTTTAAACTGAACAAATCAATTCGAAATTAGATTCTGAAGCTTCTGTTATCTTCAGTGATATCAATACGACTCTTACAAGCTTTTAAAATATTTTTCTTCAGCTTTAAATCGAAGATTTAAATTTTTATCCGGTTCCAATAGATTAAATTTTATAATTTTATCGGCGAATTCAAAGTTATATTCGGGATTCAAATTAAATCATCGTTCAAATATTTAAAATTAATTAAATATTCTCAATTTAATTTGTTCAAAATTCTGGGTCGTTACAGACTTCCCTCCTTAAAAGAATTTCGTCCCGAAATTACAAGTTAGGAAAAAATGGTCCTTAACTCGTCTACTATTTTCCACAGTCCAATAGTTTTATCAAATTATCGAAACAAATCTTTCTACTAAAGATTCGTTATTATATCCACTAACTTTCCAACTTTAATTATAAGTTCAAAACAACATTGTTTTCTTCAAAATTCAAATTCGAGTTTAAATTCAAATTTTAAACTTTCAAAATTTCTCAAAAATTTTCTAACGCCCTAAATTTTCGAAAAATTTCGCCAGCGTCTCCTTTGCGCGGCTAATACGGCACGACTACAAAACGTCCCTACGGACTCTCAGATTTCAAAAAGAAAAAGAAAAAGCCAAGCGGCTAGAGAGAAATCATCAAAAACTCATATTAAAACTCAAATACATACCTTTTTCGAGCAATTCAAATTTATCTTCGAAATCAAATCCAATTCCTTTATAACACCTGTATCTTACTAGCCATAATATCTAGTTACAGCATTCAAACATTTTGCAAATTTGATTACAAAATTTCAATACTTATGTCTTATATCATCTTTACTTCACTGTTGAAGTTACATATCTATCTTCATTAAATTTTGCATCTCAAATTTCATTTGAATTTACTTTACCATTTTAATTCAAATTTGGATTCTATTTATCTCCTGAATATTGAATTTTATCGATTAGCTTTCATTTACAACTGCTTATTTCAAATTAGTTTCAATTACTAATTCATTTCTAATTCTAATCCACTTACAAATTCAAATCTGTTTTCAATATTCAGTTTCAATTCCAGTTTTATTCACTTTTGTTCATTCCCAAAATTTATTACAATTTACTATTTTGGTTTATAACCACTTATATTAAACTGGATTTCCAATTCGAATTTTAATTCATCTTTCATTCACAATTATTCAATTCAATTCATTGGCTTACGAATTCGAAATGAATTTCAACTTTCAATTTCATTTTCATTTAATTGATTCACCTGTACTTACATTTATTTAACTCCATCTTTTAAGTTAGATTTATTCTATCAAAATTCAATTTGTATAGGTTATCAACTCAATAATATTCCATAAATATTCTTATAAAGTATTCCAGATTCTTTTCAACCTTTCAAAACCATTATGAAAACAATTCAAATTTATCTTTTGAATTCTCAAAACAAAACTCAATTTTCCAAACAACTTTCATTTAAAACAATTTGGCAGCAATTCCTCTTTTGGAAACCCGAAAATGAACACCGGTGATGTCGCGATCATCATCGGAATTATTTTCCAGCGACCGAAATGAGTTTAGAGCTTTCATCTCTCTAAAATACTTTTCAAACCTTCGAAATCCATTTTCAAATCAAAAAGGAATTAAACTTTCCAAATCTTCAAAATTTTCAAATTCTTTTCAAAACATTTCCAAATATTTCTCTGGAATTCCGTTTTAAATTACAATTCACATTTATAATTTACATTCTCAAATTTCATTCGTATGTGAATTTATTTTAACTTTGGAGTTATGATTCCAGTTTCTTATTTAATTTCAATGATAATAGATAAATATTATCACTTCTAACATCCATGCAACCATATACTATAATAATTTACAGAAAATCATTTCTTTTCTATACAAAAATAGATTTGGGTAAAATTATTTCATTTGCCCTATTCAAAACAATACTGTGCCGAATTGTTCTATTCAAGTGTTTAGAAACCCCTTCGATACAGTTTTGCAAGACTGTGCCGACGAAGGTTCATATGCCACTCAATAAACCAATCATCACAATACAAAACAATTTTATATTCAATAACAAATACGCGCTCATATCTATTATTACACTCAAACTCATTCTAGAGTACTGCTGACTCTATCTCTAATGAGTAATACCCAACAGAGCAGGGTTGTCGCTTAACCATATGCTCTGATACCACTTTGTCACGTACCGAAATTTTCGACTTTCGAAAATTCGACATCGATACTCACTTTATCGACTGTCGAACAATCGAGTGCCGGAAACTCCAATAGTGAGGGTTTTAAGAAAAAGAAATAGAAGAAAAGATAGAAGAAAAGAGAAGAAGAAGAAGAAAAGAAACAGAACAACAACAGAAACAGATTACAATATCAGAATCTCACATATCGCAGCGGAACAATATATAATAGATAAATGAATAATCTTTAAAACAAAGGACTATATCATTTTATACATACATCAATCATCAGAGTCAATATACAACAATGGACAGTTATATAACTTATCTTCATACAGAATACACAGCGGAATAAATACTATCAGATACAAATACTACGTCTCGTCCTCCAGCTTATCTCCAAGCTCCAGAATATCCAGAATATCCTGATAATCTAACTCTAGACTGCCCGTGTGGAAATTTGTGGGCACCCAGAGTTTAGAAGGGAAACAATAAACTCCGAGTCAGTCATGGTGACTGGTGTGAGATCATAAAACAGTTATTTATCTTTAAAATAAATAGCAGAGAATTTTAAAGTCAATTCGCAATGCTTTTGGAAAATGAAACTACCATAAGACCTCCCGCCACACACACAATGCAAACGCAGAATTGGAGGAGATTTCTTCTTATGATAGTCAAAGATGCTTACTACGCAAAATCAAATCATTTTGGATATTATTATTAGTGCATAGTGTAGAAAACATTTCGAAAGTATAATATTAATCTTAGCCAACATACGACCAGTATCGTATGCCTACTATAGCTACCATCTAAACAGTGGTGACCACCGTACGTAAATGGCAGGTTCTACAACTAATACCGTACAAAGTTCGTATTGGAGTTTGGATTTCCAACAAATGGTCAGGCTAAGGAACTTCCTTTTCCACGATGGGTACGTCCCTGGAATAGACGACCCGAGAAATAACCTAACATTACGGTTAGATCTCTGCCAACACAAGGCCGGGTTACCTCTGCAAAAATAGGTAACTACTGACACGCGTATGCCATCCCCCGATCGTAACCGATCTTCCCGAGGATCCCCGATTTCCAACAAACCACATAGATAATAATGCAGCAACCACATAGGTTAAGTATCTGGGCTCCATACCATGATATCACCTCTATCCAGAAGGAATGCCATACACTAAGGGGCGCTACTCCCTAGAACCTTGCTGCATTCGTCCTGTTTCGACCATTTCCGGGGTGTGAGGCTCGACGAAGTCTCGTCCACAAAGCTACGCTTTCTCAAAAAGCCCTGCTTCGGGTCAAACAAAATGATCAACCTATGATCACAAAGATATAAGATCAAACAAATGATCATATCACAAATGATCAAACACTGATCATTTCACAGCAACACTCAGTATGCCACGTTACCAAATTGGGATATATCGCTGATAAATTTCAACTACATAACCTCTGAGCTCGTACGTCTCAGAGAAGGGTGTTAAGCTAAGAGAATAAATTCTCCGCCACCAACAGATATGTATTTGAAAGAAATCAGCTTTATATCTCAAATTGTAACGTCAGACACACAATCCATACAAGTCTGTTCCGGGATCGAACAGAACCGAAGGCACTTCTCACGAAGCCCTTGCATATCCGGATAATTTTCAATCACGTCAGGACTTCCCGTCACTAAGGGTGATAAAACCTCTAAATCGAAGATCAGTCGATGTAGAGTAACTCGACGGTAATCCTTCCGTTTTCAAAAATATCCGGTCTTCAACACCGGTCTTCGAATGCGATTCAAACGACGTATCACATATTCGGAATGGGTTATACGACCCCATGGTCCTTTCCCGGTTAACCCGAATAGTGAGCGATTATTTAAAAATAAGTGTGGCATTCAAATTCATCCAATTCACAACAAAACATCCATTCAGGGTAATTATTGATAGTCGGTTATTTAACTATCAATAAAGATGCGCAACATCATCAGATTCCAAAAAAATTTCCAAATTATTTATCTTCGAAAATATCTTTACTAGATATAATAATTTCCACACTTCAAAAATAAACCAACGTTTATTTTCTTTAAAACGAATTTCCATTTCTTTTATAAATTCCATAGTGAATTTATATTTCAAAAATATCTACTGATATACGATTTTCAAATCGATTTCAATATTCAACTTCAATTTATCTTTTCAAAGATAATTTCTCAAAACAGTTCATTTCATATTGGAAAAGTATTTCCATACTTATTAAATAATAAGTAATTCACAAATCTATTTATTTTCAACATTTGAAAATATTCAATATACTTAAATCAAATTAAGTATATATTTCATTCTTTTAAGGAAAATATTCTTTTAACACCTTTATTTGAGTCAAAACGAATGTTACGTAAAACATCGTTACGACGACTCAAAAATCACTAGTATAGGGATTCAGATTTTAGGATAGGTATATAAATCCCAATACTACATCAAAACATTTCCTTTCGGAAATCATTTACTATAACAACAGTGTTATAGTCCACCATTTCCTTAAATTTCTCAAAAAACGTCTATTTCAACAATAAATGTTGAAATCTATGCTTTCGATTCATAACACATTTTAAAACACCTTTAAAATGTTTAACTTCATTTTTTTAAAATATTCCTTCTTCAAAAATGAATCCATTTTACTTAACCATATATTCACTGTCCAAAATCGTGAATAAAATTTACTTAACCCCATTTCAATCATTTCTACACATTTTTATTTCAATAAAAATTCGCTATTCAAAATCATGAATATATCTTCTTAAATAATCTTCTATATTAGATTTATCACATTAAATCTATTTCGAATTTATAAGCACGTTTATAAATTCTATTTCTCTTTTTAACAACTTCGACTTATAAACCTTCTTTTATCAACTTCTATATTTAACTTATCAAAATAAGTGACTTTGGGTTTATAACAACTTTTATAAATTCCAATTCCATTTATAAAAACTTCAATACCAAATCAATTTCAATATTGATTTCTAAATTTATTTTCACTACTAAAATAAATTCCTTATTTTTCTCAAATTATTCAACATCCTGTTTTGAAATGGATTCTTCAAATTGAAATCATTTTACATTGATTTCACAACTTATTTCAATTTACCAATTAAATTCCAAACTGAATTTCCAACTTATCTTCTTTTAAATAAATTCCTTTTTTAAGAAAATAAATTTCAATCGTTTCTTTCAATCTATTTAAAAATCCAAATTTAAATTAATTTCTTCAATTTAAAATCACTGTTTTATGAAATCCATTTATTTAGCATTTTCACTTTATTCTGGAATTTATTCGATAAGATTATAAAAATTAACTTTTTATACTTTAAAATTCCTTTCTTCAAAATTTCTTCAATTTCTAAAATTGATTCACTTAGAAATTTCTACTTTGATTTCAAAAATTCAATTTCGTTTATCTTTGGAATCCAATGATGTCAAACATCCATTCAGGTAAATTTTAGCTTTCAAACAATTTCTAGATATCAATATGATTAATAGCATCACTATAATCATTCACAGATTCATATCACAATAGAAATAAATTAAATAAATGTGAGGGGTCCAGTTGGATCCCTCCAACCTGTTTCCCTGCATCCAAAGACGTTAGCACAATACCAATTCCGCTCCAGTACGGAATTATCGCGGTATATAGGTTTTTATAAATCCGCTTACTAACGGCGCAATAGGGTCTCATCCGCTATACGAGGCGGGAAATCATCAATCCAATATATACATATACCAATATGTATATACTGCTATATATATAGATATATCCTATCATATCTAATATCACATCCAAAAGGGTCAATCATCAATCAATAACTGTAAAAGTAAAATTTTCCTTTGAGTGAGAAAATCTCACCTTAGCCTTTTTATTTTGCAGTCCATTCCATTTCTATTTGTTTCTTCCATTTTTAACCTTGTATAAACATTATATAAATTAATTAACATTCGAACCATCAAATAACCCATTTCCATTTTTTTGATTGTTTGATTAACTAATAGTTTCATTTAAACCAATTTCTCATTTAAATATCCTTCGTGACAACGTTATAAGGTTTTATAAATAATTTTAACTAATCAAACAATTCATTACCATTAAATAACAAATCAACTGATAATTAAATTGTACAAATCTCTTTAATTCCCCTTTTGAAATTCTATAACATTTTAAAATCATATATATATCTCTAAACAAGTTCATTTCCTTTTGAGTTAAACTACATATCTATCAAATTAAATTTCCTTTTGATAATTTAAATTAACAAGTGATTTTATTTTTTATAACAACATCAATTTATCCGATTAATTTAACAAAAGAAAAATCGTTACCTTACTGGAAATTGTCGAACCACCCAAGATCGAGATCGAACTCGATTGGCTCTCGAATCCCACCTCAAACACTGACCTCGACAGTTTCGATCGCACATCACCTCGCTAGACTTCGAGCTCACCACTTCCTGGAACTCGCGAGCCTCACCCAATCTCGACGAAACCATCGCGACCCCAGACTCGCGAAACTCCCACTGCCTCCAGTTCCATCGATCGCGTCGCCACCATTCGATCATCATTCCAATAGCTCGCCATCGAGTTCCCTCATGCCGCGCCTGCCCTCGTGTTTGCTCTGGGCCGCCACTTCGCCAACCTGAATTCGAAGTCGAACATCCTCCACGCGCGAACGCGGCCTCGCGAATCGCCAAGACGCACGCCCAATCGCCTCGCCATCGAACTCCCCTACGACATCGCCGATACCAGCCTCCTCCAACTCACGGTACCAGGCGTGCGCACGCGATTCAATCGCGTCTTCCATCGCGAAACCCTAATTCACCTTGTCACTCGCTGCCCCCGCTCAAACTCGAGTTCGCTTTTAACGTCGTGACACATTTTCTTTGATTTGGGGATGAAGAGGGAGACGCCATTGATTTAAAACGAGAAGATAAATTTTCGTTTGTTTTTAAATGAAAGAGGCTCAGGATATTTCAAATCGAGGAGGCATGGGTTTTGATTTTTATCTTTTGAACGAGATGGTTGGCACGATTTTGTACCCGTGATACTTGGCGTGGGTTAAGGGAAGAAGACGTGTGTTTGTTGACCAAATTATAAAATTTTTAAAATCAAAATTTTACCTTGAATTCGATTTAAGCTTAACACGTTTACTCTCCGTACGGTTACGTATTAGCTCCGAAAAATACGAAATTGGAAATCCAGTAATAATTCAATATTACGGACCCAATGGAACTGGTTTCGTCGAATTCCGAGACTGTGCCTCGGACGGCTATTTTTAAATATCGATTCGAACAATAAAATTTTAAACTGAACAAATCAATTCGAAATTAGATTCTGAAGCTTCTGTTATCTTCAGTGATATCAATAAGACTCTTACAAGCTTTTAAAATATTTTTCTTCAGCTTTAAATCGAAGATTTAAATTTTTATCCGGTTCCAATAGATTAAATTTTATAATTTTATCGGCGAATTCAAAGTTATATTCGGGATTCAAATTAAATCATCGTTCAAATATTTAAAATTAATTAAATATTCTCAATTTAATTTGTTCAAAATTCTGGGTCGTTACAGAAGAACAGAGAACTGCTTTGTTGTTTGAAAACTACAGCTTTGATCAGAGAAAATGGACAGAGCATGGTTTGTCTTTTGAAAACAGAATTCGAAATCTGGAAACATGTTTCCACTTGATAACCCCTGCCCATCACTTGGCTTCACTGTTTTGTTTAGTTGCTTGATGCTTGTTGAAGCTTGTTTAAGATTAAAAATGGAGTTTCATTTTGTATTTGCTTAGCTCGAACTGGACATGGAAAGTGATGGAAGGAATAGCTTACAGGTTGATGTTTTTAAACAGTTTCAGGGTATAAATATTTCCCTTTGCTTGCTAAGTTTTGTTTTCTTGAACGAACTGGAACAATATAGATGTGTATATGTGGAGAGAAGGGTGTTTGTATTTGTTTATACAAATAGGCACGGCTAAAGGTTGCTTTAGAGGTATGGCTGAAGTGATTCAGTTATGGGCTTGTACAACTTTACTTTGATATGCTTTGTACTTTATCTTTTTATTTTTGTTTACTTGCATCATTTTTGACTTCGGCTGATAAGATCATTTTTGGTATGTTAGAGGTGTCTTGCTTTACATATGTGAATTTATTTGCTTTGTTACTTTGTATTTGTTTTGCTTTTTGTTATTTTTATAATTTAAAATGAATTTCATAGTTAATGTGTTTTATTATCTTATTTTTATAACTCAAACCATCTTTAACCATCAATTCAAATATATATATATATATTTATATATATATATTTATCATTTATCTCTAAACCATTTATTTAAGTTTTAAATTCAAATAGAAATATATATATCTACATATATATATTAAATTTACTCGTATATACCTAAATATATATATATACATTCAATATACACACATATACTCACATATACACTATTTACAATATTTTAATCTCAAATGATTTATTCAGAATATACTTGGATATCGGGAAAACTCGCAATAAATAAATCGATTAATTTCACTTTAAACCATTTGTTTTGCTATTTTTATTCAGAATGAAATAAATTAACAATTTTAAATTCAAAAACTCAATTAATTATAAATTTAAATACTTATAAAATTTGGGGTCGTTACAAATTTCCCCCCTTAAAAGAATTTCGTCCTCGAAATTTGCAGGCACGAAAACAACAGAGATAGACAGATCTGATCTCCTACAATTCCTCAAACTGACGGTACGAATTCCAAACTCAAGTCGGAATATCACAGAATACATACCAATTCGTCCCTCTTCGGACTTTGGTATTCACAAGAAATTTCAATAGAATTTCAAAATTTGGGTTCAAACAATATCGTTTTATCGATACTATTCAAATTTAGCTTCATATTCTTTTAATCGATTTAACTCAATTCAAAATTCCAATTTCAAATTCATTAAGATATAAATCAAAAAGCTGATAAGAAATTGATGAAGATACGAAGTAAGAATTTCTACAACGATTCGTAGAGCCACCATCACACGGAAACTTCTTCTTGTGGCTGATACGAAGCAATGAAAAGAATTTGGAATCGAATCAAAGAATATTGATAGAGAAAGATTATTTCCACTGTTGCAGGATATTGACCATTTATAGTCGTACTCCACTGTCCCCAATCTCGTCTTCTTCTTGCACTCATACTCACTATCAGTGGATAGTAAGAGAATTTACTGAGACATTCAGACGGATATCTTAAGGACACACTCATTCTAGAGTTTACTTCACTCTATCTCTAATAAGCTACTTAACGTGTTACACTGTTGAGCTAAAGTTCAACCTTAGCTCTGATACCAAATGTAACGTCCCGGATTTTCGCGCTCGAAAATCGACATCCATACTTTACATCGTACTCGAATGCCGTAGATTCGACCGTTCAAATCCGAGTCGCCGGAGCTTATAACAACATTAAGTAAACAACACAGCGGAAAAGAAAAAGAATATAGACATCCAACATCTGATACAATATCCAGATACAATGATGATACAATGAATATCTATATACATCAGAGATATGATACAACAAATAGCAGCGGAAAAGAAAAACGATAATATCAGCAGCGGAACAAATAACTCTAAGATAGTCTTCAAGAGAGAACTCCAGCAGTAGCTCGAACTCCTAATAACGATACACCAAGAATAAGCAAGTGCAGTCCGATCCAAAGACTGAACTAGCTCCAGAAAATCTACTGGACCTGAATATCTGAAAAGAAACCCAACTCTAGACTGCTCGTGTGGAAAATTATGAGCACCCAGAGTTTAGGAAGGGAACAATAAACTCCGGATCAGTCATGGGACTGGTGTGAGCAACAAAAACAGTTTATCTTTAAACAACAGCAAAAGAATTTTCAAACATTGAAATCCGCAATGCTTTTAGAAAATGAAACTACCATAAGACCTCCCACCACACACACAATGCAAACGCAGAATTGGAGGAGATTTCTTCTTATGATAGTCAAAGATGCTTACTACGCAAATCAAATCATTTGATATTATTATTAGTGCATAGTGTAGAAAACATTTCGAAAGTATAATATTAATCTTAGCCAACATACGACCAGTATCGTATGCCTACTATAGCTACCATCTAAACAGTGGTGACCACCGTACGTAAATGGCAGGTTCTACAACTAATACCGTACAAAGTTCGTATTGGAAGATGGATTTCCAACAAATGGTCAGGCTAAGGAACTTCCTATCCACGATGGGTACGTCCCTGGAATAGACGACCCGAGAACCTAACCGGATCTTTGCCAACACAAGGCCGGGTTACCTCTGCAAAAATAGGTAACTACTGACACGCGTATGCCATCCCTCGATCGTAACCGATCTTCCCGAGGATCCTCGATTCGCAACAAACCACATAGTAAAAATGCAGCAACCACATAGGTTAAGTATCTGGGCTCCATACCATGATACCACCTCTATCCAGAAGGAATGACATACACTAAGGGGCGCTACTCCCTAGAACCTTGCCGCATCTTTCCTGTTTTGACCATTTCCGGGGTGTGAGGCTCGACGAAGTCTCGTCCACAAAGCTACGCTTTGTCACAAAGCCATGCTTCGGGTCAAACAAATGATCAACCTATGATCACAAAGATATAAGATCAAACAAATGATCATATCGCAAATGATCAAACACTGATCATCACACAGCAACACTCAGCATGCCACATTACCAAATTGGGATATATCGCTGATAAATTTCAACTACATAACCTCTGAGCTCGTACGTCTCAGAGAAGGGTGTTAAGCTAAGAGAATAAATTCTCCGCCACCAACAGAAATGTATTTGAAAGAAATCGGCTTTATATCTCAAAGTGTAATGTCAGACATGTAACCATACAAGTCTGTTCCGGGATCGAACAGAACCGAAGGCACTTCTCACGAAGCCCTTGCAAATCCGGATAATTTTCAAATCACGTCCAGACTTCCCATCACAAAAGAGTGATATAAATATCTATACCGGGAGCTACCCAGTGCAGAGACATTCGACAGGTTGTCCTTTCATTTTCGAAAATATCCGGTCTTCAACACCAATCTTCAAATGCGATCCATATACGACGTATCACTATTCGGAATGGGTTATATGACACAGATGTCTTTTCCCGGCTAACCCGAATAGTGAGCGCAATATTCAAAAACAAATGGATAATGGGATTTCAATTAAGTCACAATTTAAACCCAAACTTTCTCTTTCAAATGGTTAAACAAATTTCCATTTTAATCTTTTTTAAACAAAAAGATTTAATTCACAAAGTTCACTTAATTTCACAAAGATTCATTCACAGATTTTACAAATCGATTTCCATTTCAATTTAGTTTAATTCGTTGAATCTTTAAATCAAAGATTTAACAAATAGCTTTCAAAACAATTTCATTTCGAATGGTTTAACAAAACATCATTTTAAATCTGTTAAAAAAACAGATTTAATTCATAGCTTTCGAAAAGAATTCATTCATAACTTGAAAAATCATTTTTCAATTCAAACTTGAAATTCCTTTTCTTAAATTGGAATTTCTCTCCTTATCTGAAAGCTTTTATTCTATTGAAAACAAACAGTTTCATTTCAGAAAATCTGATTCATTCATACGAGTTGAAATCCTTGGGTTAAATCCAAATTCTCAAAATTACTTTTAGGTGGTTTAACTTCATATAAACACCCTTATATCATCTTAAATCCCTAGTTTCAAATCATAGGATTAAATTTCAGACTTGAATTCTAATTTAAATCAAATTATTTAAATTTTCAAAACTCGATTTAAGTTATTCAAAATAACTTTTATCTTTGAAATTCTATTTCAAAAGCTTTTCACATTTAAACCCGAATTTCTAATTTCAAAATCAATTGAAATTAAAATTTCAATTTCAAAACATCAAATTTAAATTATCTGTGACTTAACCGATTTCCACGTGAAATCCATATTTGTGTGTGTAAAGGTGTGGTCCAGGGGTTTCACACAGTAATGCAACATCATACAATCATCACATAACAAAATATAGGATATAGTTGATAAGCGATATAAACTATACGCTTATCGTTCATTCACAGATCACAGATATATATCACAGGTAAGTAAACTACAGATCGCAACATAAATCAGGGTGTATCACAAAGCATCATATATCAGGGATATCAAACAATTCAAATCATTCAATAGAATCCAAACATTCACAAGTAAAATCAGTTAATGGTTTGATTAATTCCAATCAGATTAATTTCCTATGAATTACTAATCCTGGTTGATTAACATTAATTATCTTTAGTTAATAAATTAACTATCCCTTAATTACTTTCATTTATTATTCTTTAATTAATTATTATTTAAACATGTGATTAACCAACTTTAATCATAAATTAATTACTTTCAATTACTTTCATTAAGTAATTATCTTTAATTAATTATTTACCCTTATTTAATAAATCTTTAATTAATTACATTAATTATTCTTTAAATTAAATCACAATAATTAATTAGCCTTAAAATAATTACACCAAGTAAATAGCTTTAATTTAATTACCCAAAGTAGTTATTTCTTAATTAATTAAAAAAAAAGAAAACATTTAATCTTTGGAACAAAATCATTATTAATCCACAAATTAACTTAAGGCCTTAAAGTCAAAAATCAATTTGAAAACATCGTTCCCTTTTAAAGTAATTTCTTAATTAAGCTTAAACTTAATTAACTTTAAAAAAAAAATTTACTTTAATCCTAATTCCAAAGTTAACTTAAAACATTTATTATCCTACAAGAATAAATTAGAAAAGGTTTAAGACTTGTTTTAATTAAAATTTTGAATAAACTTGTTTTAATTTTAAATCTAAAACCTGCTATCATACCAAACACTCAACCCCGAGCCACCCTCGTTTCTTTCCTGAGTATTTCCCGAGAAACTCGCATACCTCTTTCCCCCGAGTCTCACACGAAGACCACTCGAGATCATCCCCGAGAAACCATCATCTTCCCAAACTCCACAACAACTTCCTGATATACGTGATACCCCAAATTCGAGTGTGCACGTGCACAAATCATCCACGCCGCCGCCACCTCCGGTGACTCTTCACACACATCAGCGATCCACCACCTGAACGATTCTGACCCACGAACTAACGCCGCGAAGCCCAAAATGAAATCGAGTGTTCTCGAGCTCCACTGGAACGACATCGCAACCTGTAGCCGCCTCATCAACACATCCCCGACCACCAGACAGTCTGAAACTCCGGCCAAACCCTCGTTGACACTCCCTCTTCCATCCCCCAACAGCCCATAAGACTCGATCAACTCTGGTCGTCGAACGAGATCAAAACAAAACTGTGTCAAAACTAGGTTTAAAAATTTTAAACCTTCGCCGCCGTCGCCTCGTCGAACTGGAACGACTCCAGTCATTTTTTCCAACACCACCATAGGTTTCCCCACCTCCACGCGAAATCCCAGCCATCACAACCCAGTAGATCACCAGAATTTGCCAATGAAATGACATTTGAACAAATTCGAACTGCTCCTTCATTTCATTACTAAAAAATGTGATTTTAATTTTAAAAATCCTATTTTTGATTTAGAAATCTATTTGTAAACCTGAATTGACAATTTAAGATGTTCGAAAATGTCACTTATATTAAGTATTACTGTTCTTAAGTTCCTCCCAGAGCAGATCGACTTTATTTAGCATGAGTTAAATTTTAAAATCTACCTTATACTCAACCAGTCATATTTTGTTTGAAGTTCAAGGCCTAACAAGAATTGGAAGAAGTGTATTTGATTTTTGAACAGGTCTTAAACCTGTAAACTTAGAACAGAGCCTGGTATACAGACATGCACAAACAAGTACTACCTATATACATACATTCCATTCATTTCGTACGTGCAAACATCATTCATAACATAAATTCAAAGAAAATCCCAGGTATCACAGATGAAACAAGTTTAAGCTTTTTAGAAAGAAGTTTACTCACAGATAAAAGAACAAAGAGGTCTAAAAGAAAAATTAAAGTTGCTCACCTGTTTTTGTTGAAGCAGAGAAGAACAGAGAACTGCTTTGTTGTTTGAAAACTACAGCTTTGATCAGAGAAAATGGACAGAGCATCGTTTGTCTTTTGAAAACAGAATTCGAAATCTGGAAACATGTTTCCACTTGATACCCCCTGCCCATCACTTGGCTTCACTGTTTTGTTTAGTTGCTTGATGCTTGTTGAAGCTTGTTTAAGATTAAAAATGGAGTTTCATTTTGTATTTGCTTAGCTCGAACTGGACATGGAAAGTGATGGAAGGAATAGCTTACAAGTTGATGTTTTTAAACAGTTTCAGGGTATAAATATTTCCCTTTTCTTGCTAAGTTTTGTTTTCTTGAACGAACTGGAACAATATAGATGTGTATATGTGGAGAGAAGGGTGTTTGTATTTGTTTATACAAATAGGCACGGCTAAAGGTTGCTTTAGAGGTATGGCTGAAGTGATTCAGTTATGGGCTTGTACAACTTTACTTTGATATGCTTTGTACTTTATCTTTTTATTTTTGTTTACTTGCATCATTTTTGACTTCGGCTGATAAGATCATTTTTGGTATGTTAGAGGTGTCTTGCTTTACATATGTGAATTTATTTGCTTTGTTACTTTGTATTTGTTTTGCTTTTTGTTATTTTTATAATTTAAAATGAATTTCATAGTTAATGTGTTTTATTATCTTATTTTTATAACTCAAACCAGCTTTAACCATCAATTCAAATATATATATATATATATATATTTATCATTTATCTCTAAACCATTTATTTAAGTTTTAAATTCAAATAGAAATATATATATCTACATATATATATTAAATTTACTCGTATATACCTAAATATATATATATATATATACATTCAATATACACACATATACTCACATATACACTATTTACAATATTTTAATCTCAAATGATTTATTCAGAATATACTTGGATATCGGGAAAACTCGCAATAAATAAATCGATTAATTTCACTTTAAACCATTTGTTTTGCTATTTTTATTCAGAATGAAATAAATTAACAATTTTAAATTCAAAAACTCAATTAATTATAAATTTAAATACTTATAAAATTTGGGGTCGTTACAAGTAATTAATTTAATTCATTTTAAATTAATTATAGTTTGTGAATGATAAATCATTGCTTATGAATGAATGATATTTCATTGATTGATTGTGATCTCAGATATGAGATGAGTAATATCTATTGTGTTACGGATGCTTGTTTTAAGTATGAAAATATTGATTATCTGTTTGAGTTGATGATATGGATTATCTGTTTATGGTGATAATGTGATTATCTGTTGTGATATTGTGATTTATCTATCTGTGGGTATATAGATAATATTGAATTAAATTGTTTTAACTTTAAAACAACTTGGCCTTAAAAGATACGATTTGGATTTCGATGAGACCGGGATCGGGTTTCCATATTTGGACATCCGAAAACCACATCGATCCAAATTAACGATAGGTCGTGAATCTCAAGTGAAGATGAAGATTCAGAATGCAAGGGTTATTGTCATTAACTCTGAGGGTGATTCCAAAATGAGTGTAACGAGATAATGCCTTCAGTTTCGTTCGAACCCGGAACGAACTTGTATGGATTGAATGCTTTCAGAACATCATCAGGTGGACGATGAGCATTCTAAGAGATGTGTTCTCTAAAGGTAATCATAGCCTCAAGCCTCATCAACCGGGAATGGCTAAAACAGGGGAGGTGCAGCAAGGTTAGTGGGTAGCCCCCAAGTAGGACAAGATTTCCCCTGTCTAGATGTCCCTTTTTATTTCGGTTGTGTGGGCAGTTGATTGCAACAACTGCTGGGGTGTCTTGTGCGGGAATTATCCAGTAAGGGATGTTCCGACCTTGTGTTGCAGGGGACTTAGGGTGGGTCCTCGGTACGGTGATCTAGGCCACGTACTATGACGGGCGGTACCCCAGTAGCCCTGCCATTGTATGGAATCCAATCTCCAATAAGCGCCCTCGGATTTGATTGTATTACCCACATGTTTGGCTAGTATGCTGAAATTCAATCATGTAACAATTTCAGCTATTTCTTATTTACTTGAAAACCCTAGACCTATTATAATATCATAGAATTTCCTATCAAAGTTTTGGTTAGCGTAAGGTAAAAACTTTTCCATGTTTATGTGTGGGAAGTCTTACGTAATACCTTTTGTTTTCAAAAGATTTTCAAAGTTAAGCAACTTTAACCTGTTACTCATACCAGACCCATGTCTGACTCGGAGTTTATTTCTGTTTTTCTTAAACTCTCAGGTACTTAAATTTTTACGAGTAGCCAAGGGATTCAGGTTAGCTTTGATGATTTATGGAGGAGCAATGGAGCAGGAGGCTTCAGCGTTATAGATATATAGTTTTCCGTTGTGTTGGTATCTCTGTGTTGTATTTGAGTTGTATCGAGTTGTATTAACTAGACAGGTGTTTATAACTGTCTAGTATGTGATGTATTATCTGTGTAACTCTGAGTGATGTTTTATATTATGTAATATTTATGTGATTAATATAATTTATTCATTCCGCTGTTGAGATTCTAATGTTGTTTAGTTCTTTCTTCTCTATCTTTTCTCTTTTCTATCCCTTTCTTTCTTCATCATGATACGACTTTCTGGAGGTAGAAAGTTCGGTCGTGACAATGACACTGTCATATAAATTTATAACTCATGTTTCTTGTGACGACCCGGAATTTTGGGTATTTGAAATGTGAATATTTAATTGATTTTCAATATTCGAATGTGAATTTTTAACTTAAAATTCAAATATCTCTATTTATTGGATGATTAAATATTAAATTTAATAAATTGGAAATTGGGTAAATTATTGAACCTGGGATTTTAAACCAGTTAAAAATAATTTAAGGGCTCAGAAAATTTATATTGTTAATACTGAAGGTGATGAAACTTTTAAAATTGAATTTCAAAGCGTCTAGTTCAGTTTTGAAATTTTATCGTTTAAATCAATATTTAAAAATAGCCTTCCGAGGCACAGTCTCGGAATTCGACGAAACCAGTTCCGGTGGGTCCGTAATATTGAATTATTATCGGATTTCAATTTTCGTAGTGTTTGGAATTGTGGTGTGAACGTACGTTAGATAAACGCGTTGGAAATTTAATTGATAATAACCGGTTCAGAATTTAAATATAATGTATACTGTTGATCAGTCAAAAGATTTTCCTTCACATCAAAACTGTACCCTTCTTTTCAGAAATACTGTAGCCTAGCTTCTCTAATACACCATCTTCTATTTATCTATTCAAGCACGCAATCTTCCTCAGAACGAAATCAAAGAAATAAAATAAATGGGATAGTCTTCTTTAAATCGCGATATTTCTTTCTTCCTCTTTTAGCTCAAAATCGTCTGAATGAAAAAATCAAAACTTTATAAATCCAAAGGCCTGGCTTTTGAATCGAGAGCCACTTATATTCCCTTCCAGATCAATTCATTCGAAACGAATGAATTCGCATGCCACATAAATCAATTCGAAATCGGTCGTTTAAAAAAAAGTTCGTTTTCTTTTTAAAATCCACATCATTGAACTGAATCATCTCGTTCTAGCTCAAATCGCGAAGTCGAGCAAGAAGCAGGGGGATCGCGAGTTATTGAACTTCGCGAGAGAGTGGGTCGATCTGGGTTTGCGTGTGTGGAGGCGTTTAGGGGGGATGTCGTGACTTCGATGGGGTTTCGATCATCAGGTAGCCGCGAACTAGAGCTAGGGCACGAAGCGGAGAGACTCGCGATGGTCGCGATTGGTCTGGCGATGTGGGGAGGCTGCGAAGTGGGCGTTGAGCGAGCGTATGAATGTGAGGTCGACGAAATCGGCGAAGCAGTTTGATGAGGGTCGCGACTTGGTTCGGCGAGACAGCTACATCGATGGCAGAGGTTCAGGCCTGGGTTCGAGTTGAAAGAGAGGTATGCAGTTCCTTTTATCCATCTTGTCCAATTCGAATTTGATAATACGTGAATACATTTATAGTAAAGGCAGTTTTTAAATACATAAAAGAAAATAAGATAATTTATTTAAAGGATTTAGTTTAGAATCAATTTATCAGTTTAAACCAAATGATTAGTTCAAATTAAATTGTTAGTTGATTAAAGGGAAATTAATTGTCTAATTATTAAAAATATTAATAAACTGTATAATTTATTTATACAAGGTCACGATCGTGGAGAAATAGCTGTAATGGAATTGGATTGCGAACGAAAATTAAAGGTGAGTTAATCTCACTCGGTTGGATTTTAATTTAAATTTAAATAGTTAAATTTAAATAATTGATTGAATGGTTGAATTGATTTGGATGTGATACTATATATATATAGTAGTATATAGCAATATATACATATTGGCATATGTATATATTGGAGTTGTTGATATTCCCGCATTATATAGCGGATGAGACCCTATGCGCCGCATAATAGCGGATGATTTTATATTAAACCCATATGCCGCGATATTCCACCTTGAAGTGGAATTGGTATTTTATATTGTGCTAACGTCTGTGGATGCAGGGAAACAGGTTGGAGGGATCCAACTGGATTCCTCAAAATTATTAGATTATTTAATATTCTGTGTTCTGAATATTTGATATCATGTGATGATTTTATATTGGATGATGTGGTTGATTTGGATTGTCCAGTATAATAAATTATAAAATCTATGGAATTGAATTTTTGAAAGGAAATAAAGGAATAAAAGTTTAGGTAAAATAATTCGAGGAATTGGGATAAAATTTATAACGAATTGAAATAAAAATAAAGCGATTTGGAATTTTTACAAATATGAAATAAGAGGATTTTGAATTTACGAGGGATAATAAATTTTATACTTAAGTGATATTATTTGAAGAATAAAAGAAGTTATTTTTGAAATTAAGAATTAAAATTAATTAAAGAATAAATAAGGAGTTTTGGAAATTTGTAATTGATATTGGTAAAAGGGGTTTAACTCGTAATAAGAAATAAAATCTAAAAGTTAATGTATTTTGGAATAAATGAAATAGCAAAGGAAATTTATTTCAAAGTAAGTAAAGTAAATGGGAAAATCAATTGGAAATTGATTTGGTTGTTTAAAATTGGAATTTTAAAGAGAAGTGAGATTTTGGAGTTTATAAACTGGGTTTATAAAGTAAAATAAAATATCAGTGGATATTAGAAAATATAAATTCAAGGTGGGAATTTATAAAGGGATATGAATTGGTTTAAAAATAAATGTTGATTTATTTTTAAAGGATGGGAATGAGAAGTGTATTTCTCTGGATAGCCAAGTACGTTTTCCAAGCAATTTTAAATATAAGTTAAAAATTCAAATTTTGTTTTTTTAAAGCATGTTTAGAAAATTGATTTTTCTAAATGTTAAAGTCTAAAGTAAGATTTTTAAAATCTATTATTGTAGTAATTGTATAAAAGGGATTTGGTATTATGTTTTAAAAAGAGAAATTTGGTTTATATTTATAAAGTGGTGTCATTTTAAATATTCTTTAAGTATATATATTTTGAAAGGTATTAAAGTAGTTTTAAAATTTCAATATTATAAAGTATATTTATAGTAAAGTGTTTCTAAATTATTTTAAAATCTAAAAGTGTTTTGTACTTGGTGTTTCAGAGAAAATAAATATTTGGGAATGTATTCCGTAAGCGGAAACTGTTTGAAATTGTTTCAAATGAGTTTGAAATTTGGAAATATATCTTGGAAGGATATTTGAGGCAAATAAATAATGTGGGAAATTATTTATTGTGTAATGGTTGCTTGTGGATGTTAATTGATAGTTAAATAACCGACTATCAATATTGGCCAAATGCGCTGATCGTTTCGAAGAGACCGGGATCGAGATAAATTTCTCGAAAACCACTTCGATCCGGTTTGTACGTTTCGTGTAACGTGTTCGGAGTCGAAGATGGAGCAGTGAAGTGCAAGGGCTAGTCGCTACTAATCCTGAGGATATTTCCAAAATGGATGTAGTAGGAGTAGTGCCTTCGGTTCCGTTCGGACCCGGGACAGACTTGTATGGACGAATGGTTTCGTGACATCGTCAGGTGGACGATGGGCATTCTAAGGGATATGTTCTATAAAGGTAACGCTTAGCCTCAAGCCTCATCAACCGGGAATGACTGAAAATCAGGGGTTATGCAGCAAGGCTTCGTGGGTAGCTCCCACTTGAGGGTAAGGTCATCCCTGTCTAGATGTCCCTATATTTTCGGCTTAGTGTTGCGGTTGCTGATCCCAACCGTGGGGTGATTTTATTCGGAACTGTCCAGTAAGGGATGGTTCCGGCCTTGTGTTGCAGGGGACTTAGGGTGGGTCCTCGGTACTGTGATCTAGGCCACGTACTGTGACAGGTGGTACCCCAGTGCCTAGTCATTAGTTGGAAATCCATTTTCCCTACGCGCCTTGTACGGTATTTGTTTGTATACCTAGTATGCCGGAATTTAATGAATGTAACAATTTCGGCTATTTTATAAGTATTTGTAAATAGACACTATTATAATAGCAGAGGATTTTTATAAAAAGTGTTTTAGCTATCGTAAGGTAAAAACCCGACATGTTTATTTGTGGCGGGTCTTACGAGATGCTTTTGTTTTCAAAGGATTTTGAAAACTTAAATAATCAATTTGAGTGTGATTTTCTCACGCTGGTATTCCAGACTGACTCGGGTATTGTTTTATATGATGCTCGGGTCAGACCGAGATAAACAGGTTCAGGTTATAGCTGTGGAGCTCAGGAGACGAGTTGGATGACGATACGTACTTTTGTACTTGCTATTATTTTTCCGCTGTGTATTCAGTTGTATGTTATGGATGTTGATGTACTCTGATGAAGTATTCTGATGATGTATTGTATAAACAGATATAGTTTTGGATTTGAGTAAAGATCTGTTGATATATATTATATTTTATTCCGCTGCGATGGTTAGATTCTGATGTTGTTTTCCATTTTTCTTCTTCTACCTCTTCTTCTTAACTTAAATGGTTCGATTTTCTGGGTCTGGAAAGTCGGGTCGTTACATTTGGTATCAGAGCAAAGGTTGGCGATAACCTTGGCTCTGGTGGGAATTTTGAGTGTAATAATAGATATGAGTGCGTATTTGTTAGTGAATATAAAATGGTTTTATATTGTGTTGATTGATTTATTGAGTGGTATATGAACCTTCGTCGGCACAGCCTCGAAACTGGATCGAAGGGGTTTCTAAACACTCGAATAGAACAATTAGACACAATATTGTTTTAAAATGGGTAGATGAAATAATTTTACCCAAATTATTTTTGTATATAAAGAATATAAATTTTTGTAAAGTATTATAGTATTTGGATGTTTGGATGAAAATATTCTAACAAATAAATAAAATTGAAGAAAAATATATGATAAGATTATAAAATTAGAAAGATTTGCATAATCAATGGAAATTTGTATAAGTATAAATTGTACAAAATTACAAATGAATTATAGTTAAAATTTGATTTAATCAAATTTTAAAATTTAAAACCCGGAGATTTTGGAAGTGTTTTCAAAGTGTTTTGAAGATAAATAATAGCATTATTATTTTGAAAAGAATTTCGGAAAGGAAATTGTTTCAAATAAATTTTTGTAAGGGATATAGCAATAAATTCACTTCAGTTGCTGGAAAATAATTCGGAGGATGACGGCCGCATCTTCAGAATTTATTTTCGAACTTCTGAGTGACGGATTGCTGCCAAATTGATTTACTCAGAAAAATTTGCTTTGTTTTTGAAATTTTCAAAGGAAATTTGTTGGAAATAAAAACCAGGATTGGTTTAAATTTTTGAGAAGTGTGATTTGGTGATGTTGAAGATTCCAAAATGATTTTCAAATCAGGAAGGGAATACAAGCTTTGAATGTTAGCATTAACCTGTAAAGTGGGAAGCTAAAAATGAACTTAACCTGGATTGGGAAATAAAAATTTGACTGGATTGAAATTAATTGAATAGGTTGAGAATAATATCCAGTTGTATTTGAATAAAATTGAATCGAATTGAATTAAATAAATCTGAGTTAAGTTGAATTGGAAGAAACTAAAAATCCAGTTGAGTTATTAAATGGAATTGGATTCTTACCTGAATAAATTGGATAAGGAATTAGATTGGAATAAATAAATTAGAATAACTTGTGAAAGAATTAAAAATCCATGGAAATGTGTAAAATCATAAGTTGTGACATATAAAACTGAAAGTGGGATGGAAACCCCAAAATAAATATTTTGGATGAAGTGGAAAATAAACGAAAAATTCAAACTTGAATTATAACATAAATTTAACTTAAGGAAATTAAATGAAGTGATATTTGGAATTAAAAACCAAGTACTAAAATATAAATAGATGATGAATTGGTAAATGAAATATGGAGATGAACCTGAATTGGTTAAATGCAAGTCAGATATAAATTTGATGTGACAAGTATTTTGCTTGTAAATGAATTATGAAACGAATATTTGATGTAAATATTATGGAATGTTCCAAGATTAATAAATGAATTTAAATAAATTGAATATGATTATGGAATGTAAAATAAATTGTGTAACGACCCGTATTTTTACGGATCGACATGTTCGTCAAAATCTGGAATTTTAGCACTTTCATGTCATTTCAGATTTTTAGGCAGATTTGTCTAAGTCCTAGGTCGTACGCGACCTAGAGGTTAGTTGAGTATTGTTGGCAACTTAGGAGATAAAGTCGTGACCGACCTAAGAATGTTGGGGATTGGTGACCTTAAGGTTTGGAGTTAGGTCGTGTGATGGATGGTAAGGGTTTAGGTCGTAGACGACCTAAAAGGTAGGAGACTTTAGAGTTTCTGGCGAGTTAAGGTGTTAGCGACCTAAGAGATAGGTTGGTAGCGACCTAAGTAAACCCAGAAGTTAACGACCTAGGGATGAGCGACCTAGTGGTGCCGAGATAGTATATTTAGGTCGGCAGCGACCTAAGGAAACTAGTTGTTAGCGACCTAGGAGTTGCCGTGTTAGCGACCTAAGGGGTTAGCTTGTTAGCGACCTAGTGGTTCCGAGTTGGCGACCTAAGAAGTTAACAAGTTGGCGACCTAAGGAGTTAACAAGTTGGCGACCTTAGGAGTTAGGCTATGTGTTAGGTCGTAACACTGTTAGGTCGCGTAGGTTGCTAAGTTGTTAGGTCGCTAGGATAGTTTGTGTTAGGTCGCGTAGATCTATCTGTTAGGTCGTATGTTGTGTTAGGTCGCGTAGAAGTCTAAGTTGTTAGGTCGCAACCCAACTAGGTCGAAGGTCGAAGGAAAGCGCATTGCTTTAGGTCGTCAGGTGTTAGGTCGCTGAGGAGTTGTTGTGCTTCTGTTAGGTCGGAGAGTCTTAGGTCGGAGAGGCTTAGGTCGGAAACGACCTAGGGAGATAGCCGAGTTAAGCGACTTAAGGAAATTTCTGCTATAAATAGGAGGGGTTGTTCTCACTTTTTGGGATCCGGATTTTGAAGCGACGAAGTGCTGCCATTTTGAGAGCTCGACCTCTACACTTCTTCACTTCTTTTCTCCACTCTAATCTAGTGCTTCCATCCATCCAAATCAAAGATCAAGATTGAAGATTCAAGAGCTTAGATTGAAGATCTTCATCTTTTCAAGAGGGATTTCTTCATTTGAAGCGGATTCGTGATAGATCAAGCTTCATCCTTTGCTGTCCAGATCTGAAGCGTGTTGATTTGGGTTTGTTTAGGTGATTTGGTGAGTGGTGATTATCCCTCACACGGATCCAAAGGAGTATATCGGATTGTTGGCCCGATTTGGTGTTAAAATAGTGATTTCCATGCATTTTCTTCATCCTATGTGTAGATCCATGTAGATCCATTGTTCATAATGATGTTGCATCCATTTTATCATATGTTAACCTATGCAAGTTCATTCATCAAGTTTGTAGAGAGATAATCCATGTTTTCATGCTTATTGGACTTTTAACTCTTTAATTACGAAAATGCCATTATTGTTATAATTGCCTACTTAGATCATATTTGAATGCTTGATTGTTTGGATTGATGTTTGATTTGATTGATTGTTATGAACTAGATGATTGATGATTAGATTTAGACCGAAGACGATTCAAAAGCTAAGGGAAAGGCTCTTGAATTGGAAAAGCTGCTCGTGGCATATGTAGCGGGATGATGAAGCTCTTATGCATAGATTTGATGATGTGATGATGAGATGAGGCTTTGCGAGGATGTAATGAAGCGAGGCAATCATATGATGAAGACTTGGTCTAATCCAGACGGGATCATTCCAAGCATGTTGATAACTCGGTGATATGATTCGAGTTGAGGATAATGAATGGATATGAGAATAGTCGTCGAGGAGGATGACTAGGAGGCTTGGATAGCATCGTTGTTGAAGGTTCTAGCATGCTCTAAGCAAGGGTACGTTTGGGCAGATTCGATAGTCCCAATGGCCAACTGTTGATGGTCGAGTACTCTGGGCAGATTCGATAGTCCTAGGCACGGGCTGCGACGACGTGCGGGAGTTATGTCTAGAACCGGGGTTTTCATTAGCCCTTGACGGACGGCTGAAAGAATGTGCCGGTCATTCAATTAACGGTGATATCGAAGCAATGGTAACAGTGATAGCCAGAGTCATGGATGTTTGGTTGTATCGTCACTCGGACTCAAGAGCGGTATTTTCTGGGTGCTTATCTGATTTAGGCCTTGGTACTTGGAAAACATCGCCCTTGACTCGAGTGATAGTAGCTTTACTTTAAATTGTATGCTCTGCTATGTTTGCTTCTGTTTAGTGTGTGTCTGGGGGCTATCACTGTAGAATGAGGTTGGAGTGGGAGGGTTGTATTCCTATTCCTTTTCCTTTATGCTCTTTTGGTATGTTGTTAGTTAATTTACTGCTCACTAAGACTGTTGTCTGACTCAAGGCTTTATGTTTTAATTCTTATTGCCTTGGGCTGTTCGTCCATTTTGGGACGGGCAGACTAGGTAGCAGGTGACAGGTGCTGTTCTCTTCTCACGATGCTGATATCGAAGACGAGCTGGAGGGTTGCATATTATCTTCTTATTATATGTACTGGATATTCCGCTGTTTTGTATTCTCTGAGAGATATGTAGTGAGGCTGGATGTATTGACTATGTGGATGCTTGTATTCAACTATTATGGAGTTTTATATGATGTCATTTTGTTCTGTAAAGCTTCACTATACATATGTTCTATTGTGTTTTGTCCATGCGCTGTGAGTAATACGATAGATTCTTTTGTTTTAAATCTTACCTTGACAATCGTCCATGGTCGCCTGGCACACTTTACAGCGCTTTATCTTTAGATTCGGTGCAGGGGTCATGGGCGGTCGTCACATTTGGTATCAGAGCATTGGTTAATCGATTTTACCCAACGCTCGCTGTTGTAACTACGTATGAGAGACGTAATTGTATTTTGATGGATGATTACTATACATAATATAGTAGCTTAGTAGAGTTTGAGTCCTTTATGCAGTTGTTTCTCTAGATGTTCTAATCATTCCTTTTTATAGATATTGAGAATGAGTCGAAGAGGGAGACCAGCTGCTAGGGAAGGCCGTGCTACTGAAGAGACTGCTGATTATGCAGCCATGTTCGAAACTATGATGACTTCGATCATGAGAAGGATACCAGTTCCGGGGGCGGCAGTTGATGTTGGAGTTCAAGTCCAAACTCCGAAACCAGTGGATTTTGCTAAGCTGTGCAAGGATTATACTGCTCTTGGAGGGAAGGTTTTCTTGGGAACAGAATCTACCATTGAGGTCCAGAGGTGGATAGATGCTTGTAAAAGGATCTTTGGTGATTTGGGAATTGATGATGCAACTAAGAGGAAGTTGGCATCGAGGCAGCTTCAAGGGAGAGCCTCTGATTGGTGGAACTCTATTACCATCAATACTGCGGAGGAAGAGATTACTTGGGAGCAATTCCAAGCTAGATTTGAAGCTAAGTTCATTTCTACAGCTCAGAAGTCTGTTCTGTTTAAGAAGTTCGTGGAGCTCAAGCAAGGTGGAAGATCAGTTCTTGAGTATGTTTCTGAGTTTGAAGCTTTGTCCAAATATGCCCGGTCATATATTGAGTCTGCTTACCAGAAGAATGAGAAGTTTGTGACCGGCTTGGATAGTTATCTTGGGAGACAGTTGGTGGATCATTTGGACGATTCATTTGAGAAGCTTGTGGAGAAAGCTCTTAGGCATGAGAGTCTGTTTCCTAAGGAAGGACCTGTTGTTGCTGTTACCAAGGGAGAATCTAAACCACAGCAGGGTGGAAACCAGAAGAGGAAGCAGCAGCAGCAGAAGGGTAGGGATGGCCAGAAGAAGCCGAAAGGCGAGGTGACTTGCTACAATTGTCAGCAGAAGGGCCATTTCTCTAAGGATTGTAAGAATCCGAAGGCACCGATGAAGTGTCACAACTGTGACAAGCCGGGGCATTTCAGGAAGAATTGTCCAGAACCAAGGAAGGACAGGCAAATTGTGCAAGCTTATGCTTTGGGAGCTGTTCCTTCGTCTTCAAAAGCTCCTACTGCTGAAGAGAAGGGAAAGAGTGTGGTTGTTCAAGGTACTCTTTTCCTATGTGGTGTTCCAGTTAGAGTTCTGTTTGATACTGGAGCGTCGCATTCGTTTGTTTGTAATGAACTCGTTGGCCGGTTAGGTTTGACACCGGATATTGTTGATAGGCCATTGGTTGTGACTAATCCAGTTGGGGGTTCGTCTTGTTTGTGTATGTTATGCCGTGGTCTAGTTGTGTCGAGTCATGGTTGCTCTTTTGTTTGTGATTGCTTTGTTCTGAACTTTGCGGGGTTCGGAATTATTTTGGGTATGGACTGGCTTAGGAAGTATGCGGCTAAGGTTGATTGCGAAAGGTTGGAAGTGACAGTCGAGAATGTGGAGGGGCGAAAGATTGTGATACGATGTAAGCATGAAGAAGGCGTCTTCATGAGCTTCATGTATTCGCTAGTTGTTCCACGGAATGGACTGTCATCAGTGCCGATCGCTAATGGATTCGAGGATGTCTTTGACGAAGTCAAAGGGTTGCCGCCGCATAGAGAGATCGAGTTTCGTATAGATCTAGTTGAAGGAGCCAGACCTGTTGTGATGCCTCTTAGGCGGATGGCGCCTAGGGAACAGCAGGAGTTGAGGGTGCAAGTTGATGATCTTTTGCAGAAAGGATTCATTCGGCGTAGTGTGTCCGAGTGGGGTGCACCAGTTGTGTTTGCAACCAAGGCAGATGGGTCGTTGAGATTGTGCGTCGATTATCGTGAGCTGAATAAGGTGACTAAGAAGAACAAGTATCCATTGCCGAGAATAGATGACTTGTTTGATCAGCTTCACGAAGCTAAGGTGTTTTCTCAAATGGATTTGGCAACGGGATTTCACCAGCTGAGAGTGGCTAAGGATAGTGTGTCGAAGACTGCTTTTAGGACACCATCTGGTTTCTTTGAGTGGCTGGTAATGCCGTTTGGATTGACTAACGCGCCAGCATATTTTGTGGATCTTATGAATAGAGTGTTCAGAGATCAGTTGAACAAGTTCGTACTTGTGTTCGTGGATGATATTCTGATTTATTCCAGAACGGAAGAGGAGCACAAGACGCACTTGCGTATTGTTTTAGAAATCTTGCGGAAACATCAGCTGAAGGCTAAGTTTTCGAAGTGTCACTTCTGGAAGAGTGAAGTGAGATTCTTAGGCCATGTGATTTCTGGAAATGGAATAGCGGTTGATCCCGCTAAGGTGGAAGCAATCCAGGATTGGGTTAGACCTAAGAATGCATCAGATGTGAGAAGTTTTCTTGGATTAGCAGGATATTATCGACGGTTTATCAAAGACTTCTCCAAGGTAGCTGCACCATTAACAGGATTGACGAAGAAGAACCAAGTGTTCGGTTGGGATGCTAAGTGTGAGCAAGCTTTCGGAATCCTGAAAGAGAGATTGACGAGTGCTCCTGTTTTGACTATTCCAAGTGGGAATGATGAGATGGTGGTTTACACCGACGCATGTGGTACTGGACTTGGAGCAGTGCTGATGCAGAGGGATAAAGTTGTTGCGTATGCCAGTCGACAACTGAAGCCGCATGAAAGGAATTACCCGACTCATGATTTGGAATTAGCGGCGATTGTATTTGCTCTGAAGATGTGGAGGCATTATTTGTTGGGAGTTCGATTCGAGTTGTTTACGGATCATAAGTCGTTGAAGTATCTTTTCTCCCAGAGGGATTTGAATCTTCGGCAGCAACGTTGGCTAGAGTTTTTAGCATCATATGATTTTGGTATAGCTTATACTCCGGGAAAAGGTAACGCAGTGGCTGATGCGTTAAGTCGAAGACATGCAGGATTGGGAGCCATGTTTTCTGAATGGAAGAGTCTCGAGTATTTAGCCGGATTTGACTTCAGGCCTAGATGCGAATTGGAACCTGAAATATTGGCAAACTTATCGATAAGACCGACTCTTGTGGAAAGGATTGGCGAGAGTCAAAAGCGAGATGATAAGCTTGTCAAGATTATCCGTGAATTGGAATCTGGATTGGAGCCAGAAAAGGATAAAGGATTCGAGGTCGATAGAGAAGGTTGGCTTCGAAAGCAAGGACGACTAGTGGTTCCCGATATAGATGAATTGAGGAGTGAAGTTCTGAAGGAAAGTCATCACTCGAAGTTGACAATTCATCCAGGTGGAAATAAGATGTATCGGGATATGAAGAGAACCTACTACTGGGAAGGCATGAAGAAGGATGTTGGAGATTTCATTTCCAAGTGTATGAACTGTCAGTTGGTAAAGACTGAACAGAAGAAGCCAAGTGGATTGCTTCAGCCCTTAGAAGTTCCTACATGGAAGTGGGAACAAGTGTCGATGGATTTTATTGATGGATTGCCTAGAACCAGAACGGGAAATGAGGGGATTTGGGTCATTGTGGATCGTCTAACTAAGAGTGCACGATTCATTCCTGTTCGATCGACTAGGACTGCATCAAAGTTGGCTGAGTTGTATGTTAAGTGGATAGTTCGATTCCATGGTATTCCGAAGAGTATAGTGAGCGATCGAGACCCATTGTTCACTAGTGGATTTTGGAAGAGCTTCCAGGAAGTCTTGGGAACCGAGTTGTGTTTGAGTACAGCTTATCATCCCCAAACAGATGGTCAGACTGAGAGAGTCAACCGAGTTTTGGAAGATCTCCTCAGAGCCTGTGTTTTAGATTTTGGAAGATCATGGGAAGATCACCTTCATTTGGTGGAGTTTGCGTACAACAACAGTTACCAGTCAAGTATTGGTATGGCACCGTATGAGGCGTTGTATGGAAGACCGTGTAACTCTCCGACATGTTGGTTGGAAACTGGAGAAAAGCTGATGCTTGGGCCAGAGATGATTCGTCAGACTTCAGATTGCATAGAGATCATTCGGCAACGAATGAAGGCAGCCCAAGACCGTCAGAAGAGTTATGCTGATAAGCGTCGGAAGGATTTGGAATTCGACGTAGGAGATATGGTTTTTGTGAAGATTTCTCCACTGAAGAATGTTATCCGATTCGGGAAGAAAGGTAAATTGACTCCGAGATTTGTTGGACCATTCCTGATTATCGAGCGAATTGGAAAGCTCGCCTATAGGTTGGAGTTACCTGAGAAGATGTCGGGTATGCACAATGTTTTTCATGTATCTTATCTACGGAAGTATGTGCACGACTCGAATACAGTGGTTTCTGCTGATAGCTGTGAAGACTTAGAAGTTGACCCAGTCGGTAGAAGACCTCGTAAGCCGCTTCGTGTTGTTGGAACCGACACGAAACAGCTTAGGAGGAAGATAGTTAAGTTGCTCAAGATACAATGGAGTGATGATGATAACGACTGTACGTGGGAAGTGGAAGAGGGGATGAAGGCAGCTCATCCTGAACTCTTCAAGGTATGGCCCTAAGGTGTCGTCTCATCTCGCGATATTGTAACTTGTTCTAAGTTTTAGAATTCTGTACGCTAAGTTAGAATTGGATGCATGGTTTGTTGATTGTTATGGATGGTAGGCGTACAGAATAGTTTTGATTGCTTGGAATTTCGGGGGCGAAATTTCTAAGGGGGAAAGAATGTAACGACCCGTATTTTTACGGATCGACATGTTCGTCAAAATCTGGAATTTTAGCACTTTCATGTCATTTCAGATTTTTAGGCAGATTTGTCTAAGTCCTAGGTCGTACGCGACCTAGAGGTTAGTTGAGTATTGTTGGCAACTTAGGAGATAAAGTCGTGACCGACCTAAGAATGTTGGGGATTGGTGACCTTAAGGTTTGGAGTTAGGTCGTGTGATGGATAGTAAGGGTTTAGGTCGTAGACGACCTAAAAGGTAGGAGACTTTAGAGTTTCTGGCGAGTTAAGGTGTTAGCGACCTAAGAGATAGGTTGGTAGCGACCTAAGTAAACCCAGAAGTTAACGACCTAGGGATGAGCGACCTAGTGGTGCCGAGATAGTATATTTAGGTCGGCAGCGACCTAAGGAAACTAGTTGTTAGCGACCTAGGAGTTGCCGTGTTAGCGACCTAAGGGGTTAGCTTGTTAGCGACCTAGTGGTTCCGAGTTGGCGACCTAAGAAGTTAACAAGTTGGCGACCTAAGGAGTTAACAAGTTGGCGACCTTAGGAGTTAGGCTATGTGTTAGGTCGTAACACTGTTAGGTCGCGTAGGTTGCTAAGTTGTTAGGTCGCTAGGATAGTTTGTGTTAGGTCGCGTAGATCTATCTGTTAGGTCGTATGTTGTGTTAGGTCGCGTAGAAGTCTAAGTTGTTAGGTCGCAACCCAACTAGGTCGAAGGTCGAAGGAAAGCGCATTGCTTTAGGTCGTCAGGTGTTAGGTCGCTGAGGAGTTGTTGTGCTTCTGTTAGGTCGGAGAGTCTTAGGTCGGAGAGGCTTAGGTCGGAAACGACCTAGGGAGATAGCCGAGTTAAGCGACTTAAGGAAATTTCTGCTATAAATAGGAGGGGTTGTTCTCACTTTTTGGGATCCGGATTTTGAAGCGACGAAGTGCTGCCATTTTGAGAGCTCGACCTCTACACTTCTTCACTTCTTTTCTCCACTCTAATCTAGTGCTTCCATCCATCCAAATCAAAGATCAAGATTGAAGATTCAAGAGCTTAGATTGAAGATCTTCATCTTTTCAAGAGGGATTTCTTCATTTGAAGCGGATTCGTGATAGATCAAGCTTCATCCTTTGCTGTCCAGATCTGAAGCGTGTTGATTTGGGTTTGTTTAGGTGATTTGGTGAGTGGTGATTATCCCTCACACGGATCCAAAGGAGTATATCGGATTGTTGGCCCGATTTGGTGTTAAAATAGTGATTTCCATGCATTTTCTTCATCCTATGTGTAGATCCATGTAGATCCATTGTTCATAATGATGTTGCATCCATTTTATCATATGTTAACCTATGCAAGTTCATTCATCAAGTTTGTAGAGAGATAATCCATGTTTTCATGCTTATTGGACTTTTAACTCTTTAATTACGAAAATGCCATTATTGTTATAATTGCCTACTTAGATCATATTTGAATGCTTGATTGTTTGGATTGATGTTTGATTTGATTGATTGTTATGAACTAGATGATTGATGATTAGATTTAGACCGAAGACGATTCAAAAGCTAAGGGAAAGGCTCTTGAATTGGAAAAGCTGCTCGTGGCATATGTAGCGGGATGATGAAGCTCTTATGCATAGATTTGATGATGTGATGATGAGATGAGGCTTTGCGAGGATGTAATGAAGCGAGGCAATCATATGATGAAGACTTGGTCTAATCCAGACGGGATCATTCCAAGCATGTTGATAACTCGGTGATATGATTCGAGTTGAGGATAATGAATGGATATGAGAATAGTCGTCGAGGAGGATGACTAGGAGGCTTGGATAGCATCGTTGTTGAAGGTTCTAGCATGCTCTAAGCAAGGGTACGTTTGGGCAGATTCGATAGTCCCAACGGCCAACTGTTGATGGTCGAGTACTCTGGGCAGATTCGATAGTCCTAGGCACGGGCTGCGACGACGTGCGGGAGTTATGTCTAGAACCGGGGTTTTCATTAGCCCTTGACGGACGGCTGAAAGAATGTGCCGGTCATTCAATTAACGGTGATATCGAAGCAATGGTAACAGTGATAGCCAGAGTCATGGATGTTTGGTTGTATCGTCACTCGGACTCAAGAGCGGTATTTTCTGGGTGCTTATCTGATTTAGGCCTTGGTACTTGGAAAACATCGCCCTTGACTCGAGTGATAGTAGCTTTACTTTAAATTGTATGCTCTGCTATGTTTGCTTCTGTTTAGTGTGTGTCTGGGGGCTATCACTGTAGAATGAGGTTGGAGTGGGAGGGTTGTATTCCTATTCCTTTTCCTTTATGCTCTTTTGGTATGTTGTTAGTTAATTTACTGCTCACTAAGACTGTTGTCTGACTCAAGGCTTTATGTTTTAATTCTTATTGCCTTGGGCTGTTCGTCCATTTTGGGACGGGCAGACTAGGTAGCAGGTGACAGGTGCTGTTCTCTTCTCACGATGCTGATATCGAAGACGAGCTGGAGGGTTGCATATTATCTTCTTATTATATGTACTGGATATTCCGCTGTTTTGTATTCTCTGAGAGATATGTAGTGAGGCTGGATGTATTGACTATGTGGATGCTTGTATTCAACTATTATGGAGTTTTATATGATGTCATTTTGTTCTGTAAAGCTTCACTATACATATGTTCTATTGTGTTTTGTCCATGCGCTGTGAGTAATACGATAGATTCTTTTGTTTTAAATCTTACCTTGACAATCGTCCATGGTCGCCTGACACACTTTACAGCGCTTTATCTTTAGATTCGGTGCAGGGGTCATGGGCGGTCGTCACAAATTGAATAAATCAATTAAAATGAAATCGAATAAAATTCTATGAATTAATGGAAGTAAATATAATTGGTTTTTGAATCAATTGTAATAAATATAAGTTCGTTTGGATTCAAATAAATTGGATATAAGGAATTGAATGGTGAACCAATGGAATTGAACGGAATGACATTAAAATTGGTTGGAAGCGAGTGAAAACAATAAAATTGGTGGTTGAAACTTTATAAATTACTTTTAAGTGTTATTTGGCAAGTATGACTTGTAAAACCCATGATTTAGCTATTGAAATGAATTGAAATGCTATAAATTTTGTATATTGTTACTTAACTGTTTAAATTGAGTTAGTACAGGTTCAGGGAAGCCGCTTGGCTGATTTTAACTGCGTTAATTGCGTAAATAAATAGCCGCTTGCTTAAAAATGCTAAAATAAAGGTACGCCTACGCAAAAAAAAAAATTCAAATAGGATATGAACTGTTTATATTGTTATATATTGTGATTTCCGGCCTGAGGCCGATGTATATATATAATTGTGCATCCTGCGATATCGCAGAAGTCCCTTCGTACAAGGGAGACCTTGCCAAAAAATTTCGTAAATTTTGGGAGTTAGAAAATTTTTGAAATTTTTGAAAATGTTTGAAAATGTTCATTAACAATAAATGATTTAAATTTGCTAAGCAAATGGAATTGAAAATGAATAATTGGAATCTATTTTAATTATGAATGTAAAGTAAGTGCAATCGAAGGAACTTAAGAAAGTAAAGTTGCAAATAAACCTTTAATTGAAATTTAAATTAATTAGTAAGTGTAACTAATTAAATATTCAAGTGGAAGCCAAATTGAAAACAAATAGAATTGTAAAGACAAAGGTGATTAAAAATGAATATAAACTTCAGTAGTGAAGTGAAATGAATATAAGAATTATATAAAGTACTTATATTGAACTTAAGAAGTGAATGGTGAGATTCTTAAGAAATTTGGTAATTCTTAAGAAATTTGGTATTGAGGAAAATTATTCTAGGTGAATAATTGAACGACGATTAAAATTTGTAGTTGATATTGAGGGAATTATTCTAAGGGGATAATTGCATAAAGGGTTAGATTGGAAGTTGTGAAATGGGATAATTGTGGAAAGTGGATAAAAAATCAAACTGAATGTGAATAAAAATGAAATTGATATAATTGGTAATCAATTGGAATTTATACGTAAGATGTACGTATATTATTTTATTCGCATAGCTATTTGATCCGGATTCGAGCACAGAATTTCGAGATAGATATATCGATCCGAGTTGGAATTTTCCTACTCAATTTTCGACGGCGAACCTTGATATGGATTGTTGATTGATTCTGGATATTCTCTATCATAGTTTACGGCTATGCAAGGAGAATGACGGTTTCTGATCAAGAAACCAGATCTGAGTCCGCACTAGGAAGTCGGGTGGACGATACTAGTTCGGAAGTGAAATTGTGTGATCGAGTGAGCGATCGAATGTGATATTGCGTACGGATGATATATGTGCATCGTACGGGCTTAAGTAAAACAAATATTGAAATTTAAAAGGAGTGTCTAAAATGGTTTTGAAGCTGTAATTGGATATTATTGCTTAGTAAAATATACAGGTGTATACAAGCAATGGATAAATTGGGATTTTGATTTTAGAAGATAAGAGTTAATGGCCCGACAAAAAGGTATGTATTTGAATTTCTGTATGAAATTTGATTGGGGTTTTGATGCAGCCACTTGGCTTTTCGTTTTCTTTTTGAGATTGGGAGGCCGTAGAGCCATTTTGTAGTAGTACCGAGCTAGCCGCGCAAAGGAGACGCTGGCAAAATTTTTCGGGAATTTAGGGAGTTAGTGAAATTTTGAGAAATTTGATAATTTAAAATTTTGAATTCAAATTTAAATTTGAATTGATAAGAAGTGATATGGGATACGACTTATGGATAAGTTGGGAAGTTAAAAGATGATTAGTGTATCATTAATAAAAGATTGTTTGGGTATTGTTAAACGGTTTGAATTTGGGAAATAGCTAACGGGATATGGAACATTCTTCCTAACTAGTAATTTCGGGGACGAAATTCTTTTAAGGGGGGAGGAATGTGACGACCCGGAATTTTGGGTATTTGAAATGTGAATATTTAATTGATTTTCAATATTCGAATGTGAATTTTTAACTTAAAATTCAAATATCTCTATTTATTGGATGATTAAATATTAAATTTAATAAATTGGAAATTGGGTAAATTATTGAACCTGGGATTTTAAACCAGTTAAAAATAATTTAAGGGCTCAGAAAATTTATATTGTTAATACTGAAGGTGATGAAACTTTTAAAATTGAATTTCAAAGCGTCTAGTTCAGTTTTGAAATTTTATCGTTTAAATCAATATTTAAAAATAGCCTTCCGAGGCACAGTCTCGGAATTCGACGAAACCAGTTCCGGTGGGTCCGTAATATTGAATTATTATCGGATTTCAATTTTCGTAGTGTTTGGAATTGTGGTGTGAACGTACGTTAGATAAACGCGTTGGAAATTTAATTGATAATAACCGGTTCAGAATTTAAATATAATGTATACTGTTGATCAGTCAAAAGATTTTCCTTCACATCAAAACTGTACCCTTCTTTTCAGAAATACTGTAGCCTAGCTTCTCTAATACACCATCTTCTATTTATCTATTCAAGCACGCAATCTTCCTCAGAACGAAATCAAAGAAATAAAATAAATGGGATAGTCTTCTTTAAATCGCGATATTTCTTTCTTCCTCTTTTAGCTCAAAATCGTCTGAATGAAAAAATCAAAACTTTATAAATCCAAAGGCCTGGCTTTTGAATCGAGAGCCACTTATATTCCCTTCCAGATCAATTCATTCGAAACGAATGAATTCGCATGCCACATAAATCAATTCGAAATCGGTCGTTTAAAAAAAAAGTTCGTTTTCTTTTTAAAATCCACATCATTGAACTGAATCATCTCGTTCTAGCTCAAATCGCGAAGTCGAGCAAGAAGCAGGGGGATCGCGAGTTATTGAACTTCGCGAGAGAGTGGGTCGATCTAGGTTCGCGTGTGTGGAGGCGTTTAGGGGGGATGTCGTGACTTCGATGGGGTTTCGATCATCAGGTAGCCGCGAACTAGAGCTAGGGCACGAAGCGGAGAGACTCGCGATGGTCGCGATTGGTCTGGCGATGTGGGGAGGCTGCGAAGTGGGCGTTGAGCGAGCGTATGAATGTGAGGTCGACGAAATCGGCGAAGCAGTTTGATGAGGGTCGCGACTTGGTTCGGCGAGACAGCTACATCGATGGCAGAGGTTCAGGCCTGGGTTCGAGTTGAAAGAGAGGTATGCAGTTCCTTTTATCCATCTTGTCCAATTCGAATTTGATAATACGTGAATACATTTATAGTAAAGGCAGTTTTTAAATACAGAAAAGAAAATAAGATAATTTATTTAAAGGATTTAGTTTAGAATCAATTTATCAGTTTAAACCAAATGATTAGTTCAAATTAAATTGTTAGTTGATTAAAGGGAAATTAATTGTCTAATTATTAAAAATATTAATAAACTGTATAATTTATTTATACAAGGTCACGATCGTGGAGAAATAGCTGTAATGGAATTGGATTGCGAACGAAAATTAAAGGTGAGTTAATCTCACTCGGTTGGATTTTAATTTAAATTTAAATAGTTAAATTTAAATAATTGATTGAATGGTTGAATTGATTTGGATGTGATACTATATATATATAGTAGTATATAGCAATATATACATATTGGCATATGTATATATTGGAGTTGTTGATATTCCCGCATTATATAGCAGATGAGACCCTATGCGCCGCATAATAGCGGATGATTTTATATTAAACCCATATGCCGCGATATTCCACCTTGAAGTGGAATTGGTATTTTATATTGTGCTAACGTCTGTGGATGCAGGGAAACAGGTTGGAGGGATCCAACTGGATTCCTCAAAATTATTAGATTATTTAATATTCTGTGTTCTGAATATTTGATATCATGTGATGATTTTATATTGGATGATGTGGTTGATTTGGATTGTCCAGTATAATAAATTATAAAATCTATGGAATTGAATTTTTGAAAGGAAATAAAGGAATAAAAGTTTAGGTAAAATAATTCGAGGAATTAGGATAAAATTTATAACGAATTGAAATAAAAATAAAGCGATTTGGAATTTTTACAAATATGAAATAAGAGGATTTTGAATTTACGAGGGATAATAAATTTTATACTTAAGTGATATTATTTGAAGAATAAAAGAAGTTATTTTTGAAATTAAGAATTAAAATTAATTAAAGAATAAATAAGGAGTTTTGGAAATTTGTAATTGATATTGGTAAAAGGGGTTTAACTCGTAATAAGAAATAAAATCTAAAAGTTAATGTATTTTGGAATAAATGAAATAGCAAAGGAAATTTATTTCAAAGTAAGTAAAGTAAATGGGAAAATCAATTGGAAATTGATTTGGTTGTATAAAATTCGAATTTTAAAGAGAAGTGAGATTTTGGAGTTTATAAACTGGGTTTATAAAGTAAAATAAAATATCAGTGGATATTAGAAAATATAAATTCAAGGTGGGAATTTATAAAGGGATATGAATTGGTTTAAAAATAAATGTTGATTTATTTTTAAAGGATGGGAATGAGAAGTGTATTTCTCTGGATAGCCAAGTACGTTTTCCAAGCAATTTTAAATATAAGTTAAAAATTCAAATTTTGTTTTTTTAAAGCATGTTTAGAAAATTGATTTTTCTAAATGTTAAAGTCTAAAGTAAGATTTTTAAAATCTATTATTGTAGTAATTGTATAAAAGGGATTTGGTATTATGTTTTAAAAAGAGAAATTTGGTTTATATTTATAAAGTGGTGTCATTTTAAATATTCTTTAAGTATATATATTTTGAAAGGTATTAAAGTAGTTTTAAAATTTCAATATTATAAAGTATATTTATAGTAAAGTGTTTCTAAATTATTTTAAAATCTAAAAGTGTTTTGTACTTGGTGTTTCAGAGAAAATAAATATTTGGGAATGTATTCCGTAAGCGGAAACTGTTTGAAATTGTTTCAAATGAGTTTGAAATTTGGAAATATATCTTGGAAGGATATTTGAGGCAAATAAATAATGTGGGAAATTATTTATTGTGTAATGGTTGCTTGTGGATGTTAATTGATAGTTAAATAACCGACTATCAATATTGGCCAAATGCGCTGATCGTTTCAAAGAGACCGGGATCGAGATAAATTTCTCGAAAACCACTTCGATCCGGTTTGTACGTTTCGTGTAACGTGTTCGGAGTCGAAGATGGAGCAGTGAAGTGCAAGGGCTAGTCGCTACTAATCCTGAGGATATTTCCAAAATGGATGTAGTAGGAGTAGTGCCTTCGGTTCCGTTCGGACCCGGGACGGACTTGTATGGACGAATGCTTTCGTGACATCGTCAGGTGGACGATGGGCATTCTAAGGGATATGTTCTATAAAGGTAACGCTTAGCCTCAAGCCTCATCAACTGGGAATGACTGAAAATCAGGGGTTATGCAGCAAGGCTTCGTGGGTAGCTCCCACTTGAGGGTAAGGTCATCCCTGTCTAGATGTCCCTATATTTTCGGCTTAGTGTTGTGGTTGCTGATCCCAACCGTGGGGTGATTTTATTCGGAACTGTCCAGTAAGGGATGGTTCCGGCCTTGTGTTGCAGGGGACTTAGGGTGGGTCCTCGGTACTGTGATCTAGGCCACGTACTGTGACAGGTGGTACCCTAGTGCCTAGTCATTAGTTGGAAATCCATTTTCCCTACGCGCCTTGTACGGTATTTGTTTGTATACCTAGTATGCCGGAATTTAATGAATGTAACAATTTCGGCTATTTTATAAGTATTTGTAAATAGACACTATTATAATAGCAGAGGATTTTTATAAAAAGTGTTTTAGCTATCGTAAGGTAAAAACCCGACATGTTTATTTGTGGCGGGTCTTACGAGATGCTTTTGTTTTCAAAGGATTTTGAAAACTTAAATAATCAATTTGAGTGTGATTTTCTCACGCTGGTATTCCAGACTGACTCGGGTATTGTTTTATATGATGCTCGGGTCAGACCGAGATAAACAGGTTCAGGTTATAGCTGTGGAGCTCAGGAGACGAGATGGATGACGATACGTACTTTTGTACTTGCTATTATTTTTCCGCTGTGTATTCAGTTGTATGTTATGGATGTTGATGTACTCTGATGAAGTATTCTGATGATGTATTGTATAAACAGATATAGTTTTGGATTTGAGTAAAGATCTGTTGATATATATTATATTTTATTCCGCTGCGATGGTTAGATTCTGATGTTGTTTTCCATTTTTCTTCTTCTACCTCTTCTTCTTAACTTAAATGGTTCGATTTTCTGGGTCTGGAAAGTCGGGTCGTTACATTTCTCACGCTGGTTTGCCAAGCCTGATCCCAGTATTCTTAATACTCAGGTCAGATCCAAGTCGTTTCAAGATTAGCTAAAGACGCTTGGAGTTTCCATAGGAGAGCTGGAGATTTTCGTCAACGTATGAGCATGTTACTTTTCCGCCGTGTTTATTTTTTTTCCAACATTTGTAAGGACATGTGTTTATAACTGTTCAGGCTAAGCTTAGGTTAGACTCTGATATATGTATTTCAAATTTTCCGCTGCAAAGATTATTGATATATAAATTATTCCATTCGTATAAGATTCTGTTCTACCTTTATTTTCTTTTACCGTTAACAATCGATTTTTCTAGCACTTGGATGCTTGGCATGCAATACAGTGGGTGTATTAATGTAGATTTTCGAGGGTCGAAAATCTCATTCATTACACTTTCATATTGAAGATTCACAATATTCTTAAGTTGAAAGAACTGTGTAAATTATTCACATCGATATTTTTTGTTTGAGCTTAGTTATATTAACCAACAGAAAACTATCGAATAAGTCATTTCATAGTTTTCCAATAACTATTAGTATGTAACCCCTATGTTCCCCCAGCAGTCATGAGTAATACACTGCCCAATATTTGGAGAGCGTTACGTACTCTCGTCTCAACAAATACGTCAATATCCAATCTCGATGCATCTTGACTAGGAACATTTAGAATGGTATATTTAATTTTATTGTGATAAATTGCTCACGGTTACAACACTTTGTAACTACTATCACAAAACATACCATTTATGGATTTTTTTATTAAATATACTTTTAATTAAATTAATTAATAATATAACCACATTACATTAAGTATATAATAGAAAGAAATCACCTTTGTTTCTAACAAGATTGGTCAAAGAGTTAGATATATGTAACAAATTACATAATTGCCCCTAGCGCATACCCCTAACTCTATCAATCTCCCACTTGTACATATGGTCAATTATGGAATCTTATTCTAACTTCTCTAATCAGTTTTATCAATACTAATTGGGTCACTCCCCCTGTTAACACGTATGCTATTATGTTTAAGTTATATACTGTGTCAATCAACTCTCTCCAACGGTGATAAACTGTTTTATCATGTGGAACAATATAGAGTATGCCTCTTGACTTTTAGTGGGCTCTAAGTTCTGTTACGGATTATATTGCGACATTGTTATCAAATAACAATGTTATGAGATTCTCAACATTGGGAATCGGCTCAGTTATAAATTTGTGCACTTATATTTTTATATACATTACTTTCATTGTGACGCTATTCAAGACAATTTACTTTATCCTTTTTCGTTGAATTGGCCACGGTTTTTCAAATGGAACATTTCCAACTTAAAGATTTATTATTGACATATTATACTCAATATCACTTATGAAAGTTTGAGTTTGAACATTCTTTCATAAGGAATTTGTTGTTTCTGTAAACAATTCTCTAGTATTTCATAAATACACGAGAGCACTTCACACGATCATTTAGTGATATCAATTTAGATTTGATATTTGCTTCATGTATCTAATACATAAACAAATCATGGTATCATAGACAACATTACATGTATGATAATTCTTATTGCCAATGCATAGGGAACTCATCTCACATGTTCTGTATTAAACAATTTAATAAGGTGTCTTTTCATATCGATTTGGGACATTCCCAATATCTTTTATATTAACTATAAAAGACATCATTTACAATCCAAAGTTGAGTATTAAAACAACTAAGGTTGATTTTAACACAAGTACATCGTTAAAATCAACAACGTGTTGTTTACTTATAGTTTGGAAATATCAATGTACCTTTTAACACTCTTTCTTATGAACACACGCTTGCTCTGCATTTTTATTGATAATCAAACTATTTGATATTTCTATCAAAATATTTTTCAATTTTGATGCTTATAAAATGACACTTTCTACCATTTCTTGGATCATATCCAAAGACTCACAAAATCAATATCACTTCCACTAACATCGAAACATTTTTTATTATTATGTGTAAACAGTTTACTCTAAATCATCATTTATAATTTTAAGTTTCAATACATACGTACCAAACATAAATTCCTACTAAGTGTTAATTTTGCGAGTGAAACAGAATTAACTTGAGTACATTGAATGCTGAATCTATTACGCTAATTTCAACAATTGAAATTTGCGATATTATTCTTATCAAAATTTCTAATTTAATTCCAACTACATTAGTCTTGCTCATAAAGACACAATCATGGCCGATGGATCACATTCCTTCGGTTACGACTACCAAAATCATATTGTGATAGCGTACTTGGAATTCTTTCAGATTTGCGCATCATATCATATTATAGAGTCAACACTCTTAATGGTTCAATTAAACAACCGAGGATTGTATATTTTAGATATTATATAAAACCCGTAGTTTCTCTTTAATGTGAGAGAATACTTATTAGACACTCTAATGTGATGTGTACGTTTAGGTTAGTTAATTTCATTTCATCTCATATAATCAGCTCTATCTATTGATCGTATCCAGTTCCATTTAACTACCAATAATTTCTCAAAGAAATTCCTTCACAATGAAGTTGGTATATCTTGAGTAACAATTGTTTCTCAGTGTAATAGAATAGATATTCATAAATGATTTATGAATTTGTTTATTTTTAAAGCTGGTTTGGTTTTAGTTTACAAAACTTGTGTCCAAACATAAGTATGTCACCCAATGGCGATCTTTCCCAAAATCCTATTGGGGAGATTTATATGAGATCCCTCATGAACAATTATTACGTCCAATCTTTCGACTCACACAACCTGCTAACTCCTTAGCCTAGGATACATTAGGGATTCTTATACATCTTTATCTTGTGTGATTTTTTAAACTGTTATTTAGATGAAATAATATTAACCTTGTGTACCACTCTTAAGTACATGACCTTATAGAATGAAAATAACTCAACTTCACTCACAATTAATCGTACATTGTCCAACAAAGTTCGATTATTCCTTATTGATGCATCATTATGTGTCACATGGAGGAGTGACTTTTGAGATTGGATCTTTATTCATTTTTAGGTACGTTCAAAACTTTTTCTAATATACTCACTCATTCGATCAAATCGAATCATTTCTATCGCATGTTATTTTATTTACTTCTGTTTTATACTCAGAGTTTACCATAGACATACTAAATGTGTTTCAAATACACATGTCCATTTCGATGATAACTCATCGGTGAATGTGACGAAGTTCGTGGAATTTTTTTTCTATTAATAGACTTACGATTGCATACATCTATATGTATCAATCTGAAGAGTTCATCAACTTTTATGATGCTCCCACTGAATGGTTGAATAGCCCTTCAATTGTTTGAGATATAATTAACTAATTCATATGATTCATAATCATATAATAAAATTATTTCTCAAAACTATGACTTAGTCTATAATTCCAAAATAACTGTAAATAATATTAGATACTTCTATATTTTCCAATGCATCATTTTGTTATGAAAACAAATACCACATTATAGTTTTATTTCATAACGAATATTCAAAATATTCACATTGAAATATAACTATGTCTATTTTTAAGTCGGCACCAAAAAATAGTCATTATTTTATAAATAATGTTTGGCATGTTTTACGAAAACTATTTTCATGATTTGATGCCATTAATAAGTGTTATATAGAATGCTTCCACTATTTCCGCCATTTCTATAATAGCGTATTGAATTCGAAGGTCCATTATTCACTTAATATAGATTATTAATTTCATATACTATAACTAGTTTACAGCGGAGAGTTTTTTATCAAATACCTCAAACTCAAAGAAATAAATCTCATAGAAAACAATTTTCTATATGAAAATACATTTTCGAAATGAAATCGCATTTCTCATTCCAATGTTAAGTATCAATTATTGTTATTACAATTTTTGTTTCTGATGTTTCGTTATGAAGCAGAATTGATCATTCACTCTCTTTATCCCAACTGTATCTTAAATCACATTTTGCTCTTATACATTTGTTTTCCTTTCTAAATGGTCAAACCATTCAAAAGAAAACCCTTACTACAATATCATAATGAACCTTTTACAAAAGCGCATTCGATTATCCTTAACATTTAAGGATATCAAATGTATTGCACTTCACGTAAATCGATCAAACCGACATTTCAGTGACCAAGTTCTTAGATTTATACTATAGTTTTAACCTTATCTTAAAATTAACACAATATGATCTTTTAGGTAGTCAATCAAATTTGATTTCATAGTACTTTTATTGGTTTATTTCGAATGAACTATACTCATTGAAGTAACATACATTACGAACTATGACCGTTCACCATATAACATTTATATGTGATAGTATATGGATCAAATATCCATAGTCTTGTATTTCTTTTAGAGTTCGAAACTCATAGAATGCAATACACTATCTCAACCAAATAAGCATGTAAGTAATCATATTACGAACGTATTAAGTAGTAGTAAAAATCAGGCACTTACATGGGTATAGAAAACATTAACATGTAGTAGGCATTTAATAGTGAGTATTATATCATATTTCCATTTGTCAATTTTCAATGTAGTTCATTTGTATATATTAATTGATAAACATTTTATCAATCATATTAAATGCACAAATTTATCATTGTAGATAATTATAACATTATTTAGCATATGTTCTTACAATATTAGAAAGGTTAAATGTTACCATTTCATTTTTCTAATAAGGCTCCCACTAGTCTTTATGTTTCTCCAAACCTTAAGATGAAACATAGAAGTTTTTTTACTTTACCAGCGGGTGTTAGGACTCATCTGTCTTGGTATTCAGACCTTAAGTTTGCTTAACAAATCATAGCCCCACAAACAATGGATAGCTCCTTATCGGTTGTATCACATACAACTCCTAACCCATGTTTCCTTGTCCTAATCTCATTTCGACCTTGAGTTTTCTCAGAAAATCGTAAGAGATTATTCACTCGTACCTACCATATCGCGGCGGTCTAAATATAGTATATGTACCTTGAGTTTTCTCAACAAATACGTATAGTTATCTTACCTCATCTATTCAGTATATTAATAATACTACGCATAACATGCCTAGCTTGAGTTTTCTCAACAACTAAGGAGTACGCAAGTAATTTATCAATATATATATGGTAGAGGACAACATTTTATTGAAGATTCATAATCTTTAATATAGTATATTGAGTGATATTGATTTATGGAATAATGTAATTCTTATGAAATACCCTCGTGATTCAAGTGTCAGACACATCAGAAATCATTGTATACATACATTTACGTATGTATTTATTCCTTAAGTCTATTTAAGTTTCTTTAATGTTCTACGTTTAGTGTATACATTCATATCATATAAGCTTTAATGTTATATAACTTTTATATTTCATATCACTTATATAATAGCCTTATGTTTAATATTATATTAATTAAATTTTATTTAACTAATTTTAATTAATTAACTCTTTAATTAATTATATATTAGTATTTCAATACAACTTTTATATTGGACATATCTACTATAACCTTTATACTGTATACTATAACTTTTATAGTGTAACACATATATCTTATATATATGTATTTAATTTAATTAGACAATTTTAATTAAATTATTTAAATTTCAAAATTTATCTTACATACATACATGTATACTTATGTTATCTTAAGCACTTTAAAATAACATAACATATATAATACATGCATATAAGTATTAATTAATTAATTCATTTAGTAATCTTATTAATAAATTTTAAAATTTGAAATTAATATTTAAATAGTTTCAAACATTTTGAAATTTTCATTACATTTTCAAACATTTTGAAAATGTATGTTATATTATAACCTTTTATAATAAACATGTTTTTATTTTAAATTTAACTTTTAAATTTAAAATCTTGTCTTAATTTTTAAAAATATTTTGAAAATTAGCGCAAGGCCCAATTCAAATTGGGCCTTTTCTATTTTCTATCAGGTGCAACCTTTGGGCTCACTTCACCTTTTAGGCCGGGCTGGTAACCAAGTAGGACATGGTACTTGATTACCCAAATCCAATCTTAAATATTACCTTTTTATACACCGTACTAAGTGGGCGAGCTTAATTAGTTAGCCCTAATATGACTAATTTAGACCAGATAAGATATTAGGCTCTGATACCATTGTTGGAACTGGGCTAGCCCGCATCGGAAGGAATGAGTGAATTTCAATTTTTTTACCCTATTGGATCTTAGTTGAGCCTATGAACCCTAATTTAATTAGAACATTTCTGAATTTGTCTTAAATAAAATCAGGTATTTTATTTAAATTAGTTAAAGAGAAGTTTAAATAAACTTAATTTTAAATGTATAGTGTATCAAATACACCTAACATTTATTAATAAGAGTTAATATATATATATATATATATGGAAGGAAACCTTTTATTTCTTTCCCTAAAACAAGTAATTAATGTAGAGCATTAATAAGATTTAATGTATATAGGGAAGGAAACCTTTCATTTCTTTCCCTAAAACAAGTACTTAATTGAGAGCATTAATTGCATTAAATAAAGAGATGAACATTTTATTTATCACTTTAATTTGAATTGATTGATTGGATTTAATTTATATGTATCATATATATATATATATATATATATATATATGTGTGTGTGTGTGTGTTTGTGTATGCGCGCGCGCGTGCGAGTGCGCACATGTGTAACATGATAATCCGCGAAGGGTATAATGTTGCCATATATAGATGCTGGAATTTACATTGCAATGGACGCATTAACTCATTTTGTATGTACTGTAATTTGTCCAAATATATGCTTGTATAATATGGCAAAACAAGATATTAATATATGTAAATGAATATATATATATATATATACATACATAATATATAAATATATTTGTATGAATATTTTATTGCATAAAATAGTTTATGCGATAATAAATTAGTGTAGATATTATATGAAAAATTACAAGTTTTATAATTTTAGAAAATCTGGAAACACATTTTAGACTTAAAAATAATTTATAGAAATTTCCCAATTAGAATAATATTTATCATTAAATAATTGATAATAACCCAAAATCAAATTAATTCTTAAATTTATGAAATCAAGTTAAAAAATTCTAAAACATTTTTTAAAGGTACCAAAGATACCATTTAGGCTTAGAAAAAAATTCTGGAATTTTCTCAAATGAAATTGTATTTATATTTAAATAATTGATTGCAGGTCGAAAAGAAATTAATTATAAAAATTATTAAATTAAGTTATTAAAAATCTTAAAATTTTTCTAATGGTACCCAAGACACATTTAAGGCTTAATAATTGTTTTTTAGAATTTTCTCAGTTGAAATTATATTTTTAATTAAATAATTAATTATAGGCGGAAAGTAAATTAATTTAAAAAAATATTAAATTAAGTTCTAAATATATGAAAATTTTATAGTAACCTTCTAGGTATGGTGCAACAAATTTAAAAAATATATAATTGAAATTTTGAACGATTAATTATTTTATACATAATAAACAACTCAAAAAATCATTAAATAATAATAAAATATGTATATACATATTTAATAAAATATTTTAATATTTTATGATTCATAATAAGTATAAATCATCATTAGAAAATTTTAAGATCAAATATATGTGATATATAATCATATATAAAATTAAACATATTGACAATTTGCAGATCTCTATACATTTTGTGTGTGTGTGTGTATCAAAATTAAAAATTCTTTTTTTTTTCAAAAAGGTAATTCAGTAACAAATCAATAAACCAACTATTACAACAAGCACATAACCAATTCAATTATAACAAACACATATACCCATAAAAATCTCACATAATCTAAACAATAAACAAATCTGAATACAAATAGATGATTTGGTATATGATAAACTTGATATCAAGACAATAATAATAAATGAAATTCACCTCTTAATGAATCCTTTGAGTCCACGTTGAACAATGATTTCGCTTCTTAGAACAATTCCCAATCCGTCAGGTTGCTAATCCGGGATTGGACCTTCTACTACAAATTAGTAATTTTTAATTTGAATTGGATATGAGAATTTTTTTAGATTGTTTCAGAGGATAGTTGCTGCCATTAAAATAAGGAAGAAGAAGAAAGTGTTGGCTCATGAGTAATACATTGCGCAACATTTAGAGAGCGTTATGTACTCTAGTCTCAATAGATATATCGATATCCAGTCTCGATGCATCTTGACTAGGAACATTTAAAATGGTATATTTAATTTTATTATGATAAATTACTCACGGTTATAACACTTTGTAACTGCTATCAAAAAACATACCATTTATGGATTTTGTATTAAATATACTTTTAAGTAAATTAATTAATCAATATAATCATATTATATTAAGTATATAATAAAAAGAAACCACCTTTATTCGAACAAGATTGGTCAACGAGTTAGATATATGTAACAAATTACATAATTGCCCCTAGGGCATACCCCTAAATCTATCATTATGTACTTATGATGATTTGGAATAATCATAAAATGACTCGACAAGAATCTTATATAGATTAATATAACTTAGCAAAATAGAAAATATCAGGGTAACCATGTACATTAGCCTTCAGACTTGTGGGTACTATTTATCTTAAGTTGCTTATACATTGAATATGGTTAGATACTTGTCATGGCAATTTTATTACGATCATATTTGGATATAAGTTAAACTACTTGATGTGAAATACTACCAAATAGAGGATTCGTCTCCTTCGTTGTAGAAGGCCAGTATCACCATAATTAATAGTCAACTTAAAGTCAAAATCTCCTACTAGATTAAATTGGTTAATCAGTAAATGTTATCGGATTGAACCAAGGATTTTATAGTTGTCTATGTAATTAAATACGGATAATAATAGAGTTTTTGACCTTAGACTAAATTATAGATATCTAAATGATACAGTGATAACGAAAAGAATAATAATAATAAATATTATCACATTCAAATAAATAATCACAACTACAACTATATAAATTTTGAATATTATTCCTTTATATATATAAAAATATAAATCAAGGTAAAGTGTTTCATTTACCGATTTTCAAAAGTCAATATCATGTCCGTTTGCCTTGTTCAAGTGCTAAGAAATCCTTATCGACATCGTGGCGTCCCACGTCTTGACCAGAATTCATAAACAACTCAATAGACCAATTAACACAATATGTTTTTATAGCATCAACAAATATGGTTTCGTATATATAATACTCTCAAACTCATTCTAGGGTGTCACATATCCTATCTTTAATGAGTTACTCATTCTACGTTATTACTAACCTTATCTCTAATAAGCCATACCCTACTAAAGCTATGGTTCTCGTTTGACCTTCAGCTCTGATACCAAGTTGTAACGACCTGCTTTTTCGAGTACTCAAATGCCGAACATCCAATCGCTGGAAGGCAGATTGTAAGGGTAAAATAAAAAGAAAAGAAACAAAGAACATGGGAACATAATCTCACAGCAGAAATGATAACATATAATATAACAAAGACAGTATAAACTGCCACTTCAAAAATACAAAGTACATCAGAGTTAAAAATGAACCTTATCAACAGGACAGTTATAAAATCCTGACTTTATAGTTACTGATAGGTATACAAATAATATAGCGGAAAGTAAAACACTATGATAGGTGAACATCTAGCTCTTCTCCAAGAACTCCATATCACCAAAGCCAACCTGGAAAAATACTCGGTATGACCCGAGCATTATAATAAAATAACAATCAGATCAGTCTGGAAAACCAACATGAGAAAACTCAAGTAATATGATAAACATATAAAAATTCTGTGAGACCACTATGTTAAATGCGGAATGGGTTTTTACCTTAAAAGAATAACATCAATATAGGAAAGAGTGGAAACAAACAACAGGAAACAAATCCAAATATATAGGATGGGTACCAGTAAGAATAAATCCCATACTTAAGAAATGGGCATAAATAATGTTGAAATCCAAACTTAAAGGATGGGAATAATCTGAACAAAATCCAAACATGAAAGAATGGATAAATAAGATAAGTCCAAAACTTGAAAGAATGGACATAAATAATTAAACATTGAGAAGAGCACAAGTTAGTTCTCAATGAAATCAGGGAAACAATTCAAAGATTTGAATTAACAACAAGAAAAAATGAAAAGTTTTTGCAACAATAACTAGGAGGGTGCACCCCCCTTACCGAAAGTATACCTCTAGAAATATACTTGAGAACTTCGATGGCTCTCGGAAACCTCCAAGTCGGACCCCACCAACTGTTACCAAGTATCCGAGTATTTGACATCTCAATGCACATAACTAAATCCAATCTTGATTGGATGTGAAAATACCATGATGGGAGAAACCCCACATAGCTTGGCCCCCACTCGCTCTTTGGGTTTAGTCATTTTCGATAGTGGATAACAAAGTTCAAATGAGCAACACATCGTCTTAGAGTGACAAAATACAAAAAAGATAGTAGAGTCGAAATCGATAGTTGATAAATCAACTATTAGGATTAATAAAGTGATTTGTGTATGAGAATTAAATCGCATACACTTACCATCAATAAATGAATCAAAGTTTTAAAACATTTGATTCACATTTGGACTTGATTTTAACATTTCAGTTATTGTAAAACACTTTTTTAATAATACTCTTTGAAATATTCTTTTAAAAGGACAAATTATAAAAATAAGTGTATTAAAACAAGGTAAAAAAAAAGGTCATTAAAACATTACTTACTATAAACCCAAATAATTTACACCTAGTTTTCTTTTTAAACAATCCCAGTTAAAGGATTTTGTGATGCCCGCCCATGACCCCTGCACCGAATCTAGAGATAGTGCGCTGTAAAGTGTGCCAGGCGACCGTGGACGATTGTCAAGGTTGATCAGAATAACAGAATCTATCGTATTACTCACAGCGCATGGCCAAAATACAATAGAACATATATATAGTGAAGCTTTACAGAATAAAATGCCATCATATAAAACTTCATAATAGTTGAATACAAGCATCTGAACAGTCAATACATCAAGCCACACTACATATCACTCAGAGAATACAAAGCAGCGGAACATCCAGTACATATAGTAAGAAGATAATATGCAATACTCCAGCTCGTCTTCGTCATCTGCAACGTGGAAAGCAAGAACAGCACCTGTCACCTGCTACCTAGTCTGCCCGTCCCAAAATGGACGAACAGCCCAAGGCAATAAGAGTTAAAACATAAAGCCTTGAGTCAGACAACAGTCTTAGTGAGCAGTAAATTAACTAACAACATACCAAAAGAGCATAAAGGAAAAAGGAATAGGAATACAACCCTCCCACTCCACCTCTTTCTACAGTGATAGCCCCCAAACACACACTAAGCAGAAGCAAACATAGCAAAGTATACAATTTAAAGTAAAGCAATATTCACTCGAGTCAAGGGTGATGCTTTCCATGTACAAACCCCCAAGGCCTAAACCAAGATCAGATAAGCACCCAGAAAACACTGCTCTTGAGACCGAATGACGATACAACCAAACATCCATGACTCTGGCTATCACTGTTATCATTGCCTCAATATCACCGTTAGTTGAATGACCGGCACATTCTTTCAGCCGTCCGTCAAGGGCTAATGGAAACCCCGGTTCTAGACATAACTCTGCACGTCATCGTGACCCGTGCCTAGGACTATCGAATCTGCCCAGAGTACTTAACTATCAATCATTAGCCTTCAGGGACTATCGAATCTGCCCAACGTACTCTTGCTTTGAGCATGCTAGAACCTTCAACAACGATGAGATCTCAGCCTCCTAGTCATCCTCCTCGACGACTATTTCCATACTAGCTCAAGCGCCTCTCGAGCAAACCATTATCCTCAACTCGAACCATTTCACCGAGTTATCAACATGCTTGGAATGATCCCGTCTGGATTAGACCAAGGCTATCTCATATCATACTTCGCCTCATCATCATCATAGCAAAGTCTCATCTCAACATCATCATCAAATCTATCCATATGAGCTTCATCATCCGCTACATATGCCACGAGCAGCTTTTCCAATTCAAGAGCCTTTCCCTTAGCTTTTGAATCATCCTCGACCATCTTGTCTAAATCAAATCATCAATCATCTAATTCATAGCAATCAATCACGTCAAACATTAATCCAAGTAAACAAGCATTCTAATATGATCTAAATAGTCAATTATAACAATAACGGCAATTTCGTAATTAAAGAGTTGAAAGTCTAACAAGCATGAAAACATGAGAAATATCACTACAACTCGATGAATGAACTTGCATAGGTTAATCATGTAGAAAAATGGTTGTCAAATCATCATGAACAATGGATCTATATGGATCTACACTTAGGTTTACAAAAATGCATGGAAATCACTACTTTAACACCAAATCAAGCCAACGATCTGATATACTCCTTTGGATCCGTGTGAGAGATAATCACCACTCACCAAATCACCAAAACAACCCCAAATCAACACGCTTCAGATCTGGACAGCGAAGGATCTAACTCGATCTATCACAAATCCGCTTCAAACGATGAAATCTCTCTTCGAAGAATGTATATCTTCAATCTAAGCTCTTCGATCTTCGATTTGATCTTCAATATGGATGGAAGGAATCACTAGATTAGAGTGGAGAAAAGAAGTGAAGAAGTGTGGAAGTCGAGCTCTCAAAATGGCAGCACTTCGTCGCTTCGAAATCCGGATCCCAAAAATGGAGCAAAGCCCTCCTATTTATAGCTGAAATCAACCTTAACTCGTCCGCCTTCCTTAAGTCGTAACTCGGAATTAGGTCTTCCACGACCTATAGAGCCACGACCTATGACCTAAAGCCTTGCCGACCTAAAAGAAATCCACACGACTTAACTACACCAGCCTACGACCTAACAGGGTTACGACCTACGACTTAGCCAGATAGCCGACCTAACACAGATCGCGACCTAACAAAGTCTCCGATCTAACAGGGTAGCCGACCTAACCACTCAACTCCTTCTACGACTTACGACTTAGCGGCTTAACTCCTAAGTCGTTCGCGACTTAACAACCTAGGTCGCTCACGACCTAAAACTTAGCCAAAACACTTCCTTGCGACCCAACAGCTAATACACACACACGACCTAACCCTTAGCCAGGATACGACCAAATCCCTTAGTTCGTCTACCGACCTAACTATATACTAGGTCGCTAAACTGCTATCTCCTAACTCCTTAGGTCGTTGCCGACCTAACTATGCTAACTCGGAACCACTAGGTCGCTCATCACTAGGTCGTTAACTACTGGGTTGTTAACTCGCTACTCCTATAGGTCGCTCCAAACTAACCCACGACCTAAACCACCATACGACCTATCTTCCATACGACCTAAGCTATCCTACTAGCTAACTCTTAAGTCGCTAACCGACCTACCCCTTAGGTCATCCACTACCTTAGGTCGCTCCAACACCCTACGACCTAAGCTACCACGACTTAACTTTAAAACGACTTATCACCTAACTCGCCGAATTCCTTAACTCGGTCACGACTTAGGACTTAAACTCAGGACGACTTATCACAAATGCGACCAAAAGTTAACTGTTTAACAATGTTTCGATCCGTAAAATACGGGCCGTTACATTCTCTCCCCCTTAGGAATTTCGTCCCCGAAATTCCAAACAAACAAAGCAATCAAAGACTATTCTGCACGCCTACCATCCATAGTAATCAACAAACCATGCATCCAATTCCAGCTTAGCGTACAGAATTCTAATACTAGAACAAGTTACAATATCGTGAGATGATGCGACACCTTAGGGCCATACCTTGAAGAGTTCAGGATGAGCTGCTTTCATCCTCTCTTCCACCTCCCACATACAGTCGTTATCATCATCACTCCATTGTATCTTGAACAACTTAACTACCTTCCTCCTAAGCTGTTTCGTGTCGGTTTCCACAACACGAAGTGGCTTACGAGGTCTCTTATCGACTGGATCAACTTCGAAATCTTCACAGCTATCCGCAGAAACCACTGTATTCGAGTCGTGCACATACTTCCGTAGATATGATACATGAAAAACATTGTGCACACTCGACATCTTCTCTGGTAACTCCAATCTGTAAGCGAGCTTTCCAATTCGCTCGATGATCGGGAATGGTCCAACAAATCTCGGAGTCAATTTTCCTTTCTTCCCGAATCGAATAACATTCTTCAGCGGAGAAATCTTCACAAAAACCATATCACCTACGTCGAACTCCAAATCCTTACGACGCTTATCGGCATAACTTTTCTGACGGTCTTGGGCTGCCTTCATCCGTCGTCGAATGATCTCTATGCAATCTGAGGTCTGTCGAATCATCTCTGGCCCAAGTATCAACTTTTCTCCAGTCTCTAACCAACATGTCGGAGAGTTACACGGTCTTCCATACAATGCCTCATACGGTGCCATACCAATGCTTGACTGGTAACTGTTGTTATACGAAAATTCCACCAAATGAAGGTGATCTTCCCATGATCCTCCGAAATCCAAAACACAAGCTCTGAGAAGATCTTCCAAAACTCGGTTGACTCTCTCGGTCTGACCATCTGTTTGAGGATGATAAGCTGTACTTAAACACAACTCAGTTCCCAAAACTTCCTGGAAGCTCTTCCAAAATCCACTAGTGAACAATGGGTCTCGATCGCTCACTATGCTCTTCGGAATACCATGGAATCGAACTATCCACTTAACATACAACTCCACCAATTTTGATGCAGTCCTAGTCGATCGAACAGGAATGAATCTTGCACTCTTAGTCAGACGATCTACGATGACCCAAATCCCTTCATTTCCCGTTCTGGTTCTAGGTAATCCATCGATAAAATCCATCGACACTTGTTCCCACTTCCATGTAGGAACTTCTAATGGCTGAAGCAATCCACTTGGCTTCTTCTGTTCGGCCTTTACCAACTGGCAGTTCATGCACTTGGAAATAAAATTTCCAACATCCTTCTTCCTACCTTCCCAGTAATAAGTTCTCTTCATATCCTGATACATCTTGTTTCCTCCTTGATGAATTGTCAGCTTCGAGTGATGACTTTCCTTCAGAACTTCACTCCTCAATTCATCTATATCAGGAACAACTAGTCGTCCTTGCTTCCGAAGCCAACCCTCTCGATCGACCTCGAATCCTTTATCCTTTTCTTGTTCCAATCCAGATTCCAAATCACGGAAAATCTTGACAATCTTATCATCTCGCTTTTGACCCTCGCCAATCCTTTCCACAAGAGTCGGTCTTATTGATAAGTTTGCCAATATCTCAGGTTCCAATTCGCATCTGGGCCTGAAATCAAATCCAGCTAAGTACTCGAGATTCTTCCATTCTGAAAACATAGCTGCCAATCCTGCATGTCTTCGACTTAACGCATCTGCCACTGCGTTACCTTTTCCCGGAGTATAGGCTATACCAAAATCATATGATGCCAAAAACTCTAGCCAACGTTGCTGCCGAAGATTCAAATCCTTTTGGAAGAAAAGATACTTCAACGACTTATGATCTGTAAACAACTCGAATCGAACTCTCAATAGATAATGTCTCCACATCTTCAGAGCAAAAACAATCGCCGCTAACTCCAAATCATGAGTCGGGTAATTCCTTTCATGCGGCTTTAGTTGTCGACTAGCATACGCAACAACTTTATCCTTCTGCATCAGCACTGCTCCAAGTCCAGTACCACATGCGTCGGTGTAAACCACCATCTCATCATTCCCACTTGGAATAGTCAAAACAGGAGCACTTGTCAATCGCTCTTTCAGGATTCTGAAAGCTTGCTCACACTTATCTTCCCATCTGAACACTTGGTTCTTTTTCGTCAATCCTGTCAACGGTGCAGCCACCTTGGAGAAGTCTCACATCAGATGCATTCTTAGGTCTAACCCAATCCTGGATTGCTGCCACCTTAGCGGGATCAACCGCTATTCCACTTCCAGAAATCACATGGCCTAAGAACCTCACTTCACTCTTCCAGAAGTGACACTTCAAAAACTTAGCCTTCAGTTGATGTTTTCGTAAGATTTCCAAAACAATATGCAAGTGTGTCTTGTGCTCTTCTTCAGTTCTGGAATAAATCATAATATCATCCACGAACACAAGTACGAACTTGTTCAACTGATCTCTGAACACCCTATTAATAAGATCCACAAAATATGCTGGCGCGTTAGTCAATCCAAACGGCATTACCAGCCACTCAAAGAAACCGGATGGTGTCCTAAAAGCAGTCTTCGGTACACTATCCTTAGCAACCCTCAACTGGTGAAATCCCGTTGCCAAATCCATCTGAGAAAACACCTTAGCTTCGTGAAGCTGATCAAACAAGTCATCTATTCTCGGCAAGGGATACTTGTTCTTCTTAGTCACCTTATTTAGCTCACGATAATCCACACACAACCTCAGCGATCCATCTGCTTTGGTTACAAACACAACTGGTGCACCCCATTCGGACACACTATGCCGAATGAATCCTTTCTGTAAAAGATCATCAACTTGCACCCTTAACTCTTGCTGTTCCCTAGGCGCCATCCGCCTAAGAGGCATCACAACAGGTCTGGCTCCTTCAACTAGATCTATACGAAACTCGATCTCTCTATGCGGCGGTAACCCTTTGACTTCGTCAAAGACATCCTCAAATCCATTAACGATTGGCAACGATGACAGTCCATCCCGTGGAACAACCAGCGAATACATGAAGCTCATGAAGACGCCTTCTTCATGCTTACATCGTATCACAATCCTTCGCCCTTCCACATTCTCGCCTGTCACCTCCAACCTCTCACAATCAACCTTTGCCGCATACTTCCTAAGCCAGTCCATACCCAAAATAATTCCGAACCCCGCAAAGTTCAGAACAAAGCAATCACAAACAAAAGAGCAATCATGACTCGATACAATCAGACCATGGCATAACATACACAAACAAGACGAACCCCCAACTGGATTAGTCACAACCAATGGCCTATCAACAATATCCGGTTCTAAACCCAACCGGCCTACAAGTTCGCTACAAACAAACGAATGCGACGCCCCAGTATCAAACAGAACTCTAACTGGAACACCACATAGGAAAAGAGTACCTTGAACAACCACACTCTTTCCTTTCTCTTCAGCGGTAGGAGCTTTTGAAGATGACGGAACAGCTCCCAAAGCATAAGCTTGCACAATCTGCTTGTCCCTCCTCGGTTCTGGACAATTCTTCCTGAAATGCCCTGGCTTGTCACAGTTGTGACACTTCATCGGTACCTTCGGATTCTTACAATCCTTAGAGAAATGGCCCTTCTGCTGACAATTGTAGCAAGTCACTTCACCCTTCGGCTTCTTCTGGCCATCCTTACCCTTCTGATGCTGCTACTGCTTCCTCTTCTTGTTTCCACCCTGCTGTGGTTTAGACTCTCCCCTGGTCACAGCAACAACAGATCCTTCCTTAGGAAACAGACTCTCGTGCCTGAGAGCTTTCTCCACAAGCTTCTCAAATGAATCGTCCAAATGATCCACCAACTGTCTCCCAAGATAACTGTTCAAGCCTGTCACAAACTTCTCATTCTTCTGATACGAAGATTCAATATACGACCGGGCATACTTGGACAAAGCTTCAAACTCAGAAACATACTCAAGAACTGGTCTTCCTCCTTGCTTGAGCTCCACAAACTTCTTGAACAGAATAGACTTCTGAGCTGTAGAAATGAACTTAGCTTCAAATCTGACTTGGAATTGCTCCCAAGTAATCTCTTCCTCCGGAGTATCAATAGTGATAGAGTTCCACCAATCCGAAGCTCTTCCCTGAAGCTGTCTTGATGCAAGCTTCCTCTTAGTTGCATCATCGATTCCCAAATCACCAAAGATCCTTCTACAAGCATCTATCCACCTCTGGACTTCAATAGTCGATTCTGTTCCCAAGAAAACCTTTCCTCCAAGAGCAGTGTAGTCCTTACACAGCTTAGCAAAATCCACCGGTTTTGGAGTTTGAACTTGAACTCCAACATCCACCGATGGCCCCGGAGCTGGCATCCTTCTCATGATCGAAGTCATCATAGCTTCGAACATAGCAGCATAATCAGCAACCCCTTTAGTAGCACGGCCTTCCCTAGCAGCTGGTCTCCCTCTTCGACTCATTCTCAATATCTATAAAAAGGAATGATTAGCACATCTAGAGAAACAACTGCATAAGAACTCAAACTCTACTAAGTTACTATATTATATATAGTAATCATCCATCAAAATACAATTACGTCTCTCATACGTAGTTACGTCAGCGAGCGTTGGGTAAAATCGATTAACCAATGCTCTGATACCAAATGTGACGCCCGCCCATGACCCCTGCACCGAATCTAGAGATAGTGCGCTGTAAAGTGTGCCAGGCGACCATGGACGATTGTCAAGGTTGATCAGAATAACAGAATCTATCGTATTACTCACAGCGCATGGCCAAAATACAATAGAACATATATATAGTAAAGCTTTACAGAATAAAATGCCATCATATAAAACTTCATAATAGTTGAATACAAGCATCTGAACAGTCAATACATCAAGCCTCACTACATATCACTCAGAGAATACAAAGCAGCGGAACATCCACTACATATAGTAAGAAGATAATATGCAATACTCCAGCTCGTCTTCGTCATCTGCAACGTGGAAAGCAAGAACAGCACCTGTCACCTGCTACCTAGTCTGCCCGTCCCAAAATGGACGAACAGCCCAAGGCAATAAGAGTTAAAACATAAAGCCTTGAGTCAGACAACAGTCTTAGTAAGCAGTAAATTAACTAACAACATACCAAAAGAGCATAAAGGAAAAAGGAATAGGAATACAACCCTCCCACTCCACCTCTTTCTACAGTGATAGCCCCCAGACACACACTAAGCAGAAGCAAACATAGCAAAGTATACAATTTAAAGTAAAGCAATATTCACTCGAGTCAAGGGCGATGCTTTCCAAGTACAAACCCCCAAGGCCTAAACCAAGATCAGATAAGCACCCAGAAAACACTGCTCTTGAGACCGAATGACGATACAACCAAACATCCATGACTCTGGCTATCACTGTTATCATTGCCTCAATATCACCGTTAGTTGAATGACCGGCACATTCTTTCAGCCGTCCGTCAAGGGCTAATGGAAACCCCGGTTCTAGACATAACTCTGCACGTCATCGTGACCCGTGCCTAGGACTATCGAATCTGCCCAGAGTACTTGACTATCAATCATTAGCCTTCAGGGACTATCGAATCTGCCCAACGTACTCTTGCTTTGAGCATGCTAGAATCTTCAACAACGATGAGATCTCAGCCTCCTAGTCATCCTCCTCGACGACTATTTCCATACTAGCTCAAGCGCCTCTCGAGCAAACCATTATCCTCAACTCGAACCATTTCACCGAGTTATCAACATGCTTGGAATGATCCCGTCTGGATTAGACCAAGGCTATCTCATATCATACTTTGCCTCATCATCATCATAGCAAAGTCTCATCTCAACATCATCATCATCAAATCTATCCATATGAGCTTCATCATCCGCTACATATGCCACGAGCAGCTTTTCCAATTCAAGAGCCTTTCCCTTAGCTTTTGAATCATCCTCGACCATCTTGTCTAAATCAAATCATCAATCATCTAATTCATAGCAATCAATCACGTCAAACATTAATCCAAGTAAACAAGCATTCTAATATGATCTAAATAGTCAATTATAACAATAATGGCAATTTCGTAATTAAAGAGTTGAAAGTCTAACAAGCATGAAAACATGAGAAATATCACTACAACTTGATGAATGAACTTGCATAGGTTAATCATGTAGAAAAATGGTTGTCAAATCATCATGAATAATGGATCTATATGGATCTACACTTAGGTTTACAAAAATGCATGGAAATCACTACTTTAACACCAAATCAAGCCAACGATCCGATATACTCCTTTGGATCCATGTGAGAGATAATCAGTACTCACCAAATCACCAAAACATCCCCAAATCAACACGCTTCAGATCTGGACAGCGAAGGATCTAACTCGATCTATCACAAATCCGCTTCAAACGATGAAATCTCTCTTCGAAGAATGTAGATCTTCAATCTAAGCTCTTCGATCTTCGATTTGATCTTCAATATGGATGGAAGGAATCACTAGATTAGAGTGGAGAAAAGAAGTGAAGAAGTGTGGAAGTCGAGCTCTCAAAATGGCAGCACTTCGTCGCTTCGAAATCCGGATCCCAAAAATGGAGCAAAGCCCTCCTATTTATAGCTGAAATCAACCTTAACTCGTCCGCCTTCCTTAAGTCATAACTCGGAATTAGGTCGTCCACGACCTATAGAGCCACGACCTACGACCTAAAGCCTTGCCGACCTAAAAGAAATCCACACGACTTAACTACACCAGCCTACGACCTAACAGGGTTACGACCTACGACTTAGCCAGATAGCCGACCTAACATAGATCGCGACCTAACAAAGTCTCTGATCTAACAGGGTAGCCGACCTAACCACTCAACTCCTTCTACGACTTACGACTTAGCATCTTAACTCCTAAGTCGTTCGCGACTTAACAACCTAGGTCGCTCACGACCTAAAACTTAGCCAAAACACTTCCTCGCGACCCAACAGCTAATACACACACACGACCTAACCCTTAGCCAGGATACGACCAAATCCCTTAGGTCGTCTACCGACCTAACTATATACTAGGTCACTAAACTGCTATCTCCTAACTCCTTAGGTCGTTGCCGACCTAACTATGCTAACTCGGAACCACTAGGTCGCTCATCACTAGGTCGTTAACTACTGGGTTGTTAACTCGCTACTCCTATAGGTCGCTCCAAACTAACCCATGACCTAAACCACCATACGACCTAAGCTATCCTACTAGCTAACTCTTAAGTCGCTAACCGACCTACCCCTTAGGTCATCCACTACCTTAGGTCGCTCCAACACCCTACGACCTAAGCTACCACGACTTAACTTTAAAACGACTTATCACCTAACTCGCCGAATTCCTTAACTCGGTCATGACTTAGGACTTAAACTCAGGACGACTTATCACAAATGCGACCAAAAGTTAACTGTTTAACGATGTTTCGATCCGTAAAATACGGGTCGTTACAGATTTACTCATTTATAAAAAATCGTTTATAAATTCAAAACAACGTTTATCATCCTAGAAGATAATAAATCAATTTATATTACTTTTATAAATTTTAAATCAAATGTTAATATCCCGAAGGATAAATTATAAAATCCTTTTATAACTTTAAAACCACATTAATTTTGCCAAAAGAAAATAAACCAAATTTAAAATCTTTTTATAAATTTTTAAAACAACATTAATTATCCTGAAAGATAATTGATTGCATCTATAATCTCTTTTAATAATCCAGTCAATTATCTTTAAAACACTTTTGTTAAATTAGTTTATTAACTTTGACTTGCTAAATCAGTTAATCACTTTTATTAAATCGGTTAATTTACTTAAAACTCTTTTATTAAATCAATCGACTAACTTTTAAAACACCATTAATTAAAATTATTAATTAATTCCAAATATCGTTACCTAAATGGATTAATTAAATTTAAACATCATTAATTAAAATTATTAAATAAATTCAAATATCATTAATTAAAATGATTAATTAGATTCAAACATCATTAATGAAAATGATTAACTAAATTTAAAACATCATTACTTAAAATGATTAACTAAATCAAATACATTAATTAAAGTAATTAATTAAACTCAAATATCATTACTTAAAACGATTAATTAAATCCAAATCTCAGTAATCAAAATGATTAATTAAATTTAAACATCATTAGCTAAAACAATTGATTAATTTAAATATCTGTAATCAAAACGATTAATTAAATTTAAACATCATTAATCAAAATGATTAATTAAATTTATTCATCATTAATCAAATTGATTAATCAATTTAAACGTCTATTTTGTGAAAATACAAGCTCAAGACAATTCACACAAAAGTTTAGGGGATGATATTCAATAAGTGATGGTATAGCGAAAACCGCTATAACAATTCTTAACAATTCAAATAGAATGTCACAATCATTTCAACCAAACAACAATATAAGCAAGGCAAGGATGTAAATAAATTAATACTGGCCAGGAATCTCTTAGGGTCTCTCTACAAATGTCCCTACAAAAACTATGATTATGAACAACATAAATAGTTATATGGGTTCACTGCAAATTAGATAATATGTCATCCATTTTCCAAAATGGGAATCAAACCAAACAATAATAAACTAAAATCCAAGCATACAATAATAATTTATAGCATCATAAATGTTACATAGTTTAATTAAAGGTTAGTTAACTCACCGAGATTCCATTTATCGCCGAAGCGTTACGTTCGATTTTAGCACAAAATTCTACAAGCTCCAAACTCCACCAATCCAATTCCAAATCATAGCTAACATCGATACGTGTCCAACGCAACTGACCGTATCCGAATCTGACCTCGTACGAAATAGTTAATGGGTTTATAAGATTCGGAATTAAAATTATAATTAATCAAACTAATTACATCTTTAACTACCAATTAACTTAATCCTAATCTCGCTCGAAAACAACCCATGTCGCATCACTTTAACCTCGACTTCCTCGACCATCACTGTTGCCACGCTACTCCATTCGCCGCCGCACTCCACCTGTAAACTCCCTTAGACAACCCCATCCAAATGCCATTGACCTCGTCTTCGATTATGCCCTATAGCCCTCCCACGAACACCAAAACCGCGACGCTGAAGAACTCAAATTTTGGTCGCCAATGTCCAATCCCACCGATCATTGCTTCCACCTCATCCCTGCGAACAACTCCCCTAGTTAGGACCCAAGCCTGAAAACGCCTCCATTGGCTCCGATTAGCTTGGGTCGTAGGATGGAGGATATAAGATATTGGCAGCTGGGTTTCTGTTTCGGGTTTGGGCAAATGAATGGTGGGTGTGGGTCCTTATATAGAAATTATCCTATAATAAAATACCATGCTTCCAATCATTTCAAAAGATAAATTTAGAACTAAATGGTTGGGTTTGTCTATTACATTTTTTTTCAAAACTCTTTCCATAGAGGAATATATCAAAACTATTTCCAACAATGACAAGGAAGGTGCACCCCCTTACCGAGGATGGTATAACTCTAAACAAAAAATGGAGCTTCCAATCGTATTATGGTACCTCCTAAACACAATAGAGTAAACAAATATACCTAGTGAGTCCCAAGATGGAGAAACTACGAATCACCTTTGATTTGTAGTCACTCGGTGAAATAAATTAAAATATTTGTAAACACTTTGCAAATATTTACTGGAACAAATTCCAAACTTCTTATCAAAATAATAATATTTGTCAAATACTTCAAATCATACTATTATTATTTCTTCCCACAATCATTCCAAAAATTCTTTTCAAAATGATTTCAAAACCACTGGGATTTAAGTCCTAATAAACAATAATCTAAAAATCTTTATTTATAAATTCAAACTTTATAAACTATGGTATATAAATTACACAACCAATCAATCAAATCAAATTCAGTATAGGAATAAACTAACACTTAACATTATTTAAAATGTTAAATGATAAACAATCCAATCTCAGCTTAGGTTCAAAACTTTCTTGATTGTCTAAGAATATAGATAATTCCTCAAGCGTACCATTTTTCTCATCAGCCTTTGGTTGTTGCTTAGAAGATTATCTAAGTTCCCTGGGAGAAAATTGAAAGTCACTTTCTACAATTATTGGTTTCTTAACTATACCAATTTTTCTAAATCATTTATATTTTCTATTTATTTTCGTTCAACCTTAAAATTATTTATAAACTATTTCATAAATTTTCACCTAAGTTTATAAATATTTTATAAAGATATTTCTTTATAAAACAGCAATTACAAACTTACTCCACTATCTAATTGTATAATACTCTTTTATATCCTTAGAGTACATACAAAACACTAATTTGATTTTACTTTTCAAAATTTAGATGGGGACCTAATTGAAATATGGGTCTTTTAAAACTGAGTCAAACTTTCAACCTCTTTAACTTAGAGTGTTATAATAAAAGTTGTTTATAGGTTGATCCAATAACCCCAAATAGTTCACATCACTTAAATGTTTTAACCAAAAGCTATGGTTTTAATAAAAAATGTCTATTAAAATCTCCTTATCTAATTTAACCCAATTTAAATTTGTGTTAAGTCATCCTTTTTTCTATTTAAGGGTAAAAATTCATTTATCAAATCATCCTTTTATCAAAATACCTTTTACTTTGAAATCAATTCCCTTTAAGGGAACTTAAAAACTAAATATCTAGTTTATAATTTAAAAAACCATTTTAGAAAAAAAACTTACTACATATATTTCTTTTATGAAATAACTTTAACAATTATTTATTAAAAATCACTTTGGTTCATCCTGACTTAAACTCATTTCGATCGCACAATGATAAAGAGAATAATTTACTAAGTGCCCCATAATGTTCAACTAAGCAAACATCAGATCATCACTAAGAAGATTATTCAGATTACCACAAAACTAATCGAGATGGTTTCCTCTAAATTACTCTAAAGAGAATGCATTCCACTTAAAATTTCTCTTTCAAAAAAATTATATTTATAAATACTTCCAAGTAGTACTACTATATATTTTTTTCTTTCAAAAACCTTTCGAAATTATTTCGAATGGCTCTGGGATTTAAATTTTAAAATCCTTTTTAAAACGCATTTTACAAACCAAATTTATAAAAAGTTACCTTTATATAAAATCATCTCATATTATAACAACTATCCTTTATTATAGTCAAATTTTCCCAAATATTTATCCTCTAAATGTTTTATCTTACCATTTAGATTATATTAAACAGCTTTTATTAAAAGTTTACTTTTAACCTAACATTATAACCGAACACCTTATAGTCAAATCATGAAACTTAATTCACAAGGGGTTGGTTTATAATCAAAACAATAAATGCTTAAAAATAAGCTTAGCACAAATAATCAGCAATCAACAAATTACAATCAACGCTCCTAATTTAATCGAGCATGACCAAACAACAGTGATAATAATAAATATTATCAAATTCAAACAAATAATCACAACTATAACTATATAAATTTTGAAAATTACTCCTTTATATATAAAAAATATAAATCAAGGTAAAGTATTTCATTTACCAATTTTCAAAAGTCAATATCATGTCTGTTTGCCTTGTTCGAGTGTTTAGAAATCCCTCTAAACACCATGGTGTCCCACGTCTCGACTAGAATTCATAAACAACTCAATAGACCAACTAACACAATACGTTTTCATAGCATTAACAAATACGCTCTCGTATATATAATACTCTCAAACTCATTCTAGGGTGTTACATATCCTTTCTTTAATGAGTTACTCATCCTAGGTTATTACTAACCTTATCTCTAATGAGTCATACCCTACTAAAGCCATGGTTCTCGTTTGACCTTCAACTATGATACCAAGTTGTAATGACCCACCTTTTCGACCATCGAAAGTCTACATCGAATATACCCACAGTATTCAAATGCCGAACATCCAATTGCTAGAAAGGCAGATTGTTAGGGTAAAATAAAAGGAAAAGAAACAAAGAACAGGGGAACAAAATCTCACAGTGGAAACGATAACATATAATATAGCAAAGACAATATAAACTATCACTTCAAAAATACAAAGTACATCAGAGTTAAAAATGGACCTTATCAATGGGATAGTTATAAAATCTTGACCTTATAATTGCTTATAGGTTTACAAATAACACGACAGAAATTAAAACACTATGATAGGTGAACATCCAGCTCTTCTCCAAGAACTCGATATCACCCAAGCCAACCTGGGAAAATACTCGGTCCGACTCGAGCATTATAATTAAATAACACTCGGATCAGTTTAGAAAACCATCATGAGAAACCTCAAGCAACATGATGAACATATGAAAATTCTGTGAGACCATGCCACTAAACGTGGAACTGGTTTTTACCTTACAAGAATAACATCAATATAGGAAAGAGGGGAAATAAACAACAGGAAACAAATCCAAATATATGAGATGGGTACCAGTAAGAACAAATCCCATACTTAAGGAATGAGCATAAATAATATTGAAATCCAAAGTGAAAGGAATGGAAATAATCTGAACAAAATCCAAACTAGAAAGAATGGAAAACAAGGTAAAAGTCCAAAAATTGAAAGAATGGACATAAATAATTAAACATTGAGAAGAGCATGAGGCAGTTCTCAATGAAATTAGAGAAACAATTCAAAGATTTGAATTAACAATAAGTAAAAAAGAAAAGTTTTTCAAATAATGACTATGAGGGTGCACCCCCCTTACCGAAAGTATACCTCTAGAAATATACTTGAGAACTCCGATGGCTCTCTGAAACCTCTAAGCCGGACCCGGCCCACTGTTATCGAGTATCTGAATATTTCACATCTCAATGCGCACAACCGAATCCTATCTAGAGTGGATGTGAAAATACCCTAATGGGAGAAACCCCATATAGCTTGTCCCCCACTCTCTCTTTGGGTTTAGTCATTTCCAAAAAAGGATAATAAAGCTCAAAAAAGCAACACATCATCTTAGAGTGACGAAATACAAAGAAGATAGAAGAATCAAAATCGGTAGTCGATAAATAAACTATCGGGAATTAACAAAGTGATTTTTGTATGAGAATTAAATCACATGCACTTACCATCAATAAATGAACCAAACTTTTAAAACATTTAATTCACATTTGTGCTTGATTTTCACATTTCAGATATTGTAAAATACATTAAAGATACTCTTTGAAATATTCTTTTAATAGGAAAATTATAAAACTAAGTGTATTGAAACAAGTCAAAAACAAATGTCATTAAAACATTGCTTGCTAAAAATCTGAAACAATTTACACCAATTTTTATTTTAAAACAATCCCATTTAAAGGACTTTCTAATTTATAAACTATCTTTTATAAATTCAAAACAACATTTATTATCCCAGAAGATAATAAATCAATTTAAATTACTTTTATAAATTTTAAATCAAATGTTATATCTCGAAGGATAATTTATAAAATCCTTTTATAACTTTAAAACCATATTAATTTTCCCAACAGAAAACAAATAAAATTTTAAAATCTTTTTATGAATTTTTAAAACAAAATTAGTTATCACAAAAGATAATTAATCATATTTATAATCTCTTTTAATAAACCGATCAGTTACCTTTAAAGCACCTTTGTTAAATTAGTTTATTAACTTTGAAACATTAAATCAGTTAATAACTTTTAAACACTTTTATTAAATCAATTAATTTACTTTAAACTCTTTTATTAAACCAATTAACTAACTTTTAAAACACCATTAATTAAAATTATTAATTAAATCCAAATATTGTTATCTAAATGGATTGATTAAATTAAAACATCATTAATTAAATATTAACTAAATTCAAATATCATTAATTAAAATGATTAATTAGATTCAAACATCATTAATTAAAATGATTAACTAAATTCAAAACATCAGTAATTAATGATTAATTAAACTCAAATATCATTAATTAAAATGATTAATTAAATCAAATATCATTAATTAAAATGATTAATTAAACTCAAATATCATTACTTAAAATTATTAATTAAATCCAAATCTCATTAATCAAAATGATTAATTAAATTTAAACATTATTAGTTAAAATGATTAATTAATTTAAATATCATTAATCAAAACGATTAATTAAATTTAAACATTATTAATAAAAACAATTAATTAAATTTATACATCATTAATCAAAATGATTAATGAATTTTAAACTTCAATTTTGTGAAAATACAAGCTCAAGACAACTCAGACAAAAGTTGTGGGGGACGATATTCAATAAGCGACGGTATAGCGAAAATCGCTATAATGACACTTAACAATTCAAATCGAATGTCACAATCATTTCAACCAAACAACAATATAAGCAATGCAAGGATGTATATCAATTAATATTGGCGAGGAACCCCTTAGGGTCTCTCTACAAATCCCCTCGCAAAAACTTAGGTTATGAACAACGTAAATAGTTATATGCGTTCACTGCAAATTAGATAATATGTCATCCTTTTTCCAAAATGGGAATCCAACCAAACAATTAATCAAACAACAATATACTAACATCCGAGCATACAACAATAATTTATAGCATCACAGATATTATATAGTTTAATTAAAGGTGAGTTAACTCACCAAAATTCCAGTTATCACTGAAGCGTTTGAGTTTGAACTAAAACCGAACAGGCGTTCGATTTTAGCATAAAATTTTACAAGATCCAAACTCTACTAATCGAATTCCAAATCGTAGCTAACATCGATACGAGTCCAACGTGACTGACCTTGTCCGAATCCGACCTCGTACGAAATAGTTAATATGTTTAAAAGATTTCAAAACTAAAATTATAATTAATCAACTAATTACATCTTTAACTCCCAATTAACTTAACCCTAATATCACTCAGTAATAACCTAGGCTGCATCACTTCAACCCCGACTTTCTCGACCATCACCTCGCCATGCTACTCCAACCGCCGTTGCACTCCATCTGTCATCTCCCCTGATCAACCCCTTGCGACGACCCACCTTTCTGACCCCTGGGAACAAAACTTAATACATCCATGGTATTCGTGTGTCGTTGCTCAAGCATTCGAAAGATGAATTGTCGTGCGGAAAAAATAAAGAAAAGTACAGAAAATCTCACAACAGAACTATTAAACAGAACATAACAGTAATATAGTACATAAGGTTACTCCCTAACTTGAGGTTATCAGAGTTACACAAAATTACTACAATCTGCTTAAGCAGTTATAAAAACCCTCCTTTACATATGCTGAGACAAAATACATTTACAAGAATTAAAAGAACAGCAAAAATAGACAAGTAAATAGATAAAGGCCTCCTGCTCGGACGTCATTTTCAAAAGAACGCATCAAAGACCTGCTACTCTCGGACTATTCAAATAAAAATGAGTACCCAAGAGTTTAAGGAAACAAACAACTCTGGTCAGACAATGTGTCTAGCATGAGTAAAACTCTAAACAATAAGTGTAATTAAACATCAACATGTGAGGCCATGCCGCCAAATACGGAACGGGTTTTCTCTCAAAAAAATAACATCCAAATGTAAAGAATGGATACAAATAATTAACATTGCAAAGAGTGTTATACTCTTCCCAATGCAATTAAGTATAACAAATTCGAAGGTTCGAATCAATAAAAGAAGGGAAATTTACCAATAATGACAAGGAGGGTGCACCCCCTTACTGAAAATATACCTCTAGAATATATACTTGAGAACTCTGATGGCTCTTGGACATGTCCAAGCCAGACCCCGACAACGGTTACCAAGAATCCAAGTAATTCATATCTTGGTGCACAAATATCTGAACCAAATCTAGAGTAGATTTGATAATACCCTAATGGGAGCAACCCCAAATAGCTTGGCTTCCACTCGCTCTTTGGGTTTAGTCGTTTCCGACAAAGGATGACAAAGCTGAAGTGAGCAACACATCATCTTAGAATGACGAAAAACAAAGAAGGCTGAGGTAATCGATAGTCGACAAATCGACTATCGAAGATAGAAAAATGATCGTATATGGACAGTAAACCTCATATTCCTACCACTTCTTGTTGATTTCAAACTTGTACTATTTCTTAGTTAAAAATGAAGTCGGGCAAGTGAAGGTAGTATTACCTCTAGGCATTGCCTTTATAAAGACCCGACTTTTCCGTTGTTCGATTTTGAATATTTAAATGGTTTTAAATATTGAATTTGAATTATGGATTGATTTTGAATATGAAAATTTGGGTTTTTATTTATAAAATAATTCAGAATTTAAATATAGCAATTTATTGAATAATTTAATTATTAAATTTTATAATTGAATATTGGTTAAATTATTGTATCTTGAGTTTTAAGCCCGATAAAAATTATTTAAAGGCTTGTAAAATTTATATTAATAATACTGAAGACAATGCAACTTTTAAAAGTGATTTGTTCAATTTCAAAAATATATCGTTTAAATTGACATTTAACAATAGCCTTCCGAAGCACAGTCTCGGAATTCGATGAAACCAGTTCCATTGGATCCATAATATTGTATTATTATCGGATTTCAAATTTAGTAGTGTTTGGAGTTATCGTTTGGTTGTACGGGATAGAAACGAGTTGAAATTTATATCGAAATCTAATATAGTAATTGGATCCAAAAAGCTATAATCTCCATACGATCGAATTAGGACTCGAAACCTTTTCCATTGCATTCGGAATAAGGGTATAACATTATAAATGCCTAGCATCACGCCTCGATAGGAGGTCGAGATTTTAAGTTTTGGATTCGAGACGATTTAAATTTAAATAATAAATATATTTTTATATGTTGACTGGTCAAGGTATTTCACATCAGAACTTTCTCACCTCTCTTCAAATCATTGTAGCTAACCTTCTCATACACGCTACGTTTCAATTCAAATCAAGTCTTCCTTCACCTTTTAAAATCTGCGTACAACTTCCTTCTTTTTAAAATAAGTCCTTCCTTTATCTGGCTTCAGGAATTCAACTAGAAGTGAAACGAATGAAGTAAAATAATGGTGCCTCTCATTTTTTTTCTTCTTCTTTTCAAATTCTCGAAATCAATTCAAAAAAAGGGGGAACGTGAATGTCTCTCTTCCTCCCCTCAGTTTGATTTCGCAACAACGAAAATTTATAAGGGAAACAAATTGCGAAGCCGTATGCGAGCGGTGCTCGGAGGAAAAGGGTGGCGCATCGTTCTTTGTGGGTTGCGATGGGTCTAGCAATGGAGGTTGAATTCGCGGGGTGGCGACGTGCTATTGGAGGCGGCCTAGGGGGTCGTGATTGGAGATGGAGCAGAGCAAGGCATCGCGACACTTGGGGCGTGAGTCATCGATGGTTGGGGTCGCGTTCAATTTAGGCTGGAACTGGAGCTTTCCGGTCACGTTTTTGAGGTGGCGGTAGGGTCATGATTTAGGTTCACTCGCATTTGGATTAGGGGAGTTCGGTTTGTTGTTCGGTGGCCGAGGAAGAGTTTGGGTGGTGATTGAAGTCGATGGTAGGTTAGATGATCGGAGTCAAGTGGGATTACATCGACGGAATCGTGATCGATCAGGTGGTTGGGCAGTTTGGGTTGCTATCGATTCGTGCCTAGAACGAACGATGGAGTTATATTATGTATTAGGCTTAATTATATATTTAATTATTTAATTAAAAAGTTTGAATTTGGATAGCTAATAAATTTAAATAAAAATTTGCATTCGAGGTTCAAAATAAATGAAATCAAGGCAAGTTGTATTCATAGATGAGAAATATTCTGGCTTGAATTAAAAATTGGATCGGTCAGCAAATTCGACTAAAACCAAGGTGAGAATTTTTCACTCGTTTGGATTTCCACTTTTTAAATTTAAATGTTTAAATTTAAATTATTTCATGGTTGATTGATTGGTAAATCTATAATTATCTATGGATGACTATATATATAGTAGTATATATATTAGTATTTGGAGTGATATTCCCGCACATTATAGCGGATGAGACCCTATGCGCCTCGCATAATAGCGGATGACCCCATATACCGCGATATCACCCTCGAAGTGGGATTGGTATTTTTATTGTTGTCTAACATCTGTGGATGCAGGGAAAACAGGTTGGTGGGATCCAATTGGATTCCTCAAATATGTTATTATTTTCCATATATATAAAATGCTGGATTATTGTGTGTTGAAATTTTTTAAATGTTATAATGGCATGGAAATTAATTTTTGATATATTAAATACCATAAATATTATTTTAAATTTTTAAGGAATTAAAAGGAGATTTTAATATAAAAATATATATCGAAACTTTGAATTATTTAAAAGGGATTGATTCGAATAAGCAATAACGGATTTTTGATCGTATTAAAAATGCGGGAAAATATTTAAATTGAGATTTTAAAATAAATAATATAAAGGAATTTTTAAAGACTAGATTTTAAAGTGATATTCGGGGAATTATGGAAAGAGGTTGAAATCGATATTAAAGGTAGATTGGCAAAAATAAATGGAATCTATAAGAAATTGAATTTATAAAATGGAGTTATAAATGAGATTATTTTGGTGAACTCAAAGGAGTTATAAAATTTATAAACGAAGTTTATAAATAAAGGAAAGTGATATCGGATGATAAATTTGGAATATAAATTTACGGGAAGAATTTATATTGGAATAAGGAAATAAGGTTAGAAAAATAGTAGATACTATTTTTTTAAGTGAAATGGTTAAGGAGACCATAATGAAAGTAATGTGATGGAAATCAGGAAGATTTATAAATTGAAATTTGGTTATTGAGATTTAAAAATTTATTTTATCGATAAGTTAAAATTTTATTTCAAAAGGAAAATTCTTATTTATTTAACTATATAAATTTCAAGGTTAGTTAGTATGGTAATATTTCAGAAGTGAACTTTTAAAATACTCAATATCTATTTTAATAAAATTCTAAATGATTAAACCTGCTTTGAAAAAGTGATGTTATAAGAAAGTGTTTCCAATATTTTAAATAATTATTTGAAAATGTCTTAAAAACAAATTATTATTATTTTCTTCAAATACTTATTTTTATTTACATATGTATATATATATAGTTTTGAAAATGTTTTAAATTTATTTATAAACCTTCTCGGAAGCCTGGAAATAGGATTATTCAGTAAATATGATTTATAAGAGAATTTTTAAATAGAATTGGGAAGAAAAGTAAGAAAATTTCCGAAGAGGTTAAAAAAAAGTGAACTTCGAAGAATGAAATATAATTCATTAAATAAGTAGAAAGGGAAATTGGAATTATAAGTAAGTATAATTGCCATTGGAAATATTGAAGGGAATTAATTAAAGAATTCCGGAATTTATAAAATTCATGTAAACGAGTTAAGAAATTTACGAATAAATTGTAAATATTTTTGGGAAAAAGAATAGGAGATAAATAGAATACTTTCTAAGTGTTGAATATAAGATGAAGTGGAAAAATATTCTAAGTATCGGAAAGAGTTGGAAATGTTCCGTTGAGAATATAAGGATTTGAAAACTTTTTTCAATGTTGAAGTACTGGAAGTAATATCTTATAAAGATATTTTGAAATAAGTTTTGAGAAAATTTATAATAAGGCTGATGATTGTTTATGGATGTGTGTTGATAGTTAAATAACCGACTATCAATTTTGGCCAATTTCGTTAATCGTTTCGAATAGACCGGGATTGGATTTAATTATCCGAAAACCACTTCGATCCGGTTTGAACGTAACAAATGAATACCGTGAAGATGATGAAGATGGTGATTCGGTTTGTCCAGACCCAGGGCAACTTGTATGGACGAATGCTATCAGAACATCGTCATTGGAAGACGATGACATTCTAAGAAAATTGTTCTTGAAAGGTAATGCTTAGCCTCGAGCCTCATCAACTGGGAATGACTAAAACAGGGGAGATGCAGCAAGGCTAAGTGGGTCGCACCCAAGTAGGGTATGTTATCACCTTTCTAGATGTCCTCAGAAATCCTATTTATCTTAAATATGGGTACACGTGAAAGAAGAAGCGCTCGATAGTAAGGGTGGGAACACTTGGGGTGATAACATATCCGGTCTATCCAGGTTAGGGGTAGGCCGGTCTTGTGTAGCAGGGGCTCCCGGCGTGATCCTCGGTACATGGTTCTAGAGGTGTACTATGACGGGCGGTACCCCAATGGCCTAGTCGTTCGTTGAAATCCATTCTCCAATATGAGCTTACGGTTTTGTTTATAGAGCCTAGTATGCTGGAATTTAATTAATGTAACAATTTCAGCTATTTGAAGTATTTGTATTTAGACACTATTATAATATCATTGGATTTTCTATAAAGTATTTTGGTTATCGTAAGGGAAAAACCCGTCGTGTTTATTGGTCTTACGAGATACCTTTGTTTTTCAAAGGATTTTGAAAAGTTAATATTTCAAATTGAGTGTGTTTTCTCACGCTGGTTTTCCAGACTAACTCGGGTGTTATTTTATTATAATGCTCGGGTCAGACCGAGCATTACAGATTCAGGATAGGATACTATGGAGCTCAGGGAACGAGTTGGATGGCAAGGCGTACTTCCGTACTTGATTTTTATTCCGTTGTGTAAGGACAAGTTATTAAATTGTCCAGATTGATTATTGCCTATTGTACTCTGATGGTTGTAAGTATATAACAGTTACAGATTTCTTGTATTTAAATTCTGTTGTTATATATTATATTTTGTTTTGCTGTGATTGTGGGATTCCGTGTTGTTGTTTTTCTTTTCTTCTACCGTTTTTCTTCACCCCTAATCAACTGGTATTTCCAGCACTCGACCACTCGACATTTTATACAATGGACGTATTGATGTCGATTTTCAAGAGTCGAAAATCTCGTTTGTTACACTTGGTATAAGAGCTGAAGGTTAAGCGAGAACCTTGGCTTTGGTGGGGATTACTCATTAGAGATAGAGTAAGTAGCACTCTATAATGAGTTTGAGTGTATTAATAGAGATGAGCGCGTATATGTTAGTGAATATAAATTATTTTATATTGTGTTGACTTATCGGTTGAGTGTTTAAAAATTCTGGTCAGTATAGTCTGGACAACTGTATCGATAGGGATTTCTAAACCCTTAAACTAGGCAAACCGATAAAGTATTATTTTTTTATTAAAAAGTGGGTAAACGAAATAATTTTACCCAAAAATATTTTTTGATATAAAAGAAATAATTTTTTGAAATTATTACATATATATATTGGAATGTTTGGATGATAATATATAATCAAATAAGATTATAAAATTGGAAATAGGTTATATAACCAAATGAAAATTTGTATATGTATACAAATAGATTATAATTAAAAATTGGATTTAAACCGGAATCTAGAAATTTAGATCCCAGAAAGTTTGAAAAAAATATCTTTTCAAAGTGGTGTGGAAAAAATTAATAATAAGAGTATTATTTTTAAGAATATTTTCGAAGGAAAAATTGTTTTAAAATGGATTTTGGAAGAGATATAGCACTGAACTCACTTTAGTCGTTGGAAAATAATTCTGGTGATGACTGCAGCATCACCGATATTCATTTTTGAGTTTCTAAGTGACGGATTACTATCGTAATTGATTTGTTTAGATTTGTTGGGCAAACCAGTTTTGTTTTGGAAATTCCGAAGGGAATTTGTTTAGATAAAAACCAGGTTTGGTTTAAATTGTAAAGAAAAAAAGTGTGATTTCGGAATATTTGGGATTTCAAAATAATTTGAGAAAAAAATGCCGGGTGTTCGAATTCTAAAATCCTTATTTAAATAATTTAGAAATCATCAGGAAATAAGTTATAAACTTATAAATTGAGAATGATTTTAAATAAATAAAGAAAATATGGAAATTGAGTTTTTGAAATGAATTTTAACTTGAGCAAAGTTAAAATGGACAAAAATTAAACTTAAGCAAGCAAATGGAATAAATAAATGAAGTGATGGAAATAATCAAAATAAAGGAATTAGTGAATTAATTAAAATGGATTGTATGAATTGAATTTAACTTATGAAAGTTAAATAAATTGAATGGTAAAGAAAATGATGTGGAATTGGAAATTAACTCAAGCTAAGCTAAATAAAATTGAGTTGAATTTGGATTGAATGAAAATAAAATTTGTTTGAGTTATAGATAATTTTGAATGGAGTAAATAAACTTCAAATGGCTTATAAAAATTGAAATAAATTGAATAAAAATATATTTAGGCTATAAATAAATGTATGATCTCGAGTAAAAATAAAATGTGAATATATTCAAGTATAGAATTGATGGAAGTATGGAAAAATAAGTTGTGTGACTTATTAAATTGAAAATTTGAAATAGATAAGCCAAAATAAAAAGAGTTTGATATTTTGGAAACAAAATAAAAACCTGAACTTGAATTATAAAATAGATTTGAACTCAAGAAAATCGGTGAAGTAATTTTTGAAATAAAAATCAGTTATTGAATTATAAAGTGGAAATGAACTAATTAGATAATAAATTAGTTAATTGGATATAAAATGGATATTAATTGGGTTGAATAAATTTGGATTGTAAGTTGAAAATGGAATTTGGAAATGAAACTTGGGTTAAATAAAATTCAACTTAGATGGTAAGAAAATTAAATTAAAAAAAATTGGAAATGTGTCGCATGAAATGGAAATAGTTTGAAATGGTGATAACTCAAGTTATAAATAAATTCAATTGGAGTGTAAATAAATTGATATGGCTTGGGATATTCAACAAATGGATCTGAATATGGAATTAAAATTTAAGTCGATTAAATGAATGAACTAATTAATTAATTAGTAATTGAATTGGAACTCGATTGAATAGAAATCAGTTTAAATAAAATGGATTTGAATATAAAGAGAGTAAATATGAATGGAATGCAATTGAATTGATTTAGAATCAATTGGAAGTAGAATAAAATTTAATATAAATTGAGTTGGAATCAATTTAAAAATAGTTATAAACTAAAATGACTATTCTATTAATTAAATATTGCCGAATTTGTATAGAAAATTTGGTGTTTGACATAAATGGAAGTAAATAAAATTTTATAAATGGATAGAAGTGAATAAATTGATTTTTAATCAATTTGGAATGAATATTAATTTTTTTAGTACAAATGTGAATTGAATGTAAGCAAATTGGGTTGTAAATCATTTCAGATTGAATGAAATGATGTATGGATTGATTGAAAGTAATAAAATGAACGTCAGAACCTTATAATTGCTTATAATACATGTTTAGCGTGATTGGTTATTGAAATTCATGTGTTGTAATTGTTTAAATAAATGAAATGATAGTGAATTTCATATATTTGGTACTTACATGTTTAAATTGAGTAAGTACAGGTACCTGGAGCTATTTTGCTCGACTTTGATTGCGCGAATTGAAAAATAAAATAGTCGCTTGCTTAAAAACGCTACATAAGGTACGTTTTCGGATTAAATACTGCGAAAAATTTAAATATTGATATATATTTTTGTTTTCCGACCATGTGGGTCGATGTATATATATTTATATCTCTTGTCATATTGCAAACGGTCCTTCGTACAAAGGAGATTGCTAAAAAAATTCAAAAATTTAGGGTGTTAGAAAATTTTTGGAATTTTTTTTGTTAACGTCAAAATTTATTTAAAATTGTAATTGAAATAAGAGATTTTGGAATTACAATTGAAAACAAATTGTTTGGTTGAAGCTAAAGGATTAGAAAGTGAATATCGGATTTTCACTAAGTGGCTTTGGAAAAGTTAAAGGGGTTAGGGCATTCTTCCTGGCTTAGCAATTTTGAGGACGAAAGTATTTTAAGGGGGAAGGAATGTAACAGATTTTCGTTGTTTGATTTTGAATATTTGAATGGTTTAAATATTGAATTTGAATTACGGATTGATTTTGAATATGAAAATTTGGGGTTTTATTTATAAAATAATTCAGAATTTGAATATAGCGATTTATTGAATAATTTAATTATTGAATTTTATAATTGAATATTTGTTAAGTTATTGTATCTTGAGTTTTAAGCCCGATAAAATTAAAGGCTTGTAAAATTTATATTAACAATACTGAAGACAATGCAACTTTTAAAAGTGAATTTGAAAGCGATTTGTTCAGTTTTAAAAATATATTGTTTAAATTGACATTTAAAAATAGCCTTTCGAGGCACAGTATCAGAATTCGACGAAACTAGTTCTATTGGATCCATAATATTGTATTATTATCGGATTTCAAATTTCGTAGTGTTTGGAGTTATCGTTTGATCGTACGGGATAGAAACGCGTTGAAATTTATATCGAAATCTAATATAGTAATTGGATCCAAAAGGCCATCTTCTCCATACGATCGAATCAGGACTCGAAACCTTTTCCATTGCGTTCGGAATAGGGGTATAACATTATAAACGCCTAGCGGCATGCCTCGATAGGGGGTCGAGATTTTAAGTTGTGGATTCGAGACGATTTTAATTTAAATAATATATATTTTTATATTGACTAGTCAAGGTATTTCACATCAGAACTTTCTCACCTCTCTTCAAATCACTGTAGCTAACCTTCTCATACACGCCACCTTTCAATTCAAATCACGTCTTCCTTCACCTTTAATAATCTTCGTACAACTTCCTTCTTTTTAAAAAAAGTCCTTCCTTTATCTGGCTTCAGGAATTCAAATAGAAGTGAAACGAACGAAGTAAAATAATGGTGCCTCTCATTTTTTTCTTCTGCTTTTCAAATTCTCGAAATCATTTCAAAAAAAAAGGGGAACGCGAATGTCTCTCTTCCTCCACTCAGATTGATTTCGCAGCAACGAAAATTTATAAGGGAAACAAAACACGAAGCCGTATGCGAGCGGTGCTCGGAGGTAAAGGGCGGTGCATCGTTCTTTGTAAGTTGCGATGGGTCTGGCAATGGAGGCCTAGGGGGTCACGATTGGAGATGGAGCGGAGCAAGGCGTCGTGGCACTTGGGGTGCGAATCATCGATGGTTGGGGTCGCATTCAATTTGGACTGTAACTAGAGCTTTTCGGTCACGTTTTTTAGGAGGCGGTGGGGTCATGATTTGGGTTGACTCACGTTTGGATTACGGGGGTTCGGTTTGCTATTCGGTGGTCGAGGAAGAGTTTGGGTGGTGATTGAGGTCGATGGTAGGTTAGATGATCAGAGTTGAGTGGGATGGCATCGTCGGAATCGTGATCGATCAGGTGGTCCGGTAGTTTGGGTTGCTGTCAATTCGTGCCTGGAACGAACAATGGAGGTATATTCTGTATTAGACTTAATTATATATTTAATTATTTGATTAAAAGTTTGAATTTGGATAGCGAATAAATTTAAATAAAAATTTGCATTCGAGGTTCAAAATAAATGAAATCAAGGCAAGTTGTATTCGTAGATGAGAAATATTCTGGGTTGAATTAAAAATTGGATCGGTCAGCAAATTCAATTAAATTCAAGGTGAGAATTTCTCACTCATTTGGATTTCCACTTTTTAAATTTAAATGTTTAAATTTAAATTATTGGATTGTTGATTGATTGATAAATCTATAATTATCTTTGGATGACTATATATATAGTAGTATATATATTAGTATTTGGAGTGATATTCACGCACATTATAGCGGATGAGACCCTATGCTCCCCGCATAATAACGGATGACCCCATATACCGCGGTATCCCCCTCGAATTGGGATTGGTATTTTTATTATTGTCTAACATCTGTGGAGGCAGGGAAAACAGGTTGGAGGGATCCAACTGGATTCCTCAAATATGTTATTATTTTTCATATATATAAAATGCTGGATTATTGTGTGTTGAAATTTTTTAAATGTTATAATGGCATGGAAGTTAATTTTCGATATATTAAATACCATAAATATTATTTTAAATTTTTAAGGAATTAAAAGGAGATTTTAATATAAATATATATATATATCGAAACTTTGAATTATTTAAAAGGGATTGATTCGAATAAGCAATAATAGATTTTTGATCGTATTAAAAATGCGGGAAAATATTTAAATTGAGATTTTAAAATACATTATATAAAGGAATTTTTAAAGACTAGATTTTAAAGTGATATTTGGGGAATTATAGAAAGAGGTTGAAATCGATATTAAAGGTAGATTGGCAAAAATAAATTGAATCTATAAGAAATCGAATTTATAAAATGGAGTTATAAATGAGATTATTTTGGTGAACTCAAAGGAGTTATAAAATTTATAAATGAAGTTTATAAATAAAGGAAAGTGATATTGGATGATAAATTTGGAATATAAATTTACGGGAAGAATTTATATTGGAATAACGAAATAGGGTGAGAAAAATAGTAGATACTATTTTTTTTAAGTGAAATGGTTAAGGAAACCAGAATGAAAGTAATGTGATGGAAATCAGGAAGATTTATAAATTGAAATTTTGTTATTGAGATTTAAAAATTTATTTTATCGAGTTAAATTTTTATTTTAAAAGGAAAATTCTTATTTATTTAACTATATAAATTTCAAGGTTAGTTGGTATGAGAATATTTCAGAAGTGAACTTTTAAAATACTCAATATCGATTTTAATAAAATCCTAAATGATTAAACCTGCTTTAAAAAAGTGATGTTATAAGAAAGAGTTTCCAATATTTTAAATAATTATTTTAAAATGTCTTAAAAAGTAATTATTATTATTTTCTTTAAATACTTATTTTTATTTACATATGTATATATATAAAGTTTTTAAAATGTTTTAAATTTATTTATGAACCTTCTCGGAAAAATGGAAATGGGATTATTCGGTAAATATGATTTATAAGAGAATTTTTAAATAGAATTGGGAAGAAAAGTGAGAAAATTTCAAAAGAGGTTAAATAAAAGTGAACTTCGAAGAATGAAATAGAATTCATTAAAGAAGTAGAAAGGGAAATTGGAATTATAAGTAAGTATAATTGACTTTGGAAATATTGAAAGGAATTAATTAAAGAATTCTGGAATTTATAAAATTTGTGTAAACGAGTTAAGAAATTTACGAATAAATTGTAAATGTTGTTGGGAAAAAGATAGGGGATAAATAGAATACTTCCTAAGTGTTGAATATAAGATGAAGTGGAAAAATATTCTAAGTATTGGAAAGAGTTGGAAATGTTCCATTGAGAATATAAGGATTTGAAAACTGTTTTCAAATGTTGAAGAACCGGAAGTAATATCTTATAAAGATATTTTGAAATAATTTTTGAGAAAATTTATAATAAGGCTGATGATTGTTTATGGATGTGTGATGATAGTTAAATAACCGACTATCAATTTTGGCCAATTTCGTTAATCGTTTCGAAGAGATCGGGATCAGATTCAATTATCTAAAAACCACTTCGATCCGGTTTGAACGTAACGAATGAATACCGTGAAGATGATGAAGACGGTGATTCGGTTTGTCCAGACCCAAGGCAACTTGTATGGACGAATGCTATCAGAACATCGTCATTGGAGGAAGATGAGTTTTCTAAGAAAAATTGTTCTTGAAAGGTAACGCTTAGCCTCGAGCCTCATCAACCGGGAATGACTAAAACCAGGGAGATGCAACAAGGCTAAGTGGGTCGCACCCAAGTAGGGTATGTTATCACCTTTCTAGATGTCCTTGGAAACCCTATTTATCTTAGATATGGGTACACATGAAAGAAGAAGCGCTCGATAGTAAGGGTGGGAACACCCAGGGTGATAACATATTCGGTCTATCCAGGTTAGGGGTAGGCCGGTCTTGTGTAGCAGGAGATCCCGACGTGATCCTCGGTACATGGTTCTAGAGGTGTACTGTAACGGGCGGTACCCCAGTGGCCCAATCATTCATTGGAATCCATTCTCCCATACGAGCTTAGGGTTTTGTTTGTAGAGCCTAGTATGTTGGAATTTAATTAATATAACAATTTCCTCTATTTGAATAAGTATTTGTATTTATACACTATTATAATATCACTGGATTTTCTATAAAGTATATTGGTTATCGTAAGGGAAAAACCCGTCATGTTTATTTGTGACGCGGTCTTACGAGATACCTTTGTTTTTCAAAGGATTTTGAAAAGTTAATAATTCAAATTGAGTGTGTTTTCTCACGCTGGTTTTCTAGACTGACTCGGGTGTTATTTTATTATAATGCTCGGGTCAGACCGAGCATTACAGATTCAGGATAGGATACTATGAAGCTTAAGGAACGAGTTGGATGGAAAGGCGTACTTCCGTACTTGATTATTATTCCGCTGTGTAAGGACAAGTTATTAAACTGTCCAGATTGATTATTGCTTATTGTACTCTGATGGTTATATAACAGTTACAGATTTATTGTATTTAAATTCTGTTGTTATATATTATATTTTGTTTCGCTTCGATTGTGGGATTTTGTGTTGTTGTTTTTCTTTTCTTCTACCATTTTTCTTCACCCCTAATCAACTGGTATTTCCAGCACTCGACCACTCGGCATTTTATACAATGGATGTATTGATGTTGATTTTCAAGAATCAAAAATCCCGTTTGTTGCAGCCTTGATGACAATCATAACTTTCAAGATAGTGATAAGTTTATATATCTCGACGTTGAGTGTCAAGAGCATGATTAAATTCTTTTGATATAAGCAATATCGTTTATAGAAACTTCCCCGAATCAAAATTTTACTTTTAAAACCAAATTCGTGCTTGGGCTTCTCATTGCAAGTTTTTAAATTTAAATAACTTTGTAAAAATGGTTCATTACTTTAAAACACCATTATCAAAAAGATTTAATAACTTAAAAACATCCTTATTAAATTGGTTAATTATCTATTAACTATCATTAATAAGAATGATTAATTATCTTTAAACTTCGTTAATTAATTTGATTAATTAACTTTAAATGTCCTAAATTAAAAAGGGTTAATCACTTTTAAAAACATTCTTAATTAAATTAATTAATAAATTTTAAACATAGTTAATTAAATTAATAAATAAAAATTAAACATCATTAATTAAAAATGATTAATGTATTTAAAACATTATTAAAGAAAAGATTAATTAAATTTAAACTAATTGATTAACTGTAAAGTCATTAATTAAAAAGGGTTATTTAATTTTAAACACCATCAATTAAAATGATTAATTAACTTTAATCCATCACTATTAAATGATTAATTAACCTTAAACATCATTAGATAAAATGATTAATTAATTCTAAATATCATTAATAAAGTAATTAATTAAATTAAACTCATCTTTATTAAGTTAATTAATTAACCTTAATCCTCATTAATGAAAATGATTAGTTAAATTTAAAATTCATTGTTAAAATGGTTAATTAATTTTAAACTCATCATTATTCAAAAACTTAATTGACATTTTAAAACGAAACCCAAGCTCGAGAATAAACCCAAAGGTTGAAAAGAGATAGTATTTATCAAAAGTGTCGATATAGCGATAGTCGCTATACGGACACTTTCATAACTACTTTCATGTCATTTGATTTACATCCAAACATCACATCACGTAACATAAGCATGACATATACAAAAAGTAAGTAACATTCGTGAACATAAAGAAGGTATCACATAAATAATTTACTTCCACTTTACCACTAGTTTAACCTACTAACTAATTACTTAAAATGTCTACTTTTTCGTGCACAAACCTAGGTAACAACAAAATATTCAAATATTATCAACCAAGCAACTAATATAATGACAAAATTATAAAAAAAATATGGTTTAAACTTTTAGTTAAAAAGGAGAGCTTTACTCACCGAAGTGAACACAAATTTCAACTGAACTCGCAAACCCACACCTGGACGGAGTTCCTCTTTGTAAAAACTTGATTTTTATGAGCTAGGGGAGAAATATGGTACGACCTAGGTGGTTATAAGGCTCCACCAAGCCTTGTTTGGATGGATATCGGTTTGTTTGGTTAGTTAGGTAATGTAGGCTAGAAAGAAATGAGTTTTACTACTTTTGTTTAAGGAAGAAGTGAAAAAAATGGATTTTTCTAAACTTTGAAACTAAATTTGGAAGCCATTAACATGTTTTTGAGAAGCTTTGAAAGAAGAGGCAAAGTTTGAAATGGGAAATGAAATGAAAATGAGGAGGAAAAATAAAAAAATTATTTTATACAAAAGGCATTAAGCAAATTACCTAAATGCCCCTAAGTACACTACCTTCCATTCAAGTCTTGCCACCTCATCACCATGCCTCCACCTCCTCCCTCTTTGTACAAACACAAGCCCCCCGGGTCCCATATTTAGCCAACATGCAAAACACTTCATGTACTTAGGTGTCGTAATGTGTTTCTTAATGTGACATTTGCTTTTTGTTTTAAGTTTAAACTTAGGAAATTGTCACATCACATTTTTCTTATATTCTTAAGTTATAAATAAATATGTGTTATCCTTTCTAAATCCTAATTTGATTTATAATGTTCATTTGTATGTACACTAAAATGTTCACAATGTTTCAGACAACTTTTAGATGACGAAAATTCAGAAAACAATTTCCGGTCACATTTTCAATTTTTCTTCGAACTAAATATTTTTTAAAATAAATTTTGAAAATCATTCCACCATCACTAGTTATTGTTTAAAAGAGTTCTATTTGAGTTATAAAATCCATTTATTAATTATTTAAAAACATATTAAGTATCCATATTTAATGTGTAATTTACGGGTCGTTATACTCTTCCCCATTAAAAGAATTTCGTCCCCAAAATTAACACTTAAGGAGATAACTCAAAAAGGGCATATATATATATATATATATATATATATATAATGGAACCCATACAACATATAAACACTAAGAAAATATATTACAAACAGTGCATACATTATTCATACAAACAAACAAACACTATCCTAACATCAACTCAAGGTAAGTTCCCTCTTACTATCTACAGCCTCCCAAGTGTAACCTCTGGGATCTTCACTCCACTGTACTTTGACCAAGTCCACAACTTTAGTCCTTAATCGTTTCTTATCTCGATCAATAATTCGAATAGGCTGTCTTACAATGGTCAAGTCAGGCTTAACTTCCACATCCTCCTGGTTAGACGATAGAATAATCAAAGTAGGATCATGTACATACTTATGTAAATGGAATACGTGAAAGACATCATGTATGCCCGACCATCTAGTCGGTAACTCTACATTATATGCAAGAGTTTTTATCCTCTTGAGTATCTCAAAAAGGTCCAATAAAACGAGGAGCTAACTTTCCTCCTTTCCTGAACCGAATCACCTCTCTTATCGGAAAAACTTTGATGAACACATAGTCCCTAACCGCGAACCAAATCTCGATGCCTCACATCTGCAAAGTTCTTCTACCGACTCTGAGCTATCTTTAAGTTTTTCCTAATCCAATCCACCTTATTCATGGCATCACGAATTATATCTGGTCCAAGTACTACGCGGTCTCATGGTTCCACCCAACAAGATAGAGACCTACAAGGCCTTCCATACAATGCCTCAAAAGGCGCCATCCTAATACTTGCCTGAAAACTGTTGTTATAAGCAAACTCAAAAAATGGCAAGTGGTCCTCCTAGGAACCTCCAAAGTCTAGCACAAAAGCTCGAATTAAATCTTCCAAAACGCGACTCATCCTTTTAGTCTGCCCATCTGTCTAAGGGTGATAAGCTGTGCTCAAACTCGGCTCTATCCCAAGTGCATCATGCAAACCTTTCCAGAATCGACTTGTGAAGATCGGATCCCGATCATTAACAATACCATATGGAATGCCATGAAGCCTAACAATCTCTTTAACATATAACTTAGCCAAACTAGCAGCCATCCTTGTTGCCTTGACCGATAAGAAATGAGCGCTCTTGGTTAACCTATCAACGATAATCCAAATTTCTTCATTACCTTTCCTCGATCTAGGTAACCCATCGATGAAATCCATAGAAATCTACTCCTACTTCCACTTCGGTATCTAAAGTGGCTAAAGCAATCCAGCTGTCTTCTGGTGACTTCCCTTTACCTACTGGCAGTTAGCACATCTACTTACATATATAGCAATATCTCTTTTCATCCCTTCCCACCAAAAAGTATGCTTCATGTCCTAATACATCTTAGTGACCCTGGATGTATCATTAGTTTAGAATGATGAGACTTTATCATAACTTCCTGTCTAATTCCATCCATATCCGGAACACACAACCGATCGTTCATTCTTAGAATGCCACGGTCATCTACCATAAATCTTGTTCACTTCTCTAGTAAAAAAATTTCACTAACAGCTCTAGCTATCCGAGAAAGACTAACGTCCCTCTACCGATTATTTTCAATGTGTCGGATAAGGGTCGGACAAACTTCCATATTAGCCAAAACTGCATAATTCCTGCTTAGCGCATCAGCTACAACATTAGCTTTCCCTGGTGTATACAAAATCTCAAGATCATAAGCTCCCAGAAACTCTAGCCAACATTGTTGCCTTAAGTTCAAGTCCTTTTGAGTGAAGAGATACTTTAAAGATTTCTGATCCGTATATAACATGAACTTTTCACCCAAAAGATAATGCCTCCACTTCTTTAATGAGAAGGCAACTGCCAAGAGCTCCAAATCGTGCATAGCATAATTCTTCTTATGTGGTTTCAGCTGTCGACTTGCATACGCAATAACTTTTCCATGTTGCACCAGAACTGCTCTCAATCTAGTTTCGCAAGCATCCATGTATACAATTAACCCTTCACTCCCATTTAGAATAGTTAAAACAAGAGCACTGGTCAATTTCTCCTTCAATTCATTGAATGCTTGATCACACTTAGGTGTCCACACAAACTTAGCATCTTTCTTCGTCAACTTCGTCAGATGAGAAGCAATCTTCGAGAAATCTTTGATGAATCTTCTATAAAAACCAGCCAATCCCAAGAAACTTCTGACCTTTATCGCATTTTCGGGCTTCCACTAGTCTTGAACCGCAACTACTTTAGCTGGTTCAACTGATATACATACTCCCGAAACTACGTGCCCCTGAAACCTAACTTCGGATCCAGAAATAGCACTTAGAAAACTTTGCTTTCAACACATAACTTCTTAAAGTATGTAGAACGACTCGAAGGTGTTACTTGTGCTCTTCCTTTGTGTTAGAATAAACAAGAATATCATCAATAAAGACGAGAACAAATTTATTAAGAAAATCCCGGAATGCCCGATGTAAGGACCCAAAATTTCTGATATTTGAAATTCAAATATTTAATTGATTTTAAGTATTAATTAGTGAAATTAATAAGTCGAATAATTTATTTATCGAATATTGGATTTAATTGAGTAGTTAAATCGATAATTTAATAGTGAAATTCCAGAAATAATTGAAATCTGGATTAAATGTGAATGAAATGATTTATGAAGTTATATTAAGTCATGTTGAAGTTATAGTGATGTTATAGAACTTTTAAAATTGAATTTAAAGTTAATTTGTGAAAATTGAATATTTTAATATTTAAACGACTGGTGAAATTAGCCATTTTTGGGACAGTCTCAGAATTGGACGAAACTAGTTCCATTGGATCCGTAATAGTTTGTTATTATCGGATTTCAATTTTTGTAGCAATCAGAGTTGTCGTTTGACCGTGGCAACTCGAAACGCATCGAAATTGTTTTAATATTAATTTGGCAACTTAAAATAGTCATTTTTCAAACAGTGTCGGATTTCGACGAAACCAGTTTCATCAGATCCGTAATATTGAATTATTGTAAGATTTCAAATTTCGTGTCAATCGGATGTACCGTTTGTCCGGGGCAAGCCAAAACGCATCGAAATCGATTTAAATCGGTTTAATTTAAAATCGATTGTTTAATTCCGTAACTCGCACATATGACCGAATTAGCTCCCGAAACACGTTCCATTGTGTTCGGAACACGGGGTAAACCTTACGAACGCTAGGCGGCACGTATGATTTGGAGATCGTTTGGAAAAGTCGTTTTAAAATGAATTTAACATTATTTATATACGTATATATATACGTTAACAAGAGTAAACCCTAGTCTAAATGCTTCAGCCGCCACTTGCAATTATCAATGGCCGAGAATCTCACTTCTTCTTCCTCTGATATCTTCAAATCCACACATCTATTCGTAAAACTTCCTAAAGCAAAAACGAAGATCGTATCGAGCTCTAAAAGATCAACGGTTATGATCGAAAATGGAATGGTGGATCACTGGAAAATCAGCCGCGTTCATCTCATGTTTGGACACGCATTTCAAGGTCTAGGAAGGACCAAGCTCCACTCTACTTCGGTCGAAGATACACGTGGTGATGGGCTTCGAAGCCATGGTCCCCGATCGCCTTCAACTCGTTCGTGGTGGTTACGTGCATTAGGGTATAACGACGGCTAGTGGGTTTCTTCACGCGATTCATTTACCTGGAGAAGATGATGCGCGTGCAAGGGCTGGATCTAACCTATGGAAAACGTGCGGCCCAGATTTATTTGTGGGTTTAAATTAAAATAAAATGTGTAATTTATTTATTTAAATTCGTGTTAACTTCTAAATGCCGTAACTTTGTCATACATCATCAGAATATTACGAAACAAATTGCGTTGCAATCGTATGGTCGAGCACTTCGCTATGGAACTGAATTGGAGTCATTTGGAGCTAGTGTGAATTTCGGGTGAAATTAAACGTCTGTTTAATTTTATTCGAAATAAAAAGCTGGAACAGAATTGAAATCACGGTGAGAACTCCTCACTCAATCGAATGTTTTGTTTCGATTTTAATTTTAAATAGTTGAGATTTAAAATTGTTGATTGTATGTCTGGATGATAAATTTTATCTGTTATTGACTGAAATAGACATTATACGCCGTTATTAAGCGGAGGTTAATTATTAAAAACATATACCGCGAATATTTCACATTGAAGTGAAATTAGTATTATATATAGCAATATATACATATTGGCATATGTATATATTGAATTGATTGATTTCCCGCCTTGTGTAGCGGATGAGACCCTATTGCGCCGCATAATAGCGAATAATATTTATTAAACCCATATACCGCAATAATTCCGTACTGGAGCGGAATTGGTATTGTGCTAACATCTTTGGATGCAGGGAAACAGGTTGGAGGGATCCAACTGGATTCCTCACCGTAGTGATTTATTTACAGATATTATTGTATATTCTGTTATCATATGATGGTATATGATGTTTGGATGCTGTGATTGACTATTTGGTGCTGTTGCATCATCGGATTCATTTTTGAAGTTTAAGATAACGATTTTGATTTTAAAAGGGATTTTTGAAAGAATTGGTTTATTTAAATTGATATTTTGGAATAATTATAAACGGTTTATATAAAAGATTTATAAAATTGATATTTATAAATTAAAATATTGGAATTATAAAATGAGTTTTTATAAACGTTAAAGGAAGTATAAATGGATTCATAAGTGAATGAAATTAATAGATTTATAATGTGAAGTTATAAAATGAATAGATTTTTGTAAAATAAAAGATTTATAAGTAATTAACTTATAAATTAGTTTTTTGATATGAAATCAAGTTATGAATTAAATTTGTTAATTCAGAGATTTTTTATAAATCGAAGTTTATGAATAGGGAAAGAATTTATCGACATTGTTTATAAATTCGAAATAAATGGAATTTGATAAATTGAATATGGAAAATTATTAAAGGAAGTATATTTGTGATTTTGGATAGCGAATTATTATTGAAATAAATTGTGTAGAAATTGTTAAAATTGGGATAGTGATTATATTCACGATTTTGGATAGTGAATATATATTATTGAATAAAATCAATATATTTTGGGAAAAGGAATATTGTTAAATGAAGTAGTTGTTTTAAAAGATGTTTTAAAACGTGTTAAGTGCCGAAAACATAGATTTCAACATTTATTGTTGAAATAGACGTTTCGAGGAATAAGGAAATGGTGGACTATAACACTGTTGTTATAGTAAATGATTTCCGAAAGAAAATGTTTTATATAGTATTAGGATTTACATATCTATCTAAATTTCGAATTCCTATACTAGTGATTTTGAGTCGTCGTAACGATGTTTTACGTAACATTCGTTTTGACTCAAATAGATGTGTTTAAGAAAATGATTTCCTTAAAGAATGAAATATATACTTAATTTTGATTTAAGTATATTGAATATTTTCAAATGTTGAAAATAAATGGATTTGTGAATTACCTATTATTAAATAGGTTTGGAAATGTTTTTCCAATATGAAGTGAAATGTTTTGAGATTTATCTTCAAAGATAAATTGAAATGTGGAAATTGATTTGAAATTGTTTTCAAATAATTGAAGTGTGGAAATTATATATCTTGTAAAGATATTTTTGGAAGATAAATAATTGGGAAAATTATTTGGAATCTGATGATGTTGCGCATCTTTATTGATAGTTAAATAACCGACTATCAATAATTACCTTGAATAGGTATTTGTTGTGATTTGCTTGAATTTGAATGCCACACTTATTTTTGAATAAGCGCTCACTATTCGGGTTAGCCGGGAAAGGACCATGGGGTCATATAACCCATTCCGAATATGTGATACGTCTAATGAATTGCATTTGATGACCGGTGTTGAAGACCGGATATTTTTGAAAACGGAAGGATTACCGTCGAGTTACTCTACATCGACTGATCTTCGATTTAGAGGTTTTATCACCTTAGTGACGGGAAGTCCGGACGTGATTGAAAAATATCCGGATTTGCAAGGGCTTCGTGAGAAGTGCCTTCGGTTCTGTTCGATCCCGGAATAGACTTGTATGGATTGTATGTCTGACATTACAAATTGAGATATAAAGCTGATTTCTTTCAAATACATTTCTGTTGGTGGCGGAGAATTTATTCTCTTAGCTTAACACCCTTCTCTGAGACGTACGAGCTCAGAGGTCATGTAGTTGAATGTTATCAGCGATATATTCCCAATTTGGTAATGTGACATGCTGAGTGTTGCTGTGAAATGATCAGTGTTTGATCATTTGTGATATGATCATTTGTTTGATCATTTATCTTTGTGACCATAGGTTGATCATTTGTTTGACCCAAAGCATAGCTTTTGTATAAAGCGTAGCTTTGTGAACGAGACTTCGTCAGGGCCTCAACAACCCGGAAATGGTCGAAACAGGAATGTTGCGGCAGGGTTATGAGGGTCGCGCCCTTTAGGGTATGTCATTTCCTTCTGGAAAGGGGTGGTATCATGGTATGGAGCCCAGATACTTACTCATGTGGATACACTTATTTATTATGTGTGATGATGGTTACCGAGCGCTCGGATAAACGTCCCAAAGGACCGGGTGATGACATATTCGTGAGTTACCTGTTACAGGGGTAACCTGGCCTTGTTTGGCAGAGAGCAGTTTGTCTCTCGGGATGTCCAGCCAAAGGCGATCCCATTCGGCAGGAGGAAAGGAAGTTCCTTAGCCTGACCATTTGTTGGAAAATCCAAAGAAACAATACGAACCTTCTACGGTTTTAGTTGCATTACCTGCTATGGAATGTGGCGGTAACCTGCTATTGAACATAGTAGCTATAGTAGGCATTCGATACTGGTCGTATGTTGGCTAAGATTAATATTATACTTTCGAAATGTTTTTCTGCACTATGCACTAATAATAATAATCCAATGATTTTGCGTAGTAAGCATCTTTGACTATCATAAGAAGAAATCTCCTCCAATTCTGCGTTTGCATTGTGTGTGTGGCGGGAGGTCTTATGGTAGTTTCATTTTCCAAAAGCATTGCGAAATTGTTTTATTTTCTTTGTTGTTGATTGTTTAAAGATAAACTGTTTTAGTTCTCACACCAGTCACCATGACTGACCTGGAGTTTATTGTTTCCTTCCTAAACTCTGGGTGCCCATCATTTTCCACATGGGCAGTCTAGAGTTAGGTTATCATATTATTCTGGATTCAGAAGATGCTGTGGAGCTTAGTGGCGAGCTGGATGGCAAGACGTATCACTTGTATATGATATTATTTATTCCGCTGTGTATTCTGTATATGGACAAGTTCATATAACTGTCCAGTTGTGTTGTATACTGTTGTTGTAAACTTTGATGCTGATGTAATGTATAAAATGATATAGTTCTTTGATTTAAAGATTATTCATTTATCTATTATATGTTGTTCCGCTGCGAATGTGAGATTCTATTTCTGTGCTTTTGTTATTTCTCTGTCTTTTTCTTCTTTCTCTTTTCTTCTGTCTTCTTCTACCTCTTCTTTTTCTCCATAACAATTCGGTTTTCCGGCATTCGATTGCTCGGCAGTTGATATAGTGAATGTATTAATGTCGCTTTTCGAGCGACGAAAAGTCATTTGTTACATTTGGTATCAGAGCATATGGTTAAGCGACAACCCTGCTCTGTTGGGTATTACTCATTAGAGATAGAGTCAGTAGTACTCTAGAATGAGTTTGAGTGTAATAATAGATACGAGCGCGTATTTGTTAGTGAATATAAAATTGTTTTATATTGTGATGATTGGTTTGTTGAGTGGTATATTGATTCTGGTCGGTATAGTCTGTACAACTCTATCGATAGGGATCTCTAAACACTTGTTCAGAACAATTCGGCACGATATTGTTTTAAATTGGGTAAATGAAATAATTTTACCTTGATTATATTTTGTATATAAAGAAATAATTTTTCGGAAATTATTAAAGTGTATACAATTAATTGATTGTTTGGTTGCTAAAAATGTAAATATATATAAGTTAATAAAAGTTGTTTGAATGAGTTAAATAAAACAACAATTGTGAAAGAGTAAATTATATAAGCAAATGAATTATAAGTATGAAGTTATAATTAAAATGATTTACAATGGTAAAATAATCTTATATATATATAATAAGTGAAATCCTATAATAAAAGATTTGTAATGTGATTCATAAATAAATGAGATTTTTGAAAGAATTTAAAGCACTGAATTCACTATGTTGCTGGGAAATAATAAGGGTGATGACTGCAGCATCATCAGTATCATTTTCGAGTTTCTGTATGATTGATTTGCTACCCATAGTGAATTGGAAATTGAAGTATTTGTTGTGATGAACAAATTAGATTTAAAATCCAAGTTGTAAAGTGATAAATATAAGTGAAATAAGATTTATACTTATGATATGAGATAATAGATTTAACTTTGGTAAAGTTAATGAATTTGAGTAGCATAATGAAATATGATGTGAAATTTAACTAAAAGAAAGTTAAATAGATTAAATCAGATTTGGAAGTTTAAATATATAAGTTGTATAACTTATTAAAAGTGGGAAAATGTAAGTAAAACAGATTGTTAAAAATGGTTAAACAATTTTGTTAAGCAAAATGAGATGTGAATTTGAATAAGTGATGAATTTTACTTAAGTAAAAGTTGAATAGAATTTATTTAGAATGGGAATCTAAATTTAATTAATAAGTAGAAACTTAAGTTAAGTTAAACAAATGATGTTTAATTGGAGTATAACTTAAGTAATGGTGAATGAATTTGATTTTGGGTATCAAAATTAAATAATGAAATGAGGTGATGAATATGAACTTGAGTTATATAAGTGAAATTCAACTTGAAATGTAAAATGAATTAGAAATTGAATTGAATAAATGGATTGAATATTAATCAATCTAATGTGAATGGATGGAATGTTAATCAATTGAATGTAAATAATTGATATGAAATAATGAATATAAGTGTTAATTCATTAAAAGCTAATGAATTTGAGAAATTGAATAAATTGAATGGAAGTCAATTTAATATCAACCAATTGGAATTAAAAGTGTTGAACCAAATCGAATGTAAATGAATAATTTGGTTGTGTTGAATATAAATTTGGTTGATTATATGATTGTTAGTTGATTGTATATAATTCATTAAGTATTAATGAAATTGAATTAGCAAATTGGAAAGCTATGTAATTGAATTTAAATTGAAAGTGAAGTAAATTTGAATAGAAATTTAATTTGATTCAAATTGAAAGTGAACTAATGTGAATTTAATTAGTGAATGTAAACTAATTAAAAATGAATGAATGTTGGTAAAATTCCAACGTTAATGAATTCAACATGAATTAAATTGAAAACTAAATTCATTGAATATTAAAGAGAATATTGATTTGGTTGTGAAAATTGTTGGATGATTGTTTGATGGTTGCATTTATTGCTGTAATTGCAATTGCTATATGATGTATATTGATAATATTTTCTATATACATGTTCTCATTTGTTTGATTGAGTGTTTAGTAGGTGCGGATGGCGTTTGCTTCGCATTTGTATCTCGCTTTCGCGCTATAATAGCCGTATACGCTCGCTAATAATATATAAGGTACATATCTCAGATTAAATATCGTACTTTTACACTTTTTCCCTATGGGATGCCTCATCACTTGATGAGATGTATATTTGTGATATATATACACTGTCATTTTTTTACGGATGGAGCCGCGCAAAGGAGACTCCGGCGAATTTTTCTGAAAATCTAAGGCGTTAGAATATTTTTAGGAAAATTAGAAAATTTTGAAAACTAAGTATGATTTGGAAACTTAGTAAAGTTTTTGTAAGAGGTTTAACTATGAATTTTGGAAAAGTTAAACACTTAAGAGATTGTAAATCTAATTTGAATGGTTTGTTTTGGAAAGTTAATAGATTTTGTATCTTCTTCTTACTTGGTAATATCGAGGACGAAATTCTTTTAAGGGGGGAAGTTTGTAACGACCCAAAATTTCTGATATTTGAAATTCGAATATTTAATTGATTTTAAGTATTAATTAGTGAAATTAATAAGTCGAATAATTTATTTATCGAATATTGGATTTAATTGAGTAGTTAAATCGATAATTTAATAGTGAATTAAATGTGAATGAAATGATTTATGAAGTTATATTAAGTCATGTTGAAGTTATAGTGATGTTATAGAACTTTTAAAATTGAATTTAAAATTAATTTGTGAAAATTGAATATTTTAATATTTAATCGACTAGTGAAATTAGCTATTTTTGGGACAGTCTCAGAATTGGACGAAACTAGTTCCATTGGATCCGTAATAGTTTGTTATTATTGGATTTCAATTTTTGTAGCAATCAGAGTTGTCGTTTGACCGTGGCAACTCGAAACGCATCGAAATTGTTTTAATATTAATTTGGCGACTTAAAATAGTCATTTTTCAAACAGTGTCGGATTTCGACGAAACCAGTTTCAACGGATCCGTAATATTGAATTATTGTAAGATTTCAAATTTCGTGTCAATCGGATGTACCGTTTGTCCGGGGCAAGCCAAAACGCATCGAAATCGATTTAAATCGGTTTAATTTAAAATCGATTGTTTAATTCCGTAACTCGCACATATGACCGAATTAGCTCCCGAAACACGTTCCATTGTGTTCGGAACGCGGGGTAAACCTTATGAACGCCAGGCAGCACGTATGATTTGGAGATCGTTTGGAAAAGTCGTTTTAAAATGAATTTAACATTATTTATATACGTATATATATACGTTAACAAGAGTAAACCCTAGTCTAAATGCTTCAGCCGCCACTTGCAATTATCAATGGCCGAGAATCTCACTTCTTCTTCCTCTGATATCTTCAAATCCACACATCTATTCGTAAAACTTCCTAAAGCAAAAACGAAGATCGTATCGAGCTCTAGAAGATCAACGGTTATGATCGAAAATGGAATGGTGGATCACTGGAAAATCAGCCGCGTTCGTCTCGTGTTTGGACACGCATTTCGAGGTCTAGGAAGGACCGAGCTCCACTCTACTTCGGTCGAAGATGCACGTGGTGATGGGCTTCGAAGCCAAGGTCCCCGATCGCCTTCAAGTCGTTCGTGGTGGTTACGTGCATTAGGGTATAACAGCGGCAAGTGGGTTTCTTCACGCGATTCATTTACCTGGAGAAGATGATGCGCGTGCAAGGGCTGGATCTAACCTATGGAAAACGTGCGGCCCAGATTTATTTGTGGGTTTAAATTAAAATAAAATGTGTAATTTATTTATTTAAATTCGTGTTAACTTCTAAATGCCGTAACTTTGTCATACATCATCAGAATATTACGAAACAAATTGCGTTGCAATCGTATGGTCGAGCACTTCGCTATGGAACTGAATTGGTGTCATTTGGAGCTAGTGTGAATTTCGGGTGAAATTAAACGTCTGTTTAATTTTATTCGAAATAAAAAGCTGGAACAGAATTGAAATCACGGTGAGAACTCCTCACTCAATCGAATGTTTTGTTTCGATTTAAATTTTAAATAGTTGAGATTTAAAATTGTTGATTGTATGTCTGGATGATAAATTTTATCTGTTATTGACTGAAATAGACATTATACGCCGTTATTAAGCGGAGGTTAATTATTAAAAACATATACCGCGAATATTTCACACTGAAGTGAAATTAGTATTATATATATATAGCAATATATACATATTGGCATATGTATATATTGAATTGATTGATTTCCCGCCTTGTGTAGTGGATGAGACCCTATTGCGCCGCATAATAGCGAATAATATTTATTAAACCCATATACCGCGATAATTCCGTACTGGAGCGGAATTGGTATTGTGCTAACATCTTTGGATGCAGGGAAATAGGTTGGAGGGATCCAACTGGATTCCTCACCGTAGTGATTTATTTACAGATATTGTTGTATATTCTGTTATCATATGATGGTATATGATGTTTGGATGCTGTGATTGACTATTTGGTGCTGTTGCATCATCGGATTCATTTTTGAAGTTTAAGATAACGATTTTGATTTTAAAAGGGATTTTTGAAAGAATTGGTTTATTTAAATTGAGATTTTGGAATAATTATAAACGGTTTATATAAAAGATTTATAAAATTGATATTTATAAATTAAAATATTGGAATTATAAAATGAGTTTTTATAAACGTTAAAGGAAGTATAAATGGATTCATAAGTGAATGAAATTAATAGATTTATAATGTGAAGTTATAAAATGAATAGATTTTTGTAAAATAAAAGATTTATAAGTAATTAACTTATAAATTAGATTTTTGATATGAAATCGAGTTATGAATTAAATTTGTTAATTCAGAGATTTTTTATAAATCGAAGTTTATGAATAGGGAAAGAATTTATCGACATTGTTTATAAATTCGAAATAAATGGAATTTGATAAATTGAATATGGAAAATTATTAAAGGAAGTATATTCGCGATTTTGGATAGCGAATTATTATTGAAATAAATTGTGTAGAAATTATTAAAATTGGGACAGTGATTATATTCATGATTTTGGATAGTGAATATATATTATTGAATAAAATCAATATATTTTGGGAAAAGGAATATTGTTAAATGAAGTAGTTGTTTTAAAAGATGTTTTAAAACGTGTTAAGTGCCGAAAACATAGATTTCAACATTTATTGTTGAAATAGACGTTTCGAGGAATAAGGAAATGGTGGACTATAACACCGTTGTTATAGTAAATGATTTCCGAAAGAAAATGTTTTATATAGTATTGGGATTTACATATCTATCTAAATTTCGAATTCCTATACTAGTGATTTTGAGTCGTCGTAACGATGTTTTACGTAACATTCGTTTTGACTCAAATAGATGTGTTTAAGAAAATGATTTCCTTAAAGAATGAAATATATACTTAATTTTGATTTAAGTATATTGAATATTTTCAAATGTTGCAAATAAATGGATTTGTGAATTACCTATTATTAAATAGGTATGGAAATGTTTTTCAATATGAAGTGAAATGTTTTGAGATTTATCTTCAAAGATAAATTGAAATGTGGAAATTGATTTGAAATTGTTTTCAAATAATTGAAGTGTGGAAATTATATATCTTGTAAAGATATTTTTGGAAGATAAATAATTGGGAAAATTATTTGGAATCTGATGATGTTGCGCATCTTTATTGATAGTTAAATAACCGACTATCAATAATTACCTTGAATAGGTATTTGTTGTGATTTGCTTGAATTTGAATGCCACACTTATTTTTGAATAAGCGCTCACTATTCGGGTTAGCCGGGAAAGGACCATGGGGTCGTATAACCCATTCCGAATATGTGATACGTCGTAATGAATTGCATTTGATGACCGGTGTTGAAGACCGGATATTTTTGAAAACGGAAGGATTACCGTCGAGTTACTCTACATCGACTGATCTTCGATTTAGAGGTTTTATCACCTTAGTGACGGGAAGTCCGGACGTGATTGAAAATTATCCGGATTTGCAAGGGCTTCGTAAGAAGTGCCTTCGGTTCTGTTCGATCCCGGAACAGACTTGTATGGATTGTATGTCTGACATTACAAATTGAGATATAAAGCTGATTTCTTTCAAATACATTTCTGTTGGTGGCGGAGAATTTATTCTCTTAGCTTAACACCCTTCTCTGAGACGTACGAGCTCAAAGGTAATGTAGTTGAAGGTTATCAGCGATATATTCCCAATTTGGTAATGTGACATGCTGAGTGTTGCTGTGAAATGATCAGTGTTTGATCATTTGTGATATGATCATTTGTATGATCATTTATCTTTGTGATCATAGGTTGATCATTTGTTTGACCCAAAGCATAGCTTTTGTATAAAGCGTAGCTTTGTGGACGAGACTTCGTCAGGGCCTCAACAACCCGGAAATGGTCGAAACAGGAATGTTGCGGCAAGGTTATGAGGGTCACGCCCTTTAGGGTATGTCATTTCCTTCTGGAAAGGGGTGGTATCATGGTATGGAGCCCAGATACTTACTCATGTGGATACACTTATTTATTATGTGTGATGATGGTTACCGAGCGCTCGGATAAAGGTCCCAAAGGACCGGGTGATGACATATTCGTGAGTTACCTATTACAGGGGTAACCCGGCCTTGTTTGGCAGAGAGCAGATTGTCTCTCGGGACGTCCAGCCAGAGGCGATCCCATTCGGCAGGAGGAAAGGAAGTTCCTTAGCCTGACCATTTGTTGGAAAATCCAAAGAAACAATACGAACCTTCTACGGTTTTAGTTGCATTACCTGCTATGGAATGTGGCGGTAACCTGCTATTGAACATAGTAGCTATAGTAGGCATACGATACTGGTCGTATGTTGGCTAAGATTAATATTATACTTTCGAAATGTTTTTCTGCACTATGCACTAATAATAATAATCCAATGATTTTGCGTAGTAAGCATCTTTGACTATCATAAGAAGAAATCTCCTCCAATTCTGCGTTTGCATTGTGTGTGTGGCGGGAGGTCTTATGGTAGTTTCATTTTCCAAAAGCATTGCGAAATTGTTTTATTTTCTTTGTTGTTGATTGTTTAAAGATAAACTATTTTAGTTCTCACGCCAGTCACCATGACTGACCTGGAGTTTATTGTTTCCTTTCTAAACTCTGGGTGCCCATCATTTTCCACACGGGCAGTCTAGAGTTAGGTTATCAGATTATTCTGGATTCAGAAGATGTTGTGGAGCTTAGTGGCAAGCTGGATGGCAAGACGTATCACTTGTATATGATATTATTTATTCCGCTGTGTATTCTGTATATGGACAAGTTCATATAACTGTCCAGTTGTGTTGTATACTGTTGTTGTAAACTTTGATGCTGATGTAATGTATAAAATGATATAGTTCTTTGATTTAAAGATTATTCATTTATCTATTATATGTTGTTCCGCTGCGAATGTGAGATTCTGTTTCTGTGCTTTTGTTATTTCTCTGTCCTTTTCTTCTTTCTCTTTTCTTCTGTCTTCTTCTACCTCTTCTTTTTCTCCATAACAATTCGGTTTTCCGGCATTCGATTGCTTGGCAGTTGATACAGTGAATGTATTAATGTCGATTTTCGAGCGATGAAAAGTCGTTTGTTACACCCGATTTATTAAGTCCATGAAATAAGCGGCCGCGTTAGTCAGTCTGACTGGCATGACTAACCACTCATAAAAATTATTAGGGGTACAAAAATCTATTAAGGGTACACTCTCCTCTTCTACCCTTAATTTGTGAAAACCAGTGGCAAGATCCAATTGAGAAAATACCTGAGCATTGTAGAGCTAGTCAAACATATCGTTAACCCTAAGAAAAGGATACTTATTCTTGATAGTTCTCTTATTTAACTCTCAGTAGCCTACACATAACCTATGAGAACCATCCGCCTTTGTAACGAAAACTACTGGCGATCCCTAACTTGATATGCTATGCCGGATAAGACCTTTATGCAATAAGTCAAGCGTCTACTTCTCTAATTCCCTTCTCTCTTTCGGGGCTAACCTTCGAGGAGGTTGTACAATTGGTGTCGTTCTTGGAATCAAGTAAATATGGAACTCCACTTCACGGTGAGGAGGTAAACCTTGCACTTTATCGAAAATATCTTTGAAGTCCCGCACAGTCGGTATTTCTTTTATCTCATCTTTAGCCACTTCAAGCGAATAAAGAAAACTTCTCAAAAGTTCATTAGGCCCCTCACAACATATATCAACGCTTCTACCTACTACATCGTTTACTATGACTACTCTTCTAACACAATCCAAGATGGCTTCAAACTTAGACAACCAATCCACACCTAATAATACTCCAAAACCCATGAACCCAAGAATGAATAAGTCAGAAGAGAAGTGTCGATCTCAACAAGAAATGGGCATACTTAGACACATAGTGTCAAGATTCGTCGGACCCCTAATTGGGTTCGACGGACAAAGGGGTTTATTTAGAAGGATGGGTTTAAGGTTAAGCTTATCAACAAGATCAACAGAAATAAAACTATAGGAAGCACCCGTGTCGAATAATACTCTAATGGGAATATCATAAATTGATAATGTACCTTGGAACATCTGCTTTCCCTTTTGATCTATAGAAGTAGATGGTATTTCCTTAATAGCAAAAGCTTGTCCTTGCACGCTCTTCTTTGGGATGCGTGTAACGACCTAGAATTTTTGACCATTCGCATCCATTATAAGTGTATAGGTAGACACTCATGCCGGAATTGAATTGCTCAAAATACCGCGTTGTTAATTTAAATTGGCAAAACTGAACATATACAGTAAATAAAATAATCACAGATCACAGACACAGAGTAATAAGTGCAGCGGAAATAAAAGAGATAGTAGTTCATGAAGCTACTATATGAATATATAAACTACATCAGAGTTTACAACAGAAGAGTAATACGATACATCAGAGTTAAACCAGATACAACGGAAGAGTAACCCGATACATCAAATACAAATCAGAATACATCACTGGAATCATCGAATGCTGAAAGCAGAATAGATGGCTGGATCTTCAAGCAAAGCTCCCACTCCAAAGGTGAGCATCGAATACTGGTACACTCAGTCTGACCCGAGCGTAAAGCAAAAACCCAAGACACTCGAGTCAGGATTAACATTCTTATATTAATAAATCCAACTCAAGTGAAATAGCAATTGAAATACAAGTAACTCAAAGGATGTTTGGAATAACCATCCTTTAAGGATCCGTCAAACTATCTACTATGTAGTAATGTACGATAAGTAGATAATGTCTATCAGTAATATAAAAGATATCAAAATAGCGTTAAGTCATGGCCCATTCCACCCTTAACACATTTATATTCCCAAAAGCATATACAAGACCGTAGTTTCCCCAAAACCGAAAGTCACCAGAGGGCAATCCATATACTAAAGGTACAAATCAAAATCGTAGTGGTCGTGCATAAATGGAATACAAGTATGACAAGGCACATGAGGCAATACCCAAGGTAGTGATACTACCGTTCGCCTGATCCGGACTGGTGAGAACGCAACGCCGCAGCCCCCGCAACACCGTGAAACAACACTCCCAAAATCAAGGGTGCACCAATCGATAACAAATATAAGTAGTTCGAAGAAGTGTGTCCACTTGAGGTAGCTAACCCTCCATTGGCCCGGCACAGCTCCTATTTTAGTCATTTCCAATTTGACACAAGTGTCAAGGCTATCCATCATCGTTCTCTTTCTTCAGTCATCACGTACATCATTCCAACCACTTCATTCTGGATCATCACTCCGCGTATAGTTATTAAAGTGGTTTCGGTTCAAATAGAGAGTATATCCATTACCGATCCCGGTCTCTTTAATAACTTTCGTAATTATTACACCGATTGGTCGTTTATATATTTCAAAAACCAAATCAATTTCAATTTCAATTTCAATTCGTAAACCAACATTTCATTTGTCTTTCAAAAACCAATTTCCAAAATTTACGCTTCAAAACTTCTAAATTTACCATTTCAAAATCCAATAATTCAATTTCAAATTTTATTCAAAACAATTCAAATATTGATTCAAGTTCGTATATGAGTTTCATTTCGAAAATCATTTAAATCAATTAAATTTAACATTCAAATCAATTTAAATTCATTTATCGATTTCATTCAATATTCGTTAAGTTACTTTATCATTCAAACAATTTCTATTAAATTTCCAATTCATTTAATCAATTCTTAAGTTTTACTTCATTAAATCAAAACTTAAATTTTTGAATTTAACTAAATTCATCAAATCAAATTCTTTAAATTTCAAGTCTTACATTAATTTCAATAAATCGCATTGTATTTCTTGATAAAGAAATTCAATTCACTTATTTACTTTCTTAAATAATTTTCCAAAACTTACTTAATAAAGAAAACTCAATTTCAATTATTTACGAAGTAAAATTCACTTATTCAAAAGTTCAATTTTTCTTATTAAAGAATTTCAATTCAATTTAATCATTAAATAATTCAATCTTATTTAATTATTAAATAATTCAAAACTTAATTATTAAATAATTTCAAAGTTTAATAATTTCAAAACTTAATTATAATTTCCAACTTAATTATTAAATCATTTCAAAGTTTAATAATTTCAAACTAAATTCAATCATTTCTCAAATTAAATAACATTCTTTTATCAATTACATTGTTAATATTTTGTTTCAGATTATTAAATATTAATAATTTCCTTTCATTAAAATTCAAATTTCAACTTCATTTCAAAACCATATTATTTATTCAAATAAAATCTTCGTTTATTTTTAAATCAAATTATTGACCAATCGGGTTTTATTTAATTTTCTATCCTAGGTCAAAGTTCAATTTGGGTATTTATCATTTCAACCCGATTCCAATTCAATTCAAAAATCAAAGTATAACAAAGGGAACTTGCAGTGTGATAACTGGGATGGTGTCAAAGTAAATAAACAAGCAATAACAACAATCAATAACAATCCAATAATCAATTCAAATAATCCCGAAATAACCGTATTAATTTGCATTGTTATTAGTACGAATTAATATAATTATTTCTAGAATCTACACTATCATTTCATGTAGATTAAAGATTATTACATTACGGTTCTTCACTTGTCATCTATTACAATTTCATACATCATCAATTTTACAACATACATTCAATGGTTCAAAATGTAATTAAACAAATCCTACGTGTCAATAAATTCAACAGTTAAAGGGGTCATATTATACAAATGTCAGTTAATCAAATTTAACAATTAATTATCCTATATCAAGTTCAATTTCATACTGTTTATCATTTTAACATTAACAATTTAACGTCCAATATAAACATCAACAATCAATAAATTATCAGCCAAATTGTATTATCATCGCATAAATAATTAACAGATAATGGTGTCAGATGTCACAGGTGAACTGATACAGGTAATAGTATATATAACAGTGTAATTAACTAATAGCAGCATATTTCAATTGTCGTTTCAATTGAAATCAAATTTAATAAATAAAAGAACGTTAATCGTGAGTGAGTGCTCACCTTTCGAGGCTAGATAGAACAGAAGATGACACGGATACGCACATTGATACGGACACTGAAATATCCAAGCACGAATTCCAAACAAAGCTAGATGGACACGATTCGACGGTCGAAGTTGATAATAGGGTTAAACGAATTCAAATCAGGATTGGATCGAGGAAGATGAATAGGATGCGTGAGCTTTATATACAACTATATAGATAAAATAGTATTCTAAATCCAAACATAATTTAAATTAAATATACATGTATATCTAAACTCAATAAACTCTATGTATATATATAATAGATTAAAACTTTTTTTTCCATATGACTTATTAAAATAACGTATATATATCTCTCTTTAAAGGTAACCCACTCAAAGCACATATCCCTGACAATGACAATACATATTAAACTATATATTTACTGACCAAAATAAAACATAATATTTATTATATTCACTGTAACAGCTTCATATAAACTCATATATATATATATATACCTTTGTATATAACTAACATAAAATATATATTTTTATTTATACTGTAAACATACTATAACTTATATACACAGTAATATATATATATATATTGTAACTTCTTTAAACTAACAGATATGGGTATAAATGTGTTTATATAGACTTTTATAATCAAAACTGACAAATGCTTGCAAAACTAATATAAACAGTATACATAAATATCACTATAACGTATGCAGACCACAAATTCTGATATAGCTTAACCACGCATGTATAGTACACTCATCTTCATATTATAAATGGGACAAGCACTTTCAAAAGCCAAATATCTACAACGACAGTCATAAAACAATGTACTCATATACATATGCGATAGCCCATGAGTATCCTGTATATGTAGATAATATTACTTTAAAAATAAAATTCATGCATAGATATATTTAAAGCCAGATTAACCCATACATATGTACAACATATTTATATATATAATTAAACTTTATAAACTATAGCCTTAATTTTATAATTTATATAAGCAAACATTTACACATGACCAAAATATTTTGCATTTCCTTACAACCAAAATGCAAAAAGAATCAATCCATACCACGTGAAAATATATGTATTGTATAAACAAAAGTATATAACTGCTAACAATATAATATATATACTTACATATATAACAGAGAACTAATATAATTATAAAACTTATATAAACTAACCCTGATATACATACCACAATAAAGTATAACAGGTACCGATGTGAGAAAAGAGTGAAGGCTATAGGCTTGGGCTCGGTAGCAAGAGAAGGAAGCTCGGTTGGCTGAGCTTGGGATTGGCCGATGGACCGAGAGGAGGTAGAGTGGCTGCTGACGTGGGTGCTTCGGTGGTGATGGGCGAAGCTGGGGTAGGCACGGGTTGGATGGGGTGGAGCGGTGGTTCGGTGTGGGTAGTGAGCTCGGCGTACGGTGGTCGGCTTTGGGAACGGAGCAGTGGTGGAAGAGGGCCGGTGCGATAGGTGTTCGCCTCTGAAGCCGGTAGATGATTGTATGCTGGCTGTTGGCAGCGTGTCACGTGGGTGGTCATGGGTGAGGAGAATGATGGGAGGAGATCGGGTGAAGGTAGGGGGCTCGGTGGTGATAGACAATGATGGAAGGTAGGAAGCTAGGGATGAACGTGAGCAAGTTTGCTGCAAAAGTTGATGGCACAGCCAAGTTTAGGCAAAAAATACAAGCTTCTATTTTCAGAAGGGAGGTGGAGGAAAGTTACGAGCAAGGGGAAGTGGATGAGCAGAGATCTTAGATGAAAAGAAAAAAAAAGAAGAGGAAGGAGGTGAGTGTGAACAGTCTCTGGAATAAGAAAAATGCAGCTGTAAATATTTTTGAACGGCAAAACCAATAAAGGTAGATAACCAACCATCACATATATTTGTATCAATAGGAATAGTAATAGTTAAACACTTTGGGAATATAAAAAGGAAGTAATCATTGAATTGAATTACACGGCAAATAAATAAATGAATAGTTGATGGGAAATCAATGGATGCATCAATCAAAGGGTTAAAACGGACACTGATGCATTGGACAGTTACGTAGTTTCGCTGCGTACCGTACTTCAAACACATGATGAAATATACCGCAGAGATCAGCATGATGAGATGATCAAAACGGTATACAGATATTCGTGGTATGATCATCCGATCAAAATCGATATCGGTATGAAATGCTGCTATTTTGCCGAAAATAAGATCGACGGAGTAATACATGTTCGAATTTGGAAAAACGACAAACTGACATCTTGCTCAGAAGATGGTTTAGAATTTTTCTATACAAAAATATTTAGGTTTCGAAAACATTTTATTTTCATCACTTTTTAACTGATTAAATTGAAGTGAATTTACGCGCGAAATAAATTTTCATATTTTCGGCCGAAAATTTACCAGTTGCTATGTTTAACCAAACGCATTCCAAATATCAAATTTATATTTCGAAATTTTATCGTTTAAAATTTCACAAAATTTTAACTAATTCCGTTATTAAAACAGTTGAAATTTACGAGTCGTTACACTCTCCCCCACTCAAAACTTTTCGTCCCCGAAAAGGAACGAGGTAGGAGAATAGAAACAACCAGAAAGAAAAACAGATTTTGAAATATAAAATAACAATTAATTTAAACCATATAAATTCAAATTTAAATTAATTGATATTCAATAATTGATTTAATCCATTTGATTTCACTAAAATCAATCTCAAATATTTCTAAATTCATTATCTTATTATCCAATTATCTTAAATTTACAATTTCTAAAAACATAAATTTGAATAGTCTTTTATTATAATCATATTTTTCAGCAATTTAAATTCTTCTTTATTCCAAATTATTGTCAAATTCATTCTACTTAATATATCTAATTACATATATTTAACCCATATAAATTAATTTAACCCGTAAAAGTTTCGATTTAAATTAATTTACATCTATTAATTTCTTTAAATTCAAGGTATTTTCATATGTTGATCAAATTTCACTTTATTAATTCTTTCGAAACAAATTTATTAATTTTTTCAAAACAAAATTATTTCATTATTAACTGAGTTTTTACTTATTATCCTATCTAACTCTGATGTAGCTCAGGCCAGGGATGAAGGCATGAGTCGAAAACGACTTAAGACTTATGATGAGTCGTAGGTGATGAGTCGTATATGACTTATGATGAGTCTTAGGTGATGAGTCGAAAACGACTTAAGACTTATGATGAGTCGTAGGTGATGAGTCGTATATGACTTATGATGAGTCGTAGGTGATGAGTCGTATATGACTTATGATGAGTCGTAGGTGATGAGTCGAAAACGACTTAAGACTTAGGATTTTTTCTGGATATGTGTTGTAGCCTATAAATAGGCAAGTTGTGTCATTTTGTAAGGTTGTTGATTTTTGAATAAAATTCTCTTTTGTTAGCTTTGTGCTTTCAATTTCAATTGGTAGTCGAGTGTATCTCCTATCTCCACTTACGTCATTCGAGTGCGCTCGAATCTTCGTTTGTTGAAGCCGATTCACGGAATCTTGTGCGCAAGATCAACGTCAAAGAATCGTAGATCTCTTTCCCGTTATCTTCGGATCAACGAGTCAGAGATAGCTAAGAATTCGGTATCTTCGGATCAACGAATTCAAGCAGTTCAGTATCCATCAATCCATCGATTGCTACATTCAACGATCTACATTGTTTTTGTAGTATCCGCTGCGTCATTTGGTATCAGAGCTTGTTTTAGCCAATCATAGCTAAATCGAGTCTTGGAACCGAGAATTTGAAGTGTTGAAGTTGTGTTCATCGTGTTCATCATATTTTGCAACAAAGTTGGAGTTTTCGATCCATTTCATTTTGGATCAAAGTTCGAAAGGTGTTTGAATCGTGAAGTGTGAATTTGTTGAAGTGTTTGTGAAGTATTCAATCATGCCGCCAAGACGAGTTCAACATCATCGCAATATGAATGCTTTGTACGGAAGAGAAGAGGCCGATGAAATGGAGCAACGAATCAACGAGAATTTCAATGAGAAGCTTACTGAAGGGATTGGTCGATTAGAGAGGATGATGTTGGAGATGAGTCAAAATCAGAGAAGAGTCTCACCTGAATCGAGCCATGGGAGAAGTAGAGCTTATTCAAATCGAGAGAGAAGTGTCGATAGTGATCATAGAAGCGTGGATCGAGATTGTGATAGAAATGTTGATGATCGAGGTCGTGATAGAAATGTGACTGATCGAGAACGGAGGAATGTAGATCGTAGGAATGTTGGTGGAAGAAATTGTGGTGGTAGAGATGTTGGTGGTCAGGATCGACATCGATATACATCGGATGGTGAAGAAGAGTATGATGGTGGTAGTGTTCATGGACGAGGACGTGGACGAGGAAGGAATCAGTCAGAGTACGATCACAAGTGGGAATCTGGGATGAAGACAGAAATTCCAGAATTCAAAGGTGGTATGCAGGCTGAGGAGTTTTTGGATTGGGTGGCTAATGTTGAAGAAATTTTTGATTTCAAAGAAGTTCCAGAACATCGTAGAGTGAAGTTGGTTGCTACAAGGTTGAGGAGTAGAGCTTTGGCATGGTGGCAGCAAACCAAACTTACACGTGAACAAATGGGGAAGTCAAAAGTTGAATCTTGGGAGAAGATGAAGAAATTGATGAAAGCAACGTTCTTACCTTACAATTATCAATCTCTGATGTATCAACGTTTGCAGAACTTGAGGCAGGGCACAAAGACTGTTAATGATTACGCAGATGAGTTTTATCAGCTTATCGCAAGGAATGATATTATGGAAACGGAAGAACAACTGACATCTAGATTCATTGGGGGATTGAAAATGCAGATCCAGGATATGGTAAACATGTTTGATCCAAGATCTTTGGCGGAAGCACATCAGAAAGCGTTGGCTTGGGAGAAACAGGGAAGACGAGGTGGTGGTGTGTTTACCAATTCTAACAATCAAGCGAAGGGTGTTAATGGAAGTTCTAGTGTTTCAAAAGTTGTTGCAAAACCAGTTGTAAAGGAGGTTGAGAAGGCGAAGGTTAACAACAGTTTCAAATGTTACAATTTTCAGGAGATGGGTCATAAAAGCAACGAATGTCCGAAGCCGAAGAAGAGAACCATGGTGACAGAAGTTGAGGAGGAAGATGAGGAAGAAGCTGAATGCTCTAATTCTTTACCAGTTGAGGAGGAAGACTTACTGTCGGGAGATGACGGGTACGCATTGATGATGAGGAGAAGTTGTTTAACACCGAAGCAAGAGGAGGAAAGTAGTTGGTTGAGGAACAATATCTTTCAATCTACATGCACTATTCTGGGAAGAGTTTGTAAATTTGTTATTGATGCTGGAAGTTGTGATAATATTATCTCTACAGAGGCAGTGAAGAAATTGGAGTTGAAAACCGAGAAACATCCTAAACCGTATAAGTTAGCTTGGTTGAGGAAGGGTGGTGAAGTGAAAGTTGGACGTAGAGCTTGTGTGAAGTTTTCAATTGGGAAGAAATACAAGGATGAGGTTTGGTGTGATGTAGTCGACATGGATGTGTGTCATCTGTTGTTGGGCAGACCATGGCAGTTTGATAGAGCAGTACAACATGATGGTCGTGCTAACAGTTACAGTTTCATGTTTGAGGGTACTAAAATCACTCTGATTCCCAAGAAGCAACAACAGAAAGAGAGTAAGTTGGAGGAGATTGAAGAGTTGAAAACTTTATTATCTCTGAAGTAATTTGTTAAGGAGGTTGAAGAGGAGCCTGAAGTATACCTGTTGATTGGGCGTGAGAGCAGTGAAGAGGTTGAAATTCTAGAAGAAGCGAAGCCAGTTTTGAAAGAATTTGAGGATGTATTTCCAGATGAGTTACCTAAAGAGTTACCGCCTCTGAGAGACATTCAACATCAAATTGATCTTGTTCCGGGAGCAGTATTGCCGCATAGACCGCATTACCGAATGAGTCCGAAGGAGCATGAAGAATTAAGGAGGTAGGTGGAAGAATTGCTTGAGCAGGGACGTGTACAGGAAAGTTTGAGTCCATGTGCTGTGCCAGCTTTGTTGGTACCGAAGAAAGATGGGACGTGGAGAATGTGCATGGACAGTCGAGCATTGAATAAAATCACTGTACGATACAGATTTCCAATGCCAAGGTTGGATGACTTGCTGGATCAGTTGAGTGGGGCTACTATCTTTTCGAAAATTGATTTGAAAAGCGGATATCATCAAATTCGGATTAGACCTGGAGACGAATGGAAGACAGCCTTCAAGACGAGAGAGGGGTTGTATGAATGGCTGGTGATGCCGTTCGGTCTTTCGAACGCACCGAGTACGTTCATGCGAGTGATGAATCAAATTTTTAGACCTTTCATTGGGAAATTTGTGGTGGTGTACTTTGACGATATTTTGATTTATAGTAGGAGTCTGGAAGAGCATGTTCAACATCTGAAGGAAGTGTTAATTATTTTACGAGAGGAACAATTTTATGCTGCAACAAAGAAATGCGTGTTCATGACGCATAGTGTTTTGTTCTTGGGGTATATTGTTTCGGAGAAGGGCATCCAGGTAGATCAGAATAAAGTTGAAGCAGTCAGGAATTGGCCACAGCCGAAGACAATTACAGAAGTGAGAAGTTTTCATGGGCTAGCATCATTCTACCGAAGATTCATTCCACACTTCGGTAGCGTGATGGCACCGGTGACTGATTGCATGAAGGGGAAACAATTTTCTTGGACGGAGGAAGCTAGGATTGCTTTTGGGAAGATCAAGAAGTTGCTGACATCTGCACCAATTCTTGTATTACCAGATTTTCAGTTATTGTTTGAACTGCATACTGATGCGTCAAAGGTTGGAATTGGAGGGGTGTTGAGTCAGAATGGGCGTCCTATTGCATATTTCAGCGAGAAGTTGTCAGGAGCAAAGATGAGGTACAGTACCTATGATGTGGAATTTTATGTTGTTGTTCAAGCGGTGAAGCACTGGCGACATTACTTATTCCGGAAAGAATTTGTTTTATACACTGATCACGAGGCGTTGAAACATTTACAAGGACAAGACAAGATTTCAGCAAGACATGCATCGTGGATTGCTTATTTGCAGCAGTTTACTTTTGTCGTTAAGCACAAGTCAGGGGTAACCAATCGTGTGGCTGATGCTTTGAGCAGGAGGAGTCATTTGTTGACGACAATGAAAGTTGAAGTGACAGGTTTTGAATTATTGCCAGAATTGATTGAAGAAGATCCTTACTTTGTGAAATTTGTTGAAAAGGTAAAGGAAGGAAGCACTGATGAATTTGTGTTGGTGGATGGTTTTCTGTTTAAAGGAAATCGATTGTGCATCCCAGACTGTAGCTTGAGAATGAAGATTGTTAAAGAATTACATGAAGAAGGCCATGTGGGTAGAGATCGTACGCTACAGTTAATTTCACAATCTTATTTTTGGCCGTCAATGAGGAAAGAGATAGAGAGATTTGTGGAAAGGTGTCATATCTGTCAAGTTTCGAAAGGAACAGCGACGAATGCGGGGTTATATATGCCGTTACCTGTGCCTACCAAACCATGGGTTGATATCAGCATGGATTTCGTGTTAGGATTGCCGAGAACTCAGAGGGGAAATGATTCTATATTTGTTGTGGTGGACAGGTTTTCGAAGATGGCACATTTTATAGCCTGTAAGAAGACAGCGGATGCAGTTCGAGTGGCACAGTTATTCTTTAAAGAAATATATCGTTTACATGGTTTACCCGAATCTATTGTTTCTGACCGAGATACTCGATTTATGAGTCACTTTTGGTTGAGTCTATGGAAGATGGTGGGAACGAAGTTGAAATTTAGTAGTGCATATCATCCTCAGACGGATGGACAAACTGAAGTTGTGAATAGATCGTTGGGAAATTTGTTGCGATGTCTTGTGCAGGACAATTTGAAGAGTTGGGACTTAAAGTTGTCTCAGGCAGAGTTTGCTCATAATCATGCTGTTAACCGAAGCACTGGTTACAGTCCATTTTAGATTGTTTATTCGAGCTTACCAAAGGGGCCGTTGGATTTGACGGTAGTGCCACAATCAAAGAAGACAGTTAAGAAAGCTGCTGATTTTGTTGAAGGTTTGACAGAGTGTCATAAAATCGTTCAGGAACGATTGGAGAAAACAAATGAGAAATATAAACGATCTGCAGATTTGAAACGAAGGAGTGTTGAATTTAACGAAGGTGATTTAGTTTATGCAGTGTTGACAAAGGATCGTTTTCCAGTGGGCGCTTATAACAAGCTGAAAGCCAGAAAAATTGGTCCTGTAAAGGTCGTACAACGAATTAACGAAAATGCTTATAAGTTGGAGCTGCCAGAAGATGTGTACACTTCTGATGTGTTCAATGTTAAACATCTCGTACCATATCATGGGGATGAACGAGCTGATGTGGAAGAATTTACAAATTCGAGGTCGAATTTCTCTCAACCTGGGGAGGATGATGTAGCTCAGGCCAGGGATGAAGGCATGAGTCAAAAACGACTTAAGACTTATGATGAGTCGTAGGTGATGAGTCGTATATGACTTATGATGAGTCTTAGGTGATGAGTCGAAAACGACTTAAGACTTATGATGAGTCGTAGGTGATGAGTCGTATATGACTTATGATGAGTCGTAGGTGATGAGTCGAAAACGACTTAAGACTTAGGATTTTTTCTGGATATGTGTTGTAGCCTATAAATAGGCAAGTTGTGTCATTTTGTAAGGTTGTTGATTTTTGAATAAAATTCTCTTTTGTTAGCTTTGTGCTTTCAATTTCAATTGGTAGTCGAGTGTATCTCCTATCTCCACTTACGTCATTCGAGTGCGCTCGAATCTTCGTTTGTTGAAGCCGATTCATGGAATCTTGTGCGCAAGATCAACGTCAAAGAATCGTAGATCTCTTTCTCGGTATCTTCGGATCAACGAGTCAGAGATAGCTAAGAATTCGGTATCTTCGGATCAACGAATTCAAGCAGTTCAATATCCATCAATCCATCGATTGCTACATTCAACGATCTACATTGTTTTTGTAGTATCCGCTGCGTCAAACTCTATTAACATCTTTATGATCAAAATTTAGTGTATAACATTTATTATAAACACTCCAATTTTATTTATAAAGATCAATTTATCTTATATATTATCCAATTACATATTCAACTTCTGAATGATTTAGGTAAGTTATATTAGAATGCAGTGGAACAATATACAAAAAAAGTTTTCCCAATTCAATTATTCAAGTTTAAACATTTATTCCAAATTTTGGTTTTATTTATAATTAAAATCATCCTTTAACAAAATTTAAGAATTAGATTTCCGATTAACTTTAAACAATTTAGAGATGTATATGATATATTTATATCAAATCAAATGAAATTTTAAAATAAGATACTTATATATATATATATAAATCAAATTATACTGAAGAAATTCAAATCAAAATATTTTTCAAAACAAAACCGTAGCAAAGCTACAGAATGGTTTCTCCACTTCGAAAGTCGAAAATGAATGTCGATGATGCGGCCGTCATCACCGAAATTATTTTCCAGCGACAAAGAGAAGAGCACTGATTTCAACAATTTTTTTTTTAAATTCTTTGAAAACGATTTCTATTTGAAAATACCTTCAATAATATACATTTAAAAATTTTAAAACCAAAGTTCGAAATCACCGGAAACTAAATTCTCAAATTTCTGAATTAGCTTCATTTCAAATTCCAAATCAATTTATAAACCGTATTTATAAATTTATTTAGAACAATAAATGATAATCAAATATTATCATTTCAAACAAACAATTTAATTCACCTATTAAATTCCAGAAAAATTTTACTTATATTTTCACAACATAATCAAACAAATTTATTTCATTTCCAAATTTGAAAATAATATTTTAAATATTAATTTACAAATACACTTCCTCGCTCGACTATATAAGAATAGATTTCAAAGCAAAGATAGAGATTCAAATTTGATGGACTCAAATCAAAGAGATTTTTGATTCGAAAATAAGTTTGAAATAAAAGATAAGATAATTCAATTACCACAATCGGTGGATGGATGAGTTTATTTAATTCACGGGCAATCTTAACCGGGTCGTCCGTAACTTCAAGAATAAGATCGGTGTAGAATTCCGAGGTAAATCGACATTCGATCTCGAGAAATAAAATTCAGGTATAGCAGGAGATAGATAGCATCGTAAACCGAGGATACAGAAATCTCCGGTGAATCGATGCCTATTATAAAGGAGTTTCACCCCTTTTTAAATCATTCGAAGATTGGCGAGACCGCCGATCTATTATAGATATCATTCAAAATGGAGTTATGGGGTGCTCCAGAATTGAAAGAAGACGAATAGTGAGGGACACGAATGAATTTTTGGAACCGCAGGGAACGTTCCAAAATTCAAAGGAATCGAGTCAAAAGGAAGAGATTGAAACTCGAATGAGAGTGATTCTGTAAATACATTTACCCTATATGTTAAGTTTTGCCTAGAGCTACCAAAGCTCTGATACCAACTGTAACGACCCAGAATTTTTGACCATTCGCATCCATTATAAGTGTATAGGTAGACACTCATGCCGGAATTGAATTGCTCAAAATACCGCGTTGTTAATTTAAATTGGCAAAACTGAACATATACAGTAAATAAAATAATCACAGATCACAGACACAGAGTAATAAGTGCAGTGGAAATAAAAGAGATAGTAGTTCATGAAGCTACTATATGAATATATAAACTACATCAGAGTTTACAACAGAAGAGTAATACGATACATCAGAGTTAAACCAGATACAACGGAAGAGTAACCTGATACATCAGATACAAATCAGAATACATCACTGGAATCATCGAATGCTGAAAGCAGAATAGATGGCTGGATCTTCAAGCAAAGCTCCCACTCCAAAGGTGAGCATCGAATACTGGTACACTCAGTCTGACCTGAGCGTAAAGCAAAAACCCAAGACACTCGAGTCAGGATTAACATTCTTATATTAATAAATCCAACTCAAGTGAAATAGCAATTGAAATACAAGTAACTCAAAGGATGTTTGGAATAACCATCCTTTAAGGATCCGTCAAACTATCTACTATGTAGTATTGTACGATAAGTAGATAATGTCTATCAGTAATATAAAAGATATCAAAATAGCGTTAAGTCATGGCCCATTCCACCCTTAACACATTTATATTCCCAAAAGCATATACAAGACCGTAGTTTCCCCAAAACCGGAAGTCACCAGAGGGCAATCCATATACTAAAGGTACAAATCAAAATCGTAGTGGTCGCGCATAAATGGAATACAAGTATGACAAGGCACATGAGGCAATACCCAAGGTAGTGATACTACCGTTCGCATGATCTGGACTGGTGAGAACGCAACGCCGCAGCGCCCGCAACACCGTGAAACAACACTGCCAAAATCAAGGGTGCACCAATCGATAAAAAATATAAGTAGTTCGAAGAAGTGTGTCCACTTGAGGTAGCTAACCCTCCATTGGCCCGGCACAGCTCCTATTTTAGTCATTTCCAATTTGACACAAGTGTCAAGGCTATCCATCATCGTTCTCTTTCTTCAGTCATCACGTACATCATTCCAACCACTTCATTCTGGATCATCACTCCGCTTATAGTTATTAAAGTGGTTTCGGTTCAGATAGAGAGTATATCCATTACCGATCCCGGTCTCTTTAATAACTTTCGTAATTATTACACCGATTGGTCGTTTATATATTCAAAAACCAAATCAATTTCAATTTCAATTTCAATTCGTAAACCAACATTTCATTTGTCTTTCAAAAACCAATTTCCAAAATTTACGCTTCAAAACTTCTAAATTTACCATTTCAAAATCCAATAATTCAATTTCAAATTTTATTCAAAACAATTCAAATATTGATTCAAGTTCGTATATAAGTTTCATTTCGAAAATCATTTAAATCAATTAAATTTAACATTCAAATCAATTTAAATTCATTTATCGATTTCATTCAATATTCGTTAAGTTACTTTATCATTCAAACAATTTCTATTAAATTTCCAATTCATTTAATCAATTCTTAAATTTTACTTCATTAAATCAAAACTTAAATTTTTGAATTTAACTAAATTCATCAAATCAAATTCTTTATATTTCAAGTCTTACATTAATTTCAATAAATCGCATTGTATTTCTTGATAAAGAAATTCAATTCACTTATTTACTTTCTTAAATAATTTTCCAAAACTTACTTAATAAAGAAAACTCAATTTCAATTATTTACGAAGTAAAATTCACTTATTCAAAAGTTCAATTTTTCTTATTAAAGAATTTCAATTCAATTTAATCATTAAATAATTCAATCTTATTTAATTATTAAATAATTCAAAACTTAATTATTAAATAATTTCAAAGTTTAATAATTTCAAAACTTAATTATAATTTCCAACTTAATTATTAAATCATTTCAAAGTTTAATAATTTCAAAACTTAATTCAATCATTTCTCAAATTAAATAACATTCTTTTATCAATTACATTGTTAATATTTTGTTTCAGATTATTAAATATTAATAATTTCCTTTCATTAAAATTCAAATTTCAACTTCATTTCAAAACCATATTATTTATTCAAATAAAATCTTCGTTTATTTTTAAATCAAATTATTGACCAATCGGGTTTTATTTAATTTTCTATCCTAGGTCAAAGTTCAATTTGGGTATTTATCATTTCAACCCGATTCCAATTCAATTCAAAAATCAAAGTATAACAAAGGGAACTTGCAGTGTGATAACTGGGATGGTGTCAAAGTAAATAAACAAGCAATAACAACAATCAATAACAATCCAATAATCAATTCAAATAATCCCGAAATAACCGTATTAATTCGCATTGTTATTAGTACGAATTAATATAATTATTTCTAGAATCTACACTATCATTTCATGTAGATTAAAGATTATTACATTACGGTTCTTCACTTGTCATCTATTACAATTTCATACATCATCAATTTTACAACATACATTCAGTGGTTCAAAATGTAATTAAACAAATCCTACGTGTCAATAAATTCAACAGTTAAAGGGGTCATATTATACAAATGTCAGTTAATCAAATTTAACAATTAATTATCCTATATCAAGTTCAATTTCATACTGTTTATCATTTTAACATTAACAATTTAACGTCCAATATAAACATCAACAATCAATAAATTATCAGCCAAACTGTATTATCATCGCATAAATAATTAACAGATAATGGTGTTAGATGTCACAGGTGAACTGATACAGGTAATAGTATATATAACAGTGTAATTAACTAATAGCAGCATATTTCAATTGTCGTTTCAATTGAAATCAAATTTAATAAATAAAAGAACGTTAATCGTGAGTGAGTGCTCACCTTTCGAGGCTAGATAGAACAGAAGATGACACGGATACGCACATTGATACGGACACTGAAATATCCAGGCACGAATTCCAAACAAAGCTAGATGGACACGATTCGACGGTCGAAGCTGATAATAGGGATAAACGAATTCAAATCGGGATTGGATCGAGGAAGATGAATAGGATGCGTGAGCTTTATATACAACTATATAGATAAAATAGTATTCTAAATCCAAACATAATTTAAATTAAATATACATGTATATCTAAACTCAATAAACTCTATGTATATATATAATAGATTAAAACTTTTTTTTCCATATGACTTATTAAAATAACGTATATATATCTCTCTTTAAAGGTAACCCACTCAAAGCACATATCCCTGACAATGACAATACATATTAAACTATATATTTACTGACCAAAATAAAACATAATATTTATTATATTCACTGTAACAGCTTCATATAAACTCATATATATATATATACCTTTGTATATAACTAACATAAAATATATATTTTTATTTATACTGTAAACATACTATAACTTATATACACAGTAATATATATATATATATATATATTGTAACTTCTTTAAACTAACAGATATGGGTATAAATGTGTTTATATAGACTTTTATAATCAAAACTGACAAATGCTTGCAAAACTAATATAAACAGTATACATAAATATCACTATAACGTATGCAGACCACAAATTCTGATATAGCTTAACCACGCATGTACAGTACACTCATCTTCATATTATAAATGGGACAAGCACTTTCAAAAGCCAAATATCTGCAACGACAGTCATAAAACAATGTACTCATATACATATGCGACAGCCCATGAGTATCCTGTATATGTAGATAATATTACTTTAAAAATAAAATTCATGCATAGATATATTTAAAGCCAGATTAACCCATACATATGTACAACATATTTATATATATAAGTAAACTTTATAAACTGTAGCCTTAATTTTATAATTTATATAAGCAAACATTTACACATGACCAAAATATTTTGCATTTCCTTACAACCAAAATGCAAAAAGAATCAATCCATACCACGTGAAAATATATGTATTGTATAAACAAAAGTATATAACTGCTAACAGTATAATATATATACTTACATATATAACAGAGAACTAATATAATTATAAAACTTATATAAACTAACCCTGATATACATACCACAATAAAGTATAACAGGTACCTACGTGAGAAAAGAGTGAAGGCTATAGGCTTGGGCTCGGTAGCAAGAGAAGGAAGCTCGGTTGGCTGAGCTTGGGATTGGTCGATGGATCGAGAGGAGGTAGAGTGGCTGCTGACGTGGGTGCTTCGGTGGTGATGGGCGGAGCTGGGGTAGGCACGGGTTGGATGGGGTGGAGCGGTGGTTCGGTGTGGGTAGTGAGCTCGGCGTACGGTGGTCTGCTTTGGGAACGGAGCAGTGGTGGAAGAGGGCCGGTGCGATGGGTGTTCGCCTCTGAAGCCGGTAGATGATTGTATGCTGGCTGTTGGCAGCGTGTCACGTGGGTGGTCATGGGTGAGGAGAATGATGGGAGGAGATCGGGTGAAGGTAGGGGGCTCGGTGGTGATAGACAATGATGGAAGGTAGGAAGCTAGGGATGAACGTGAGCAAGTTTGCTGCAAAAGTTGATGGCACAGCCAAGTTCAAGCAAAAAATACAAGCTTCTATTTTCAGAAGGGAGGTGGAGGAAAGTTACGAGCATGGGAAAGTGGATGAGCAGAGATCTTTGATGAAAAGAAAAAAAAGAAGAGGAAGGAGGTGAGTGTGAACAGTCTCTGGAATAAGAAAAATGCAGTTGTAAATATTTTTGAACGGCAAAACCAATAAAGGTAGATAACCAACCATCACATATATTTGTATCAATAGGAATAGTAATAGTTAAATACTTTGGGAATATAAAAAGGAAGTAAACATTGAATTGAATTACACGGCAAATAAATAAATGAATAGTTGATGGGAAATCAATGGATGCATCAATCAAAGGGTTAAAACGGACACTGATGCATTGGACCGTTACGTAGTTTCGCTGTGTACCATACTTCAAACACATGATGAAATATAACGCAGAGATCAGCATGACGAGATGATCAAAACGGTATACAGATATTCGTGGTATGATCATCCGATCAAAATCGATATCGGTATGAAATGCTGCTATTTTGCCGAAAATAAGATCGACGGAGCAATACATGTTCGAATTTGGAAAAACGACAAACTGACATCTTGCTCAGAAGATGGTTTAGAATTTTTCTATATAAAAATATTTAGGTTTCAAAAACATTTTATTTTCATCACTTTTTAACTGATTAAATTGAAGTGAATTTACGCGCGAAATAAATTTTCATATTTTCGGCCGAAAATTTACCAGTTGCTATGTTTAACCAAACGCATTCCAAATATCAAATTTATATTTCGAAATTTTATCGTTTAAAATTTCACAAAATTTTAACTAATTCCGTTATTAAAACAGTTGAAATTTACGGGTCGTTACAACGCGACACTCATTCTTCATGTGTCCCAGTTGGCCGCAGTTGTAATAGGAGACACTTGGGCACTGATTTGCAAAGTGGCCATCTGGTTGCATTTGAAAAAAAACATTGGCCAAGTTGGGCTGCTTCTTCTGAGTTGGAGTTCCACCTCCGGGTTTCTTTACCGACCACTACTTCTTTTCTTTGCGTTCGAAATTCGGCTTGTTTACAACTAGGATGACCGATAAAGGTTGGGCACTAACTACTGGCACTACTCCCTTTTGAACTCCTTGCTTAATATCCAAAGCTTCAAACCTCAAGGCCATGCTGATCAGATTGGTAAAGGTACCATTAACATGATTGATCATCTCATGATGGAATTCTAGCCTCAGTCCTTCCACGAACATCTCATTCTTTTTAAGTGGAATGTCTATCAATACTTGTCCAAAGCGAGACAATGCATTGAATCGATGCTCACACTACGCCATTGTCATATCTCCCTGCTTCAAATCTATGAAACTCCTGAACAACTGAGTCCTCCCCGCCTTGAGAATAAACTGAGCTTCGAAGACTTACTTAAATTGAGCCCAAGTAAAATTGTAACGACCCTAGATTTTAATTTATTTAAATTTATAATTAAATGAATTTTTGAATAAAAATTGTAAAATTTATTATAAATGGAAGCGAGTTTCCCCGATTCAAATAGAAAATATATTAAGTCATATAGATTTGAAAATTTGTATATATTGAATTTGAGTTTAAAATCTCAAGTAAATGGTTTAAAAATAAATGATAATAATATTAAAGTAAAATAATCATAATAAATATTAAGTTATAAATAGAATCAAAATATGTAAGATAAATTATATAGTTTTATAAAATAGAAAGTGAATACATTAGTAAATTCTAGATTTGATAGTTTAAGTTTTAAAAATAAAAGAGATACAAGATAATAAGTATTGAAGTAAAAATAAACATTTAAAATAGAAAAAAAAATGAAAGTGTATAAAACAAGACAAAAGAAACAAACATATATACATAGTTAAGTATGTACCCATGAAAACAAAGACAACATTTTTTTTTATGCAAGTATGAAACCAGATTTGAAGATAAAAGATAATCAATGCAAATATCTTTGGCCACCACAACATCTGCTCAGCCACAAAAGAAGGAAAGAAAAATACTTAACAATGAATGCTAGCCAAAATAACATCATATCAGCCGAGATTTATTTCAAAAAAAAATCACAAAGCACGTAGCATTAAATGCTTCCATTCCTTAGCAGCCATGCCTATTGTACAAAATAACATCACCTGTACAACTATCCTTTTATATGTATATACCTATACACTTTCTCCTTATTTATCAACTTCTCCACCTCAGTTCGTTTACTAAAAGCTGAGAAAAGAAATTTAAAGTGATATCATGCAAACTAAAACAATTCGTAGCACAATACAAATCAAACCAGGGGATTAAAGAAGAGAAACAACTGCAGTTTTCAAATGGGAATGCTCTGCTCTGTCATCTTCTCAAAACTGTGAGTAAACAAGAATTTTAAAGTTTTAAGTTATTTAAAAATAGATCAAGATTCATTTATAATCAGGCGTTGTGTTTTAATAACAAACTAGAGCAAGATCTATATAGTTTTTTTTTGTCTCTGAAAGACTGTAAACACTGTCATGCTCAAATCTCTGGTTCACAGAGTAAACCATCTACAACTGAAACATCTTCTTCCTTCTCTTTGCTTCTGGAAATAACTGAAAATAAGTATTGTTTTAAACTTGTATTTTATCTCAGAAAGAAAAATCAAAGCAAAGAAATATGTTTTGTCTTCACTGGCAAATGAAAACCCAGTCACAACTTAAGGAATGCAGAAATTCGAACTTCAAGGATTTGAATTCCAGGAACACCACCTGAATCGCCATGTAAAATGATGATTTTAGAAACAAAAATTCAAATTTTTCGTTAAGTCTTTATTGAGATTTTTGAGATGATCAGAAAATTTCATTTTTCCCATTTTCTTCCAATCGAATCAATTATAAATGCTGAAAATTGTCATATAGCAAGTTTAATCCTTTACAAATCCAAGAAAAATGCTTGAAGATTTTTCGAATGCAAGGATTTCGAGGTTGGGATAAAAGTAGGGTTTAAGTTCATAATTTTCTATGCCCTGTAAATTGGGAATTCACATCGCCGTCGCTCGATCGAGTTGCGTGCGGTTCTGAGTGAAGATCGAGGAGGGTGTGGCCATGGCATGTACGAAGTAGCTTGATTTCCGGTGATGGGATTCGCCGTCGGCAGCAAATTTTTGGTTCGATGTTATTTTCTGGATGAAGTGCTGAAGTACGTTTTTCGAATCAGTAATGTTTTGGCAAATTTCAGGGGACGAGATAGTCGTAGGCGTCGGGAATGACTTGTGGAGCTTTCCGGTGATGCTCGCCGTCGACCAAGCCAGTGTGCATGTGCACCGTGTGCACGAGCTACTCGGCATGGCAGTTTTGTAGTTAGGCTGTTTTAAAGAGGAGAAGAAAGGAGTCTTGAGATTTGGGTTTTACTCGGGGAAACAGGGGGAACGACTCGAGTTTGAGCTCGAGATTTTGTACGTTGGCTTCGGGAAGGAACTCGCGTACGCGAGTATACTTTTGGGCTATCTTGGTTTAGGTATTTAAACTGGGACGAGAGGGAGAGAAGAGTGTCTCGGGAAAATTAGTGAGAGCACTCGAATGTTTACTCGAGTAAACTGGGAATATTCTCGGGCCGGGCTTACAAGTGATTTTGAAATATATGATAATGTAATTAAGGAAGTAAAGTGTTTTAATCTTTAATTAACTTAAAGATTTAAAGTTAATTGGTTAATTAATTTAAGTGACTAATTAAAAGGATAATGACCTAATGTAATTAAAAGGATTAATTACGTAATTACTTAAAGATTAATTTATCAAGGTAATTAATAATTTAAAAACGTAATTAATTAATGATTGATTAAAGATTAATTTAAAGGTTAAAAGAAATTAGTTTAAAAGTCAAATTTCAATTTTTAAAATTTAAAATCATTGTATAATTGAAACTTATCAAGTTAGAAATTGAGTTCGATTTAATTCGAATATTAATCGATTGTTTAAATTTGTCTATACAAGGTTTATAAATCGAGAAAACAAACTGGAATGGAAATGGATGGCAAATTAAAAGCAAAGGTGAGATTTTTCTCACTCAAATTGAATGTGGAATGTTTGCAGTTATTGATTTATATGATTGCTATTTGGATGTGATATTAGATATGATAGGATATATCTATTATATATAGCAATATATACATATTGGCATATGTATATATTGGATTGATTGATTTCCCGCCTCGTATAGCGGATGAGACCCTATTGCGCCGTTAGTAAGCGGATTTTTATAAAACCTATATACCGCGATATTCCACCTCGAAGTGGAATTGGTATTGTGCTAACGTCTGTGGATGCAGGGAAACAGGTTGGAGGGATCCAACTGGATTCCTCAACTGTATTTATTTATTTACAGATATTGATATATATTCTGTTCTCATATGATGATATATGATGTTGATGTGTGATGGACTAATTGATGCGTTGCATCATTGGATTCAAGTTTTGAAGTTTAAAAATAACAACTTTACCTTAAAAGGACTTTTAAAGTGATCTTTGAAAATATACGTTTATTTAAATTGTTGAATTGGTTTATTTTAAATAAATAAACATTAAAACTTTAAAGTTATAAAAAGTTAAGATTTTGTGAATTTTAACCAAAAAGTGATTTCTTTTGAAATGAAGAGTTAAGAAATTTATAAAATGGTTTAATTGGAATTTTTAAGGTATTAAAAACAATGTATATAAAAGATGTACAAAAATGGATATTTATAAATTTAAAATATTGGGATTGTAAGACAAGTTTCTATAAGTGTAAAATGAAGTAAAAATGGAATTTCATAAGTTAATGAAATTGGAAAGTTTTAATTTTGATAAGTTTAAAAGAACGATTTCTTTTAAAATAAACGAATGATAAGTTATTAACTAAAAATATAAACTTGTGATATTTATATCGAGTTATAAATGGAATTTGTTAATAAAAGGAATTTATAAATCGAAGTTGTTATTAAAAGAAAATTTGAATTTAGAAACGTGTTTATAAATTCGAAATAAATTGAAATTGATAAATTAAATATAGAAGATTATTTAAAGAAGATATATTCTCGTTTTTGGATAGCGAATTTTTATTTGAAATAAATGTGTAGTAAAGTTTGAAATTTGGTTAAGTGAAGTATATTCACGATTTTGGACAGTGAATATATTTTTGAAGAAGAATGGATATGGTTTTGGGAAAGCGATATTATAAAAATGAAGTAACTGTTTTAAAAGATGTTTTAAAACGTGTTAAAATATCGAAATCATAGAGCTCAACATTTATTGTTGAAATAGACGTTTTCGAGAAAAATAAGGAAATGGTAGACTATAACACTGTTGTTATAGTAAATGATTTCCAAAAGGATATTTTTATGTGGTATTGAGATTTATATATCTATTTTAATTTCGAATCCCTATACTAGTGATTTTGAGTCGTCGTAACGATGTTTTACGCAACATTCGTTTTTGACTCAAATAGATGTTAAAATTTATGATTTCCCTTAAAGAATGAATATATACTTAATTTTTGATTTAAGTATATCGAGTATTTTCAAACGTTGAAAATAAATAGATTTGTGAAATACTTATTATTAAGTATGGAAATGCTTTTCCAAAATGAAATGAAACGTTTGAGAATTTATCCTTGTAAAGATAAATTGAAATTGAATATTGAAAACGATTTGAAAATCGAATATAAGTAGATATTCGAAAGTATAAATTCGATACGGAATTTATAAAAGAAAGCGAAGTTGTTTAAAAATAAATATTGATTTATTTTTGAAGTGTGGAAATTTTATATCTAATAAAGATATTTTTGAAGAATAAATAAGTTGGAAAATTATTTGGAATCTGATGATGTTGTGCATCTTTATTGATAGTTAAATAACCGACTATCAATAATTACCTTTAGATAGGTATTTGTTGTGAATTGGATGAATTTAAATGCCACACTTATTTTTGAATAAGCGCTCACTATTCGGGTTAGCCGGGAAGGGACCATGGGGTCGTATAACTCATTCCGAATATGTGATACGTCGTTATGAATTGCATTTGAAGACCGGTGTTGAAGACCGGATATTTTTGAAAACGGAAGGATTACCGTCGAGTTACTCTACATCGGCTGATCTCCGATTTAGAGGTTTTATCACCCTTAGTGACGGGAAATCCTGACGTGATTGAAAATTATCCGGATATGCAAGGGCTTCGTGAGAAGTGCCTTCGGTTCTGTTCGATCCCGGAACAGACTTGTATGGATTGTGTGTCTGACGTTACAATTTGAGATATAAAGCTGATTTCTTTCAAATACATTTCTGTTGGTGGCGGAGAATTTATTCTCTTAGCTTAACATCCTTCTCTGAGACGTACGAGCTCAGAGGTTATGTAGTTGAAATTTATCAACGATATATCCCAATTTGGTAACGTGGCATACTGAGTGTTGCTGTGAAATGATCAGTGTTTGATCATTTGCGATATGATCATTTGGTTGATCTTATATCTTTGTGATCATAGGTTGATCATTTTTGTTTGACCCGAAGCAGGGCTTTTTGAGAAAGCGTAGCTTTGTGGACGAGACTTCGTCGAGCCTCACACCCCGGAAATGGTCGAAACAGGAAGGATGCAGCAAGGTTCTAGGAAGTAGCGCCCCTTAGTGTATGTCATTCCTTCTGGATAAAGGTGGTATCATGGTATGGAGCCCAGATACTTAACCTCTGTGGTTACTGCATTATTATTATCTATGTGGTTTGTTGCGAATCGGGGATCCTCGGGAAGATCGGTGACGATCGGGGGATGGCATACGCGTGTCAGTAGTTACCTATTTTGCAGAGGTAACCCGGCCTTATGTTGGCAGAGATCCGGTTAGGTTCTCGGGTCGTCTATTCCAGGGACGTACCCATCGTGGATAGGAAGTTCCTTAGCCTGACCATTTGTTGGAAATCCAAAGAAACAATACGAGCCTTTACGATTTCAATTGTATAACCTGTCTCCTCAGGAGGCAGCTATAGCAGGCATAATATAATGGTACCTATGCTGGCTAAGATTTATATTCTACTTTCGAAATGTTTTCCACTATGCACTAATAATAATATCAAAAAGAATTTGATTTTTTGCGTAGTAAGCATCTTTGACTATCATAAGAAGAAATCTCCTCCAAGTCTGCGTTTGCATTGTGTGTGTGGTGGGAGGTATTATGGTAGTTTCATTTTCCAAAAGCATTTCGAATTGACTTTAAAATTATCCTGTTGTTTATTTTAAAGAATAACTGTTTTACGATCTCACACCAGTCACCATGACTGACTCGGAGTTTATTGTTTCCCTTCTAAACTCTGGGTGCCCACCAATTTCCACACGGGCAGTCTAGAGTTAGATTACCAGGATATTCTGGATATTCTGGAGCTTTGGAGATAAGCTGGATGACGAGACGTAGTATTTGTATCTGATAGTATTTATTCCGCTGTGTATTCTGTATGGGGACAAGTTATATAGCTGTCCATTGTTGTATATTTGACTCTGATGATTGATGTATGTATAAACTGATATAGTTCTTTGTTTTAAAAGACTAGTAATTATCTATTGTATATTGTTCCGCTGCGATGTGTAAGATTCTGATATTGTTTTCTGTTTCTGTTCTGATGTGTTGTTCTTCTTTTCTTTTTCTACTCTCTTCCTTCTGCTTTCTTCTTCTACTACTTTTTCTTTTTCTTAAAACCCTCACTATTGGAGTTTCCGGCACTCGATTGCTCGGCAGTCGATAAAGTGAGTATCGATGTCGAATTTTCGAAAGTCGAAAATTTCGGTATGTGACAAAGTGGTATCAGAGCATATGGTTAAGCGACAACCCTGCTCTGTTGGGTGTTACTCATTAGAGATAGAGTCAGTAGTACTCTAGAATGAGTTTGAGTGTAATAATAGATATGAGCGCGTATTTGTTAGTTAATATAAAATTGTTTTATATTGTGATGATTGATTTATTGAGTGGCATATGAACCTTCGTCGGCACAGTCTGCGCAACTGGATCGAAGGGGTTTCTAAACACTTGAATAGAACAATTCGGCACAGTATTGTTTTAAAATAGGGTAAATGAGATAATTTTGTCCAAAACTATTTTTGTATAGAAAAGAAATGTTTTTCTATGAAGTACTATAGTATATGGTTGCATGGATGTTAGGAAGTAATAATAGTGAATTATCATCACTGACATTGAATAAGAAATTAAAATAATAACCAAAGGTTGAGGATAAATTCATCTGACAAATGAAATTTATAAATGTGAATTGGAAGATATTTGAAGATAAAATTCATATCATAAGTTTGAGGAATTATAGGAGATCGAATCTATCTATCTCTGTGTTGTTTTCATGCCTGCGAATTTCGAGGACGAAATTCTTTTAAGGGGGGAAGTTTGTAACGACCCTAGATTTTAATTTATTTAAATTTATAATTAAATGAATTTTTGAATAAAAATTGTAAAATTTATTATAAATGGAAGCGAGTTTCCCCGATTCAAATAGAAAATATATTAAGTCATATAGATTTGAAAATTTGTATATATTGAATTTGAGTTTAAAATCTCAAGTAAATGGTTTAAAAATAAATGATAATAATATTAAAGTAAAATAATCATAATAAATATTAAGTTATAAATAGAATCAAAATATGTAAGATAAATTATATAGTTTTATAAAATAGAAAGTGAATACATTAGTAAATTCTAGATTTGATAGTTTAAGTTTTAAAAATAAAAGAGATACAAGATAATAAGTATTGAAGTAAAAATAAACATTTAAAATAGAAAAAAAAAATTGAAAGTGTATAAAACAAGACAAAAGAAACAAACATATATACATAGTTAAGTATGTACCCATGAAAACAAAGACAACATTTTTTTTTATGCAAGTATGAAACCAGATTTGAAGATAAAAGATAATCAATGCAAATATCTTTGGCCACCACAACATCTGCTCAGCCACAAAAGAAGGAAAGAAAAATACTTAACAATGAATGCTAGCCAAAATAACATCATATCAGCCGAGATTTATTTCAAAAAAAAATCACAAAGCACGTAGCATTAAATGCTTCCATTCCTTAGCAGCCATGCCTATTGTACAAAATAACATCACCTGTACAACTATCCTTTTATATGTATATACCTATACACTTTCTCCTTATTTATCAACTTCTCCACCTCAGTTCGTTTACTAAAAGCTGAGAAAAGAAATTTAAAGTGATATCATGCAAACTAAAACAATTCGTAGCACAATACAAATCAAACCAGGGGATTAAAGAAGAGAAACAACTGCAGTTTTCAAATGGGAATGCTCTGCTCTGTCATCTTCTCAAAACTGTGAGTAAACAAGAATTTTAAAGTTTTAAGTTATTTAAAAATAGATCAAGATTCATTTATAATCAGGCGTTGTGTTTTAATAACAAACTAGAGCAAGATCTATATAGTTTTTTTTGTCTCTGAAAGACTGTAAACACTGTCATGCTCAAATCTCTGGTTCACAGAGTAAACCATCTACAACTGAAACATCTTCTTCCTTCTCTTTGCTTCTGGAAATAACTGAAAATAAGTATTGTTTTAAACTTGTATTTTATCTCAGAAAGAAAAATCAAAGCAAAGAAATATGTTTTGTCTTCACTGGCAAATGAAAACCCAGTCACAACTTAAGGAATGCAGAAATTCGAACTTCAAGGATTTGAATTCCAGGAACACCACCTGAATCGCCATGTAAAATGATGATTTTAGAAACAAAAATTCAAATTTTTCGTTAAGTCTTTATTGAGATTTTTGAGATGATCAGAAAATTTCATTTTTCCCATTTTCTTCCAATCGAATCAATTATAAATGCTAAAAATTGTCATATAGCAAGTTTAATCCTTTACAAATCCAAGAAAAATGCTTGAAGATTTTTCGAATGCAAGGATTTCGAGGTTGGGATAAAAGTAGGGTTTAAGTTCATAATTTTCTATGCCCTGTAAATTGGGAATTCGCATCGCCGTCGCTCGATCGAGTTGCGTGCGGTTCTGAGTGAAGATCGAGGAGGGTGTGGCCATGGCATGTACGAAGTAGCTTGATTTCCGGTGATGGGATTCGCCGTCGGCAGCAAATTTTTGGTTCGATGTTATTTTCTGGATGAAGTGCTGAAGTACGTTTTTCGAATCAGTAATGTTTTGGCAAATTTCAGGGGACGAGATAGTCGTAGGCGTCGGGAATGACTTGTGGAGCTTTCCGGTGATGCTCGCCGTCGACCAAGCCAGTGTGCATGTGCACCGTGTGCACGAGCTACTCGGCATGGCAGTTTTGTAGTTAGGCTGTTTTAAAGAGGAGAAGAAAGGAGTCTGGAGATTTGGGTTTTACTCGGGGAAACAGGGGGAACGACTCGAGTTTGAGCTCGAGATTTTGTACGTTGGCTTCGGGAAGGAACTCGCGTACGCGAGTATACTTTTGGGCTATCTTGGTTTAGGTATTTAAACTGGGACGAGAGGGAGAGAAGAGTGTCTCGGGAAAATTAGTGAGAGCACTCGAATGTTTACTCGAGTAAACTGGGAATATTCTCGGGCCGGGCTTACAAGTGATTTTGAAATATATGATAATGTAATTAAGGAAGTAAAGTGTTTTAATCCTTAATTAACTTAAAGATTTAAAGTTAATTGGTTAATTAATTTAAGTGACTAATTAAAAGGATAATGACCTAATGTAATTAAAAAGATTAATTACGTAATTACTTAAAGATTAATTTATCAAGGTAATTAATAATTTAAAAACGTAATTAATTAATGATTGATTAAAGATTAATTTAAAGGTTAAAAGAAATTAGTTTAAAAGTCAAATTTCAATTTTTAAAATTTAAAATCATTGTATAATTGAAACTTATCAAGTTAGAAATTGAGTTCGATTTAATTCGAATATTAATCGATTGTTTAAATTTGTCTATACAAGTTTATAAATCGAGAAAACAAACTGGAATGGAAATGGATGGCAAATTAAAAGCAAAGGTGAGATTTTTCTCACTCAAATTGAATGTGGAATGTTTGCAGTTATTGATTTATATGATTGCTATTTGGATGTGATATTAGATATGATAGGATATATCTATTATATATAGCAATATATACATATTGGCATATGTATATATTGGATTGATTGATTTCCCGCCTCGTATAGCGGATGAGACCCTATTGCGCCGTTAGTAAGCGGATTTTTATAAAACCTATATACCGCGATATTCCACCTCGAAGTGGAATTGGTATTGTGCTAACGTCTGTGGATGCAGGGAAATAGGTTGGAGGGATCCAACTGGATTCCTCAACTGTATTTATTTATTTACAGATATTGATATATATTCTGTTCTCATATGATGATATATGATGTTGATGTGTGATGGACTAATTGATGCGTTGCATCATTGGATTCAAGTTTTGAAGTTTAAAAATAATGACTTTACCTTAAAAGGACTTTTAAAGTGATCTTTGAAAATATACGTTTATTTAAATTGTTGAATTGGTTTATTTTAAATAAATAAACATTAAAACTTTAAAGTTATAAAAAGTTAAGATTTTGTGAATTTTAACCAAAAAGTGATTTCTTTTGAAATGAAGAGTTAAGAAATTTATAAAATGGTTTAATTGGAATTTTTAAGGTATTAAAAACAATGTATATAAAAGATGTACAAAAATGGATATTTATAAATTTAAAATATTGGGATTGTAAGACAAGTTTCTATAAGTGTAAAATGAAGTAAAAATGGAATTTCATAAGTTAATGAAATTGGAAAGTTTTAATTTTGATAAGTTTAAAAGAACGATTTCTTTTAAAATAAACGAATGATAAGTTATTAAAAATATAAACTTGTGATATTTATATCGAGTTATAAATGGAATTTGTTAATAAAAGGAATTTATAAATCGAAGTTGTTATTAAAAGAAAATTTGAATTTAGAAACGTGTTTATAAATTCGAAATAAATTGAAATTGATAAATTAAATATAGAAGATTATTTAAAGAAGATATATTCGCGTTTTTGGATAGCGAATTTTTATTTGAAATAAATGTGTAGTAAAGTTTGAAATTTGGTTAAGTGAAGTATATTCACGATTTTGGACAGTGAATATATTTTTGAAGAAGAATGGATATGGTTTTGGGAAAGCGATATTATAAAAATGAAGTAACTGTTTTAAAAGATGTTTTAAAACGTGTTAAAATATCGAAATCATAGATTTCAACATTTATTGTTGAAATAGACGTTTTCGAGAAAAATAAGGAAATGGTAGACTATAACACTGTTGTTATAGTAAATGATTTCCGAAAGGATATTTTTATGTGGTATTGAGATTTATATATCTATTTTAATTTCGAATCCCTATACTAGTGATTTTGAGTCGTCGTAACGATGTTTTACGCAACATTCGTTTTTGACTCAAATAGATGTTAAAATTTATGATTTCCCTTAAAGAATGAATATATACTTAATTTTTGATTTAAGTATATCGAGTATTTTCAAACGTTGAAAATAAATAGATTTGTGAAATACTTATTATTAAGTATGGAAATGCTTTTCCAAAATGAAATGAAACGTTTGAGAATTTATCCTTGTAAAGATAAATTGAAATTGAATATTGAAAACGATTTGAAAATCGAATATCAGTAGATATTCGAAAGTATAAATTCGATACGGAATTTATAAAAGAAAGCGAAGTTGTTTAAAAATAAATATTGATTTATTTTTGAAGTGTGGAAATTTTATATCTAGTAAAGATATTTTTGAAGAATAAATAAGTTGGAAAATTATTTGGAATCTGATGATGTTGTGCATCTTTATTGATAGTTAAATAACCGACTATCAATAATTACCTTTAGATAGGTATTTGTTGTGAATTGGATGAATTTAAATGCCACACTTATTTTTGAATAAGCGTTCACTATTCGGGTTAGCCGGGAAAGGACCATGGGGTCGTATAACCCATTCCGAATATGTGATACGTCGTTATGAATTGCATTTGAAGACCGGTGTTGAAGACCGGATATTTTTGAAAACGGAAGGATTACCGTCGAGTTACTCTACATCGGCTGATCTCCGATTTAGAGGTTTTATCACCCTTAGTGACGGGAAATCCTGACGTGATTGAAAATTATCCGGATATGCAAGGGCTTCGTGAGAAGTGCCTTCGGTTCTGTTCGATCCCGGAACAGACTTGTATGGATTGTGTGTCTGACGTTACAATTTGAGATATAAAGCTGATTTCTTTCAAATACATTTCTGTTGGTGGCGGAGAATTTATTCTCTTAGCTTAACACCCTTCTCTGAGACGTACGAGCTCAGAGGTTATGTAGTTGAAATTTATCAACGATATATCCCAATTTGGTAACGTGGCATACTGAGTGTTGCTGTAAAATGATCAGTGTTTGATCATTTGCGATATGATCATTTGGTTGATCTTATATCTTTGTGATCATAGGTTGATCATTTTTGTTTGACCCGAAGCAGGGCTTTTTGAGAAAGCGTAGCTTTGTGGACGAGACTTCGTCGAGCCTCACACCCCGGAAATGGTCGAAACAGGAAGGATGCAGCAAGGTTCTAGGGAGTAGCGCCCCTTAGTGTATGTCATTCCTTCTGGATAAAGGTGGTATCATGGTATGGAGCCCAGATACTTAACCTCTGTGGTTACTGCATTATTATTATCTATGTGGTTTGTTGCGAATCGGGGATCCTCGGGAAGATCGGTGACGATCGGGGGATGGCATACGCGTGTCAGTAGTTACCTATTTTGCAGAGGTAACCCGGCCTTGTGTTGGCAGAGATCCGGTTAGGTTCTCGGGTCGTCTATTCCAGGGACGTACCCATCGTGGATAGGAAGTTCCTTAGCCTGACCATTTGTTGGAAATCCAAAGAAACAATACGAGCCTTTACGATTTCAATTGTATAACCTGTCTCCTCAGGAGGCAGCTATAGCAGGCATAATATAATGGTACCTATGCTGGCTAAGATTTATATTCTACTTTCGAAATGTTTTCCACTATGCACTAATAATAATATCAAAAAGAATTTGATTTTTTGCGTAGTAAGCATCTTTGACTATCATAAGAAGAAATCTCCTCCAAGTCTGCGTTTGCATTGTGTGTGTGGTGGGAGGTCTTATGGTAGTTTCATTTTCCAAAAGCATTTCGAATTGACTTTAAAATTATCCTGTTGTTTATTTTAAAGAATAACTGTTTTACGATCTCACACCAGTCACCATGACTGACTCGGAGTTTATTGTTTCCCTTCTAAACTCTGGGTGCCCACCAATTTCCACACGGGCAGTCTAGAGTTAGATTACCAGGATATTCTGGATATTCTGGAGCTTTGGAGATAAGCTGGATGACGAGACGTAGTATTTGTATCTGATAGTATTTATTCCGCTGTGTATTCTGTATGGGGACAAGTTATATAACTGTCCATTGTTGTATATTTGACTCTGATGATTGATGTATGTATAAACTGATATAGTTCTTTGTTTTAAAAGACTAGTAATTATCTATTGTATATTGTTCCGCTGCGATGTGTAAGATTCTGATATTGTTTTCTGTTTCTGTTCTGATGTGTTGTTCTTCTTTTCTTTTTCTACTCTCTTCCTTCTGCTTTCTTCTTCTTCTACTTTTTCTTTTTCTTAAAACCCTCACTATTGGAGTTTCCGGCACTCGATTGCTCGGCAGTCGATAAAGTGAGTATCGATGTCGAATTTTCGAAAGTCGAAAATTTCGGTATGTGACAAAAATCTTCCTCTGGGTACTAACTGTCACAAAATCCCACCAATCCAATGCTGACTTTTAGAGCTGTCGTGATGCTAACAATCGCTTCCTTGCATCCTTCAACTGAAGATCCCCAAAAATCCTTTCACAAGAGTGGAGCAATGTTTGCACTTCCAGAATATCTTCAGTTCCAAAGAATTATTTACCACCCAAAGCAATATAATTTTTGCACAGAGTAGCAAAGTTCTGAGGCGGTTGAACTTGCACTACTGCTTCTTCTACCGGCTCTACAACTGGCCTATTTCTAGGAGCTCTGCCATTTGTAGCCATGCTGGTGCCAGATCCACTCTCTCTTTTTCCTCTTGTACTCATTTTTAATTACCTAAAAAATGATAGGTATCACTAGAATACAAAGATAGGACCAAAATGGTTTAAGGGAAACAACACCAAAGGATCTAAAACGAATCTTTAGGATGGGGGTGATAAAACAGTTCTCTCAAGATTTACTCATTCTAAGGCCCTTCTCGCCCTATCTCTAATGAGTTGTACCCAAATCAAACTAAGGTGTTCGCTCAACCAAAGCTCCGATACCAACTGTGATGACCCACCTTTCTAAACCTTGGGAACGACACTTAATACATCCACGGTATTCATGTGTCATGCCTAAGCATCCAAAAGATAAATTATCATGGGGTAAAAATAAAGAACAAAATAGAAAATCTCACAACGAAACTTTTAAATAGAACATAACAGTAATATATTACATAAGGTTACTCCCTAACTTGGGGTTATCCGAGTTACACAAAAGTACTACAACCGGCTTAGGTAGTTATAACAACCTACCTTTACATATGCTGAGACAAAATACACTTACAAGAACTAAACAAACAGTGGAAATAGACAACTAAATAGATAAAGGCTTCCTGCTTAGACGCTATCTTCAAAAGAGCCCATCAAGGACCTGCTACTCTCGGACTACTCAAATAAAAATGAGTACTTGAGAGTTTAGGGAAACAAAAAACTCGGGTCAAACAATATGTTTTGTATGAGTAAAACTCTAAGCAATAGATATAATTAAACACCAACATGTGGGACCACGCCGCCAAACACGGAATGGGTTTTCTCTTATAAAAACAACATCCAAATGCAAACAATGGATACAAATAATTAATATCGCAAAGAGTGCTATACTCTTCCTGATGCAATTAAGTAAAACAAATTCGAAGGTTCGAATCAATAAGGGAGAGGAAATTTACCAACAATGAATAGGAGGGTGCACCCCCCTTACCGAAAGTATACCTCTAGAATATATACTTGAGAGCTCTGATGGCTCTCAGACATGTCCAAGCTGAACCCTGCCAACGGTTACCGAGAATCCAAGTAATTCACATCTTGGTACACAAATATCTGAATCGAATCTAGAGTAGATGTGATAATACCCTAATGGGAGCAACCCCACATAACGTGGCTTCCACTCACTCTTTGGGTTTAGTCATTTCCGATAAAGGATAGCAAAGCTCAGGTGAGCAACACATCATCTTAGAATGATGAAAAACAAAGAAGGCTGAGGTAATCGATAGTCGACAAACTGACCACTGAAGATAACAAAATGATCGTATATGGAAAGTAAACCTCATATTCCTACCTCTTCTCATCGATTTCAAACTTGTACTATTTCTTGGTTAAAAATGAAGTTAGGAAAGTGAAGGTAGTGTTACCTCTAGGCATTGCCTTGACGATAATCTTAACTTTCGAGATAGTGACAAGTTTTTATACCTCGACGTTTAGTGTCAAGAGCATGATTAAATTCTTTCCATATAAGCGATATCATTTACGGAAACTTCTTTTCCGTAACCGAATAAAAATTTTACTTTTAAAACCAAATTCGTGCTTGGGCTTCTCATTCAAAGTTTGTAAATTTAACAACTTTGTAAAAATGGTCATTACTTTAAAACACCATTATCAAAAAGATTTAATAACTTTAAAACATCCTTATTAATCTGGTTAATTATCTTTTACTATCATTAATAAGAATGATTAATTATCTTTAAACTTCATTAATTAATTTGATTAATTAACTTTAAATGTCCTAATTTAAAAAGGGTTAATAACTTTTAAAAACATTCTCAATTAAATTAATTAATAGATTTTAAATATATTTAATTAAATTAATTAATAAAAATTAAACATCATTAATTAAAAATGGTTAATGAATTTAAAACATTATTAAAGAAAAGATTAATTAAATTTAAACTAATTAATTAATTGTAAAAGTCATTAATTAAAAAGGATTAATTAATTTTAAACACCATTAATTAAAATGATTAATTAATTAATCCATTATTATTAAATGATTAATTAACCTTAAACATTATTAGATAAAATGATTAATTAATTTTAAATATCATTAACAAAGTAATTAATTAAATTTAAACTCATAGTTATTAAGTTAATTAATTAACCTTAATCCCCATTAATTAAAATGATTAATTAAATTTAAAAATCATTATTAAAATGGTTAATTAATTTTAAACTCAATATTACTCAGAAACTTAATTAACATTGTAAAACGAAACCCAAGCTCAAGAATAAACCAAAAGGTTGCAAAGGGATAGTATTTTTCAAAAGTGTCGATATAGCGATAGTTGCTATACGGACACTTCCATTACTACTTCATGTCATTTGATTTACATCCAAACATCACATCACGTAAAATAAGCATGACATATACACAAAGTAAGCAACATTCATGGACATAAAGAAGGTATCGCATAAATAATTTACTTCCACTTTACAACTAGTTTAATCTACAAACTAACTACTAAAATGTCTACTTTTTCGAGCACAAACCATGGTAACAAAATATTCAAATATTATCAACCAAGCAACTAATATAGTGACAAGATTATAAAAAAAGTAAAGTTTAAAATTTTAGTTCAAAAGGCGAGTTTTACTCACCGAAATGAACACAAATGTGACACCCCACCTCTATGCTCATGCTGGCCAAGGACACTACTGAGTAATGTCGTCGACTAGCGCGAAGAATAAGGCTGTTGAGGAGCGACCATCCGTGTAATTGCTTTGTGCGAGTAGCGATATGTCAGAAAATATAACTTACACTTCATTTCAAGAGGAAATCCGACATATCTAATACAAACTCAAAGCTACCACACGGTGGCTAAGTAGTCTTCGGAAACAAATATAGAAATACACATAACACAAATCAGTCACAGATATTCATATCACAAAGGCGGAAACAGATATGAATATAACACAAAGAAGTGTACATCAAAGTAGTGGTCAAAGAAGATCCACTACAACACAAAAGAATAGATACATGTGCTAGACAAAAGAATAATTATACATCAAGGAGTCTATAACTCAAAGGTATAATAACAAAACTACTAATCTAAAGTAGTTAGCCCAAAATCAGATGATAATCCCTGATAGGAAGTCAAACGGAAGCACCTGTAACATCTCGGTCTGACCCGAGTATTATTTAAGAAGAAAATAATAAACGGATCAGTCTAGCTATAAATATCAGATAAACTGAGATAGGATAAGAGATATGACCAAAATGTATGATAACAAATAAATGCCATACTGTGTCAAGTATACATCAAATAACAACAAAAATCATACAATATCTCAAGAATCTCAAACCACCAAAAAGAATGTCATATTCTTTATTTTATTCACCAAACCGCAACTATTGACAAACATATCGTTGCCAATCACATAAAGAGGTGAAACACAAATTCTAGAAATCACAACGAGAAATCCAGAAATCACAAAAAAAAAGGGGAAGGCCTATCACAAACGGGAGCATGAAAACTCCCAAACACGTGTAACATAAACGGAACGCTATTCCATGGGTCGCTAACCCAATAAATGAACCGAACATCGATGCACCCTAAAAGATACGACTCATGCACAGATTCGGTTGTGGTACATTCCCCACGCGGATAAATGAATCGAACATCGACACACCCTAAAAGATACGACTCATGCACAGACTCATTGAGCTGATTGCTCCACGAACGGTCCGAAAACCACGGGTCGCTACCCCTCCAAATTTGAGCCGAAGCTCCCCAAATGGGTTTTAATCCCCATACCACAAAGAGACATCGCTCAATCGCTAGTCTAAATCACAAAATGATCATCAATGATCGATAAGTGTAAATTACACTAAGCCAGTAAATATAAGAGTTTAGCTTCATGTCCCATAACCACTAGCTTAACTCAAATATTTACGAACAAATTGTAGACTTCCACTCGATGTTAAGTGTAAATTACACTAAGCCAGTAAATATAAGAGTTTAGCTTCATGTCCCATAACCACTAGCTTAACTCAAATATTTACGAACAGATTGTAGATTTCCACTCGAAAATTGTCACAAGAGTTCAATCGAACAAGTCCAAGAATTAACCGGCGAAGTAAACGCAAGCGTTTCATACCACTTGTTTTGCTAAGCCATTTAATTAGATTTTCTCTTACGAATGAGGTAAAGGTTTGTATATACTAATAGATTAGAAAACGGTTTTATAAAAGAGCTTTGTATTAAAAATATAGTTGAAATTATCTTTGTAAAAGAGTTTGAATATTTACTACTAGTATAGAAACCTTTGTATTTTAAAGCGACATAGCACAAAAATGATTGTATAAACAATCAACCATCAAAAATTCACATTCGAAGACGTGAATCAAATCCAGAGAAATCGATACTGAATTCATCAAAAATGGATATCCACAAAAATTCCAAAAAGAAGTAATCAGAGTAGATAATAAATGATAACAACAATTTGGATAACCACGAATCGATAGAAATAGGAAATCAAAAGAAAACAAAATAATCAATTTTGCTGAAGCAATCAGGTCAGTCGACTGAACCAGGTAGTCAGTCGACTGACACAGGGATACAAATTTCGTATCCCCAGGGTCAGTCGACTGATACAGACCCAGGCAATTTCCTGGGTCTGGTTCAGTCGACTGAACCTGCTTCTGAGAAATTCTCATGTTCTGGTCCAGTCGACTGAACCCTTGGTTCAGTTGACTGAACCTGCTCCGGAAGCATTTTCAGTCCAGCCCCTTTTGGGCAAATTCGATAATACGGACGGAAGCGAACGAATTGAGCAACTTCGACTGAGGGTTTACGCCAAACGACAACCCAGCCTTGTATAGCCCTCTGAAATGCTCCACTAACGCATTCAAACATCAAAGATTGGATTTTTACAAAAAATGGATTCCAAAAACCAAAAATTGAACAATTCACCAATTCGATCCAAATCGAAAGCAAATATACATGAATAAGTGTTAGGAATTCATACCCAACAACAACGATATCTATAGAAATAGATGTGAGTTCAAAAACTCACCTTTAAACCCAAAAATGATGAAGTAAAAGCTTGAATGCAAAGGAAGATCAATTACACTTCAACTTCAACTCTAGGAGCTTGAATCTAAGCTCAAAAGAGGAACATTTCCTAAGTTAGCTTTAGGAAATTTCTGAAATTAAAGAGAGAATGAGTTGGAGAAGAAGATGGAGATACTTACCAAAGCTTTTCTTTGATGTTGGAGCTAAAACTTGGATTTGCTAAAGAAACTAGGGTTTAGGATTTTAATTTCCCATCTCCATCACCATTTTTGCTAAAGCTTAAGTTGTAGAAAATATTATTAAGTAAGGAAGAGGAGTGGAGTGGAGTTGGGTTGATATGTTGGGTAAATGGGCTGAAACCCAAACCCAAAGCCCTAAGTGAAAAGGTCGAAATTCTAGCTAGCTCCAAACATATCAATGTTTATACTCAAAAAAATCGCAAACGCCATTTTGGACTCAATGGAGGTGGTCTCGAGTCCGAATTCGACTGTTTACAAAAAGTAGCTTTTCAGACTTTAATCCGATTAACAATTCTATATTTAAATAAAATGTTTAAATATTAAATTCGTAAAATATGCGGGTTGTTACAACAAATTTCAACCGAACTCGCAGACCAACATCCGGATGAAGTTTCTTTTTGTAAAAACTTGATTTTTATGAGCTATTGGAGAAATATGGTTTGGTCTAGCTGGTTATATGGCTTGGTTAAGCCTATTTTTGGATGGATATGGGTCTTGTTTGGTTAGTTAGGTGATGTAGATTAGGAAGAAAGGAGTTTTAGTGTTTTAGCTTAAGGAAGAAGTGAGAAAATTGTTATTTTCTTAACTTTGAAACTAACTTTGGAAGCCATTAACATGTTTTTGAGAAGCTTTGAAAGAAGAGGCAAAGTTTGAAATGGGAAATGAAATGTCAATGAGAAGGAGGAAAAATATTTAAAATTTCTATAATACAAAAGGAACTAAATATTTTTATAAATAAATTTTGAAAACCATTCCACCATCACTAGTTATTAATTAAAAGAGTTTTGTTTAAGTTATAAAATCCATTTATTAATTGTATAAAAATATATTAAGCATCCATATTTTAAAGTGATTAATTTACGGGTCGTGACACCCCATCCAATTGCCACCGACCTCATCTCCGATTAAGCCTATAGCACCCACCATGAATCCAAAACCATGGTGTCAAAGAACTCAAATTCCATCCACCAATAGCCACCATCGTCCAATCCTACCGATCATTGCCACCACCTCGTCCCCACGAACTACCCCTAGTTGGGACCCAAGCCTAAAAATGCCTCCAATGGCTCCGGTTAGCTTGGGCCATAGGATAAAGGATTTATGATATCGACGGCAAGGGTTTCTGTTTCGAATTTGGGCAAATGAATGGTTGGTGTGGGTCCTTTTATAGATAACTATCTGACACTATTCACGTCCAAAAAATTTCGAACTCCAATCGAGGCTTGCTTACATACATTCTTAGCTAATTACCCTTATTTCAAACACAATGGAACTATTATCAGGATCTAATTCCATCATATATTGAAGCTAACCTTTTAAAATCCAATTATATTATTTTAATTCTCTAAAATTAATTGTTATGCATTTTGAGCTCGCACGATCAAACGTTATGTCTGATCGTCGGGAAACTCCTCTGCGTACCACAATTCATTATTCCAGATCCGATAACACTAGTTTCGTCAAAATTTGAGACAATGCCCCGGAATGATAATTCACACACTTAAATATCATTTTATATTTTTAATTCTATTATAGATATTTAATTAATATTTAATTCACTATTTAGATATTTAAGTAATCCTTATATTTGAATATAAGTTATTAAATTCCAAAATCCAATTGTTTAGATATTTAAATTAATTAAATATTTAAAATCAAATCAATCAAATTTCTAGGATGTTATATTATGCATTAGGAAAGACATTGATGGTGATAGGTATCATTTTTGAATTAACAGTCTAAATATATTTATATGAATATTCATGTAAATCATCTTATCCCTTTCTATATTCATTCAACAATAAATATCTCTTATGGTAATAAAAAAACATATTTTTGAATGTATATTTTTAAATAATTAATTTTGTATTAACTATTATATTTGTGTGTCTATGCTAAATTTGTTTTTGGCAAATTTAAATTAAAGAACAATTATTTTTCTAGATCCTAAAGTACGCACACAAACACGTGCGCGCACGCACATATAACATAAATTCTACATTAATGTTTTTTCAATTTTATTTATATAAAATAGATTTCTCTTTTCTGTTTTGGGTTATTGAATTAAAAATTATGAAGTTTTTAATACGAGAAAATTATTAATATATATATATATATAACCGTAGATGGGTGTTCGAGGAAAAGGTGCTTAAACTAAGGAGAAGGTTACTCTAATTAAGGACCACTCTTATGAGTGGAAAAGCTCCTGATCTTTTGGCATTTTCTTGGCTTGTCAAAATGGTCTATTTCTAAGATATGTCCTTGTTGAAAACTAAGAAGTATTTTGAGTCTTAGCTTGGTTCAAATAAGCTTATTTGAACATTATGAAATTAATTTAAAATTATTTAAAATTAGACAATTACATAATTTTATAAAAAGTTATAAAATGCAAAATTAAAAAAGTTTAAATTAAGAAAATAAAAACGTTATATTTATAATTGATTAAATTGTTTAATTAATAAAGTAATACATATGTGTGTGTGTATAACTTAATAATTTATAAATGTTATAATAATTAAATGTATATATATTATATGTGTATAAAGAAAATGAGAGGTTTAAATAAATAAAATCTAAGAGACTTAAGGGAGTATACATTGGATTATATAAAATATATATGATATCATGAATGATACTCCTCTCCTTTAAATAGTTGATAATACTCTACAAAATTAGTTCTAAATTATAAACTCAAAATAATAATGCTCTCCATCGTTTATAACATAAATAGAGTACCTTACATACCTTTGGTTGTTGAGAAAATCAAGCCATACAGTATCTATGGTGATGTTTATATTATCCCTATATAAGTAAGAATGTTATGTAACTTTGTTAAGAAAACTCAAGGATTAATAACTCCTCTTAGGATATTAGAAAAATGGGTTTAGTGTATATATGTACTTCATGATTTGTTAAGCAAACTGACGTTCATGAAGATAATTAGGAGCATAATTAAAACTATGTTAGGAGTTATATATGAGATATAATTAGTAAATAGTTACTTCTCATTTATGGGAACTATTTTTTAAGTAAACTCAAGGTTGTAGCAACATGATACACAGATCCTAATATCCACTAAATGAATTTATGAAATTAATGAATCTCTTTTAGGATTTTGAGAGACGCAAAATAGAGTGAGAGCCTTAATAAATACAGTAAACAAATCTAATAAGTATAAGAATATATGTGATATTATAAAATCGACTAAAATTAATATGCACATTTATTATATTTGAAAATTTTATTTCACGTAGTATACTAAATGAATGGAATTAAAGACTGATATAGAAATGCAAAATATACTTACCCGTAAATCTTTTAGCATGTTTTCGTTTCAAGTCTCACGAGTCAAGATTATATACTAAAACATTCTAGCTTAGTCACTCCTAAGACTGTACATTATATTCCGTATATTGAACTCTAAATTAATATAAGAGTATGGATATTTAATCCATATTTGATCATATGAAAAAGTTGTCTGGTGAATAGCCACGTCCATGGTATACAAAATTGATGAAAATGTTTCACTCAATTTGAGAAAATAAACCATAGCGTAGATCATGTGTTCAATACAATTAAATATAGTAAGGATCTTGGTGTGCTAGAAACAACACTACAACAAGTACTATAGACAAACCAAGGAATTTGACCTTTGAAATGTCAGTTTGAATTTTTTATTGGGTGCAACATGTTTGGTATCCTTAAAGTGTTAAGGATGATTGAATGCTTCTATAAAGTATATGGTGCCTTCTTGTAGTAAAAGTTTTCTCTTTTGAATAGTTCGACCTTTAAAAAGAGAGAAAAATTTGAGAACGGAAATAATGTTAACATGGCCAGGATGAAGAGAGTGAATTGTCACTTCTTCTTCATGGAGGGATATCAAAAATACAATAGGTTAAAATATTTTTAGGCGTTTGATATAGAACAAGAAATATGATTTCTATTCCAAATGTATTTTTCTTATAGTAAATTTGTTCACTATAAGATCCATTTCTTGAGTTTGAGATATTTGATATAAAAATCTCAACTGTAAATTAGTCCCAATAAAAGAAATGAATAACCTATATTAAGTGGTTCTCGTATTTCATATTACAACTGCGGAAATAGTGGGAGGATACCATATGACACTTGCTAGTGGACACATCATGTTTTAAAAATTACTTTCATATATTCCAAACATTATTTATGAAATAATGACTATTTTCAGTATTGATTGAAAATAAAGGCAGTGTTGTTTTATGAATATTCGTTATAAAACAAACTTGTGCTTTAGCATTTCGATGATTGTATTCGATTTCCATAACAATAGTGATGTGTTAGCTATAGAAAATACAAAACTATTTAAAATATTTAACATTTAATTTTCGGATTAGATACCAAGTTGTATGTTTGAGAAATAATTCTTTAGTCATGTGATGGTATATATGAATTATATCTCAAATGATTAAAAGAAAAATACCCATTCGATAGGAGCGACGAAAAAGTGATAACTCTTCGGACTGATGCAAAAAATGTATATAACCCAAAGTCTAATGATACAAAAAGTGGATCAACTTACTTTGTCAAATTTACCGATGAATTATCTAAGATATAAACATGGGTATATGATATATGAGTTATATATCTATGATAAGATCATAGAATATAAAACGAAAGTAGAAAATAAAACATGAAAGGAAGTAAAACAATTCGATTTGATCAAATAGACGAGTATATTGAATAAGAGTTTCAATAGTACCTAAAAGCTAATATATACTATCAAAGAAACTCCTCCTTATGCTATATAATGATGTATCGATAAGTAGTAATCAGGCTTTGTTTAGACAAAGCACGATTAATAATGAGCGAATTTAAGTGTAACGACCACCAAATTTGATACATGAAATATTCATTAATTATCAATGGCTATTTAAATTAGTTGACAATGAAAGAAAATTTTGAGCAGAGCCGTCTTTTTGATATTTTTCTATTTCCACCGTGTTTAGAAATATCGAAAACTTAGATTTCAATATATAATATGTTATACGTCCGTTAACGTTAAAAAAATGGGTTTTTCGGGCCTCTGTGACCTCTTTGGCCCAACATGCCCCCTTTTGCTAATAAATAGTGTTATGTGGAAATCCTAGGCGGCCTCCATGAGAAAGCCTGTGGTATGCCCTAGGGGCAGTTATGTATTTTTTTACATATATCTTACTATATAATCAATTTAGCTCGTAACAAAGATGTTTATTTCCTTTTAAGTACTTTTTTGTATTGTGGTATAATTAATTAAGTAATTAAATTAAAGTATATAATTAAGATAATCCTTAAATATAATGTTATGTGTTTGTAGTTGCAAACAATTGCGGCCGTAAATACCTAATCACAATATAAAATAACAATTTTATTTTAAATATTCCTGGTCAAGATGTATCGAGAAAGGATATTGATTCATCCGTGGAGACTAGAGTGTGTAATGCTTTCCAAATGTTGGACAGTATATTACTTATGGCGGTTGAGGGCACCAAGGGGTTACATACTAGTGCTTATAGTATAACTATGGAACGACTCATCCTAGAGTCTCCTATTGGTTCATAATTACTAAAAAAATATGAAATATTAGTGTGATGATGCTATGAGATTCTGTCGACTTGAGAGCACCATGGAAATTCAATGTGAATACTCCACTTTGATCATAGTTAAATCATGGTGTGGCATCCATCAAATGACTATAGTTAGGTCTAAGTTGAAGCATTATTCAATAGAGAATTCATCTCCTTGGTTTCATGAGGTTAGTATCATGAAACGGTAGTCAACCCAAAGTTAAAATCTTTTGCTAGAGTAGAACGTTTAATAATAAATGTTATTATTAAACCAAGGACTTTGCTTATAGACTAATCAAGTTGAATGTGGATAATATTAGAGTTTTAACCCATTCCGAATTCCATGTATCCAAACATGTTATAGTGTTGGCGAAGAGAACATATGTAAATTATTGTCACTATTGGTACCGCTTAAAGTAATGTAAAGATATGATTTTACCAAAAAGATCTACAGAAATGAATTTGGCGAAACTGTTATACAACTAGCAAATGTGACGTGTGAACATTAATATTCAAATTGTTTAATATTAATCATTGACTAAATTCACACCTCTTAGTCTCATAACCATATTTCTGAATTTTTTGAAAATCACATGAATTAACTGGTTTATAAAGTGTTATGAACTTATAAAATTAATTAATATTAATTTTAAAATATTTGACGATTAGGGTTTATCAATAAGAAGGGTAACTTATAAAAATGTTCTGGGTGCTATAAATAATTATTTTGATGTATATATATATATATATTTACACATAAATCGATATGCGATATCAATATATTTTTAAACAGGCTTTTAATTTTGATAATTATTCAGATGGGTTTTGAGATAATTTTTGGTTCATGTCGAACCAAGTATGGTCGATTATAATAGGATAGAGATTATGTGGATTTTTCTTTGATTTGGTATTAAAGAGAAGAATGTGGATGGTCTCTCTTCTATCAAAAAATACCAAGACTTCCACTTTCATTAAGAGTTATGAATTTTTTTCTTTCTTCTTTATTTTCATGGCCATCCTCTTATTTGTCCTCACTCCATAGCCAAACTTAATGTAACAAACCGGATTTTCGATCCTCGAAAATCGACACTAATATGTCCACTATATCATATGCCGAGTATTCAAGTGCCGAAAATACCGATTTGTTAGGGTGAAAGAAGAAGGTAAAAGATAGAAGAAAACTAAATAATACAGAATATCATAAAGCAGCGAATAATATATAATACAATAATGATCTTTACAAAAAGGAAACATCTTTATTCATATATACAACATCAGAGTACACTAGACTTATCCTAAATTTGGATAGTTATAGAAACATGTCCTTCTATTGGCTAACATACAGACTCTATAATACAGTGGAAGAAAAATATACGTAAATACGTCTTGACCGTCCAACTCCTTTCCAACTCCAAAGTATCCAACTAAACCTGGGAAAAACATGCTCGGTCTGACCCGAGCATTACATGGAATAACGCCTAGGTCAGTCTGGTAAACCAGCGTGAGTAAAACTCGATAACTAGTAACAACCAAACTGATTTCTACGTTTGAAAAGTTTTCAAATAAAGGGTATCTCGTAAGACCACATCGCACATAAAAACAGATGGGTTTTACCTTACGATAACCAATACATTTTATATCAAAATCTAGTGATATTATCCAGTGATATTCATATATATCAAAATAGCTGAAATGCTTGCATCTCACATTCCAACATACTAGGTTCTACAATCGAAAACGTAAGGCACGAATTGGAGATTGGATCCCAACAATGGAAAGGTAAGGGACCACCTTTCGGTGATACACCTCTAAAAAATGCACTGATGCTAACACAGAGCCAACTGCCCCCATTAACATGACAAACCGGATTACCTCACCCCCTTGAAACTGAGGCCTTATATTACCATGGTATTTACGTGCAAACCAACTCTAAAAGGGACATCTAGAATGGGGTGACCGCTCCTAATGGTAGCTAACCACATAGCTCTGCTGCATGCCCTGTTTTTTCCATTCCTCCAGGTTGTGAGGTTTGAGGCTACATTTTACCTTTTTGAATAGCAATCTATCTTGGAATGCTAACACTGCCCTCTAGGCGTCAATGCAATGCCAACATTCATCCATACAAGTTCGTTCTGGGTCTAAACGAAACCGAAGGCACTAACTCTACAACATCCATTTTGGAATCACCCTCAGAATTAGTAGCAGTAGCCCCTACACTTCAAAGAGCACCATCTTCAATCATCATCAAGATGTCTTCCACTCGAACATGCATGTTGGTTTGGAGTGGTTTTTGGATATATAAATCTGATCCCGGTCTCTCCGTACCAATAACCAATAATTTCTGGTTGACTCATTCCCGTTTCTTTTGGAAGTAAGTATTCAAGGCCTTATCGGGGAACTCAAATTTACATTCATACTTCCTAAGTCAAATTGAGTCAAACTTGATAGTCGGTTATTTAACTATCAATAAACAAACATCCAATCATGGTTTAATTTCCACATGAGATCCACCAAGCCTTTATTAATTCTCTTTAATTAAAAAAAATACTTTATAAAACTTGACTAAAAGATCTTTTCAAAAAACTATTTCTAAACCCCTAACATTCCCTTTAAACTTGGAAACAATTCACATTATTTGCCAAAAACATTTTGGAAATTCCCTCTTCAAAATTCCATATTAAATAGTTACCAATTCCCTTTTAAAAACATCACCTACAATTAAACCCATTTACTTCACATTGCAAACCTCTTTTTAAATTCCCAAACTAGATTTAAACTTCCTTTGAAATTTCTAAAATGATTTATAAACCTCTTTTAAATTTAAAACTCTTTATAAAACTTCTTTGTAAAACCTTGATAAAATTTACTTTATAAAATATCATTTACAAATTATCTTTTGTAAAACACTTTAAGTAAACCTTTAGTAAAATCCCTTTATAAACAAGCTATTACTTATAAATAACCTTACAACATAATAGCATGACATGAAAATCATTTATAAACTTTAAACTCTAAATTTATTAAAGAATTTAAGTTAATTCAAAACACACTTTACAATTTTGAAAATGAGGCTTAGCAATCCCAATGGTACTAGTTTAAGTTACCATTCACTTTCAATTCTAATTCACTTAACAGTTATTTACATAAGCAACAAGTATTTAAATATATATAATTATTATGTTTAGTCACATCACTTTCTTTTATATATATATTTATTAGGACAATTTTTTCAATCAAGGAAACTTCAAAAAAGAAATAATAGAATTAGGCCTTAGCAAAAACAAATTGCCAAAGTAGGGCTCGGTTTGAACTAGCGCAAATATGAAGTGCGCAAGTGTTAATTTTTTTAAACTAAAGTTTGCGCATTCCATAATTGAGCAAACTATATTTAATGCTTGCGCATTTATGGAGTGCGCAAGCTCATTTTTGAGCATCAAATAAACAGAGAGCACAGATCTGAGTTCATTTATCCTTGTTTCTACTTTCTTCCCCAAACCCTCCCTATTTCCCAAACCAAACCCATTTTTCTTCCATATCCAAATCCACAATCACCTTATTAACCAAATAGTTGCTAAACTATATATGGAATCATCTTCTTTATCATTACAAAACAAAGATAATAATTAATGTTTTTGAAAATTAAGATGTAATTTTGCTATTGTTGATGTTGTCGAAAATGAAGAGTTATTGGTGGTAGTAGTGTTAATTACTAGACAACGGTGTTGTTGTTGAATTAGTTGTTAGTGTTTAATGAACTAGGAAACCCTATTTAAGTAGTAGTAAATTTAAAACCCTAATTTACACGTTAATTGTTTATTGTTTATTTTGACGGTAGATATTAATGATTGAGAGATAGACGATGAAACATTGATAAAACATTTTGATGAGCTTGAAGGGAAAATCGGAGTTGAAAGTTCAAGTCATGTTGACTTTGATGTTGATCATGTTTTGGAAACACAGTTCGAACCAGTACCGCGTAAATTCCATTCAGGATCATCAACCTTACACACTCGTTTACGCGAAGTTGTTTCTATGGAAATGCCCGGTCATCAACATACAGTTGACGGAAATTTGCTGATGCCTATACATCCTGTTGGTCCATCCGTGCCAAGGGGACAATGACCATATCCAAATTGTTATTGTGAAGATATGTGTGTAGTGGTTGTTTGCAGAAAGGAAAAGAATGCTGGGCGAAGATTTTTCGGTTGTAGTTCGTATGACGAACATAGACTGAATCCTCGTGAAGATGATTGTTGCAATTATTTTAAATGGATTGATCAACCCCTGTGCGAAAGGGGACTTGAGTATGCCCACGAACTACAAGCCGAATTAAGTCTTTTGAAAATCGTGAATGAAGAACTAAGGACAAACAATGGGAGGCCTAGAATGTGGTAGATGTTTAGGACTTGGTTAAGTTATCATATTTGGATTTTATGTTGAACCATTGTATTTGTAATATGTTGTTGCGAAAATGTTTCTATTTGTTGTAACCTGTAATGTGTGCAAGCTATATAGTTTATTATGTTGTTGAAATTCATTTGATAATGTTGACTTTATTGATGAAATATATTGGTTACGTTATTATATTGATTTGCTTGTTTGGTTTTTTTAAAGATTGAGTTGACTGATTTTGGCTGAATATTGCCTGCGGAAGAAAAATCTATATAGAAAAAGTAGGTAATAATTTATCAAATTGATGTTTAAAGTTATGCTACTGAATAAAAATTATGAATGTGGTATTGGAACTTATTTTGCAGATAATGTCAAAGGTTCCGACTATATTTTACATTGATGGGGAATTGTTGGTTGATGATGAAGGTAAACCTAGATATGTGGGTGGGAAGCAAAAAGGATCGACAATAAAAAATCATTGTAGTTTTGAAGAGCTTAAACAAAGGACATTTGAAGTGACAAAAGCAAATCCTGTGATATATAATTTAAAATTAGCGGTGAAATGGGTTCGAGATGATGGTGCATCCGCTATTGATTTGGAAGACGACAATGATTTGAACTCCACCTTTTCGGTTGGAATGAGAGTATAGAAATCTACGTTGTGAAAGTGGAACATGAAAATGCGGTTGAAACACAAGCACTAGTAATCTCTGCGGATGAGTATATGCACACTACATAGTTACAAGAAACACAATGGTCGGTGTATCCTTCATATCTTTCAAACCATCAAGGTGGGGAGTTTACAAACTTACTTCACAGGTACAGTGGAATGGCTGGAGTCTCTTCTAGTTAGGAACAAAATACGATGCAGAATGCTATAAATCCAAATCAGTCGCAAGCGTTTGAAAAGCGAGTACTATTATATGTTGGCACTTGTATTTTGACTTACGTTAATGCAAAATATATGACTTTTGTTTTTTGTATTCGTAGGGCCGAAGATGCATTTACTGGTTGTGACGACGATGGTGCCGATGATCATGTTCATACTCCACACGAGATTTGTGGGCAATTAGATAGCATGGAAGTAGCTTGTGCGGATGATGTGGATAGAACTTGGATCCATCAAATGGAAGTTAACAATGATGCAATCATATATGCAGACATTGAGGAGGCTGATGATGTAAATGCGGAAGAAGAACAAATCACATATGAAGTCGCTCTAGCCGATGATTTATGCACGACATCAATGATGGTGAAATCAATAATGGAAAATTGTCAACTAGACGTGGAATTTTTTGGAAGAGAATGTGTAGAGAAAGGTCCACGAGTTGGGTTAATTTTTGAAAGTAAGCAGAAGCTTGTTGAACAGTTATGTGAATGGGCGATTAAATATTCAGTTTCGTTTCAAGTTCTGAAATCGCGTGCAAATCAATACACAGTCCGCTATGATGTGGAAGAAACATGCCCTTGGCGAGTTCATGCAAGCCTTTCGGTAAGAAAAAATTCAAATTGGTGGAAGATAACTACATATGGCGGCGATCACACTTGTTTAAATGCAACCATCAACTCAAACCATAGATAGGCCATTGTTAAGTTTATATACAGCAAAATACTTCCATTGATTAAAGCTGAAACAAACATGAGTGCAAGAACTGTTCAAGAGAAAATGTCCAATATGTTTCATATTAAAGTGAGTTATTCTCGAGCTTGGCACAGACTACAGAAAGCTGTTGCAATGATTTATGGCGATTGGGAATCCTCGTACGCGGAATTGCCGAAATATCTTAAAGCCCTACAACGTACCAACCCCGGAACCGTATGTGATGTTATTCATAGTTGTGGTATTTTTTATGGTGCTTTTTGGGCTTTCGGACCTTCTATTCATGGCTTCAACCACTGTCGACCCATATTGTCTATTGATGCCACTCATTTATACGGGAAGTATCTGGGTACATTACTAGTAGCTACAGGGGTGGATTCAAATCAAGGGCTATTTCCTTTAGCGTTTTCTATTGTAAAAATAGAGTCGTGGCAAACATGGAGTTGGTTTATTCGTTGCATATGGAATTATATTTCATCCGTACGTACTAGATGTATCACCTTTATCTCGGATCGTATGAAAGGAATTCCACGTGCGCTTAGTGAAGCTTGGCCAATTGAACATCATCATCGCTTTTGTATCCGTCATATTAAAGCAAATTTCAAGAAAGCGGGGTTTGACACGGATGAGCTACAAAATTTGTTACACGCATGTGCCACGGCATCGGAGGTCGTAAAATATAATGATCTTCGAAAATAGTTGAAGGATATAAATCGAGATGCTGATGCGTAGATTGAAAGAAGTTTGAAAGATCAGGAATCAAGTTGGACTCTTTGTCACAACAGCGAAGTAAGATTCAATTTGATGACAACCAACGTTTTCGAATGCTTTAACGGTGTGCTGAAAGGAACTAGGAATTTACATATTAGATCATTGGTTTCACGTACATTTCATCGGCTGAACCATTACTTCATCGAACGACGAACTCAGGGGGAAGAGTGGATATCGCAGCTCACACCTAGGTGGGAAGCATTAGCGCGAAGAAGAATGGAAGAATCGAGGCTCATGTCTGTAGAGAGATATAGCTTCATTGAATGGCAGGTGAAAGATGTGCATATGTTTGATTATACGATGAATATCGAAGATAATGTTGCCAAATTTTCGTGCAACATGCCAACATTAGATCATTTTCCGTGCTCCCATGTATTAGCGGCTTGTTCACATGGTCGGGGGGTGCTAATAGAGCGTATTTTGACTTAATCTCCACGTGGTACATGAAGGCAATGTATTCCGCAGCTTATGCTCCTTTATTCCATCCTGTACCAGATAGTCGACATTGGGATCTCTACGATGGTCCAATTATACAACCACCGCCTGTGCGTAGAAATTCAGGTCGTCCTCGATCTACTCGAATAAAAGGTTTCATGGATCCACCATCTTCATCCGGCCATAACAGATGTAGCTAATGTGGTTCTATTGGCCACAAGAAGAAAACTTGTCCGCGTTGAATTGTAATAGAAGTAGAACGTCTATGTTATTGCATGACTTGTTGAACTTTTTTGGATATTGTGGCATGTTTTTGACTTTGTTATGTGATGGTGTTGTCATTCAAATGGTGTTTGCATGTTATATAGAATGTTGTTCAAACTTTTTATGTGAAATTGTGTGATTTATGGTGTTGAAGCACCTCTCTGTCCCGGACAGGGCCAAAAATACGCTTTCGCATTTGTGGAATGCGCAAGCAAGCTATGTTGTCAATATAGCATGCACATTCCAAAAATGCACAAGCTATATTTAAAATATAGCTTGCGCATTCCAAATATGTGCAAGCATAGAACTGGGTTATTTGCAGCATTCCACAAATGCGACAAAATACCAAATGTAGCATTTATGGATTGCTGTAAATAACCCAAAAATAGCTTGCGCATATATGGAATGCGCAAGCTATATTTTAAATATAGCTTGTGCATTTTTGGAATGCGCAAGCTATATTGACAACATAGCTTGCGCATTCCACAAACGCACAAGCTATTTTTTAGGTCTATTTCAAACAGAGAGCTGCTCTTCCACACTGCAAAACCCCAAATTCCAAAATACATCTTGACCAACATTCTATAAGCATGAACACACTATTCCATTAACAATACCATCACAAAAAATAACATGCCACAACATCCAAATGACAATTGAAAATCATCCATAAAAGGTTGAACAAGTCGTACAATAACATAGAAACATATAAGTCAACAACCCCCAACCAAAGAAATAACAACAATAAGACCAACACCGTCAATCTCGAATCTGTCTAAGCTCAAGTGGGGTGTCTCTCTTCTTCTTCTTACATTTGTACACGATGGGAGCCGATCCTTGGCCTTCTTCGAATGTAGGAGCGGGTGTCGGAAGTGGAATTTCTTGTTGTTGACTTGGCCCAAAAATGAGTTCTTCTTGTTGAGTTTCCCACTGCGGCGGCTCTTGCGCATGCTCGTATGTCGACTGTCCAACATATCCGGATTGTTGTTCTCCTTCGTGCCAAATGGGCCATTCAGCATGAGTTTCTCCACTGGTGTTTTGATGCTCTACCTCGGGCCAAGCGGGCCATCCAGCTGTAGTTTTGCCACCGGGATGTTGTGAAGCCTCCCCCTCTGCATGTGCCTCCTCCCATTGAGCTTGTCCACCCGCTACTGTAGTATGTGGTCTCCTCCATAGAACGTGGTGGCTCTTCTATAATGCGCAGCGGCTTGGCTGACCTTCTTAGCTTGTTCCGACCCAAAATCGTGTCAAGTATTCGCCGTAGGTCAATGCACTTACTTTTGACCTTGTCCGGCTCCATCTGGCTTTCTTCTATTTCGCCCACCACATCCAAAGCGCTGTATATTCCGCTTACCTAAACCATAAGTCATAACAATGCATCAATATGAGATAAAAATTGAACTATCAAAATTTTGAAATTACAATACTTACCACATCACGTTCTAGAGGAGCACGGGGAGTGTAAGCAACCAACTTCCTTGCCGACTTTTTAAGAATATAACGACGGGTAATTTGCCAATAACAATATTCGTACTCGGTCAAAGGTGTCGGAGACTCGCATGCTCGTTCGACATGATCAATTCTTGATTGCCAAATAGCAATACTTTCCTCCAAAAATGCCATCCAGCTAGTGGGTTCTGGGTCAAGAGGGACGACAGGATCAGGAATGTGCTGATAATCAAAGGAAAACTGTCTCATAACCCGATCGGGTGCATACAACTCAAAGTTTAAAAATAAAATCAGTCGGCTCTTAGCAACAGCGGTGAACGAATACTCAATGTTCGGATGCCAAAACTTATACACTAATGAATATGGTTCCCATGTAACCGCATCATCCGCCAACAAATCCAACTCATTACGGTAAAACTGTACATTTCTTGGCATCTCACGCCAACTCCTAGCACAATTCTACCTAGCTTCGAATGGAAGATACAGATCTAAGTCGGTAGAAATTCTAATAGACGGTCGTCCAATAGCAATATGCGACCATGACCATAGTTGCAACAATGTTGCAGAACCCCCTAAAACTTTTCCACTTTGCAAGGCAACGTGTGACAACTCACTATACAAATAGCAGAGAACAGCACTAGCCCAAGAATGATAACGACAGTCGGCCAAATCATCCACAAAAGTTAAAAATTTCAAATTTAATCTCCCTTTCGAATGATCGGGAAATAATCGGCAACTCAAAAAATACAATATCACGGCATGAGTGCGGCGAAGTATATCTAAATCGGTCGTCCCTTCAGGTAGTGGTTCGGAAAATTCATTTTTAAATCAAGTCATTGATAATTCACTTTTAGACTTAACCGCCTCTCTAGGCGGAAAAATACCAAGCAAGTCATGAGCCAATTCGATGTAATCGATATCTAAATTTTGCTAACATACCGGGCGACCGTCTGCATTAAGACCGAAAAGAGAATGCACATCTGCTAGAGTCACTGTCATCTCCCCGACTCTCATATGAAACGTATTTGTTTCCGGCCTCCATCTGTCGCATAAAGAAGTAATAAGGTGATGATCGAGCCGAATGTAGTCGATTTGCATTGCTTTCCAAAATCCGAAGATTCGTAGATTCAGCTCCAACCTTGGATCGTTATAATCGATCTCCTTGAGCTTGCTCGAAAGATCACATATCTTCACAGTTTCAACACCCTGAAATGTATAAACAAATTAAAATTAGTGCTTCATATTTGCATTCCCCCGGTTTACCAATATCGAACATTTACCTCCATTAATGTGTCGTTTTGGCACCTATGGTGTTCTTGAAGATAGAGAACACTTCTATCTTCGGGCCCGGGAGACAATTCTACAAACAACAACAACCATTTATCACTACAAAAACTATGTACAAAGTTAGGGTTTTGGCTATATGAACAATCCAAATCCTTTTTCATTTTCAACAAACAAACCTACAATTATAGCACATTGACATCCAAAATTAACATGATTACTCTTCCATTAACAACAACAGTCATTTTTCAAGTAGTATTCATTTTGCAATAATTTTTTTACCTCTAATCAAAGAAGAAGACGAGCTTCCTTCCATTTTATACTTAATCTAGTGATTGATTGAAGAAATAGAGCTAGAGCAATGTTTTTAAGGTGATAGATTTGGATTTGGAAGGGGTTTGGAGTTGGGAATGGGTAGGGTTTTGTGAAAATTTGAGAGAGATGAAGAAATGAGGAATGAAGCAGCTCTATGTCCATTTCGTGCCCGAATTTGTACTTGCGCGTTCCATAAGTGCGCAAGCACTATCTTATAGCTTGCGCACTTATGGAATGTGCAAGCTATAAGTATAAAAAATATAAACTTGCGCATTCGATAATTGCGCAAGTGTTATGCAAAACGAGGCCTACTTCTGCAATTAGTTTTCTTTGAGGCCTACTTGTGCAATATGTTTCCTTCCCGAGCACTGTTTGAAAAATTGTCCTATATATTATGTTTAGTCACATCACTTTCTTTTATATATAATTATTATGTTTAGCCACATCACTTTCTTTTATATATATAAGTTTAATTATTAATTAACTAAGATGTGACAAGAGATAATTATGGTTAATATTACAATTCTAAGATGTGAAAAAAACTTAATATATATATATATATAAGTTTATTATTTTTAAAACTATGTCTTGTCACATCACTTACTAATATAAATTAACATAAGATAATTTATTTCTATGTATATTATTATTTAGTTAATTAACTCTTATATATATATACATATAGTGCACAAAGACGAACAACGTTCCCGACAACTTTCCGGTGTCAAAAGGTTGAAATTTTGAAAATCATTCTTCGGTCACATTGTGACGCCCCACCTCTATACCCACACTAGCCAAGAACACTACGGTGTAGTGCTGTCAACTAGCATGGAGAATAAGGCTGTTGAGGAGCGACCATTCGTGTAACTTCTTTGTGCGAGCCCCGATATGTGAGATAGTAAAGCATGCATTTCATTTAAGGAGGAAATCTGACATACCAATACAAACTCAAAGCTATCACACAGTGGCTATATAAAATCTTCGGAAACAAACATAGAAATAAACATAACATCAATCAGTCACAGACATCCATATCACAAAGGCGGAAGAAGATATAAATAGATAACACATGAAAGTGTACATCAGAGTTGTGGTCTAACAAGATCCACATAATACAAAATAATAGCTACAAG